>CM065591.1:96492842-97847335 GCA_033119425.1 Bufotes viridis
GCTCCACTTTTCCAATGACTTTCATTCAAGGTTGGCTCTGTGTTTCTCTCTGCAGTCAGGAATCTTTGTCAGCTTTCCAGATCTGACTAGAAGTCAGTGGCGCATCGTCAATATAGGCAGACCACGCACCTGGCTATGGGGCCCGTGAGGTTAGGGGCCCGGCCAGGCTGCATGGCTCCGCCCCTTTCCGACCTGAATACCCACTGCATTAGGTAACGAGAGATAAATACAGGCAATGGCTACTTATAGTGCTTTTGGGTCAGCAGCCATATTTACATTTTCATTTTGCACTGTCGCAGCGCTGGTGCTGCACTTGATAACAGCAGGCCGGTCAGTGGAAGGACAGGAGAGTGAGCAGCTGCTTCCTCCAATCAGGTAGCAGCTCACTGCCTGATGTGCCACGCCCTCTGTGATGTCCCACAGCAAGCAGCCGTGGTAAAGTACCAGCGTCCAGCCCTGGACTTACTTATCAGCAGTGATGTCCACAGCTTGCCCCCCTCTGGGTCTCCTGTACTTCTCTTTGTTTGTTTAACCCCAGCTACTGCCAGTTACAGCCAGTCGCTGGGTGAGAGGTCAGAAACGCTCTGCATGATGGAGCTGTGAGGTGAGCTGACAGGAAGACACGCTGTTTGCAGGGTGACTGAATTTACAGCTGCTAGGGTCAGGGTCAAACAGGAGCCTCAGCTCTGCTCACTGTAGTGTATATATATTCTATCATATGGGATCTGAGGCCTGTGCTGGATGCTCCAGATAGCCTACCTCTGAGGTAAAGGATGGGACATGACTAAAAATGCTCAGCCCTGCTCTCTGTTAATAACAAAGGGAGAAGTTGAGCTGCGAGACAGAGATCTAATGCTGTAAGACCTGCAGAAGATCTGTCCCAGGGGTCACACTGACCAGTATGGACAGTCCTGCTGCAGTCATTAACCCTATCGGCTCTCCTCTGCTTTAGGGCTCTGTGAACACAACCATTGATTTGGTCTGCATCCGAGCCTCAGTTTTTGCGGCTCAGGTGCAGACCCATTCACTCAATGGGGCCGCAAAGATGCGGACAGCACTCCGTGTGCTGTCCGCATCCGTTGCTCTGTTCCATGGCTCCTCAAAACAAAATAGATGATGTTCTATTCTAATCCATTTTATGGACAAGAATAGGCATCTTTATAATGGACCGCCCGTTCCATAAATTGTGGAAGGCACACAGACGGCTTCCGCGTTTTGCAGATCTACAAAACACATACGGTCATGTGCATGAGACGCCGAGTTCATATCCCATTTTTTCCATCCGTTTTATGTATGCATACAGTGCATCCTTCATCATAGAGTTTAAAAGAGAAATGTGTATGTTAACGTTTATGTTTTTTCTACTGGACTCTGTGGCATAGAAAAGCGTTGAGTGCTGAACTCCCCCCCCCACCCCCCTAACATATACGTAAAAACGTGATGTGAACAAATCCTAACCTTTTATTTAACCCTTAATGTACCCCACACTCTCACTAGCTTTAATAATTGGACTTTTTATTAGAGGGGGGCCCAATTCTGAGTTTTGCTATGGGGCCCCATTATTTCTATGTACGCCCCTGCTAGAAGTCAAGACTTTGACACTCCAGTTCGGATTTGCATAATTTATTCTCCTTTGGTAAGGTATAGAAGAAGCAGTAGGAGTCATCTTTTTTGCCCCATCCAAATTCCAGTTTGCATTCAAGTCATGAGCCCTGTCTTGCTTCCTGCTGAATCTTCTGAAATGCTTTCCACCAAGAAAAATGTAATTTCCACCTTCACTCCCCTAATTTCAAGAGAGGGAGGTGCGGCGCGGTATATATTTCCAAGGGACCTTCTTTCTCAATGTGCTTGCTTTGGCAGCACATATACTAAAATTGGAACGATACAGAGAAGATTAGCATGGCCCCTGCGCAAGGATGACACGCAAATTCGTGAAGCGTTCCATATTTTATTGCGCTCCACTTTTCCAATGACTTTCATTCAAGGTTGGCTCCGTGTTTCTCTCTGCAATCAGGAATCTTTGTCAGCTTTCCAGATCTGACTAGAAGTCAAGACTTTGACACTCCAGTTCGGATTTGCATAATTTATTCTCCTTTGATACGGTATAGAAGAAGCAGTAGGAGTCATCTTTTTTGCCCCATCCAAATTCCAGTTTGCATTCAAGTCATGAGCCCTGTCTTGCTTCCTGCTGTATCTTCTGAAATGCTTTCCACCAAGAAAAATGTCATTTCCACCTTCACTCTCCCTAATTTCAAGAGAGGGAGGTGCGGCGCGGTATATATTTCCCAGGGACCTTCTTTCGCAATGTGCTTGCTTTGGCAGCACATATACTAAAATTGGAACGATACAGAGAAGATTAGCATGGCCCCTGCGCAAGGATGACACGCAAATTCGTGAAGCGTTCCATATTTTATTGCGCTCCACTTTTCCAATGACTTTCATTCAAGGTTGGCTCCGTGTTTCTCTCTGCAGTCAGGAATCTTTGTCAGCTTTCCAGATCTGACTAGAAGTCAAGAATTTGACACTCGGCGCTTCGGCAGCACATATACTAAAATTGGAACGATACAGAGAAGATTAGCATGGCCCCTGCGCAAGGATGACACGCAAATTCGTGAAGCGTTCCATATTTTATTGCGCTCCACTTTTCCAATGACTTTCATTCAAGGTTGGCTCCGTGTTTCTCTCTGCAGTCAGGAATCTTTGTCAGCTTTCCAGATCTGACTAGAAGGCAAGACTTTGACACTCCAGTTCGGATTTGCATAATTTATTCTCCTTTGGTACGGTATAGAAGGAGCAGTAGGAGTCATCTTTTTTGCCACATCCAAATTCCAGTTTGCATTCAAGTCATGAGCCCTGTCTTGCTTCCTGCTGAATCTTCTGAAATGCTTTCCACAAAGAAAAATGTTGTTTCCACCTTCACTCTCCCTAATTTCAAGAGAGGGAGGTGCGGCGCGGTATATATTTCCCAGGGATCTTCTTTCCCAGCGTGCTTGCTTCGGCAGCACATATACTAAAATTGGAACGATACAGAGAAGATTAGCATGGCCCCTGCGCAAGGATGACACGCAAATTCGTGAAGCGTTCCATATTTTATTGCGCTCCATTTTTCCAATGACTTTCATTCAAGGTTGGCTACGTGTTTCTCTCTGCAGTCAGGAATCTTTGTCAGCTTTCCAGATCTGACTAGAAGTCAAGACTTTGATACTCCAGTTCGGATTTGCATAATTTATTCTCCTTTGATACGGTATAGCATGAGCAGTAGGAGACATCTTTTTTGCCACATCCAAATTCCAGTTTGCATTCAAGTCATGAGCCCTGTCTTGCTTCCTGCTGAATCTTCTGAAATGCTTTCCACCAAGAAAAATTTAATTTCCACCTTCACTCTCCCTAATTTCAAGAGAGGGAGGTGCGGCGCGGAATATATTTCCCAGGGACCTTCTTTCTCAATGTGCTTGCTTTGGCAGCACATATACTAAAATTGGAACGATACAGAGAAGATTAGCATGGCCCCTGCGCAAGGATGACACGCAAATTCGTGAAGCGTTCCATATTTTATTGCGCTCCACTTTTCCAATGACTTTCATTCAAGGTTGGCTCCGTGTTTCTCTCTGCAATCAGGAATCTTTGTCAGCTTTCCAGATCTGACTAGAAGTCAAGACTTTGACACTCCAGTTCGGATTTGCATAATTTATTCTCCTTTGATACGGTATAGCATGAGCAGTAGGAGTCATCGTTTTTGCCACATCCAAATTCCAGTTTGCATTCAAGTCATGAGCCCTGTCTTGCTTCCTGCTGAATCTTCTGAAATGCTTTCCATCAAGAAAGATGTGTGTTCCACCTTCACTCTCCCTAATTTCAAGAGAGGGAGGTGCGGCACGGTATATATTTCCCAGGGACCTCCTTTCCCAGCGTGCATGCTTCGGCAGCACATATACTAAAATTGGAACGATACAGAGAAGATTAGCATGGCCCCGGCCCAAGAATAACACGCAAATTCGTGAAGCATTCCGTATTTTATTGCGCTCCACTTTTCCAATGACTTTCATTCAAGGTTGGCTTCGTGTTACTCTCTGCAGTCAGGAATCTTTGTTAGCTTTCCAGATCTCACTTTGAGACATAGTTTTGGTGTACAATGTAAGACAATGTAAGTGCTGACTTGGATTTCGACAGCCGAAGATGACTATTGGAAGATTTTCTCCTACAGCGATCAAGAGACTTTGTGAAGACTCAACGACGACTGAATACTTCGGCCTCGGGGATCCCCTACAAAGAAAAGAAGCTCGGCCCAGCAAAAATGAATCTGCATAGCCCCGCCCCTGTGGCAAAGAGACGCTTTGCGAAACACCTTTAGGGAGAGGATGGCGCGAAGGAAGAAGCCATGGCCTCAACCTCCAAGCCTACTAATATAAAGAAGAATGCTTCAGAACAGAAGAAGGCCACAGAAGAGACCTACCAGGATGCTTCGGTCTCCACATCACGGACTTCTGACCCGGCGGCAACCACCTTTCCGAGGCAACAGAGTGGCAGAAACCACAGCCCCGGCTCCCCACCCCTGGAGCCATGGATGAGGCAGACAGTCATGCTGAAGCTGAAATAGGTGGACAGGAAAGTGCTGGACATGAGCCAGGACGTGTTTGGCAAGAAGATGGTCCTGTAACAGGGATTCTCTCAAGCCCGAAGTGATGAGCATCCAATCACTGGGATGTTCTACATCAACTGCGCCTCAGTGGCCTTATATAAACAGTACTGGGAGAGGGTCAAAGCTGCGAGCCCGGACTCACCTTTCAAGCACTTCGTGGGCAGCTGCCCAGTCCAGAAGGAAGAGAAGAGAGTGACCGTCTTAATGCGGAACCCACACATCCCAGGCAAGGATATCGTCACCTCCCTGAAGCGATTCTGCACCGTGGTGAGGGACCCCACCCACATCTTGGACGGAAACAGCTTCTGGACAGGCAACTGTCAGTCATCGTCCGACTCAGATGGTGTGCAACACCTGACCCCGACTTTCTCTGGACAACTCTCAAACGCTCATCTACTACTCAGATATGCCACAGATCTGCTGGAAATGTGGCAAGAAGGGTAACAGAATGAGCGACTGCAAGGAAGAGGCTTGCTTGATCTGTCATGTGGCAGGGCATGAAACCCGGGACTGCACTAAGAAGAAGGCATGCAACCTGTGTGGACTGGCTTCACATATCTACAAGGTCTGCCTAAAGAGAGAACGCACCTGGGCAGCAGTCGCAGCCAGAGTGCAGGCCAGCGGGAAGCACACCCCAGCCGCAACTCTGGCAGCAACAAGACCTAAAGTGAAGCAGTCCAAGAAGAAGGAGGGTAAGCAGACACCTGCACCCAGCCAAGCTCCCATGCCCCCCCCCCCCCCTCCCAGCCCATCCTCCTCCCGCCCCGTCAACCACCACCACTGAAGATATCCATATCCACCCATTACCTCAGTAGCACCTTGCACCGTCCCCAGCCCAACTCACCCCATTGCCACCACTGCAGCAGAATTAACCCCTCCTCCAGCTGCTACACCCCTCTCTATGGAGGAATTTCCCCCTCTTGCATCCCCAGGTGTAAGCCAAAGGAAAGGGGAGAGAAAGGAGAGGGACAGCCCCGTCACTGACCACTCCAAGAAGAAGATGGCTGATGTAGCGGAACAGTCACTACCCGAAAAAGAAGAAGAAATGTAACAGCAGGTGAAAGAACCAGTGGCAGTCAACGAGGCACCTGACCAGAAAAACTTCCAGACCACTGAAAGCTTCAACGAGATCGTCGTGGAGGAAATAGTGGCCAGCGGGGCAACTACCGACCCGCAAAAACTCCAGAAGACCATAGAAGAGATCGAAGCCTCACAGACAACGGGCAAGCAGAAGAGAAGCCGCCGGACGGCCGGAGTGGTAACTAAGCTGTTAGTTTCCGTTAATCTATTTCTCTCTCTTACATGATGGCAAATTTTAACCTTTTTTCCCATCAATGTTAGTAACATTAGGGATAGGACCAGGGGTCAGACGATACTAAATTTTCTTGCTTCTTAGGTTGCCAACGTGTACATGTTGCAGGAATGTGCCTTGCCCCACTTTAGGTCCTACAACCATCTGGGCAGGCAGTGGTCCCATGGCCCCTCCTACTGGTCTTGTGGTGGTGACTGTAAGCCGGCCAGGGTCACCATTCTCCTCAGGTGAAGCGCGTTTACACTTGACTCCGTCCAGTATCTCTTCTGCGGCAGGCTACTTGTCGTAGACTGTTCCTGGGCGGGAGAGCCGGTTAGGCTCATCAATGTGTATGCTTCCCCTGCCCCCAGGGTGAGCGACTGGAGCTTTTCTATGCCCTACGACTGCAGCTCGCTACCACCAGGGCCGTAGTGATGGCCAGAGATTTCAACTGCCCGATCGAGGAGGACGGACAAAGCTCCAGCACTTCAAGCAAGCTGGACGTCACTTCCAAGCTATCAAAATGGTGACCGAAGCGTCCTTGCAGGACGTTGTGGGTTCCATAGGGAAAGGCTCCAATAATTATATGTGGAGCCGACCCGATGGCTCACTCGGTTCTAGGATAGACTTCGTTCTTACCTCTCAGGCAGTCAGGCGGTGTAAGCACTATATGATCCCATACTGCTTCTCTGATCACAGAGCCATTCAGGTCCAGTGCATCCTCGATTCCCCCCCGGCCCTGCATCCTGGAAACCAAACTGTGCACTGTTGAATCGTGAGGATGTGCTCGCGGAGCTTAGAGAGGTCTACATAGCTTGGCGGAATGACAAATGCTTGTTTAAACGGTCTAGTGACTGGTGGGAGGATGTTAAATTCCAGTTTCGTTGTTCCTTTCAGGACAAGCAACATCAACCAGCGTGTGAGAAGAAGAGGGCTTTCAGAGAGCTGCAGCGTGAGCTGCAATCCCTGCAAGAGCTTCATCGGTGCGGCTGGAGCGTTAAAGAGGAGCTGGAGGAGACCAAAAGGAGCCTGAAAAGGCACATTGAGGAGGAATCCAAGCAAATCATCTTCCGTTCCAAAGTGTAGAACCTGGAGAACGGTGAGAAATGTAACTCGTTCTTTTTCAGAAAAATCCACGCCGGCCACACGCCCCTGAAAGAACTCTGAGACAAGAAAGGCAACATGCAATTAGGGAAGGAGGAAGTGATGGGAGTCGTCACAGACTTCTATAGCAGTGTTTTTCAACCTTTTTTGTGCCAAGGCACACTTTTTTAATGAAAAAAAATAACGAGGCACACCACACCGCCAGCTCATCCCCCCAACCAACCGGGCTGGTCAACTCCAGACAGTGCAGGTGGGACTGCCCTGAGCTGAGGGCTTTTCCCGCCCAGCGCCCGCTCATCTCTCAAACAATGTCCCTTCCCCCCCCCCCATCACATTTGCCTGTAAAATTACCTGCTGCTGCTGATACAGTGCAGCAGGTGCATCCTGAGCTGAGGGCCTTTTTCACGCCAGCTCATCTATCATTGTCAAGTTCCCAGCCCCCCCTCTCCTCTCCTCATATCTCAGGACCGGGTGGTGCTGTGCTTGGTGTGAAGTTAAATTGGCGTGCCTGTGAATTAATTTACTTACCTGCTCCTACGGCTCCTGTCCTGGCTCTGGATGATGAGTTCCATCCTCCTTCCCTCTCAGTCTCTTCTCTGGCTCTGCTCCACCTCCGAGTGCTGCTGTGCAAGTCGTGCGGGGCGCATGTTCCCAAATCCCGCGAGACCTGCCGCGACCTCGAGAATAGTGCTGAGCTTGAATTACTCGCGAATATTCGTGGTAAAAAAATCGCATATTCGCGAATAACTCGAGCTCACGGACACGGCACACCGGACAATATCTCAGGGCACACTAGTGTGCCGCGGCACAGTGGTTGAAAAACACTGTTCTATAGCAACGTCTACTCCCTGAAGAACACTGACCTGAAAGCCGCTGATAAATTCCTGTCAGGTATCACTAACCACCTTGTAGGTGCGGGGGCAATGGATGACCTTCTGACGGTGGGGTAGGTGCTCTCTGCCGCTAGATCCTTTAGGTCCGGCAGGACCCTGGGAAGTGACGGCCTTCCAGCAGAGCTCTATGTAGCGCTGGGGGACCGTATCTGTCCGGACTTGCTGGAACTCTATGAGGTGATGGTGGTAGAGGGTAAGATGCTCCCATCATTGAGGGAAGGAAAGATCACGATCTTGTATAAGCGGAGAGATGTGACCTGAGAAATTGGGGTCTCATCACTCTCCTGAACGTGTACTACAAGATCCTCGCCAAGGTACTGGCCAACTGGCCGAAGGTTGTCATCGGCAGATTCGTCCACCCGGATCAGACCTGCGGCATTCCTGGCCGCAGGATCACAGACAGGCCGCAGGATCACAGTCTCGCTCTCGTGAGAGACACGGTACAATACATCAGAGACCGCCATGCACATGCGGCCCTGGTCAGTCTTGACCAGGAGAAGGCCTTTGACCGAGTCTCTCGCGACTTCATGGGCAGGGCTTTGCGCAAGTTGGGTCTAGGCAGGAGGTTCTGTTCGTTTGTTAACATGATGTACCTTGACATCTGCAGCACGGTGCTGGTGAATAGTGATGTCCCGAACTATTTGCCGGGAAACAATTTCCGGCGAACATAGCTTGTTCGCGTTCGCTGCGGCAGGCGAACATATGCGATGTTCGGTCCGCCCCTTATACGTCATCATTGAGCAAACTTTGACCCTGTACCTCACAGTCAGCAGACACATTCCAGCCAATCAGCACCCTCCCTCCCACACCTTCCCACCTCCTATAAAAACGGCAGCCATTTTAGATTCAGTCTGAAGCTGCAGTGTGTTAGTGAGAGCATGGAGAGTGAAGTTGCTGCTGTGCTGCTGATGATGAATTCATAGGGAACCCGTTAGCTAGGCCAGTGTTCTGTGTCCACAGACTCTTCTGCTGTAAGGACAGCGTCACAGCACCCCAAAAAGCCCTTTTTAGGGCTGCTACATTAGTCTGCTTTTATTTATTTTTTCTCCATATATATATTGCAGTTGCCTGGCCTGCCCGTGTGTGAGAGGCTGCAGGCCCACAGACTGTAGTGTTCCCACTGCCAGTGCCCACCACTTATGCTGTGTGGCACAGGACTTTGCATTAAAAAAAAAGGCATTTAATTTTTACACTTTAATCTAATTTCAGTTGCCTGCCTGCTGCCAGTGTGTGTCAGGCCCACTTCCACTGACTGTAGTGTGCCCACTGCCAGTGCCCACCACTCATACCAGGTGGCACAGTACCTTGCACGCATAGTACCACTACTCAAAAAAAATTGACAGGCAGAGGCAGGCCACCCCGCAGGGGCCGTCGTGGTGCTGTGATTTCCTTTGGCCCTAGAATAATGCCCAGTGTTCAGAGACCACATACCCTGAACTCGAAAAATTCAGAGGACATAGCTGACTGGCTTACACAGGACACCCAATCTTCTACAGCTTCCGCTCGGAACCTTGACGCACCATCCTCCTCCAGCTCAGCTTCGGTCACCTGCTCTCAAGTTACCACTCGCCCGCCCGCCGCCACCACCAACACTAGCACCACAGCCGCTTCTTTTGATCTGTCAGAGGATTTATTTACACATCAGTTGGAAGAAATGAGTGATGCGCAACCATTAATGCCAGAGGATGTAGATAACAGGGATATGTCTCAGTCAGGCAGCATTACACACATGAACATATGGTGTGATGATGATGTTGTACCCGCTGCTGCTTCCTTTGCTGAGTTGTCAGATACAAGTGAGGCGGTTGATGATGATGATGTGTCCGTGGATGTCACGTGGGTGCCCACTCGAAGAGAAGAAGAACAGGGGGAAAGTTTAGATAAGGAGACAGAGAGGAGGAGGCGACAAGTTGGAAGCAGGGGGAGGTCATCGCAAGGAGCTAGTGGCACAGTCAGACAGCATGTATCGGCACCCGGGGTCAGCCAGACAGCACGCCAATCAACGCATGCTGTTGCCACCACCAGAATGCCGTCATTGCAAAGCTCAGCAGTGTGGCATTTTTTTTGTGTGTCTGCCTCTGATAACAGCGATGCCATTTGCAACCTGTGCCAAAAGAAACTGAGTTGTGGGAAGTCCAACACCCACCTAGGTACAACTGCTAAGTGAAGGCACGTGATCTCACATCACAACCGCCTATGGGATCAACACATGAGTACAAGCAGCACACAAACTCAAAGCCACCATGCTCCTCCTGGTCCAGCATCTTCAGCTACGTCAACCACTGCTGTCCTCCCTGCCCCCTCTCAACCACCCGCCACTCCGCCCCTCACCTTCAGCAGTTCCTGCTCATCTGCCCACAGTAAGGTGTCTGTCAAGGAAATGTTTGATCGTAAGAAGCTAATATCACAGAGTCGCCCACTTGCCCGGCGTCTGACAGCTGGCTTGTCGGAACTCTTAGCCCGCCAGCTTTTACTATACAAGCTGGTGGAGTCTGAGACCTACAAAAAATTTGTAGCTATTGGGACACTATTGGGCAGTGGAAGGTACCCGGCCGAAATTTATTTTCACAAAAGGCAATCCCCAACCTGTAATCTATTGTGGAAAAGGAAGTCATGGCATGTCTGGCACACAGTGTTGGAGCAAGGGTCCATCTGACCACTGATACCTGGTCTGCAAAGCATGGTCAGGGCAGGTATATCACGTACACTGCGCATTGGGTAAACCTGCTGACGTCTGCCAAGCATGGAAGGCGTGGCTCTGCAGCGGAGTTGGCGACACCGCCACGACTTGCAAGCAGGCCTGCTGCCACCTCCTCTACTCTTCCTACTCCATCCTCTTCGCTAACCTCCTCAGCTGAGTCCTCTTCTGCTGCTGCGTCTTGCTCAACATCATTAACTGCACCCCCCCAGCTCCCCAGGGGCTATTCCACATCCCGGATATGACAGTGTCACACTGTCTTGGGGTTGACTTGCCTGAAAGCAGAGAGTCACACCGGACCAGCACTCCTGTCCGCCCTGAACGCACAGGTGGATCAGTGGCTGACCCCGCACTAACTGGAGATTGGAAAAGTGGTGTGTGACAATGGAAGCAATCTGTTGGCAGCATTGAATTTTGGCACGTTGACACGTGCAGTGCATGGCACACGTGTTGAATCTGATCGTACAACACTTTGTGTGTAAGCACCCAGGCTTACAGGACATCCCAAAGCAGGCCAGGAAGGTGTATGGCCATTTCAGGCGTTCCTACACGGCCATGGCGCACTTTTCCGACATTCAGAGGCGAAACATGCCAGTGAGGCACTTGATTTGCGACAGCCCGACACGTTGGAATTCAACACTCCTAATGTTCGACCGCCTGCTCCAACAAGAAAAAGCCGTCAATGAGTATTTGTATGACCGGGGTGCTAGGACAGCCTCTGCGGAGCTGGGTATTTTTTTGCCACGTTACTGGACGCTCATGCGCAATGCCTGTAGGCTCATATGTCCTTTTGAGGAGGTGACAAACCTAGTCAGTCGCACCGAAGGCACCATCAGCATCCTCATCCTATTTGTTTTCTTCCTGGAGCGTGCCCTGCGAAGAGTGCTGGATCAGGCCGTAGATGAGCGTGAAAAGGAAGAGCTGTGGTCACCATCACCACCAGAAACAGCCTTATCATCATTGCTTGCTGGACCTGCAGCAACGCTGAAAGAGGAGTCTGAGGAAGAGGAGTCAGAGGAGGAATATGGCTTTGAGGAGGAAGACCAACCACAGCAGGCATCCCAGGGTGCTCGTTGTTGTCACCTATCTGGGACCCGTGGTGTTGTACATGGCTGGGGGGAAGAACAGACCTTCAATGAGATCAGTGAGGACGAGGAATGGGAGATGAGTAGCTCGGCATCCAACCTTGTGCTGTCCATGCCTGTTGAGGGACCCTCGTATAAAAAGGCTGATGGAGAACGACCTGTACTGGGTGGCCACGCTACTAGACACCCGGTATAAGCAGAAAATGGCTGAAATGTTACCGAATTACCGGAAGTCGGAAAGGATGCAGCAGTTCCAAAACAAGGTCAAAAGTATGCTTTACACAGCGTATAAGGGTGATGTCAGAGCACAAAGGGAATCTAACAGGGGAAGAGGTGAAAGTAATCCTCCTCCTACCACGACCACGCCGGCAAGGACAGGACGCTTTACAGAAGTTTTGTTGATGGAGGACATGCGGAGCTTTTTAAGTCCTACGCATCGCCACAGTCCTTCGGGGTCCACCCTCAGAGAACAACTTGACCGACAGGTAGCAGACTACCTCGCCTTAACTGCAGAAATCGACAGTCTGAGGAGCGATGAACCCCTTGACTACTGGGTGTGCAGGCTTGACCTGTGGTCTGAGCTATCCCAATTTGCGATAGAACTTCTGGCATGCCCCGCTTCAAGTGTCCGGTCAGAAAGGACCTTCAGCGCAGCAGGAGGTATTGTCACTGACAAGAGAAGTCGCCTAGGTCAAAAAAGTCTAGATTACCTCACCTTTATTAAGATGAATGAGGCGTGGATACCGAAGGGACTGACAGTGGGGGATACATTTGACTAAAAAAGGCCTGATGAGATGCCTTGGGCTAAAAATGGTCCCCACACTGCTGTATTTAATCTCTGCATGCCGGATGACTTGTGTGATTTCTCCGCCACCAACTAGGATTCAAGCCATAATGTTTTGAAAACTTTCTGCCTGGAAAACATCAATTTTTCCGGCCGCTGCTACAGCAGCGGCTGCAACGATACCTAGTTTTTCTGGCCTGTGTACATGCCTAATTTTTCCGGCCTCTGTTGCTGCACTGTGGCTAAAAAAAAAAAAAAAAAAAAGCCACATACATGTGTCAATTCCCCTTCATGATAGTTACCTTGTTGTGTTGAAGAGGCTTGCGTATCACAATGAAGCGATCACCTCTATGAGTGTGTTGGCAATGTTGGCACACCCCAGATGATAAGGTCGTTGCTTCATTGTGAACAGACCAAAAGCGATCGGCTGGATAATTTTTCATAGAAAAAACATTAATTTTCTTTGTGATCATCTAAGGTGATCATTAAAGCCTACTAGGCCAACAATGGGCCCACACTGCAGAATCATTGTTTTCTGGGTCACTTAACTGTCACTGAACTACCTCAGCACGACCGTAGGCTTTGAAAAACCGCCATCGCCTGCAATCTCCCAAACATGCGCAGGAGCACAGTCATCACTACACCAAGATTGACGCATAGAGGAATAAAATTTATGTCACGAGTGTGTCAACTATTGACAACTCTTTGCGGTTGTCTAAAATCTATTCGATACACGTCCCCTGATAGGGGACGTAACAGGGATTAAACTGATAAGAATAGTACTAGTTAACACACCACTCATATAGGTTTGCACAGTACATTGCACGGCGCACACGTAGTGCCCCAAATTGGAAGTAAGAGGAACGACCAAGCTTCTTTTTCCATCTTCCGGTTGCTAAAATCTATTTGCTACACGTCCCCTGATAGGGGACGTAACAGGGATTAAACTGATAAAAATAGTACTACTGATTACTGAACACACCACTCATATAGGGTGGCACAGTACATTGCGCGAGGAAGAGACCTTCAATGACGTCAGTGAGGACAAGGAAGGGACAGGGCTAGCTTGGTATGCAACCTTGTGCAAATGGGGAGTTTGTGGTTGTGCAAATGGACTGTTTGCGGTTGTTTGCGGTGGATTAAACTACCTCGCTTGGTCTGTCACAGTTCGGTCTGTCACTGTGAAACGGGCGTAACCCTTACACTACCTGATCGATACAACATCATACCTGATCGTATACACACACTGGATGTTTTAAAGCACGTTATTCCAAACAATTTAGGAATGTTAGGTGATTTATGCCCTTTATGGATTAAAACCCGACTTTGCGTCCACTACATAATTTTCCATGAGAGTTAGGTGTTAGTCCCCTTGAAACAACTTTTCCATCACTACTGTGGCCAGAAAGACTCCCTGTGGGTTTTAAAATTCGCCTGCCTATTGAAGTCTATGGCGGTTCGCCCGTTCGCAAACATTTGTGGAAGTTCGTGCTCGCCAACAGAAAATTTTATGTTCGTGACATCTCTACTGGTAAATGGTTGGAAGACTAACCCCTTTCCGGTTCTCTCTGGGGTCAGAAAAGGCTGCCCTCTTTCACCTCTCATTTTTTTTTGTATTATAGAACTCTTTGCAGAGTCTATCCAGCAGAATGGAGAGATCAGAGGGATCACTGCAGCAGGACCTGGACAATACGAGGTCAAGTGCTCGCTGTACATGGACGACGTGACCATCTTCTGCTCTGATCGGTGTTCGGTGACTGCACTCGTCCAGACCTGAGAGCAGTTTGGACAAGCTTCAGGGGCCAAAGTCAACTGCAGAAAGTCGGAAGCCATGCTCTTTGGGGACTGGCAATGGAATTCTTCTGCCCCCTTCACATTTATTATCAAATCGAACTTCATCAAGATCCTGGGAGTCTGGTTCAGGAAGGAAGGCGCAGCCCTTAAGTCTAGGCAAGAACTCTTGGCCAAAGTCAACCAAAGAATCGGATTGTGGAGCCTCAGACAACTCACTATTGAAGGCAAAGCACTCGTCCTGCGTAACGAAGTTCTGCCTGTGCTACAATACATCACACAGGCTCCATGGTACTACAGAGATGTCATTAAGTTTGTGAGGGAACATCAACTGGAGAGCCTCAAGCCCAACTTGTGCAAACCAAAGACTATCCACAAGCTCATCAGAGCAAAGGATGCGGTGGAGTCAATTCCAAGGATCCATGACGACACTGTAGAGACAATTTGGACTAATGTGTCGTCGGACAGGTTAACCAATGGGCACAAGGACTTGTCATGGATGGCCATCCAGGGTGGTTTGCCCAAACGGTCATTCATGCACACCCGCAACCAGAGCAAAACCCGGTACTGCTCCACGTGCCCTTTCAAGGAGGAAACATAATGCCACCTGTTTTGGGAGTGCCTCTTTGCACAGGGCCTGTTGGATACCCTGGAACATGAACTAAAAGACTCGGTACCCAGGAACAGCCTGCAATACACTTTGGGGCTATATGGACTATTTCATGGGATTCATACTGTTGAGGTCAGTCAGGAGGCCTGGCGCCCTATGAATGTTTTAAGGACTCTATATGGCTTGCCAAGAACCGGCTGACGCTCAGGAGGGAGAACATGTGCGTCCTCGACTGCCGCAGATTTATCCATAGTCTGCTGCGGGACTACAACATCTTGGACATCGAAGATGATGAAGAGAACTAAACCCCTTTCCTTCCCCCTCTCCCCCCCGTTTGTTTCTGTCTTCTCAATAAAGCTTCAGGGCAATTTCCCCTCCCCCCATCACTGTCTAAATGCTTTGTTGGAAGGTTTTGTGATTCAATAGGTATGCTAGTGTAGCATGCATTGTGATGTATAGTGTAGGTTAGCCTGTGCTTTGCATGATAAGGCCATGCTCGCAAAGAAGACTGTAAGTAATTTATTAAGTGCTGCCTTGTGGCCTGAGCTGCGTCGCAGTACTAAAGTATGTATGTATGACAACTGATTCTAATAAAAGTGTTTTCAATAAATAAAAAAATTTCAAGAGAGGGAGGTGCGGCGCGGTATATATTTCTCAGGTTCCTCCTTCCCCAGCGTGCTTGCTTTGGCAGCACATATACTAAAATTGTGGTCTGCTGAAGGAATGCCAATTATGTCAGCCCCTTTCTAAAAATATCCTTTTGGAAGGGGCCCACCAAAGAACTAGAACTAATTAAAAGCTGAAAAATGAACACAGGTTTATGTCAACCTTTTGGCAAGGACTGCTTTTATTAATGACTGGGAATTCTCCAAAAAAATTAATTCTTTCAGTGTGTCTGCCTATTATTAGAAATGAATACAAAAGTAAAGAGTAACTTTTAAAAAATTATAGGCCTCTAAATGAATTAAAAGTATTGGGATATGCTTTAAGAAGCAGGGCAAACAATACCCAGGTGAATGAAAACATTTTAAAAGGGTTGTCTAATAATTTTTTTTTTTTAAATACAGGGAAGGTACCATAAAAAATTAAATAAAAATAAATAAATTAAAAAACAAACTACTATACCAAACACCCTCCATTCCAGCACAGCCAATCCGATCCTCCCTAAGGCTAAAACTAGGGGGTCATGTTTTTGCTGCCCACTAAACGCACGTGACAGCTTTTGAAAATTACAGGCTTCAGCAGTATACAGCACGAGACTGATGAGGACACAGACTGGTTGCAGTGGCCAGGAAAAAATGGTGCGTTAGGAGGATCTGAGTGAAAGCCCTTGAACAGAGGGTGTACAATACAGCTAGTATGTGTATATATTTTAGTTTAATACCTTCTCTGTCTTTAAAGAATAAAGTCAGACAACTATATTATGTTCAGATTTCATTCCGCCACCCCACATGAAACACATTTAAAAAAGTCAAGTGGGAAGTTTTTTTTGCAAGTATAAGCTTTGTACACTACAACAGTCTGGTCTTAATGGGTTGTCTACAGGATAGAAGGTGTGTTTTAAAGGCAGGGGTCCGACCATTAGGGCCCAATGTTCCCCATTTGAAGTGGTAGTCACATGTGAACTGTAGCTCCATTTATCTCCACAGGACTGCCTGAGAAGATAACTGTGTGCTAAACTATATCTGCAGATGTTTCATAGAGTAGAGTAGAATGAAGGAGGAGTGTATAAATGCGTGACCCCTGATTCTTGTTAACAGCAGAGGTTTTTTCAGGACACAGCGTTTTTTCCTCTCTGCTTTACAAGAGCCATTACTTTTTACTTTTCTGTTATCAACACGTGAGGGCTCATTTTTTGTGGGAATAGTTGTATTTTTTTTTTTATTGGCAGCATTTAATTTATCATGTACTGTACTGGGAAAACAGTAAAAAAACATTTGGAGTGAAACTAGGAAAAACTAAATTCTGCCATTATTTTTTAGGTTGTCCTATTACGGCCTTCATTGTTTGTTAAAAATTACATGACAACCTTGGGGCTCATGCACACAACTGTGTGCTGGCCGGGTCCGTATAGTGGCCTGCAAACAGCAGGCCTGCAAAATAGGGGCCCAGGCCGTTCTGGCACCGCATAATGCATGCAGACCAGTTCACTTGAAAGAATTCGCAATACGAAAGATCGGTGCAGAAGGGAGGTACGGAACCCCACGGAAGCACTACAGAGGGCTTCCGTGGGGTTACTGCCCATGCCTCCGCACCACAAACAAGTAGTGCACAGACCGTCTGATGCGGATCGCAGACACCATTCAAGTAAATAGGTCCATGATCTGCATGCAGCGGCCCCATGGTCGTGTGCATGAGCTCTTATTCTGCCAGTTAGTATGATTACAGTGATAGCAAAAGAGTTACTCTTATCGGTAATTGGTTTTATAATACCCTCCCCAACGGCACTGACAGGAGGATGTCCCCGCCGCTGAACAGGAAACATGGAAGCTCAAGTTTTAAAAGGGTCTCCTCCCCTTACCTAAAATCATTAAATAATAGACTACACAGTAGTGATGCAACAAAATTTTATATTAATTTAACCAAAATACAGGAACTAACATGTAACCAAGGAAAACAATAATTAACGGTGGGAAAACCCCTAGTGCCATTGGGGAGGCTATTGGAAAAAACAATTACCGGTAAGAGTAATTAACTCTTTTCCCTGGCGCCTCCCCAACGGCACTGACAGGTGGATTAACAGAGAAATCAATTAGGGTGGGACTACTGCAGAAAGAATTCTACGCCCAAATGACAAATCCTGGTTATGGATGACATTTAACTTATAGTGGTTGAAAAAAAAGTTATTGGGTTTGCCCAAGCAGCATCCAGGTTATGGGATTTTCTCTCTTTTAACGTACGGCCAAGCGATGGTGCGTGTAGTGGATGGAGCTTAATTGGCATGCTGATCAAGGAAGAAATCACCCTCTGATCTAAGGTCTGCAGGTAAGGGAGATATATAAGGGGGACTACTGTATGGGGTGCATGGCCTGTTAACATGTCTGAACTGGGGACAGACTTAATAGAGATCACTCGGAGAGCCGACCATTGTAAGTTACTATACCTTGGGGAGATGCTGGTTATATATTTCACCGAAGCTAACCCCCTTGTTACCTCTGCTTTCTACCTGTATGCATGTAGAGTGACAAAGATAGCGCTCAGAGAACAAAAAACAATTCCTAAACCTAGGAAATGTGTGATTTTTTCTTTAAAATTACCTGAATCTTGCAAAATAGAAACTTTGCAAAAAATGTAGTTCTAACGTGGCAAAAGATTTAGTTCCCTCTATTAAAGAAGAACTAAGAGACGTAATTAGACAAGATAATCCTGTATCCGTACCCGGTACCTCTTCATCTAGACGCAGGGATTCAAAAAAAGTCAGCTCAGATTTTTCTTCCTCAGACTCAAAACAGGATTTATATTTAGAGTCTCAGGATTCGGACAATTTCTCTGGGTCCGATACTGAATTTAACAGTTTTCATTTTTCTTCTGAAGACATAAAATAATTAATTAAAGCAGTCAGAGCTACCATAAACCTCTCAGATGAGAAGGTACAAAGGTCAGTTCAGGACAAAATGTTTAGTGGCCTTGAACAACGGAAATAGAGTTTTTCCGGTTTATAAGAACATGCATGAATTCATTAAATGGGAATGGAAGGGTCCAGATAGGAATCCATTTATTCCTAGGGCAATTAAGCGTAGACTCCCTTTTAATGAGGAAGACGAAACACTTAACATCCTGTCCTAAGGTAGACATCTCCCTTTCTAAATTAGTTAAGGGAGCAAGGTCCTTCCTTTTGAGAACATGGGGTCACAAAAAGACCCCATGGATAAAAAAAAGAAAAGAAAAAAAAGTAGATTCTTGTCTGAAAAAAACGTGGGATTCAGCTGCAGCTCTTTTTAAGCCTAATTTGGCTCCCACATCGGTCTGTTGTGCCTTTTCATAGGTATAGACATTGATATCCAATTATTCTAGTCAAGATGGATATTCATTGCCTTTAACAATGTCTGTAAAGATGTGTGTTTTTGTAACAATTAATTACATGCTGGTATGACAGAGGAGGTACTGAGGTACGAAGTGTCTAAATTAATCCCTTATCTCTGATTTAAGGCTATGAAGGTCAGATCTATATAATACAAGAGTACCATAGATAACTCGTTATGGTATGGCGCTAATAGCTTGCACAGCAGTGCCATCTGGAGACAGATGGATATCATGACACCATTCTCCACAATTGCATTGTGGGTAAATATGATCTCATAGAGTCATTAAAACACGTTAACATACGTTACACCCACCTCAGTTGATTGGAAGATTTTAATCCAGTAGGATGTGATATGAGATAAGTGAGAAAATAATTATAGGGAGACAGAAGAATAGGGGAGCATCATGATCATCATAGCAAGAACAAGAAGAGGACTTACAAGGGGGATCCAACATCCAAGATCCAACAGCCAAGAGAGAGGGGTCTATCAATATGAAAGTCATGGGGAGACATGCGATGATGGACCACCCAGCTTTCCTAGGAGCAGAAGTGTGATTCCTACTAGGGCTTGGTAAGAGTCTTAATAAAATGAAATATCATTCTTTATGTCTAATTGGATAATGTGGGTGAAATCTTACCATCTAGGTTGGCGAATACATAAACACATTAATTAATTGATCATCTCCATATTGAGATGTAGTCTTAGGATATTGTGAGGCTTCATTCTACCTGCAGAAGAATCAAGACTCATGATCTATCAAAGTATTAAATGATTGCATATATAAATATATTGATAGTAACATTCTTCGCCAAGCTAGGTGACAAATTCCCACTGGAAAGACTTGTTTCAAGTTCTTCCCATTTCTGTTTGTTTTAATAGTCTTACCAAAATCACATATGTGAAAATACTCCAGGATAGGACGGAGAGATACAGTTCTCTCTTCTAACTTATATCCTTGTATGGATTTGCCCATTCTTGAAGTCATGCAAGGTGTAGTTGGTTAGAAGGGGGTGGAATGTATTCAGCATTCCATATTGATGTCTAGAATTAGACATGCCCATCATGAAGTTTCCTCTGAACAGAAGTGATGTATATAACTTAACTTCTTATTTTAATATCCTAACCAAATATTAGCTTTGTTTTAATGTGACAAATTGTTCAAATTGTTCCTACTCACATGTATTGTTAAGCTTGTTATGCTTTATATCAACTCTGTATATATTAATTTGCATATATCATTGTGTTTATTTATGTTTATAACCTTGTAACCAATAAATCTGCATTTCTATAATACCTGCATATTATTATATAATGCAAAACTACATCTTTAGCATTAAAGAGGACCTTTCACCAATATATTCCCCCCCAAATAACCCTCCTACCGCATTGTGCGTCTTCCACTGATGTTCCCCCAACTTTTTTTTTTTTTAAATCGAACCCCTAATTTCTTCTAAATCGCTCTGTTTCTTCTGCCGCCTCATATGCAAATGAGGCGGACTTTTGTAGGGGGCGTTCCTAACTATCCTGGTTGGGGGCGTGTGCGCTGGCTTCCCCGGCTGAGAGACCAGCCAATCGCAGCGCTGGTCTCTCAGCTAGGGAGAAGGAGCTCAAGTTCTCGCGAGAACTTGAGCTTCCAAACATCCGGGACCGGCGCCATCTTGGATTCCCCGGCCGAGGATCGCGACGGACGAGGAAGCAGCGGCACCAGCGTCAGAGTAAGTATGCGAATCTACCCCTAGACATCGAGCAAAACTTTTTAACAATGGAAGAGTGGTCTAGTGACTATTTAGCTGCCGCAACACCCCACTGGCAACGATGATTATGGGGGTCATGATCATGGACCCCCACAGACAATTAGTATGGGGTTCATGATCATCCCCCCCCCCCAGCAACAAGCATTATGGGGTTCATGATCATGTACCCCCACAAGCAATCAATATGGGGGTCATGATCATGCCACCCCCCCGCAGCACAACCCTCCCCCCCTTCAGACAAAGAACATTTTGGGGGGACATGATCATGGACCCCCACAGGCAATCAGTATGGGGGTCATGATTATTGCCCCCCCCCTAGTAACGAGCATTATGGTATTATGGGGGTCCTGACAATTCCCTCCCCTAGCAACGAGCATTATGAGGATCATGAACATGCCCTCCCCCCTAGCAACGAGCATTATGGGGGTACTGACAATCCCCCCCCCCCCAGCAATGAGCATTATGGGGGTCCTGACAATCCCTGCCCCCCCTAGCAACGAGCATTCTAGGGGGTTTATGAACATGGACCCCCACAGGCAATCAGTATGGGGGCAGTATTGTGGGTCATGATCTGTTGTGCCAGACCCCTCAAACACCACACAGGCAACTGTTGTGCGGGGGGCCAGTGCCAGACCCCTCAAACACCACACAGGCAACTGGCGTGCGGGGGGCCAGTGCCAGACCCCTCAAACACCACACAGGCAACTGGCGTGCGGGGGGGCCACAGGATTCTTCTATAGTTCTGCTAATACTAAAAAATTGAATTGATAAGATGCATTTATTTTACAAAATTTTTTTATTTTTCTCAGATTGGAGAATGGATAAATCGTCAGAAGAATTACCACCAAGTTCTTTTGCTCCAAGATCTGAAAAAGTAAAATTCCATAATAAGTTTTCGTGTTAATCATTTATTATCATCCTAACATGCTGGTCATTGTTCATCCAATTTTTTTTATTTTTTTAAATTTCTTTTAAAAAGTTGGAGTGGCTGAAGAAATGTCTTCAACAGAAGTACGGTGGCACCGATACACCAGAACCGTGTTTTCCGGATAACCCCACTCGTTCAACATTAGATAACAGTGGTGACAGCATTGAAAATGAAGAGTTGGACAGTAGTAGAGTTGGAAATAACCAATGGTGCACGTGTACTAACTGTAAACCAATGACTACAGCCATAGAATCCATATGCTGTAAAGAAATTTCTAATATTGAACCGTCACTGAAACCGGTTGCGTAATTGAACTTGAATATTTCCAACAATTTAGTCGAGATCGGGGAAGGGTGGAGGTGTCCATGCAGGCAATCGGAGAAGTGCTGCGTCCTCCTCCAGGTAAAGACTTGAACAGGTCTTCTTGAATTCCCTTCGCAGAAACTAATATCTGCTACATTATGCTCAGAACATCCAACCTCAAGTAGTTTACTGATAATTATTATATATTCTATATAAAAGACTGTAAACTTATCAAGTTGTGCAATAAAGGAGCAATTTAATAATTTTTGCTTTCAAATTTTATTTAGAAATATCAGCAAACATGGACAATTACAGCATAATATTTTTATATCCAATGTTCAAATACAATATTTGATTGCAGAAATGTAAGCTTTAGAGAATTGATATACCGACGAAAAAAAAAAAAAACACCTATACATCCTAATAAAAATATATATATATATTTTTTAAAAAGGCCTCCTCCATATCCCCTCTTAGGCCTAATTCACACATCCGTAGTGTTTTATGGAACAGGAAATAGCGGATCGATAACACACCCGGCCGGAAGCCCCATGGAAATGTCTATTCGTGTCCACTTTTGCGGGCAGGAATACGACTTGCTTTATAGTTTTGGGTAGCTTTGGCAGCATCCTTCCGTGCCCCATTCACGGTCAATGGGTCTGCACCCGTCCAGTAGATTTGCAGAACAGTTTTGGACTCATACTACTGACGTGTTAATTAGGCCTTAGAGTTCCTTCACACTTGCGAGAGGGTAGTCTGTCAGGCTAACCAGGCAAATCTAAATGATTCTTGATCTGCACAGCTATTTATCTGGTTTATGGCCGTCCATCAACATTGACTATAAGCTGAGCAATGTGCACTGAGAAAGATAGATGTACTGAAATTCAAACATGATGTATTGTTAGTACCGCAAGCTCTCACAGTGGGACGCCCATGCCTCCATAATTGCAGTGTTCCGAGTTCATGCTGGCTATTGGCCTGATGAATCGCCATGCCGCTAGTGTGAAAGGACCCCTAGCCTTTACCAAACCTCACACAAAGTTTATGGATATTCCTTACATATCTGTAATGAAGCGGTATGGAGTAGCATACTTGCCAACTTGAAATAGATAAAATCTATACTAATCAAAAGTTTGCTAATAAACAAATATGACAAATATATCAAATAAATATAAAAAAAATTCAAAATATAATGTATAAACTGTTGGTCTTTTCCGAATTTATTACAGTTATGCAAAGGATGTCCATAAAATATCTAGAATATGTGATTTTTATTTACTTTTTTTTTTAAATATAAAAATAATTAATTATCAATATTCTTTATTTGATCAACCTAAATATCAAAATCAAAAATAATATGGTAGGTCCAGGGCAAGTCTGTCAACGTGGTTGGTCGATGGTCAGCCTGTGGACAAAAGACAAGGTCAGCATGTAAAAATAGGTACATCAGTGCTGTGTCTGAGAGAGGGAATGGGTCAATCAAGGCAATGTTACTACAATATGAAACTCTCAGTGAACACACCTTGGAGTCTAAGAGGATCCGCTTGCTCCAAGGCTGGCAGGAAACTTGGTGGTCCTTCCTGGGCCTGGGGGGATTGTCATGACCCCCATAATGCTCGTTGCTATGGGGGGGGGGGCATGTTCATGACCCCCATAATGCTCGTTGCTAAGGGGGGGGATGATTGTCAGGACCCCCATAATGCTCGTTGCTAGGGGGGAGGGCATGTTCATGATCCCCATAATGCTCATTGCTAGGGGGGGGGGGAATTGTCAGGACCCCCATAATACCAGTTGCTAGGGGGGGGCATGATCATGACCCCCATACTGATTGCCTGTGGGGGTCCATGATCATGTCCCCCCAAAATGTTCACTGCTGTAGGGGGGTGGCATGATCATGACCCCCATATTCATTGCGTGTGGGGGTACATGATCATGAACCCCATAATGCTCATTGCTAGGGAGGGGGGCGTGATCAAGAACCCTATACTGATTGTCTGTGGGGGTCCATGATCATGACCCCCATAATGCTAGTTGCCAGTGGGGTGTTCCGGCAGCTAAATAGTCACTAGACCACTCTTCCATTGTTGAAAAGTTTTGCTCAATGTCTAGGGGTAGATTCGCATACTTACCCTGACGCTGGTGCCGCTGCTTCCTCGTCCGTGGCGATCCTCGGCCGGGGAATCCAAGATGGCGCCGGTCCCAGATGTTTGGAAGCTCAAGTTCTCGCAAGTTCTTGCATATGAGGCGGCAGAAGAAACGGAGCGATTTAGAAGAAATTAGGGGGTCGATTTAAAAAAAAAAAAAGTTGGGGGAACAAAACCAATATATTCCCCCCAAATAACCCTCCTACAATGCGGTAGGAGGGTTATTTGGGGGGGAATATATTGGTGAAAGGTCCTCTTTAATGTCATCTCACACAAAAATAACTTATTATCTGAGGAAATATAAAATATAGAGGCTTATACATTGACTGCACAGGAACAAGCGCTTCACTAAATGCCTACAGTTGCTTAAAGCAATTAAGTATATATTACTTTCCCATACAAAGCTTATACAACCAGGAACCTATTCACCCTTTGTACAATTGTGGTTCAACGATTGCGTTTATGTTTTATGATTTTATATGCTATTGTTTTATGATAGATTCCGATTTTATGTAACTATTAAAGATTGCTATACAAATTTTATCTAATTGCATAATAAATGTTTACAATTCAGCTAATACACTAGTCTACATCCATACACACATTTAGAGTGCCAGTCCATTACTCTATATTTTAAATTACTTTTTCCTGTTTAGGGTGAAACAGTGCATAGGACTTGAGCACCTATTTTCCAGATCACCTTAGGAGTGAGCTATTCCCATTACTCTATCATTCTTATCTGAGGAAATAGTCGGACTCAGATGTAAATTGTATCAATTAAGTTATCTACAATTTACCAGGTCATTATTTCAAGAAGTTATGAAAAATTAATGGTTAATTATTTTTATGACCATAATTAATTCTCAATTGAATTATTATTAACCCGACAGGTCGCCAGATCTCTTAAAAAGGTGGTTGCAGCAGTTAGAGTCTCTTATGAAAGAAAATACTCCCTACGATTACTTAAAGGACTCCTTCCCTCTTTAAATGAAGGCAGTAGATTTTTTTGTCAGGCGCTACCGCAAAATACATTAGGATTATGGCAAGAACTACAGCTTTATCTGTCATGTCTAGAAGGGCTCTGTGGTTAAAATCTTGGATGGGAGATATCAGCTCAAAAATGAAGCTATGTAGTCTCCCTTTTCACAGAAATGTAATGTTTGGTCAGGACCTGTAGAGGATTTTGGAGAAGGCTTCTAACTCTAAAAAAATATTTTATGGGTTTAACCTAAAAGAAAATTTCCCTTTCAGAAAGTTAAAAAGGGAGGTTTCTTCCAGTCAAAAAGATCTGACAGGAGTAAAGGTCAGAAAGTTAAAAAGGGGAGAGGTTTTTTGTTTAACCTCAAGAATTCTGAAACCTCTAAGCAATGACGCCAGGCATCAGGTAGGAGGAAGATTAAAATTCTTTACAAAAGAATGAGAAGAAATTTGTGTGAAATCTGTGTGTTCTAAATATTGTATCAGTAGGACGACATTTCTTTCCGTCTTCCTCCACCTATAGATGTGTTCAAGGTAACCCTGATCCAGAAGTCAGTCTTTCTACAAGGAAAACTGGAGGAGGGAATTTTGGAGCTGTTGTCTATCAAAGCAATTGTCCTGGTCCCATTACACCAAACAGGTTATTATTTGACTTTTTTTGTATAAAAAAAATAATAAAAAAATGCATCTAATAATAAACTTGAAGAACCTGAACAAATGCATCAGATCCAAAAAATTAAAAATTAGTCAATAAAATCTAACAAATATGCTAAAAGAAGGGGACTTTATGGCTTCTCTAGATTTAAGGGATGCATATTATCATATTCCGGTATGCGAAAAAGGCTCAGTTTCCTTCAGATAGCAGTTTTCTTAGGATGGGCTCTTCAACATTTCCAGTTCCAGGTTCTCCCCTTCAGAATCCCTTCCGCTGCAAGTGTATTTACCAAGGTCGTTGCTCATCTGAGAAGACTAATCATCATCATTGTTCCCTACCTAGAATATGTTCTAGTAGTAGGAAATTCAAAAGAATCCCTAGAAAACAGCCTATTTCGAACTTGTCAGATCCTCTATCAAATAGCTCGGGTTATAAATTGGGAAAAATGAAACCTCTGTCAGTCTCAATTTTTTTTTTTTAGGGGTATTACTAGATTCAAAGCGTCAAAAAACCTCTTCCCTCTCAAAAAGTCTCAGGTGTAGTAGACAAGGTTTCAAAATTCCTTGTTCGTCCGTTGTGTACAGTCAGAGGGGCCATGAAACTACTAGGTACTCTAACTGTCTGTATCCCAGCGGTAAAATGGGCCCAGTTCCATTCGAGTATTTCTGCTGTGGCTGCTAGAGAATTGGAATCGAAATCTAGGTTCGCTAGAAGAAAAAATTTCCATTTCTCTGTCCGTAATTCAGTCTCTGCAGTGGTGGCTAAACCCAGATCAACTTCACACAAAAAAATAGCCTTAGGCTATAAAGATTCTGTTTTTGGCCAGGTGTATATAAAATATAATCTTTATTATACTTTTATTGAAATAGCTTTATGAGCCCCAAATCTTAAAAGGTACAAGAAGCTATATAATGCCACCTTTTTGTATTTATTTGCAGAGAGGAATAGTGTGTTCGTATTTCACACACTCATCCCAATTTGGAGATAGAAATCGCTAGTCTTGCTGAGTGGTGTTGTTAAATTGATCCGGTGAGTGGCTTTTCGATATTGCCCATTTCACCTCCTTTTGTCTGATGGATAATGGTACTGACTACACTACCCCTTATTAGATCTGTCTCAAATGGTTTCTATCTCCATTACTCACTTGGTATCTATAGCAATTGCATGTAGACCAGGGAGCGCCTGCAGGTCAGTCCCTGTGTCTGCATTATTAGTCTTGCAAACTTTAAAATGCGAATATTACTGCTCCCCCAACATGTTTCACCACAAGATGTGGCTTCATCAGGGGTTAGGAGCAAATGACACGATCGTCCACTCTTTTAGGTTTTTATTGGGAGGGAAAACCCGCCCTTTTCTCATTCATCCATTCAGGGAACGATCTTATCTAATTGACACCCAGATATACCTATCAGCATGTACATACTTTTTTAGGAGTGACCTATCATTGTGTCCATGACTGCACCTGCGCGTGAGACCTAGAGAAATTCGTCAGATCACCTGCAGAAAGTGGTTCTTTGGAGTCCCAGGCACCAGGAAATAATTACGACGGATGCAAGCCTTTGGGGTTGGGGGGGGGGGGGCTCATTTCTCTCACTCTTTCTAAGGTTAATGGTCCAAGGAACAAGTAGTTCTATCCTCCAATTGGAGGGAATTAACCACAGCCTGGGAGGCAGTAAATGCTCTCTCTCTCAAAACATAGAAGGAAAGACATGCAAGCAAGATCAGACATCAACGGAAACATAGGGGTAGATGCACTGGCCCAAAGATCGAATTTTCATCTTGCCTATGCATTCCCTCCCTTTCTGCTGATTTCCAGGGTTCTAAAAAGAGTATTACACTCACCGGTTTCCTGGCAGTCTCCATGACACCACATCCTGAGATTGACTTTCTTTTGATTGGACAGGAAAAACACAGAGGTTTAAAACCCCACCCCCTCCCTCCAACACCAGTGTATTTTAACGAAGAACCCCAGGATGAAAGGATATTATAACAGAAAAGAACACAAACTGAATTAAGTGTCTAAAGGGTGGGATGCATGTGGTGTCATGGAGACTTCCAGGAAACCGGATTACCTGTGAGTGTAATACTCTTTTCCCCAGTCGTCCCCATGACACCACATCCTGAGAAAAAATATCAAAGAAAATTATTAGGGGGGAAGGGGGGGGACACAACTGCAGAGGACTTTCCGTCCAAACCTTAAATCGTCGTTGGCAAAGATATCTAGTTTGTAGTGCTTGGTAAAGGTATGAATCCTTTTCCAAGTTGCTGCTCTGCAAATTTGCTGTAACGAGGCCGAAGCTTTTTCCGCCCAGGAGGCAGCCATGCCCCTCATGGAATGTGCTTTCAGGAAAGCAGGGGCTTCTTTCCCTTTGACTTTATAAGCTTCGGAGATAGCTAATCTTATCCATCTGGAGATGGAGCTTTTTGCCGCTTTTTTCCCCCTATTGGGACCTGAAAACTGGACAAAAAGATTGTCTAACCTCCACTGTCTGGTTGCTTCCAGATATCTTAGGACTGCTCTCCTAACATCTAAGGTGTGGTAGGAGATTTCTTGTTCATTTTTAGGACTGCTGCAGAATGAGGGAAGCACAATGTCCTGAGACCTATGGAAGGAAGAGACCACCTTAGGGAGAAAGGCAGGATCTAATTTAAGGAATAGTTTGTCATGGAACACCGAGAAAAAAGGTTCTTGACTGGACAAGGCTTGCAGCTCACAGACTCTTCTGGCCGAAGTTATTGCCACTAAGAAAATAGTTTTGATAGCAAGCCACTTGATGGAGATTGAGTCTATAGGCTCAAACGACCAGAAGTCAGGCCGGCCAGCACCGTATTGAGGTTCCAGGGAGCTACCATGTTTTAGATCGTGGGCCTTATCCTATCTGCTGCCTTGAGAAATCTGGTTACCCAGGGATGTTCCATGAGGCTGGTGTTATATAAGGCTCCTAGCGCCGACACCTAGACCCTAAGGGTATTAGGGGACAGTCCTAAATCTAAACCTTCCTGAAGAAAATCCAAGATTAGTGAGATATTAGGTTTGAACTGGTCAAAGGATCTTCCTGACCATTCAGCAAATTTCTCCCATATTTTCAAATATTTTTCATTCGTGCTTTGTTTCCTGCTTAGGAGTAAAGTGTTCACTACCTTTTTGGATAACCCTAGGTTTAACAGAATGGATTCTTCAGAATCCAGGCTGACAATTTTAGTATCTGTAGATCTGGGTGAGTGATAGGTCCCTGACTTAGAAGGTCTGGCCTCAGAGATAGGAGAGGGGCTTCTATACTGAGGGCTTTTTTTTTTTTTTTTTTAAATCTTTATTTATGTAGATAGGGGTCATTTCTTTCCCCCTTTTTTTCCATAAAAGACAGGATATAAAAGTTACAATTCTATCAAATTTTGATATCCAGAGCATACATAGCAAAGTACAGTCATCGTGAATTTTCAGAAGCATACTTCCAGATACAGAAAATATAAAGGAATTATATGAAACAGACAACATAACATTCCCTCCCCTCCCCCCACCCTCAACACAATAGATATATCCAAAATTCTGGGTTTGTCTCTGCTAAAGATTACGCCATGGGTCCGTCTCCCTCAATCATAGGAACCATTCTGTATGTTTAAATGGATCTAGAGCTACTTTGACCTCCTCAGCTGGTAGAAACGCTTCCATATATGGCCTCCATTTCCCAAATAAAGATTTCGTTAACTTGGATTTGTGCATCTCCGTCTCTAGTCTTTCTATGTGGAGACAATTTGTTGTCAATTGAAAAGGGACCTGAATAGCAGGTACCTCTGGACATACCCAGTTTTTCAGGAGACTTCTTTAAACTGCCAAAAGTAGCAGGTGGAATATCTGGGGAAATTTGGTCGATTGCAGTTCTGCCAATGTGTGGAATAATATCAATTCTGGGTCTAGTGGAATTGTTGTGTTACTCTTAGATTTTATTTTGTCCAAGAACCTCGTCCAGAAAGTTTGCACTGCCAGAGTCCATGTGTAATGTCTGTATTAGTGGTTTGACATTTAGGGCAATGAGGTATTCTACCCTCTGCGGCCTTGGTTCCTTCGGTGAATGAAAGCCAAATATTGCTCTGTGTAGAATTTTAAACTGAGTTTCTCTCCAAAGTTCACTTGGAGCTACCTTCCTAATTTTGTTCCAGCCTTCCAATAGGCGTTCAGGATCATTTATGTCTGGAAAATCTTTGCGCCATGACTTGAATAGGCTAGAATCCCCTTTTTTCGAGGATACCTATCTAAGAGAGTCATATAGTGTTACAAAGTATTTCCCCCCCCCCCCCCCCCATAAGTGTGTCGAAAGGAGTTGCCTTGAATTCAGCTGAAAAATCTTTGACTCTGGATTTTAAGAATGTTAGAATCTGTTGGTAGGCCAAGACGTGGCCATGTGGGATTTGATGTGTTTGTTGAAGTTCCTGGAAGAAGTGGAATCTATTTTTGGGGTAATTCCATAAGTGTGAAACTCTGACTAGACCTTTAGTCACCCATTGCACATATTGCTTATTAATACATTTGATTGGAGAGTTTGGGTGATCCCATAGTGGCATATGTTTGGAAATGGTCGTCAGTAGATTATATAATTTCCTGACCGCTTTCCATGCAGCAGATGTGTCTCGCAGCAGTACACTATGTCTTATTGATTAGGGGTTTGAGAAGTTTGAGTGAAGCAAGGCTCCCAACCCAAATGGTTTAGCTAATTCCTTCTCGACTCTTAGTACCGAATGATGGAAGGTGCCCTGGAGCCAATCCAAACAGTGCCAGATTATAGAACCTTATGTTTGGAAAGCTTACTCCTCCTCTAGATTTATGTCTATATAGGGTTTCTAGCGAGATTCTGGGGCATTTGGACTGCCATAGGAATGAACGATATGCTCTTATTAATATGTTGACATTGTCATGTTTCAAAAGCAAAGGCAGAGTTTGCATGGAATACAATAATTTGCTAAAACTCATCATCTTGATCAGATGACACGCCCAAGTAGGTATAAAGGTAAGCTCATCCACAACGCTAACTCTGAAGAATTTTCCTTATCAGAGGGGGATAATTTAGAGAGTATAAGGATTCCGGAAATTTGCCTATCTTTATTCCCAAATAGCGTATGAAGCGAGGTGCAATCGTAACTGGTGTGTTGCCCAAGGATTGCCGATTCAAAGTTTGAGTGGGGGAAATATCTAGAATTTCACATTTAGAGACATTCACCCGGAAGCCCGAGAAGTTCCCAAAGTTAGTTAGAATATCAAAGATCCCCGGGAGTTCCTCTCTGGGATCAGACAAGAAGATTAGCAGATCATCTGCAAATAATGCGTGCTTTACTGACACATCTCCCACCAAGATCCCTTTGAGAGAATGTGATCTTAGCAACAGTAATGACAGGGGTTCAAGTGCTATGTTGAATAGTAATGGCAAAAGGGGGCAGCCCTGCCTATTCCCTTTCTGGAGCTCGAAGGATTGAGATAGGAAACCCGGTATAGAAATGCGTGCTAGGGGCGAACTGTAGAGAGCAGAGATGTATGTTCTAAAACATCCACCAAAGCCCATTGTGTCTAGGACTGCATTCAGCCACGTCCAGCTCACATTGTCAAAAGCTTTTTCAGCATCTATGGCCAATAGAGCTGGACGTGGATGAAGGTGGGGATTTCTCTTGATACTATCCAGTACAGCTAGGACCTTCCTTATGTTATACACTGCATGATGTATAGAGATAAATTTAGGGAGATAAAGCGACAGCCTATCTGCCAGTATTTTAGACAAATACTTCAGATCATTATCAATTAGTGATATTGACCTATATGACGATGGGAGTGAAGGGTCCTTCCCCAGCTTAGGCAGCACTTTGATATAAGCAGTGCTCATATCAGCAGGGATCGGCTGCCCTTGCAGGATTTGGTTATACACTTTGGTGAGAGTAGGGGAGATGTTGGTCGCCAGGCTCTTATAAAATTAGTTACTGAAGCCGTCAGGCCCCGGGGCCTTACCGTTACTAGACTGACGAATAGCTTTCAATGTTTCCTCCATAGAGAGGCTGGTTTAGGGCAGCTAAATCTTCGGGAGATATTTTAGGTAAGGGTAAAGAATCAAGCCAACTTTTACTACCAGTTCTTTCCTTATCCTCTTCCGTGTATAGTGCACTATAGAAATTTTGTAATATTTCTACTATCTCAGTTGGGCGGGTGCATAGTGTCCCCTGTGAGTTTTTGAGCTTAGGAATTAAAGCTGGGTTCCTACGTCCCCTTGCCATGGCTGCTAGCACTTTCCCCGATTTGTTCGCAAACTTGCAAAACTGGGCTTCCCGTTTATACCCATAGTACTCCTCCTTTTGTTTGCACCAATTGTCATAATCAGCTTTTGCAGATATCCAAGTTTTCTTTTTAGAATCCGTTGGGTCAGTTTATATACTGTATGACTCCCTTAGAGCAGAAGTTAATGTCTGGATCTGGGAATTTATTTTACGCTTCATGTTTCCAGTATATGCCAAGATTTTGCCCCTTAATACTGCTTTGCCAGCCCTCCATATTAGTTGAGCATCTCCATCCCCCGAATTTGTATCCAAGTAGTCAATCTACCAATAATTGAGGAGTTCTACAAAAGTCTCGTTTTGTGACAAATCTAAAAGGGAATTTTTATAAGTAGTCAGATCCCTTTGGGGTGGTGTTAACGATTTCCAACAATATTGGTGCATGGTCTGAAATGACTAGATTCTGAATTTCTACTGATGCAGTTTTCTGTAGTACCTTGTCTGAGACTAAAAAGAAGTCGAGACGGGACCATGAGCCATGTACGGCAGAAAAGTGGGTATATTCCCTCCCTAAAGGGTGGTATTGGCGCCACGCATCTAGCAAACCTAGATTTTGAATCATTCCCCAAATTCTGATACAGGTTTCCAATGGCAGGCTCTACCGAGCTATTTGTTTTTCGGTCTTTTGCGTGTGTCAGGACCACATTGAAATCTCCCGTCACTATCTGGCAGGGGTGGGAATTCTGGAGTAGCAGGTCTCAGTGCCCCAAAGAATTCGCCATTGGTTCCATTGAGACCATATACATTTGTAATCTGGAAGGATTCTGAGGAAGAACTAAGAGTCATATCAACCCATCTGCCCTCTTTGTCCTCCAAGCACGTCTCTACTGTGTGTGTCAGATTTTTATGAAGCAATATTAAAACTCCTCCCTTATTACCTTCAGAGGGGGAACCGAATACTCTGCCCACCCACAGTTTCTTCATGCGGTCAAAGTCTTCCCTCGCTAAGTGGGATTCTTGGAGTAGGGCAATATCAGTTTTTAAAGTGGTTTCTCAATACCATTACCCTTTCTGAGGAGACTTTAAACCCTTCACGTTCCACTTTACTATTTTCGTCATCGTATTACAAAAGTGCTGAGTACATATAGCTGAGTACATATGGTTTTAGAGTCAGAGGCCACCCAGTTGACAGACCATAATAATCCACCATAACAGAATAACAGTAATACCCAACAATGTAACGGGTAAAATAAATCAAACATATAAACGACATACATCACTGAATTATTTCGTACTTCTCCTCTTCCCAGCATGGTATTTCCCCTTTCCCTCGGACGCTCTCTGCATGAGCTTCCCTCTAAATTAACTCCTCAAAATAACGGTCTCTCCCATTTGAAATTCCCATAGGCTGGCAGCGAATCCCCTTATTTCGGTTAGGGAGTTCGGTTTGAACTAAATGGCAAGAAGTTTTTCCATATGTGTTTTATAGCGCTAATAAAATAAAATCAAAATGGCAAGGGACCTAAAAACTAAAGTTGACAGAACTTAAATAAGTTGACTAGCGTTCCCATTAGTAGAGATATCTAGCCAATATTGATAAGAGTCATATGACCATAAAAAAGAACTGCAAACTACTACGGTATATTATACTATACTCCACCCGATTCAGCGACGTATGAGTCAAGTCCCTGGAACATCTCGGGATCTCTTGTGTTGCTCCTTTGGCGCGAGCTCCGGATCTTGTCGCTTCCTCGATGGGGAACGAGAAACCCCCTCCCCAGTTTCGATGTCTGTTAACCTTCTCCGTGCTGTACTCAGGACGTTTATGATTCCTTCCTGCAAGGCCTGCATTGCCTCCTGCGGGTACTGAAAGGTGAGGCAGGATCCGTCTGTCTTAAAGAGTTTCAGGATGGCTGGGTACAGTAGTGCGAATTTCGCCTGAGAGCGATAAAGTTCTGAGCATACCCCAGCAAACTCCTTTCTCTTCCTGCTGACCTCCGCAGAGAAATCTTCAAAGATAAGAATTTTGTATCCTTGCACCTCCAGGGGTGCATTTACCCAGTTTGTACGCCCTTAAAATAGCGTTTTTCTCTGAAAAGTCCAGGTATCTAGCTATAACTTGTCTTGGGCGCTGTGTCATGTTACACATGCATGGTTTGCTTTTTCATTATGTGTGTCCCTTCTCTCTTCCCCTAGCTTTTGCTCTCTCTTGTCTCCTCCCTTTTTCTTCATTCTGGCTTCAACCCTCATCTCAGCTACATACTCCTGTTAGCTGCTCACAGCATGATTTTTTGACCTATCCATTTGTTCATCGGTGTATGATCTGCACAGTTTGGAATAAACTTCTTCAGGATCTACAAGGTGTCGTTTGGATCGAGTCCCTGTCAGCCAATTCACCTAAGACTGCAGTTATTGCCATCTCATCACAACTGTAAGTTCAGAGATCACATTGTAGTGCTTAGACTGGAGAGGCAGAACAGGCGCTGCTTTACTGCTGATGATTTTTCCTGGACGCAAACAGGTCTACTGTCAGTCTGCCCCATTACCCTATGATTAGTTGAAAAACCTCCGGGGATAACTTCCATTCTCCCGGGTCTAACGTGTGGCGACTCAGATAGTCGGCCTGAATGTTTAGAGATCCTTTCAGGTGGACTGCTGATAGTGACTGTATATTTTCCCCTGCCCAGGAGAAAATTTTGTTTGATAGGCCCTGTAGTAGACGGTGTCTTGTGCCTCCCTGGTGCTGGATGAAGAACACTGCTGTTGCATTGTCTAAATAAACTCGGACATGGCGTCCTACTGAGAGAAGACTTGTGCGTTTCAATGCTTCCCAAATTGCCCGCAGTTCCCTGAAGTTTGAGGATTGATGTTTCACATAACTTGGCCATTTCTCCTGGTAGGAGTTCCCTTGGACTAATGCTCCCCAACCCTGGAGGCTTGCATCTGTTGTAACGACTAAGGGTTGTTCCTGGGCCCAAAATACCCCATTTTTTAGATTGATTTTTTTTCAGCCATCAATTCAGGGAATTCTTCACTTTTTGATCTAGGAATATTCGTTTTTCTAGAGTCGTTTGAGATCTGTTCCACTTGTTTAGAATTAATCTTTGAAGTGGCCTTAGGCGAAATTGTGCCCAGGCTATTGCTGGTATACATGCGGAAAGGCTTCCCAACACCTTCATTGCCTGTCGGATGGAGCAGAATTTCTGGAAATTCTTCAGCGTGGTTTGAAGTTTTTTACTTTTTGAGGCGGAAGAAAGGATTTTTGGGATATTGTATTTAGAGTTATGCCTAAGAATATCTTTTGCCTGTTTGGGATTAAATCTGACTTTTCCCAGTTGATTATCCAACCTAGGCCCTGGAGATGGTTCAAGACTGTCTGGAGGTGGAAGAGTTTTGTTGTCTGCAACTACTAACAGGTCATTCAGATAAGGGATCACGCAGATTGCCCTCTCTCTCAGACTCGCTATGGCCTCCACCATCACCTTTGTAAAAGTTCTTGAAGCTGAGGAGATCCCAAAGGGGAGACATCTGAATTGAAAATGTCGAATGTGTCCCTTTGGCTGAATTGCAAACCTCAGGAATTTTCTTGATGACCTGTGTATCGGGACATGATAATAGGCATCCCTTAAATCTATTGTGGCCATTACTGCGTCCTTTTTTATAAGCTTTACTGCCGACTTTAGAGTTTCCATTTTGAATTTTTGGTACTTGACAAATTTGTATTTCAAATTTATTAAAATTCTGGATTTTCCGTTTGGCTTTTTTACTATAAAGAGAGGGGAATCCTTGTCCTATCTGCTCTTCTGGGACAGGTTCTATTGCGGCCAAGCTTAGTAGATTTTTTATGTAGTTTTTTAGGTTACTAATTTGTAGGGAGGGTAGTAATACATTTTTGAGGCGGGTGAGAGAGTAGCTCTATTTTGTAACCTTTCTTTACGATGTTTAATATCCACACATTGTTATATGCTCCAAAGATTTTTGAAAGGAGCTGAGCCTTCCCCTGGTATTGGTATTGGTGGAGGAGGATTCTGCTCTATTGAGGTTGAAAAGGAAATTCCTTCCCCTGCCTCCTTTTGCATAGCTCCACCTTCCGGACTTCCCTTTAGCTTTTTTTATTTTCGGGTTGATAATGTCGGTCACGAAAAAACTGCCTTTTTTGTTTGTATCTTTCTTCTGGGAATCCCCTTTTCCTATTAGTAGCATTCGCTAAGATTTTTTCTAGGTCCGTTCCAAAGACATATTGACCGCGGAAGGGGAGCGCAATTAGTTTATTTTTTAAAGCAATGTCTCCTGACCAAGCTTTGAGCCATAGAGCCAGTCTCGCCGTATTGGATAAAACGGCTGTACGGGCGGCCAGTTTAACAGACTCTGCTGCTGCGTTTGCTAGAAAAGAGGTTGCCATCTTCAATAAGGGCAAGCTCTCCAGTATCTGGTCACGTGGCGTTTTACTAACTAGGTGGATTTCTATTTGCTCCAGCCATAAAGTTTAATGTTCTAGCTTCACAGGTTGAAGCTACCCATGGTTTGAGAAGGGCCGCTGTTGCCTCCCAGGTTTTTCTTAAAAGCCTTTCTGCCTTTCTATCTAACGGGTCTTAGTTGTGCTGAATCCTACTGGTGCGTCTACCTTAGGGATGGTTTCCCAGTCAGTGCAGTCATCTAGACTAAACTCGTAACACCTTTTAATCCCCCTTAGAATAAAGGATCCTTTGTCTGGTTTCTCCCACTCAGAACGTATCAACTTTTGGACATTATCTGGTACTGGAAAGACCGCATTTTTCCTTTCCCCTAGGCCCCCAAAGATCTCATGTTGACCTGGGTTTCTTTGGTATTTCCATTTGAATGGAAGCTCTGATAGCTTTCATAAATTCATCAACGTCAGCTGAATGGAACAAAAGTCGACTATATTAGTTATCTTCATCTGAGGATGCGAACTGTTTTTGTACCGATTCAGAGTCTGACACTACCAGTCCTTCAGAGTCTGAGTCAGAAATAAGCAAACGATTGTCGCAAATGTTTTGAGGAGGAGTGATTTTTGGAGAGTTGGTTCCCTAGATGTTAAGGCCAACTGAACCTCTTCTTTTACTACTTTCCTAATATCTTCAAGGAAGCTGGAAGATTCTGATTTAACAACATTGGATGTGCAATCCTTACAAAGAGGTTTTGTCCCTGTATTGGATAGCCGTTTATAGCAGATACTACATTTCTTGGCTTTCTTAGTGGTAGTAGCTGAATCCTTTTCTCCCTGAAAGGTAAGGGAGGGAAGGATGGGTGAGCAGACCAAACAGCATTACATAGTCAAGTGCCTGAGAGCAGGCTACTTAGAGTTCCTGGATTTGTTGCAGGCTCGTCTCCAGAGCCTGGCATGAAGGGGGTGCTCATCTTGACTCCCAACCACTTTCCAGAGGCGCACTCCAGATAGGGATATCCGCGCTGTGCAGGACAGCATTCTGCAGGTCCTGTGGGTTTTTATGGCGTCCTTTGCCCTGCCAGGACCTGCGGCGCATGTTAGTGACATCATGACACTTTGCCTCCGCCCCCTGCATCTGACTTCACCCGCCTGCCGTCCGGAAGGGACACATCATAGTGCCGATCCGCCGCCATAATCTTCTTTCCCCTCTGCATTAAGTCCCCCCTGGACCGCCGCAGAGGGGATCTTTGCAGGGGGGCATAATGCAATGCGCCCGATCCCAGGTCTAGCATGGAGGAGGGAGAGCTGCCCTGCAGATCCGACCTCAGCCTGTCATGGAGGAAATCAGGTGAGCCCAGATAGAGCTCCATACACCTCTCCGGCTTCCTATCCTGATGGGACAGGAAAAAAACTGGCGATGGAGGGAGGGGGTGGGGTTTTAAACCTCTCTGTGTTTTTCCTGTCCAATCAGAAGGAAGTCAATCTCAGGATGTGGTGTCATGGAGATGACTGGGGAAAAAAGATTTCATAAATTGGATGTGAGAAGGGCCATTCTGGTCTATCTAGAAGCTACTAAATCTTTTAGAAAATCAAACTACTTTTTTGTGCAGTTTCTACGGGCAAATAAAAGGTCATAAATCTACAAAAAGCTCCCTGTGTAGGTGGATAGAAATTGCAATCTCTAAAGCCTATAATTTGTCAGGCGTAGTTCCACCAAAAACTTTACGAGGTCTGTCTCAACATCTTGGGTCAAAAAAGCAAATGCATCTATAAAGCAAATCTGCAAGGCGGCAACGTGGACAAGTCCACATACATTTATCAAACATTACAGTCTCGATACTAATGCCAATCAAGACCTGGCCTTTGGTAGGAAAGTCTTGTAGACAATAGTACCTCCCTAAATGTTATAATCTGGTATATCTAATGGAAATGCCTTCATGGAGGATAAAAGGGAAAAAACATTACTTACCAGTAATTTCCTTTTCATGAATCCTCCATGACGGCATGGGATCCGAGATTCTTGTCCCAAAGATGAGTCAGATTCCAAAAACAGATATTTTCTCTTGAAAGCGTTAGTTATAGGGGGCTCTTTCAGGGTCTTTCCATTCCTTAGATATCTAAGCTTTAATATTATTATTGATCGGAAAAACACATTTCAGGGTCTAGGCCAGGGGGAGGCAACCTTCGGCACTCCAGCTGTTGTGAAACTACAACTCCCAGCATGCATACTTATTCTGCTCTTCTAAGAACTCTCATAAATGAATGGAGCATGCTGGGAATTGTATTTACACAACAGCTGGAGTATCAAAGGTTGCTGTTCTCTGGTCTAGGCAAAAGGAAAAGACATCCGATCCTGAACGGAGCATACTAGCTTTTCTAGTTTTCAAGAGACTGTCAGTTTCTTCAGGGAGAAACAATGGTCTACCCTGCTCGTCAGATAAATCAGTGTGTCAGAAGCAATTTCCACTTCATCCAATCCAAATAACTGGGAGGTGTCTCTACCATATAATCTCCAAAGGGAATTGACACCCATCACCCCTACACCAATATCTGCCCAAGTCCGGAGAGGAGGCTTACCAGGCTGAGGGTGATATAGGCCACATCCAGAGGCCTGCGGGTGGTATCCAGATCTGCAGGAGCCAACATGGTGGTGCTGCTCCATTTTCCCAGCATCAGCGTGACATTATGATGCTCCGCCCCATATGCAACGCTGTTACGCCATGACGTCACGATGCATGCAACGCCAGAAACCGGAACGAGACTCCCCTGATGCCCCAAGAGGAATCTCCGCCTCCTGGCGTGCCACAAGTAATACTCCTAACGGGAGTGGGACTGCCTTCCAGAGAAGAACTTATGCCAAAGTAAAGGGAGGCCACGTGTCCCCAGAGCCCCTGTCCCCTGCAACGGCCCTCCCAACTAGTGGGGCAGAGACCAGACTGTGCGCTTGTTTGACATGCGAGCTTAAAGACACAGGAGGAGCTTCCATGCTAACCGGGACAGGACAAAAACACGATTTCAGTAAAGGGAGGAGGCCGTTTTAAAGCTTGAGCTTCTGTTGGGCAGGCGCCGGGAAAATTTATGTTTATGATTTACAATTTTTTTTACTAATAAAAGTCTGTGAAAAAAAAATTATCATATTCTCCCACCTATAACTAGGTCAGCAAATTTCATATTTTGAAATTTACTCACGCTTAGTTTGGTGGTAAAAGGTGAATTACGTTATGGATTCCGTTACCACAGACCATAATGCAATTCTATAACGGAATGCTTTTAGAGGCATTCAGTTATAATAGAAGTCTATGGGCTGCAAAACAGATCCGTCCCATTTCCATTATGCAGGGGACGGAAAAAGGACGGATCTGCTATGAAGGCCATAGACTTCTATTATGACGGAATGAATAACAGAATGCCTCTAAAAGAATTCAGTTTAGAATTTCGTTATGGTCCGTGGTAACGGAATCCATAATGCAATTCATCTTTTACCACCAAACGAAGCATGAATAATTTTTATATGAAATTCGCTCATCCCTACATATAACCTATGAATATTTCCATCAACAGAGTCGCGAGATGACTTTTCAAGGACCTTAATTTTTTTTTTTTTTTTTTATTATGGAGGCAAGGGGTGTAAAGATGCCAAAAAAGCCATTTTTTTTCTCTAACAGCGTTCCCCACCCCATGAATATTTTTATATTTTAATAGTTCAGACACTTACAAATGTACAGGAAATAGGGGTCTTTTATCAAGCTGCTGTAATGTAGAACTGGCCTAGTTGCCCATAGCAACCAGATTCCACCTTTCATTTTTGACAGCTCCTTTGGAAAATGAAAGGTGGAATCTGATTGGTTGCTATGGGCAACTAAGCCAACTCCACTTTACACCAAGTAGTATTGAAGGGATGGCACACTGATCATATGGTATGTAAAATCAATGATATTTATTAATATTTGATAAAATATAATCCCCTATTTAGGGATATTTTGGTTCAGAATGGCCGTTGTGTTGGCTTTAAATTAATATGTGTACTTAGTTCACATAGTTATTAGTACATAAATAGATCACAATAATTCATAGGTCATAAAATTCATAAAAAATATTCATAAAATCAATGGAAACCAATGAAAAATACTCATAAAATCAATAAAGATCAATGTGAAATCAATATAGGATCAATGAAGGTCTTAAGTAGTTCATATAAAGTCCAGTATCCTTGGAATGTCTTATTGTAATCAAAGTATGCAACTGTAGAAAATATGTAGCTGTAAAAATGTACTTTAAAAATTATGCAACTGAAAAAAATAGTCCGGTGGTTATAACAATCTGCGATGGTGATTATGCCATTATATATGTCCAAGGAGGACTGTACATTACCGCTCCTGCAGCAGTGTTGGTAATGCCGTCTGTTAGCGGCGTCCTCGTGCTGTTTGCCGCGCGTGTGGCTCGGCTCCCTGGGATATCGGGACGTCACTACTGGTGACGCACTTCCGGTTGCCCGGGATACTTGGCGTCCGCGTGTTCTTCTCTAATTGTTGGCGGGAATATTTTAGAGATGTTATTTTTGCGGTAACTTCCACAGTTATTTGGTTCTAATAGATGGATTTTCTTCCTCAGCTAGCTGAACTTGGTATCGGCGTGCTCTATCCCCAAACGCGTTTCGGAGCACACTGCTCCTTCAGTGGGTGTGAGCAGCCCTCTTTTTGGCACGCTTATATGGGGTGTATCCTTATCTGCATAATCACCATCATTATCATAATTGGCACCATTTGCATAATCACCACTGTTTATTTATTCATTGATCAGTTGTATCTTCATTGAGGCAGTAATTTAGATGTCTCGTCTAGTCCTTCAATTTAGGGTAATATATGGTTCATTATAAGCATTTAATTATTTGCTCTGAGATCAACTTTCCATGTCTTCCAAAATAAAAAAAGGGAAGAAGATCATTTGCTCTGATTAATTGTGGTGGTATTATTTTTATATTCCCACGTACATTCCAGGTACAAATTGCTAATTATAATAAAAAAGGTCTCATTCTACATAACTTAGATTGTAAAATTTCCTGATTTCAAGGAATGGGAGGAGTCCAGTTTTCATTGTCTAAACTTATTTCCATGTTGGGAGTGTGTAATAGGTATATTCTATGTCCATATAAATACAGAAATATACAAAAAAAATATATAAAAAAATATAAAAAGTGTAAGAGGTATATATAATATGAGAATGTGAAAGTTGTCAGAATATGTAATTTGTGTTAGATGAGGATCAAATATATGTGACAGTTTATGGTGATCAATTCAAACTTATTTGTTCTGAAAATTATGTAGCTGCAAAATTTTTTACTTTGAAGGTGTATATCTTCTAAATGGTGGATCACAGGGGTCGGTGTATCTTGGGATATAAGTTAATCTTAGAATATAAATGAATCTTGGTATATAAGGGGGTCTTGGAGTATAAGTAGAGTGTAAGTATATATACTCTTATACTCTACTTATACTCCAAGACCCCCTTATATACCAAGATTCATTTATATTCTAAGATTAACTTATATCCCAAGATACACCGACCCCTGTGATCCACCATTTAGAAGATATACACCTTCAAAGTAAAAAATTTTGCAGCTACATAATTTTCAGAACAAATAAGTTTGAATTGATCACCATAAACTGTCACATATATTTGATCCTCATCTAACACAAATTACATATTCTGACAACTTTCACATTCTCATATTATATATACCTCTTACACTTTTTATATTTTTTTATATATTTCTGTATTTATATGGACATAGAATATACCTATTACACACTCCCAACATGGAAATAAGTTTAGACAATGAAAACTGGACTCCTCCCATTCCTTGAAATCAGGAAATTTTACCATCTAAGTTATGTAGAATGAGACCTTTTTTATTATAATTAGCAATTTGTACCTGGAATGTACGTGGGAATATAAAAATAATACCACCACAATTAATCAGAGCAAATGATCTTCTTCCCTTTTTTTATTTTGGAAGACATGGAAAGTTGATCTCAGAGCAAATAATTAAATGCTTATAATGAACCATATATTACCCTAAATTGAAGGACTAGACGAGACATCTAAAATTACTGCCTCAAAGAAGATACAACTGATCAATGAATAAATAAACAGTGGTGATTATGCAAATGGTGCCAATTATGATAATGATGGTGATTATGCAGATAAGGATACACCCCATATAAGCGTGCCAAAAAGAGGGCTGCTCACACCCACTGAAGAAGGAGCAGTGTGCTCCGAAACGCGTTTGGGGATAGAGCACGCCGATACCAAGTTCAGCTAGCTGAGGAAGAAAATCCATCTATTAGAACCAAATAACTGTGGAAGTTACCGCAAAAATAACATCTCTAAAATATTCCCGCCAACAATTAGAGAAGAACACGCGGACGCCAAGTATCCCGGGCAACCGGAAGTGCGTCACCAGTAGTGACGTCCCGATATCCCAGGGAGCCGAGCCACACGCGCGGCAAACAGCACGAGGACGCCGCTAACAGACGGCATTACCAACACAGCTGCAGGAGCGGTAATGTACAGTCCTCCTTGGACATATATAATGGCATAATCACCATCGCAGATTGTTATAACCACCGGACTATTTTTTCAGTTGCATAATTTTTAAAGTACATTTTTACAGCTACATATTTTCTACAGTTGCATACTTCGATTACAATAAGACATTCCAAGGGTCCTGGACTTTATATGAACTACTTAAGACCTTCATTGATCCTATATTGATTTCACATTGATTTTATGAGTATTTTTCATTGGTTTCCATTGATTATGAATATTTTTTATGACCTACTATGAATTATTGTGATCTATTTATGTACTAATACCTATGTGAACTAAGTACACATATTAATTTAAAGCCAATACAACGGCCATTCTGAACCAAAATATCCCTAAATAGAGGATTATATTTTATCAAATATTAATAAATATGATTGATTTTACATACCATATGATCAGTGTGCCATCCCTTCAATACTACTTTCTACATACCCTAAACTAGCGCTGGGTACGCTTTTTTCGGACTGAGCACCTGACCTCCATCTAATCAACTAAGTGAGCCGCCATAACCTTTTCCACTTTACACCAGTTTGATGAATGATCCTAATTGTTCCCTCGATCCCCATTAGACCGACTGCTGACCACCAAAGTTCCTAAGTGAACACCTGCCTGTCCATACATAATGATGCAGTCTGTTCCTATATGATCACAGGCCTAATGTACTATACTCACATGATATAAGTACTGTACATTAAAGAGAAGAGGAGTATGGATTTTCCCACAGGCAGAGTAATCTTGGAGGTAATTTAGGCAAAATTCTCATCTTCTATCAGGTCTGTTCCAGACTGGAGCCTCTGGTGGATTCAAAGGGGCCGACAGGACATGTTTCTCCTGCTTCTGACATCTTGAAAACCACCAAGTTCTCTCTTGTTTTGCCAGGGGCGATTCCAAACAGAAGTGTCTACCGCACCTTTGATTTTATTTAGGCTCCATTTACATCACCGTTTCTCCATTCCGTTCTCCTGCTCCATTGCGAAGCAGGAGAACGGAAAGGACGGATTCCTGCATGCAGGACTTTCGTCTCCGCTCAAAAATCATGTTCTGAGCGGACACTGAACGGACCCCATTATAGTCTATGGGGTCTTTAGGCTGTTCGGGCTCAGTTAGGTCTCAGTTATCTGCAGAACCTGCCCTTTTCATTCTCCTGCTCCTTAACGGAGCCGGAGAACGGAAAAGGGAAACTATGATGTGAACGAAGTCTTAGACATCCACTAATGATGGAAGCTGTCAGACATCATTCTAACTAAAGCACCATCCATGTGCAATCAGTTTTTCTACCTCTTTTTTCTCCTTCAGTCGCAAAAACTGTTGTGTGAATGAGCTCTAAATAGTAGTGTACATGTTAAAACAAACTCCATAATATAAATAGTGGCAGATAAGGAACAAGTAATAGTAACAAAATTCACAGAATTTTAATGAAGGTAGTCAACCAGCTTTAACAAGTACTGATCCTTGCATATTCAAACAGTACAAACATCAGTGTTGCTTGTCAAAATATTTCAGTTTTCCAGCTGGGTCAGGAATTATCTATCAAAGAAAACAAAAAAAAAGTGTAATGAGAAAAATGTAACAAAATACATAAAGCACCATTCAAATCCCCCAAAGTAAATCACACCAAAATATTAACAGACTAACAAAAACTGCTATATGTTTCTTCACGCAATTTTGTTTTTTCCAGTAGTAAAAAATAAGCCATCCATTCACCAGTTTTTTTGTTTCAACGTTATATTTAGGACAAACTTTTTTTCATAATGCAGTATGAATACGCATGGCTTTTTTCATGCATTCTGCCCATAGTATTCGCTATGGGGGTTGAAAGACTGAAAACAGAGCCATACCGATAGCATGCTGCATTGACAAATGCCATGCAATAAACATAAGGTAATTCATTACACTGTAAAGAAACAAAAAATTATTAACCTTCTCAAAAGTGGATGTTTTAAAAAAAAAAAAAAAAAAAAAAAAAAGTTAGTTTTTGAGATGGAAAAATAAGGAAAGGTGCTAATAACACTCCTGTTTTAAGATTTTTACTGCCAATATAGACAGGGAATTTGGGGCTGTAGAAAATACAGAAGTTACTCTGTGTGCATTCCGTTTCACAAAAAAGTAGTGGATGTCCTAATGTCTGCAAATAACGGTCCGAGGTCCCATTCAAGTCAATGGGTCCGCAAAAAGACTCGATTACTTACCGGTAATTGGATTTTCCATTTAGCCCCACAACGGCACTAAGCAGGAGGTTCACTCCGCCCTCAGGGACAGGAAACAACTTGGAGACCAATCCTTAAAAGCCTCCTCCACTCACTCCTCCCCAGTAAGTATCCGAGAACTCTTAAGATGATGCTTGAACAAAGGAACAATTTTATTATATAAGACAATAGCAAATCAAAACCATCATTATTGAGGTATGCAGAACATAAATAAACAGAAATAGTCATTAGAAAAATGGGTGGGAAATCCCCGTGCCGTTGTGGGGCTAAATGGAAAATCCAATTACCGGTAAGTAATCGAGTCTTTTCCATACGCCCTACAACGGCACTAAGCAGGAAGGATATAACATAGAAGATCCCAAAATTTTAGGGTGGGACTACTGCCGATAATACTTTTCGGCCAAATGATAAGTCTGAACTTAAGGAAACATCCAGTCTGTAATGTTTGAAAAAAGTATTGGGGCAAGACCAGGTTGCAGCCTGACAAATCTGGCTTAACGAAGCTGAAGCATTTTCCGCCCAAGAGGTGGAAAGGGCTCTAGTTGAATGGGCCCTTAGGAGGGCTGGCAGGGATACGTTCTTTCCCTCATAAGCCTTAGATATAGTTGACTTAATCCATCTTGCGATAGTCAATTTTGAAGCCCCAAGGCCCTTATTCTTCCCTGCAAATTGGACCAGGAGTCGATTGGATTTTCTGAAGGATTTTGTAGCCTCTAGGTAGGCCAATACACATCTTCTGACGACCAGATTATTAAACTTCTGTTCTTTCTCAGTTTTCGCCTGTGGGCAGAAGGTAGGTAAGGAGATTTGTTGGTCACAATGAAACTTAGTAACAACCTTAGGAAGAAAGGCTGGATCATGTTTAAAGATTATTCTGTCATCCATAATTATTAACCTCTTGCCGACCGCCTCACGCAGGATTGCGTCCTGCGGGCGGTCGGTCTGTTCCTCCTTGACGCGCCCGCGCGTCATCTCGCGAGAGGCGAGATTTCCTGTCGGGGACAAGGTAAGCTACAGCCTGCCAGCGCTGATCGTGCGCTGGCAGGCTGTAGAAGTTAAAAAAAAATGGCATATCAGACGCTGTTTTGTTAACAGCGTCTGATATGCTTGCTGATCGTTCCTTTGGTGGTCCCTTTTGCTTGGGACCACCAAAGAAACTTTTATAAGTGCACCAAACACCACACAGACCCCCCACCCCCGTCACTGATTAACCCTGATTAACCCCGATCACCCCATGTCACCCCCTGACACTAATTACCCCACTGTAAGGCTCATTCAGACGTCCGTATGTGTTTTGCGGATCCATGGATCCACGGATCCACAAACACGGACACCAGCAATGTGCTTTCCGCATTTTGCGGATCCGCACATTGCCAGAACTATATAGAAAATGCCTTTTCTTGTCCGCAATTGCGGACAAGAATAGGACATGCTCTATCTTTTGCGGAGCTGCGGCCGGATGCTTGGGGGCCGAAACCCGGAAGTTTGCGGCCGCAGCTCCGCAAATGCTGATGCGGCGAGCGCATAGTGTGCTCTCTGCATCACCGCCAGCCCCATTCACACTGAATGGGTCCGCATCTATTCCGCAGAATTGCGGAATAGATGGACATTTTTGCGGACGTGTGAATGGGGCCTTACTACTTTTTTTTTTGCACATTTTTGGGCAGAGATTTTTTCATCCACATTGATTGATGCGAATGAAAAAATCTGTGCCGTTCAATTTTTTCTCTTTTCAGCCCAGAGGCTGAACGGGAAAAAAAATCTCATTACCCGTATGCTCAATATAAGGAGAATCGCAGAAACTCCTAATGCTGGCCATACGTGTAATGATTGCGGAGACCCTCAAATGCCAGAGCAGTACAAACACCTCACATGTGACCCCATTTTAGAAAGAAGACACCCCAAGGTATTCCGTGAGGGGTATGGCGAGTTCATGCAAAATTTTATTTTTTGTCACAAGTTAGTGAAATATGAGACTGTAAAAAAAAACAAAATCAATTTCCGCTAACTTGTGCCAAATTTTTTTTTCTGTGAACTCGCCATGCCCCTCACAGAATACCTTGGGGTGTCTTCTTTCCACAATGGGGTCACTTGTGGGGTATTTATACTGCCCTGGCATTTTAGGGGTCCTAAAGTGTGAGAATCCAAATGCGTAAAAATGGCCTGTGAAATCCTAAAGGTACTCATTGGTTTTAGGGCCCTTTGCGCATCTTGGCTGCAAAAAGTGTCACTCATGTGGTATCGCCGTACTCAGGAGAAGTAGGGCAATGTGTTTTGGGGTGTATTTTTACATATACCCATGCTGGGTGTGAGAAATATCGCTGTAAACGACAACTTTTACATTTTTTATTCAAAGTTGTCAATTTACAGAGATATTTCTCACACAAAATATGGGTATATGTAAAAATACACCCCAAAACACATTGCTCTACTTCTCCTGAGTACTGCAATACCACATGAGTGACACTTTGCAGCCCGATGCGCAAAGGGGCCCAAATTCCAACGAGTACCTTTAGGTTTTATATGGCTGCTCACAATTTAGCCCCACCCAAAATGCCAGAACAGTACAAACACCCCACAAATGACCCCATTTTGGAAAGAAGACACCCCAAGGTATTCGCTGAGGGGCATAGTGAGTCCATGAAAAATTTAACTTTTGTCAAAAGTTAGCAGAAAGGTAGACTTTATGAGAAAAACAATAAAAATCAATTTCCGCTAACTTGTGCCAAAAAAAAAATCTTCTATGAACTCGCCATGCCCCTCACAGAATACCTTGGGGTGTCTTCTTTCCAAAATGGGGTCACATGTGGGGTATTTATACTGCCCTGGCATTTTAGGGGCCCTAAAGCATGAGAAGAAAAATGCGTAAAAATGCCCTCCTAAAAGGTACTCATTGGTTTTAGGGCCCCTTTGCGCATCTTGGCTGCAAAAAAGTGGCACACATGTGGTATCGCTGTACTCAGGAGAAGTCGGGCAATGTGTTTTGGGGTGTATTTTTTACATATACCCATACTTTGTGTGAGAAATATCTCTGTAAATTGACAACTTTGAATAAAAAAATGTAAAAAGTTGTCGTTTACAGCAATATTTCTCACACGCAGCATGGGTATATGTAAAAATACACCCCAAAACACATTGCCCTACTCTCCTGAGTTCGGCGATACCACATGAGTGGCACTTTTTGCAGCCAAGTGCGCAAAGGGCCCTAAAACCAATGAGTACCTTTAGGATTTCACAGGCCATTTTTACGCATTTGGATTCTCACGCTTTAGGGGCCCCTAAAATGCCAGGTCAGTATAAATACCCCACATGTGACCCCATTTTGGAAAGAAGACACCCCAAGGTATTCCGTGAGGGCATGGCGAGTTCACAGAATTTTATTTTTGGCACAAGTTAGCGGAAATTGATATATATTTTTTTATTTTGTTTTTTACAAAGTCTCATATTCCACTAACTTGTGACAAAAATAAAATTTTACATGAACTCGCCATGCCCCTCACGGAATACCTTGGGGTGTCTTCTTTCCAAAATGGGGTCACATGTGGGGTATTTATACTGTCCTGGCATTTTAGGGGCCCTAAAGCGTGAGAAGAAGTCTGGAATCCAAATGCGTAAAAATGCCCTGTGAAATCCTAAAGGTACTCATTGGTTTTAGGGCCCTTTGCGCACCCAGGCTGCAAAAAGTGGCACACATGTGGTATCGCCATACTCAGGAGAAGTAGGGCAATGTGCTTTGGGGTGTATTTTTATATATACCTATACTGTGTGTGAAAAATATCTCTGTAACGACAACTTTTAAAAATTTTATACAAAGTTGTCAGTTTACAGAGATATTCTCTCACCCAACATGGGTATATGTAAAAATACACCCCAAAACACATTGCCCTACTTCTCCTGAGTACGGCGATACCACATAAGTGACACTTTTTGCAGCCTGGATGCGCAAGGGCCCAAATTCCAACGAGTACCTTTAGGTTTTACATGGCGACTCACAATTTAGCCCCGCCCAAAATGCCAGAACAGTACAAACACCCCACAAATGACCCCATTTTGGAAAGTAGACACCCCAAGGTATTCACTGAGGGGCATAGTGAGTCCGTCTGAGATTTCTTTTTTTTGCCAGAAGTTAGCAGAAATTGAAACTTTTTTTTTTTTTTCTCAGAAAGTGTCATTTTCCGCTAACTTGTGAAAAAAATGAAATGATACATGAACTCACCATGCCCCTCCACGAATACTTTGGGGTGTCTTTCTAAAATGGTGTGATTTGGGGGTATTTATACTATCCTGACATTCTAGCACCTGAAGAAACAGGACAGGCGCTCAGAAAGTCAGAGCTGCTTCAAAATGCAGAAATTCACTTTTTGCACCATAGTTTGTAAACGCTATAACTTTTACCCAAACCAATAAATATACACTTATTGGACTTTTTTATCAAAGACATGTAGAACAATAAATTTAGAGAAAAATTTATATAGAAATGTAGTTTTTTTTGAAAAATTTTACAACAGAAAGTGAAAAATGTCATTTTTTTGCAAAAATTTCGATAAATTTGTATTAATGGCAAAAAAAGTAAATGTCAGCAACAATGAAATACCACCAAATGAAAGCTCTATTAGTGAGAAGAAAAGGAGGTAAAATTCATTTGGGTGGTAAGTTGCATGGCGGAGCAATAAACGGTGAAAGTAGTGTAGTGCGGAATTGTAAAAAGTGGCCTGGTCATTAAGGGTGTTTAAGCTAGGGGGGCTTAAGTGGTTAAATACGGCGCCCGACAAGATAAAGCTTGAATTTCTCCAACTCTTCTGGCTGTAGTTATGGCAATCAGGAATGCCGTTTTTATGGAAAGTAGGTTCAGCGGAATCTCCGAGATGGGTTCGAAAGGGGGGTCCAAGAGAGCGGAAAGGACCAAATTAAGATCCCAAGGAGGAACCAGGGAACGAACCCTGGGTCTCAGCCTGTTAGCCCCTTTTAAGAATCTTTTTATAAGAGGTACCTCGGCTAACTTTGATTCAAAAAAGGCACTAAGGGCCGCAACCTGAACCTTTAACGTGCTTACTCTTAAGCCCCCCTCCAGACCCCTCTGGAGAAAATCTAGAATGACATGGATGTCAGGACTTTCTAAACAAAAATCTTCCTTCCCAGAAAAACGAAGAAAGGTGTTCCAAATTCTGAGATATATTTTTGATGTAATCGGTTTCCTGCTAGCAAGAAGAGTATTAATTACCGGGTCCGACAATCCACGGCGTCTTAAGCGGGAACGTTCAGTTTCCAGGCCGTCAGGCTCAGATGATGTACCTCTGGGTGAATTACCGGGCCCTGGCTGAGAAGGTCCGGGATATGCGGAAGTCTCCAAAAATTCTCTTTCGCCAGGGATGTCAGGAGCGGGAACCAAGATCTTCTTGGCCAAAATGGGGCAATCAGGATTACCTCTCTTTTTCTCTTAAGATCTTTGCCAGAGTCCTGGGAATAAGTGGGATTGGAGGAAAGGCATAGAGGAGTCCCCTCGGCCATGGTACCGACAAAGCATCCACCTCGAGCGGATTGTCCTTGAGGGATAGGGAAAAGAACTGATCCACCTGCCTGTTTGTTCGAGAGGCGAAGAGATCCAGGGTTGGAGTCCCCATTTCTGGCAGATCTCTTTGAAGACTAGTTTGTTTAGGGTCCATTCTCCTGACCTGAGCGGCTGTCTGCTGAGAAAATCCGCCAGTAAGTTTTCTTCCCCTTTCAGATGTACTGCGACTAGCGAGTTCAGGTGCTGTTCCGCCCAGGAAAATATCTGATGAGATAAGTGACTTAGGCTTCTGCTTCTTGTGCCTCCTTGTTTGTTTATGTAGGCCACTGCTACACTGTTGTCCGATAGGATTTTTACCTGCCTTCCCTGGATGTTCGGACTGAAAGCTTTCAGGGCTAGATTTATTGTGCGAAGTTCCTTCCAATTCGAAGATAGCAGGTTCTGAGAGTGATCCCATAAGCCTTGGGCAATTTGACCCTGACAGTGGGCACCCCATCCCCGGTGGCTTGCGTCGGTGGTGATAACAATAGGATCTGTCTGGTTCCAATCCTTCCCTTGTGTCAGGTGTTCTTTTACCCGCCACCAGGAGAGCGAGACCTTTATCTTGTGAGGAAGAGGGACCCTTCTGTTTAAGGACAGTTGACTCCTGTCCCAGGATTTCAGGAGAAACTGTTGAAGATGTCTGCAGTGAAAAAGGGCCCATTTTACTGCTGGGATGGTAGAGGTCATGAGACCTAAGATGGTCATTATCTGTCTGAAAGATACTGTGTTCTGTTTTTGAAAGGCACGGACCTTTTTCCTTAAGTCCTCTGTTTTCCTCTCTGGGAGAAAAGATATCATATCTCTGGAGTTTAGAAGAAACCCCAGGAACTCTCTCTCCTGGCTTGGGACCAGATTTGATTTTTCTAGATTCAGGATCCAACCCAGAGACTGTAGGGTCTGGGTTACCAGATGTAAATTCTGAAGGACCAGCTCCCGGTTCCGGGCGGCAATCAAAAATCGTCTAGGTAGGGAATGAATAAAATTTGTTGACGATGAAAAAGGCTGAAACTTCTGCCATCACTTTGGTGAATACTCGAGGAGCTGAGGAGATCCCGAAGGGCAGTACCCGAAACTGTAGGTGAAGCAGACTGTCGTTGTGCTGGATTGCAAACCTTAGGTATTTTTGATGGCCTTTGTAAATGGGGATATGATAGTAGGCATCCGTCAAGTCGAGGGTTATCATATAGCAATCCTTGTACAGTAGATTTACTGAAGAACTGATAGTCTCCATCTTGAATTTTTGTGTATAATATAAGCGTTGAGGTCTCTCAAATTTATGATCGCTCTGAATGATCCGTTTGTTTTTTTTATTAAAAATACTGGAGAGTAGAAGCCCTTCTTTTCCTGGTCTGGGGGTACCTGGATTACTGCATTTTGTTGGTAAAGAAGAGACTGTTCTTGGTCGTTCAACTTTTTGCTGACAAGGAATCTGTCTGGACAAGGAGAGACGAATTCTATCCTGTATCCGGAAGATATTACGTCCAGCACCCATGGAGAATTCGTAATACTTTGCCAGGCCGGGAAAAAAACCGACAGTCTGCCTCCCACCGGGCCCCTGGCGTCATTGGGTGGACAGTTTTGAGGATTTTTCAGGTCTAAAGAGGAAACCCTTGCCTCTGTATTTGGAAGATTGCCAGGAGCTAGAACTGGAGGGTTCTTTTTTCTTAAAATCTTGTTTGTTTCTTCTCTGAAAACGAAAGGAACGTCTATTTTGAAAGAATCTGGATTCAGGTGGAAAGCCTTTTTTCTTATCAGACGCCTTCTCTAAAATATCGTCCAGTACTGAGCCAAAGAGACGGTCTCCCTCACAGGGAATATTGCACAATTTATTTTTGAAGTGGTGTCCCTGACCAGGATCTCAACCAGACCGCGCGTCTGGCTGAATTAGCCAGGGCCGCGGATCTGGCCGAGAGTCGGACTAAATCCGCCGAGGCATCACGACAAAAAATTTGTTGCTTGTTTTAAAATAGGCAAAGAGGAAAGAATATCTTCAGTTGGTGTGCCTGCTTTGAGATGATCCTCTAGCTGGGACAACCATAGAGCTAGGGTTCTGGCTGTACAAGTGGCAGCAATGCTAGGTCTTAACATGGCCGTAGTAGTGTCCCACGATTTTTTTTAGAATGGATTCCGCTTTTTTATCCATCGGTTCGCGTAGCAGACCTACATCCTCAAAGGGAAGGGACGCCCTTTTTGAGATTCTGGCCACCGGAGCGTCTACCCGGGAGTCTTATCCCAGTTTGCAGAGTCTGAGTCATTAAAGGGGTATTTGCGTTTAAACATTTTGGTGGTGCCCGATCTTTTTCCGGGTCTTTCCATTCCGCTGCAATTAGTTTTTGATGTTGTCGTGAACGGGAAGACTCTTCTCTTTTATCCGCCAAACCCCTGAATAACTGGTCCTCAACCGATTCAGGATGTCTTGTCTGTTCAATATTTAAAGTAGCTCTAATGGACTTCAATAAGGAGTCCGTATCTTCTAGAGAACTCAAGGGCTTCCCAGACATATCATCCGAGGAACCTGAGTCGGAATCAATAGACAATAACCCCTCATCCAAGTCTAAATCCGAATCCTGGGCACAGTCGGATACTGATTTGGAAGTGGAAGGAGCCTGCGGAAGGGATGCCATACGGGAATCAATGGCCGAAGAAACTTCTTCCTTAATTACAGATCTCAGATTTTCCACCAATGAGGGGTCTCCTCAGAAACAATCTTATCAGTACATTTCTGGCAGAGGGATTTTTTGACTGACTGCTTAAATGTCTTCTGCATATAGCACATTTTTCTTGGAAGAAACATCTCCTTTGGATTTACCCTGAAAGGAGAAAGGGGATCCCTTAATAACAAGGATATGTTCCTTCAGAAAAAAAGGGGCCAACACCTTGGGAGGGACCCTCGTGTAAGGGAGGTATAGTAGTGCAGAAAGGGAAAAACAGGCTCCCTGAGGAGGCTTACCGGGCTTGGGGCTTTTGGAGGATCCACAGGTGGCTCGGCTGAGGTAGACATGGTGGTCTGGAATGTAGCTGGACGCTGCAGAGGCTTGCACAGCACTTGTCCCACACACGGACGCCGAGAAACCACCAAACCGGCGTTTTTAATCCTTACTTCCGGGTCACGTGATCTCTCTCGACCACGTGACCCGCTCTCGCGAGATGTCCACCCCGACATCTCGCCCGCCGATTCCTCCAAGCGGCCAGAGCGCCGCACTGCCCGGGGTTGCCTGGCGTACCCAGGGCTTACACCTAAGTGCACGGAAGGACCCCGCCGGCCCCGCAACCCGGCACTCTGCAACAGCCCTCCCGACCGAACGTCAGGGAAAGGAGAAGAGGCCGTGCGCTTACAAGGAAAACGCTGCAAGCAGGTACTCCTTCAGACAAGGAGCCCCCACCCGCAGCAGTCTCCACATCGTCCCCAAAGGACAGGAAACAACTGGGGAGGAGTGAGTGGAGGAGGCTTTTAAGGATTGGTCTCCAAGTTGTTTCCTGTCCCTGAGGGCGGAGTGAACCTCCTGCTTAGTGCCGTTGTGGGGCGTATGGAAAAAATACGGAACGCATCCGTATTCTGCGGATCCATACTGTAGAAATGCTATGCCCAGCCCATATTGGTGATTAATAAGTTACTGTTTCCAATCCACAAAAAACAGATCCCATACGGATATGTTTTGTGGAATAACGGAACGGAAGAGGACTTAAATCAGAAAAAGAAAACACCCCGATGCGGAATGGATCGGTGAAAAACAGACTGCAAAACAACAACGGTCGTGTGCATGAGCCCCAACACTGACATGGAAAAGGACCTAGGAATTTTGGTGAACCGCAAACTAAGCTGTAGAAACCAGTGTCAGGCAGCTGCTGCCAAGGCCAATAAGATAGTGGGTTGCATCAAAAGGGGCATAGATGCCCGTGATGAGAACATAGTCCTACCACTTTACAAATTACTAGTCAGACCACACATGGAGTAGTGTGTACAGTTCTGGGCTCCTGTGAACAAGGCAGACATAGCAGAGCTGGAGAGGGTTCAGAGGAGGGCAACTAAAGTAATAACTGGAATGAGGGATCTACAGTACCCTGAAAGGTTATCAAAATTAGGGTTATTCACTTTAGAAAAAAAGACGACTGAGGGGAGATCTAATAACCATGTATAAATATATCAGGGGTCAGTACAGAGATCTGTCCCATCATCTATTTATCCCCAGGACTGTGACTGTGACGAGGGGACATCCTCTGCGTCTGGAGGAAAGAAGGTTTGTACACAAACAATATATTTCTGGAGTGTAATATTACAGGCTATAGCTACTAGAGATTGAGGGAGTTATTCTGACTGCCTAATTGAAGTGGGGAAGGAATTTTTTCCCCTAAAGTGATGAAAATTGGCTTTTGTCACAGGAGTTTTTTGCCTTCCTCAGGATAACATTCAGAACTGGATGGACAGATGTCTTTTTTAAGGCTTATAAACTGTCTTACTATGTTACTAAGTCTTCCAATGTTGTCAAAGGGAAAAACTGATCGTTTTGCAAGCAAGTTCAGCCAGTTTTGTTTGCAATTGCGTTCACTTTTTGTGTTATCTGCACGGGTGCAGTTTTTGATAAGTTTTTCACGCGTGAAGTCTTTCCGTTGTCATCCGTAAAAACGGATCCGTTAATTATTTTACCATTTTTAAAGGTCTGCGCATGCGCAGAGCGGAAGAACGGATCCGTTAATGCGTCAATTTTCAATGTCTGATCCGCCCTTAATACATTTCAATGGAAATTAATGGCGGATTCGTCATGTGTTTACGCATTTTTGGACGGAGATAAAAATACAACATGTTGCGCTTTTATCTGCGTCCAAAAAACGTGAAAGGACTGAACTGAAGACAAACTGACGCAAACTAAATTGATTGCTTTCCATTCAGAATGCATTAGGATTAGGCCTCATGCACACGACCGTTTTTTTATGCTGTCCGCAAAAAGGGGTTCCGTTGTTCAGTGATCCGTGTCCGTTTTTGCCTTCCGTTGTGTTCCCGTGTGTCTTCAGTTTTTTTTAGCGGACATGACCCAAAAGATTTTACCAAAAGACAGGCTGACAATTTTTCCCAAGTGCCTGCCAAGGGATCCGCAAAAAAAACGGACACGGAACGCGGATTACACACAGATGCCCATCCGCATTTTTTCACGGACCCATTGACTTGAATGGGTCCGTGAACCGTTTTTCGCGGACAAGAATAGGACAGGTTATATTTTTTTGACGGACTGGAATCACGGACGTGGAGAACAAACTGTGCATTTGCCGAGGTTTCCACAGACCCATTGAAAACCAATGGGTCCGCAGAAAATTACGAAAAACGGAGCAACGGACACGGAATCAAACAACGGTTGTGTGCATGAGGCCTAAAACTGTTCCGTTTTTTCCGTTATTGAGCCCCGAGGACGGAACACAATGACGGAAAACATTGACGCTAGTGTGAAAGTGCCCTTATTGGTGACTGCCTCAGAATTTCATCATCAAGTCTCTCAAAGTTATTTTTATGAGCAATACCCATTCTAGTGGCAGCTAATAAAGGTAAAGGGGGGGGAAGACTTATAATCCACAGATCTGTTATTATCATACTCTGTTATACAGATGTATGGTGTGTTTTTATTTCAGGACTGATTTTGTGTTACAGGTTAAAAAGTTTTTTACATTATTCCAGTGAGATGAAATCCAGAATCAGGGGAGTGATTATTAGGTGCACTTTTGCTGATGCACATGGAGGTAACAAGAGGCAGCACACCATATGTGCGGGGACTGTGCTCCTGAAAAATGCGCAACAGCATGAATAGGTTAGCAAAGGAACCCGCCTGAACTGTAACCACCTTGTTGCCGGTAGGTGGGCTTAGATGTATTTTGATCAAAATGTATTGACCAAGTGGCAGTTTTTATCAAGAGTGAGGGCTTAGTCCATATGTCTTGCATCTATTTTTATAGTGCATTATTTTCTAAATGTACCCATATACATCCACACATTTAATACCATATCGTGCAGGATGGTTTATATATAGTTTTTTCTGTGATTTGTTTGACGTGCTGCAGGATTCTTTTAGGTCTTGACTTTTTCCTGTGAATATACCATTAAAGCACTTTCTGTGATTCAATGATTCGGAAGAGCTGCATTTAATCCCCTTGGTGAATGGGTGCCGGCAGTGACTAGAATCAGAGACCTCTGGTCACTTAATCCCTCAGATGCCGCAACAAATAGCAACCACGGCCTCTGAGGGGTTAATAAGGGTTAATACCCATGTGCTATTCTAGGAGTTAGTAATAGGCCTCATGCACACGACCGTATGTGTTTTGCGGTCCGCAAACTGCGGATCCGCAAAACACGGAAGCTGCTCCGTGTTCCGTAATTTGCGGAACGAACGTGGCCCATTGTAGAAATACCTATTCTTGTCCGCAACACAGACAAGAATAGGACATGCTCTATTTTCTTTGCGGGGCCACGGAACAGAGCAACAGATGCGGACAGCTCATGGAGTGCAGTCCTCATCTTTTGCAGCCCTATTGAAGTGAATGGGTCCGCGCCAAGCTGAGTTTTAGGCGCACAGTGAATGGTGCACTTTAGGGAGGGTAAAGACTAAGAAAACTACAAAATTAATTAAAGTATATTACAAAAAGTTTTTTTAGCGCATTAGGGTCATCATTAAAAGTTGATGCAAAGGTTTAGTTACTCTTTAACACTTTCATGACCAAGGGTCATCGATACCCCTATGTCCACATCTAATTTTGCAAATCTGACATGTGTCACTTTATGTGGGAATACCTTTGGAACGCTATACTCTGTGTATAAGACTACCCCAGCCTCTCATCAGCCCCCCGTACATAGGAGCAGGCAGTATGAAAACTTAGAGGTGGAGCAGGCACGTGTGGCAGGAAAGCCTGCTCCGCCCCTCATCTGCCTGCTCCTGCGCTCCCACCGTCTCCCTGCAAATCTGCCAGACTCTCCCTCTTCCGGTAACTCACATATTTTAACAGCGTTTACCTGAGGGCTTAGGTCATGTGACATTTTTATAGAGCAGATTGTTACAGACGTGGCAATACCTAATATGTATACTTTTCCTATTTAAGTTTTACACAATAGCATTTTTGAAACAAAAAAAAAAAAAAAAAAAAAGATATTTTAGTGTCTCAGTCTGAGAGCCATAGCTTTTTTCCTTTTTACCAATTGTCTTAGTTAGGATCTCATTTTTTGCAGGATGAAGTGACTGTTTTATGCGTACTATTTTGGGGGGCATATGCCTTTTTGATTGCTTGGTGTTGCAATTTTTGTGATGCAAGGTGACAAAAAATGGCTTTTTTGGCACTTTTTTTTTTTACAGTGTTTACCTGAGGGGTTTGGTCATGCGATATGTTTTAAGAGCTGGTTGTTATGGACGCGGCGATACCCAAAATGTCTACTTTTTCAAATTTAACTTAAACACAATAGCATATTTGAAAAAAAAAAATAAAATAATAATAAAGTTTGTGTCTCCACGTTCTAATAGCTATATTTTTTTTTGGGGAGATTTTCTTATGTAGGAGTTCATTTTTTGTGGGATGAGGTGATGGTTTTATTGGTACCATTTTGTGGGACATACGCCTTTTTGATCGATTGGTGTTAACACTTAGTGACGCAAGGTGACAATGGCTTTTTTACAGTTTTTATTTTATATGGTATTTATCGGACAGGGTGGATCATGTAATTTATAGAGACGGTCGTTACAGACGCGGCGATACCCAATATGTGTAGTTTTTTTAAATTAAAAAAAAATGAACGGATATGAGAAAAGACCATTTCTTTTTATTCATTTTTTTATTTATCCAGACCCATCTAGATCCTGAAGATCCAGTGGGCCTGATCACTATACAGTGCATTGCAATAGTCATCTATCGTAATGCACTGTATAGACAGTGCTACACTTGCACTAAGGCCTCATGCACACGAGCATATGTTTGGTTCCGCATCAGGGGCGCAGACCCATTCTCTTCCGTGGCCCCGCAAAAAAAAAAAAAAAAAAATCATGTCCTATTCTTGTCCGCTTTGCGCACAAGAATAGGCATCTCTATAATGGGCCTCCCGTTCCACAAATTGCGGAAGGCACACAGAGCGGCTTCCGTGTTTTACGGATCCGCAAAACACACACAGTCATGTCCATGAGACCTAAGGCTGATCAGACCCTCAGTGGCTCCATTCAAGTCAATGGGTCCGCAAAAAAACGGAAAGCATACGGAAGTGCATCCGTATGTCTTCCGTATCAGTTCCGTTTTTTGCGGAACCATCTATTGAAAAATTTAAGACCAGCCCAATTTTTTCTATGTTATTACTGTATATGCCAAACGGAACCGAAACGGAAACACAGCGGAAGCAAAAAACGGATCCGAAAAACGGACCGCAAAACACTGAAAAAGCCATATGGTCGTGTGCAAGAGGCCTTAGGTACATGGCAACCAGGACGTCTTTGTAAGGTGTGGGGTTGCCATGGCAAGCATCTGGCAGTTACGATCGCAGCACTGACGGCCGGATGGAAGAGAGGGATTCCGTGGGCGGTTGCTGACCGCGGCATCTATGGGGTTAAACGCCTGAGATCAGTGCCAGCACCGATTTCAGGCATTGCAGCAGAATGTTAGCTGTAAGTCACAGCTAACACACACTGCTGATGCTAGCGGCTCTGAGCTGCTGTCACAGCTGGCAGCACAAGGAGGAGCGGAGGAAGCGATTAGGGACAATGGGCGCATGTGGGGGGCATTTATTTTACGAACAGGCACTCGGGGCACTTACCCGATTTCAGGCTGTGGAGATCGCAGCCCGAAACTGGCATTTTTACAGTCCGTGCTCCGATTGGTTAGTCTGCATCGTCGGCAAGGGACCACTCTGATCGGTCCCCTGTCGGCATCACTGGGCTCTGCGCTGTCCGTGACAGCTGCAGAGCAGGGGCGGAAACTTTAATCCAGGCGCTTTGCAGCGCTTGGATTAAAGAGCTGCCATGACGTCTATACACCTATCTGCACGGGGTATGTGCAGATAGGACGTATAAAGCTGTATAGGGAAGGGGTTAATGTTTACAAATGAAAGCATTAAAATCCCCCATTTCCCTAATCATACAAATAAAAACGAAACAATTGGCATTGCCATGTCCAAAAATGAACTAAATATTAAGGTTGTCTGTCACCACCAAACACTCCTACGTGCTGTAGATCACATTTACTGTATCCCAAACATACCTTCATGTTGCTATATTGATCTGTTTCCCCCCAAAAAGATCTTTATTCCAATATGCAAATTAGATGAAAAGAGCCCAAGGGGCAGAACCCTTTGGCATCAGAGCCCAGCCGCTCCCATTAGTATAAAGGCCTGCTCCTCCCATCTTCTCTACACTTCACTCCACGGCATATGTCAGCCATAGACTACAATGTGGTAAATGGGGCATTTTTTTGTTATCACTTTTTTTTTCGTTATATACATATAGACCTAAGGTTTACCAAACAGATGTTCAGCATGTGCTTCAGAAGCTTTCAAGATGTGAACAGAGCCTAAATTTAACTATTGTGCTACATAAATTACTTACAGTTCCTGCCTTGGCCACCAAGCTTTCATAGCATCATCAGGTCTGATCTAAGTTAACCAAATAAATGTGGCACTGAGACAGAATTCATAAATGCTATGCAAACATACAGATCAAGTCTTTTTAAAGTGCTGCCAGACACGTAGGAGCTATATAACTATTACCAAGTGTGGTGGGTGACTTATTTTTTTTATTTTTTATAAAGATGAAGCAGAAGACTGCTACAGACACTCATGTGTTCTATCTAGAAATCCTCTCACATTTGCCCAACACATTTATAATGCACCAACAACAATGTTAGGAGCAATTTACAGTGAGAAAAGTTGTGTACTTACCGTCTCACTACCAGGCTTCCACCCAGCAGGACAAACTAAAGAAAACAGAATTGACATTTATTTTCTTGCATCAGAACAATGTAATTTGTCAAGATCTATACCCCTTAAGAATTAGCAACATTAGGCATTTGACAGAGTTGAAAGATTTGGCTGCTTCTTACTCAGCTTTTTGAGACTTTGCATTGGACAACCCCCATTGCCAGACCAGCAGATACATCAGATAACCGCAACTTACCTTCACCATGTTTGTCTGTATACTGGAATGCTTGAACAAGACGAAGAGTTTCATCCACAGACCGTCCAACAGGAAGGTCATTCATTGTAATCTGACGAAGAACTCCCTTGTCATCAATTATAAAAAGTCCTCTGCCATGCAAAGAAAAAATTTTTATTTTATTTTAAAAAAGAAAGTCTTAAATTGTAACCACATATAGAAATAATTTGAAGGGAACATGTCGGAGCAAGAACCAAACATCACACAATGACAAACCGAAAAGCAAGTCAAGGATCTAAGGAACCATCTGTTAAAGGGGTTAGGATCATATAAAAGTGCTAAATTGCTCTTAATATATTTTCAATTACTCAAAATAAATTAAAAATACATACAGCCTTTTAAATAATTTATGTTCCTTAGACCCTTTAAAGGAATACTCCTTTTCACTCAAAATTCAATTTTCATATGTGTTGTTGTGGTGATAATTCATAATCACCAATTATTGTGTTCACATACCTCTTGTTTAATAAGATTCCGTCCATAGCCACTGCTCCTTAAGACTTCTTTCTGACCATCCTCTCAAAATGGCCGCCGATGCCCTTACCCTGAGGCTAGGACCTCCTTCCCGACCCAGAATTCATTTTCATCCCGCGGAACGCGCAGCCTCACCCAAACCAATCGGCTTTCTTCAGACTTAAACATGCCCTCTTACTCCCGAGTAGTGTTCATTGCAAATTTTTATCATGAAAATAATAATCGCGAATTTTTACCGCGAATATCGCCACTATCCCAGTCTCCCCCTCCTCCGCTTATTGGTGGCCAGCGGCAGCCACACACAGTGTGGAGGAAGGGACTCCATCCTTCTCCACTGTACCGGCTCAGGAGAACATTGTGTGCGCCCAGAGCAGTACATACCATGTTCTACCGCAATATGGCGATAGACTAAATCGATATCGTGGCACAAATTCATATCACATATCATTATATATCGCCCACCCCTATGAGAGACCCCCGGATGGTGTAGTGGACCCTGTTGGAGAAGGCCCGGAAACGCTGGAACACTGTCCAGGACATTCCCTGCGATAGTCTGAGTAAGGACTGTTTCACACGAGCGAATGCTGTGCGTGACAGAGCCAAGACCCGCTGCAGACAGCAGAAAATAGGAGCATTAACATGATTCATGATGCTGCGAGCCTCTGATCTTTTTACTACAAAATCACAGTGACAATTTTATCTCACTGCGATTTTGTAGTAAAAAGGTCACAGAGAGGTACGAGCATTATCAATCATGTTAATGGTCTGTGTTTCTGCTGTCCGTAGCGGGTCTTGGCTCTCAATCACACAGCGGATGTCACGCACAGCATTCGCTCGTGTGAAACAGCCCCAAGAGGGGAAACCAGGCTCTTTTGCCACTTTCATCTGCCAGAACAAGACTCCCAAACCTCCGGGAGTTTCCACCTCGAGTATGCCGCAAGATGCCTGCTGCTTCTCCGCAGAGCATGCAGGCTAAAGCCCGGGGCTGCCTTGAACAAGACTTATGCCAGAGGTTCAGGGAAGGGAGAGAGAAAAAAAAAAAAAAAAACTACCCCATTTAAACGAATGGGTCCGCATTGGAATGGGTGCGGACCCATTCATTTAAATGGGGTCGTTTTTTCCAGTTTTTTTTGTCTCTCTCTACCTCCCCCTACCGTTGCAGTGGACAGGGACTTCGGGGACGCACGGCCTCCCTTCCCTGAACCTACGGTCGTGTGAATAGACCCTTAGAGTGGTGTTCTGACACCCAGGACCTCCCACGATCAGCTGTTTGAGAAGACACTGGCACTCGTAGTAGCGCTGTGGCCTTTTCTCAGCTTTCCCTAGGCCATGTGACATCATGTTGATAAGTCACATGGCCTAGGCGTAGCTCAGCCCTATTGAAGTGAATGGGGCTGCGCTGCAACACCAAGCACAGCCGCTATAAAATGGACAGCGCTTTGCTTGGTAAGCCGAGAGAGAGAGCACCGATGCCTGAAAGGCGGTCCTGGGTGTCAGGCCAATCAGATACTGTTGACCTATCCAGAGGATAGGTCATCAGTTGTTAAAGTCTCAGAAAACCCTTTTAAAATGTAGCAAACACACAAACCTTGCGTTTTCCAAGCCGAAATAATTCTCATTCGGAAGCTCTTTGAAAATCCTATCATATGCACACTAACCTGAGAGTGTGACCTTGGTCTTCCAAGTATACGCCATAGTCTTTTGAGATCTGATGAGTCAAGTCAGAAAGGAGAGGAATTTTCATCGGTCCAAGTCCACCTTGCTTCCGTGGCGTATTAATCCTGTGACGATTAAAAGCAAACTGCTTTAGCTACAGTTACATATCGACACAAAATCTAGAGCCTAGAACAATTTGTATGTAATAAATGATTCCTTTGTGTCCAAACTGTGGTCCACAGTGTGCTGCAGAATAGGCATCTTTTCAGAAGTATTCAGATTAAGAGCCTTACGGTAGAAATTATGAAATATCAGAATAGACAAGTTTCTGTCACGTTATGATGCCAAGAATACCCCTCCTTCAGAAATCTGAAGTCTTAGGAATCTATTGAAACTCGGAAAAATGATCAGACTCAAAATCATCTGGAAAAGTGTAATATCAGGTGTTAAATAAGGACTTGGAGCCTCTGATAAATGAATGAAACTGAAAGGGAATATGACAAACATTAGAACCACAATTATAGACTGGCTACAACGAATCCAAGGTGATACGAACCATGCCAAGTGTGTGAATTGAGAGTCCACGGAGCAGGCTACAACTTCCGTATTTATTGACCTAAATTCTTCTATACGGTCCCCAAACGCAATTATTTCAGTCGGGCAGACAAAAGTGCTAGGGAGAGATAGCAGACAAGACAGCATTGAATGTTAACACAAGGTAGCTCCTGCACATCACTATAAGTGTTTAGGGAGTGGACGGGATCGGCTCAGGAACAGAGCCAGCGCCGCCAGCAGTGGGAGTGGGCGGTGATGACGAAATGGCCAGGATCAGAGCTGTACATTTACAACGCTGACCCTATGCAGTTGGCTCCCAGCAATGTAAGGGTTAGTTGTTTGCACATCAGCAGTCCCTGCGCCACAGGCAGCAGGCATCAGCTGTATGTTCAGCTACAGTTGATAAATTTGCCACCTCTTTTTTTGCATGGTCCCTGTGCTCCATCTATTCAGCCAAGGGGTTTTTAACTAGCAGAAAACGGTATTAGGGTTTCTTCAAAAACAATTCAGTCCTGCAGAGTCTTTTACATTCTTTAGGCACTCGCGTTTTGGTTTTTCGTTTGTGAGATCCGTCTAGGGCAGGCATGCTCAAACTGCGGCCCTCCAGCTGTGGTAAAACTACAACTCCCACCATGCCCTGCTGTAGGTTGATAGCTGTAAGCTGTTCGGGCATGCTGGGCGTTGTAGTTTTGCAACAGCTGGAGGGCTGCAGGTTGAGCATGCCTGGTCTAGGGCTTTCACAAGCGGTCCAAAACGGATCAGTTTTGCCCTAATGCATTCAGAATGGAAAAGGATCCGCTCAGAATGCATTTGTTCGCCTCCGATCAGTCCCCATTCCGCTCTGGAGACGGACACCAAAACGCTGCCTGCAGCGTTTTGATGTCCGCTTGACGAAACTGAGCCATCCTGGCACACAATGCAAGTCAATGGGGACGGATCCGTTTTCTAGGACACAATAGAAAACGGATCAGTGTCCCATTGACTTTCAATGTTGTTCAAGACGGATCAGTCATGGCTATGTTATAGATAATACAAACGGATCCGTTCATGACGGATGCATGCGGCTGTATTATTGTAACAGATCAGTTTTTGCAGATCCATGACAGATCCACCCAAAACGCGAGCGTGAAAGTAGCCTTACTTTTTAATGTGATCGTTCAATTGCTTACCCCATATAATGCAATACTTTACTATTGCAGTCTGTAGCAATTGACTGTTTTCCTCTTAAGGCCTACCACATGGCAATGTAATCCTGTGATCTGCGCACATTGTACAGTGGAATACACCCCAAAATGCCATACTTACAAGTCAAGAGGGTAGAAGAAGAAAACCAAGTATTTTCCTTTGTAATCTGTAAGTTTCAGCTCCTTGAATTCTCCATTTATGACTGCAGTTCCCTCCCAGTATGGAGCTGGCTTGGAAACTAACAAGAAAAGGAAAAAAATGTTTAAAAAAAATTTAAGAATAAACGTTAAAATTTCACAACATTATCTTTAGACCAACCTTTCAAAAAAAGTTAAAAAGGGCCGTTTCCAGTTTTATTTTATTATTATTATTAGGAGATTTCAAGTCTATAAAAAGGATTGCTTAGTTGTCGAGTCTAAAAGCCACAGAAGCTATGGCCATGGTGACCAGTGTGCAGTAAAGGTCCTGCTGGGTGTTACCAGTAGCTGGTGTATCTGACGCTGTGCAATCAGTGCTGCCAACAATAGACTATGGGGACACGCCCCAAACTGGTAACAACCATCTGAACCTATACTGCAAGGTGCTGACAATTCATAACCTTCTTGCAGAAATAACAGAGGAATCGCACAACGTAGAGCCATAAGAATAGATGCTCCTGACTTATAACAAGGGGAAATGACATGTCTTGAGAGGGGTGGGGGTCCATTCCCTTTACAACAAAAGGGTAGGAGCCCCTCTCCAGCCACTTCATTTTCTGGACCAGTCCAAAACCAACCTGTCAGGCGCACTGATAGTAGAACAGGAAAAGCTCTCAAGTCTTTGGGAACTTTTTGCACTTGTAGTTATAACAGGGCCATATGAGGAAAACCTTGATATGATACACGTGTTCAACCACGCAGAACGTGAAGGCACAGTGCGCACCAGCAGTTGTTTTACCGCCTGGCGCCGTCACAACTAGAGCATGGAGTTTTACATTACGTGTCCTAAACTGCAGACCAATGTCAACAGTAAGGTAACCGACAAGCTGAACAAACAAGGTTCACAAATGTAAGTGCCCCAGGAGGTTGTTCTCACCATCCCCTACTGCACTACTATTTATTAGCAAACTACCGTACACCCCTACACCTGGTAAGTGTGCATCAGGATCACATCTCAATTTATTCTCATCCAGAGCTGCATTCACAATTCTGCTGGCTGCTGACATATTCATAAGGCTACATGCACACGACAGTGTGCGTTTTGGCGGATCCGCAAAACACGGAAGCCGCTCCGCGTGCCTTCCGCAATTTGCGGTACGGGCAGCTCATTATAGAGAAGCCTATTCTTGTCTGAAAAACGGACAAGAATAGGACATGCTCTATTTTTTTTTGCGGGGCCACGGAACATCGGATGCGGACTGCACACGGAGTGCTGTCCGCATCTTTAGCGGCCCCATTGAAGTGAATGGGTCCGCGCCCGAGATGCAAAATATGCGGCTCAAACGCGGGCCAAACATACGGTCGTGTGCATGAGGCCTAATCTTAATATGCAATTCAATCTAATGCAACTGCAGTAAACACAAGAAGGGAATGACATGTGTAGTGTTAGCGAACTTGTGTTTTAAGTTCTGCATCCAAAGTTCGGGTTCTCGAAGAATCCCGTTATGGATTACGCTACCACGGACCATAACAGAATTCTTCGACAACCTGAACCTTGGATGCAGAACTTAAACAATTTCGCTCAACACTAGTCATGTACTGGAATATGAGAAAATACAATAAAGGCAGCAATAAGCCCTTATGTATCGCAGTATGGGAAACCAAAAAACCTTAATAAATCAGATACAGCAGAGAATTGTGAAAGCTACTCAACACAGACAGTATGTAGATGGAGACTTCCACTAAGAAGAACACGGACTATCAGTAAGGGGCTTCCTCAGCTCCTAGGTATAAATACCATCGCACGGAGACACGCTGCACAAAAATCCATCCCGTCATGTCACCATGCGACACCAGGCTAGCCCATGAACCAGAACGCCATTATGCCGCTGGGGTTTAGGGTCCAAAATCTGCCCATATCATACCAGTCTGTACCTGCCCAGTAATAGTAAGTGAATATCTTAAAGGGGTTATCCAATCCTATAAAAAGCCCCCCCCCCCCACTGAATATACTACCTGGCTCCTGGTCCTCGCACCGCTGCTGCTTCTCCCAATGCGCAAATGAAAACATCCGGTGTTGTTGGAGGTGCGGCACAGGGAGAAGCAGCAGCAGCAGTGCGAGGACCAGGAGCGGCGCAGAGAGCGGGGAGTCAGGTAAGTATATTCAGTGTGGGCCTTGCATATTGTTTTTTTTTTTTATAGGATTGGATAACCCCTTTAAGTTAGGGTACTTTCAAACTTGCGGCAGGACGGATCCGACAGGCTGTTCACCCTGTCGGATTCGTCCTGCCGCCATTTCGCCGTTCATCGGTCATTTGGCCGAGGCGCAGCTCAGTCCCATTCAAGTGAACGGACCTAGGCTGCAATACCAAGCATGGCCACTATACAAAGGACGGCGCTGTGCTTGATGAGCTGTGAGGAGACCAGTGGGGCATCTGTCTCTTCAAACAGCTGATCAGTAGCATTTAAAGGGGTGTTCCGGTAGCTAACCACAGGATAGAGGATAACTATCAGATCAGTGGCCGTTCTACCATTGGGAACCCCATTAAATTACAAGAAATGGGGGCCCCATACTCCGCGTGGGTTTACCATGTTTTACTAGACTATATGGCACCGCTCCATACAGAGCTATCAAGTAAAGAAAACATTGGTGGTCCAATTATTATTTTTTTAAACAAGGCCATCTATGGGGGCATCTGCTGAGCACACAGGCACCAGGAAAACCTCCTAAGAAGCAGGATGGATGCTGCAGACAGTGTGAAAAGAGCCCAACACAAGCATCTATGGAAGAAGTAAAAAAAAAGATAAATCAAAGCCTATCAAAAGTTATAAACCCTCCACATCTGATGTAAGCCCCCAGCGATAGAACCTTGATACATAGAAATCACATAAGGCTGAGCGATATCGCAGTGCACGTCAGAAGCATGAGGAGTCTGTATTCACAGGGCTGGTCTCAGAGACGCGCCTCGTGTGTACAGGGCTCTACTCCCTCTGAGCCGGCGCCTCCACCACTTGTGACCATGGATGATAATGAACCTGAGCGGCTGCACCAATAGGAGCCGCACAGCGCAGCACTAGGCGGGTGGGGGAGGCGGCGGCTCACTGGAGCGCGTGCACTGTCGCAGGGTCCCCCCACTTCTCTGCTCCCCGCACCCACTTTTTGCTTTGCTGAGATGCAGTGAGTGGTCGGACACTGGCACACGGGTGGCCTCCCCGGGGTACACCTGCCCTCCAGCGTAGAAGTGACACTCTCCGTCCTGAGCAGCCCTGCTGGACCGAGCCTGCTCCTTGTCTTCTGCGGCGTGAGAAATGCCGCCCAGTGTCTGACACAAGGCAATGCAGAGAGCCAGAAAGACTGCGGGCCTGGACAGCGGGGCCTCCATCCTGAGCGGGAGATGCGGAGGAGACACGTACTGCCGGGACGTGACAGGGAGCAGGAGGAGGCGGGAGAGCTGAGGGGATATATGGGAAGGGCGGGGCCTACATGATTAACTCTCCGCCCACCGGCTTGGTACTTACTGAATATTACTCTGGAGCATAATTCTGCTGCTCAACTCTGCTTTAATTAACCCCTAAAGGACCGTGCCATTTTTAGCAAATCTGACATGTGGCACTTTATCTGGTGATAACTTTAAAACGCTTTTACTTATCCAGGCCATTCTGAGATTGTTTTCTCCTCACATATTGTACAGTACTTCGTGACAGTAATAAAGCAGAGTCAAAATTTCATTTTTATTTATAAAAAATTACCAAATTTATCTAAAATTTGAAGAAATTAGCGAATTCCAATTTCTCTACTTTTATAATAGATAGTAATACCGTATTTTTCGCCCTATAAGACGCACCTAGGTTTTTGAGGAGGAAAATAAGAAAAAAAATTTGAACCAAAAGGTGTGTTTTTGGTGGGTTTTGAACTAATGGTGGTCTGTGGATGACACTATTATGGGGGATCTGTGGATGACACTATTATGGGGGATCTGTGATAACACTGTTATGGGGGATCTGTGGATGACACTATTACGGGGGATCTGTGGATGACACTGTTATGGGGGATCTGTGGATGATACACTTATGGGGTATCTGTGGATGACACTATTATGGGGGATCTGTGGATAACACACTGTTATGGGGGATCTGTGGATGACACTATTATCGGGGATTTGTGTATGACACTGTTATGGGGGATCTGTGGATGGCACTGTTATAGGGGATCTGTGGATGACACTGTTATGGGGGGATCTGTGGATGACACTATTATGGGGGATCTGTGGATGACACTGTTATGGGGAAACTGTGGATGACACTATTATGGGGGATCTGTGGATGACACTATTATGGGGGATCTGTGGATGACACTGTTATGGGGGGATTTGTGGATGACACTATTATGGGGGATCTGTGGATGACACTGTTATGGGGGATCTGTGGATGACACTGTTATGGGGGATCTGTGGATGACACTGTTATGGGGGGATCTGTGGATAACACTATTATGGGGGATCTGTGGATGACACTGTTATGAGGGATCTGTGGATGACACTGTTATGGGGGATCTGTGGATGACACTGTTATGGGGGATCTGTGGATGATACACTGTTATGGGGTATCTGTGGATGACACTGTTATGGGGTATCTGTGGATGACACTGTTACGGGGGATCTGTGGATGACACTGTTATGGGGGGATCTGTGGATGACACTATTATGGGGAATCTGTGGATAACACACTGTTATGGGGGATCTGTGGATGACACTATTATGGGGGATCTGTGGATGACACTATTATGGGGGATCTGTGGATGACACTATTATGGGAGATCTGTGGATGACACTGTTATGGGGGATATGTGGATGACACTGTTATGGGGGGATCTGTGGATGGCACTGTTATGGGGGATCTGTGGATGACACTATTAGGGTACTTTCACACTTGCGGCATGGCTATCCGGCAGGCTGTTCCGGCGGGTGAACAGCCCGCCAGATCCGCCATGCCGCAAGTACCCGTGTGCTGCCGCTCTGTCCCCATTGACTATAATGGGGGCGGGGGGCAGAGCTACAGCGCAGCATGGCAGTGATCGCCAGACTAAAAAGTCGGACCTGCAGTACTTTTAGTTCGGCGATCTCCGGCCGTGCTGCACCGTAGCTCCGCCCCCACCCCATTATAGTCAATGGGGACGTAGCGGCATGGCAGATCCGGCGGGCTGTTCACCCGCCGAAACAGCCTGCCGGATAGCCATGCCGCAAGTGTGAAAGTACCCTTATGAGGGATCTGTGGATGACACTGTTATGGGGATCTGTGGATGACACACTGTTATGGGGGATCTGTGGATGACACACTATTATAGAGGGGATCTGTGGCTGACACTGTTATGGAGGGGATCTGTGGATGACGCACTGTTATGGGGGATCTGTGGATGGCACTGTTATGGGGATCTGTGGATGGCACTGTTATGGGGGGTCTGTGGATGGCACTGTTATGGGGGATCTGTGGATGGCACTGTTATGGGGGATCTGTGGATGGCACTGTTATGGGAGATCTGTGGATGGCACTGTTATGGGGGATCTGTGGATGGCACTGTTATGGGGATCTGTGGATGGCACTGTTCTGGGGGGGATCTGTGGATGGCACTGTTATGGGGGATCTGTGGATTGCACTGTTATGGGGGATCTGTGGATGGCACTGTTATGGAGGGTCTGTGGATGGCACTGTTATGGGGGTCTGTGGATGGCACTGTTATGGGAGGTCTGTGGATGGCACTGTTATGGGGGATCTATGGATGGCACTGTTATGGGGGATCTGTGGATGGCACTGTTATGGGGGAACTGTGGATGGCACTGTTATGGGGATCTGTAGATGGCACTGTTATGGGGGGGGATCTGTGGATGGCACTGTTATGGGGGAACTGTGGATGGCACTGTTATGGGGATCTGTAGATGGCACTGTTATGGGGGGGATCTGTGGATGGCACTGTTATGGGGCCATCTGTTGATGACACTGTTATGGGGGGGATCTGTGGATGACACATATATAGCATCTTATGCTATATATGTGTCATCCACAGATTTCCCCCATAACAGTGTCCCTGTGTAATAGTGAATGACCCCCAATACAGGGGGTGGAGGCCAGCAACTGATATTGGAATGGCAGCGGGGCCCGATGCAGTCGCTGTATTCTATTACACTGGGCCCCGCTCACTGTAGTATTCACATCTAACCTGTAGGAATGGGCGCTTTGTTATACTAGCAATTCATTGCAGCAGTAGAGAAATCCACGTAGTACAGCACTCACTTGAAACTCCGTAGCAGGCCAGGCGGGCGGCGGCAGCATATCATCACTCACTATGTTACGAGCCTGTTCCGCCTGCTTCATTTATAAAGTGGGAGGAGCAGTGACATTACGCTGCCGCCGCCCGCCCGGGCTGCCTGCTACAGAGTTTCAAGTGAGTGCTGTACTACGTGGATTTCTCTACTGCTGCAATGAATTGCTAGTATAACAAAGCGCCCATTCCTACAGGTTAGATGTGAATATTACAGTTAGCGGGGCCCGGTGTAACAGAATACAGCGACTGCACCAGGCCCCGCTGCCATCCCAATATCATTTGCCCCCAGCCCCTTCTTCATCCCTGCTGATACACCTCCGGCCACGCTGTGCAGCATCGCGGCCTGGCGATGTATTAGTGTTAAATGGCAGCATTCGCCCCATAAGACGCACTGCGATTTCCCCCCCAACTTTTTTTTTGGGGGGGGGAAAGTGCGTTGTATAGGACGAAAAATGCGGTACTTCCGAAAGTAGTTATTACTTTACATTTCCCATATGTTTACTTCATGTTTGGATCATTTTGGGAATGCCATTTTATTTATTGGGACGTTAGAAGTTTAGAAGCAAATATTGAAATTTTTCAGAAAATTTCCAAAACCCACTTTTCAAGGACCAGTTCAGGTCTAAAGTTACTTTGTGAGGCTTATATGATAGAAACCACCCAAAAATGACCTCATTTTAGAAACTACACCCCTCATGGTATTCAAAACTGATTTTACAAACTTTGTTAACCCTTTAGGTGTTCCACAAGAATTAACGGAAAATGGAGATGAAATTGCAGAATTTCATTTTTTTCGCAGATTTTCTATTTTAATACATTTTTTTCCGCTAACAAAGCAAGGGTTAACAGCCACTGTTTTTATTTTTTGTTATGTACAATGTTCATCTGACAGGTTAGATCATGTAGTATTTTTATAGAGCAGGTTGTTACGGACGCGACAATACCAAATATAACTAATTTTTGGGTAGTTTGTTTAAGTTTTACATAATAAAGCATTTTTGAAAAACATGATTTTTTAGTGTCTCCATATTCTGAAAGCCATAGTTTTTTTTATCTTTTAGGCGACTTTATCTTATGTAGGGGTCTCATTTTTTTCGGTATGAGATGACGGTTTGATTTTTAATATTTTACAGTGCATATAACTTTTTGATCGCTTGGTATTACGGTCTTTCTGATGTAAGGTGACAAAAAATGGCTTTTTTATACTTTTTTTTTTTTTTTACGGTGTTCACTTTAGGGGTTAGGTCATGTAATATTTTTATACAGCAGGTTAATATAGACGTGGCGATGCCTAATATGTATCCTTTTTTTAAATTTATTTAAGTTTTACACAATAACAGAATTTTTAAACAAAAATCATGTTTTAGTGTCTCCATAGACTGAGAGCCATAGTTTTTTTTTTCTTTTGGGCGATTGTCTTAGGTAGGGTAACATTTTTGCGAGATGAGAATGACGGTTTTATTACTTTTTCGGGTGCATATGACTTTTTGATCGCTTGCTATTATACTTTTTGTGATGTAAGGTGACAAAAAATGGCTTTTTTTTACACCGTTTTTTTTATTTTTATGGTGTTCATCTGAGGGGTATTTTTATAGAGCAGGTTGTTACGGACGCGGTGATACAAATATGTATACTTTTTTCTGAGAGCCATATTTGTTTTCATTTTATTTTGGGAAAAGAACGCTTTTTCTTCCCCCCTTTATTTTTTGGCCCACTTTGGGACTTCAACTTTTGGGGGTCTGATCCCCTTTACAATGCATTACAATACTTCTGTATTGTAATGCATTGGCTGTAAGTGTATTACTGAATGCCTGTGAGATTTAGGGGGCTGTGCGATGGCCACCCCGCACATGTCTGAAGCCCGCACGTGCCGCGGTTAGCGCTGACCACGGCCGTGTAGGGATTAATGCATCAGTGATTTCACCGATGCCGACGCATATAGCAGGGGTCTGGCTATCAGTGACTGCCGGACCCCTGCGCAGCTCCTGCACCCGCCCGATTACCATGACGTACATGTACATAGCTGGGCGTTAAGTTGCGTCCAGATATGACGTACATGTACGTCATCGGACGTTGAGGGGTTAATACTTCACATTTATAAGTATACAGGCTGTACACAGCCACATACTGCCCACACTGGATACATACAAGACACCCCTGTCATTGACACGCTGGACGCATGCTGCACACACCACTGACAGACTGAATGCCTGCTACACACACCACTGACATGCTGGACACATATAAGACGTAACTGACACACTGGACACATGCTGCACACACCGCTGACAGACTGGATGCATGCTGCACACACCACTGACAATGGATGGATGGGCAGCATGCTGGCTCAGTGGTTAGCACTGGTGCCTTGCAGCGCTGGGGTCCTAGGTTTAAATCCGACCAAGGACAACATCTGCATGGAGTTTGTATGTTCTCCTTGTGTTTGTGTGGGGTTTCTCTGGACCAAGGACAACATCTGCATGGAGTTTGTATGTTCTCCTTGTGTTTGTGTGGGTTTCCTCTGGTTTCTCTGGACCAAGGACAACATCTGCATGGAGTTTGTATGTTCTCCTTGTGTTTGTGTGGGTTTCCTCCCACACACCAAAGACATACTGATAGGGAGCTTAGACAGTGTGACACGCTGGAGAATAGTGCAGAATATGTCAGTACTAGGGTTGAGTGAACCCAAACTGTAAAGTTCGGGTTCATACCGAACATTACGGTTTTTCGCACCTGAACATTTCCGTGAAAGTTCGGGTTCGTCAGTCGGAGATTTCTTCTTGCTTTTTGAAAGGCTGCAGGGCAGCCAATCAACAAGCGTTTCACTACTTTGCCCTAAGAAGCCATCACCTATTGGCATGGCTGTGATTGGCTAAGTGTAGCATGTAACCCATCCTCTATTTAAGCTGGAGTCAGGTAGCGCTGCACGTCACTCTGCTGCTCTTAGTGTAGGGGCAGGCTGCTGCTGGTGCTCTCAGGGAGAGATTAGGGAAGAAATCTGTTGAACTTGGTGGTGTTAAATCTTCAAGCTACAGCAATTATTGAGGGTGCTATGCTGCATATTTGTACCCAGCCCTGAGCCCAGTGATACTGCCAAATACTTTTTAATCCATCTGTTAGTGAGGTGGGGGTCGGCGGCCATTTCAGTGTCCTTGGAACTGCATGTGACCTGCATGTGTGCCAGCCTGCCAGGGACATCAGTCTAATCCTTTTTTGGTAGCTCAGTGGAGGAAAAATTCCTTTTTTCTGGCAGGTCAGGTCCCCCTACATTACCTATTTTATCCTTTAGGGGTGACATTTCTGTAGTTGGGGGCAAAAACCGGTATTGTGGTGCCATAGAGCACTGTTGCATACAACGCTGAAAATCCTGTTTTTAAATTTGGGGGCGACATACTGCATTTATGTATTTGGGGGAAATAAACCCGTATTGTTCCACAGAGCAGTTTTGCATAGAACGCTGAAAAACTTATTTTAAAATTTAGCAGTGACATACTGCATTCCTGTATTTGGGGGAAATAAACCCGTATTGTTGTTCCATAGAGCACTTTTGCATACAACGCACAAAAACATATTTTTAAATTTAGCAGTGACATACTGCATTCCTGTATTTGGGGAAAATAAACCCGTATTATTGTTCCACAGAGCAGTTTGGCATACAACGCACAAAAACCTATTTTAAAATTTAGCAGTGACATACTGAATTTCTGTAGGTTGTTGCAATAAACACTGGTTTTGTGCTACATAGCAAATCTGAGGCCTACCCTGTATTTCAGTCATTTTAAGTAACCTTTTGAACTCTGCATTTACATAGTTTTTTTGGAAACACAGAGGTTTTGTGATAGATAGAACATTAGCGGTGTACGCTGCATTTCTGACAGTCAAATTAAACCGTTAACTTCTGCTTTTACATTGTTGGTTCGAAAAATCTAATTTTTGGTGATAGTGAAGTAATTGTATTGAATTGCTCTGTTAAAGGGGTTCTCCGGGCAAAACCTAAATTTGGGGCAGAATTCTAACCTGTGAAGGGAAGATTGTTGGACTGATACTTACCTTCCACAGCACAGCCCGTTCCAAGATCTGCCACCCAGTCATGTCACTGCTCCTGTCGGGTTTTCTGCTCTTCCGGTGAGTCTCCGTCTTCTTCACTTCCTTTCTTGAGCAGGAGACGGAACGTCATGAATGACCTCACCGTCTCCTGCAAAAGAAAGCTCCACCCAGCCGTCCTCACTCACCACACATGCGCACTAGCATTCAGTGGTAAACTAGAATGTATGGGCAAACGGGAGGTGGTTCAATAGAATGTATGGGCAAACGGGAGGTGGTTTACTAGAATGTATGGGCAAACGGGAGGTGGCTTACTAGAATGTATGGGCAAACGGGAGGAGGCTTACTAGAATGTTAATAGCTAAATACTATACCCTGTAAGGACCTGCTGACGTCACAACAGGTACTGGATGGCTAACAACAGGGTAATGGATGTCCAAAGGGGGTAATGGATAGCACAATGGGGGAACTGAATGGCACAAGGGGGGGGGGCACAATTGATGGCAAACAGGGGCACTGGATGGCAAAAAAGGGTGCACTGCATGGCATAGTGGGGGCACTGGATGGTACTAGAGGGCAAATAGGGGGCACTGGATGTCACTGTTATGGGGGCACTGTGGATGTCACTGTTATGGGGGCACTGTGGATGTCACTGTTATGGGGCGCTGTGGATGTCACTGTTATGGGGGGCGCTGTGGTTGTCACTGTTATGGGGGGCACTGTGGATGTCACTGTTATGGGTGGCACTGTGGAGGTCACTGTTATGGGGCACTGTGGAGGTCACTGTCATGGGGCACTGTGGATGTCACTGTTATGGGGGCGCTGTGGACATCACTGTTATGGGGGCGCTGTGGACATCACTGTTATGGGGCGCTGTGGACATCACTGTTATGAGGACACTGTGGACATCACTGTTATGGGGCGCTGTGGACGTCACTGTTATGGGGCGCTGTGGGCGTCACTGTTATGGGGGCGCTGTGGACATCACTGTTATGGGGCACTGTGGAGGTCACTGTTATGGGGCACTGTGGAGGTCACTATTATGGGGCACTGTGGATGTCACTGTTATGGGGGCACTGTGGATGTCACTGTTATGGGGGCACTGTGGATGTCACTGTTATGGGGCGCTGTGGATGTCACTGTTATGGGGCGCTGTGGATGTCACTGTTATGGGGGCGCTGTGGTTGTCACTGTTATGGGGGGCACTGTGGATGTCACTGTTATGGTGGCACTGTGGAGGTCACTGTTATGGGGCACTGTGGAGGTCACTGTCATGGGGCACTGTGGATGTCACTGTTATGCGGGCGCTGTGGACATCACTGTTATGGGGGCGCTGTGGACATCACTGTTATGGGGGCGCTGTGGACATCACTGTTATGGGGGCGCTGTGGACATCACTGTTATGGGGGCGCTGTGGACGTCACTGTTATGGGGGCGCTGTGGACGTCACTGTTATGGGGGCGCTGTGGACATCACTGTTATGGGGCACTGTGGAGGTCACTGTTATGGGGCACTGTGGAGGTCACTATTATGGGGCACTGTGGATGTCACTGTTATGGGGGCACTGTGGATGTCACTGTTATGGGGGCACTGTGGATGTCACTGTTATGGGGCACTGTGGATGTCACTGTTATGGGGCACTGTGGATGTCACTGTTATGGGCGCTCAGTATAAGTGATAGGGCTCGTGCACAGAACCGTATCTGGTTTGCGGTCTGCAAGTCGTGGATCCACTAAATGAGGTTACTGTCCGTGTGCGATTCACATTTTTTAACAGTCATTTTTTATCTGTCGCAGAACTGACAAACGGATATGGAAAGCACAGGGACGTCATCAGTGTGTTTTTATATCCGTATGTCAGTTCCAGTAAAAACAGAACATGTCCTATTCTGGTCCTCAAAATGAGCACCTCAAATCCATCGAACTCAATGGGACTGCAAAAAATGTGGATCGCAAAATGGATACGGTGGTGTGCATAAGGGATTAGATACACAGCTCAGCAGACAGGATCATACAAAATGGGATTAGATACACATTTTAGCAATGTCAGTGTTGGGATTTGATACACCGCTCTGCAGGCTGTATCACACAGGATAGGATTAGATACATATATGATTGGAGACGCTTGCTGATTCAAGCTGTTTTTCACACTCTGGAGATGATGAGGGCAGCGCCTGTGGAGAGTCAGTGATGGGCAGGGCCGGCCGACACAGAGGCTGGGGAGGCTCCAGCCTCAGGGCGCTCCAGCCTCAGGGCGCAGGCAGGGGCCGGCGAGAGGGAGAGGGACTGACAGGGGGGAACCGCTCAGCGCTCCCTCCTGTCATTCCCTGAGCCGGGCCCCGTCAGAGCGCTCCTCTCACCTCCATTATGCTGCTTCAGGCCCCCAGCATCAGGCCCCGCCGCCTCTGGCTCTAACTAGAAACAGAGTAAGCAGGTGGGCGGAGCCTAACGGACCTCCGTTAGGCTCCGCCCACCTGCTTAATGTGAGGCAGTGCTGGGGCCTGATCCTGGAAGCCTGGAGAAGTGACCATAATGGAGGTGAGAGGAGCGCTCTGATGAGGCCCGGCATTAAGTACAGTGAAATGCCGGGCCCCTTTCATTAAGTCTGTGACAACATGGGAGGCAGAAGAGCATGACAACATGGGGGGCTGAAAGAGCATGAAAAGATGCATGAGAATGACGGGGCAGAAAAGCATGACAAGAGAGGGGGGCATGACAAATTACTATGTGGGGCACTGCTGTGTGGTTGAGGGGGTGTGGGGGACATTACTGTGTGGGGGCAGTGTGGCTGACATTACTGTGTGGGGGGCAGTGTGGCTGACATTACTGTGTGGGGGCAGTGTGGCTGACATTACTGTGTGGGGGCAGTGTGGCGGACATTACTGTGTGAGGGGCAGTGTGGCGGACATTACTGTGTGGGGGGCAGTGTGGCGGACATTACTGTGTGGGGGCAGTGTGGCGGACATTACTGTGTGGGGCGTGTGGCTGACATTACTGTGTGGGGGGGCAGTGTGGCTGACATTACTGTGTGGGGGCAGTGTGGCGGACATTACTGTGTGGGGGCAGTGTGGCGGACATTACTGTGTGGGGGCAGTGTGGCGGACATTACTGTGTGGGGGCAGTGTGGCGGACATTACTGTGTGGGGGCAGTGTGGCGGACATTACTGTGTGGGGGCGTGTGGCGGACATTACTGTGCGGGGGCGTGTGGCGGACATTACTGTGCGGGGGCAGTGTGGCGGACATTACTGTGCAGAGGCAGTGTGCGGACATTACTGTGCGGGGGGCAGTGTGGCGGACATTACTGTGCGGGGGGCAGTGTGGCGGACATTACTGTGCGGGGGGCAGTGTGGCGGACATTACTGTGCGGGGGCAGTGTGGCGGACATTACTGTGCGGGGGCAGTGTGGCGGACATTACTGTGCGGGGGCAGTGTGGCGGACATTACTGTGTGGGGGCAGTGTGGCGGACATTACTGTGTGGGGGCAGTGTGGCGGACATTACTGTGTGGGGGCAGTGTGGCGGACATTACTGTGCGGGGGGGCAGTGTGGCGGACATTACTGTGCGGGGGCAGTGTGGCGGACATTACTGTGCGGGGGGCAGTGTGGCGGACATTACTGTGCGGGGGCAGTGTGGCGGACATTACTGTGTGGGGGCAGTGTGGCGGACATTACTGTGTGGAGGGCAGTGTGGCGGACATTACTGTGTGGGGGACACTACAGTGTGGGGTGGCATTATACAAAAGCTCTGCAGATGTAACTCCCATGTATTGGGTCACCACAATTTGGGTGGTCAATCACTAAATGAACCCTGTTATGGGGAGAATCTGTGGATGACACATATTTGTCATCCACAGACACCTCCCCCCCAAAACAGGGTTAATTTACTGAATGGCCACCAATAAAAGAGGTGGGGAGTCACATATGCTATTTCCATAATGACAGCAGGGCCAGCGCAGTGACTGTATTCTACTACACTTCCCTCGCTCACTGGATATAATCTTATTAACTATATAACTGTAGCAAATCACTACAGTTATATAGTTAAGATTATATACAGTGTGGGGAGTAGTAGAATACAGTCACTGCACGGGCCCCGCTGGCGCTGTCATCAAAAAAGCAGATACAACCCACAGCCTCACCCCTTGTATTGGGGGTCATTCCTACATGGACCCTGTTATGGGGAGGGGGGATCTGTGGATGACACAAATGTGTCATCCACAGATTCCCCAATAACAGTATCATTCATCACAGATCCCCCATAGCAGTGTCATCCACAAGTTGGGGGGGGGGGGGGCGCACTTGGGCAGCTCAGCCTCTGTTGGTGGTGGACCTTGTCCCAGCCCTGGTGATGGGATTTAGACACTGACTGAGAAGTAGATTCATGTCTGTGCAGAAAGATGGACACAGGAGTTGTAATGGGAGTAGCTGCTGCAGACAGAGCAGTGTGGGGGCGTGGCCAGCCTGTGACTCATCTCTGTACAGTGCAGCCAGGCTTGTGTATCAATAAAGTTATGTATTCAACAAAACAAGAAGGGGAGAAAGTAAACAGATCTGCCAGGATAACCTGATGTCTTCTAGGGGGGAAGGAAAGCTCAGACTTGAAAAACAGGTATTGGGGGCATATGTATGCATGGTGAGGGGTGTTAGGAGCACATAAAAATAATTTTGATTTTAGGACCGGACAACCTCTTTAACTGTTGTGTGACCTAAAGAAATTTATTCTGTTTATGACACGGGCACTGCCTTACTGTTAGTGAACTTAATTGTTGACTATTGGCAGTTAAATTGACACCGGAGATAAACCATCTGTTAGTTTGGTGGGTGAACGCAAATAATGAGGAGAACATCAAATAAGGGCCGTGGGCATGGCTATGGTGGTGTTGGTGGAGCTCCTGTTGCTGGGAGAGGACGTGGCCTTTCAGTGCCAACTACAGGTCCAAGTGAAACACCTTCCTCAGGTGTGAGTAGGCGACAGAACCTGCAGCGTTATTTGGTAGGCCCGAATGCCACTCTACTAATGGTGAGGCCAAAACAAGTACAGGCGCTAGTAGATTGGGTGGCTGACAGTGCCTCCAGTTCCTTCACATTGTCTCCCACCAGGTCCCCGCTGAAAGATCAGAGTTGGCACCTGCAGCCCATGCCCATCAGTCTTTCACCTCACCCCATTGCAAATCAGCCAAGCAATCTGAGCCCCAAGTCATGCAGCAGTCTCTTATGCTTTTTGATGACTCTGCTGGCAGGGTTTCCCAGGGCCATAACCTTTATTACCACAGCAAATTGAATGTAGATATTACCCTGCTGCTACATCTAGCGGTTGCTTCAAACCCATGTGACATTAACATGTCACGTGACCCTGTGACATCACAAGGTCCTTATAACGCATGGGATTTAGACACAAGCCCTGCGGCACCCCTCCAATACTAAGCCTCGCCCATGTACCCACTAAGTGTACTTTGACATCTGCGTTTATGCTGTTCGGTATAATAATACAACCGGCTGCATCTCTTTAGAACTGATCCAGCTGTATTATATAAAAAATGAAGAAACACTCAGACATGTCGTAGTTTTATTCCAGCCGCCTCTCGGCATGTTTGCCGTGCTGTCGCTGGACCTCAGACCCGCCCCCATTATAGTCAATGGGGCCGGAGCGGACCTCCAGCAGCACACGTGCACTAGCGCAGCACGGATCCGGCAGGCTGTTCACCTGCCGAAACAGCCTGCCGGAGAAGGCTGCCGCTAATGTGAAAGTAGCCTTACATGGTTTTTGGTGCCCGATCCGGCTTGTTCAGTTTTCCATGCATTGTCCAGTCACAACAAACCGGAATGGAATACGTTGTGATGCAATCCGTTCCAGTTTGTTCAGTTTTATCTCCATTGACAATAAATGGGGACAAAACTGAAGCACTTTCCTCCGGTTTTCAGATCCTCTGCCGAATCTCAAAACCGAAAAGAAAGTCGCATATCTGAAAGCACACTAATTCGGATTGAAGCTATTTTTGGGGAAAAATTTTGTAAAGCGACTGAATTGAATTTTTTAAAAACTCACTCATCTCTAATTATAATTATTAGCCAGTGTCGAGAATAGCAAAGCGAAGTAATGATTAGCTATTTGTGCAAAACTCTATATATACAGCATGCACAGATATCTGTGAGTTGTGCGTGAGAAGGGCACAGATGCAAGATATGTTAAGAGCTTGTGTATTAACTAAAGGCTTGAATCCGAAGAGTCAGAATTACCCCTGTCTAGTGACTGAAGTTCCTTAGGCCCACTAGAGGAAATTATTTGGAGGGCCCAACCTCTGTGAATACAGGACATTGCATGTCAACGTGTAACTAATTTTTTATAATGGTACATGCAGGACTTATCATCATATACTGTATTTTTCACTTTGTAAGACATATTTTTCCCCCCAAAAGTGAGGAAAAGATGGTAGTGCATCTTATACAGCGAATACTAGTGAGCGCTTCCATTATATAAGTGCTCACTAGTATTCAGTAGGCGTTGGAAGCAGTGAGTGTAGCGCTGACTGTACTCACCGCTCCCTGGTTTTCTCCTGGCACTGCACAGTCCTCACTGCATACAGCGTCAGGATGTAAGTAGCGTACTCAGTGGCGTAATTAGAGTGCTATGGGCCCCATGTCAAACTTTGGATCAGGGCCCCTCCCCCATGCCGTGCCCGGTCGCACCCTCTGTGTCTGCAATTGTCACACCCCTGGTCCCTGATCGCCCAGTAATGTCCCCAGTAATGTTTCTCACTGCCCCCAATAATGTCCCCAGTAGTGCCCCCCACAGCCCCTAGTAGTGCCCCCCACTGCCTTAATTAATGTCCCCAGTACTGGCCCCACTGCCCCCAGTAATGTCCCCCACTGCCCCCAGTAGTGTCCTCCACTGCCCCCAGTAATGTCCCCCACTGCCCCCTGTAATGTCCCCCACTGTCTTAATTAATGCCCCCCAGTAGTGTCCTCCACTGCCCCACTAATGTCCCCTGTAGTGCCTCCCACAAACCTTTGTAGTGTCCCCGACTGCCCACAGTCTTCATGTAACGGGGCCCAGCATTTTCTCTGTACTTAATGCCGGGCCCTGTCAGATCGCTTATTTTAACCTTCATGATATGATCTTCTCCAGTCTCTAGGCCTCCAGCATCAGGCCCTGGCACTGCCACTCTAAAACTAGTCACACATTAAAAGCAGGTGGGTGGAGCCTAACCTACATTAGTCAGGCTCCGCCCACCTGGTTAATTTGTGACTAGTTTTAGAGTGGCAGCGCCGGGGCCTGATGCTGGAGGCATAGAGACTGCAGAAAATCATATCATAAAGGTGAAATGAGCGCTCTGACAGGGCCCGGCATTAAGTACAGAGAAAATGCCGGGCCGCGTTACATGTGAGCGCAGCGGGCCCCCTCCCCCTGCCGCGCCAGGTCGCGGTCGCACACTCTGCGACCGCGATCGTTACGCCCCTGAGCATACTATGACCTGACAGTGTAAAACTAAAGGACCAGGGAGCGGCGAGTGCAAGAAGGGCGGCTGGATGTGCAGAGTGGCAGCACTGTCCGGAGAGGTAAGTTCACTTAGTTATTTTTGGTCTGATATGAAGTCTGATACGGGGGTCTGACCTGAGGTCTGATCTGAAGTCTGATATGGGGATCTGATCTGTGGTCTTATATGGGCATCTGAAGAAGATTAGGGATCTAATTTGGGGGTCTGATGAAAAATATATTTTTTAGATTTTCCTCTGTTAAAGGGAATCTGTCATCTGCATATAAATTTTTTTTATCCAAGTGTAATAAAGTACCGTACTTTACAGAAAAGACAAGAGACCCGACTAAAAGAAGAACACATATGCATATAAGGTACTTTATTACTTGGATAAAAGGAATTTTTTTTTATGATATGCAGGTGACAGATTCCCTTTAAAGGCTATTTACACCTTTTGGGGGGGGGGGGGTTATTATTGCATTGTACTTGTTTTGAGCTAAAAATCATTTTTCAATTTGGTCTTTATTAAAAATATAGAGCTCTTTTTCCTATACAGCCTTTTTTCCTCTCTAGTAGAAGGATCTAAATTTTCTCTCACCTGATGGACTCCTTATCTTTGCTCTCTGACATTTTAACCCCATAAGGACCAGCGCCGTACATGTATGGCGCAACCAGACGAGAGTTAAGGATCAGCGCCGGCACAAGGTCTGCGGGGCTCTGGGGAACAATCGCCGGGGAATCGCAGCACCATGGCTGCTCTTACCGGCAGGCAGCCATGCTGCACAGCCCCCCTGCAGCTCTAAGCGCTGCGATTGGCCAGTCAATGAAGACCGGCACATCACAGGGCAGGAAGCTGTCACAGGCATCAGGGCAGGTCAGGGGGAGGTGGCCTCCGGGGGGTGAGGCAGGGTGCACTGGTGTTTGGGGTCCCTTGCAATGCTCCAGCAAATGGCAGCGCTACAGCGGCACAGGAAATGGCAGAACTTCCCTGCATGCAGCCATTCTAGCTGATGACTGCATGCAGAGAGGTTTTGTGATTTACTGTGCTGCTGTTGGCTTGCTGGGACTTGTGGTGCACACTGCTGCGATTTTAGCCCTTTCCTGATCAAAGAAGAAGAACATCTGGAATTGCTGCACAGATTTTTTTTCATTTGCAGCTGTTCCAGATCCCCAAACCACCCTCCGTCTCTGTTCCGTCAGTCAACCCCCCCCCCCCTTCCTTTTTTTGTGGACGCCATTTGGTCTGTGAGGTTTTTCTGGACTTTTAATTTTTTTTCTACAATTTTCCAGCTCTGCACCACTTTTTCTGCGCGCGAGCTGTGACCGCCAAGTGCTGTTCAGTGCATATCTGCCTGATCAACACCTGGGGATTATTCTATTATTTTAATTTTATTTTTCACATCTGTGTTGATTTTTATTTTTTTTTTCCTTTTTTTGGTTAAAAAAGAAGAAATAGTAGTTAGAGCAATATATAAATATATAAACCGTTTATTTTAATGGGTCCGCAAAAAATGGAATGTACTCATTCCGTTTCTGTTTTTCCGTTCCGCTATATTTTGAGTTATGCCCTATTATTGCCCGCAAATCACGTTCCGTGGCTCCATTCAATGGTGCTGTAAAAAAAACAAAATGCATCCGAATGTCTTCCGTATCCGTTCCGTTTTTGCGTATGCATCTATTGAAAATGTTATGCCAAATTTTTTAATGTGCTTACTTTTAAAACATTATATGTTTCCGTTTGCGATCCGCAAACAACGGATCACAAACAGAAACCATACGGAAGCGGAACGGAAACACTACTGAAACAAAAAAAAACGGATCCTTTAAAAACGGACCACAAAACCATACGGTCGTGTGAACGAGCTCTTAGTGGGAAGATCGTGTGAAACTTACTGCACTCACTGCTGGATAAGGGTTACCACCTCTATGTGGATAACTATTATACCAGCATACCCCTATTCATGTCCCTAACTGCCAGAGGTACTGTGGCTTGCGGCACAGTGCGCAAAAATCGGAGAGGTCTCCCTAGATCCCTTATAGGGCAACCACTGAGAATCGGTAAAAGTAGGGCTCTCCTCCGTGAGAACACGGTAAGTTCAGTTTGTATCCTGGACTACAACAGGCACATGGGAGAGGTGGATCTTTCAGATCAACTTCTGAAGCCGTACAGTGCCACACGAAAAACAACTGTGTGGTACAAAAAGCTGGCCATACACATTGTACAGATGGCAATGTGCAATGCGTATGTGCTATTTCACTCTGCAGGCCACACAGGAACTTTCCTTCAGTTCTGAGAGGTGGTTAAAAAGGCCCTAATTTTCCAAACCCAGGCCGGGGAGGGTCCCAGTACTTCAGGAAGTCATGTTGCCCGTGTCATACCAGGGCAACATTTTTCAGGTCAAGTCCCAGCAAGGAAGGGAAGGGCCCAAAAAAGATACAGGGTGTGTTCCAAAGGGGGAATAAGGAAAGAAACCATTTACCACTGCGAAACCTGCCCTAAAAAACCTGACTTGTGCATGCAGGACTGTTTCAGAATCTACCACTCATCCATGGAGTATTAATTTCATCCTTTATAATCCCTTTAATATTTCCACTTTATATCTCTGATTTAGTCCACCTCGCTTGCATATCCACTTTCCAACAACCACTACATATTCTTGAGACAACTTTTAGGTCAAAAGTGCCCTTTCCACCCCTTAAAATGTTCGTACGAGGATGCTCTTTCAAAAATGGGGTCTCTTCAGGAATTTTTTTAATGCGACATAGCAGCTAAGATCCATGTCTGCCAATTCAGGCCTGTCTGCAAAATCCATACTTTGTTATTTGCCTGCTGTGCGCCCATACAGCAGGCTACAAGCACATATGGGTGTTTCCTGAATGGGGGAAAATGGGGAACACATACTGGGGTGCATTTTCTCCTTTAACCCATTGTGAAAGAAAAAAAAAATTTGTGTCTGCTAGTAAAAAAAAAAAAATCACAAATGTGTGCTTTGAAATCTTTTAACAAGTGTTTCTTCCTTCTGTGAGACATTTTTTTCTGAAAAGTATCCTTTCTACCACTTAATTTCTGGGGACCTCTGTTTATTCAGACCAGCAAAATCCATATTTTGTTGTTTGACTCTAGAGCCCTGCTGTGCGCCTATACATAATTTTTTGAGCACATGTGGGGTGTTACCGTATTTTAGGGGAACAAAATGTGTGGTGCATTATGTCTTTTTACCCTTAGGGACAGTGAAAAATGTGGGTGTAAGGCCTCATGCACACGACCGTTGTTTGTTTCCGCGTCCGTTCCGTTTTTTTTCACGGATAGGATGCTTCCCCATTCATTTCAATGGGTCCGTCCAAAAATGCGGATGGTCAACCGTTTTCCTTCCGCTTCCGTGATCCGTGTTTTCATTCCGTCAAAAAAATAGTGCATGTCCTATTTTTTTCACGGTCGCGGACAAGGATAGGCATTTTTACAATGGATCTGCCATAAAAATCGGACTCGTCAAAAAAAACGGTCCGTCATCCGTTTTTTTGGACGGACGCGAAATTTCAAGGAGGAGCGGAGGCAGGGAACGGTCGTGTGCATGAGGCCTAAAGCAACTTTTTTGTGACAAAAATGCAATTTTTAATTTTCACTACCAAGTTCCCAATTCTGTGAAACGCCTGATGGGTCAAAGTGCTCACTACACTCCTTGAAATATTCCTTGCCGGAATGGGGTCACTTTTTGGGGGTTTACACTGTAGGGCCACCTCAGGGTGTCTTCATATGTGACACAGCTCCCAATTACCATTACAGCTAAATCCGCTCTCCAAAAGCCCTATGGTGCTCCTTCCACTCTGAAGCCTGCTGTGCGCCCAAACATCATTTTTTGAGCACACAAGGGGTGTTGCTGTAATCGGGGGGTAATGGGGAATAAAATGTGGGGTGCATTTTGTCCTGTTACCCCTTTTGAAAGTAAAAAATGTGGGTGTAAAGCAACTTTTTCTGGCAGCAGGTGATGGTTACCATGGCAGCAAGACGCTTTCAGAGGCGTCCTGCTTGCCATGGTACTGTAAGTCTGATCTGACTTCTGCTAAAGGCAGAAGTCTGACCAGACTAGTGAAAAGTTAAAAATACAGTACACTATATAGTGTACTGTATTATACTGACATCAGACCCACTGTAAAAAAGTGCAAAAAAGTAAAAATAAAAAAAACATATCACTGAATAAAAATTAAAAACAATAAAATACACTACACATATTAGGTATCGCCGCGTCCGTAAAAACCTGCTCTATAAAAATATCACATGACCTAACCCCTCAAGTAAATACTGTAAAAAAACAAACAAAAAAATGGTGTTAAAAAAAAAGCCATTTTTTGTCACCTTACATCACAAAAAGTGCAATATCAATCGATCAAAAAGGTGTATGCCTCTCAAAATAGTACCAATCAAACCGCCATCTCATCCTGCAAAAAATGATACCCCACATAGGACAATCGCCCCAAAAATTAAAAAAATATGTCTCAGACTATGGAGACATTAAAACATGATTGTCACGAGTTGGAGGTCCCGCGAAAGACCTCCACGTCGTATCACAATAGACATGGGATCAGGATACGGACAAAACAGAGTTTATTGTACAAACACAAGAAAAGGCAGAAGCACAGGGAAAACATAACCTCTATGCACCGTCCGCACAATGGGAGAAACCCCCAGTGCGCCACTGTCTAGCAATACTCCAGAGGGGCGTGTCTAAGCAAACCCAGGTGTTCACTAGAGCCCCTGATGGTGGGGATAGTCTTTGCTGCAGGGGGTTGCCAGGGTCCACTCTGGAGCGTGAACTAGACAGTGGCAACAGGAGCGAACGGACACAGGTACCGGAGGTACCGACGGTGCATAGTAATAAGACATAAAAGCAAACATAGGCAAATACATACTAGCAGGAGTTCCAGCAAGAACACAGGAGTGGCAAAGGGCTGAGAAGATCTTGCTCCACCAGTGACATACTGCAAAAGGTGTATGCCTCTCAAAATAGTACTAATCAAACCGTCATCTCATCCCGCAAAAAAATGAGCCCCTACATAGGACAATCGCCCAAAAAAAAATAAAAAATATGGTTTTCAGACTATGGAGACACTAAAACATTATTTTTTTTCTTCTAAAATGCTGTTATTGTGTTAAAGTAAAATAAATAAAATAACAGTATACAAATTATATATCGCCGCATCCGTAAAAACCTGCTCTATAAAACTAACACATGATCTAACCACTCAGATGAACACAGCAAAAACAATATATATATATAAATACCGTATCAAAAGCCATTTGAACATTTTTGTCATCTCACATTACAAAAACTGTAATAGCAAGCGATCAAAAAGATATAAATGCACTCAAAAATAGTGCCAATCAAACCACCATCTCATCCCGCAAAAAATGATACCCCACATAGGACAATCGCCCAAACAAATTTAAAAAATATGGCTCTCAGACTATGGAGACATTAAAACATGATTTTATTTTGTTTCAAAAATTATATTATTGTGTAAAACTTAAATAAAAAGTATACATATTATGTATCGCCGCGTCCGTAACAACCTGCTCTATAAAACTAACACATGATCCAACCTCTCAGGTGAACACAGCAAAAAAATATATATAAAAACCGTATCAAAAGCCATTTTTGTCACCTTACATCACAAAAAGTGTAATAGCAAGCGACCAAAATGTCATATGCACCCCAAGATAGTGCCAATCAAACCGTCATCTCATCCCGCAAAAAATGAGCCCCTAGATAAGACAGTCGCCCAAAAAATAAAAAAAAATATGGCTTTCAGAATGTGGAGACACTAAAAAAATAATTTTTTCAAAAATGCTTTGTTATGAAAAACTGAAACAAAAAACCCCAAAAAGTAGTCATATTTTGTATTGTCGCGTCTGTAACAACCACTATAGAAATAGCACTCAATCTAACCTGTCAAATCAGCTATGCAAATAGCAAAAAATAAAAACGGTCCCAAAACAGCAATTTTTGCAGAAACACCCCATATGTATGGCCAAACAGCAGGGCATAGAAGGAAGGGAACGCCATATGGTTTTTGGAAGGCAGATTTTGCTAGACTGTTTTTTTGACACTTATCACGACCGGTGTACCGATCACAGACGTGTGACGCAAAGGGAGGGAGAAGAGAAAGCCCTGTCCAAGGGAGAGAGAAAGGTGGTGACCCCTAACTCACCTAGAAGCTGGCACCTGACTGCCCTGACGTCCCTAGACAGGTTCTTCACCCGTACGCCGATCACGTGCCTAAACCCTGGCTTTCCTTAAGCTGAGCTCTAAGTAGTGAATAGGGCGGTGGGAGCACTAGTCCTCACCACTAACACTAAAGAAAAACACCAAGGAGAGGACAGACAATACAGACAAAACATATAAGCCCAGGTGGGCGACAACAGCAGACAACAAAAGCCCAACAGGGATCAGGAGGGTAATGCTCTGGTACGACAACCAGGAACAACAGCTACACTGCTCCAGTGGGTCAGTATAGAAGTCCAGGCAGGAAGCTCTATATCTGGCAACCAGAGAAGTATGAAGGGGGAATATAAGGAGGTTGGAAGTGGCGGACAAGAAACAGCTGAGGAGACGAAGCTACAGATCCCTGAGTGAGACAAAAAGGATTGCAAGGCAAACACAGAAAGCTACCATTAAGTAACAGCACGATCTTTAGACATAGAGCGCGCAGCCATCCGCTGCAACTTCCTGACCCCGGGTATAACGGAGTCAGACGTTGCTCCTGACACCCTCGTGACAACACTATGTCCCACTTAAAGCCCCCCTGATGCACCCCTACAATAAAAACTCCAAAAAAGTGACCCTATTTTGGAAACTACGGGATAAGGTGGCAGTTTTGTTTGTACTATTTTAGAGTAAATATGATTTTTGGTTGCTCTATATTACACTTTTTTGAGGCAAGGTAACAAAAAATGGAAATTCTGAAATTTCATCTCCATTTGCCAATAACTCTTGTGGAACACTCAAAGGGTTAACAAAGTTTGTAAAAATTGTTTTGAATACCTTGAGGGGTGTAGTTACTTAGATGGAGTCATTTAATGGAGTTTCTACTCTAGGGGTGCATCGGGGGGCTTCAAATGGGACATGGTGTCAAAAAACCAGTCCAGCAAAATCCGCCTTCCAAAAACCATATGGCGTTCCCTTCATTCTGTGCCCTGCCGTTTGGCCATACAGCAGTTTAAGACCACATATGGGGTGTTTCTGTAAACTACAGAATCAGGGCAATAAATATTGATTTTTGTTTGGCTGTTAACCCTTGCTTTGTTACTGGAAAAAATGGATTAAAATGGAAAAATTTCCAAAAAATGGAAATTCTGAAATCGCCATTTGCCATTAACTCTTGTGGAAAACCTAACGGGTTAACAACGTTTGTAAAATCAGTTTTGAATACCTTGAGGGGTGTAGTTTCTAGAATGGGGTGATTTTTGGGTGGTTTCTATTCTGTAAAGGTCATATAGACCTACTAAATACTTTTAGGGGTTACAACATAGATATTAAAATGTAACCTTTATTATATTTTTATAAAAGCTGATACATTTATTTATACACCCAGTCCCATTAAAATTATCAGGGAAGGAATCAGATATTCCACTCAATACTGAATGTGTGTAATCCTCTTTAACTTGGAGGTACTGCTTATGGCTGCAGTTCACTTTGCTGTGTTATAATGTGTGCATCTGCCATAGGTTAATGCATATGTTTTTCTACATTCCTATCAGGAATCCAGCGCATTCGTTGCTCAACATTGTGCTTGATGGCAACCTACAACTTTGTTGCAACACTGGAATGTGTAGCCAATTGCTCACTCTTTGAAACTTCTTGGCAGTCAGATTCTGATTGTAAGTCAGTGTTGCAACAATGTGATTGTATAATAGAGCAGATTTCTATTTGCGCCTACTGCACTTATATTATGGCCCTGGAACCACTTGACTGATTCCTATGTTTGTGCACACATGCTTTGTCACACTATGGCTCATGAGAGAGGAAATAAATTCCTACAAAATTACCGGGAATGGTTTCCCTATTTTATCGTAAAGGTGGCGCCCACTGCTCACACTTCTTTACTATGAGCCATATCACACCAACTTTCTCAGCCACGCAGACACACACTGTTTAGCGCTTACCAACCACACATTCATTCATACAATTGTATGCTTCCGATTCGGTCCCTGTCTAAAAGCCAACAGGCACTAATCCTCCCGACATGTTTTGCCGCGGCTTCATCGGGGAAATAGGGTATTAGTTGTGGATAAGCCTGCCGCAGTCCAGGACGGACATGCTCTCCCTTCTAAGAATAAGCCAGTTCCTGGCAAGCCATATAGCGTCCTTAAAACAGCTCTTAAGGCGCCAAGCCTCCTGGATAGCCTCAACAGTATGAATCCCAGGAAATAGTCTGTACAACACCGAGGTGTGTTGCAGGCTGTTCCCAGGTACAGAGTGTTTGAGTTCATGTTCCAGGGCATCCAACAGGCCCTGCACAAAGAGGCACCCCCAAAACAGGTGATAAGATGTTTCTTCCTTGAAAGGGCACCTGAGGCAGTACCGGGTTTTGCACAAGTTGCGGGTGTGCATGACTGACCGGATGGGTAAGCCTCCCTGGATGGCCATCCATGACATGTCCTTGTGCCCGTTGGTTAACCTGTCTGAAGACACATTAGTCCATACTGTCTCTGCGGTGTTATCAGGGAGCCCTGGAACTGACTCCACCAAGTCCTTTGCTCAGATTAGCTTGTGGATCGTCTTGGGTTTCCACAAGTCGGGCTTGAGGCCTTCTGTCACAAACGTTCCCGCGACAGGTGACAGGAGATCAGTGAGACTGGCAACAAGTGGTTTGATCTGACAGGTTTCCTTGTTCCTAATGACCACCCCTCTTGCCTCAGGTGTTGCTTATGTGGTCATTTAACCTTCCTTATTTATAGTTGCTTCTCCCACTATGCTGTGCGGTTTAGAGCTTCAGTTTCAGTTGTGGATTGCTGTTTTGTGGATCTCGTCGGAGGTCCTAGTGCTTCCATTGCTCCTTTGAAGTTAAGTCTTTCCTTTCCCTCTTTGTATTTTGTTTGAGTTCTGTGTGTTAAATTTGCATTAAGACCTGAGGGAGTCCTTCCTTTTGTAGGAACAGGATGTCTCAGTCCTGACATTAGTACCAGGGTCCTAAAGGGTGTATTAAGACATTAGGTATTCCTGTGTATGAACTCACCTACCTCTGGGGTCTGTTCATACTGGTAGTTAGTCGGGACTTTGATTAGGGTTTTACTAGGAGGTGTCCATCTCCTTTTCCTAGTTTCCAGGCCTTATTCCTTCACCCCTTTCCCTCCTGTTTGGTGTGGTGTTTCCCTCCCACACCCAAACGTGACACCCTCCAGTTGATGTTCCCTCACAAACCTGACGACAACTCCGTAATACCAGGGAGCATGCCAGTTGTAAGGGATAGAGCTGTCCCACGTATCCCAGCCTAGACCCCTTCAGAGGGGCAGGAGGAAGAAGCAAGACATGGCCTTGCCTGCAGAGCCGTTTGCCGTTTATCAAAGTCCGGCGAACGATGTCACAAACAAAGGCGATCTGCAGTAAGTTTGACAGGTCCGGAATGCTCTTCCCGCCCTTGCGGGGCTCTTTGTACACGATGGCTGGCTTTATTCTGTCCATTTTGGATCCCCAAACAAAGCGAAACACTGTTGTGGTGATGGCCCTAGAAATGGTGGCAAGAGGGGGCCATGCCTGTGCGGTGTACTGTATTACAGGCATAACTTTGTTGCGCAGGACCAGTGCTTTGGCTTTAATTGGGAGCTGTCTGAGGCTCCATAGTCCAATCCTTTGGTTCACCTTGGCCAGGCGTTCTTTCCAAGACTTGAGGGTGGTGCCTTCCTTCCCGAACCAGACTCCCAAGATCTGGATGAAGTCTGATTTGATTTTAAATGGGACGGGGGCAGAAGAAGCCAGTTGCCAGTCGCCTAAGAGCATAGCTTCTGACTTCCCGCAGTTGACTTTGGCCCCTGAAGCTTGTCCGAACTCCTCGCAGGTCTGGACGAGTGCAGTCACCGAAGGCCGGTCAGCGCAGAAGACAGTCACGTCGTCCATGTGCAGGGAGCACTTGACCTCATAGTGTCCTGGTCCTGGTGCGGTGATCCTTCTGATCTCTCCATTCTGCCGGATAGACTACACAAAGAGTTCTATAACACAAACAAAAAGGAGAGGTGTTAGAGGGCAGCCTTGTCTGACCCCAGAGAGTACTGGGAAGGGGTCAGTCTTCCAGCCGTTCACCAACACTGTGCTGTAACTATCAAGGTACATCAGGTTCACAAACAAACATAACCTCCTGCCCAGACCCAACTTGTGCAATGCCTTGCCCATGAATTCATGAGAGACTCGGTCAAAGGCCTTCTCCTGATCGAGGCTGACCAGCGCCATGTGTAAACGACGGTCTCTGATGTATTGTACTGTGTCTCTCATGAGAGAGATACTTTCTGCGATCCTGAGGCCAGAAATGCCGCAGGTCTGATCTAGGTGGGCGATCCTGCCGATGACAACCTTCAGCCGGTTGGCTAGTACCTTGGAGAGGACCTTGTAGTCCGTGTTCAGGAGAGAGATGGGACGCCAGTTTTTCAGGTCACATCTCTCCCCCTTCCACTTATACAAGATCGTGATCATTCCTTCCCTCAATGATGGGGGCATTCTACTCTCCACCAGGAGATCTCATAGAGTTCCAGCAGTTCAGCACAGATCAGATCCCCCAGCACTACATAGAGCTCCGTTGGAAGGCATCACTGCCCGGGCTCCTGCCAGACCTAAAGGATCTATCGGCAGATAGCAGCTCCCCCACCGTCAGAGGGTCATCCATTGCCTCCACACCTGCAAGATCAAGATGGTTAGTGATACCTGACAGGAATTTATCGGCGGCTGTCGGGTCGGTGTTTTTCAGGGACTAGAGGTCTCTGTAGTAGTCTGTGACGACTCCCATCACTTCCTCCTTCCCTGATCTCATGTTGCCATCCTTGTCCCTTCTCCAGGTTCTCCACTTTAGAACGGAAGATAATTCGCTTGGATTCCTCCTCAAAGTGCCTTTTCAGGCTCTTTTTGGTCCCCTCCAGCTCCTCTCTAATGCTCCGGCCATACAGGTGAAGGTCTTGCAGGGATCACAGCTGACGCTGCAGCTCTCTGAAGTCCCTCTTCTTCTCACACACCTGTTGTTGCTTGGCCACCTAGAAACAACAAAACTGGACTTTAACACTCTCCCACCAGTCATTAGTCCATTCAAACAACCATTTGTCATTCAAACAAGCTATGTAGATCTATCTAAGCCCCGCAAGCACGTCCTACCGATTTAACAGAGCACAGTTCAGCTTCCAGGGCTGGGGGGGGGGAACCCGTCGCTGAGGGTGCACTAGACCTAAATGGCTCTGTGATCAGAGAAGAAGCAAGGGATCATAGAGTGTCCACACAGCCTGACTGCCCGAGAGGTAAACACAAAGTCTATCCTAGAACAGAGTGAGCGATTGGGTCGGCTCCACGTATAATTTATGGAGCCTTTTGCCATGGAGCCCACAACATTCTGCAAGGACGCTTTGGTCACCATTTCAATAAGCAGTTTGGAAGTGAGGTCAAACTTGCTTGAAGTGCCAGAGCTATGTCCGTCCTCCTTGATTGGGCAGTTAAAGTGCCTGGCCATCACTACGATCCTATTGGTAGCGAGCTGAAGTTCAAGGGCCTGGAAGAGCTCCAGTCACTTACCCTTGTCAGGGGAAGCATACACATTGATGAGCCTAACCGGCTCTCCCGCCCAGGAGCCTTCTATGACAAGAAGTCTGACGCAGAAGAGCTCCTGGACGGAGTCAAATGTAAAGAAGCTTCCCCTGAGAAGGATGGCAACCCCAGCTAACTTATAGTCGCCACCACCAGACCAGTAGAATGGGCTATGGGACCACAGCCCGGCCAGATGGTTGTGAGACCTAGAGGGGGGCAGGGCCCACTCCTGCAACATGTACACTTCGGTGAACTGAAAAGCAAGAAAAGCTACTACCATCTGGCACCTAGACCTATCTCTAATACTCCTAACATTAATGGAAAAAGGTTGAAATTTGCAAATATGAAGAGAAAGAAACAGGTTAGTGGGAACGATACAGCTTAGTTACCACCCCGGTCGTCATTTTGGCAGCCCCTTGGTCTTCATCCATTAACCCCTACACAGAAATCTGGACACAGAGTAGCACCAGGCCGCTACCTCTTAGAGCAGTCTCAGTTCAATTGTGCAATCCAAAGTCAGTACAAGGGTCAGGTCAGGCAGTTATAGGTCGGTCCAAGGAACATGCAAATTTCAGGCAGTGAAGGGTAAAATCCAGAGACAGGCAGAGGTCAGTAGATAGGCAAAAACAAGACAATAGCACACTTTAGCAGGGAACAAGACAGCTACAACCTATTTCTCAGGCACCTTCCCACAGGAGAAGGTGCCTAGTATACCCACAGTAGTAAGCCAGGAACACTCAGGTGCAGGAAAACTGGCCCAATAGAGAGGGGTACAGCAGTTCATAGTCTGCATGGCATGAATAGACCTGCACGGCCCCTGCAGCCATGCCCGCCGGGAGGAAGCACAGGCTTGAACCACCAAATCAAATGAAGGAAGGTGAGCGCTCCAAGAGAAAAGAGGTATAGTGAGCACAGACCGGCAGCCTAACACTCAGTACTAGAAGCAAGCTCAGTACACAGATATGATGATAGAACAATGCTCAGCACATTGCTACAACCCTAGCTATAAAAGAAAAACAGCTCAACCAAGGTTTACATTTGCATACAGCTTCTATGTTCTACCAGTGGCAGCATGGTACGCCGATTTCCTCCCACACTTCATAAATGTACTGGTAGGTTAATTGCCCCCATCTGTATCTATGATAGGGAAATCAGACTGGGGTCAGGAATTACTATAGAGAGAGACAAGATGTATAGGCTCCAGAAACTATGCATCAAGCGTTTACCACAGATTTGTAGAGTAGAAAATTTAGGCACAATTAACGTTTTGCACTAAAATTTGAGACTCGTCCACGTTTTCCAACACTGTCACCACTGTTGTCAAAAGTAGGTGAGGCATGGATGGGTGAGGGCAGCCCACAGGCAGGAACTCGACTGCCTGAACCATTGACCTATGTGTGCTCCAGAAACTAGCCCATTACACTACAAATCTATGCCAGTTTCAGTCAGTATAGTATACAACACAGTGTCATACAGTATAAATACAACGGGGGAATTTATCATTAAGGGAATTGTATGTCTGTTTTATTTGCGCTGACAGAATTTGCGCCAAATTTATCACACAATGCTTGATAAATCCTAAAACATGTCTAGAGATGTTATTCTAGTTTTTACGCCACGCCTACTGGAGCAAGAGTCTGTTCACATCGAGATTTTTCATGCTTATCCGGGTGTATGTTCTGCATCAGAATCAGCTCGAAGAAATCACTTCCATTCTTTCCAGCCTTCCATTAATTTGAATAGGGCTACATGCATATGAACGTTGTTTGTTTCCGTGTCCGTCCGTTCCCGTAGCCCCGCAAAAAAAATAGAACATGTCCTATTCTTGTCCGTTTTAGGCATTGTTACAATGGATCCGCAAAAGAAACGTATGGCAACTATGAGGAAGAGGAAGAAAGAACTGTAAGTGAATGAGTTTCCATCCCTGCAGGCACCAGATCTCATAAACTGACACCAGCAAATCCATACAGAACACCAAAAGATATCACTACATATATTTTATGATATTTGCAACACAAACCTAATATCAAATTAACAGTATCCACATGCAAAATAGTTTTCAAGGTGAATATGGTAGGCGATTGTAATTTTGTGGTATATTTAGATAAAACAGCTAATTATGTATTAAAAAGGGCTCATGTACACAAATTGTGCCTGTATTGTGGCCTGCAAACAGCGGGTCTGCAATATACATACACTGGGTTTGTGCGCTCGGTATCATGGATGCGTACCCATTCAATATTCAGAGCAGTGCGGAGCGGAGTCATTGAGCGGAAGCCCACAGAAGCACTACGGAGCGCTTCAGTGGGATTTCGGCCTGTGCCTTCGCACTGGAAAAAAATGAACAGAATATAATTGTTTTGTGGTGCGGACTGATTCTTGCGGATCACAGACCCATTCAAATGAGTGAGTCCGCATCCGCAAACGGCGGGCATGCAGCATGAAGTTCAGAGTTCACACTTCAGTTATTTGGTCAGTCAAAGCTCATGCACATGACCGTATGTATTTTGCGGCACTCAAAAAACGGATCCGCAAAAATTACGGATGACGTTCCTGTGCATTCAGTATTTTGCAGAATGGAACAGCTGGCCCCTAATAGAACAGTCCTAACCTTCTCTGTGATGCAGACAATAATAGGACATGTTCTATTTTTTTTGTGGAATGGATATAGAGACATACGGAAACAGAATGCACACAGAGTAACTTTTTTTGCGGACCTATTGAAATTAATGGTTCCATTATATGGTCCGCAAAATAAACGGAACGGACACGGAAAGAAAATATGTTTGTGTGCATGAGCCCTTACATCAATCAGTTATTGTGAGCCAAAACTAGGTATGGGCCAAAAACCCAGAATAGGTGCAAATTAAATAATTACACCTAATCACTGAGTAGGCTTCAGTTTTGGTTTTGGCTCACAATAACTGATGGAAATAACTGGTCAAATAACTGAAGTGTGAACTGAGCCTAACTGGTCAGCAGAAACTGTCAGTGTACATCACTAATCAAAAGGCAAGATACAAAGAAACCAGTGTGAACAAGCATTAAACACATTTGAGGGAAAACCTTCACTATACCTCTTTATTCAACAGGGTGTTGCACAGATATCGAGCGGCCCCAAAGTAAAACTTAGTAAGGGCCCCTCTCCACAGTAAATTTCGGTGGAATTTATACATTTTTTCATGAAGTAGAGGAATTAAAAAAGGTTTCCAGCCTCACATACTTTGCCAGGCTTCTGTATTAGGGCTCACGCACACGAGCGTAATAGCTCAGTGCCCAATGCACGGGCACTGGCCATGTTCACTCCGTTTCTGGATGCAGACCCATTGACTGGAATGGGTCCGCGATCCACAACATATGGCCAAAGATAGTACATATATTGTGGATCGGCAGTTTACGATTCGCAAATCAGGTTATGCTTTTGTGCATGAGCCCTTAGAAACAGTTGAACATGTGTTTCTAAATATGGCGCCCATTCTGAACACCATATTTCTAATATAAAGTTAAAATACATTAATTAATCTCCATCAGCTAGCTCTATGTCTCATGTTTTCTTTTCCATACAACATTTTACTTCAGCTGCCACTACAGAGATCTTAGCACATCGTTAATTTCTAACGATAATTTGTTTTCCCTTAGTCCTAACAGCAGCACAGATGGGGTTAACCACCCCCCGTGGACTGGCAGGACCGGCGGAATGTTTAATGAGCCCAAGACTAATAACTCAATTTAACAATTAAGTATCTCCTTAAAAGGAGGAAGTCAACCCCCAGCCCACTTTGTTTATAGTAAGAAAAAAACTAGACTTACTAGGGTGGGAAATTTGTGTGCTGCTGTTAGGATTAAGGGAAAACAAATTATCGTTAGAAATTAACGATTCCCTTACGTCCTACCAGCAGCACAGATGGGGAGATAGCAAGAAGAAACCCCTAGGGAGGGCCTTCCTGCCTGGCAGAACTAAGAAAAGTCTGCCCAAAGGCCGAAAACTCAGCTAGACTGGCATCTAATCTATAATGGGAGATGAATGTCGATTCAGAGCTCCAGGAGGCAGCTTTGCAAATCATGTTGAGAGGCAGAAGACTCCTCTCGGCAAAAGAAGTAGCCACAACTCTAGTCGAGTGGGCCTTCACGAATCCCGGAGGGTCCAGAGATTGTGGAAACAAAGGATTCCTTAATAGCCTCCTCAATCCACCGACTGATAGAAGGTTTGGATACCTTATAGCCTTAAAACTTACCGGCAACAGGATTAGCAGATTCTCATCTTTCCTGAACTCCTTGATCTATCCACATAGATCCGGAGACATCTCGAGACGTCCAGAGGATGTCTAGCAGGTTCCTAGGAGGAGGTGGTAGATGTCGACAGAACCGGGAGGAATATCACCTGGTTGATGTTCTGGAAGGAAGGAACTTTAGGCCTACAATACGGGAGGAATCTAAGAAGGTCCCGGTCATGTAAGAAAATGGTATAGGGCTCATGTGCTGAGAGAGCTTGAAGCTCAGAGACCCTCTTGGCCAAAGTTACTGCAAGGAGAAACACAAACTTCCAAGTGACGAACTTGATGTCCATCTCCTCTAACGGTTCAAAGGGGGAGATGCTAACCCCCTGAGAACTACTGAAAAACCCATTGAAAAAAAGGGGTCTCAGTACTGTAGGCTTTAATCTTTCAGCTTCTTTAAGGAACCGTTTGATCAGCAGGTCCTGAGAAAAAAGCCTGTTAAGGCAAGCTGAGATGGCTGAAACTTGAACCTTCAGAGTAGAAGGGCAAGGCCTCTATCAAGGCCGTCTTGCAGGAACTGAAGGATAGCAGAGAGGGGCGGATCTGCAGACGCCACCTCAGTTGAGGTACAACAGGATACGAATATTACAAGAGTAGGCTCTCTTGGTAGAGTCCGCTCTAGAATGAGACAGCGTTCTCAGGACCGACTCTGAAAGCCCTTCTATTCTGGTAAGGGACTGATCAACCTCCAGGCTGTCAGGTTGAATCTGTGCAGATCTGAGCAGAGGTGAGTGTCCCACGACACCAGGGTCTGCTGTGGGGGGAGCCTCCAATATTGTCCTCGACTCAACTGGGTGAGCTAGGTAAACCAGGATCTCTTCGGCCAAAACAGTATGATGGCTATCACCGAGGCCTGATCCTGACGGATTTTCATCAATACCCTCGGTATCATGGAAAAGGGAGGGAAGATGTAAGCCAGCCTGAACCTCCAGCATATTGACAGAGCGTCTAACGCCAGGGGGTTGTCCTCCCTGTAAAGGGAGCAGAACCTCTCCACCTTGGCATTGAACCTTGTTGCCATGAGATCCACCTCTGGCATACCCACTTGAGGACTATCTGCTTGATTCTCCGGATGTAAAGACCACTCCACCGACGGAAGACCGCGGATCAGCCGCTATCATATTGAGGGAGCATTGGATGTGGATCGCAGATAAGTGGGAAGGTACAACTCTGCCTAATCCAGAATCACCCCGATCTCTGACAGAAGGGGAAGTGATCTCGTGCCTCCCTGCTGGTTGATGTAAAGTACCGCAGTCACATTGTCTGACTGGACTTTCACCGCTTTGCCCCGGATTTGAGGGGCTAAGTGAAGGAGGGCTAGCCGGATAGCTTGAATCTCGCGAAAATTGGATGAAAGAAGCCACTCCTGAGGAAACCAGGTCCCGTGAACTGGAGAGTCGTCTAGGTGAGCGTCTCAGCCTACTTAGGACGCATCCGTAGTCAATATGACCCAGATTGGCTGGGTCATAGACTTCCCGTCTAAAGGATGGCACCACCATCTGAGGGAAAACCGAGTTTGCCAAGTCAGGGAGCACAGGGAGTTTAGCCCAGCAGGGCTGCCATTCCATTAGGAGAGGACATCCGACTGTAGAGGGCGGAGGTGCCATAGAGCCCAAGGGACTGCTTCCGCAGACGCTGACATGAGCCCCAACATCTTCATGAGAGTCCGGATTGGAACTCGCCGGGTAAAGGAACTTGCCGTGTTCTGGACCCGGAATCTTCTTTCTGGAGTCAACTGGAGCGACATCCCAGTGGAGTCGATTATGAAGCCTAGATATCTTACTGAAGTCGACGGGCTCACGTTCGACTTCTACCAGCTGATGATCCAACCTAGGTGGAACAGAAAGGAGATTGTTACCTGAAGAAGTTGGGTTAGGACCGCTAGAGCAGAGGCTTTCAAAGCCAGTAGTCCAGATATGGAATGATGGTCAGTCCTTGAAGCCTCAAAGCCGCCACCACAGAACCACCACCTGTAAAAGTGTGAGGAGCAGAAGAAATGCCAAAGGGAAGGGCAACAAACAGAAGATGCCTGACGACACCGGACACCTGGACCGTGATCCTGATATACTTCCTGCATTCTTGAGGTCCAGGGTTGCCATCACGTCTCCAGGATTGACGACGTGAACTACTGACCTGATGGTTTCTACACGAAACTTCACCTTCCTTATAAATCGATTGAAATATCTCAGATCGATAATCATCCGGAGATCTCCTGAAGCCTTGGGAACCAGAAAAACTGGTGAATAGATCCCTAGGCCCCGTTCTCCTGCCGGAACCTCCTCCAGAGCCCCTTTGCAAATGTAGTCCTGAATGTAGGCCTCTAGGATCGCCTCCTTGGCAGCTTGTAGGAGGTTAATCTTGACAAACCTGTCCAGAGGAATAGAGGTGAGGTTGACTAAATAACCGTTGGAAATGATATTCAGGACCCAGGGATCCGAGATCTCTTGGATCCATTCTTCTCAGAAGTGGGAGAGACGACTCCCGACGGGTACATGAAGCTTAGGAATGGGGAAGCTTATTGGCAGGACGGCAGGAGTAACGGGAATTAACCAAGAGCCTCGAAGAGGCCCGTAGTCAGGAGGTGGATTTTCCATCTTTGGCTCCTCCACGAGAGCACCTCAAACCCTTTCGCTGTGCTCTCCAGTCACTACAAGAGCTTGTTTGCTGGCCAGACCTGCCACCGCGGTCTTGTCTGCCCTGCCCTCGAAAGGACTGCTGGGGAAGGCTCTTCACCTTCTAGTCTGAAAGGCCCTCCATGATCTTATCTAGCTCTGAACCGAACAAACGGTTGGGCTTGAATGGAAGGCCATATAAGCTGTATTTTGAGGAATTGTCAGCGACCCAAGGCTTAAGCCAAAATGGATTATGGGCCGCCGATCTCAGGGCCATGCTATATATAGGCCCCTGAAGTTATTTGATAGTATTGTTACAGGGTGCCAAAGGCGCACTTGGTCTCCCATGAGCCACAGACCTGCTGCTTAGCTTCAAGAGCAAGGATCTGTGTTTGGCCTCGTTCCCAGGACTTGCTTTGTTAGTGGGGAAGCTCCCTCGCTAGCTTCAACTGGAGCTGTGCGGTATCGCACAAGAAGTCTGTAGCCAGGTTCAAGCCCTGGTCTTGAAAGCAGCCAGTATGTCGTCCTGGAAAAAACCTCTGGTTCACATCAACTTGAATTTGATCCAGGCGAGATCGGAGGAACGTAGAGACTTCAAAAGCCGCTATGGCTGTGAAAGCGGAAGCCGCAGCTGCCGTAACACCCCGTCTTAGTGTGCACTCTGCAAGGGGGTCCTGCAGCTAGACCCATCGTCTGCAGGAACCTGAGTGCGCTTGGACAACTTGGCAATAGCCATGTCCACCTTGGGAATGGATCCCCATGAATCCACCAAGGGTTAAGCCATCGGGAACATGGATTTAAACTTCTTTGTTAAAACCGGACCTTTTCCAGGTTTTTTCCACTCTATATCATGACAGAGAGGAGGGTCTCATCCGCTTTGAAGACACGAGGTGCCCGAGTAGCGGGAACGGGAGGCTCCTCACAGTCAACATCATGGTCCCCCGACCTGATGGACTTGAGCAACTTCTGTGTCTTTCCAGGGGAGAAAACACAACGTCAGCTCCTCCTCATCCGAGGAGGAAGAAACTAAGGAGACTAAGAAGGTCTCTCTACCGGGACAGAGGTCTCCATAGGGGCCTGGGCATGAATAGGAAGCCTTTCCATCCAGCAGGCCTATGACTCCTTTAACAGAGCCATTGATACATATCCTGCAACGTAGGTTCACTAAAGGTCAGAAACCTCTAACGGGAGCTGTAACACCTGGTGTAGGTTAAGTCAACAGACCCAGGGATTCCCAACCGGTCTCCCAAGCTGGTCTTTGCCCAGCCTTAAGCTGTTTAGCTTCTGCGATCTCACAAGTGCAGGTATTATCAGCTTACAATAACCGTTGACTGCTGCAATGGTAGCAGGATAGATGCTTCCTCTTGGAATCCACTTTCCTGCCTTCCAAATCCCGCGGAGAAGACATCACTGCAGGAAAAAAAGGGACAAATAAAACATTTGTAAACCACCTATCTACACATTTGGAAAGGTAGAAAAATAGACCGGAGGCAGCTGAGGAAAAAAACACCACAAGTGGAACAACACCAATTTTAGGACTCTGGGAGCTAGCTGAAAAAGCATATGTAGCCAGAGACTGAACTGGAGCACACAGCCTCCCAAAATAGAGGAAGGGGAGGGATAGCCAATCCACCCTTCCCCCAGTAAATCCTCCACAGGAAGATGCATAAAAAAATTGCATCTATGAAAAAAATCGTGCCCGTGAAAAAATCACGGCCGGATTACCCAGAGGTGATACAAAAGGAGAGTCCCCGCGTCACCTCCGGAAGATGGCGGCGCACAGGGACCAGGAATCCTGGACCAAGGACGCCGCCAAAATACCCCAGCCAGGCGCAACTGCGCGGGGCCGGCAGCAAATAAGCTGCCGGCCAAACTGACAAAGTTACCTAGGAAAAAGGGCAACGCCGTTATCCAAACGAAAAGAAGGCTCCCCGCACTTTCCATAAGAAAGGGGGGAACAAACCGCCTAGTCCACCTGTCCAGGAGGACAGAAAAAAACACAGTGGGCTGGGGGTTGACTTCCTCCTTTTAAGGAGATACTTATTACTTAATTGTTAAATTGAGTTATTAGTCTTGGGCTCATTAAACATTCCACCGGTCCTGCCAGTCCACGGGGGGGGGGGCGGGTGGTTAACCCCATCTGTGCTGCTGGTAGGACGTAAGGGAATAGGAATTTATAGTTACCATTGAACTCCATGGAAGCTATAAAATATATATACACTGAGCTTCATCTAGTGGCAGATGTAGGGAAATGCCATGGTTTCACATGGCACAATGTAGGTTCATAGACATCTCTTGGTGCCATATTATAGATTATAGCAAATTAGAAATGATACATAATGCCCCGATCACACAAGGAACCATGCAGGGGAAACGCACCCCCAACAGACCAAGAACACACTCTTAAAAATATCATGGTGGCAGTGGCCAGCTGCAACACCACCCTCAAAGCACTCAACATTCAAGTTGGAAGTCTGAGGAAGGATGTATCCCTGATAAGACATGCATAAAATTGCAGTCAGAGTTGGAAGATGAGGTCAGGCCTATCAAGATTGCTTCTAAGTCGACGGCAAGAGATATTGCTGCCCTATTTGCCGAAACCAATGATTTAGAAAATAGGTCAATAATATTAGAATTGTGGGCGTCCCAGAAAAGACCGAAGGTTATCAACTTGCAAGATAACAGGCTGAACTAGATGGACAGATGTCTTTTTTTCAGCCTTATAAACTATGTTACTATGTATGAATGCCACGGAATATATAGAAAAGTGGATCTATCAGAAGTTTCAGGATAAAGGACTGTCCTTACTTTATGCCGTGGAAAGGGCTCACAGGGTACCCACCAGACCACTATCACCTGGTAGGCCTCCGCGGCCAATACTTGCTAAAATATAGCATTATAAGGACAGAGACGCCATCTTGCGGTATTCTCGCGACCACACAGCACTGGCCATAAATGAAGCTAAAATATCCATCTTCCCAGATTATTCTACAGTGGTCCAGAAGAGGAGGGCACGTTTCTTGGATGTTAAGAGGAGACTCAGGAATCTGCAAATCCAATATTCTATCTATCTTTCCGGCTAAATTAAGAGTGGTGGCCCTGGAATCTACACAGTTCTTTGAGGATCCAGAAGAGGCGACACAATGGCTGGACTGCAACGAGAATCAACCGAGAGAGCAAAACAAGGTCACCTGAGTGGATGGCGTCCAGGAAGATGTGACTTTGTTGTTTCACCCAGCTTTCTTAGGCGTTTTCTAGTTCTCTCTATTTCTGATTCACGTTTACCTATCAGTTTCTCTGATACAGGAGCATGAGTTTTATGTGGGGCTTTGTTAACAGTTTATGTTACTAATGTTGGGACATGTAGGGCTGAACATGCTGTGCATAATATTGGGCAAGGTTGTTTAGGATTGCCCTATACGGAGGAGTAGTTGGGGTTGTACCTTTTGGAACAGATCCTATATTTACGGTAGGAGAACAGAAGGGGTGGGGAGGGAGGGGACTGACTCTGGCATGGTTGTCGGATTATTTAGGTATTTTGAGTTACATTAATTTAACACGTATGATTAAGATACTCAGCTGGAATGTGAGGGAATTGGCTGACACGAATAAGAATCATAGCATTTTCCATTACCTGTCACGATTTCAGCCTGCACTATGTTGTTTACAAGAGACGCACTTAACCAAAAGCACAGTACATTGGATGCGGAAGTCGTTGGTAGGATATTCGGCGCATTTCAGGGGAGTAAGCATTTTAGTACACAAAAATGTCAGATTTGAATGTATTCAGGAGTTCCTGGATGAAGAGGGGAGATTTGCCTGTGTATTCTGTAGTATTGAAGGTATGCGGGTAATACTGGTGGCAATATATATCCCTCTGCCATTTTCATCGACTTCCCTGAGACTGGTGTTAGACTTTATGGCAGAGTATCTGGGGGTCCCATGGCTGCTTGTTGGGGATTATAACTGTACGCCGGATGAACGTCTGGACAGGTGTAGGGTGAAAGGAAATGGAAGATCACCAGTAAGCTCCGCGCTTTGTAACATTATGAAAGAAGTAGGCCTGATAGATGTGTGGAGGACGCAACATCCTGCAAAACGTAAATACTCCTGTAGTTCGTCCATCTATCATACTCGACTCAACTTGTCTGGGGGAGCCAGGCCAGGGCCAAGGATATAGAAATGTAACGCATTTTGGCTACGGATTTTAGGGGATATGGAGACTATAAAGGGTGCCCTACGGAAGTACTTCACATTTAATGCTGGTACGGCATCTCCACATGCAGTTTGGGAGGCCATGAAAGCATATTTGAGAGGGCTCTTGATTCAGTCCATGAGTAGACATAAAACTTGGTCTAAGGAAGTAGATGTTAGGACTCACAAGGCTATGGCCGATGCGGAAGAGGCCTTTGTGCAGCACCTTCACAGTCCACCAGCAGGGCATTGAGGGAAGCTTAGGAGCAATTAAAATGTCATCTGCTTCAGACTGCTGAACACCTCTTTTATAAACAACATTTGTTTGCAAAGGTGGAAAGGGTGGGACATATGCTATCAGTTATCTCATGGGCCCAACAGGGATCGGCGTGTATAACTGAATTAGTGGACTCTCGGGCAGGTCCTGTGGGAACACGGAGGATATCCGAGATGTCCTGAAGGGTTTTTACTCCTCTCTTTACACTTCTAGGGCCTCCTGTTCGGGGAAGGAGATGCTAACATTTTTGCAGGGGGCTGAACTACCTAAATTATCAGCAGAGGCGAGGGAACAATTGGAAGTGCCTATAAATTTGGAGGATTTAGAGCTTGGGTGGATCGGGAAACCTGTGATCTGGTTATTTACTCAAAAGTCATAAACTGTGATTAAAAGTCAGTAATGATTATAATAATTTATATGATGTATAATGCTAGATCATGGCACAAGACCCTGACCCTTGGGCATGGAAGAGAGAGAGGAAAGTCAATCACAGCTGGGCTATACGCCAGTACAGGGGGGATGATGTAGACTTCACCATCAAAGGCCCATGGATAACCCCTGAACCCTACTCTCTGTGTAACACCATTCTCCATCCATGCCAGGAGGAATAGAACATCCATTGCCAGGCAGATACATAGAAGGAACCCCGAACAGCGGACTCACAAACATTTCTGGTAAGTGTAACGGTGTGGCAAAAAGGCTTCAAGTAAGATTCATTGTCTAATTCTTAGATGCCAAACCTATCCCTAAGTAAGTCTGTATAGAGGAGCTTGATAACACTAATATGTTTCTTCATATAATGAAATGTTTATAATGTTTTCTCCTATGATTTCTATTTATACCTTAGATGTGCTGCTGCCAGGATGCGAAACATGGCTGCCGGACCTACAAGGAGAATATCCTTTATGGTCACACACACCAAAAAACACATAAATGCACACACGTGATTACTATACACAGTCACAACACACATACACAATCACTACACAATGTCCCTACACAATTACTATATGATATCACCAGACACGCAATCATTACACAGTCATTACACCCATACAATTACTACACTCACACTAACACATATGTTATAGCGGTAACCTCCCTTAGCATGCCCGGAGGAAGGGCAGTACAGCAGCCATAGCTTCCCACAGGTTTCCTCCACAGCGAGTTTTGCCTGTCCTGAATGTTGCTGTACACTCTTTATGAGTGATGGGAGGAGACCACCACATATAAAATTTACACAAACGTATAATAAACTTCACAATTTTTAACTCTCATTACCGTGTCTGAGTTATTTCTTCTATTTTTACGTGACATAAAGATGTGGTTGATGTGGATTTGCCTTTTAACATCATATCTTACAGTTATCTTTTCCGGGATAACCCCTTTAAGACATACTGATCTCCTGGTTCTAGTGACCCTGATCACCTGTTAAGAGCTCATGCACACGACTGTGTGCCAACCGGGCCCGTGCTGTGGACTGCAAATTGCATGGGCACCGACTGTGGGGCCGCCGCATCTGACTGTCTGCACCGCACCGCGGAAGCACAGATCGGAAGCCCGCGGAAGCACTACGGAGTGCTTCCGTGGGTTTTCTGTCCGTGCCTCCACACTGCATCTCCCCGTTTGCAGACCCATTTGAGGTGCACACGGATGGTGCCCGTGTATTGCGGACCCGCTGTTTGCGGGCTGCAATACGGCCATGTGCATGAGCCCTAATGGTGAGGGCAAATGTTTGTTTCCTCTGCAGCCCCACTGCATAAAAAATAGGTAATATATACTGCCCACTAAAATAAATGAGCATTTACTTCAATGGTCGCCTGAATCTCCCACTGAGGCCTATTAGCAATGAACCACATCGCTTATAATTATAGCCAAATATAATTCTTGGCTAATAGACAGGACTGGAATATAAGATGGGAAAATGTTGCCCAGCAGCCTTCACCACCTAGGGTACATGTGTCAAACTCAAGGCCTGCAGGCCAAATCCATCCTGCCAGGTCATTTTATGTGGCCAGTGCAAGATTGTGGGTTGAAGCCATTCGCTATTCCTGATGGTGGTCCCTCTAAACATCAGGACTGCACTGGAGATGGCTGTGCATGGAGTCACAATGTCAAGGAGATAGGGAAGGTGAGAGCGGAGGGCGGGACCTACCTGCGGGGGTCTGCCTGCCCTCTGCCCTGCATATCTCTGACCAAGATGTGGTCTGTTTGTTGAAAGTGGACTTTAAGTACATTAGTACAGGTACACTAGTCTGTCCCCCGTATCCCCATTATATAAATGGTTTTGGCTCCATAGAACTGCACCAAACTGCAGTCCTAATTAACACCACAGATAACACAGTGTTAATTTATCTGTGTGGTACATAGGACTGCAGGTGATTTATTGTAGTAACTATAATATATGGCCTGCAGTCCTATGTAACACCACCAATAAGTTAAATCACTGTGATAACTTATCTGTAGTATTACATAGGACTGCAGGTGACATATACTACAATGTAGTAAGTAGTAGTATATGTCATGCACAACCTCCTAGGTAACACCACAGATAACACAGTGTTAACTCTCTGTGATAACTTATCTGTGGTGTTACATAGGACTGCACTGCAGACTCTAGTGCCTGAGTTCTGGAAAACAGCCCTTTGAAGGCAGCCATGATGCTGATGAGGCTCTTGGTGAAAATGAGTTTGACAACCATGATCTAGGGCTGTGATGCTGACCTCCGGCACTCAAGCTGTAGTCAAACTACAACTCCCAAGATGCACACTTGCTTGGCTGTTCTCAGAACGCCACAGAAATGAATGGAGCATGCTGAGAGTCGTAGTTTCGCCACAGCTGGAGTGCTGGGGGTCAGGCTCGGACTGGCCCACAGGGGTACAGGGGAATCCCCCGGTGGGCCCCTGAGCAAGGTGGGCCCCTAGTCTTCCACCCCCTGCACAAGTGGCACATAAAACAGTAGACTTACTGCACTACATACATATATTCAATGTACAGCACCTCAGCCAGCCGATGTTCATATAAAAAACTTGTTAAATTATTTATTATATTTGATTGTATCCATACGGTGGGCCCCCAAAATAAATGTTACCGGTGGGCCCTAGGTACCCCAATCCGACACTGCTGGGGGTTAGCAATCATTGACTAGGGGGTCTCTACTATATAATACCCAAATGTGCTTTGCAAAACTCCCAAGCAGCAAGACATAGAAGCCAGAACCTCTCTCTCTCCAGTATGTTTGTAGCCCCAGTGCTTCATCTACCTGCCCTACTAAGTAGAAGAATCCATTGGTCAAACATTAAAATTAACATCCTCAGGAAAGGTCAGCAATATCTGCTTGGCACCCGCACTGATTAGCTGTATATGAAGAGGAAGCAGCAGAAGTTTCTGGTGCCCGCATACTTCAAGGGTGCCTAAACCTTCACACAAAGCATGAAGGCTGCAGCGGTGCTTCCCATAGCAATCTGCACCTTCCGCTTGCTTTGCTTTAGTTTAGGCCTCATGCACACGAACGTATTTTCTTTCCGTGTCCGTTCCGTTTTTTTTGCGGACCATTCATTTCAATGGGTCCGCAAAAAGAACGGAAGGTACTCCGTGTGCATTCCGTTTCCGTATGTCCGTTTTTCCATTCACAAAAAAATAGAGCATGTCCTATTTTTTTCTACTTTGCAGACAAGGATAGTCATTATTACAATGGATCCGCAAAAATAACGGATCTGCAAAAAAAACGGATGCCATACGGAACGTCATCCATTTATTTTGCAGATCCGCAATTTGCAGACCGCAAAACACATACGGTCGTGTGCATGAGGCCTAAGCAGCATGCTGAGTACAGATCCTATGACCATTGTATGGATCCATACTCCACATGCTGCTAAAGCAAAGCAGAGCCAATGGAAGCAGAAGACGCGGGCTGCTATGGTCAGCACTACGTCCCTTTTTTGGAGTAAATAAAATCTCAACATCCCATTTTGCGACTTTTTAAATGCCTGTGTGACAATTGGCAAGAGAGTTGCAAATTTACTAACAAATTTACTAACTTTTACATCTGGAAACAGATGTAAAAGAGGAGTGAAAATTACTCCAGTCACGGGCTACTGTAGTTTTCACTCCCGGTGCACGGACTGCCAGAGATGCACCTAATTTATGACGAGGCCTGTGCTCCAGTAGCGCAGGGGCTATCAAAGGCTCCAGCTCCAAACACTGTATAGTTGACAGCCACCTAAAACAGCTGTATGGTAAGGGTGCCACGTGTAAGATGCCAACCAATCTGATATTAATGAACTATTTGGAGGACAGGTCATCAGTATCTGGAGTCCAGAGAACAACTTTAATATAGCCATACATTACATAAAACCGTTACTGGGAAAGGGGCGTCTATATTTTGCTTAAGCAGGCGATCACTAACAAACATTCGTATTAACGCTTGTTAGCGATCATCTGGCAGTGTAAGACTACTTTCATGTCAGCGTATTAGCTGGATCAGTCATGGATCAGCAAAAATGCTTCCCTTGTGATAATACAACCGGCTGCATCCGTTCTAAATAGATCTGGTTGTGTTATCTCTAAAATGACCAAGACGGATCAGGCATTCAAACTATTGTAAGTCAATGGGCGCCGGATCCGGGTTTTTTTTTCGTGTCTGAAAAAACAGATCTGGCACCATTGACTTACATTGTGTTTCATGACGGATCCGTCTTGATCAGTTTCCCTGACGCACAAAAAAACGCTGCTTGGAGCATTATTCTGTCTGGCATGGGAACGCAACGAAAGGGAACAGAATGCATTCTGGTGCACTCCGTTCTGTTCAGTTCAGTTTTGTCCCCATTGACAATGAATGGGGACAAACTGAAGCGTTTTCCTCCGGTTTTAAGATCCTATAATGAATCTCAATTCCGGAAAGGAAAGTGCAGATGTGAAAGCAGCCTTATACTGCTGCCGATTGCCCGATGAATGAGCAATCCAAATCTTTTGACATGTTAAAAAATTATCTAATCCGGCAAAACACTATACAGCATGGGGACGAGTGATGGCATAGCGATCGCTCCTCCCCTTGCTGTGGAGGAGATCGCTGCATGTAATAGTAGTGGTCTCCTCCACTAACGCGCAGGCAATTTTCGGGAGGGAACGCTTCCTTCCCGACAATTGTCTGCCACATGGGGCTTTGTAAATTTGTAATACAGCCTTTAGTCCTGGTCAGATAACCCCTCTCAGGTCTGCATAGCCCAAAACAGGGATCAGCAACCTCCGGCACTCCAGCTGTGGTGAAACTACGACTCCCAGCATGCTCCTTTAGCTACATGCACACGACCGTTGCCTGCCTCCGCTTCCGCTCCGTCCGCAAATTTTGCATCCGTAAAAAAATATGGATGACCGACCGTTTTTTTTTACGGATCAGTTTTTTTGGAAGATCAATTGTAATAATGCCTATCCTTGTCCGCAAACGTGAAAAAAATAGGACATGCTCTATTTTTTTGACGGAAGGTAAACACGAATGCGGAACAAAAACGGTTAATCATCCGCATTTTTTGACGGACCCATTGAAATGAATGGGGAAGCATCCTATCCGTGATAAAAAAAAAAGGAACGGACGCGGAAACAAACAACGGTCGTGTGCATGAGGGGCCTTTCACTCCTCACTCCTGGGAGTTCTGAGAACAGCCAAGGAGGTGTGCATGCTGAGAGTCGTAGTTTCACCACAGCTGGAGTGCCGAAGGTTGCTGATCTCTGGCCTAAAACTTTACTTCTATTCATATCTCTTATGCAGTAGAAATGAATAAAATGTGTGCATTGTATAGATCCAGTTAAACCCCTTAATTGATGGCTTTTAACCCATAAGCACCCAGAGTGTTTTGGCTCTCTGACACATTTAAGGGTACTTTCACACTAGCGTTTTGGATTCCGTTTGTGAGATCCATTTCAGGGCTCTCACAAACGGTCCAAAACGGATCAGTTAAGCCCCAATGCATTCTGAATGGATAAGGATCCGTTCAGAATGCATCAGTTAGGCTCCGTTCCGCCTCTATTCCGTTTTGAAGGCGGACACCAAAACGCAGCATGCAGCATTTTGGTGTCCGTCTGAAGAGGCGGAGCCTAACGGATCCGTTTTTTTTTACAATGTAAGTCAATGGGGACGGATCCGTTGTCAGTGACACAATATGGTGCATTTAAAAACGGATCCGTTCCCCATTGACTTTCAATGTAAGTCAAAACGGATCCGTTTTGGACTTTGTCATTTTTCTTTAAAGCTAATGCAAACGGATCCGTTCTGAACGGATACAAATGTTTGTGAGTAGAGGTCGGATCCGCCTGTACAAATAAACAGACGGATCCGCACCAACGCTAGTGTGAAAGTACCCTAAGTGATTTTGTGTTGGTTCAGTGGCCCTATTTTTTCATTCCTTTGATTGCACAAAAAGTTTGTGTCTTTTTTCCTTGTGGTTATGTGTTTGCTAAGTCCAAAAGAGGCAACGGCGTCACCTCTACCTCTATTGACCATATATTGCCATTGAGTATTGGTAATAAACCACTTCTACCTTATCCTCAGGGTCCCCGGCTGATTGTGAGCAGCCCCTGACCTGCTCCTTCTAGATTGAAGAAGTTTTAGTCACAACATGCAGTTACAATGGTGTGGGGTTGAAGTCCATAACCTGGTGACATAGAAGGAGGGCGCCTGGTCCTTACTGGGTTGAAACCAGTGTCAATAGTACTAAGAGTTAGGCTACATGCACACGACAGTTGTTTTTTGCTGTCCGCAAATCGCGGATCCGTCTTCCTTTTTTTTTCACATCCACATCCGTTCTGTGTGTCCGCAAATTTTGTAAGTTGTGTTTCTGTGTGTCTTCCGTTTTTTTTGCGGATCCGAACAAAAAAACGGATGGCTTGAAACAGTTTCTTAAAGTACCTGTACAAGTGCCCTGGTTTCCAAGCAACCATCCGCAAAAAAAAACGGATGCGGATGACAAACGGATGGCTTCCGTTGGTCATCCACATTTTTTGCGGACCTATTGACTTCTATGGGTCCGCAAACCGTTTTTTGCGGACAAGAATAGGACATGCCATATTTTTTTTGCGGACAGCGGACGCGGACAGGCAACGGAAGAGGCATACGCATTTTTAACGGATCCATAGAAATGAATAGGAAACCATCGGATCCGCAAAAGAAACGGAACAGAGGCCGCAAAAAACCACTGCCGTATTCATGTAGGCTTAGTAGCCAAGGATTAAATACATTCTCCCTAAATATAAGAGAGTTTACAGAAATCTATAAAGCTACGTGGCGACGTTTTGGGGCGAAATCAAGTTGTGCAACACAAAAGGGTTTGGCTACATGTGTCATGCGACATTTCAAACAATGGATTTCAATGGTATTGCAATGTAACATGCCACTTGCTGCGACTTGGATGGATTTTTTGCAACTGTCGCATTGCACTATGTAGCATGTCGCATTGAAATTCATCCCATGACATGTCGTGCCGCCGTTCCCTTACCGTCACAGTAGATTTTCTCTAGTAAAGGAACGACACCTCGATACAGCTGATGGGGTACTACCATCCTAAGGCCTCCTGCACATGACTGTATCCATTTTTGCGGTCCACAAATCACGGATTTGCAAAACACGGAGACCAGCTGTGTGCGTTCTACATTTTGCAGTCAGTATGTCCTGTCCTCTGTTAGAAATGCCTATTCTTGTCCGCAACATGGACAAGAATAGGATATGTTCTCTGTTGTTTTCAGGACAGAAATATGGATGCGGACAGCACATGGCACCTGTAGAAATCAATGTACTTACCCCCAAAACAATCCCATTCAGATGAATGGAACCATTTTTCTGTCGCAGAATGTATGCAACATATCTGTTACGCGTGAAGATAGTCTACATACCACCTGAAAAGTGATGGAGCGCATTCCTGTGGATGCAATGACTTATCCAATGGAAGTCCTGATTCGGACAAGGCTTCCTGTCAGGTGGTGCTGCCCAGGTAGAGCTCATTCTTAGAATTTTTTTAGAGGCTGATGACTTATCCATTCACTAGAGATATTACAGCTATATGATAGAAAGGGACAAAAGAAGTGTATCTTCTGTACAGTAAGAGAATTTGCCAGTGAATGAGCTCATTCTCAGATTTTTGAGGCAGAATATTATCTCTATATATAAAGTCTATACAAGCTTCCTCCATTGGAACATCATACGAGGGGTGTTCAATAAGTTATCTACCCAAGCATGTTCTGTCAGTGTTTGTCACAGCCCCTCCCATGACAGAGGTGAGAAGATCTGAGAGACTGGTGGCACGTGAGGGTATCTGACAGTCTCTCTGTTTTCATCTTCCAGTGTTGTTGTTTGGTAATGACCACATCATTTGTCAGGTGCAGATTGTGGTCAATACTGAGGCTCTATTTCAGGCATGGCCAACCTGCAGCTCTCCAGCTGTTGTAAAACTACAACTCCCACCATGCCCTGCTGTAGGTTGATATCTGTAGACTGTCTGGGCATGATGGGAGTTGTAGTTTTGCAACACCGGGAGAGCCTCAGGTAGGCCATCCCTGCTCTATTTAGTTCTGACTCACACTGATTACCATGCGGCTGATAATGTCACGGGTAATGGAGAGGCATTAACACCAGATAACACACAGAAGGAATAGACCAGAGCCTAGGTCTCAAAGCTAAGACAGAGGGATGGTGACTTACTAGGAATCCCTAGACCTCTCCCTGAATCCTGCCAGTATGAGTAGACCCTGAAGGTGGAAATACTCATACACCGGAACCTTAGCCCTGGAGACCCTGGAAGGCCCTAGTAGTGGTGGCAAGGAATGAGACTACTGGTTCCTCCCAAAATGAAGGAACCAGCATATCCCTGAGGCCTAGACAACAACACACACAAGCGAACAATAAAATGCAAAACAAAATGCAATTAACTTAAAGCAGAATGGAGGAGCAGGAGATCCAAATGAACAACACACCAGCTCAACCAACTCCAGCAGGGAATATCAAAAGCATGGTAAGCAGTGTGAGTCAGAACTAAATAGAGCCTCAGTAATGACCACAAGCTGCACCTAACAAGAGGTGTGGTCATTACCAAACAACAACACTGCAAGATGAAAACAGAGAGACTGTCAGATAGCCTCACGTGCCGCCAGTCTCAGATCTTCTCACCTCTATCATGGGACAGTGTTAAAGAGTTTTTTTCATCGCAGACAATGGGAGCATATTGCTAGGATATGCCCCCATTGTCTGATAGGTGCGGGTCCCACCTCTGAGACCCGCACCTATCTTGTAAATGCAGCCGAAAATGAAGCCGGCAAAGTGGTGGCTGGTAGTGCCGAGTTCCGGCCACCACCAGGTGTTTCTATTGGCTTGCCAAAAATAGGCGAGCGATGCGCTTGTCTATTTTCGTAATCCCCATAGAAATGAATGGGAGCGCACTGCGCTTGCTCGGCCACTACTTCCATTTACTTATATGACGCCTACGAAAATAACCCAGCATTCGGCTTTTTTGATTGGTGAAATGAATGGAGGGCAGCCGCGCATGCGCAGTGTACCCTCCTTCACTTTGCCGGCTGCGTTTACAAGATAGGTGTAGGTCCCAAAGGTGGGACCCGCACCTATCAGACAATGGGGGCACATCTTAGCAATATGCCCCCATTGTCTGAGATGGGAATACCCCTTTAACCCCTTAAGGACCGGGGGTTTTGGGATTTTTGCGTTTTTGTTTTGCGCTCCCTGCCTTCCAAAAGCCATAACATTTTTATATTTCCGCTCACATAGCCATATGACGGCTTATTTTTTGCGGGACAAGTTGTACTTTTTAACGCTACCATTTATTTTTGCATGTGATGTAGTGGGAAACGGGAAAAAAATTCCAAATGGGGTGAAATTGCAAAAAAAAAGCAATTTCACCACTGTTTTACGGGTTTTTAAATTACAACGTTCGATTTGCGATAAAACTGACTGGTTAATTTTATTCTTCAGGTCAGTACGAATCCGGCAATACCTAATATGTATAGTTTTTCTTGCGTTTTGATAGTGAAAAAAAAATTAAAAGTGGGAATTTTTTTATTTTATTTTTTTGTCGCCATGTTTTGACCCCTATAACTTTTTTGTAATTATGCGTACGGAGCAGTGTAGGGGCTCATTTTTTGCGGAGCAATCTGAACTTTTAATTGATACCATTAAGGGGTGCGTATGATGTTTTGATCACTTTTTATTCATTTTTTTAGGAAATGAAGCGCCCAAAAATGGCGAATTAGCCATTTGGACGCTTTCTTTCCGTTTTTATGTTTACCGTATGGTGAATATTTTTTAATATTATTATAGTATGGGCGTTTTCGCACATTGCGACACCCATTATGTGTAATTTTTTATTTTTTTATTTATTTTATTTTCATTTTGGGGAAAGGGGGTGATTTGAATTTTTATATTTTTTTATTTAATTTTTATTTTTTAAACTTTTTTTTTTTTTACCACTTTCTTATAGTTCCCATAGGGAACTATAAGATGCAATCATCAGATTGTTATTTCATATATTCCAATGCAATAGCATTGGAATATATGAGAAAACAGATATTTCCTATGGAGCCTATTACAGTCATAGGCTCCATAGGAATACTGTGTAGTAACCTCAGGTTTCATTCACAGAAACCTAGGGTACTACATGCATGCCCGGCCCCCTTGTGGCCATCAGGGAGCTGAGCAAAACCGAAAGTGAAACTTTCGGTTTGCGCTGATCAGATGCCGTGGTCAGGATTGACCACGGCATCTGAGGGGTTAAATGTCCGCGATCGGCATCGCTGCCGGTCGCGGACATGAGCTGCGGGTGTCAGCTTGATGAATCAAGCGTTTACCCGCAGCTCGGGCGCCCGCTCCGTGCGGGAGCGGGCGCCATCTTTAAAGTGCGGACGAAGGGCGTACATGTACGCCCTTCGTCCTTAAGGGGTTAAAGAGCTGAGTTTGTCTGTGCAGGTTGAGACATGTCTGGACAAACAACAAACACAGTAGTAGTTCAGTCTGATAAAAAAGCACTGGAAGTGACAGGATGACAAGTGCAGTACAGTGTGGGTCTACAAAGAAAGTGAGGGATTTGGAGCTTTATTTGTAGTATACAGGAGCTTGGGGTGTGTCAGAAAACCATAAGTCAACAATAGTTTTCTCTATTGTTCTATAGTCCACAGGTGTCAGCCTTTGTGGATGTCTGAGCCTTTTGAGCTGTTATCGGTGATACTCACATTCAGGGCCGGCGCTACCGTTAGGCGAACTAGGCGTTCACCTAGGGCACGGCCTGCTGGGGGCGCCCTGGTGGGCTCCCCCTGTCTGGGGCTGCAGTGCTGGGCGAGCGGCTCTTGAGCCACTCCCAGCGCCATTACAGGGGGGCCAGGAGGTGGAGGTCCTTCCTTCTTAAATATGGCAGAGCAGGCACCTGCTTACCCTGATGGCAGGTGCCTGCTCTGCCAGTAAATTACCGGAGCAGAGGAGGCGGGCGGCAAGGGAGGCTGTTCCAGCAGCTCCCCACTCCTCTCTCGCGCGCCCTCTGTGATGCCAGGAGCCGGAATATGACCTCATTCCGGCCCCGGCATACTAAACGGCACGCTGGAGGACTGAGGAGCTACACCACACTGGACCTCAGGGAGGTGAGTGTCTGCCTGTGTGTGTCTGTCAGTCAGTGTCTGCCTGTGTGTGTCTGTCAGTGAGTGAGTGTATGTCTGTCTGTCAGTGAGTGTATGTGTGTCTGTCATTGAGTGAGTGTGTGTCTGTCATTGAGTGAGTGTGTGTATGTCAGTGAGTGTGTATGCCTGTTTGTCAGTGAGTATCGGAGTGATTGTATGTCTGTCAGTGAGTATCTGAGTGATTGTATGTCTGTCAGTGAGTATCTGAGTGATTGTATGTCTGTCAGTGTGTGTCGTTCAGTGAGTGTGTGCGTGTCCGTCTGTGTGTGCGTGTCCGTCTGTGTGTGCGTGTCTGTCTGTCAGTGTGTGCATGTCTGTCAGTGTGTGCGTGTCTGTCTGTGTGTGCGTGTCTGTCTGTCAGTGAGTGAGTGACATGGCAGGGGGGCGGCAAAATGGATCTTTGCCTAGGGCGGCAAAAATCCTTGCACCGGCCCTGCTCACATTACATAAATGTCATGGCAGACCTAAACATGGGAGGGTGGGAAAACAGGGATTGGAGACGCTGGGGCAAATTTACTATTGAAAATATGCTCCAAAAATCTGGTGTCCATGCTTTGACTGCATTAATCAAGAGTAAGGCCCCTTTTACACGGGCGTGATTTCCGCGCGGGTGCAATGCGTGAGGAGGACGCATTGCACCCGCACTGAATCCGGACCCATTCATTTCTATGGGGCTGTGCACATGAGCGGTGATTTTCACGCATCACTTCTGCGTTGCGTGAAAATCGCAGCATGCTCTATATTTTGCGTTTTTCACGCAACGCAGGCCCCATAGAAGTGAATGGGGCTGCGGGAAAATCGCAAGCATCCGCAAGCAAGTGCTGGGTCTCACAGGCTTTCACACATGGCAGACCCCAAGCCCTTTGCATGGCCTGGGGTTGACATTGGCCCCCTGTCACTGCAGTGCGGGGGGCTGATGGAGAGGAAGAGGGAGACCCCTCCATCTGTGAATCTCGTATATGCCATGGTCAGAGTTGATCATGGTATATAAGGGGGCAAGTTGCCAGCATCAGCATTTACAGTGATGCCGGAGGATTCAGCAGGGTCCTGGCTCTCAGTCACAGCCGGGCCCCTGCATTGCTTGGGCACGCACAGCTCCGATGCCTGCCTGATCATCATGACATACTAATATGTCAATTTGGGGAAAGTAACTTCTTGCTGTGACATACTAGTACATCACATTTTGACAAGGGGTTAAGCCTGTCTACGTTTCGCTGTCTTCCTTTTAGACAGTAAGGGTACGTTCACATGGCAGACTTTGACACTGTCTAAATCTGCCTGGTACTCTGTGGCAGAAATTGCCGATGTTTCTCATAAGTTTCTGAATGGAGCTAAACTGCCAGCGGACACCCGCTGTGGCTTCAAGTGGCATCCGTCCTGACGACACACCAAGAAGAGACATGTCCCTTCTTGGCGCAGTCACAGCTTTAAACCGCCGACCTGCACACTGCAGTGCTGCATGCCATTGAAAACAAGTGTCCGCGACAAAATTCCACCAGCAAACTCTGCTGCCTGAACAGGCCCTATTAGTAAATCTGCCAACCCCCCCTCTATAGGAATAGTGGAGGGTGTAGAAACAGATCTAAGGGTACGTTCACATTAGCGTTAGAGGAATCCGGCAGGCAGTTCCGTTGCCAGAACTGCCTGCCGGATCCGGAAATCCGTGTGCAAACGGATACCATTTGTTTCCGGATCCGTTTGACAAATGCATTGAAATACCTGATCTGTCTCTCCGGTCTCATCCGGAAAAATGGATCCAGTATTTATCTTTTTCACATTTTTAAAGGTCTGCGCATGCGCAGACATGAAAACCGGTTCCGTTTTTCCGGAACACTTGGTACTGGATCCGGCATTAATGCATTTCAATGGAAAATTATGCTGGATCCGGCATTCCGGCAATTGTTCCGGAATTTTGGCCGAAGAAAATGCTGCGGTATTTTCTCAGGCCAAATACCGTAAAAGTGACTGAACTGAAAACATCCTGATGCATACTGAACGGAATGCTTTCCATTCAGAATGCATTAGGACAAAACTCAAACGTTTTTTTTCCAGTATTGAGCCCCTAGGACGGGACTAAATACCGGAAAACTTTATAACGCTAGTGTGAAAGTACCCTATGTGTGAACAAAAAAAAATCTCTGCACAACATGAAGATCCCGCCGCAGCTACACCACAGGTTGCCGAGACACGCTCCGCCCTCCATCGTCCTCCCATCTGAGGGGCGGGGCGTCTGCCGCCATTTTTACTAAGGGAGAAACCATCCTGTGTAGGGGGGAAAAAGCGAAACCTGACTGAAAGGGCGGATGGGACGAAAAGAAGGCAGCCAATCAGAGAAGCACAGGCTGAAAATCCACCAATGGGAATGTAGAGAGGGGTGACACGACTTCCGGGGTTGCTTTTTGGCCTGGACGCTGCAGGTAGTAAGGTGCTGTTGTCTGGGTGGAGAGCGGAGCTGGCGGGCGGACTCGTGCGGCGGGAATGCGGTGAGCATGTGTCTGTGAGGCGGGCCCGGAGCAGCGGCTGAGACGTGGAGAAGTTAAAGGCCGGATGTTACATACACGGCTGGGCTGTGCAGGACGCATCCCTTCAGTGTACGGGCTGGTAGGTGAGTATTGTGGGCACTGCCTTTACCATATACGGATTTGTGCTCCTCCCATGTGATCCCAGGAAACCTGAGACACTCTGTGCTGCTGTGGTATTGGATATCCCACTTGTGCGGTGCTTTCTGACAACCTCACTCTGCTGGTTCAGTAGTTTAGCCCACTGTCAGACAAGTCTCCTCTTATGAAAGCTCTGCAGGCCAGGAGGTCTCTGATTATAGGATAAAGGAGCACTGCCTTCTATGCAGCCTGCCCTCTTACAGGGAATGAGCTTTCCCTGCCCCAGAAGTGCCACCGCTGCCGTATAATGCAGCGGAATAACGCTCTGTGTGTGCCCATTTAAAAGGGTTGTCCACTCCTTTGCCATCAATAGCCTGTGCTTAGGATAGGAAATCTATAACCAATAGACGGTGCCCGGCACCCTGCGTCCTCACTGATCAGCCGTTTCGTCGTAGATGCATCCATTGTGCAGTGGATGTAGCTGGTTACTGCGGCATGGCTCCCGCTGAAGCTAATGGGAGCAGCGCTGCAGCTACTAGCTCTGTCCACTGCAGAGTTATTTAGTTCCAGCGCTGAAGCTTCTCCAAAACAGCTTATCAGCGAGGTGTCAGACCCCCACCAATCAGATATTGAAGGCATCCCCTGTGTATAGGCGATGCATAGTAAACCTGTCGACAACCCCTTTAAAGCTGCTGTCAAATTAGCGAGTGTCGCGCTCCGGACTCGCAGCGCAGCACCCATCCTGAACTTCCAGCACTGCCAGGGTCGCATAGCATTATATGGATTCATGATGCTATGTAACCCTTAGAGATCTGGAATGTATTGGATAACACTGACACAACGCTATCAGTTTTATCTAATACGCTTTGAACCTCTAAGGGTTACATGGCATCATAAATCAATATGATGGTATGCGACCCCGGCAGTGCTGGAAGTTAAGGTCAGGTGCTTTTGGAGCTTGACACTCGTTCATCTGACTGCAGTCTAAGTGTTAGTTAAAGGGAACCTGTCATCAACTTTATGCTGCCCATACTAACGGCAGCATACAGTAGAGACAGGTGAGTTTATTTCAGCGGTCGGTCATTTAGAAGTTAAAAGTAAGTGGTTGCCGAGAACCAACATCACAATCATTGCAGACTAGGCCTGGAAAAGAGTCACGGCCACCTGAGAAGAGTCCTGGTTATTCATGAACTCCTGCTCTCCCTGCCCACCTGCTGATGACTGACAGGCTTCTACCTAGTTTTCTCCCTTTCTCTCTAGGAGAGAACTGCCAATCATCAGCAGATGGGTGAGAGTGCCGGAGATTAGGAATAACCATGACTCTTCTCAGTTAGATTTGACTCTTCTCAAGGTCTGAGCTGTAATGATTATGATGCCGGTTCTCGGCAACCACTTACTTTTAGCTCATGAGTGACAGACCTCAGTGAGGTCAGCATAAAGTTAATGACGGGTTATGTACAATGCAATTTTTGGCTAAAATAATTTTTTCAATTGGCCTTTATTAAAAATATTGAGCTGTTCTGTCACAAAACTGCGGTTTCTAACTGTGTGACTTGTACGCTCACTTTTAAAAATATGGTACCTTTAAAATCTTGGTACCCTCGTCACTTCCGCTATGACGTACTGCATGAAAAGGAGGTGTGATCGCTAAAGTCGGCACCCGATTAGCTTAAAAGAAGGCGAGTTGGCGCCTGCGCACTGCCAACCTGGGTACCATAATTTTACTTTCAGCGCATGTAAACGCGCGCGGAGGGAGGGATGCAGGCAAGGAGGGGGAGGGACAACTAACCTGGGTACCATCATTTTACGTTCAGCGCCTGTGAACGCGCAGAGGGAAGGAGGGTACCGTGAATATTAGTTTGCGCCTGTGAAGGAGGGGAGGGAGGGACCGTAAATCCACGGTTCCCCTCCTTCCCTCTGTGCGTTCACAGGTGATGAATGTAAAATTAGGGTACCCAGTCTGTTGTCCCTCCCCCTCCTTGCCTGCGTCCCTCCGCGCGCGTTCACATGCGCTGAAAGTACAATTATGGTACCCAGGTTGGCAGTGCACAGGCGCCAACTCGCCTTCTTTTAAGCCAATCAGGTGCCGACTTCAGCGATCACACCTCCTTTTCATGCAGTACGTCATAGCGGAAGTGACGCGATGCAAGCCGGGAGTGACGAGGGTACCAAGATTTTACAGGTACCATATTATAACGGAACACCGGTCATCTAATAAACCTTATCTCTAAACTACTGAGAGGTTGTAAACCCTTATTTAAGCCACATTCTTATCAGTAAGCTAAGAACTGAGCTATAATGAGTGTTTATAATGTCAGAGAGCAGAGATAAGGAGCCCATTTGCTCTTGGTCTGATGGAAAAGACAGAAAATCCAAAGGCCGCTTCTAGAGCATGTCGGCTCTGTACAGGAAAAAGGACTCCAAATGAGAAAAAATATATTTTTAGCTCACAATGAGTACAATGCAATAAAATAAAAGCCCCCAAAGGTGTACATAGCCTCTAAGAATTACTTTGGTTGCTGCGCATACTATATGCTAATTACCTGTGTGTAGTCATGAAGGTAAAGCCACGTGACTGAATAGTTACTGTGGATGATCACTAAACAGTGTACCTCATTTCAGTACCCTGGAAGCTGCCATAGGAGGAGTATCCAGGCCTCAGGGGTATCAACCACAATGGTTGTGTTTGGGGGTTGAAAGCTATGACAGATTCCCTCTAAAGGGGTCTTCCTCTGTTAGAAGGCCATGACATATTCTAGTCTTAGGCTCTGATGGGGTCCTGACCTCTGGTATGACCACTGATAGATGGGGCTGTGGTGTTGTTTCCTGTGGCCAGGAACGCAACGCATGGAACATCAGTGATGGAGCTGCAGTACTTTAAAGGGTTGTCTGAGATTTTGGTATTGATGGCCTTCTCTTAGGTTGGGTCGTCAATATCAGACTCCCGTGAGCACCGCAGCTTCTCCTAGGCCAGTGACGTCATGTGGCTAGGCGCTCCTCAGTCCTATTCAAGTTAATGAGCTGAGCAGCTATCCAGTGGATGGTGCTGGGCTTGATAAGCCTCCGCGACCCCCTCACGTAGCTGCTTAGTAGGTGTCCTGGGTGTTGGACTTCCACCGCTCCTGAAGATAGGTCATCAATATCAGGATCTCAGAAAACCCCTTCTATCAGCAGGTTTGTTCTGCCCTATCGAAGACCCTGATTTGCTTGGTTTAGTAACTTAGTTTAATTTTGAGCCGAATTGGTAGACCGCGCAGTCCCACATGCGTGCAGCGCAGTCCTTTGACATGCAGCTCGCTTGCTGCTGATTGACAGCCTTCTCACCATGCACAGTATAGAGGGAATATTTATAATCAGTGGTGGGAGCCACAGCTCATGAATCTGAAGGACTGTCCTGCATGCACACAGCAGAACGCAGACCATATCCTCAGCTTCTGCTGTGACTGATAAAGAGCAGTTTTATCAAAACTGCTGCAAGCAAGTTACACATCAGGGTCTCCATCACTCATTTATGCTGCCCTCAAGATTTGTTTTTTCCCTTACTAGGATATGAAATGCTTTTGGATTGTTGGTGTAATAATCTAATATATTTCTTAGGTGATTCATGGCCGGGGACGTGGAAGGGTACTCTTCTTCAACCCACGATAGCAGTGTCACTGCAGGGTTCAGGGCACTGTACGAGGAAGGCCTGTTGGTGGATGTCACCCTTGTCATAGAGGATCACCAGTTTCAAGCGCACAAAGCACTGCTGGCAACTCAGAGTGACTACTTCCGTATCATGTTCACGGCCGACATGAGGGAGCGTGATCAGGACAAGATCTACCTTAAGGGATTGACCGCTACAGGCTTCAGCCACGTGCTCCAGTTTATGTACTATGGTAACATTGACCTCAGCATGGCTACCGTCCATGAAATCCTGCAGGCGGCTATGTATGTGCAGTTGACTGAAGTTGTAAAGTTTTGCTGTTCTTTCCTCATGGCTAAAATTTGTCTGGAGAACTGTGCCGAGATTATGAGGCTTCTGGATGACTTCAGCGTTGACGTTGAAGGTGTCAGGGAGAAGCTTGACGTGTTTCTGTTGGAGAACTTTGTTCCTCTTATGGCTAGACCTGACTTTCTCTCCTACCTTAGCTTTGAAAAACTCAAGAGCTACCTGGACAATGACCGTCTGAGTCGGTTCCCCGAGATTGAGCTGTATGAAGCTGTTCAGGCTTGGTTGCGACATGATAGGAGGCGCTGGAGACACACAGATACCATCATTCAGAACATCAGGTTTTGTTTGATGACTCCATCCCATGTCTATGAGAAGGTTAGTGAGTTTGAAAGCACTAGACAAGAATCTTCTTAGCTAGGGCTCCACAGCATCAATAGGTAAGATATAAGCTTGTGGGGTAACAAACTAGAGAAATTTACTAATCAGGAGACCGTCAAGGAAGAGCTGGCCTCCGGTTATTTCTTTCTGTATATCATTTTATTTTTTTATTTTTGTCATTTTGTTATTTTAGTTTTTTTCCAGCAAATAAAATATCATGTGTATGTATAGAAATATATTAGCGTTGTCCTTCTTAAATCAGTTATCATCCTTTTCTTTTTGTCTTGTGTTTTATAGCAGGTTTTTATTTTTGGTTTCAGTGGTTGGCCCTAGACCTGTCTGAAATTGCAGTTCCGGTTTTTATATGCATCTCTGAACCTGACCCTTTCATTACAGTGAAATAAAGCCCATGTATGAGTACACAAAACATACCGACTTATAGCATTTAGAAGTGGGGCAAAAAAGTATTTAGTCAGCCACCAATTGTGTAAGTTCTCCGACTTAAGATGAGAGGCCTGTAATTTTCATCATAGGTACACTTCAACTATGAGAGACAGAATGAGAAAAAAAATCCAGAAAATCATTGTCTGATTTTTAAAGAATTTATTTGCAAATTATGGTGGAAAATAAGTATTTGGTCAATAATAAAAGTTAATCTTAATACTTTGTTATATACCCTTTGTTGGCAATGACAGAGGTCAAACGTTTTCTGTAAGTCTTCACAAGGTTTTCACACACTGTTGCTGGTATTTTGGCCCATTCCTCCATGCAGTTTTCCTCTAGAGCAGTGATGTTTTGGGCCTGTCGCTGGGCAACATGGACTTTCAACTCCCTCCAAAGGTTTTTTTATGGGGTTGATATCTGGAGACTGCCTAGGCCACTCCAGGACCTTGAAATGCTTCTGACGAAGCCACTCCTTCGTTGCCCAGGCGGTGTGTTTGGGATCATTGTCATGCTGAAAGACCCAGCCACGTTTCATCTTCAATGTCATTGCTGATGGAAGAAGGTTTTCACTCTAAATCTCACGATACGTGGCCCCATTCATTCTTTCCTTTACACGGATCAGTCGTCCTGGTCCCTTTGCAGAAAAACAGCCCCAAAGCATGATGTTTCCACCCCCATGCTTCACAGTAGGTATGGTGTTCTTTGGATGCAACTCAGCATTCTTTCTCCTCCAAACACGACGAGTTGAGTTTTTACCAAAAAGTTCTACTTTGGTTTCATCTGACCATATGACATTCTCCCAATCCTCTCCTGGATCTTCCAAATGATCTAGCAAACTTCAGACGGCCCGGACATGTACTGGCTTAAGCAGGGGGACACGTCTGGCACTGCAGGATTTGAGTCCCGTAGTGTGTTACTGATGGTAGCCTTTGTTACTTTGGTCCCAGCTCTTTGCAGGTCATTCACTAGCCCCCCCGTGTGGTTCTGGGATTTCTGCTCACCGTAGTTGTGATCATTTTGATCCCATGGGGTGAGAGCTTGCGTGGAGCCCCAGATCGAGGGAGATTATCAGTGGTCTTGGATGTCTTCAATTTTCTAATATTTGCCCCCACAGTTGATTTCTTTACACCAAGCTGCTTGCCTATTGCAGATTCAGTCTTCCCAGCCTGGTGCAGGTCTACAATTTTGTTTCTGGTGTCCTTCGACGGCTCTTTGGTCTTGGCCATAGTGGAGTTTGGAGTGTGACTGTTTGAGGTTGTGGACAGGTGTCTTTTATACTGATAAGATAACAAGTTCAAACAGGTGACGAGTGGAGGACAGAGGAGCATCCTAAAGAAGAAGTTACAGGTCTGTGAGAGCCAGAAATCTTGCTTGTTTGTAGGTGACCAAATACTTATTTTACCGAGGAATTTACCAATGAATTCATTAGAAATCCTACAATGTGATTTCCTGGATTCTTTCTACCCATTCTGTCTCTCATAGTTAAAGTGTACCTATGATGAAAATTACAGGCCTCTCTCATCTTTTTAAGTGGGAGAACTCGCACAATTGGTGGCTGACTAAATGCTTTTTTGCCCCACTGTATGTGTAAGGAAACCGAAGTACAGTACACGGCCAAAAGTATGTGGACAGCTGGCCCTCACGTGTACAGCTTGGAGTGAGCCCCTCTTTTGTGTTGTATGAGCAGTTACACTTGGGAAGGCTTTCAACTAGATTTTGAATTATGACAACTGGAACTCGTATCCAGTGAGAGAATTTTTTACAAATGGTTCTTTGCTTGCAGTTAGCACTTTAATTCATCCCAAAGATGTTTGATGGATTTGAAGTTCTCCACAACTCTGCAAACCTTTTTCTTCTGTGGACCTTATTTTATACACCAGAAATGTACTTGCGTGCTTTCAAAATTTTCTAATCCAAAGAGCCAACAGATTTTACTGAAGAGATCTCCTGGCGTTGATACATCCATGAGGCTGGTGGTAACTCTTGAGACATGTCTTCTGGCAACATTCCCACTGATCCTGGTCTCTATGGCAGTATACTTTACATTAATCTTGCCAATGCTCAGCATCAGGCTTTTATTTAACTGCTTGGTCATGGAAAGCCCATCCATAATTCTCCTGTAATCACTTCTTGTGTTGACCTGTCCAGGTCAGTCTGGAAGCTGCTATGGTGTGCTGCAAGGACAAATTATTATGCACCTCCACATTTTATGAGCCCTTTCTTTACCCTTCACAATACCAGTGCTTACTTTTGACCTGCCAGCTCTAACACGGCAGACATTTTGAGATGTTGTGTCCCATCACGGTGCCATGTTTAAAGTAACTTTCCTCTCCAATACCACTCATCTGTTTTGGTTTGTCATGCATGGTTGTATACGAGACCCTTTGCACATTTTGCCAGTGGATGTGGATGTGGCTGGTGTGGCCAAAACCATAGATTGAATGAGGCGTTTACCTGCTTTTGGCCATGTCTGTATGAGGAGGTCTCTAGGGTCACTATATAAATGTTGATAGAACTTTATAGCAGTTCTCTAGACAGAAGTAGAGAGCCAATCTAAAATACTGGGCTCTAGTACATGTGGGATAGTTGTCAACTTTTCATATGATTTGGAGAGCCCACAGGTTGTCCATTGCCCTGCTTTTCTCTGGAGCGTAACACCCAGCCTTCTCATGATCTACATTTTTATTTATAAAACTATGCTGGATCATGTAATATCCATCAGATGGAGTAATTCCGTATTCCTGTAACAGGCAGATCATGACAACGCTGTGTGGGTGTTAGTCACTGAAAGAAGCAAGCTGAGCAAACCTGTATCGTTCTCGGTGTGGGAAACTACTTTTGAGAAATCTGGATTTTGAGGGCATACCACCAATGATATTGAGTTTGCCTTATGTCCTGCTCTGTGTGTTTTCATCTAGAAAAAGAATATATGCGAGGAATAGTTAGTAACATAATTAACATATGAACACATTGCAGTGCTGTTTCTAAGTTCTCCCTTTAGGCTCCAGATCAACACTATGAAGTGAGAATTTGGCCTAATGCTAGATGCGCCCAAAGGACTCCTAGATCTCTCCTTGAGACGAGGAGAAAGTGTCAAGTTCTAGCAAATCAGCAATGCTGCATTGAGGATGGATCACCATTGTGTCTCTAATTGCTAAATTATGTATTTTATATTCTGAATATGTTTTCATACATTTGTATAGTTCTAAGCATCCCTCTTATCTTATGGATGCGAGCACTGGAATGCACAATAATATTGCAGTGCATGTGTTCCTTGCTCTCTGTGTATTTGTGCATATTACATGTATGGTTGCATGTTTGTCCTTTTTTTTTTTTTTTCTTTTTTTTTTCTCTCTTCATAGGTGGTTATAAAAATTTTATAGCAGTGTTTGGTAGAATTTAGGAGGAATGGGACCTCCCTTATTTGTATTAGCTATAACGTGGGAATAGTGATATACTATTGTGCTATTTATGTTTAGTCACCTGGCCAAAAATAAGGGTAATTTAAAGGTGCTCTTCTGGCTACAGATATTGATGATTTATCCTCGGGATAGGTCATTGATTATTAGATCGGTAAAGATCTGACAGCCGGCACCCCCATGCTGCCAGAAACTGTGCAATGTATGGAGCTGAAGGCAGACTGCTCCATACACTCTGTAGTGGCCATACTGCAGCTCAGCTCCCGTTCAAGTGAATGTGACCTAAGCTTCTGTATATCAGCACCGGAAACTACACATTACATGAAGCCTTCTGCTTTCTCTCCATACACAGTTTCCGGTGGTGCCGTCGCAGCCTTAAACAGCTGATTGGTGGGGGTTCTAGATCACCACGCCACCCAATCTAATATTGGTGGCCTATAATGGAGTGTAGGTCTTCAGTATCCGTAGCCTGGAGAATCCCTTTAATATTCTGACACGAGTGCAGTGCAGAAAAACTCCACTTTTAGATCCTGCATAGCATTTTCTCACATAGATCATTTTTTTTTTTTTTGTTTTTGTTTTTTCCCTTTTCAGGTGAAAACCTCAGAGTTTTACAGATATTCACGCCAGTTGAGGCACGAGGTTGAGCAGGCACTAAACTACTTTCACAATGTCAGTGAGCAACCCTTAATGGACATGAAATCCAACCACATTCGCTCAGCTAAACCTCATACAGCGGTGTTCCGAGGGATGATTGGACATAGCATGGTAAATAGCAAAATCCTCCTCTTACACAAGCCACGTGTCTGGTGGGAACTTGAAGGACCTCTGGTGCCTCTACGACCTGATTGCTTGGCTATCGTCAATAACTTTGTCTTCCTACTTGGAGGAGAAGAACTGGGCCCAGATGGCGAGTTCCACGCTTCATCAAAAGTATTCAGATATGACCCACGTCAAAACAGTTGGGTGCGAATGTCTGATATGTCTGTACCTCGGTCTGAGTTTGCCGTGGGTGTGATTGGGCGATATATTTATGCAGTGGCCGGAAGGACGAGAGATGAAACCTTTTATTCGACGGAGCGCTATGATATCATAGAAAACAAATGGGAATTTGTAGACCCTTATCCGGTCAATAAGTATGGCCACGAGGGCACAGTCCTCAACAATAAGCTGTTTATCACTGGTGGGATTACATCCTCTTCAACTTCCAAGCAGGTTTGTGTCTTTGACCCAAGCAAAGAAGGAACGGTCGAACAGAGAACTCGGAGGACACAAGTGCACATGAACTGCTGGGAAAATAAGTGCAAAATGAACTACGCCAGATGTTTTCACAAGATGATATCTTACAATGGCAAACTTTATGTCTTTGGTGGCGTCTGTGTCATTTTACGAGCCTCTTTTGAATCTCAGGGCTGCCCCTCTACAGAGGTTTATGACCCTGACGTGGATCAGTGGACTATTCTGGCATCGATGCCCATTGGCAGGAGTGGCCATGGAGTAGCTGTGCTGGATAAACAGATCATGGTGCTTGGCGGACTCTGCTATAATGGTCATTACAGCGACTCCATCCTTACTTTTGACCCGGAGGAGAACAAATGGAAAGAGGATGAGTATCCCAGAATGCCTTGCAAGCTAGACGGCTTACAAGTATGCAGCCTCCACTTTCCAGAATATGTTTTGGAGCACGTAAAACGTTGCACTTAACAGTAATCTAAAATAAACTCCTGTTTCCATTATTTTTTTTTAATGTCTTAAGCAACTCGGATCTTTACCCTTTCTATGCTTTATGTAAGGTCAATATTAAATGCTTTCAGTGAAACAGGGAGCAATCCGTTTTGAGAAGTCTGAAACTACTAATGGGTCTGGCCTGACTCTTGCATATTATCAAATTGATGTGAGTATGTTTTATACATTACCGTAATTATTTTTTCTTTTTATGATCTTACTTGAACTAGTCAAGGTTGTTTTTTTTTGTTTTTTGTTTTCCTTTGTATTGACATGGGCAAAAAAAAATTCCTGTACAAATTTCACCCTTTAAATATCTGCATGACTCAGGCCTTTTGCTACCTCTAATGTTCTTTTATAGCTGCAGCATTTCTCATAGTACTGAAACGTGACCTCTTCATCAGGTCCATAAACGGGATGACCCAAAAACCACGGCAGCTGTCAGAGATGGTGCACAAAGCACAACTATTTATTGAGGTTTGCAGAAGCCTCAGGTTAAAGGGAAAACTTTTAGCTAATAAATGTGTATTATTGCACAAGTGACTTTCTTCAAACCTCCAGTTTCTCTCTACCGTTGGAACGTGCACACCCTATGTAATATGGATCATACCATTAGTATTGATAAGGCTTTTAACATGTTAACAGATCCCCTAAAACTATATAAAATACAGGTTGAATTATTATGTAAGTAAAATATATATACTACTGGTACCTTCTAACATTTACACATGTATACTAACGGGACAAGCCATTAAATGTAAAAGCCCTGTTTATTTTATTTTTTTTAAAGCCAGGTTCTCTCTTGCATCCTCTAGTTTCCAAATCGCTGCTTTTTTTTTTTTTCTTCTCAAATAGGAAAAGGGAGGAAACCAGTAAAATATTCAAAAATAATGGTGCAGAAAAATAAAACGACTCATGGGGTCATTCCTGAACATGTTTTATACTTGTGCTTTAAATGTCCATATTCCCGATAGACCTCTTGAGGGTCAATTGAACTGATTTAAGGGTCTATGATGCTGGAAGGGGGGGTTGTCCAGATGTTGCACCCAGATCACGAGCAGTTGAACTCAAGTACATTACGCGTGTCTGAGGTTTTAAAGGGTTGCTCCCATCTCAGACATTCATGTCCTATCCACAGGATATGCCCTAAATGTTCGATGGGTTCTTGCCCAGTTATTTTCATAAATCCAGTAGAAGTGAATGGAGGGAGCTGTGGCCAGAAAACATGGTCAGGGGTCTCCTGTTATAGAGAGAGAAGTGACCAGGTTCAGGCCTTTGTCTGGCATATCCTGGGAATATGATCTATATGTCTGAGATGGGATTTTTTTTTTTTTTTTACCTAAATCAGTTGTGTTTGTTTTTAAAAGTAGAAGTTTTAATCTTTCAAGTTAGGGATCCTAGATTCAAATGATGTGATTTATGGGGTAAAGAGCGTTTATGTAAAGTTATATAAAGATCCTAATACTTGGTACAGTTTATATTCCTCCAGCTGCTTCATGTATATACACTGTACTTTAAAGGGGTTTTCCAGGTTAACAGTATTGATGGCCTATCCCCGTGATGTCTAACCTCCGGCACGCCAGCTGTGGTAAAACTACAACTCCTAAGATGCACACTTGCTTGGCTGTTCTCAGAACTCCATAGAAATTAATTGAGCATGCTGGGAGTATTAGTTTCACCACAGCTAGAGTGCCGGAGGTTTAGCCATCACGGTCCTATCCTCAGGATAGTTAATATCAGATTGATGTGGGTCTGACATCCGGTACCCTCACCAATCGGCTGTTTGCTGGAGGCTCTGGCATCAGAGCCACCACTGAGAATGGGGCCGGAAGCATTCGGCTCCGCTCACACTGTAGGCAATGCTGGATTACTACCGCTCTGGTATCTAAGCCGCGGTAACCTCGCACGGCCACTGACAACCGAGCTGCCTGCTTCCGGCTTTTTCAGCGGCTGCTGCAAGTATTGGGTGTTAGACCCCCACCAATCTGATATTAATGATTTATCCTGAAGATAGGTCATTCATATCGTTAACCCCGACAACCCCATTAAGACTATGTCCACTTTATGCATCGTTTTATGTTTTGTACACAAATATGATCTACATAAAAGTTGAGTAATTTTATTACCGCATTCCTTTGTATTTGTTGTGCTGATTCTGAGGTGCAGCCTGTATTATAGCCAAGAGCTACGTTCACAATTCTGCCGGTTGAGGTTTGGAAACAGTCGGCATGTTTTCTGGGATTCTGGGAAGCAATACACTAAGAATTAGAACTGAGCGCCTATAATATTTAGTTTTTTTTCAGCAGCAGACTACTGAACACTACCGGGGAATAAGAGTACATTTCCTGGATTGCAAATGTGAAGCCGGACAGGAATACTAGGAGATTTAGGCTCTGAGGCCTACAAAATTGTAAATTCAGCTTTAGACGTCGTGTAACTTGGGACCAATAGAAGATAGTTAAAGGGGTTAGCCTGGAAAAGATAATGATGACTTTATCCTCAGGATAGGTCATCATTATCACATCAGTGGGGGTCCAAGTCCCGGCATCCCCGCCAATCAGCTGTTTCAGGGAACGGCTGTGCTCACCAAAGCTCTGGTGGGGGGTGCAGGCTCCAAGGACAGCGCTGTACATCGTATAGTGGCAGTGCTTGGTATTGCAGCTCAGCCCCATTGACTTTACCTAAGCCATATGACCGATGTACAGTGATGTCACTGGCCCAGGAAGAGGCTGTGGCGCTCACAGCTGATGGGCAGGGGTCCCGGATGTTGCACCGCTGCATATCTGATCATGATAACCTATCCTAAAGACATCAGTTTTCGTTTATCAGGCGTGTGTAGGATACCACACAGCACCTCCTGGCAACCATCAGTGAATTCCTGACAGATCTTCAATGTCATTCAGTTTTGTTTCACCTATCCATTGGCTTGAATGGGCGAAACCTGAACGAAAAAAAATAACGCACGTGCCCCGCTTTTGGTTGCATTTTTTTCACGCAGACCAATTTAATTTCTATGGGCTCCTTATTGTGTGAAAAACAGAAAAAATAGAATGTGCTGCAAATTTTTTATGCCAGAAAACTGGTGTAGTGGAGGATAATAAATTCCCCCCATTGACTTTAAAGTGGTTGTCCCATTAAGCCTACATGCAGTGGTTTTTTGCGGCCTCCGTTACGTTTTTTTTCTTTGCGGATCCGATGGTTTCCCATTCATTTCTATGGATCCGTTAAAAATGCGGATGCCTCTTCCGTTGCCTATCCCTGTCCGCTGTCCGCTTTTCATGTCCGCAAAAAAAATATGGCATGTCCTATTCTTGTCCGCAAAAAACGGTTTGCGGACCCATAGAAGTCAATGGGTCCGCAAAAAATGCGGATGACCAACGGAAGCCACCCGTTTGTCATCCGCATCCGTTTTTTTTTTTTTTTTGCGGATGGTTGCTTGGAAACCAGAGCACTTGTACAGGTACTTTTAGAAACTGGTTCAAGCCTTCCTTTTTTTTTTTTTTTTGCGGATCTGCAAAAAAAAACTGAAGACACACGGAAACACAACCTACAAAATTTGCGGACACTTGGATCGGATGTGGATGTGAAAAAAAAGGAAAGACGGATCCGCGATTTGCAGACAGCAAAAAACAGTCGTGTGCATGTAGCCTAAGTCAGCTTATCCCCTATCCTGACTATAGGGGCTTAGTATCTGATCGGCAGAGCTCTTTCCACTGAGGCCCTCACTGATCATGAGAACAGGGACCATGCTTCCTATTTGCATGCATATCCACCACTCCATTCAACTCTATGGGACTGCCACAGGGTAGCTAAATACAAGCACTCCTATATCCAGCAGCCACATAGAGCTGAATGGAGTGGCAGCTCACACATGTGACCAGCTATGTGCGGCTAAACTGTAAATGATAGAATATGTCCTATTCTTGTCCATTTTGCAGAGAAGAATAGGCTTTTTTTAATAAGTGTGGGCTACACATGGACCAAATCTGTATTTTGCAGATCCACGATTTGCGGACTTCAAAATGAATACTTTTCATGTGAATGCCCCGTTAAGACAGATCTCACTCTTAGGGTACTTTCACACTTGCGTTATTCTTTTCCGGCATAGAGTTCCGTCGAAGGGCTCTATGCCGGAAAAGAACTGATCAGGCATATCCCCATGCAATCTGAATGGATAGAAATCTGTTCAGTTTGCATCAGTATGCCTTCCGTTCAGTCACTGTCAGGCGTTTTGGCCGGACATAATACTGCAGCATGCTGCGGTATTATGTCCGTCCAAAATGCCTGATCAGTCGCCGGAATGCCGGTTCCGGCATTAATTTACATTGACTTGTATTAGTACCGGATCCGGCATTGTGAAACAACTGAAGGACGAATCCGTCCTTCCAGTCTGCGCATGCGCAGACCGGAAAAACTGTGGAAAAGAGTGCAGGACGGATCCGTCCATCCGCATGACAAGCGGAGGGACGGATCCGTTCTTGCAATGCATTTGTAGACGGATCCGCACTCTGACGACGAAACTGCCTGCCGGATCACACGAACGCAAGTGTGAAAGTACCCTTACCTTGGAAAGAGTGAAATCTGTAGGATACGTTGACATGCTGCGCCATCTGCACCACAGGTCCGTTTCAGCTGCAGATTGATGAGAATTACTAAAAATGCATTCGCTTTGCTGGTACTATACAACGCTGCAGATTTGCCACACGTGCACATAATTACTATAGTTATTTTAAATGTCTTTAGTGACGCTAACTTGCGTTTTCTGGGGGAGATATACAGATGTAGCAAGCGCCAGCATCAGGCGTTGGACAGTTAAACTCGGCTAGTGTTTTTACTATAGTGTGCAAGCATGACCACCACTGCTGGATTGCACGGAAACGAGCAGTGTATAATGTGATTGAACAACTAATCCAGCCAGCAAAGGAAGCAATATGGACAATCACAATACATTAGTAAGTGCCTTGTATTAACTTTCTCTACATGATAAATGCCACTTACTGAAGTGAGACAACCGCTTTAAACTATGGTAAGTAATCGTGATAAGCTTGTGTGTTAAGGTGCCAGGAATGACTTTAACACCTGCTATACCTGTATGTTCTGGAGACCAAATTTATGTTTGGTCTCCACTCTCCTACAATACTTTGCTGCGGTCCTCCAGGTCATCCTTTGACTGTAGTGGACAGCTGCAGTCCTCCAGGTCATCCTTTGACTGTAGTGGACACCTGCGGTCCTCCAGGTCATCCGTTGACTGTAGTGGACAGCTGCGGTCCTCCAGGTCATCCTTTGACTGTAGTGGACAGCTGCGGTCCTCCAGGTCATCCGTTGACTGTAGTGGACAGCTGCGGTCCTCCAGGTCATCCTTTGACTGTAGTGGACACCTGCGGTCCTCCAGGTCATCCTCTGACTGTAGTGGACACCTGCGGTCCTCCAGGTCATCCTCTGACTGTAGTGGACACCTGCGGTCCTCCAGGTCATCCTCTGACTGTAGTGGACACCTGCGGTCCTCCAGGTCATCCTCTGACTGTAGTGGACACCTGCGGTCCTCCAGGTCATCCTCTGACTGTAGTGGACACCTGCGGTCCTCCAGGTCATCCTCTGACTGTAGTGGACACCTGCGGTCCCTCCAGGTCATCCTCTGACTGTAGTGGACACCTGCGGTCCTCCAGGTCATCCTCTGACTGTAGTGGACACCTGCGGTCCTCCAGGTCATCCTCTGACTGTAGTGGACACCTGCGGTCCTCCAGGTCATCCTCTGACTGTAGTGGACACCTGCGGTCCTCCAGGTCATCCTCTGACTGTAGTGGACACCTGCGGTCCTCCAGGTCATCCTCTGACTGTAGTGGACACCTGCGGTCCTCCAGGTCATCCTCTGACTGTAGTGGACACCTGCGGTCCTCCAGGTCATCCTCTGACTGTAGTGGACACCTGCGGTCCTCAAGGTCATCCGTTGACTATAGTGGACACCTGCGGTCCTCCAGGTCATCCTTTGACTGTAGTGGACACCTGCGGTCCTCCAGGTCACTGTAGTGGTCATGCTCTTTAGTATATATGCAAATTTGTTTTCTATAATACACCAGAGCCATTCCAGACACCTGCACAGCACCTATATATTCTCCTGAGATTATTATAAAGAACATAGATAACAGTTAATACAAAGTATGTTAGAATCATAACTTGGAATTATTTATTTTTATTATAATAATTATATCAGCAGAATATGTAGGTGTTGAGTATTCTGGTGTGTCTTGCAGATAGAGGTAAATATCCGTTATATAGGTTTTTTGATCTGTAAATTGCAGCCTGAAGTCAGCGGCTACAACTTTTATATATAATAATTTTTTTTTTCCCAGTGATAATGGCCAAAATCACATTTAAAGGGGACCCGTTGCCACTCCTAACATGACTGTTTTACTAAATAATTTTATTTACCATGCAATTGTGATTCTGCAACATGTTATGTTCGTCGGTTATTACTACTAGAAGTTTGTTAAAGGGGTTATCCTGGAAAAGATAATGATGACTTATCTTCAGGATAGGTAATCATTGTTACATCAGCATGGGTCCAAGTCCCGGCACCTCCGCCGATCAGCTGTTTCTGGGAGCCGCTGCTCTCACTGGATCTCTGGTGAGCAATGCAGGCTCCCAGCAGCTTTCCAAGAACAGCACTGTACATGGGATAGTGGCAGTGCTTGGTATTGCAGCTCAGCCCCATGGACTTGAATGGGGCTGAGCCGCAACTAGGCCATATGACTGATGTACAGTGATGTCACTGGCCTACAAAGAGGCTGTGGCACTCTAGGCTTCTATCAGCAATCAGCACACCTCTTGCCTGAGCTGCTGATTTTCTATGTTAACAGCTGCCATGTGAACCATAGGAAACTGGAGTCTGGAGGTGACTCATGGACTTTCATTAAGAGTGTTTTGTGCATGCTCTGTGACCTGTGTAGAGGTCATTCTGTCCCTGCTCTTAATTTCACATGAGATACGCTAAGGCAGGGATCAGCAACCTTCAGTACTCCAGCTGTTGTGAAACTACAACTCCCAGCATGCATGCTTACTGGGCTGCTCTTATAACTCCCGTAGAAGTGAAAGGAGGATTCTGGGAGTTGTAGTTTCAGAACAGCTGGCGCGCCGGAGGTTGACGCAGCAGGGCCAAGAGGACAGCCTTTTAGTGTCACTGTAGGCCTGAAGAAGTAATGACTAGAAACAGCCATCGCCATGGCCTTGTCACATACTGCATCCTCTGTAAGGGTCCTTTCACACTGGCGTTTTTGTTTTCCGGCATAGAGATCCGTCGTCGGGTCTCTATGCCGGAAAAATCCTGATCAGGATCATCCCCATGCATTCTGAATGGAGAGAAATCCGTTCAGGATGCATCAGGATGTCTTCAGTTCAGGACCGGAACGTTTTTTGGACTCAGCAAATACCGCAGCATGCTGCGCTTTTTGCTCCGTCCAAAAATCCGGAACACTTGCCGCAAGGCCGGATCCGGAATTAATGCCCATTGAAAGGCATTAATCCGGATCTGCCTTATCAAACGTCGTTTCGGCGCATCGCCGGATCCGACGTTTAGCTTTTCTCAATGGTTACCATGGCAGCCAGGACGCTAAAGTCCTGGTTACCATGGTAAAGTGTAGTGGGGAGCAGTATACTTACCATCCGTGCGGCTCCCAGGGCGCTCCAGAGTGACGTCAGGGCGCTCTACACGCATGGATCACGTGATCCATGCGCATAGGGCGCTCTGACGTCATTCTGGAGCCCCCCTGGAGCCACACGGATGGTAAGTATACCGCTGCCCACTACTACTATGGCAACCAGGACTTTAATAGCGTCCTGGCTGCCATAGTAACCTCAAAGCATTTTGAAGACTGATCAGGATCCTGATCAGTCTTTTAATGCTTTCAGGCGACTTGCGTTCTGACGGATCCGGCGGGACGGAAGTGCCTGCCGGATCCTCAGAACGCAAGTGTGAAAGAGGCCTAAGCCTCGTGTTTGATGTGACGAATAAAAAGCAGTTTTTTTTTTCGTAGTGGTGAGTACCCATTTAACGTTTTATGTGGATTTTTATTTATATTTAATATAAAATATTTCCTGACAATACAGTACAGTTCCTGACACTTTTAAGTACTATATGGGAAATTAACACAAAACAAGTAAGTATAAATGTGGTATTCATCATATGCCTTTATGATTACATAGTTTTTTTTTTTTTGTTTTTTTTTGGGGGGGGCACTGGTTAGTAAGCAAAATGTATGCATAAAATCTAATTTTTCATTTTAGGTGTACAGTTTCAGTATTCTGTTGCAAACGTTCTCCTTTCAAGTTCCTTTTCTCAGTAAGGACTCTAACGCCAACGTTTCAGAATACAGATGCCATTTTTTTTGCAGATGCATTAGGGGAGATTTATCAAGGCCTGTGCTTTCTGTACCGGTCTTGATATACCCTGCGATGCAGCTAATTTATGATGGCACGCATGCCTAGTTATAAATTAGGTGCACCTTTCAGCAGTCCATGCCCCTAAACCGAAATCTACTTTAGCTCAGAGCTTCTTTTGCAGCAGAAAACTGGTGTAAATGAAGATTAATTTGTTTCTGCTGTTGGTTATGCCGCTTTCCTGCAGTTGCCACCCCCCATTTGGAAAAGTGAGAGGCGTAAAGAGTCACTTGCAACTTTTTTTTTTTTTTTCTTTTTAAAAAGTCACAAACGCAGAGCTTCCAACTTTTTAAAGCCACTTTTCTGGTGCAAGGGAGATGATGAATATCCCCGGTCTTTGGTCCCCATTTTGATGATATATTCTATCTTTTTGCAAAATGGTTATATCGATGCCGATCCATGTGTCTGTCCCAAAAAGTGATAAAACATGTCCTATACTTGGCTGTCATTACCTGATGAAATGCTCTTTCATTGGGTAATTGCATCATTCATGCCGTCACAAAAGATTTATCATAGTTGGTGAAGTCGCTTCGTCTAAACTTGGGCATAATACTGTACGGACATCCGTCTATGTACAGTATTAGAATGTATTGGCTCCGATGAGCCGGAGTAAGTTATTCACAAGGTCGCACGTGATTTAAAAAAAAAATAATCAGTTTCCGAAGTTAAACCACTTTAAATCTTAAAAACGGACTCTGCTTCCGTTCCGAGGTATTAGTCGGATACATTCTAGTTCTGTACGGAGTTGGATCTCCCTACAACATTATTCTGAAGTTTTGAACAAAGCGACTTCGGATGAAGCGTTCCTTCCAGACAGTCACCTGCTTGTCAGTGAAGGAGACCGCTGTATTTACATGCACGATCTCCTCCACAGTATGGGGAGGAGCGATCGCTAATACCATCACTCTTCCCCATACAGACTCGTTTACACAGCAGATTTTTGTGGCACAAGTTTTACTTTCTATGGCATACGATGTAGTGAAAAGCTGGAAAAAAAAAATCCAAATGGGGCGAACTGACAAAATGAAATTCCGCCATTGTTTTATGGGTTTTGTTTTTACGGCATTTCCTATGGTAAAAAATTACATGCTAACTTCATTTTGTGGGTCAGTATGATCCCAGTTTTTTTTCTTTGTATTGCCATATTCTGATCCCCATAACCTTTTTATATTTACGTCTATGGAGCTGTGTGAGGGCTCCGTTTTGGTGAGGTGTATTTTTCATTGGCACTACACTTTTCAACATTGAAACTTCAAAACAAAAAGGAAATGGAATTATGGAAATCACACGGTAGACGTGTTAACGGTATGCGAATGATAAAAAAAAGGAAACAAAATCTTAAATACTTCTCATGTTATCAACGGTTTAACACTCCTTCCCACCCCACTTGTTAAATGCTTTTCGCTTCGAATCTGTCTAGGACATGAGCAGCTCACAGAAGGATCAGATTACTCATGTCAATATAAGTCTAGGGCAGTGATGGGCAACGTGCGGCTCTCCAGCTGTTGCAGAACTACAACTCCCAGCATGCAAAGCCTGTCTATAGCTATCAGCCTACTGCAGGGCATGGTGGGAGTTGTAGTTTAGCAACAGCTGGAGAGCCGCACGTTGCCCATCACTGGTCTAGGGCAAGGAGAGAGCAGGGATTTTGAGACTGGCATAGAGAGACTGCTGCAGCGATATCGAAAGTTTCTATCTCAGCCCATGCTTCTGAGTAAGAAAAGGTTAGGAGGCATATTCCTCTCTACTTTTTGTGTGCAGTGGATGGGAGCTAGTCGACATTCATCAGATCTGGCAGAACTTCATACTAGATGGTCAGCATGCACAAGGTAAAACTGCATAAAAAATGGCAGATACATGTCTTATAGTGGCCAGGAATATTGATTATTGAAAAGTTTGTTGAAAGCTTAGGCATGCTTTAAATAAAACCCAGACCACCTCAACAGGCTTTCAAGTGTGTTTTTGACTTTGGAGGGGGGGTGTAAATGATAAGCATAGGTATTCTAGTTTATACATACACATATACAGTGCCTTGCAAAAGTATTCACCCCCTTGACTTTTTCGTATTTTGGTGCCTCACAACCTGGGATTAACATGGATTGTTTGAGGATTTGCATCATTTTACAGAACATGCCCACAACTTTGAAGATGTGTTTTTTTTTTTTTTTTTTTTTATTGCGAAGCAAACATCAATAGGACAAAATAACAGAAAAAGAAAATGTGCATAACTATTCAACCCCCTAAAGTCAATACTTTGTAGCGCCACCTTTTGCGTCAATCACCGCTCCAAGTCGCTTTGGATGAGTCTCTATGAGCTTGCCACATCTTACCACTGGGTTTTTTTGCCCATTCCTCCTTGCAAAACTGCTTCAGCTCCTTCAAGTTGGATGGTTTGCGCATGTGAACAGCAATCTTCAAGTCTGACCACAGATTGTCTATTGGATTGAGATCTGGGCTTTGACTAGGCCATTCTAGCACATTTACATGTTTCCCCGTAAACCACTCAAGTGTTGCTTTAGCCGTGTGTTTGGGGTCATTGTCCTGCTGGAAGGTGAACCTCCGTCCTAGCCTCAAATCACGGACAGAGTGGTACAGGTTTTGCTCAAGAATATCGCTGTATTTAGCACCATCCATATTTCCCTCAACTCTGACCAGTTTCCCAGTCCCGGCTGCTGAAAAACATCCCCCACAGCATGATGTTGCCGCCACCATGTCTCACTGTGGGGATGGTGTTCTTTGGGTGATGTGTTGGGTTTGTACCAGACATAGCGTTTTGTTTGATGGCCGAAAAGTTCAATTTTAGTCTCGTCAGACCAGAGCACCTTCCTCCATACATTTTGGGAGTCCCCCACATACATTTCGCAAACTCGCAACATGCCTTTTTGTATTTAGCTGAAAGTAATGGCTTACTTCTGGCCACTCTGCCATAAAGCCCAACTCTATGGAGATTACGGCTTATTGTCGTCCTATGTACAGATACTCCAGTCTCTGCTGTGGAACTCGGCAGCTCCTCCAGGGTTACCTTAGGTCTCTGCCCTGCCTCTCTGATTAATGCCCTCCTTGCCCGGTCCGTGAGTTTTGGTGGGCGGCTGTCTCTTGATAGGTTTGCTGTTGGGCCATGTTCTTTCCATTTGGTTATGATAGACTTGATGGTGCTCCTGGGGATTATCAAATATTTGGATATTTTTTTTATAACCTAACCCTGACTTGTACTTCTCAACAACATTGTCCCTTGTTTGGAGAGTTCCTTGGTCTTCATGGTAGTGTTTGGTTAGTGATGCCTCTTGCTTAGGTGTTGCAGCCTCTGGGGCCTTTCAAAAAAGATGTGTATATGTAATGACAGATCATGTGACACTTAGATTGCACACAGGTGGACATCATTTCACTAATTATGTGACTTCTGAAGGTAATTGGTTGCACCAGAGCTTTTTATGGGCTTCCTAACAAAGGGGGTGAATACATACACACATGCCAATTTTCTGTTTTCTCTTTCTGAACAATAGTTTTATTTATATATTTTTCTAATTTCACTTCACCAACTTAGACTATTGTGTTCTGATCCATCACATACAATTCAGATTACCAAAACATTGAACTTAAAGCTGTAATGTAACAAAACACGAAAAAAGTCAAGGGGGTGAATACTTTTGCATGGCACTGTAGGTATGTCAAAAAGGTACAGTTTTAGGAGTATATCTTGAACCCAGTAGGAAATTATACATGTTTACCCTCTTGTACTTTTTATTTGTTCCTATAGATATTATTTTTCTCTATTTTCATGTGTACTTTCCGCTTTTTCACATCTCTGGTTCCTTCACATTTTCTAAATCTTATATTGAATCCATTTCCAATTACCAGATTTTATTTTATCTGAAGAGTTTAATAAAAAAATAATAATAAAGAAATCCAAGAGATGCAGAAATCCCCCCCCCCCCATCTCCTTGTACCCATTGATTGTGTGTATTAATGAGTATTCGCACACCACTGCTTTTCCATGGGGACACCATGGAAGTATGCCGTATTTTTGTTCATGAGTATGGATCCCTCACGGACATTGTAGCCTATGCTTCTGTGAAAACCATGGATGCCATCCGTGTTTGGTCTGTGGTTTTCATGGATCATTGCTGTAAGAAGCTCTGGAAATCAGTTTCCAGCATCCTCAGAATACAGATGATCAAACACAGAGCAAACAAAGATTATTCACAGATAAACCATTCACCATCTTGTCATCAATATCATCATGGACATGGACGTGTGCAAAAGAACTTAGTATGTGCTTAAAAAAAAAAGAATGTTCTATGGCACTTGTTTTATTCACTAAATAAAAAACTGCATTCTGCTATATTCTTGGTCTGCAGAGACTGGATGGACAGGATAGCCTGTTGTTACCCTATAGTGGAACTTGCCCTAATATTGAGTAAATGTAAAAGGGGACAGTTATTCTGTACCTAATATACTACAATCCCCTCTGAGTGACATTGCCAATGGCTACCTATCTGAAAAACAGAAACCGCCTGTGTATCTGTGAGCCATAGATAAGTATGTCACCGCTGGTAGTTGGGGCTAACCCTATATCACACTTCCCTCATAAATGACACAGCTTAGTGCTGCTCATGGGTGCAGATCTGCATACAAACGCATTAACAAAAGACCTAATATTTTTGTTGCAAGAATATACTTATTGCCATTGATCACAGAGGTAAATTTAACATGAGATTTGCCATTGTTTTTTTTTTTTTTTTTTGCTAACCATGCCCACTTGTCCGAAGTGGCAAGAATGGTATACAAATCACAAAAAGTAAATCGTTGCATGAGCCAGAATTCTGGCATAAAGGGAGTGAGAAATTCCCACCATTGTGAAGGAAATTAGGGTACTTTCACACTAGCGGCATAGCCATCCGGCAGGCTGTTCACCTGCCAGATGGCTATGCCACTAGTGTGAAAGTACCCTAATGCCATGCTGCAAGTACCCGTGTGCTGCCGCTCTGTCCCTATTGACTATAATGGGGCGGAGCTACAGTGCAGCACGGCCGGAGATCACCGAACTAAAAGTACTGCATGTCCGACTTTTTAGTGCTGCTCTATAGCTCCGCCCCATGTCAATGGGGATGGAGCGGCAGCACACGGGTACTTGCGGCATGGCGGATCCGGCAGGCTGTTCACCTGCCGGATGGCTATGCCGCTAGTGTGAAAGTACCCTTAGTGTATTTTAGTGACCAATTACAATCTAGGTCAGGGGTGCAGAGCCACTGTTCTGATGGACAGAAACACAGCGGATCGGAACGCCGTACATCGCTGGATTAAAGGTCCTGCTTCTACACTAGCAGGAAAAGACAGAAGTGGCTTATTATGGAGTCCGGATGCAATGTGTTTTTCACTGATGGTTGCTAGGAGATGTTTGTAAATTTTCAGTTTTTTTTTTTTTCATGTGCGTGAAAAACCCATCAAAACTGATTGCACCTGCGCAGAAAAAACTGAAACACTGAACGCAATTGCAGACAAAACTGACTGAACTTGCTTGCGAAATGGTGCAAGTTTCACTGAACGCACCCTGACACAATCCGTATAATTAGTGTAAAAGAGGCCTAAGGCACATAGGGGGAGATTTATCATTCTCTGTGTGTCTGATAAGTGGTGTTAAAAAGTCACAGGTGCACCTTTTTAACTGAGACTTTTAAAAAGTTGTCGCATCTCCACTTTTTGCCGTCCTCACCACTTTTCTAAAAGGGGAAGAGGGAGTAGCCAACCACCACGACAAATTTATCTTCATGTATGCCAGTTTTCTGGCGTAAGTGAAGCCGGAAATCTACAGCAGTTCTGAACTGTCATAGATTTCTAGTTAGGTGCACAGACTGCAGGAGGATGTGCCTAGGTTATGACGAGGCGTGCACCTTGGGGGTAGGGGATATCAAGACAGACTCGGAAAGTACCAGTCGTGATACATCTCCCCCATATCACTCAGTGAGTGCTAGGCGGTGAATAGAGAAAGCCGCTATACACCGCTCACTCCAGCTTTAAAGTGGATGTGGTTAGCTATGTTAATGAGTTTCCCTTCGGATTTATCACTGGGGCTTTTTTTTACAAATCTCCTATCAAGCAGGAGGAGGAGGCAAGAGGCCGGGCGGGTGGGCACTGGCAGCGTAACTCAGTATGTCATGTGCCCGCGCCGCCTGCGTCATTTATAAAGTGGGCGGAGCAGGCGCGTGACGTACTGAGTTATGCTGCCAGTGCCCGCCCTCTTGCCTCCTCCTACCGCCTCCTCCTCCTGCTTGATAGGAGATTTGTAAGTGCAGATTAATGGATCCATTGTACTTTATTATACCATAGTTTAACAATGCTGCCAGTTATAGGATTAGTACAGTTAGCTGGGCCCGATGCAATAGAATGCAGTGACTGCACCGGGCCCCGCTGCCATTACAAAAGTAGACGCGGGCCCCCAGCTCCTCCTCCCTCCCCACTGATACACCCGCCGACGAGGCTGTGCAGCATGCGGTCGCCGGTGTATCAGTGTAACCTGCAGCATTCGCCCCATAAGACGCAGCACTATTTATCCCCCACTTTTGCGTCTTATAGGGCGAAAAATACGGTATAATTGTATGAGTTGGCTACAATGTATATGGCTGTGTACATGTGCGTCTTCCTTGTTTTCATTAAATACCATTGACCATAGTGTAAATCTGCATATAGACGGTAGCGGCACATCCTAGTCAGTCAGTGTAGGATGGTGCAGTGTCCAGTCTATCCACAAGTCCAGAAATAGGGACATATGCAGTCAGTGTTTGGTGAGTTTTTGGTCAGTGATTAAAGCCTCATCAGAGATAAGGTATTAGGCCTCATGCACACGAACGTATTTTCTTTCCGTTTCCGTTCCATTTTTTTGCGGACCATATCTGGAACCATTCATTTCAATGGATCCGCAAAAAAAAACGTGAGGTACTCCGTGTGCATTCCGTTTCTGTATGTCTGTTTTTCCGTTCCGCAAAAAAATAGAGCATGTCCTATTTTTTCTAGTTCGCGGATAGGCATTATTACAATTGATGTCTGAAAACAGGCGTGAAAGAGGAGTAAAAACTGCTTCAGTCAGCAGTAGGTTTACTCCAGGCACTCGCATCGTCATAAATTACGCAAATCCTCTGGCAACGCAGGGGGGGAGAAACAAAGAACAGTAAAAAGCTGGTCTTTGTAAATTACCCCCACTGACTGTGTGAAAGTGGCCTAATTTATTTAGGGATCCAGAGTCACCAGTAATAAAGCAGTAAAGTGATGTTTTGGGCTTTTATCACGCTTAGGAATGAGGAGATGTAGAGGGACCTGTGGTCAACGTGATGGGAATTTGTATGAAATAAATTTTGGTTAGACTATATATATAGGCGGTTATCTTCTTGTTGAAACTCACCTAGGCGCTTTCTTGTAAAACTTTTTCAACTTGAATAATTATGCATTTAGCATCTCCTATCTCCACATTAGCCATTTAAAACGAGTTAGCAGTGTGCCTCTCAGACTTTGGTCGGAAAGACTTCCTAACCTTGCTACCTATATGTGCCCATGTTTTTTTTTACCAGGCACCTCTGTAAGAAATAGAGCTGTCTACTGGGCTATTCCATGAAATACGAATATGCAAACCTCAGCAGTAAAATCAGGGCCTGTGCATGTGCCGAGTGCTCTCTCAGTACATGTTTTGGAGGTAGGTAGGTAGGGACCCACTCTTAGTTGATGTTGGTGGCATGTCCTATCGATATACAGCCAATGTCTGAGATGGGTCTAATTCTTTAATGAGAACCTATAAATCTTTGTTAGGCTACTTTCAAACTCGCGTTTTGGCTTTCCGTTTGTGAGATCCGTCATGGGCTCTCACAAGTGGTCAAAACGGATCAGTTTTGCCCTAATGCATTCTGAATGGAAAAACATTCGGATCTGCTCAGAATGCATCAGTTTGCCTCCGTTCACATCAGTTTGCCTCCGTTCAGTCACCATATCGCTCTGGAGACAGACACCAAAACGCTGCAGAATTTTTCTGTCCGTCCTGGGATGCGGAGCGAGACATTTTCTTTGACACAACAGAAAACGGATTCGTCCCCTATTGACTTTCAATGATGCTTATGACTGATCCATCTCGGCTATATAAGACATAATACAACCGGATCCGTTTGTGACGGATACATGCAGTTGTATTATTGTAACGGAAGCGTTTTTGCAGAGCCATGATGGATCCGCAAAAAATGTTAGTGTGAAACTAGCCTTTTTAGTAGTAACATTCTTCTTCATTATGCTCATAGTAATGTTGGACCTCTTAGTAAATATACATTAGGTGGCATTGTTTTAATGACATTAATGTTTGTCAGTCTCTGCAGTGGTAGCATTTGGCTAGGTTCTTCTCTGGTGCACGCCCAGTAAGTGCAGACAGATATACTGCAAGATAGCTATAATTTGCTGAAACAGGGGCTGATAGCCATGTCTTTTATGTCTGGGACCCACTCTTCTATGCAAAACTAAAAAGACATGTCTATTTGTATTTTAAAATATTGTACCAAGAATGACTGCACTCGAACTAAAGATTAGACATTTCAGGCGTTAGTCCATAGTTTTTGGGCAGTTCTGGAAAAATAAGTGGTATTACATAAAAAGTCATAGGCAGGTTAAAGGGGTTACCCCATGATTAACATAAAAAACGAAAATCTGATATCGTATAGTACATGACAGTATCTGTCTTGACAACTTAGAATCAGTCCCGTACCTCACATAGATCCAGATATCTCACCATTCATTGCTCTGATTTAGGCTACTTTCACACTTGCAGTAGCCTTTTCCAGCAGGCTGTTCTGACGGGGGAACAGCCTGCTGTATCCGTGCTACTGCTAGTCCACCGTGCCGCCGGAAGTCCGCTCTTTCCCCATTCACCATAATGGTGGCAGGTCGGAGGTCCGGCCGCAGCACGGCAAACATGCCAAGAGGTGGCCGGACAAAAACTCGGCTTGTTTGCCTCCAGCCCGCCTCCATTATAGTGAATGAGGCCGGAGCGGACTTCCAGCAGCACAGTGGACTAGCAGTAGCACGGATCTGGCAGGCTGTTCTCCCGCCGGAACAGCCTGTCGGAAAAGCTACCGCAAGTGTGAAAGTAGCCTTAGGCTACATTCACACGACCGTATGGGTTTTGCGGTCCGCAAATTGCAGACCCGCAAAACACAGATACCGGCCGTGCGAATGTAGCCGGCCCTATGATAGAAATGCCTATACTTGTCCGCAAGTATAGGACATGTTCTATCTTTTTTGCGGGGCCGCGGATCGGATCTACGGATGCGGACAGCACACTGTGTGCTGTCGGCATCTTTTGCGGCCCCATTAAAATGAATTGGTCCGCACCCGTTCCGCAAAATTGAGGATGCGGAGCCATTCATACGGTCGTGTGAATGTAGCCTTACTTTAACTCTCATCTAGGGGTTATATAATATGTTATATTTTGTTCTCATTCACAATTGCAAACCTCTGAGTTCACATCCTCCAGTAGCCCAGAGGTCAGCTGTTGAGAAACAACTCCCAGCATGCAGACTTGCTCGGCTATTCTCAGAAATCCCATAGTAGAGAATGCTGGGGATTGTAGTCTTATAAGAGCTGAAGTGCCGAAGCCTGCTGACCCCTGAAATCGCCCTTGCTGTCTCAGTGATTTGTATTCTGCCAAGTGTAGCATCTAAGCCGACTGTACTGGATTCAATGTCCACCAGCTGATTTGTGAATGCAGTGCTGGGGAGTGCAACTAATAAATATTAAAGGGTCAATGAGTTTTCATAAAACTTTTCATATGTCATGGAGACGTATCAAAGATTTTGATCGGTGAGGGTGTATGTGCTGAGACCCCCACGATCACTGGAACGAGGTCATAAAAGCGCTGTCCTCGATGCAGGAGATGGACTCAGTAGAAAGTCTATGGGCCTGTCTTAATTCCCTCTGCTACAGTGAGGAGAGCACAGTATGCGAGTGCTTCTCTCTCCTCATTATAGCGATTGGTGGGGGTCTCGCCACCCCTCACTGATCAAAACCTTGAAAATTTCTCTATGACGTATCAAAAGTTTTATTAAAACTCTGTGACCCTTTAAGCAAGATACTTAAAGGGTATGGCCACACGAAGCAGCCTCAACTCTTTAATAGTTTCTTTATAAAGTGTTTCAAAAACAAATTGTTTTGTTTTCCATAACTTTTACAACAGAATATTTTAATGTTCAATTTTTGCAAGTTGACTGAACCTATTTTATATGATTTCACTTATTATTTCAGTCTTCCAGGAATAAATCGTAGATAGTTTGGTATATTTTGACATGCAAAGGTTTCTACCACAGTTCTTGGCGTTTCTATCACTATAGGATTAGTTGCTCTTGTTTTGGTTCAGGCTTATGTATGTTCCGCATAGCAAGTATCAATGTTTTTAGAATCGGGTACACTGAATTTTTGTTAGATCTATACTGTTTTTTTCTGGGCCTCAGGTATATGTGCCTTTTTTTGTATGTATTATGTACCACATATCGTGCACTGGTTGGAAATGCACAGTGATGCATTTCTGTAAAAAAAACTTTTACTACTGAAACCTTATTTTTGCTTTCCTTTTTTAATCCTAACTACTTCTGTATAGTTTCTTTACAGTGTATAAACTCCATCTGAATATTACACGATACACCGTGTTTACCCCATGACTTTCATTTGCAATACATTGTAGTCAGCACGTGATAGAGCAGGAGAGGCTGAGCAGATTGATATATAGTTTATGGTAAAACATTCTGTTATTGTAATTTTATTCATTTATATCCGTGCTCATTCTGGATTTTGAAGTTGAGGAGGCGGTCCTATCAGTGATTGACAGCCTTCCCTCTGTGACTGTGTATACAGTGATAGCTGTCAGTCATTGATAGGACCGCCTCCTGGACTTCAAAGCCCAGAATGAGCAGATATTAAAATGAATAAAAGTTAAACTGAATATTTTCCCATAAAACTATATATCGATCTTCTCAGCTCCTCCTTCTCTATAACATGCTAGCTGCAGATTATTTAGCATTTTCAGGGTGACAAGTTTTTATAGTGGGACAACCCCTTTTAAAGGGAACTTATCACCTTTGGACAGGTGATAAAGGTCTGATCGGTGAGGGTACAAGAGGAATTGGTTTCTACTCCGCTACATTGAGATAAGCTTAATGGCTGCAGTCATGTAGAACCATCGCTCCATTTACTCAGGAGGGACCCCATTCTTATATATAGTAGGGATCCTAGTGGGCGTACCCCCTCCAATCAGATTCTTCTCACCTATTGTGTGGATAGGTGATAACAACCCCTAGAATAGGAAAACCCCTTTAAATTAGATGTTTTCCCGAATATGGTTTCTAGGTGTAGAGAAAGGATGCCCACAACCCAAAGGAGTCACAAAGTAAGGGTCTGTTCACATCTGGTTTTTGCTGTACGTCAAGCGGATACGTTTAGACATATAGTAAAAAAAAAAAGTATACAAACGTATGAAATTTCGTGGTTATCCTTTTTTAACGTATACGTTTGATGGATGTGCATACGTTTTAATACGTTGGTGTCCATTTTTTTTTAACAAAAACATCATTTTTTGTGACACTCCTTTTTTTTAAATATAAATAAAGATTTGAAATATAGCAAAGGAAGTAAAAGGTATCTGGATAAAAAGGGATACATTTAATGGATGGAAACGCTTACATTTCCATCCATCTTCTATTAACTGCAATGTATAAAAAAAAAATTATACGTTTCTATACATTTTTTGTGCAGGACAGAAAAGCGTGGTATTCTACATTATTCTATCTTGCAAAAAAAAAAAAACGCACAGAAATGTAAACTGTTTCAAACAGAGTAAAGTATGCACTTTTGAACTAGGTTTGCCCGATTATAGTCTATGCATTCAAGCCAGGCATTTCTATAAGTTTTTTCTGTTTTACATATGTATCCGCTTGACGTACAGCAAAAACAAGATGTGAACAGTGCCAAAGCAGCTAGAAGATGAAGAGACTTGAACCCATTGAGAATACATGAAGTCACACCGCTTCTGTTTTCTCTATGGCACTATTCTTGTCGGCAGGGTTGACCATAAATAAGTAAGGTTACCAGGGTGCAAGATGAATTCTAAACTTTCTCATTCACACAGTTGTGTTTATCCTTCATATTTCGTGGGAAAGATGGAATTGGATCGAAATAGATGGACGCCATGTTTTTTTTCTGAAGCATAAGAAATTGATAAATAACAAATTGGTTCTCTCCCTGTGAATGTGAAGGGTTAATACATAGGATGTATGGGTGTTTTTAGAGTGGGCTACTCAAAGTTTTGTTAGATCACTTGTTCAGAGCTAAGATTTTTTTAACATCTATGCATGCATACATTTAAGATCAATTTGTTTGAAAACTCCTGTTCACTGGAAATTTGTATGTATCGAGATTTGTTCTAAAATAGTTTTTGGGAGAGATTTATAAAAACTGGTGTAGTTGCCAATAGCAACCAATCAGATTGATCCGTTCATCCTTCACACCAGTTTTATAAACCTTCACTTTTGTGTTTTTGTGCTCACCACACACACAAATTGTGTTGGACCATGATCTTTCAGGCTTCAGAATATCGGGGATGCCTAATAGACATTGGTGGAGATAAATCCCAGCTCCTCACTGATGATGACTTCAGATATGTCTAAATGACGTCAGAAAACAGTAAAATTAAAGCGTCCTTTAAAATACACACTACGGGGGTCGTTTATTAAGCTGAAATACACCTATGTTAGGCGTATTTCAGTCGCAGATTGCGGCTCAACTTGCCGTTGCACTGCAATCTGCGACTTCTCCCCACTCACGCCAGGTCTAAAAAAGTGTGGGGGGCGGAAGCTGTCTTACATTTAGAAGCGTCGGTGGATCCGCCCAAGTTATGAACAGGCCGGCGCCTCTACATAACTCCGGCAGCTTAGGCGTTTACTTACTTATGCCTCTATATACTTAGCGCACATGACACACCAACACCAGCATTAAAGGGGTGGTTTGCTTTGTACTCAAATTTCAGAAGATCTATACACGCCGTGGCCTAAAAAGCGCTAAAACACTTCAGGGCTGTGCATGCACTGAAAGCAGACACAAGCAATAGAATCTCCTTTATCTGTGCCTGTCCAGTAGAAGACGCAGCCACCATTTTGGGAAGCTGTGGACGCCGCGGTTTGTTTACATGCATTACCCGTTGGCTTTATCGTTACATGTTTTGAAATCTATCCTGTGGCTACAATCCCACTAAGATGAAATTCACTCAAAGCAGAAAGTTACAAGATCCAACAATTCACACTCGAAGAAAACTAAACATGCAATAGATGATCCCGAAGAAATTGGACTATACACATCTTAAAGGGCATCTGTCAGCAGATTTGTTCTTATGAAACTGGCTGACATGTTGCATGTGCGTTTAGCATATGTGTTGGTCCTATGTTCATATGTGCCCGCATGTTTTAATATGTTATAATGAGCCTCTAGGAGCAACTGAGCTACAGCTTCTCTTTCTCTGCAACTGCTGCTCCCTCTCCACATTGACAGGGCAGTGTAAACATCATGTCCGGCCCTGTCAGGCTACTTTCACATCTGCGTTTTCAATTCTGCTATTGAGATCCGTTATAGAATCTCAATAGCAGAAGAAAACGCTTCCGTTTTGTCCCCATTCATTGTCAATGGGGACAAAACTGAACTGAACGAAACGGAATGCTCCAAAATGCATTCTGTTTGGTTGCGTCCCCGTCACGGACAGAATAACTCTGCAAGCAGTGTTTTTCTTTCCACGATGTGGTGCAGGAGCAAGACAGATCCGTCTTGACACACAATGTAAGTCAATGGGGACGGATCCGTTTTCTCTGACACAATAGAAAACGGATCCGTCCCCCATTGACTTTCAATGGAGTTCATGACGGATCCGTCATGGCTATATAAGACATAATACAACCGGATGCGGTTGTATTATTGTAACGGAAGCATTTTTGCAGATCCATGACGGATCCGCAAAAAACGCTAGTGTGAAAGTAGCCTCATAGTGTAGAGGTATAGAGCAGAGCCTCTAGGTGTAATGGCAACGCCCCCGTTGCTCCTAGAAGCTTATTTGCATATATTAAAACATAATTTTTCTCAGCAGTGCGGGCACATATGAACATGGGACCAACACAAATGCCTTCAGCGGCCAAGTGCACATGTAACAGGTCAGACCGTTTCATAGGTACAAATCTGCTGACAGATGCCCTTAATGGAAGCAAGCTAAGTGTATCTACTGTATGTTGCATCTTCTTCAAGTGTGAATTACTGGAATTTGTGACTTTTAGTGCATTTCATCTAAGTGGCGTTGTAGCCACAGGATTTGTTGTATAGGGTGGTTGGACTCTGCGCGCCCCCCCCCCCTTCCCCTTTTGGATCCTGTGTGGCTCCCTTACTTTTAAATTTTGTGGGTTATGTGACTGTTGTGCTATTTTTACTCGATTTTAGTGGTAAAGCTTTAAATGAATCGATCTACAGCAGCAGACTCTTGATTTATCCCATGGACGTTATTGTTCATGATCTAATATTATAAAATCTCGGTAACATTTATGATTTGTAAAGATTCTGTGCCCTGACTGACAAACATCACAGTTGCTCAAATCCATAAATGAATGCAAACACTGCATGACAGATATTAAACTATAGTATCTACTGTACATTTATAACCTATGTATTATCCATATTCTGAACTAACTAAAACAAAATGTATCTATGCGCGTAATGTATGGTGTTTTCATTTAATCTGAATATAACCTATCATTGTCCTGGCCTAGATCTATCTAATCTCAAAGATCTCACTGGGCAGTTTATAATTTTGAGATTTACCAATTTCTCGGTCTAATGAATTAATATTGGCTATTAGTACACTTCTACAACCATGCTTGAACTGGCGCAGAGGCTGCTGTAATCACAGTACTTTATTACTTCATATAATACATATAGCCAGGAAGAGCTATGCCACTTCTTGGTCCTCTGTACTACTAAATGGGAATGAAAAAATATGTAACAAGTATCCCTTTTCAACCAGGTGTTAATTATTGTACCAAGAGTGAGCCAGATAGATAAATAAATAAATAAATAAATAAATAACCAGAATTTCACATTTTTAAACAGTTCAGTGACTAAGCCATGTTCTGAGATGTTTTCTGGAAATTTACCACTGAAAAATTCTCCTCCAGGGCTAATTAGTAGAGCTTGACATAATAAAGATTCTAACTTTTTATAAATGTTTTACGCATTGAAACTTGTTTTGGATGAGTATCTTAATATTGTTTTATTATAAACTATGTACAATTGTGTATAAAGAGATGTAAATAAAATTTTTAGTCTTCAAGCACATTGCAAGTTGTTAGTTCTTTATTATAGCTGATCATTTTTTATGTTTTCTATGCCATGAAGTTTGGAAGCAGTAAAGAGCCTGAGCCACGGTAAGTACATAGCACAGGGGATTTATTATTGTATAAAGTGGGAGGGGGTGGTCAAACTGACCTATTTCCATTTATTTGTAAGATATATGGATAGGTGCCTAGAGATCTAAGATCATAAGATTACATATCAATAGTTGTGCAGCATAGGAACCGACTTACCCATTCCTCAAAACGGGCCCGAATAAAAAAAAAAAGAAAACCTAAGGCCCCTTTCACACGGGCGAGTTTTCCGCGCGGGTACAATGCGTGAGGAGGACGCATTGCACCCGCACTGAATCCGGACCCATTCATTTCTATGGGGCTGTGCACATGAGCGGTGATTTTCACGCATCACTTCTGCGTTGCGTGAAAATTGCAGCATGCTCTATATTGTGCGTTTTTCACGCAACGCAGGCCCCATAGAAGTGAATGGGGCTGCGGGAAAATCGCAAGCATCCGCAAGCAAGTGCGGATGCGTTGCGATTTTCCCGCATGGTTGCTTAGCAACGGGACCCGATCTTTATTATTTTCCCTTATAACATGGTTATAAGGGGAAATAATAGCATTCTTAATAAAGAATGCATAGTAAAATGAAGAGGAAGGGGTTTAAAATAATAAAAGTTAACTTACCTTAGCGACTTGATCACGTAGTTGCGATCTGTCCTCTCTTTCTCTGCATCAGCTAAGAACTAAGGGACCTGTGATGACGTCACATCACATGGTCCAATCACATGCTCCATCTTACCAGGGTGATGGACCATGTGATGTGACGTCATCACAGGTCCTTTAGTTCTTAGCTGATGCTGGAAAAGAGAGGACAGATCGCAACTACGTGATCAAGTGGCTAAGGTAAGTTAACTTTTATTATTTTTAACCCCTTCCACTTCATTTTACTATGCATTCTTTATTAAGAATGCTATTATTTTCCCTTATAACCATGTTATAAGGGAAAATAATAAATTCTCCAGAAGACCCGAAACCGGACTTCAGTTTGCACCCGCGCGGGAAAATCGCGCATATTCCCACAACGCACCCGCCTCTTACCCGGCGTCAAACATGACGCCCGTGTGAAAGAGGCCTAAACTGTTCACGTTACTTGGGCAAACACTCCTACTGGGGGTAAGATGAGAAGAGCAAGGTGTGTGAGGCAAATAATAGTTAGTGGTCTTAAACTGGTCTTTTTTTTATTTGCTAGTTTATTAGACCTAGGTATGTATACCTGAGTTAGGGTCCTTTCACACTTGCGTTCTGAGGATCCGGCAGGCACTTCCGTCCCGCCGGATCCGTCAGAACGCAAGTCGCCTGAAGCATTAGAAGACTGATCAGGATCCTGATCAGTCTTCGAACTGCTTTCAGGTTACTATGGCAGCCAAGACGCTATTAAAGTCCTGGTTGCCATAGTAGGAGCGGGGGAGCGGTATATTTACAGTCCGTGCGGCTCCCGGGGCGCTCCTGAATGACGTCAGAGCGCCCCATGCCCATGGATCACGTGATCCATGCGTGTGGGGCGCCCTGAGGTCACTCTGGAGCGCCCGGAGCCGCACGGATGGTAAGTATACTGCTCCCCGCTCCCACTACATTTACCATGGCAGCCAGGACTTTAGCGTCCTGGCTGCCATGGTAACAGTGAGAAAAAGCTAAACGTCGGATCCGGCGATGCGCCGAAACGACGTGTAGCTTAAGGCCGGATCCGGATTAATGCCTTTCAATAGGCATTAATTCCGGATCCGGCCTTGTGGCAAGTGTTCCGGATTTTTGGACGGAACAAAAAGCGCAGCATGCTGCGGTATTTGCTGCGTCCAAAAAACGTTCCGGTCCTGAACTGAAGACATCCTGATGCATCCTGAACGGATTTCTCTCTATTCAGAATGCATGGGGATGATCCTGATCAGGATTTTTCCGGCATAGAGACCCGACGACGGATCTCTATGCCGGAAAACAAAAACGCCAGTGTGAAAAGGACCCTTAGTCTGTCAATGACTGCCAAAAGATCTGTAATTACCTTATAATAACAGCTTTCATTAATGGCAATTGGTCCCTTAAAAGGCCATTGCTTTTCTGTCTTCCCTTCAGTGTGAACAGAAGACAGAGGGGAGGTTCTCCACACTGCATGCCTGCATTAGGCTTCAGAGTGAGGAGGCGTGTCTCTCAGTAATCCAATCTGATTGGCTGGCAGGAAGATGCTGGCTACAGCAAAGTGTGTATGTGAAATGAGGGAAGGCAGTTTTGGCCTCAGAGAACTAGCAGAGGAGCCATTTGGAGAAGACCCTCATATTGTTCGGTTCAAAACAGCCGTAACTAAGGGAAAAGCTAAAACCTGACAGTTACACTTTAAAGGAGTTGTGTAACTGACTTATTTCAAAAGCTCCATAAAGTCCTTAAAAGTGTTAAAGTAATCATCATATACTTACTCCTTAATTCCCTGCCGTTTTAAGCTCTCCCGCTCAAGTCCTCACCTCTGGTCTGTTTAAATGGCTGCAGAGGTGACACAGCCTTAGGCTCCATTCACACGTCCGCAATTCTGTTCCACATTTTGGAGAACGGAATTGCGGACCCATTCATTTCTATGGGGACACGCTATGTCCCGTCTGGATCCGGAATTGCGGATCCGCACTTCCATTCTGCAAAAAAATAGAACATGTCCTATTCTTGTCCGCAATTGCGGACAAGAAAAGGCATTTTCTATGAGAGTGCTGGCAAAATGCAGAACGCACACTGCCGGTGTCCGTGTTTTGCGGATCTGTGGATCCGCAAAACACACACGGACGTCTGAATGGAGCCTTAAATGGCTTGTGACAGCTGAAACCAATCAGTAGTCTCAGTGGCAGCAAGCCTGGTTATCGCAGCCCCTCATACACCACCAGGCTATGATAACTATCCCCCAATGAATGTTCTTTTTATATGATTTTAAATGCCCACGCACTTTACACCTTTAACTGGGACAACTGTTGTGTGGGACACCTGTGCTGCATTAAACACCACATATGTAACCCCATATTTTATCTTCCTATATCTGTATACGATTTGCCAAAAGAAAGATGACAGAAGAGCCCATCAAAAGGCACGATCTAATCAGCAATTGTACACAGTACAATATATTCAATATCATTTACACAGTTCACAGAAATTATAAGAGCTTTCACAGGTGTACAGGGGATGGCAATTCAGATTCTTCCAAAGACAGGCTTTGACTCCAAGCGTAAAGTTTTTCCGCTTCTTCATCCCAGTCATCATCAGAAAACATAACCTGGTTTGATTGCTGTTGTTGCCCTGAGGATAGCTGTTGGCTGACAACTCTTGTATCATCCTGATCCTAGAAAAAGAGAGAAGCCATCTAACACAAATGATCATGGTGTTAAAAGTGGCGGCTCAGTGGTTGGCACTGGTGGGGTTCTGGGTGGAAAGGGCAACATCTGCGTGAAGTTTGTATGTTCTCCTTGTGTTCGTGTGGATTTCCTCTGGGTCCTCCGGTTTTCTAAAGACATACTGATATGGAATTTAGATTTTGAGCCCCACTGGGGACAGTAAGTTATTAAAATAACACTGATGGTTTAGGAGTCAAATGTCCAACAAGCATATATAGGTATGATTATTGGGTGTCCACAAACTTTTGGCTATAAGGAATAACAATCCATGATGGTTGCGGTGGATGTATATTTCCAACCATCATCTTGGTTTTTACGGATGCAGTGATCACGGCTCTACACTGTTAACACAGCCCACTGATGGACTGCTGGGGGCCTTCTATGGAGCAGATGTGGTAAAGTAGGGGGGGCTTTACAATGTGCCACAACAGTTTACGGGCTTTTAGCAAATATTGTGGCCAACTTGCTACTTTAAAAAAATAAAAAAATTCTGTTTTTAGAGTTTTCCTGTATTTTACATGTTGATATTAATAAAAACATCTTATGACTACCAGAAATACCTTTTTTTGCTCACATAAATCATTTTTATGGAAAAGTTGCTTTATTCGTTATTTTACCTGTTCTTCTTTTCCTGGACCATAAATTCTCTTCATTTTTGCTACTTTTAGGCGAGCCTTATATGATCGTCGGGATGAATTTCTTGGTGCCAAAGAAGAGAGAGATAAGTGGGTAGAAATGGCTGATGATGGGGGCGGCACGGGTGATCTATATGAAACGGGAAATTTTAGGTTAACAGATGACATGAGAAATAAATACGGTACATCCTCAGTGAATTTAGTCATTAATATTCCTCTCATTGCAGCTACTAATGGGATGATTTTACGGTATTTCCAAGTCTAAAGGCACCACGGACCTTCCTATAAAATATAGAGCACCGTTAGATAGTTGACTGCTCACCAGAATAAAAGATTTCTATCCCCCTCCCAATCCAAAACTCAGTTTCTCTAATATCTTGTTTTCATAATGAGCTGTTTGGTGCAAAGAGGGTTCCTTCTAGCGACTAGCCCCTCCCCCGCTTTGATTGACAGTGAGCATGTAATCTTGTCGGGTCCTGTCAATCAAAGCAGAGAGGGAAGGGCTTGGTTCTAAAAGAAGCAAAGCTTTGGTGTGACAAGAGCAATCAAGATACCCTTGTTGCACCAAACAGCTTATCTGCATATAAAAATAGCATATCGCAGGAATGGAAGGGGAAGGAAACGTTTTATTTTGGTGAGCAATGCTGCAGCCAATAACTATCCTCAGCGTTATACTGCTGCTGAGGACAGTGATTGGCTGCAGCAGTCACTTAGCCTCCCCAATGCAGATTGTAAACAAGTGGTGGAAGGACTGAACCAGCACCACAAAGAATGCCTCTGAAGAATGGATGATTTTGTACTTTAGAGTATTGCAGGGCTTGTCCAAGATTTTTCATTATCTGGGACAACCCCTTTAAGTAAATATTAAAGGGTATTCAAGTTTAGCAACTTTCAGCATCAATTGACAGGAAACAACACGTTATCACTTACTAAGTCCTCATGCACATGACCGTATCAGTTATTGCGGTCCGCAAATTGTAGATTTGCAAAACACAGATACGGCTGTGTGCGGTGCGCATTTTGCGGATCTGCATATCCTCTCCTTTGTTACAAATGCCTATTCCTGTCCGAAAAAGGGACAAGGATAGGACATGTTCTCCATTTTTGTTGGGCAGCGGAAAGGACATACAGGTGCAGACAAAACACCGTGTGCTGTCCGATATCTTTTGTGGCCCCATTTAAATGAATGGGTCCGCATCGATCCACACAAAATGCAGATCGGATGCGGACTGAAACTATGGTCATGTGCATGAGGCCTAATAGTGATTGTTTATCTGTAATCCCCCATTTTCCTGCAGTCCATCGCAGTCAATGACATCATGTCTACATCTGACTACTGCACCAAGTAAACGTTAAAAAAAAAACTGTAATCCTATAAGGCGTCGAAAATCCAGCCTTACAGCAGTTCTTGTCAGTATAGGAGTGGGTAAGGCAGCTGTTTACTGTACAGAAGGGCTGGGGTTTAAATCTCACTCAGACCAGTAAAATAATCTTTATCATAAAAGTTATGGCAAAAAATAGAATTTTTACCTTCCAGATTTCATGTACGGTAAAAGTTACAATTTTCTACAAAGTTATTGTTACAAAAAAAATAACAAAGCAAAAACCATTAAAGAGGTTATCCGAGAAAAAAATATTGATGACCTAATCACAGGATAGATCTTCAATATCACATAAGCAGGGGTCCGAGTCCCGGCACCCCTGCTGATCAGCTGTTTCAGGAAGCTACTGCGCTCACTGGAGCTCCAGCCACCCGTGCACTTACTAAGTACAGCGCTGTACATCATATAGCAGCCATGCCTGGTATTGACTTGAATGGGGCTGAGCTGCAACTAGGCCATGTGACGAATATACGGTGGCAGCACATGGCCTAGGAAGAGGCTGCGGCGCTCATGGAGCGCTCGGACTCTTCTAACAGCTGATCGGCAGGGGGGTCCTGGTTATCGGACCCCTACCTATCTGATATTGATGACCTATCCTGAGGACAGATCATCCATTAATATTAATTCCTGGATAACCCCTTTAAAGTTTCTGTAACATACTTTGTATAAATATCACAAAACAGTATTTGGTATCCCATTAATAATAATGATACGCAATATAGTGAACACTGTATGGTGATTGGTAAAATACGCAAGTTTTCCTCTTCATTTCAGTAATATAGTATTTAATTAGGGTTATGCCTATGAAGAAAGTAGCTTTTCAACCACTGAAAATTCAGCTTTCCCAACAGAGTAGGTATTTAGTGTAATTGTAAGGCCCCTTTCACACGGGCGTGATTTCCGCGCGGGTGCAATGCGTGAGGTGAACGCATTGCACCCGCACTGAATCCAGACCGATTCATTTCAATGGGGCTGTGTACACGAGCAGTGATTTTCCCGCATCACTTTTGCGTTGCGTGAAAATCGCAGCATGTTCTATATTCTGCGTTTTTCACGCAACGCAGGCCCCATAGAAGTGAATGGGGCTGCAGGAAAATCGCAAGCAAGTGCGGATGCGGTGCGATTTTCCCGCATGGTTGCTAGGAGACGATCGGGATGGGGACCCGATCTTTATTATTTTCCCTTATAACATAGTTATAAAGGAAAATAATAGCATTCTCAATATTGAATGCAAAGTAAAAAGGGCAATAGAGGGTTAAAAATAATAAAAAAACTAACTCACCTCCTCCATTTGATCGCGTAGCTGCTGGTCTCCTGTTCTGTCTTCAGCTGGGCGGGGGGTGAAGGACCTTCAATGACGTCACTGGATTACATGGTCCAATTACCTGCTTCCATGATGAAAGTTTTTTTATTATTTTTAACCCTCTATTGCCCTTTTTACTTTGCATTCTCTATTATTTTCCTTTATAACTATGTTATAAGGGAAAATAATAAAATATACAGAATACTCAACCCGAAACCGGACTTCAGTGATGAAGTCCGGCTTCGGGTCTGGGTTCCAAACATGCAGATTTTTCACATGCGCGTGCAAAAGGCATTAAAACACTTTGCACTCGCGCTGAAAAATCGCACATTTTCCCGCAACGCACCTGCCTCTTACCTGGGCGTCAAACGTGATGCCCGTGTGAAAGAGGCCTAACTCTTCTGCCTGTCATATAGGAGGTCTGGGGTTCAAATCTTGATTAGATCTGTAAGAGGGCCTCTCCCCCAACCCATATCCAACACAGCTTCATTAGTATTCACTGAAGTTTATACTAATGAGGTTGCCAGGCCCTGCTTGGATCTGTGATGTTCCAGCTGGGAGGGGAAGGAGAGGCAGAGAGCTGATGCTACAGACACTCCCAGTTAGTCTTGCGCTGGGATGTAAACTCAGGACCCCCGTCACAGATCGCAATTATGATAGAGCAGTCAAAATACACTCAGAACTTCATCATCTAATTTATATAATGCAGTAAGGTTCAATTTTGGTGTCATTTATTTTTTTGTGTAACCAGAAAACCCCTTTAAAAAATGAAGACAAGAAACACGAAGTAAAGTATTACAGCCAGGAAAAATATCTTCTCTACCAAAGTAATAATGTCTGTATCATATAACCTGACTTGTGTGACAGCACTAAGCTGTTGGCGCTGTACATCTTCAGTGTAAGGCAACTGAAGGAGAAGCTTCATTTCTTCTTTAAGTCTACTGGACAGGATTCCTGATTCTGCATAGTCCACTATGTCATACATGAGGGTTGTCCTTGGCATATTTTTCAATGATAGTCTTCTCCAGCAGTTCTCCCTCCCTCCTTGATGAGCTGGAGTCTCATCAAGGTGACTTGTATACTGAAAAATAAATAGGGTATTGTAAATTTGTAAAGCTGGTAGATACAGTATATTGTATGTCCACAGTGGAATATTACTGCAGATTTCATCCTGTGCTTTGTAAAGAATGAGGACCACAGTGAAAATCCACAGTATAAATGTGCCCGTCCTGTAAGCCTCTTACATCATCCAGTGCAATGGCCGAGATCCCGCCGGCACATGCGCACTGTGATGACCATTGTGGGCAGCAGCATTGTTCCATGCAGTGCGCATGCGCCGGCGGGATCACGGCCAGTATACTGGATGACGTGAGAGGCTTACAGGGCGGGCCAAGTAACAGGCTGGGGAGGGGTTATGTGAGAAGAAGGAAGAGTGGCCTGGGCACTTACAGCCCGAATGCCGCCCCTGGGCACTTGCGAGCCCTAATTTACTTATGAATAAAACACAGTTTTTCTACAAAGTTATTGTTACTAAAAAAATAACAAAGCAAAAACCATTAAAGAGGTTATCCGAGAAAAAAATATTGATGACCTAACCACAGGATAGATCTTTAATATCACATAAGCAGGGGTCCGAGTCCCGGCACCCCTGCTGATCAGCTGTTTCGGGAAGCTACTGCGCTCACTGGAGCTCCAGCCGCCCGTGCACTTACCAAGTACAGCGCTGTACATCATATAGCAGCCATGCCTGGTAAAGTGAGACAACCCCTTTAAGTCTACGGAGCTATGTGAGGGCCCATTTTTTGCGTGGCAATCTGTAGTTTTCAGGGATACCATTTGGAGTGTGTATGACTTCTTGATCACTTTTTATCCAGTTTTTTGGAGAGGTGAATCGACAAACAAAATGGCAATTTGTCCACTTAGATTTTTTTTTTTCGTTAAACGGCTTTTGCCATATGGGATAAATATGTTTATATTTAAATAGTTTAGGCATTTTAAGATGTGCCAATGCCTATGATATTAATTTCTTTATTGTTCATTTTTATTTGGGGAAAAGGAGGTGATTAGATTTTTTTTAAAAACTAGGGGACCTAATCATCTGATTGCCATTTCTATTCAGTAATGGGATTTAAGGCATTATTCAATAGAAAATTCAGGATATTTCTATGTTGTGCTGCCAACTGCAGGCTTTTGGAATATACCTGTGATAGGCATCAGAGCCTACAGCCTTCCACAGACAACAAACAGTTCCCCCGATTTTTCAGTGCTCAGACGCTATGCTCACATTTGACCACCGCATCTGAGGGGTTATCGCCAATCGCAGACATTAGCCCCAGGTGTCTTTTGTGTGAAACAGCAGGCACTTAGCAGCTATGGCATCCGCTCCAGAGTGGGCTCCATCTTTAAAGACCTGACATTGGTGGATATCAGGAAGGGGTTAATGGACGTTGTGTGTGACACATGACTTGTCTGTGTTTTCAAAGCCAAATCGCAGTTCTTAAAGGGGATGTCCAAGTTATGTAAAAAAAAATATATAGCACTTGAAAATCTAATGGTCAGCAATATATACATAAGCTAAGAAAGTTTGGGGCAAAAAAAAAAAATCTATTTCCTAATTTCCCTGGTTCTCTTCTGGCCCTTTATTTATCTGCAGTAACAACAATCTGTGAGGTTTTCCTTGTGAATATTTGTGCCCCCCCCCCCCTGCTCTGCAAAGGGATTGAATAATATGCACTGGATCATCCTCCCTACCTGTTCTTGTGCAATACTCTGCAGAACTCCCCTGTTAGCTCCTGTGCCCAGCATTTGTCTCTTCACTGCCTGCAGCTGCTCTGCAAAGCCTCCAGCCCTGAGTCTTTGCTGCTAAAGGGGTTAATCTTTCCTGAAGAATCCAGGGAGAGGGAGACACAGGGCAGACAGCAGCAGACAGTGCAGGGGGCTGTGGCCAGCACAGTAACAACTCCTGCACAGACACAGACTAGGCTTGTGTACAAGACATGATCAGCGCAGGGAGAGAAGCTGACATCACAGGTCATGTGACCCTCAGTGAAATCTGAGAAAGAAACCACTGCAGATGAAGGAAGTGAATTCTAAATCTTTACATCTAATTAGTTAGAAACATACAAAGCACAAAAAAATAACTCGGACAACCCCTTTAAATAGTCGACACATGTCGCCGTGTAACCATACTCTCAAGTTCACAGTTTTAGGTCTCTTACTTGCATGTAATCTTTAAAGGTTGCAACATCCACAACATCTGTTATTCTGTATTTCTCATGTTCAAGCTGATCACAAATCATTTGCTCATAATACAAACGGTGTCCCATCAATTTGCAAGCATCGGTGGCAGCCTACAAAATACAAAGCATAATTGATTTTAAAAAAATCATGACATCATCATTTGTGTTTTACAATGGCTAATTTCTGACCTTAACCCCTTTGCTGCCAGCGCCATGGCCGGCGGTTCTCCGCTGTTTCAAATAGCAGAGACCCGCGGCTAAAGACTGCGACTGTCAATAATGCTGATCGTGGTCATTAAAGCTTTTAGATGCCGTGATCAAGTGTAATCACGACATCTAAACGGTGAAAAATCCGGAAGCTTGCTCTTCAAGGCTTCTTACCAGCATCCTCTGTGGCCAATGAGGATGCCGGTAATTGATTTTAATTCGCTGGGTCTCTCTGAAGAGACCCAGTGCATTGAAGCTGCAATTCTTATTTTGGCCAGAAGGTGGCACAGAATAGAATAAAAAATAAAATATATAAATAACAAAAAATATAATCATCATGGGCATCACCGCGTCCCAAAACGCCTGTACTATTAAAGTATAAAACTATTTTTCAAATACGGTGAATGGCGTAATGGAAAAAAGGGTCAAAATGGCCGATTTGCCTTTTTTTCATCACTTCTCTTACTGAAATTTTTTTTATAAAATGTGATCAAAAAGTCACACACACCCCAAAATGGTATCAATAACAACTACAGATTTTCCTGCAAAAAACACGCCCCCACACAGCTCAGTAGATATAACTATAAAAAAAAAGTTATGGGGGTCAGAATATGGTGATGTAAAAGAAACATTTTTTTTTTTTCAAAGTATAAATTTATTTTTATTGAAGGGTATTGAGATCTGCACACCTTGTTTGGTGGGGTGGATGCTCACAGAGGATCAAGTAACAATTTCAAGTGGAGATCTATGGCACACCACACGTGGTATTATTTCAAGGTTATCGTTTTAATTCATATATTTTATCTTTTCCAACACTTTGTGTTATTCCACATCCAGTATTTCATATAACGCATAACATAGGGACTTCTGTACACGACCCTATGTTATGCGTTATATGAAATACTGGATGTGGAATAACACAAAGTGTTGGAAAAGATAAAATATATGAATTAAAACGATAACCTTGAAATAATACCACGTGTGCCATAGATCTCCACTTGAAATTGTTAATTTATTTTTTGACATAAGAAAAAATCTAAACATATGTGGAATCATTGTAATCATACTGACCCAGAGAATGAAGGGAACAGGTCAGTTTTGCTGCAAAAGAAAACACCGTAGGAATAAAACCCGTAAAACGGTGGAGGAATTGCGTTTTTTTCCAATTCCACCACATTGGAATTTTTTCCCATTCATTACACTACATTGTATGCCATATTAAATGGTGGCAATAGAAAGTACAATTTGTCCCGCAAAAAATAAGCCCTCATAAGGATACGTGAACGGCAACATAAAAAAGTTATGGCTCAAGGAAGATAGGCGAGAAAAATTAAAACGCAAAAACGAAAAAAAACTCTGGTATCGTAAGAGTTAACCCTATTGAGAAGCTGTGGCATCACCTAAGGGGGACTTTGCATGTAAACCATCCCAGAAATATTCATGAACTGAACACACATTTGCAGGGAATAGTGGACCCTTTCAAACACCCACTAAACTGTTTTCATCTAATCTATGTGACCACAGTATCTATCTATCTATCTATCTATCTATCTATCTATCTATCTAACCCATGTGACTACAGTATCTATCTATCTATCTATCTATCTAACCCATGTGACTACAGATCTATCTATCTATCTATCTATCTATCTATCTATCTATCTCATTTGTATCTATCTATTCCGTGTGACTACAGTATCTATCTATCTATCTATCTATCTATCTATCTATCTATATACCGGCGATTGTTACAAGTTTATGAAGATTTTATTTTTCACCTTGTATGTCATATAAGAATTGATTTTATGATGTTTAATTAAATTGTTTTATTACTAAGACCAAGTGTAGAGTGCTCACCCAACCCTTTAGCCTCTTTTTTACAGTATCTATCTATCTATCTATCTATCTATCTATCTATCTATCTAACCCATGTGACTTGGGGGCGGGGTAATATCTGATAATTTTCTTTGTTACTATGATACTGTATTTGATATAAAGAAAAAGTAAATAAAGTTATAAAATAAAAACATGTGACTACAGTATCTATCTATCTATCTATCTATCTATCTATCTATCTATTTATCCCATATGACTACAGTATCTATCTATCTATCTATCTATCTATCTATCTAACCCATGTGACTACAGTATCTATCTATCTATCTATCTATCTATCTATCTATCTATCTAACCCATGTGACTACAGTATCTATCTATCTATCTATCTATCTATCTATCTAACCCATGTGACTACAGTATCTATCTATCTATCTATCTCTCTGTCTGTCTACAGTACCACCGTTCCTGTGAATGGTCGTTCTCGACATACTGTCCCTGTAAATGTGCCGCCAATCACCCGATTAACAAGCATCTTTCTACCTAATCTGTGTGTGTCATAGCTATCCACATACTCTTTACCTCACTTGAAGGGATAATTATTCTCTTTCCAGTGATATACCGGTTTCCATGGCCCCCAGAATTGTGGAAAATTTTAAAAACAATGAATGGTGGAAATTCATAACCTGCAAATCTGCAAAAGAGAAAAGTGATAAATTTCACTGTACAGCGTTTAATCCAGGGATAGTGGATCAGTTTATGTCTCATGATGATTATGGAAACATAATATTTTGCTCTTCAGTAGTAAATATTTGCATGTACTAATTAACCCCCTAACCCTTAGGATGCGTTTTCATTTTTCTTCCCTATTTTCCGTGAGAAGGGCTGAAACGATTACTCGATTTAATCGAGTAATTCGACACAAAAAAATCCTCGATGCAATTTTTTTGCATCGAGGATTCGTTTGTGTCATGTGACCACGGAGCGGGAGGGCAGCACTTGCTATTACTCCCCGCTCCGTGGTCACCCGTCAGGTCATAGTGCACGTAAGCGCGCCCTATGACCCGACACTGTGCAGAGCGGCTGGCAGCGGAGGAGGCGGGGCGCACAGGGGGAGAAGGAGTCGCTCTCTCCTCCCCCTGTGCTGTGCTGCCAGTGAGGAGAGACGAGGGGGGCGAAGGAGGGGCGGGCGCACTGCGCCACCAATGACAGGACCTTACATGGTCTGGCCTTACTAACTAGCAGCTAGCGGCGCCTGGGATGTCCCCGCACTAATTATCCCCGGGCGCCGCTCCGTTCTCCCCACTGTGGGCCAGTTACAGTTTCGTGCTCCATGTGCCAATTACTAATATCGGACCAATGGGAGGAGACATCACCTTCTCTGTGGGCGTTTCTTCTCCCTGCGCTGTCCAATCGCAGCAGAGAACGTCACAGTGCAGGGAGAAGGAACGCCCACAGAGCTGATGTCTCCTCCCTATTGCTCCGATATTAGTAATTAGCATATGGAGCAGGACACTGTAACTGGCCCACAGTGAGGAGAGCCGCGCGCGCCCAGGGATAACTGTAAGTGCGGGGACATCCTGGGCGCCGCTCCTTGTAGCTGCTAGTTAGTAAGTCCGGACCATGAAAGGTCCTTTGTAATCTTTAATACAGGAGGCAGGAGCTGCGATCAGCGGCAGTTAACCCCTCAGGTGCTGCACCTGAGGGTTAACTGCCGCTGATCTGCTGCCTGCCGCCTGTATTAAGGTTCATTTTCATTGGTGGCGCAGTGCGCCCTCCCCCACCCCCAGTATTAAAATCGTTGGTGGCAGTGGCCACAGAGTCAGAGTCCCTCCCCCTCATTGGTGGCAGTGGCCACAGAGCAGAGTCCCCTTCCCCCTCATTGGTGGCAGTGGCCACAGAGCAGAGTCCCCTTCCCCCTCATTGGTGGCAGTGGCCACAGAGCAGAGTCCCCTCCCCCCTCATTGGTGGAAGTTCTGATTGGAGCCCCAGCAGTGTTATAACTGGGCTCCTATCGGTTACCATGGCAACCAGGATGCTACTGAAGCCCTGGTTGCCATGGTAACATTCTTATTAGATTACTCGATTAATCGTAAAAAATAATCGATAGAATACTCGATTTCTAAAATAATCGTTTACTGCAGCCCTATCCGTAAGCCATAACTTTTTCCGGTCACATAGCTGCAAAAGGGCTTATTTTTTTACGGGACAGGTTGTACTTTCTAATGCCACCATTAATTATGGCATAAAATGTAGAGGGAAGCGGTAAAAAAATTCCAAATGGGGTGGAATTTGAAAAAAACACAATTCCTCCACCGTGTTATGGGTTTTGTTCCCACAGCATTTAGTTTACAGCAAAATTGACCCATACCCTTCATTACCTGGGTCAGTACGATTACAACGGTACCCCATATGTATAGGTTTTTTATGTCTAAATAGTGTAAAAATAAATGTAAACTTTGATTAAAAAATTTTTTTTTTACATCACCATATTGTGACGCCCATAACTTTTTTATTCTTATGTCTACTGACCTGTTTAGGGGCTCATTTTTTGCGGAACAATCTGTAGTTTGTATTGATACCATTTTGGAGGGTGCGTGACTTTTTGATCACATTTTATTACATTTTTTTGGGTAAGAGAAGCAATGAAAAAATTGCAAATTGGCCATTTTGACCCTTTTTTCCGTTACGCCATTCGCCGTATTGGATTTTTTTCTAAATATTTTAATAGTATGGGCGTTTTTGATCGCGATGATACCCATGATGTTTATATTTATTGTTATTTAGGTATTTATTTTTTAATTATACGGAAAAGGAGGGTGATTTAAACTTTTATATATTTTTTTTTACTATTTTGTAAAAAAAAATGTGTGATGATTTTGAAGCTCACATATGAGCCTATAAAAAATGTTTTTTAATTTTTGATTTTGTTCTGTCAGGGATTTTTAAAATGCCATTTAAACTCGATTTTGATAATTTCTTATCCTAGCCTGCCATCTGGTGGCCAAAATAAGAATTGCAGTTTAGCGCAAGTACCAATGCCCAAATTGGTCACACGGGGCATCGATAGGAAGCCCGGAAGCACGAGCTTACAGGTTTTTGCACATTTAGATGCTGTGATCTCAGCAGCAATGCCTGCCGTGTTTATTTACTTATTCATTTTTATATGTAAAATCGGGAAAGAGGAGTTTTAATATTTTTGTGTTTTTTCAGTTTTTTTCAACTTTTTTCTTTTTACACTGTAATCTTTAGTTCCCTTAGGGGACTTGAACATGCGATTTTCTCATTGTTTGTCCCATAGACTGCAATAGAATACTACTGCAGTCTATGGGATTCTTACAGGCTGCCTGCTGGGCACGGATTTTCAGGCAATTAGCCATGACAGGTATGGGAACCTTTACAATGCCCAGAGGATCAGAGGACAACAGCAGCTGAGTGGTGAAATGACTTGTATCGGCGGAATCACCGATCCTAATCACTGCCAGTGGGTGCCTGTGTATTATACAGCCAGCACCCACCATGTATGGAATGAGCTCATTGTGTGTGCCCTTTCCATACAACCCCACAGGATACGCCATAAATGTCTCATAGATTAATGTCCCACCTCTAGCACCAGTATGGGGGCTCACAAACTACGGTACAGCGAAAACTACAAGGAAAGGGATTGACGTCCTGAAGGACGTCAATCATATTCTCAGCTTCCCAGCAGAAGAGATTACCAAGTCTTAGGCCTTTGGTGTTTCTCATAGTTTCCTATAACAAATCTTACCTGAATCTTATTTTACACTGCATCCCAGGATCTTTTAGTAATTCAGCTTCCAGGGGACTGACTTTCTTGAGGATTTCATATGTTGCAAAGGTTTCCTGTAAAACAGTTAATACAGATGGAGACCTTGCTAGAGTGAATGGGACTTAGCTACAATACCAAGCAGAGCCACTACCCAATGGACAGCGCTGCGCTTGGTAAGCTGCGAGTAGGCTGCAGCGCTCACGAAAGTGCTGCAGCCTCCTCAAACAGCTGATTGGCTGGGATGCCAGGTGTTGGATCCCCGCCGATATAATGCTGGTCATCCTGGAAAACCCCTTAAAGGCCAGGGTCACATGTGATTAGCTACGGATTTGCGGTCGTGGATTTTAGTGTGACAAATCCTCAGGGTTGCACATTACCAGCCATGTACTGAATTCTGAATTCTCATCCACATATTGCGTAAAAACAAAACGCAGCAGAACGGCTTCGGAATTGCAGTTTTAAAATACGCAGCATGTCAATTTATCCAGCGGATTTCTCTTGCAGACTTCACCGTTTTCAATGGAAAGGGCGAAATCTACTAGCTTTTACGCAGCAAAAAACGCATGTAATATGTGCAGTTTTGTTGCGTGTTTTTTTTTGCTGCGGAAATGCACCATAAACTGCAACAGATTTTTCCATTACATGTTCTGTGTGTTCCTGGCCTAAAGGGGTTGTCTGAGTTATAAAACATGGTCTCCCCAGGCAGGAATTCACCTAAACTAATAAAAACTCATCTATTTGACCCCGTCACACTTCTAGCTGCGATGCTCCGATCTTTCCTGACATTATTTTTGCTGCAGCAATAGTGTGCCTATATAGCATCAGTGGTATTCGGCACATGTCCGCTTGGACAGCCCCTTTAAATTTCTGAAATGCCATAGACTGACATGTAATAGCAGAAAAGGGCCTGTTGCTTACCCCTACATAAGTCCCCCCCCTGCTGCCTATGGGTGCCATATATAAACAGACTGCCACAACCATAGTGTACTAGATGGCAGTGGTCATGTAATTTCCACATATGACTTTCTACCCAGCTGCCTCCTATACTGCGCAGGCGCTGGAAGCGTTCAGAACAGGCACAGATACAGAAGATCCTGCTGTCTGTGTCTGAGCTTGTGCTGAAAGCTTTAAAGGCCTGCGCAGTAGAGAAAGCAGCTAGGTGGAAATTACACGACCGCTGCCATCTTGGACACGATGGTTGCGGTGGGCTGTTTATATATGGCACTCATGGGCAACACAGGGACTTCTACTGGCATGCTGTGTTAAGCAGTGAACCCTCTTCGGCTACTTTCACATCTGTGTTTTTGCTGTTTTGCGAATCGGCAGGGGATCTCAAAACCACAGCAAAACGCATCCGTTTTAATAATACAACCGGCCTCATCTATTCAGAAAGGATCCGATTGTATTATATTGAAAATGAAGAAACGGGATCTGGCACTAAAAATATCGTAAGTCAACGGAAGGAGGTGTGTCACGCCGCTCGCTTACTGAGTGGCCGAGTAGGAGTCGGCACGGCTAACTGTGAACGCGCCTAGGGTAGGGAAAACTCACGGCCAATTGCGCATGCGCCCGAGGGTAGTGAAAACTTACTGGGCTGTAAGTTTTCACTACCCTCGGCGCATGCGCAATTGGCCGTAAATTTTCCCTACCCTGGGCACTAGAATAGACAAGATCCAGCAAGCGTTAGCCGCGCCTGTGCACTGGGATGTAAGTTTTCAATACCCTCGGGCACATCCGCAATTGGCCGTGAGTTTTCCCTACCCTATGCGCGTTCACAGTTAGCGGCACTTGCCTGCGCCGAATCCTTTTCAGCCACTCAGTAAGCGAGTGGCGTGACACACCTCCTCCCACACCCGCAAACGTCACTTCCGACGGAACCGGAAATGACGAGGGTAGCGAAAGTTCACGGGTAGGGAAAAATAACGAAACACCAGCCATTCCATGCATAGCACGGGCAGCATCCGTGCGGCTGCCGCAGATGGATCCCATTCAACTTAAATGGGCCTGTGATCCGTCTGTTCCGCAAAAAAGTAGTGCATGCACTACTTTTTGGCGGTGTGGAGGCACGGCCAGAAACACCACGGAAGCACTCTGTAGTGCTTCCGTGGGGTTCCGCTCCGTCCTTCCGCACCGCATCTCAAGTGAATGGGTCCGTGATGCGGGATGCACGCACCCGGTGTCCGCCGTATACGGGCTGCAATACGGCCACGGTGGGGCAACAGCCATGTGTATGAGCCCTAAAACAGCTGATCAGTAAGGGTGTGGGATGTGGGAAAAACTGATTTGCTACCACAAAGCGCCAAGAAATTCAGATTCGTGGTGAATCAAATTTTTCAGAAATTCGGATTGAATTCCACCTCATTAACTTCGATTCGCCCAGCAATAATTCTACAGTAATAACAATATTAAAACGTAGGTTTATACTTACCGCAGCCCGGGCTGCATGTTTGAGGAGTCTAAAAATCTGTTTGTTGCGGTGACACCTCCATGCTCTCTGAATTCGGATAGCAGCAACGCCAATATCAATTCTGAAGAATACAAATAAAGCATAATGCACGGTGTCAGACTGGGGTTCCCTGGGCCCACCAGAAGAAAAGAGTTTGAGGGCTAGTCCTCCATCTATGCAGAACCTGTGCATTGTTGCCAACAGTCGGTGGATAGGTCATCAGTACCTGATCAGTGGGGGTCCGACATCCGGGACCCCGCAGATCAGCTGTTTGAGAAGGCACCGGCTTACCAAGCACAGCGCCGTACATTTTATAGCGGCTGTGCTTGGTATTGCACTCAGCCCCATTCACTTCAATGGGGCTGAGCTGCGCCTCGGCCTCATGACCGATGAATATGTCGTCACTCGGCCTACGGAAAGCTGAGAGGGCCGTGGCGTTACTGTAAGCGTCGCTGCTTTCCCAAACAGCTGATGGGCGGGGGTCCTGGGTGCTTGACTCCCACAGATCAGATACTGAGGACAGGGCGTCAGTATTAAAGTCTCGGAAAACCGAGTAATTTTTTACATTCATTTTACACAACCCCCTGATTTCTGAAGCTCTAAACACTTACTTATGTGTCACTTCTGCTTGCCATGATTTAACTTGATCTTTCCTTGGTGGCAGTGACTCTACAGAAGAACTGGCAGGCAGACTGATAGAGATGGATGTGATGGACATGGCATCCAGGATACTGCAAACCCTCTGTGCATGGATCTGTGGTGGAAGAAGAGAAGAGAGGAGCTGCGGTCACAGGAGTCCTATGTATCATGTGATGGAGCACTGTTCACATACCTACTCCCCAGAATCGCGGCGTCTACCGTCACCATGACAACCATGAGATCTACGTCACATCCTAGTTCGCCTGTAAACTTCCCTACATAAAGATGGCGCATCCTGCGTCACGTTTTTGGCTTCCGCTTCCTAAATCTATCCTAGACTATGGCGTTGAGAGCATGTTCGCCTCATAACGGATGGCTGTTGAAATAAACTCGTATTAGGTTGCGTGAATGTTTTCTTCTGGTCAAATTAGAGGTGTAACCTTGACGTTTTAAAAGGTTTGTCCCATCCGAGACGCCGTCGCAGCGCACATACGCGTTGCTAAGGGTCTAGCGGTTGCTAAGGGCTCCGCGGCCTGGTTTCCTTCTGCAGCCTGACCTCCCCTCCGCTGTCATGTTCAAGGTGAGAAATGAAAGGAAGCTACAGAGCTGCCCTTGGTTTATGGGGAGATCTCCACGTGTACTCAGCATGGCTGTCAGTGAATAGACTTCAGAGCCAGTGACCCGAATGGGGCACCGTGACCCTTGTGTCCCGGTGTTACGTGTGCGTCCTGTGGGTCCCCTTCTCCTGTCATTAGTGGTAGATCTGGGTCCAGACTGCTGGTTCTGGTCTGACAGTACTGGGACCATTATGTAGTAATGACTGCAGGGTAAAGAATGGAGCAGAACACAACCCCTAACATCTGGTATAGTAGGAAATGTTACTCCATCAGGTGGACTCATTTCTCATTCCATAGTTGATTAGTTTATAACAGCAAGACAATCCTGGCGCCGCTTATCCCTATATTATTATATGACTCGCTGCTGCTGAATGGAAAAGAATCTGTGGGCTTACCAGCAGTGTATTGCCCCCACCACCTCGGTTCGTTCATTGATCGTGCCCCTGTTCAAAGGGGTTGTGCCCCTAATACGCAGTGGATTTTGGCGAAGGCCACTGTGTGAACTAGCCCTAATACTGCTATGTGCATGGAACCTTAAAGGGGTTGTGCCCCTAATAACACTTAGGCCTCATGCACACAGCCGTGGCCGTATTGCGGCCCACAAACAGCAGGTCTGCAATATGCGGGCACCGGCCATGTTCTCCCGATTCACGGATGCGGACCCATTAACTTGACGGCTGTGTGCATGAGGCCTTAATAGGTGTTTGATCTCAGGGGTCTAACCGCTGGGACCCCCAGTGATTGCAAGAACAGAGGTCTGCAAGTGTCCCATGAGAATGGGGCAAGGGGGGGGGACATGGGACTTCTGAATACAGTGCTGGTAGCAGTCCCATAGACGTGAACAGAGCAGAGGACACACGTGCACCCCACCGCTCCATCCTCATGGGGCGGTACACAAGCACTTGTGGACCCCATTCTCGTGATCGCTGGGAGATCTGCAAGGGCCGTCAAACTTCCCCACAAGGATGCGCCTCATCATAAATTAGAGGGGTTATTCAGTAAATTATATTGATGATCTATCGTCTGGATAGGTCATCAATAGATCGGAGGGGGTCCAACTGTCTGGACCCCTGCTGATCAGCTGTTAGAAGAGGCCGGCGCTCAGTGAGCCCCGCAGCCTCTTCCTAGGCCAGTGACATCACCGTACATTGGTCACATGACCTAGTTGCAGCTCAGCCCCATTGAAGTGAATGAGCTGCAATACCAAGGACAGCCGCTATACAATGTACAGTGCTATGCTTGATGAGCTGCCGGCAGAAAGCCGCGCTCACGGACGGGTGCTGAGACTCGGACCCCCGTTAATGTGATAATGATCCTCAGGGTAGGTCATAATTAGACCTATTTCACACTTGCGTTCTGAGGATCCGGCGGGCACTTCTGTCCCGCCGGATCCGTCAGAACGCAAGTCGCCTGAAGCATTAGAAGACTGATCAGTCTTCGAAATGCTTTGAGGTTACTATGGCAGCCAGGACGCTATTAAAGTCCTGGTTGCCATAATAGTAGTGGGGAGCGGTATACTTACCGTCCGTGCGGCTCCCGAGGCGCTCCAGAATGACGTCAGAGCGCTCCATGCGCATGGATCACGTGATCCATGCGATTACGTGATCCATGCGTGTAGGGCGCCCTGGCGTCACTCTAGGCGCCCGGGAGCCGCACGGATGGTAAGTATACTGCTCCCCGCTCCCACTACACTTTACCATGGCAACCAGGACTTTAGCGTCCTGGCTGCCATGGTAACCGATGAAAAAAGCTAAGCGTTGGATCCGGCGATGCGCCGAAGCAGACGTTTAGCTTAAGGCCGGATCCGGATTAATGCCTTTCAATGGGCATTAATTCCGGATCCGGCCTTGCGGCAAGTGTTCAGGATTTTTGGCCGGAGCAAAAAGCGCAACATGCTGCGGTATTTTCTCCGGCCAAACAACGTGCATCCTGAACGGATTTCTCTCCATTCAGAATGCATGGGGATTAAACTGATCAGGATTTTTCCGGCATAGAGACCCGACGACGGAACTCTATGCTGGAAAACAAAAACGCAAGTGTGAAAGAGCCCTTATATTTACCAGGGTAACCCCTTAAAGCACTTGCTCTGGCAGCACAGGGTATATCAGGAACGGCGAAAAAACACCAGTCTTCATATGACTGAATGCTTTCTCTAATTTGTTACAAATCCAACAACACAATTGGACTCCGCATAGAGATTTTCTTCTCTACAAGCATGAGTTCTGGGGGGTATATATCTGAGGACGATGGGGACTGTGTGGATCTGTATATCACCATACATCTCCGTGAACAGCGTTGTACGCATGAGCTCCGTATTCCATATGTATACTTGGACCAAATCTATGAACTCAAACTTATAGCACCATTTTAATTTTTATTTCAAAAGTACAGAATAGGCTAGAACTGCCTGCTGGATCCGGCAATCTGTATGCAAACGGATACCATTTGTAGACGGATCCAGATGCGGATCCGTCTCACAAATGCATTGCAATACCAGATCCGTCTCTCTGATTGTCATCCGGAAAAACGGATCCGATATTTATCTTTTTCACATTTTTGAAGGTCTGCGCATGCGCAGACTGGATCCGTCATTGCAGTAATTTTAATGCCGGCACTAATACTTGTCAATGGAAATTAATTCCGGCGAGCGTTCTGGATTTTTAGACTGAGAAAATAGGTATTTTCTCCGGCCAAAAAACGGAAGAGGGACTGCACTGATGCATCCTGAATGCAATGCTCTCTATTCAGAATGCATTAGGATTAAACTGATTAGTTTTTTACCCGAGGACGGTACTCAATACCGGAAAAGAATAACGCTGGTGTGAAAGTACCCATAAAACTACATCTTGGGCATGATGGGACTAACAAAATACTAATATAAAAAAATGGGCACAATGTGGTTTCCTGCACATGCCATATGCATTTTAGCATGTTTATTTTGGCCCACTAGCGCCATAGGTCTTAAAGCATACCCACGGGTGTGGAAATCGTATCGGACATGTAGTTCTGGGCGCCGGGCAGGTGGTTTGTTCGGTAGCTTGGCCCTGCTGCGGGCAAGTAGCAGGGCTGATATGGCTTTGTTTACCGGAGCAGTGGATCGGCGATGAGCTGGGGGCTTGGAGCAGTGATGCAGCCGCGGTGACAGAGCGGGGGGCGGGCATGGTGACAGCGTGGGAAAGAAGAAATGACAGAGCTGGAGGGGTGGAGCAATGAAAGGTTCTGTCACGTCTCTGGCTCGGAGGAGCAGTGACAGAGCCAGGGACATTGATGGTACTCTCAACTCTGCCAGCATCCCTCAGAGGACCTCTTTCTGCAGGTGTTGTCAAACTGGGAAGGTGAGGGGGGTCCTTTCCATGCCACATCAGCAGCTAATTTGCCTAAACCACCTAGAGGTATGAGTAGTGAAAAGTCCGCTATCCTCGAAGACTTTTGTGGACTATGAAAAATTTCAAAGATAAAAACATAAGTGTTGCTAGCATATTCTTCTATGTTGAAATCAAAACCATCTACTCTGTGTAGCATATTGAAAGTTGTGGAGATGATGTTCACAGTTAGTGTGCCAGAAGGGGTGTTTTCTCACATGAATGTAGTTAAAAACCCACTTAGAACAAGGCTTAAAGAGGACCTTTCACCTGAAAATGCATGTGAAACTGAAGACATACCCTTACTTGCCTGTCCCCCGTGGTGCTTAATCAGCTCTTCTTTTTTCAATATGTGCCCCCGTTTGTCCGCGGTGCCCCCCGCAATATCTCCCGCCGTGTATGCTAATGAGCCATTCGGCTCAACTGGGCGGGCCTGCAAAAGTTCTCCCGGGCGCGTCTTTCTTCTCCCTGGCACGGAGCGCATCCAATCAGTGCGCTCCGCTCTTAGCCAGGGAGAAGAAGCTCCAGTTCTCGCGAGAACAGGAGCAATTTCATTCATCCTGCTGCCGGTGCCATCTTGGATTCCCGCGGCGAGCAGCGTCGGAGGCGGAAGCAGGATGGATGAAATTGCTCCTGTTCTCGCGAGAACTGGAGCTTCTTCTCCCTGGCTAAGAGCGGAGCGCACTAATTGGATGCGCTCCGTGCCAGGGAGAAGACGGACACGCCCAGGAGAACTTTTGCAGGCCCGCCCAATTGAGCCAAATGGCTCATTAGCATACACGGCGTGAGTTATTGCAGGGGGCACCGCGGACAAACGGGGCCACATATTGAAAAAAGAAGAGCTGATTAAGCACCACGGGGGACAGGCAAGTAAGGGTATGTCTTCAGTTTCACATGCATTTTCAGGTGAAAGGTCCTCTTTAAGCAGGATATGCTGCAGGACTTCGTGCTCATTACAATGGAGGGACCTGAATATGAGGAATATGACCCCAGCAGAGCTATTGAGTATTGGCTTACATCTGGCGGAACAAAGCATGTGAGTGGACATAAGACCTCAGACACAGACCCTGAGAAAAAAACACCATTAAGCCCCCACAAATATAACCTGAGCAGTTATTAGCTTCCTGAACACTTCCAGAATAGTGGGGTCCCCCTAGCCCCCCAAAACTGGGGGACCCTGGAGGACACCCAAAATCTTAAAATCACCCCAAATCATAACCCTGGGTCAAGTTCTGGATACCCAGAGTACTTTAAAAATATTGGGCTACCCCTACACCCCACCCTCTGGCATGTGTGTGGGACACTTCCAGAAACAGCAGTGTACCACCTATGACTTCTAAAGTCTTACCCTAAGTTCACACCTGAGCGCTTTACAGCGCGTTCAAACGCGCTGTAAAACGCTCAAAACATGAAAACCAATGCTTTCCTATGGCCCTGGTTCTCACTTGAGCGTTTTACAGCGCGTTTGAACGCGCTGTAAAACGCCCGACGCATAAACAAGTACTTGAGCTTTTTTTGGGGCGTTTGTCGCGCGTTTTGTGATTGACAACACAGTAGTCAATCACAAGAACGCGTGTACGAACGCGCGTTTCCTATTTGCCAATACGCGCGACAAAAACACGCGTAAAACGCGCGTTTTTAGAACGCTCAGGTCTGAACCCAGGGTTATAGCAACTCATAGAAACACCATAGGAGCTCCTTGGGTTAAACCTTTCATTGACATACATTGAACCCCACCAGTGCTGCATCACAGGTTGAAGGCAAAAATCTTCCGTTGACTCTGCTTAAATTGTACTTGTCAGAACAGGGAGGCACTGTCACTTACGGTAATTTTCCTTTATGTGTTATGTTCAGTTCAAGCTCATCTTGAGGGTTCCTCTGTTAACTTACGTTTTTTGATAAAGTCAGCTACAGTTCTAGTTTGGAAATCTGTTCTGTTTAAGCTCACAATCTATTTTTGGGTTTGTTTGATTGAATTACAGTACATTTTGGGCCTGTCTTCTAAGTTGCTATCAATCAAGACCTTATTTAAATATGGGTTTGATTTAAAAATATTTTTTTGTATCAGGACAAGTAGATCGAGCCCCACTTTAGTCCTTCGACAAGTAGTTTTTTGGTGTTTTTTTTTCACACCCCTGATACCTATGCTTTCTGGTGATTTTTTTATTTATTTTTTTATGTCGGACACTTGTATGAATAATATCTGGCAGTCTACCCCTCTGCAGGCTCCATATCGAATTTTCAGTTATCCCTGAGATAGTGAACAGACACTAACTGTTGTGATATTTGCCATCGGGAGAAAAGAAGAGAATCTGTTTCCAAAGTCTCTCATTTAGGACTCGTGCACACGAACGTGTGCCGGCCTGGCCCGTGCCCGCGATCCTTATCTGACAGTCCGCACTACTTTTTTGCAAGGCGGAGGCGTGGACAAAAACACCACAGAAGCACTTTGTGATGCTTCCATGGGGTCCCATGCCTCCGTTCAGCACCGACCTTCTGGATTGCGGACCCATTTAAGTAAATCAGGCATGTCCAAACTCTGGCCCTCCAGGTGTTGCAGAACTACAACTCCCATCATGCCCTTCTGTAGGTTGTCCAGGAATGATGGGAGTTGTAGTTTTGCAACATCTGGAGGGCCAGAGTTTGGACATGCCTGAAGTAAATGAATCCACATCCGTGATGTGTGCATGAGGTCTTAAAGGGGCTGTGCAGCGATTTATATTGATGACCACTCAGGAGCTGAGCAAGCGCCATAGCCACCGGATTTATGCTGTTTGACACAGCAGACACCTGGGGACAAAGTCTTTGATCGGAGATATTGGCAAGCATGGACTTTGAACCCTCAGATGCTGTGGTCAATTGAAGCCATTGCATCTGAAAGGTGTTTTCCCTGGAGCGCTGTGATCCTGGGGCTGGAACAGCTCCCCCATGCTGAAATGGGGGGGGGGGGGGGGTGCTGTTCAGTGGCTGAGGCCCCTCGGGAAGGATCCAAGGCCTGCCACAGCAATATTAGGCCTCTTGCACACCGCCGTTTTGCTCCCGTGGCCGTATTGTGGGCTGCATATGGCGGTTCCACAATACACGGGGCACCGGCCGTGTGCATTCCGCATGACGGATGCGGACCCATTTACTTGATGCGGAACGGAACCCCACGGAAGCACTACGGAGTGTTCTATCTTTTTGCAAAACGGACGGATCACGGACCCATTTAAGTTGCGGTCCCCAGTGCACAGAACGGAACCAATACGTTCGTTTGCAAGAGGCCTTACTGTTGAATCTAAGGCTCCATAAGAACATGGTGAATATCCTATAGACTGCAATGGTAATTCAGTGCAGTTTATGGGTGAAGCTATCAGATGATCACACGTTCAGCTCTCCTTGGGTAAAAAGTGTAAAAAAAAAAAAAAGTTTTTAATAAGAAAAAAATATATATAAAAATTCAAATTACCCTTTTTCCCATATTAAAAATAAAGACTAATGGGGAGATTTATCACAACTGCTGCAAAGGAAAACTGGCTTAGTTGCCCAAAGTAACCAATCAGAGTCCACCTTTCATTTTTCACAGCTCCTTTGGAAATTGAAAGGTGGAATCTAATTGGTTGCTATGGGCAACTAAGACAGTTCTAATTTACACCAGTTTTGATAAATCTCCCCCTAAAAGTATTGCAACATCTCAAAATGCCCATACTATTAAAATATAAACTTATTAATCCCGTACTGTGAACATAGTAACAGGAAACAAATCAAAATCGCCGACTTGCTGTTTTTTCGTCTCTTGACCTCCCCAAGAAAATTTTATACAAAGGAATGAAAAGGTTATACACAAGCCAAAATGTATCAATAGGAACTACAGATCGCCCCACCAAAACCGAACCCTCACACAGCTCAGTAGACGTAAATATGAAAAAGTTATGGTGGTCAGAATATGATGATGCAGAGAAAAATGTTTTTCCACAGTTTTTTATTTTATAATAATAGTAATGTTTTTATATAGCGCCACCATATTCTGCATCACTTTACAATTTTGAGGGTTCATGTACACATCAAAAGACAGGGTACATGGTAATATATAAAACACTAGGAGTGTCCTGCTCACAAGAGCTTACAATCTATGAGGGAATGGGTGGGATACAAAAGATAAAGTTGGTTGTTTTAGGCCTCTTTCACACTTGCGTTGTTCGGATCCGTCGTGTACTCCATTTGCCGGAAGTGCCCGCCGGATCCGTAACAACTCAAGTCGACCTGAAAGCATTTGAAGACGGATCAGTCTTCAGTATGCTTTCAACGTTACTATGGAAGCCAGGACGCTATTAAAGTCCTGGTTGGCATAGTAGTAGTGGGGAGCGGGGGAGCGGTATACTTACCGTCCGTGCGGCTCCCGGGGCGCTCCAGAATGACGTCAGAGCGCCCCATGTGCATGGATCACGTGATCCATGCGTGTAGAGTGCCCTGACGTCACTCTGGAGCGCCCCGGGAGCTGCACGGACGGTAAGTATACTTCCCCCCTGCCTCCCCACTACACTTTACCATGGCAACCAGGACTTTAGCGTCCTGGCTCCCATGGTAACCATTGAGAAAAAGCTAAACGCCGGATCCGGCGATGCGCCGAAACGACATTTAGCTTAAGGCCGGATCCGGATTAATGCCTTTCAATGGGCATTAATTCCGGATCCGGCCTTGTGGCAAGTGTTCAGGATTTTTGGCCGGAGCAAAAAGCGCAGCATGCTGCGGTATTTTCTCCGGCCAAAAAACGTTCCGGTCCTGAACTGAAGACATCTTGATGCATCCTGAATGAATTTCTCTCCATTCAGAATGCATTGGGATAATCCTGATCAGAATTTTTCCGGCATAGAGCGCCGACGACGGATCTCTATGCCGGAAAACAAAAACGCTAGTGTGAAAGAGCCCTTACAAAGTGGTCCGGCCACCTATGTACTAAATAGAGTTCTGCAGACCAAGCTGCATGAGCAAGTGCATTGGGTGTGGGGATAAGGCCTCTTTTACACGAGTGTCACAGATTCTCTCAGGATCTGTTCAGGAAAAAACTGATGGTTTTGCACATACTGTAAGTTCAGTCAGTTTTTTCTGCACGAGTGCAATCAGTTTTTGATGCATTTTTCACTTGCGTGAACAAAAAACTGCAGAATAACCATCTACATCTCCTAGCAACCATCAGTGAAAAACGCATTGCATCTAGATACAATCTGTTCTTCCATGAAGCCCCATTCACTTCTGTGGAACCAGGGCTGCGTGAAAAACCGCGGAATATAGAACATGCTGCGATTTTTCCTGAACAGAGAAATGATGTGTGAAAAACGTCACTCATGAAATGAATGGGTCAGGATTCAGTCTGGATGCTATGTGTACATCGCATCGCACCCTGATGGAAAACTCGCTTGCGTGAAAGAGGCCTTACTGTCAGAAGAAATTGGGGGAGCGGGGGAGGAGTAGGATTAGGGAACATGGTAAGCCTGCCTGAAAAGATGTGTTTTTAAGGCACACTTGAAGCTAAGGAAGTTGGGAATTAGGGCTCATTCACACATCCGTATATTTCATTGGGGCTGCAAAAGATACGGACAGCACACCGTACTTCCGTTCCACGGCCCCGCAAAAAAAAAGACAGAGCATCTCCCTCGGACAAGAACAGGCATTACTATCATAGGGATGGAAGGTACGTGGCCGGTATCCAAGTTTTGCGAAGCCACAATTTGTGTACCACAAAACATATACGGCCGTCTGAATGAGACCTGAGCCGGATTATCTGGGGAAATCTACTTCCACACTGGTGCAAGTCTTGAAGACGGGAGTGAGAGGTTCAAATTATGGAGGATGGTACTCTTAGGTCATTGGCAGAAGAGACCGCGAGTAGGGTGGAAAACGGAAATAAGTTTTAAGCATTAGAACATCAGAAAAACGATATAAATGTGATATCGTAGTAATCGTACTGACCCAGAGAATGAAGGGAACGGGTAACTTTGACTGCATAGGGAATGCCGTAAAACTGAAACCCATAAAACTGTTTTTTTTTCCAATTCCACCCCATTTGGATTTTTTTTCCAGCTTCCCACTATATCGTATCTAATATTATTATTTATAATATTAACTGGTGCCCTTAGAAAGTCCAACTTATCGTGCATAAAACAAGCCCTGATCCGTGAACTGAAAAATAAAAAAGTTACGACTCTGGGAAGGCAGAGAGTAAAAAACAGAAAATCTCTGCATCGGTAAAGGGGTTAAACGTTTATTAATTTATTTAAAAAATATTTAAAATGGCCTTGAATTCATTTTACTAATGCACTTTATTCATTGATTTTGTTGTTTTACTGTGCACATAGGCACCCAAACTCCTGGGTGCCCATTGTGCTTTAGATTCAGTACATTTGTACATCGCTTTTAGCTGAGCGCAGTGAGAAAAGCAGGAGCCCACTCGGCTCAGCTAATCCTGGCACAGCACATGTATACATGGGGCCACTGTGCCATCATTTAGCCAAGCTGAGGGGCAGGAGTAGTGATGGGTGCTCCTGTCTGTACAGCGTTCGCTTGCTCCCCCATTGCTCCAGTACCTAGGACTTTGGGTGCCAATTTGCTGAGTAAGGCCTCTTGCACACGACCGTATGGCTTTTTCAGTGTTTTACGGTCCGTTTATAACGGATCCGTGGTTCCGTTTTTTAGTTTCCGTTGTGTCTCCGTTTCAGTTCCGTTCCGTTTTTCCGTATGGCATATACAGTATACAGTAATTCCATAATTAAAATTGGGCTGGTCTTAAAATTTTCAATAGATTGTTCAGCAAAAACGGAACGGATACGGAAGACATACGGATGCCTTTCCGTATGCTTTCCATTTTTTTTTTTTTTGTGGAACCCATTGACTTGAATAGAGCCACTGAGCGTGATTTGCGGACAAGAATAGGACATGGTCTATATTTAAAGGGTTTCTGTCATCAAGTTTTGACATTATAAGCTGTCTGACATTAGCTATGTGCTAATGTCAGAGCAGCTTGATAATGTCTTTTTTTTATAAAAATCCGATGTATATTTAGGCTAAAAAACGTCTTTTTATAATATGTAAATTAGCCTCTAGGAGCAGGGGGGGGCGTTGCCCTGCTCCTAGCGGCTCCGTGCGGCAACCTGCTGGCACGCCCCTTCTTTCTTTGATTGACAGTGCCGGGCAGCGATCCTCTCCTGCCTCCGGCACTGTCTCCCTGCTAAATCCTGCGCCGCCGCTCTGTATTCGGCACAGGCGCGGTGAGCTGAGGACGCTGGTGCCTGCTGTACAGAAACCCTTTAAACAGAACGGAAACGGAAGGCATACGGAGACACTTCAGTATTTTTTGCAGACCCATTGAAGTGAATGGTTCAGTACACTGTCAGTATACTGAACTGAAAAAACTGCCAGTATACGGTCCGCAAAACACTGTCGTGTGCATGAGGCCTAAAACAGCAAAATGTTCTAAATTAATTTTATTAAAACATTTGGTTTATATAATTTTGGTTACTCTTTAAGGTTTCTGATGGTGTTTATCGTTGGCCTTTTTTCTCCTGATATTCACATCCACAGTCACCAGGGGGCAGTAGAGTAGCTTTGTTTATTCGCCTTTGTTTTTATTGTAACGCAATACGCTTAGCGTGAAGGCATTCTACACAGGAGAAGAATTCTGTTTGCTGTTGTCTGTTTTGAAAAGGTCGTACTTTATAGGATGGAGGTTTTTGTCTTGTCTCTGCTGCAGACAGTATGTGTGGTATTTGGTGGTTTGTATTTTTTAATCACTTGCTAGTCAGTACATCGCCATGAATTTTAAAGAACCCGTGGCAGAAATCTGAGGCTGATATTCGGATTTCTGCTATGGATATATGCCAGTGCATTAGCCACATGTAATTGAATGGAACTCTTTTCTGGGCGTAATCCGCAGCAGCAATGAATATGCAGTGGATTTTAAAATGTCACCAGATTACGTGAGGATTTAGACCCGGAAGTATGTGAAAATAGCTTTCTGCATAGATCATTGGCTGCCATGTATGAAGGCTGGGGGTGGTTTTTGATGAAGCCTTATTAATGATGATCATAGTAAAAAGTAAGGGCCCTTTCACACTTGCGTTGTGTGAATCCGGCGTGCACTTCCGTCGCCGGAAGTGCACGCCGGATCCGGCACAACGCAAGTGAACTGAAAGCATTTGAAGACTGATCAATTTGAAGACTGATCATGCTTTCATTGTTACTATGGCAGCCAGGACGCTACTAGCGTCCTGGTTGCCATAGTAGGAGCGGGGAGCGAGGGAGCGGCATACTTACATTCCGCGCGGCTCCCGGGGCGCTCCTGAATGACGTCAGAGCGCCCCATACGCATGGATCACGTGATCTCTGCACTGGGGCGCCCTGGCGTCATCCTGGAGCGCCCGGGGCCGTGCGTGAATGTAAGTATGCCGCTCCCCGCTCCCACTACAGTTTTACTATGGCAACCAGGACTTTAGCGTCCTGGTTGCCATAGTAACCATTCACAAAAAGCTAAACGTCGGATCCGCCGATGCGCGGAAACGACGTTTAGCTAAAGGCCGGATCCGGACTAAGGCCTTTCAATGGGCACTAATTCCGGATCCGTCCTTCCTGCTTGCTTTCAGGATTTTTGGCCGGAGCAAAAAGCGCAGCATGCTGCGGTATTTGCTGCGGCCAAAAAACGTTCCTATCCTGAACGGAGGACATCCTGATGCATCCTGAACGTATTTCTCTCCATTCAGGATGCATTAGGAGAATCCTGATCAGTAGCTTTCCGTCCTAGAGAGCCGAGGACGGATCTCTAGGACGGAAAGCTAAAACGCAGATGTGAAAGGGGCCTAAGTAGGAATCGGCATAAATTGTGGCGTTTGGACCCCTTTTAGAGTGCATTCGGACATGGCCAGGTGGCGGTGGATTAGCGGTGTAATGTAACGGGATGGCCATGCTCTTATGGAGCCTCCGCTTCCCTCTTCATCTCTCTGTTTTTAGCTATACTACAGTGAATGAGAAACTAGGGCCCCCATTCAATTCCTCGCTGTTTTCCAGACCTCTGCCTGCTGCTAGTGAATGGAACCATGCACTGTCTATACATTCTGAGGTTATACCCCTCTTCTGAGGGACTATCCTGATACATAGTAACATAGTAACATAGTATATAAGGTCGAAAAAAGACATTTGTCCATCCAGTTCGACCTGTTTCCTGCAAGTTGATCCAGAGGAAGGCAAAAAACCCCTGTGAGGTAGAAGCCAATTTTCCCCACTTAAGGGGAAAAAATTCCTTCCCGACTCCAATCAGACAATCAGAATAACTCCCTGGATCAACGACCCCTCTCTAGTAGCTATAGCCTGTAATATTATTACACTCCAGAAATACATCCAGTCCCCTCTTGAATTCCTTTATTGTACTCACCATCACCACCTCCTCAGGCAGAGAGTTCCATAGTCTCACTGCTCTTACAGTGAAGAATCCTTTTCTATGTTTGTGTACAAACCTTCTTTCCTCCAGACGCAGAGGATGTCCCCTCGTCACAGTCACAGTCCTGGGGATAAATAAATGATGGGACAGATCTCTGTACTGACCCCTAATATATTTATACATAGTTATTAGATCTCCCCTCAGTCGTCTTTTTTCTAGAGTGAATAACCCTAATTTTGATAACCTTTCAGGGTACTGTAGTTGCCCTATTCGCTGTTTTCCAGACCTCTGCCTGCTGCTAGTGAATGGAACCATGCACTGTCTATACATTCTGAGGTTATACCCCTCTTCTGAGGGACTATCCTGATACGGTTAGAAATTGTTCACGTAAAAAGGGGGGAAACCCCTTTAGCTACATTAGAGTATGGCTCTGTTCACATCACACACATATACCTCTGAAATATGCCTCTGTAAAGCCATACACGTCAGAAAATGGCCACAATGTAAAGAAAACTTACTTTGCGTGCTTTACATTCTTTGCGGTGGCTCTTTGTAAAGGAAAGTGCACACCGGTAAGCCGCCATATGCCACCCAGACGGAGAACCAAAAGGACACTCTTTTCTCCTATGTTGGGTCAATGGAGACCTGTGGTTATGTGCGGTTAAGGCTACATGCACAAATCGCAGATCCGCAAAACACGGAAGCGGCTCCACGTTCCGTTCCGCAATTTACGGAACGCAGCCCATTATAGAAATGCCTATTCTTGTCCGCAAAACGGACAAGAATAGGACATGCTCTATTTTTTTTTGCGGGGGCACGGAGCGGAGCAACAGATGCGGACAGCACACGGAGTGCTGTCCGCATCTTTTGCGGACCCATTGAAGTGAATGGGTCCGCGGCCGAGCCACGAAATATGCGGCTCGGACGCGGACCCGAACAACGGCCGTGTGCATGAGGCCTATTCCTAAGTTCACACCTGAGCGTTTTACAGCACGTTCAAACACGCGCTAAAACGCTCAACACATGAAAACCAATGTTTTCCTATGGCCCTGGTTCTCACTTGAGCGTTTTACAGCGCGTTTGAACGCGCTGTAAAACGCCCGACGCATAAACAAGTACTTGAGCTTTTTTTGGGGCGTTTGTCGCGCGTTTTGTGATTGACACCACAGTAGTCAATCACAAGAACGTGCGTATGAACGCGCGTTTCCTATTTGCAAAAACACGCTGAAAAACGCGCGTTTTAAGAATGCTCAGGTCTGAACCCAGGGTAAGGCCTTATTCACACGTCCGCAATGTAGTCCGCATGTATTCCGCAATTTTGCGGAATACATGCGGACCCATTGACTGTGAATGGGGCCGGGAAAGATGCGGAGAGCACACACTGTGCTCTCCGCATCGATCTTGGCGGAGCGCGCCGCCGATTTTCCGGTCCACGGCTCCGCAAAAAAATAGAGCATGTCCTATTCTTGTCCGCAATTGCGGACAAGAAGAGGCATTTTCTATGGAGTCCGGGCAATGTGCGGTCCGCAAAAATGCGGAATGCACATTGCCGGTGTGTCCGTGTTTTGCGGATCCGCGGCTCCGTGGATCCGCGGCTCCGTGGATCCGCAAAACACTTGCGGACGTGTGAATGTAGCCTAAGTGTGTGGGCTTTTGGGGCAAATACAGCCTACTGCAGATTTAGGCCTCTTGCACACGACAGTATTTTGCGGACCGTATACTGGCAGTTTTTTCAGTTCAGTATACTGACAGTATACTGAACCATTCACTTCAATGGGAGCGCAAAAAATACTGAAGTGTCTCCGTATGCCTTCCGTTTCCGTTTTTCCGTTCCATTTAAATATAGAACATGTCCTATTCTTGTCCGCAAATCACGTTCAGTTGTTCCATTCAAGTCAATTGGTCCACAAAAAAAACGGAAAGCATACGGAAAGGCATCCGTATGTCTTCCGTATCCATTCCGTTTTTGCTGAACAACCTATTGAAAATTTTAAGACCAGCCCAATTTTAATTATGGAATTACTGTATACTGTATGTGCCATACGGAAAAACTGAAACCCAACGGAACAAAAAACGGAAAAACGGATCCGAAAAAAACAGACCACAAAACACTGAAAAAGACATACGGTCGTGTGCAAGAGGCCTTACCCTGGCCTTCTCAACTGCTTTCTGGCATCAAAAATATGAAAACCTTTGCGGACATTTTTTAAAATTAAAATGCCAGCTCCCTGTAGAGTTTACTATATGAACGGAATGAGTCCTGCTGTGTAGTAAGGTAGCGTCCAGTCGGATCACTTCTTTTTGCATTGGTTGCACTGTTACTTGCGCTGAGGCCAGCCTTGATGCATATAGGAAATCCTCCTAATCTTAAGGCTGATTAGATCTCTTCCAGGAAGCTCGTAGATGAAAATAATGCTTTATGTGAATTTCCTGCTAAGTGACGGTTCTAGTAGCTTGGAGCATGTGAATGGAGTTGGTTATTTGCTGTGAGCTGCCTGTTTCCCTGTAGGCTTTACATAGAGAGTAATGACGACACGTCCAGGTTGCATCGTCTGTTATTTACAGGGAGCCACGTATGCAGCAGAGCTGTAGATGAAATATATTTACCGACATTGCTCCTTCCTTCTCCTAAGTGTGGCTAATATTCTAATATCCTGATCTCAGGCATATATACTACAGGGAGAAACCCATTAGAAGTCATCCCACCTTATCAAATGTGTGATGTAGAAAGAAGCAAGGGCACTTTGAGGACCTATAAGAGGACTTCCCCCCCGCATTGCTCCAGCTGCTCATCGTGAAAAATAGTCAGTAACTACCTGGTGACATCCAAATCCATGGGCTCAGGCTGCTTTCACACTAGCGTTTTGGTTTCCGTATCTGAGATCCGTTCAGGGCTCTCACAAGCGGTCCAAAACGGATCAGTTTTGCCCTAATACATTCTGAATGGATAAGGATCCGCTCAGAATTCATCAGTTTGCCTCCGTTCAATCTCTATTCCGCTCTGAAGGCGGACACCAAAACGCTGCTTGCAACATTGTGCTGTCCGCCTGACGAAGCGGAGCCAAACTGACACAATCTGGCACAATAGAAAACTGATCCGTCCCTCATTGACTTTCAGTGGTGTTCAAGACGGATCCGTCATGGCTATAGAAGACATAATACAACCAGATCTGTTCATGACGGTTGCATGCGGTTGTATTATTGTAACGGAAGCGATTTTGCAGATCCATGACGGATCCGCCCAAAACGCGAGTGTCAAAGTAGCCTCAAAGTGCTACAACCATGTAGACATCAGACCATATTTTGGGGATTGCATACTGCTACCGCCTGCTGACTGAATGAATTCTCCCCATGTATATCTAAAGTCTTCGTTGTATTTGGGGGTTGGATCCCCACAAGGTCTCTATGACATCACTGCACTAGACAGAATTAAAAGACAGGACATTTTGACATCGGAGACTCTCAGGAGTACAGTTTATGCACACGACCTTATGTATTTTCTATTTACATTCCGTTTTTTTGTGTTCCGTATACGGAACCATTCATTTCAATGGATCCACAAAAAAACGGAAGGTACTCCGTATGCATTCCGTTTCCGTTGTTCCATTCAGAGATAGAACATGTCCCATTATTGTCTGTCTAACGGAAAAGGATAGGACTGTTCTATCAGGGGCCAGCTGTTTCATTCTGCAAAAAAACAGAATGCACACAGACGTCATCCGTATTTATTGCAGATCCGATTTTTGCGGACAGCAAAATACTGAAAAAGCCATACGGTCGTGTGCATGAGCCCTTAGACTTTCTGCCACTGAAAGGTCTTTTCATTTTCTTTTGGTAGGTGCTCTTTTTAAGGAGATTGCGTTCATGTATGTGATAGACACTTTGTAAGGCTGAATGTTTAATGAAGGGTTTGTCCATTTAAGAAAACCCATTTTTTTTTTATACCTTATTAGGTAATTCTGCGTTAAATGAGTTCATGCTAAATACAGAAAAGTACCTAAATCTGCCTGAATTTTGACCAGATGATGCTACCAGAAACAATTCTTTTTTCTTTTCATTATCTTTCATTCATTTTCTGTCAGATAGATCTCAAGTAGTATGTGTGGGCAAACCTGTTTCATCCCCCCTCATCTTGAATGTTGGCGCCCCTCAAGGCTGTGTCCTGAGTCCATTGCTCTACTCATATACGTGTTATTGTGTGGCCACCTCCAGTTCCTCTACAAATATTGAGTTAGGGCTCTTTCACACTTGCGTTTTTGTTTTCCGGCATAGAGATCCGTCGTCGGGTCTCTATGCCGGAAAAATCCTGATCAGGATCATCCCCATGCATTCTGAATGGAGAGAAATCCGTTCAGGATGCATCAGGATGTCTTCAGTTCAGGACCGGAACGTTTTTTGGCCGGAGAAAATACCGCAGCATGCTGTGCTTTTTGCTCCGGCCAAAAATCCTGAACACTTGCCGCAAGGTCGGATCCAGAATTAATGCCCATTAAGGCCCCTTTCACACTGGCGTTTTTGCTTTCCGTCCTAGAGTTCCGTCCTCGGGGCTCTAGGACGGAAAGATACTGATCAGGATTATCCAAATGCATCCTGAATGGAGAGCAATCCGTTCAGGATGCATCAGGATGTCTTCCGTTCAGTATGTGAACGTTTTTTGGACGTTGATAAAAGCGCAGCATGCTGCGGATTTGTCTCCGTCCAAAAATCCGGAAGACATGCCGTAACGCCGGATCCGGAATTAATGCCCATTGAAGTGCATTAATCCGGATCCGGCCTTAAGCTAAACGTTTCGGCGCCGGATCCGACGTTTAGCTTTTTCTCAATTGTTACCATGGCAGCCAGGGCGCTAAAGTCCTGGTTGCCATGGTAATATGTAGTGGGGAGCGGGGGAGCAGTATACTTACCATCCGTGCGGCTCCCGGGGCGCTCCAGAGTGACGTCAGGGCGCCCCACGCATGATCACGTGATCGCATGGATCACGTGATCCATGGGCATGGGGCGCTCTGGCGTCATTCAGGAGCGCCCCGGGAGCTGCACGGACTGTAAGTATACCGCTCCCCGCTCCTACTATGGCAACCAGGACTTTAATAGCGTCCTGGCTGCCATAGTAACCTGAAAGCATTTCGAAGACTGATCAGGATCCTGATCAGTCTTCTAATGCTTTCAGGCGACTTGCGTTCTGACAGATCCGGCGGGACTGAAGTGCCCGCCGGATCCTCAGAACGCAAGTGTGAAAGAGGCCTAAGCTAAACGTCAATTCGGCGCATCGCCGGATCCGACGTTTAGCTTTTTCTCAATGGTTACCATGGCAGCCAGGACGCTAAAGTCCCAGCTGCCATGGTAAAGTGTAGTGGGGAGCGGGGGAGCAGTATACTTACCATCCGTGCGACTCCCGGGGCACACCAGAGTGACGTCAGGGCGCCCCACACGCATGGATCAAGGGCGCCCCACACGCTCCCCACTACTACTATGGCAACCAGGACTTTAATAGCGTCCTGGCTGCCATAGTAACCTCAAAGCATTTCGAAGACTGATCAGGATCCTGATCAGTCTTCTAATGCTTTCAGGCGACTTGCGTTCTGACGGATCCGGCGGGACGGAAGTGCCTGCCGGATCCTCAGAACGCAAGTGTGAAAGAGGTCTTAGTTGATGACACTGTTGTGGTAGGTCTGATCTCCAATGAGAGGACCTTCCTGGAGGAGATCAATCACTTGGTAACCTGGTGTCGAGATAACCATCTCAGTCTGAATGTCAACAAAACAAAGGAAGTGGTGGGGGATTTCAGCAGGAAACAGAGGAGGATCTATCACCCCGTCAGGATTAATGGCCATGAAGGTGGTGAAAGACCGCAGACACCCAAATAACGGTCTATTTTGTCTCCTGCGGTCTGGGAAACGTTACCACATTTAAAAAGCGAACACCGAGAGAATGAGAAAGAGTTTCTACGTGCCGGCCATTCGGATGCTGAATCAGAACATCATAGAGGGACAGATAAATAAATGAATGTTCCTGTAGCTGAACAATCATCAGACATTTTTATTGTACTATCGATGTTTTTAATGTAATGTTACGCTACTCTTTTTTTTTTATTGTAATGAAATGTCGTTTGAGCATTTCACCGCATGTTATACTATTTATTGCGCTGTGTATGACAAATGAACTTAAAACTTGAACTAAGCATCCAACACCTTCTCTGCCGAGGATGCCCTCAGAATGGAACACCATAGCCTAGGACATGGATGGCCAACCTGAGGCTCTCTGGCTGTTGCAAAACTACAACTCCCAGCATGCTCAGACTACCTACAGCTATCAGCCTACAGCAGGGCATGGTGGGAATTGTAGTTTTACAACAGCTGGAGAGCCACAAGTTGGCCATGCCTGGCCTAGGACATGTGCGATTTTAAAACCCATTTTAAGAAAGGTAATTCGCCTAAATTTGCCCACAAACAGTACCCTCATATTTACTGCTCTAATGCACCCAAGAAAAGAGCAGGAGTGTGTATAGCGGTTCGTAATTCAGTGACTTTCTTAGAAAAGGAAGTGGTTATTGACAATGGGGGAAGGTATATTGACACCTTATGCATATTATTGATGTTTATGTACCATATTTCTCCCAGATATCCTATCTGAATTCACTGATGAAACACTTGAGACCTACAATACAGGGTAAACCATTACTATTTGGGGATTTTAACAGTATAGTTAACCATGATTTGGATTTCACGTTGCAGTGCAATAGACATTTACCGTGTCTAAGTCTATGGTGAACTTAACATGACTTGTATGACGATTGGAGATGTACGCATGGTAACGAAAAAGACTTCACGTTCTACTCCTACGGCGATAATATATATACCAGGATAGATATGTTTCTTCTTACTAAATGGCTATTTATTGACATTGTATCAAGCAAAATCCTTATCATTACATGGTCTGATCCTGCCCCTGTTTCACTTGTCTTGAGCACTCCTGCCCACCCAGCCAATACGGCAGCTTAATCCAGTTATCCTAACTGTGCAGAAGATAAAACATAAACTGCGAATTTAGCTGAATTTTTTTCAATTCATACCCTTTTCACATCCAGCCCCTTTTATTATTTGGAATACTCAAAGCCGATATGTGATGCCTTTTAATTCAACAGACGGCACACCTTAAAAAACGCATATCAAGGAACTTCATAATCTACCGGCGAAGACTGCTCAACTAGAAGCTTCTTATAAACTTAACCCTGACACGCCACGCTCTCAAGAAACATTTGGCACAATCATTTGATAAGCAAACAAGAAACCTTTAAAATGTCATACTATAATTCTTACAATAAAGCGAGGAAGTTTATGGCACGTAGAGTCAAAGATGTCTGTTCTAAATCAAGAATAACGGCCCTTCAATCTAGGTCCCAACCCAGTGCCGTAGCCAATCCTTATGACGTAGCGAAGACATTTTGCACATATTATTATGACCTATACAACCTGCAGGAAGATAGAACAACACCTCAACCCACATTAGACAAAATCAACACCTTTTTTGTTTTCCGGTCGGTGTTCAGTCGGTTCATCTACCCTCACCTAAGCTCAAACAACTCACTGAATAATGAAATAACTCATCAGGAAGTTTCTGAAGCGATAACGTCTTTGAAAAATGGTAAAGCCCCAGGTCCTGATGGCTTCAGATGAATATTTTACGTATTTCTGCGACACCTTGACTCCACACCTTTTGTAATGTTTTTAATTTAGCTTTGTCTAAAGGCACATTCCCTGAAGAAATCCTAAACGCTATTATTATTACTCTATATAAGACAGGGGCCTCCAAACTTTCCCACCAACGTTTTCCTCATTTCACTCCTCAACTCAGACCTTAAAATATATGCAAAAATATTATCAAATAGACTTTTGCCCATGTTATCATCCCTCATAAAAGGGGACCAGGGGGGTTTCACTCAGTGTCGTCAGGCACCGGACAGAACTAGGAGTCTTATCAACCTGATACATCATGCCAATATGCATAGAACGCTTTCTCTGCTACTTTAATTAGTGTCAGTAAAGGTTTTCAGTAGGGTACTGCGGGGTATGCCGTCGCTGGTTTAGGCTTCTTGGGCTTTGTGGAAGGTACTAGTAAATGGCATCATATCAGATACCTTCCAAATTGCACTTGCCAAGGGTGTCCCTTGTCCCCACTAATCTCTATCATTAAGAAACCACTAGCCGAAAAGATTAGATCAGCTAACTTCATGATAGACTCCATCTCCCACAAAATCAATCTATTCGCATTCTATGTCATACTTTTACTAACTTATCTGCAGCCATATCTCTAGGAGCGAGGGATATATTAGAACATCCGTTCTGTTTCCTATTAAAAAAGCAACTTTAACAGCATGACAATTGGCCATGTCTTCATTAGATAGCTCCACACGGACGGATTGGCCATAGACCTTACAGCAGGGGTCTCAAACTCGCGGCCCGCGGGCCATTTGCGGCCCTCAGTACAATATTTTGTGGCCCGCACCAACGGCCGGCCTGCGCAAAAATGAATGAATGAAAAAAAATCATCTGACTTACTGTAGTACTGCTGCAGCGCCACGCCGCCCGCCCAGCCTGCGAGTACCGTCATGGCAACACATGGTCACATGGGATCAGGGCAGGCCACGGGTTGTGACAGGGTGAGTGAGCAGTGCCGCGGCGGCGGTGGGAAGCAGCCAGAGCAGAGGGACTATCAGAGGCGAGCAGTCTGACACAGCCACAGCGGTCAGAAAAAGATTTAATTGAAGAGTCGCAGGCAGCCGGCAGGAGAGTCAGGACAGGTCAGGTTGTGTTATGTAAGGGTAGCGAGTGTGGTGTGAGTGACAACACAACATGGATGGCATGGAGGGGAGAAATGTGATAACATGGATGGGGGGGAGAAATGTGACAACATGGAGGGAGCCAGAGGGGGAACTTCACTCAATGTTCTATTCATGTTCAAGACACTTCATGTTCAGAAGAAATAATTAAAACTGTTAATAATGACATTTGAGGACTTTTTTTTGTGAAATCCCTAATGCGGCCCAGCCTCACCCAGACTTTGCTTCCTGCTGCCCCCAGGTAAATTGAGTTTGAGACCCCTGCCTTACAGGGATTGTTCCCGTTGGGCCGATACCCAGGGGGCCTCCTGAGCCCTCCTCACAGCCGGCCAGTGGAAGTTTTTGGGGATGTATTTTGTGCTGCCGGCAGTATTTTGTGATGAACTGTGGTTTCTGGCTCTGTTGGGGTGGTATAATGTGCCACGATATGGTATTGCTGGCCCTGCCTTCCATCAATTTGGACCCAAGTACAAAACAGGGCCACTTTTAGTATTTCTTCCAGGGCCACTTTAAGTTCCCAGTCCGTCCTTGGCTCCACACCTATCGTAAAAGTCCCTATCCTCATTGAGACTTGGGACAACCATACATTAGATCTGCATTTAGATTTATGGAAGGGACAGGGAATGTGTGACATAAGTAATAAAATCATGTCCTTTTCGCTGCTTCAGAGTAAATTTCATCTTCCATCCGAAGAACAATACAAATACAACCAAACTGCATCCTTCCTTTCAAAATCACCAAAGCCCGAACAACTTAACTCACAGTATAATCAAATAACTCATCAAGTTTTCTTTCAAAATTACACTTTTTCAACCTATCACTTCCTAACCCTTTGAGGGCAATTATTCCGCCTTCTCTCCAACAATATAATAGAGGGATTTAAACGATTTATTCCTCACTCACGAAGAATATGGCATTTCAGAAACACTCACAGATGTCTCAATGGGAAAGGGATTTCTCTAAAACATTTACAAAAACGGTGTAGATGATGGCGATTAGTTGGGCACAGAGCTACCGCTTGTGCATCACACTGGGAACAACTTCATTAATTGCTCCTTCGCTGGTATTATACACCTTTACGCCTCTCACGTAGTTATTCTACTACTTCACCTCGATGTTGGAGAGGATGTAGAGGCGAAGGTTGTAGACTTCACATATTCTGGGCTTGCCTGAAACTTACTTCTTTTGGGATTCTATCTCCCAATTACTAAGTGATTTATACTCCTTCATGAGTGACCTCCACCCAGAATTAGCGTTAGTAGATATTGATAGGTTCCAGCTCCCTTGCAGAACAGTTGTTTGCCGTGCCCTGCATGCAGTTAGAAATTGGAAGGGAGCGGTGACTCCCACAATAGCGGAGATTCATTCCATAGTGTCTGATAATTACATTTTTGAAGTATAGCGACATACCAGAGAGGAAAGTCAAAGCATTTCACCATCAATGGTCCAAATGGGGTTCTCTACACCCTTGTGTACTCATCTAAATAACCTTTATTGGGTCCTATGACATTTACATTGTTATATCTATACATCCTTTGCAAGGTTACGATTACTCATGTAATAAAACTAGTGTCAAGTACACTCTCCTTCTGGGATCTTTAAGATTCTTTATTGCCCTTTATTTTATTTTCATTGTGTTGGATTTTGTTTCTTGTTGTAAGGTCTTAGTGTTGCACTGAACGTAACGCTCATCAGGAGACATGAAATGCAAATCCCAAGGACTTTGTGATCATTTAATTCAATTAAATCTTTATTTTACTTGGATTGTGAATGCCTGTATGCCAATTGCCAATCGTACAGCACACTTACATAATAAGAAACTAAGGGGGTCATTTATGATGAGACGTACGCCTCTTATTTGGTGTACTTTTGTCGCAGATTTGGTCGCAAATGGGATTTGATGCCGAATCTGCGACATTTCCCTGCTCACGCTACTTTTTCGAGGTGGCGGGGAAGAGGGCCAGATCGGCCAACCTGTCTCATTTATCATTGAAAGTGCACAGAGCTGGTGAAACTCGAAAAATTAGAATGTCATGCAAAAGTCCATTGATTTCAGTAATACAATTTAAAAAGAGTTGCGTTAATGCAACTTAAATTTTTTTGAAAAGGTTCAATATTCTAGTCCGCTAATTAATCCATACCCCTGAGCAAAGGGTACCTGAGATTGTGACTTTGGGTTTTTCATAAGCTGTAAGCCATAATCATCCAAATTATAACAAATAAAGGCTTGAAATATCTGGTTTTGCATGTAATGAGTCTATCTTATATATTAGTTTCACCTTTTAAAGGGAACCTGTCACCTGGATTTTGTGTATAGAGCTGGGCACATGGGCTTCTAGATGGCTGCTAGCATATTTGCAATTTCCAGTCCCCATAGCTCTCAGTGCTTTTATTATGTCAAAAAAACGATTTGATAGATATGCTAATGAACCTTAGATGAGTCCTGCTTTTTGAGATGAGTCAAGCGTCCTCTGTTTCCGGAGCCCAGGCACGCCCACTGTGAAGAAGCCAGCACCACCCCGCATCCTCTGACTCTCCTCCTTGCTCCCCGACGTCATAAAGCTAGATCGCCGTAATCTCGCGATAAACGAGCTAGCGCATGCGCAGTTCGTTCCCTGAGGCTGATGCCAGCCCAGGGAAGGAACTATGTCGGCACTGCACATGCGCTAGCTCATTTATCGCGAGATTACGGCGATCTAGCTTTATGACGTCGGGGAGCAAGGAGGAGAGTCAGAGGATGCGGGGTGGTGCTGGCTTCTTCACAGTGGGCGTGCCTGGGCTCCGGAAACAGAGGACGCTTGACTCATCTCAAAAAGCAGGACTCATCTAAGGTTCATTAGCATATCTATCAAATCGTTTTTTTGACATAATAAAAGCACTGAGAGCTATGGGGACTGGAAATTGCAAATATGCTAGCAGCCATCTAGAAGCCCATGTGCCCAGCTCTATACACAAAATCCAGGTGACAGGTTCCCTTTAAGTTCCATTACTGAAATAAATGAACTGCACGATATTCAAATTTTTCGAGTTTCACCTGTAGATTGAAAGGGATTCTGTCACCACCTATAAGCCCTGTGAGCTAAACATATGCTCATGTCCAGGGTAGCATTCTGATTTCTAAGGTGGCCTTATAAAAGATATTTGTGGCTTTATTCTGCTAAAAAACAGGTTTTACTAACCTGTCAATCATTAAATTCAGGTCTGTGGATGCATGGGCTCAGCCTGATTCGCCCGTGCGGACTGCTGGCATCGGCTGCTTCTTGCGAAGTGCGCATGCGCCGGCACTTCGCTCAACTCTGGGATGACCTGAACACTGTGCGCACGTGCGGGATTTCAAAGCGTGAGGAGGGGGAGGGAGGGAGAGGCGGCACTGAGGAGGAGTAGTAGGCGGCGCTAAACGATGGGAAGGCGGCGCTGTGCACGAACGGCGATGAATGCGGCCGGGCACCATGCATCCACAGACCTCCCCTTGGGCACCTTAATTCAATGATTGACAGGTTAGTAAAAGCCACAAATAGCTTTTATAAGACTACCTTAGAAATCAGAATGCTACCCTGGACATGAGCATATGTTTAGCTCACAGGGCTTATAGGTGGTGACAGAATCCCTTTAAGCAAGTCCCATGGCCAGGACCTAAGTTATGTAGAGTCCGGTGCCTCTACATCAGTGTTTCCCAACCAGTGTGCCTCCAGCTGTTGCAAAACTACAACTCCCAGCATGCCCGCACAGCAAAAGGCTGTCCGGGCATGCTGGGAGTTGTAGTTTTGCAACAGCTGGAGGCACACTGGTTGGGAAAGACTGCTCTACATAACTTAGGCACATCAAGCGCCAGCAGAGGGGTATTAAGACCAGCATCTAAAACTCCGGTCTTAATAAATGACCCCAAAAGATATTACAATAGAAATAGGAAGTTTACTAAGACTTGTGGTTGTGTCCCTGCCATACAGTCTTGTAGTTTGGTTGCACATTTGTGCTGGTCGGTTGCCGTCAGTTTTGTTATGGCACAAACCATGCCTAAAGAAAAACTTGTTTCATTCACCGCAGTCTTTTGCACGGTTGCCAAGAACTCCCACGCACAGGGCCGGGCCCGGAGACATACTTGGTGAATTCATTCCATGTGCAGCCAAGCCCTTGAATAATTTTATCTGATGTAGCAAAATGGATGAAATCTGACTTTGTGCATCATTTTACAGGATGGAAACAGACGTGTAATATAAACATTATGTCAATGAAAAGCCGGAAAGAAAGCAACAGCAGTCGGAGTTATGAAGTCTTACTTCAGGGAAATGAATAAGATTGTCTGTGCCTTGTACAATAGACATTTTGCTACAATGTAATCAGGAAAATAATGTTCCCATGATAGCAAAATACAACACTGATATTTTTCACAAAGGGAAAAATACTATTATAATACTATTGGTAGCCTATCCTCAAAACACGCCGCCAATCAGCTTTTTCAGAGTAGCTCCAGCACCAGACCTACACAGCTCCACCTGTTGTGTAGTGGGGGGAGCTGGTAACTGCAGCGCTGGTCCCATTGAAGTGAATAGGCCATCAGTAGTAAAGAAGCGGACAGCCCGTAAATTGTGTTGGGAAGCCGGCTTCGTCAGTTGGCCAAATGGTGCACTTCAGTCTCCACAGAGTTGAGCATGTGTGAGACTCAAGGAAAGCAGCCTGTGCCGTCAGCAGAATAGGGTCAGATTTACCCTAATAATTTACCTGTAAAAACTTCATCTTAAAGGCTCATTCACATGACCGTGGTTTGGTTCCGCCTCCGAGCCGCATTTTATGGGGCTCGGGTGCAGACCCATTCACTTCAATTGGGCCGCAAAAGCTGCGGACAGCACTCTGTGTGCTGTCTGCATCCATTGCTCCGTTCCGTGACCCTGCAAAAATTATAAGTCATGTCCTATTCTTGTCTGTGTGTGGACAAGAATAGGCATTTCTATAAAGGGCCGTCCGTTCCGCAAATTGTGGAAGGCACACAGGTTGCATCCGTGTTTTGCGGACCGCAAAACATAGCACGTTCGTGTGAACAAGCCCTAATCCTGATGGCTACGAGAATATAGATATTACTGTTGTGGTGGCCACATAGAACCACAGACTCAGATCCAGTTTAAATACTGTTCACACATCGGGAGAGATTCATCAAAACTGGTGCAAAGGAAAACTGGATTAGTTGCCCATAGCAACGAATCAGATTCCACCTTTCATTTTACAAAAGAGCTCTGAAAAATGAATGGTGAAATCTGATTGGTTGCTATGGGCAACTAAACCAGTTTTCCTTTACACCAGTTTTGATAAATCTCCCCCATTGTCTTTATGCAGTTTTGGGTTGCTCTCCTACTGTATTTCATTTTGGACTGACACACTTACAGGTCTTCTCCTGAGCGTTGCTTCTAGAAGATAATCTAATGTCCCATGGAGGCAGCAATGGCAGTGCATTACAGGTCCATGTGTGCATGAGGCCTAAGGATCAGTGCTGCCAAGGATGGTGCTGTAGGGGTGGTGTCACACCGCTTTTTGTAAAAGTTTTTGATGCAGCTTTTTGCGCCAAAGCCAGTAGTAGGTTGGAAGGGAATAAGAAATATAAAGGAAGGACTTAACCTAATTTCACATGAGTGTGTTCAGACTGGAAAAACTCTCCATGTGATGGCCACATTTCCCCCTTCTTTTATATTTTTTATTCCCTTCCAAACCATTTTTTGATTTTTGTTAACGGGGTTGTCCGGGTTCAGAGCTGAACCTGAACATACCTCCATTTTCACCTAGGCAGCCCCCCTGACTTGATGCTCTCCTTTGCCCGGCACTAGATTGCGTAGGGCAAGAGCACTTTTGTTTATATTAACACACTGCCGGGTGGAGGCTTCCACCCGGCAGTGTGTTTGGTGACGTCACCGGCTCTGATGGGCGTGCTTTAGAGCTGCCCTAGCCGTTTTACTGGCTAGGGCAGCCCTAAAGCCCGCCCATAAGTGCCGGTGACGACACCTGGCTTCCTGGCAGCCCCATGGAGAGCCCAGTTCGTCACCGGAACTCCTGAAAATGCCTTTGCCCTGCGCGATTTAACGCAGGGCAAAGGAGAGCATCGGAGCGTGAACTGCTCCTGTCAGGGGGGCTGCCTGGGTGAAAATGGAGGTTTATCCAGGTTCATCTCTGAACAACCCCTTTAAAATAAACCTGCCACAGAACGCCTTCTCTGCTACATGGTAGTAATGGTCTTTAGATGTAAAAACTATGGGGTTTATTTATTAAGTTGAAATACGCCTATATCAGGTGTATTTCAGGCGCAGATTGATTGCGCCGCAATCTGCGCCTTCTCTCGCTCATGCCAGGTCTAAAAAAGGGTACGGGCTGGTTGGTCTGTCTCATTTACCATTTTCTACGCCTGTTTCAGGCATATAAAAAGGTCTAAATGTAGGAAGCTGTCTTACATTTGGAAGCGGCTGAGGAACCCTGTGTTCACTTCTGTATCAAAGCCTCAGTTGCAGATTCCACCATTATAGCGTTGCATGTAGTGCTATAAAATTCCTTTTATGGGGGGAACTTTGGCTGTTATAGGGTTCATGGTTTTGCAAGTCTCCCTGCAATAATTCTTCTTCTAGATCAGGGGTCAGCAACCTCCGGCACTCCAGGTGTTGTCAGCTACGTCTTGCATCATGCACACTTGTTTGGCTGTACTCTCAACTCCTGCAGAAGTCAAAGGAGCATGCTAGGAGTTGTAGTTTCCCAACAACTGGAGTGCCGAAGGTTGCTTCTAATCAGGGCTTTCTATCCTGGGGTGGAGAGTCACCTCTGTGTGGAAGACGGGACTTGACACGTGCCACAAAATGGCACCAGAATAGACCCCACTAGTGTCGTCTGACAGCATTTGGGGGCACTTCAGTTTTCCGGCCTATGGTGTAGCTGGTGGGTTTAGTTTCTACATTTTGTCAAATGACGTGTATTTAGTAGGCATACAGATAGGCTTTACCACTACAGTACGTTGTAATATCTGTTTCATAATTTAGTTCCTGTTTAGTCTGGGATTGGCATGTTTAAAATTTCCTGGCACTTCACCATTTCCCGTGTGTAATCTCCTTTGGCACTTCTTCAGAAGAAGAGGTAATTAGAGATACAAGTGTTGGTATATATTCTCTTAGATAAAGGAACGGCTGTATCCTGAAAACGTTAGAGGTCAGTAAGGGCAAGTTTTCTTTGGTCCTTCAGCCTACTGGCTATTGTTGTAGTTCCCCTTTAAATCTGTAGATAAATACTTTTGTCTATTGTTCTAAATTGAAGCTATACCGGGAACACTATAGTGAGAGAAGGGGCTCAACACACACCGTTATGTTTGGGTGTAAGCAAAATATCTTTTCTGTCTAATAGATCATTCATGACCCATTCATTTTATGAAAACATTATACAAAAAGTAGCCAGTTACCATTATACACAGAAATCACAATGAATTGGTTAATTTAACATGCACATACTGTATTTCAGCGACCTATCAATACATTCATTATTTGTATGAGCCAGAAGTCGGCACCTTATACGCTTATCTGCTACCCATTAGCCACGACTACTAGAAACTAGTACAGACTGGCATACTCGCCTAATCTCTTTTGCAGAAGAAGATATATGCAAGTGACCTTCTCTGATGAGATACAATGAACTGGAATAGCCTTTTTCTGGTACATCAGGGACACTTTCTGGCCTGAATTACTGTCACACTGTATACCGTATATCATGTAAAAAAGTAAGGACATGCCATGTATTTATTTATTATTTATTAATATATGGACATATTTAATCATCTGGATGATACATTAGAAATATTTGATAGAATGCACACTTTGCAGATCCAGTGTTTTCTCAATCAGCTATTTATAAGAGGAGAGGACAAATTCAACATAATCCCCGAACAGGAGGTTTTACTGGAGCAAAAAATCCAATTTGTTTGTTTCTCTGTATTTCTGACTCATTGACCTACTGTACATACTTAGGGCTCATGCACACAACCGTATGTATTTTGCGGTCTGCAAAAAAAAAACAGGTGAGGTCCGTGTTGCATTAGTTTTTTTTGCGGTTCATTGTAACAATGCCTGTACTTGTCCTCAAAACGGACAAGAATAAGGGTCCATTCAGACGTCTGCAATTCTGTTCCGCATTTGCGGAACGGAATTGCGGACCCATTAGTTTCAATGGGGACAGATGATGTCCCGGCTGGGTCCGCAATTGCGGATCCACACTTCCGGGTCCGTAATCGCATTCCCAAAAAAATAGAACATGTCCTATTCTTGTCCGCAATTGCGGACAAGAAAAGGCATTTTCTATGAGAGTGCTGGCGATGTGTATTGCGGATCCGCAAAACACACACGGACGTGTGAATGGACCCTAAGACGTGTTTTTTTTTTGCGGAACAGACATATGGACACAGAATGCACACGGAGTCATTTCAAATTTTTTTTAAGCCCCATTGAAATAAATAGTTCCGCATACGGACCTATAAAAAAAACGGAACGGAAACAGAATCAAAAGAGGGTCGTGTAGATGGCCCCTTAGGGCTCATGCACACGAACGTCCCGGTATTTTGTTTCCATGTCCATTGCATTTTTTTGCAGCCCGTATGTGGAACCATTCATTTCAATGGGTCTGCAAAAAAGAAATACCATAACTCTGTGTGCATTCTGTTTCCTTATGTCCACATGTCCATTCCGCAAAAGAATAAAACATGTCCTATCACTATTATTATCTGCATAACGGATAGGACTGTTCTATTATGGCCAAGCTGTTATTTTCTGCTAAATGCGGAATGCACACAGACCTCATCCGTATTTTTTGCAGATCCGTGTGCATGAGCCCTTAGTGATATTCTTAGCAGTTTTTCTCAATAACTAGACAGCTTTTAATATTGTATGCTGCTTTGACCTCCTATTGATTTCCATATTGCTGCTATGAATCCTAAATGTACTGATCACTCTCTTTGTTTTACAGGCAGTGAAATTTCTGGCTGTTCCCTCTAGCCTGAGTTTCGCCACTCTCCATGTACATGCATCCAGTGAAACAAAAGCCCCTCAGAAGACACTCATAAAAGTGGAAGAGGTAAATGATAATTGTACAGACCCCCAAAAAAAGAATGGAGGGGGCAACCTTTTTCTTACACCAGGGGGGTGTATAATTTGAAACACCGGATTTTGTTGAAAAGAAGCTCAATATAATTATACTAGCCAATGCAGCAGTGTAGGAAGAGTGACTACACATAGACATCCTTGGGAAAAAAAAAAACTACCTGACCTGTAGGTGATCTGCTAGGGCCCTTTTACATGGACCGAAAGAGCGGGCGCCGATTGGGAATGAGGACATTCATTCCTGATAATTGCTTGCTCTATAGCTGCATTTAAGAAGGACCTAGCAATACAGTGCAATCTGCAGGCAGCATGTTAAAGAACAAGAGGAGATGAGCAGATTGATATATAGTTTTGTGGGAAAAGATTCAGCAAAACCTTTAATTTTATACATTTAAATCTCTACTTTTTCTAAACTTAAGACCACCCCCTTGTAACACTGTCAATGATTGACAGCAATCTCTGTATACATACTCACACAGGGAATGCTATCAATCACTGATAAGACTGCCACTGTACTGCTGAGCTCAGAAAGAGGAGAGATTTAACCCCTTTAACCCATTCACTACCAGTTTTTTTTTTTCGTTTTTGCGTTTTCATTTTTCTTCCCTATCATCCTTGAGCCATAACTTTTTTTATATTTCCGTTCACATAGCAATATGAGGGCTTGTTTTTTGCAGGGCAAGTTGTACTTTCTAATGCCACCATTAATTATGACATACAATGTAGTGGAAAGCGGTAAAAAATTTCAAATGGGGTGGAATTGGAAAAAAAAACACTTCATCCATCGTTTTACGGGTTTTGTTCCCACGGCGTTTCGCTTGCGTCAAAAATGACCTATGCCCTTCATTCTCTGGGACAGTACAATTACAACGATACCCCATATGTATAGTTTTTTTTATGTGTAAATAGTGTAAAATAAATTAAAACTTTGACAAAAAAAATTCTTTTTTTTTACATCACCATATTCTGACCCCATAACTTTTTTTAGAGTTATATCTACTTAGCTGTGCTGGGGCTCATTTTTTGTGAGACAAACTGTAGTTTTTATTGATACCATTTTTGAGTGTGTGTGACTTTTTGATTACATTTTTTTGGGTAAGAGAAGCAATGAAAAAATGGCAAATTGCCCGTTTTAACCCTTTTTTCCATTACGCCATTCGCCGTATTGGAACAATATTTTTATATTTTAATAGTACGGGGTTTTTCAGTCGCGGTGATACCCATGATGTTTATATTTTTTGTTATTAAGGTATTTATTTTTTTATTATATGAAAAGGGGGGTGATTTAAACTTTTATATTTTTTACAATTTTTTATATTTCTTTGAAGTTTTAATTTTTTGTAATGATTTTAAAGCTCATATATAAGCCTATAAAATTAGTATTTTAATTTTTTATTTAGAACAATCATGTATTTTTAAAATGAGTTTATTACTGTCTATTGCTCATTTCTTATGCTGACCTGCCATCTGGTGGCCAAAATAAGAATTGCAGTTTGCATACTCTGGGTCTCTTCAGCGCCTACAAATCAATTACCGGCATCCTCACTGGCCACAGAGGATGCTGGTAACACCCTTCCTGGTTTTTGAGACTTTATATGCAGTGATCTCACTTGATCATGGCATCTAAAGGCTTTAATTACCGCGATCGGCATTATTGCCGATCGTGGTAATTAGCGGCAGGTCTCTGTGAGCGGGCGCTATGTTTGCATATCGCTCCAGCACCATACATGTACGGTGCTGGTAGTGAAAGGGTTAAGTACCGGGCCCATTTTCATTTTTAGATTTTCCTATTTTCCTCCCCACGTTCCAATAGCTATAACTTTTTAAATTTTCTGTTCATATAACCATATGAGGGCTTATTTTTTGCGGGCTAAGTTGTGTTTTCTAATGGCACCATTTTATTTACCATGTCTTGTATTGGAAAGTAGGGGGAAAAAAATTTGTGGGGTTTAATTAAAAAAAACAACCCACAATTGACTGCATACTAAAAATGGCATGACATCCTTATTCTGTGGCTCAGTACGAGGATCCCAAACTTGTATAGTTATCTTTTTGTTTTACTACTTAAAAAATAGAAACCTTGGGGAAAACAAATCAAAATATTCTTTGCATCACCATTTTCTGACAGACATAACCTATTATATTTTCGTCCTAAGAGCTGTATGATTTTTTTGCTGGACGAACTGTAGTTTTTATTGGTACCATTGGTGGAAGGCATCCAACTTTTTGATCACTGTTATTCAACTTTTTTGGGGGGACAAGGTGACCAAAAAAATGGCAAATCATGTGTTGTTATATATTTTTTCCATTACAGTGTACGCTGCGCAGGAAAAAGGTTTTGACATTTTAATGGTTGAGGCATTTTCGGACACGGCGATACCTGTTATGTATATTTTTTTTATTGTTTATATATTTTTTGTAAAATTGGGAAAGGGGGGTGATTTAAACTCCTAATACTTTTGTGTTTTTTAAAATGTTTTAAACTTTTTCCCCAGTAACTATTAATCCCCTTGCGGAATCTGAGGGGTTAAATGACGGGATTTGTCATGATCACCGTTCCCCGTCAATGCAGTGGAGTGACGGCTGTACAGCCAACATCCGCCACATGTCGAGTGGTCTCACTGCAGCAGCCTTTTCCATACAAGCCCTCAGTCACTGTGATGTACGGGTACGTCACAGTGGCTTAAGGGTTAAATGTATAAGATACAAGTTTTACTGCCTGCCTAACATGTTTTTTTAACGAGTCACTGTACTTTCACACAATTTCATTTCATTTAATAGAAAATTATACCTCCCAACCATCTCTGATCCAGCAGAACAGTTCTGGATTTTGATAGCTGTCCCGCTCTCAGCTGTCTCCGTCCATAAAATGCAGAGGCAGTTGCTTGTAATGGTGAAGCAGGGAGCTGTCTGCTCCCCACCTCACCATTCATCCAAGCTGCCGGCGCTCCACACTTCTGGGCTGAGTAGGAGGAGCGATTCAGGCCTGCAAATCATCCTGTGGAGTCCTCCTACACAGCCCAGCAGCGTGATGTGTGTCTGCATCCAGCTGGGGAGCGCAGGGTGAGCTGTGATGATCATCGAAGGAACTAGGTGAGTAGGTCACTACTGTGAATGTTGCACATATGGGCATAACTACTGTGAAAGTCGCACATCTGGGCGTAAATACTGTGAATGTTGCACATATGGGCATAACTACTGTGAAGGGTGTACATGTGGGCATAGCTACTGTGAGGGGGCACAATGTGGTCATTGTTAATGTGAGGGGCAAAGTGTGGGCATAACTACTGTGAAGGGGGCACAGTGTGGGTATTGCAACTGTGAGGGACACAGTGTGGGCACTACTACTGTGACGGGGCACATTGTGGGCATAACTTCTGTTTGGTGGCACAGAGGGGGAATAATTACCATGTGGGGGCATTAAGGGGACTAGGTGGGATTGGGTGTGTATAGTTATGTTTTGGGTGGCGCTAGATTAATGGCTTGGTATAAACAAAAAATTTCAGCGGCAGGTGTAGAACATATTGTTCCATACACACAACATATTGTGAGGTGTGAAAAATCTGCGTGCATCCACCTGAAAAAAGCTGTAAAGTCATGGCAACTAGGGGTCTCTCTTCCACCTAATTCGCAATTCACTGCCTGTTGTCAGGCGCGATCTGCCCCTAGTAACAGAAATATAGAAGACTGCTCACAAGAAATGGGTGTGTGTCAGAACTAGATGAGAAGACTTGCTTCTGCACAGCTTTTGAAGATTATAGGAGCATCCTGTGTGTCTGTGATTTCCCCTCCTTATCTGTTCTGTGAACTCCAGAGCTGAAAACAAAGTAAGGGAAAGGATGTCACAGCAGTACAGTATTGGCAGTATTGACAAAAGGGAGACACTCCCTGCTTCTGAGTGAAATGCATCTAGCTGTGGATTTGAAACAGGGAATAATATGGCTGAAAGAAAAATTAGGAAAGCCCAGAAAAGTTTTTTTTTTTTTTTAAGCTTGAATTTTTTTTTTGATACTGAAATTTTTTTTTTTTTTAAACCCCTATAATTATTTTGTAGTTAAGTTTATCGAGCTGTCTGAGGACTCATTTTTGACCACGGCAACTGAGAGGTTAAATGTCCGCCATCAGCATTGCCATCAGTTGCGGGCATTAGCCGCAGGTGCCTGCTGTATGAAACAGCAGGCACCCAGTTGCTATTCCGGAGCGAGCGCCATCTTTAAAGACCCGTCATGTGACGTACTATTACGTCACATGTCGGGAAGGGGTTTAAAAAGGCTGAAGGGGTTAATGATATTACTCAACATAGAGGTCACACCTCCTGGTATATGCTGCACAAGAATCATAAAACTATCACAGATTAAATCAGTGCATCCTACATGGTAGAAGTAAAATGCCGGTGCACAGTCAAAATTAAAGGGAAAGTCAGGCATAGCAGCATTCTTCAAACTATGACCTATACAGTTACCTCATCTAATATGCAATCATAGGTTCTTAGCAGATGTTTTTTTGATCAAAAAACATATCAAAAGTATTGCGTGCTGCCCACAAACAAGGATTTTTGGTTTGTTTGCTCGTTTGTCGGGAGATCCGCGGCACCTTTTACATGGGCCAGTTTTTGGGAACAAGCATTTGTACCAACAGTCACTCCCGATAATTGCCCTGATCCTTGGCCTGTGTAAAAGGGCCCTTAGAATTTTTCACACTGTGACATATAGCATCTACAATGAGAAATCCTACCCTGCTGTGAGTTTTTTTTATTCTGATGGAAAAGGAGAGCGAGCAGTATATGAGGATTCTTTTCAAACTACACATTCTTCTCATTTTTAATCAGGAAGTTACTATAACCACATGACTCCTCTAATTAAGAAACAAAGGGGTTTGCTGGACGCAAGGAATGGCACAACAAAAATGAGATGCTATAAAAAAAATTAAAAAATCCTATTCCTATCTCTTTAATCCCTGCTGCTGCAGCACTGCCACTTTCGTGGTCCCCACTGGTCTTTGCATCAAACACGTGTGACGTATGCAGAAGCAAGCAGGGACCATTAGAGAGGTGGTGCCAGAGCGGTGATGATGTTTTTTTATGTTTTTTGGTTTTTTTTTCACCCCTTTCCCTACTTTGTTGGCTACATTTTTATAGTAAACCCCGGATCACCAAAGGTGATGGGAGGCTGGCCTAAACAAGTCTGCTGATCGCCAAGAGGGCTGTTTTTAGAGAGGAGAGGGAAATATATTCAAGTTCAATTCACCAGTACTTTTATTTGTTGAAGTTCTAATAAGGATTTAATTTGCAGAAGTTTAATGCGCCTTTTCAATATTAGTATGTTTGTATTGACGTGCCATTTTTGCTGCCTTTTTTGCCACGGTCTAATACAGGCTGGGGTCTCAGAACTAAAGCCTTAATCCAAGTCAAAAGTAAAACGCCAGCGCTAAATAAGTTCTGTTACTGTCGAGCCTCCCATGGTGCTGTGCTTATCTGATGTGCTGATACTCGCATACACTCGACTATTTTATGTATAGTATTTTACGTAGATGTTTCATCTGTTAACTCTTCAATATTTGCAGCTTTCCCTATATTCCAGTCCATCCCCAGAAACCAGATATGTTGAAGACAGGAAAACCGAATTGGAGGAGGGTATTTCATGGTTGAGAACATCTACTGCACCATATACTAAGTGGTATCAGGTACTGTAAAAAGTTCTACCCTCTTAACTGAGCCAGATTCAAAGGTTAGGTGCGTAGGAAAATGACTATAAGGGTAAAATCGCTGTTAGGGTCCATTCACACGTCCGTTGTTTTTCTATAATCCGAAAATAGGACCGTTTTTTGCAGATCCTATTTTCCAAGAATTCTTTCCGTTTGTCATCCGTTTTTTGCGGATCCGCAAAAAACAGATAGAAGAATAAAATTGCATTGCACAATGGACCGCAATTTTCGGATTAGAATAGGACATGTTTTATTTTTTTACGGACACTATGTACTGAGAAAATTATGCGGACAGCACTCTTTGTGCTGTCCGCATATTTTGTAGACCCATTGAAAATCAATGGGTCCAAATTCTGTCCGCAACTATTCCGTGACTAGTCCGAAAAATCGGGATCAGATGTGGAACTAAACAACGGACGTGTGAATGGACCCTTACTGTCCCATCCTGGAGATTCTTGGCAAATCAATGCTATACATGTCCGATAGTTGTGGTTCCCACCTTGGTAACCCTCTCCTATCTCAAAAAATGTACTGCCATGAATGGAGAACACACAGCACAGGCGTCCTCTCCATTTACTGCTATGGGACTTCCAAAAACAGCTGAACCGGCATCTAGGTTATTTTTGGATAGTCCTATAGCGGTGAACATGATTGGTTTCTCTGCATTCACTTCAGGGCCAGAGATGGTTTCTGCTCCCATCAGACATTTATGGCAAATCCCACTGTTGCAATTTTCCCAGCCCTGTTAAGGAAATAATATGGAGATATACATAAAGAAAAATGTGAACAATGCACACTGCAAACAGAGACACACTTGTTCCTTATAATCAACAATGCTTTATCCTTTAATTTCTTAAAATTATAGTTTGATCATTGATTTCATAGTTACCAAACATGGCCGCTCACGTCTCTACCTCCACTCACTGTCTTCTCCTGTAGTAAATTCCCCTCTTTCTGAGCCGTGCTGAGGCCTTCTATATCTCTTGGCTACATCCAGTCTCGCCTTCCTGGCAAAAAAAAAAACGGGAACGAACTTTCCCACGAACACTCGTTCTCAGCAATCTGCCTTCTCTAAAGGTGCAGCCGATCACGTGAGAAAGCGAAAAGGGTTTCTGTAAAAAATAAATAAAAGGATCCTGAGCATCCGTTATGCATATTTTGCATCCGTTTTAGCCATTTCCATCTGAGATCCGTTTTGCACACAGGACGTTTTTTTCTGTCTAAAAAATAAACAGATCTAAGACGGAAATGGCTAAAACGGATTCAAAATGTCCATAACGGATGCTTAAAATACAGAACGTTTTTTTTTCTGTTCTTCTGAAAGATCAGAAGGACAGAAAATGAAAAGTGATGTGAAACCAGCCTAAGGCCCCATTCACACGTCCGTGGTGTGTTGCGGATCTGCAAGTTGAGGAGCCGCAACACACCATGCCGGCACTCCCCATAGAGATGCCTATTCTTTTCCGCAGGCTGCGGACAAGAATAGGACATGCTCTATCTTTTGCGGAGCCGCGGCCGGATGCTCTCCGCATCAAGTCCGGCCCCATTCACAATGAATGGGTCCGCATCTATTCCGCAGAATTGCGGAATAGATGCAGACTAAAATGCGGACGTGTGAATGGGGCCTAACAGTGATATCATTTAACATTCTAAGGGCTCTTTCACACGAGAGGATGCCGTGCGTGGAATCCGCTGCGTGAAAGACAGCCAAGCTCCGTTCCGGACAGCAGAAACACGGAGTATTAACATGATTACTAATGCTTCGTGCCTCTCTGTGTTCTTTTTACTACAAAATCACAGTGAGATAAAGTTGTCACCGTGATTTTTTAGTGAAAAGATCACAGAAAGGCACAGAGTGTCTCTGCTGTCAGGAACGAGGCTTGGCACTCTTTCACGCAGCGGATACTGGTGTCAAAAAGTCGCAAAAGAGGTCTTTTGTGACTTTTTGCACTTGCTTGCGCCAAATTTAAGCGCTTTCCCAAACATTTGCGACTTTTTTTATTTTTACACCACTCACACCAGTTGTGTTATATATGTGGAAAAGTGGGTGTGGTTAGCTACGTTAATGAGTTTTACTCCGGATTTATCATTGTGACTTTTTCAAAAAGTCGAAATCTCACTCCAGGAGGAGGGCGGAGTAGGAAAACTGGAGTAGCTTCTCTAGACAGAAAACTGTCTTAAATAACAACTAAAACCTACACCAGCATAGGTTACAGATAAGTTATACGACTCGGTACAGGGCAGGATAAAACTTCCCAGATTCGGGGAATACAGTGCCACCTTTTGTGCAATTTAGAGAGGACATTTCAAAGAGGTTTCACAGTGTATGGAAAAAAACTGTCAAAATGAACTTGTCTTGAAGCTCATTCAGATATGTTCTCCAGATTGTTAGGCATTTTTGTTTCAATTGTGAGATTAGCTCCAAATTGATTTCACCTGTATCATGGGTTCTTTCTAGGGTACAGCATGTTATGATGTAGAACTGCTCAGCATTCTGTAATTTATATAGACTTAACTCCCGCAGACAGTAAGCTTCTCCTGCCTTGGTTACAAAGCCATCGCACTCCTTTCAGATGAGCTCTCTCAGGATTTCTTTTTGCCTAAACTAATATTTGCATGGCCAGCTCTGAATATTTCCAGGGTTTAATGAACAACTAGAACATAACAAGAACAGTTGTGTTTTTAATGGGATTTAAAGGCACAGGAATCTTCATTATTGCAAACAAATTCAGGAAGGATTTAGGCCCCTCACATTATATTATTTTGTATGTTACAAACTATTACTTTCCCCATGATATTGATCCTTGCTGAGTCTTCAGGGTGAACGCTATGGCAAATGAATGTTTACAAAAATACCTTAAGGCCCCTTTCACACGGGCGAGTTTTCCGCGCGGGTGCAATGCGTGAGGAGGACGCATTGCACCCGCACTGAATCCTGTGCACATGAGCGGTGATTTTCACGCATCTTTCTGCGTTGCGTAAAAATCACAGCATGCTCTATATTGTGCGTTTTTCACGCAACGCAGGCCCCATAGAAGTGAATGGGGCTGCGGGAAAATCGCAAGCAAGTGCGGATGCAGTGCGATTTTCCTGCATGGTTGCTTAGAAACTGGACCAGATCTTTATTATTTTTCCTTATAACATGGTTATAAGGGAAAATAATAGCATTCTTAACGAAGAATGCTTAGTAAAATGAAGATGAAGGGGTTAAAAATAATAAAACTTAACTTACCTTAGCCACTTGATCGCGTAGTTGCGATCTGTCTTCTCTCTTCATGCTTTAACTAACAACTAAAGGACCTGTGATGACGTCGCATCACATGGTCCAATCACATGGTCCATCACCCTGGTGATCATGGTCGGTGATGTGACGTCATCACAGGTCCTTTAGTTGTTAGCTGAAGCTGAAGAGAGGACAGATCGCAACTACGTGATCAAGTGGCTAAGATGAGTTAAGTTTTATTATTTTTAACCCCTTCATCTTCATTCACTTAGCATTCTTTATTAAGAATGCTATTATTTCCCCTTATAACCATGTTATAAGGGAAAATAATAAATTCTACAGAATACTCTACCCGAAACTGGACTTCAGTGATGAAGTCCGGCTTCGGGTCTGGGTACCAAACATGGCGATTTTTCACACGCGCGTGCAAAACGCATTACAAACGTTTGCACCCGCGCGAAAAAATCGCGCATATTCCCGCAACGCACCCGCCTCTTATCCGGGCGTCAAACATGACGCCCGTGTGAAAGAGGCCTAAAGGGGTTGCCTGGGTTCAGAGCTGAACCTGGACCTATCCCCTTCTTTCTCCACTCAGCCCCTGTGACATGAGCATCAGAGCATTTCAAGGGCTTTTTCTGGAGACCTGGTGACGTACCGGCCTCTCCATGGGTAAGCTAGGCAGAGGCTTTTTGCCTAGCAGTGAGCCCAGTGACATCACTGGCACTAATGGGCGGTCCTTAGCAGTGCCCTAGCCTGCAAAACAGCTAGGGCATCGCTAAAGCCTGCCCATCAGAGCCGGTGACATCACCAGGAACACTGCTAGGCAGAAGTGTTTAGTGGCTAAACAGTTAATTTCCTCTTGTCATAAAAAAGTATTTTAAGAAATTGTGTGCGTAAGGGTAGAAAACTTTCAGGAATGTAATATTAAAGAGGATGAATCATGTAAACAAGTCCTGTGTGAATGCATATGGGTGTTATGGGGAGGTCCCCTGTTTCGGACCCTACTCTATAAGCCAGAGGACAGGTCTTCTGTCTGTGACACATGGCTTGTCCAATTATTACATGGGAGTCCATAATATGAATGGCCACCATTTAATGGTGCAGTGGCAGCTTCCTCAACAATAACAGCTTATCTTCTTTAGGGTCCATTCACACGTCTGTATGTGTTTTGCAGTCTGCAAATTCCGGATCCGCAAAACACGGACACCGGCAATGTGCGGACCGCTCATCGCCAGCACTATAAAAGAAAATGCCTTTTCTTGTCTGCAGCTGCGGACAAGAATAGGACATGTTCGATTTTTTTCGGGAACGGAAGTGCGGATCCGGAAGTGCACATAGTGAAAATGAATGGGTCCGCACCCGTCCCGCAAAATTGCAGAACGGATCCAGACTATTCATATGGATGTGTGAATGAACCCTAAGTTAGAGAAACTGAATCTGGCAGGCACTTATTCAGAAAGGAGAAACCCATATTATTAACTTTGGATCGTTGGACACCGAATAAAGGGTTTTTCCAGGATTTTGATACTGATTACCTATCCTCTGGATAGATAATCAGTATCTGATTGGTGGGAGTCCAACACCCGGGACCCCCACAGATATAATATCATCTGTTTGACAGCCGCTATACAATGCATGGCCATGTGCTTGGTAAGCTGCGAGAAGACCACAACGCTCACAGGAGTGCCGGTGCCTACTCAAACAGCTGATCGACAGGGGTCCCAGGTGTCAGACCCCCACCAATCAGATACTGATGACCTACACAGAGGACAGGTCATCAGTATCAAAATCTTAGAAAACAACTTTAAGGGAATGTCACCATATTATATCTGTGGTTTACAAATGGTACACTAAAGATGTCCAGTCAAGTAGAAAGGGTTCAAAACAACGAAAGACTGTAAGTCCCAATATAGACACTGGCCCTGATTTATCATACCTTTGATAAATGTGGCAATAAGTACTCCAACACAGACTCGAGCAAAACTGACTTCAAGGTTTCCCCTCATGATAAATTCCCCCCAATGTCTTTAGCTTCCATAGAGAGAATAAACTATTCACTTATTGTTTACTGCTGTGTCCTGGGACAAATGATCACCAACGAAAGCCTAATCAGATCCTTGTTTATTCCTTGCAGTTCATTGCCCAATATTTTATGTGATCTGCATTTGTTCTTGATTTAATCAATTACTTAAATGGGTTGTCTCACTTCAACAAATAGCATTTATTAGTTAGAGAAAGCTTATATACTAATGTATTGTTAATATCCATATTGCTTCCTTTGCTGGCTGGATACATTATACACTGCTCGTTTCCATGGTTACGACCATCCTGCAATCCATCAGCAGTGGTCGTGCTTGCACACTCCCGTGCGCTGTCCATCGACCTGTCTACCTGCACGCTGTCACTTAGTGGCAATGGTTCAGGGTATGGCAGCTTTGTCCCACAGTAGCACCCTAGCACCTTCAAACTGCTGATTGGCAGAGGTGTTGAGAATCTGACCCCCACCACCCTATCCTAGTAATAGACTGTCAGTATCCTGAACATGGAAAACCCCTTAAACTTGGATCATATGTTATTGGTTGGGAGAGGACTCGATACAAGATTGTTTCATTGTACTTATCATTCATTTTGTTCCATTTTATCAAGGACAGCGGGCATAAAATTAAAGTGTAACTGTCATTCTTTTTTGTAATGTGTAGGGGTAGTGATACTCGCCATTTTTGTAATATACAGTACTTTAATTGCTGAAATTGTACATTTCTACTAGAAAAATAGCTCTAAAGTTACCCATTTTGTGCCTTTACACAGGCCAAAAATTCGCCAGATAATTGCTAACTAGCGTTGATAGGAACACTCCTATCTGGCAGTGTAAAGGCGCCACAGATGAATGAAACGCTCGTTCCTAGGGTAATATGCTCGTTTGTGCAGGCACCGAAATCGTTGTTTGCTGGCAGAAGACTGACGTCTAAACAGCCTCTTCTGCTGGTAATAAGCGAGTCTCTATGGGGATGAGCGATGGCATTAGCGATCACTCCTCCCCATACTGTGGAGGAGATCATTGCATGTAAATGGAGCGGTCTCCTTCATTGACTAGCCTGCTGATTTTTCCAGTGTATAGAGACCTTTAACAACGCTCCCTGTCTTCTGTTTACTGAACTGTGGAGACATGTTCCATATTGACTGTTGCTGCCCTCACTGCCTCTCTTATGTATGTATGTCCGCTAAAGGAATCCGCACCGTCGCACAGCCGCCTCCTGTGACTTGAGGAACTTCATAGACTATGTTTTAAGGGGAAATTTTTCCCCCGGGCTTTACAGTTATTTGCCAAAAAATACGCTTAGTATCCTAACCGCCAAACTACAGGAGCCATTGTCTGTTGGCTGTTTTGGCAGTTAGCCTGGATATTCATCAGCTCGCATATAGCAACTATTTACAGCTCTGCTTCTATTTTGCTACAGGTCATTAATATGAGCTCCGATTGCTTGCTATAGGCGACGAGGACATTCTTAGGACATTATAGTATTCGTAGTATTATGTGTGAGTTAATATGATTTTGATTGCAACGCTTAGCTAACGTTGTTGTAGAGGCTGATGTAACTCACATGACCTTAAGTGTATAGTAATTCTGTGGGGTTTTATATACAGACAATAATGCCCAGTAAGAAAAGGTATTCGATTGTCGTCAGATGCTAAGAGAAGAGCCGTATAAGGGGGTGGGTTATTATGGAAATCACTGTTAACGAGATGGGGTACTGTGAAGGTCACAAATAAATGGCGGGCCGCTGTGGAGGTCACGGTTAAAGGAGCGTGCACTGTGGGGATTACTGTTAAGGGGGCGGGGGACTGTGGAGGTCACTGTTGAAGGCGCAGCTGCTGTGGAGGTCACTTAAGGGGGCGGGTTATTGTGGAAATTACTGTTAAGGAGACGTGGTACTGTTGAGGTCACTGTTAAGGCAGCAGGGTACTGTGAGGTCACTGTTAATGGAGCCGGGTACTGTGTCAGTCACTGTTAAAGGGGCGGTCACTGTGGAGGTCTCTGTTAAGGGGGCAGGGAACGGTGGAGGTCACAGTTAAGGGGATGGTCTACTATAGAGGTCAGTGTTAAGGGGCAGAGTGCTGTAGAGGTCACTGTTAAAGGGGCGGGCTGCTGTGAAGGTCAAAGTTAAGGGGGTGGGCTGCTGTGGAGGTCCTATTTTAAGGAGGCAGGGAACTATGTGTATAGACAGTGAGGGCAGCAGCAGTCAGTGTGGAACATGTCTCCATAGTTAAGTAAACAGAAGACCGGTGCTAAAGCACAAAATTGTCCACTTTAGAACTATTTTTCTAATGTAAATGTACGATTTCAGTAATTGAAGTATATTACAAAAATGATCAGAATCGTCAGTAGTCAAGATTGCCTGTTCATTGAACAGTTGTAAGACTTAAACAGACAATTTTTTTTTTTATGGTTGCATTTTACTCATTTTTTTCAATAGGTCTTAAAGGTACTAAAAAATAAATGTTCAGCTGTTTCTGAGTTACAGGGTTAAAAATTCAGTCTGTTTGCAGGCTATTAGTTTCTGTTTTCTTTGAATCCTGTCATCTGCCGGCTCAGGTGTAGCTCTTATGTCTGATCTCCTCAACTCATAAACACTCATTATAGCTGAATTCTTATCCAGCCGATAAGAATATGGCTTAAATAAGTGTTTATGAGATCAGAGAAATAGAAACAGAGTCTGCAAAAAGACTGATTTTTAACCCTGTGTCTTAGAAACTGCTGAACATTTTTAATAAATACCTATTAAAAAAGATTTAAAAGCCCAAAATGAGTAAAAGGTAATCATAAAAAATGCCCTGAAAAATAGCCTTTAACCGCCTGCCGACCGCCTAATGCACGGATGCGTCCAGGCGGCGGCAGGTTTGTTCCTCCTGGACGCATCCGCGCGTCATCTCGCGATAGGCGAGATTTGCTGTGAGTGCGTGCGCGTTCACAGCGGCGCACAGCTCGGCAGTTATACTACAGCCTTCCAGCGATGATCAATCGCTGGCAGGCTGTAGATGTAAAATAAATCGCATCAAACAGGTATATCAGACGCTGTTTTGTTAACAGCGTCTGATATACCTGCTACCTGGTCCTCTGGTGGTCCCATTTGCTGGGATCGACCACCAGAGGACCAGGTAACTCTGTAAAGTAGCACCAAGGACCACACTACACCCCCCCCCCCCACCTGTCATTTATTAACCCCTTATTAACCCCTGATCACCCCATATAGACTCCCTGATCACCCCCCTGTCATTGATCACCCCCCTGTATGGCTCCATTCAGACGTCCATATGTGTTTTGCGGATCCGTAAAACACGGACACCGGCAATGTGCTTTCCGCATTTTGCAGATCCGCACATTGCCAGAACTATATAGAAAATGTCTTTTTTTTGTCCGCAATTGCGGAAAGGAATAGGACATGTTCTATATTTTTGTGGAACGGAAGTGCAGACCCGGAAGTGCGGATCCGCAATTCCGGATCCGAGCGGGACAAAGTCTGTCCCCATAGAAATGAATGGGTCCGCAATTCCGTCCCGCAAACAGAATTGCGGACGTGTGAATGGGGCATAAGGGTCCCTTATCACCGCCAGTTAGTTAGTTACTTGTTAGGTAGCTAGCACCCAGCCACCGCACCGCAGTCACTGATTTTGGCAGAGATTTTTTCATCCACATTGATCGATGCGAATGAAGAAATCTGTGCCGTTAATTTTTTTTTTTTTTTTAGCCCAGAGGCTGAGCGGAAAAAAAAAAAATCTCATTACCCGTATGCTCAATATAAGGAGAATAGCAAAAACTCCTAATGCTGGCCATACGTGTAATGATTGCGGAGACCCTCAAATGCCAGGGCAGTACAAACACCTCACATGTGACCCCATTTTAGAAAGAAGACACCCCAAGGTATTCCGTGAGGGGTATGGTGAGTTCATGTAAAATTTTATTTTTTGTCACAAGTTAGTGGAATATGAGACTTTGTAAAAAAAAAAATATATATATATATATATCAATTTCCACTAACTTGTGCCAAAAAAAAAAAATTCTGTGAACTCGCCATGCCCCTCACAGAATACCTTGGGGTGTCTTCTTTCCACAATGGGGTCACTTGTGGGGTATTTATACTGCCCTGGCATTTTAGGGGTCCTAAAGCGTGAGAATCCAAATGCGTAAAAATGCCCTGTGAAATTCTAAAGGTACTCATTAGAATTTGGGCCTCTTTGCGCATCTTGGCTGCAAAAAAGTGTCACACATGTGGTATCGCCGTACTCAGGAGAAGTAGGGCAAAGGGTGTATTTTTACATATACCCATACTGGGTGATAGAAATATCTCTGTAAATTGACAACTTTGTATAAAAAAAATTTAAAAAGTTGTCGTTTACAGCGATATTTCTCACACAAAGTATGGGTATATGTAAAAATACACCCCAAAACACATTGCCCTATTTCTCCTGAGTACGGCGATACCACATGTGTGCCACTTTTTTGCAGCCAAGATGCGCAAAGGGGCCCTAAAACCAATGAGTACCTTTAGGATTTCATAGGGCATTTTTAGGCATTTGGATTCCAGACTTCTTCTCACACTTTAGGGGCCCCTAAAATGCCAGGACAGTATAAATACCCCACATGTGACCCCATTTTAGAAAGAAGACACCCCAAGGTATTCTGTGAGGGGTATGGTGAGTTCATAGAAGATTTTTTTTTTTTTTGGCACAAGTTTGCGAAAATTATTATTATTTTTTTTTTTCTTACAGTCTCATATTCCACTAACTTGCGACAAAAAATAAAATTTTACAAGACACCCCAAGGTATTCACTGAGGGGCATAGTGAGTCCGTGGGAGATTTTTTTTTTTTTTGCCAGAAGTTAGCAGAAATGGAAACTTTATTTATTTATTTATTTTCCTCAGAAAGTGTCATTTTCCACTAACTTGTGAAAAAAAATGAAATGATACATGAACTCACCATGCCCCTCCGTGAATACTTTGGGGTGTCTTCTTTCTAAAATGGTGTCATTTGGGGGGTATTTATACTATCCTGGCATTCTAGCACCTGAAGAAACATGACAGGCGCTCAGAAAGTCAGAGCTGCTTCAAAATGCCGAAATTCACTTTTTTGCACCATAGTTTGTAAACGCTATAACTTTTACCCTAACCAATAAATATACACTTATTGCATTTTTTTTAATCAAAGACATGTAGAACAATAAATTTAGAGAAGAATTTATATAAAAATGTCATTTTTTTTTGCAAAAATGTCATTACATTTTTATTAATAGCAAAAAAAGTAAAAATGTAAGCAGCAATGAAATACCACCAAATGAAAGCTCTATTAGTGAGAAGAAAAGGAGGTAAAATTCATTTGGGTGGTAAGTTGCATGACGGAGCAATAAACGGTTAAAGTAGTGTAGTGCAGAATTGTAAAAAGTGGCCTGGTCATTAAGAGGGTTTAAGCTAGGGGGGCTGAGGTGGTTAAACCATAAATAACAGAGATGAAGGGTGCTGAGAAAGTGGTAAGTAAATTTATCTGTTGTTCACCTCACTTTTTAGAATTTACAGACATGGATTATAGTCATAGGATCCCATTTATCCCCTGTCTCCAGAGAGTGTCCTTTTGGCATACTTAGGTGGTATTTGCCAGCATATGTTTTTCAATGCAGAGGCATCCTGAAAGAGTCGTTTACTGCACAGTATATATTTCTTTAGCAGTGGAACGTTTAGGCAATGTATGTGACTATCTAATTAAAAATCAACTTCTAGGTCCCACTAAGCCACACCCTTATCCGGTTAGGCCACGCCCCCTCCCACTCCTCAGCCAACATGGATTGAAAAAACGAAGTTAAAAATCAACTTCTAAATCCTGCTAAGCCACACCCCTGACCCAGTTAGGCCACGCCCCCTCCGCAGTCGGCGGGGATTGCCAAAATGAAGTTAAAAATCTACTTCTGTTAGAATAAAAAATCAATCCAGTCCTGTATTACCCACAAAGACGTAATCACTCTTGCGCTGCTGGTTCACAATCGTGTGGTGGACAATCCGCACTTAGACAATAATCAATCGATAAGGTGGAACCACGCTACTTCAATTCCGACACTCTATCTCAGCAAGGTACTGCCGTTGCTCCCAAAAGGTTATCCCGCTTCACAAGGATCCAATGGCCTCAAGCAACTGTTCCCTCTGTAAAATCGGTTAAGCACACGAACATAGTGAAGGACCCTCTTAGCTGGTTTTAACACAAGAGTTTATTATACTCACAGACAAAAGAGCGGTAAAGGCATATCACAATGTTTAAATCCGGACACATTCAGTCTCTGGCCCGACCCGGGTTTCGCTCTAAGGCTTCCTCAGGGGCGACTACGGCGCATGTCTCGACCTGAGGTCTTTTTATAGCGCCTTTAATCCATCTAATCATGTCCTTCCAAATCTTTTCATAAATACTCCATATAATAATTACTCGCATAAAATCAATTACATATAATCTTATCAAGATAAAAAGTACATAAAAAATTACAAAAATCATATTACAAAAAGTCATATAATAAAAATTCGCCAGGTTCCTTAAATTCCCAAAGTGAATAAGACCACCACAGGATAGTCACAAAAACTCTCCCATCCCATTTCATTCATCAAATCTATTAATAAGGGGACTATTCGTTTGACCTAAAATGTATTCTAATTAATCTGGACACAATGGAGGTATCCACCTCCTCCTTACATCACATGATATCACTTCCTCCTCCCCAACTTGAATTTGACCTCAAACCGTGCCTAGTTTAAGATTGGAGGAAAAACTTCAGAAAAGCTCCCTTGTTGGTTGAACTATTTTACGTGAATGACGTTTTGAGGACCTGTGAATAGCCGCCTACTGATAGTGGACGGGGATTGGTGGTCACCTACATGTGACTTCCCTTTTGTGAATGGAGAGGCTTGTCTCGTCCGCTCACATGATGTTGGGGAGGAGGAAGTGATATCATGTGATGTAAGGAGGAGGTGGATACCTCCGTTGTGTCCAGATTATTTAGAATACATTTTAGGTCAAACGAATAGTCCCCTTATTAATAGATTTGATGAATGAAATGGGATGGGAGAGTTTTTGTGACTATCCTGTGGTGGTCTTATTCACTTTGGGAATTTAAGGAACCTGGCGAATTTTTATTATATGACTTTTTGTAATATGATTTTTGTAATTTTTTATGTACTTTTTATCTTGATAAGATTATATGTAATTGATTTTATGCAGTAGTTATTATATGGAGTATTTATGAAAAGATTCGGAAGGACATGATTAGATGGATTAAAGGCGCTATAAAAAGACCTCAGGTCAAGACATGCGCCGTAGTCGCCCCTGAGGAAGCCTTAGAGCGAAACCCGGGTCGGGCCAGAGACTGAATGTGTCCGGATTTTAACATTGTGATATGGCTTTACCGCTCTTTTGTCTGTGAGTATAATAAACCCTTGTGTTAAAACCAGCTAAGAGGGTCCTTCACTATGTTCGTGTGCTTAACCGATTTTACAGAGGGAACAGTTGCTTGAGGCCATTGGATCCTTGTGAAGTGGGATAACCTTTTGGGAGCACACGGCAGTACCTTGCTGAGATAGAGTATCGGAATTGAAGCAGCGCGGTTCCACCTTATCTATTGAAAAATCTACTTCTGTCAGCTGCAGAGGTGGGAGGGACGTTGACTTTCTCTCTGCAGCTCACTCTCTGACAGGACAGTGCTGCTGTCTTAGGGTGAGCTGTTAATAAGGCCACGGCCCCTATCTGGTTAGGCCACACCCCCTCCCCCTATGCAGCCGACGGAAGTTAAAAATCCACTTCGGTCAGCTGCAGGGTTGGGAGTGAGGGTGACTTTCTCCTTGCAGCTCACGCTTAGACAGCACAGTCTGCTGTCTGAGAGTGAGCTGTTCAAAAGGACATCCCTGTGTCCCTCCAGGCCTTGCGCCAGACGGAGGACATGGAGTCTGAAAGCTGGACTGTCCGGCCTGAAACTGAACCTCTGGCCACCCTAGGGGCAGGCTGCTGTGGAGATCACAATTAAGGAAATGGTCCGCTATGGAGGTTAGTGTTAAGGGGCAGATTGCTGTAAAGGCCACTATTAAGGGGGAGGGCCCCTGTGAAGGTCACTGTCAAGGGGGTAGTGTGCTGTGAAACTCACTGTTAAAGGGGAAGGCTGCTGTAAAGGTCAAAGTTAAGGGGGTGGGCTGCTGTGGAGGTCCCATTTTAAGGGATGGGACACTGTGGGGGTTCAGTGTTAAGGGGTGGGGGGCTGTGGAGATCACTGTTAAGGGGCGGGGTGCTGTAGATGTCACTGTTATAGTGGATACTGTCAATATCTTTTAACGACACACACAAACATTAAATTAAATAGATTAAATATACCCGGACTAAGTCTGGTCCTTCAGCTAGTATGGTATATAGTGGTATACATAAGAAGTTTAAGTTTGGGATATTTTCATGTTGTATGTGCTGAACATACACCAAAAAATGAATCATAGCCTTATTGGCAAAGTGGAATTACACATTACTGGGAGGCATAGGAGGGGGCTCTTTCTACTAGGACAAAATTTTATCAACGCCAGTGTCTTTATCTACTTAGCAGTTGCTTGAGATGTGTCAGAATTATTAAGAGGCGCGTCTCGCCAGGTCCATGCTCGCGTAGGCTCCAGGTGTTCTTTGCGCCACAAAGCGGGCCATACCCCACCACTCTTTGGAGCCACTATTCTCGCGCAAGGAGGCTTGATAATATTTACATTGCTCCAAGAATGTCTTTACCTATTACAGAGACATTGAAGTTCTGACGTTAGGCTCTGTTCACATGTGCGTCATGGTTCTACTGTCTGTCTTGTTGATGGGGAAAAATAGCACCACATTTGTAGAGTACCAACTAACTTTTTTATATCTTGGACCATCTACATTTTCCATTTTTGAGAAATACATGATATGGTATATAATTGTGGAAGTCTCTACATATGGTAAATAGGTTAGGCTTTTTAACCATATGCTTTGGAGGCAATATTTGGGACCTTTGTCACAGATTCCATCAAAAACAGAGAGAAAACTGCATGCGCATGAAAGAGGCCTTAGAGAATGACATTGATTATCAAAAGCTTGTACTGTAGTTTCAGACACAGAAAGGAATTTGCTTGTTGAAGTTATTGATAAGTGTTGAGTATATTCAGAGTATATAATTTTGGTCAGACAAATGTGTAATTTTAAGAAATACATTCAAAACAAATACTTGTATTTGAATTTGGGTTTCTTAATTTTTTGCTATATTGATATTGGTGTTGCATTCGTAGTGAATTTCTAACCGTACCAAATCCTAACTAGTAGAAATTGCTGACTTTTTCTTCACATTCCCTTTCACACATCATATTTCCAATGATTTGGCACCAAATGATTAGGCACATATTTTACTAATAATTTTCTTCCTTATTTTGTGCAGGATGTGTATGCAAAGGCCAAGCCTAAAGTTGAGACTGCTGTGGAACACTCAAAAGGTAAAAACATTGCAAGCGTGGAATCGCCACTATGGAAATGTATCAGTAAGGTTATCGAATGCATGCATTAAAGTCAGTGAAAATGGTGCATATTTTGACAAATTTATCAAAACGGTGCTTGGTTCTAGTAAGGCTAGAAAGATTTTACTTCCTTATGTCGCCTCATTTACCTTATACAATGGTGTGCAAAAGTTAGGGTATCTGTGGTTAAAAAAAGGAAAGTACCTTGCAAAAGTATGGGAACGTAAAGAGATTTGAGTGCTCAGATAACTTTGAGCGAGGTCTCAGGCCTTAAATAGCCTGTTAGTTCAGTATGCATCAGGACGTCTTCAGTTCAGTCACTGATTGGCGTTTTGGCATCAAAAATACCACAATGACGGATCCGCCATTCTGATCTGCGCATGCGCAGACCTTTAAAAATGTAAAAAAAATACCAGATCCGTTTTGCCGGATGAAACTGGAAAAACGGATCCGGTATTGCAATTCAGTGTTCTGACTGATCAAGCATTTTGCAGACCTGATCAGTCTGAAAAATGCCTGATCAGTCCGAAAAAATGACATGCAGTACTGCCTGCCGGAATCAAACAACGCAAGTTTGAAAGTAACCTAACACTCTGAAAATGAAAATGGTCGAGGCCCACAAAGCAAGAGAAGGCTGTAAGAAGATAGCATAGCGTCTTTAGTTTGCCATTTCCTCAATTGGAAATGTAATTAAGAAATGGCAGTTACCAGGAACAGTGTGCCTTTTGACTATAAAAGACCTTAAGGAAGATTTATTAGACACTGGAGTTGTGGTTCATTGTTCTATTGTTCAGCGACACCTGCACAAATATGGCCTTCATGGAAAAGTCATCAGAAGAAAACCTCTCCCGCGTCTTTTCCACAAAATTCAGCTTCAGATTTTAGCAAAACAACATCTAAACAAGCCTGATGCATTTTGGAAACAAGTACTGTGGACCGATGAGGTTAAAATAGAACTCGTTGGCCACAATGAGCAAAGGTATGTTTGGATAAAAAGGGGCACAGTATTTCTTGAAAATAACACCTCTCCAACCATTAAGCATGGAGGTGGATCATTCATGCTTTGGGGTTGCGTTGCAGCCAGTGGCACAGGGAACATTTCACAGGCAGAGAGAAGAATGGATTAAATTAAATTTTAAACATAACACCAACTGTAAAAAAGCTGAAGTTGAAAAGAGGATGGCTTCTACAACTAGATAATGATCCTAAACACACCTCTAAATCCACAATAGACTACCTCAAAAGGTGCAAGCAGAAGGTCCCCTGATCTGAACATCGTTCAAAATCTGTGGATAGACCTAAAAATAAGAAGTCCATGCAAGTGCTCTGCATTCTGTCACGTTGCATTAGAATCGAATAATCTCAGAAAGACAGTTGAAAATATGTATGAAACATGTATATGAAACATATACATATACTTTTCAGTGAAAATCAGGACATGGCCCTATTGAAGACTATGGGTCAGCAAAAAAACGGAATGCAATCCGTTTTTTTGCGCACATGCTGAACTGTCCGCAAAAAAAACGGATCCGCATTTTTGCGGACAGCATACGGCCGTTTGAATGAGCCCTTAATCAGAGCTATTCACACTTCACTTGAGAATGATCAATTTATATAAGTAGGTTTTAATACTCAAAAAAAACACAAACTACTTAGAGGTGGTCCAGTTTAGGGGAAAAAACATTTTTAAACATCTTGTTAGGAAATTCTGAGTTAATAGACAACTCAGAATCCTCATCTGGCAACAGTAGACCCTTGCCCTGGAGGATGAGCCCTGAATCCCAGATTACCCTTTGTATGGAGTCGGACAGTATGTAATTACTTAATTTCCTCTGTAGTGGTGCTTGACCCTGTTTTCTTTCCAGGTTAAGCTGATCATGTTGGGGTCTCCGGATGTGGTTACTTTATGACATCTAAAGTGGACAATCCCTTTAATGCTGATGCAATACATTCATGATAAAGCAATGATAAAGCCTACTTTTACTCTAAGCAGAATCCCCCCTTCCCTTGTATCAAGGCTCACCTCTTTTGGCTCTCATTATTGTCCTACATATATAGTTATCAGGTTCCCATGTCATACCTGTCTCATTAGGGCTCATGCACACAACCGTTGTTGGCAAACAGCTGGTCTGCAATATACAGACACCGGCCGTTTGTGCCCCGCTTAACGGATGCAGACCCATTCACTTGAATGGGCCTGCAATCCGGAAGGTGCGGTGCGAAACAGTAGTGTTTCCATGGGTTTTCTGTCAGTGCATGCACTACTTTTCTGCAGTGTTGACCTTTGGATGCGCATCGCAGACCTCATTCAAATGAATGGGTCCTGCATCCGCACACAGCGGCCCTGCCGTCAGTGTCCGTGCATTGCGGACCACTGCACGGGCCCGGCCCGCACACGTTCGTGTGCATGAGCCCTTATACTGTATTTCTTCTGTGAAAAGATTTACTATTTACCAGGAAGATATTAACTTGCTTTCCTTGATTCTAGTGACATATGAAATGCTAAGAGATGCACCACCAGGATTCTACCCCAGGCTTGGCTTGATTGGGTTTGCTGGAATCGTAGGATTATTCCTTGCAAGAGGTTAGTGGATCCAGATACAAAATATCTTGGCCATTCTGCTCTTTTATTGTTTCCTTCCTTTTGCTGCCAGGTCCTCATGGGCAACAGAGGACACATGATGATGAAAATTGTAATGATCTTTATTTATGTAGTGCCAGCATATTCAGCAGTGCTTTACGCTTTAGAGGGTACAGACAAAACCAGACTTTACATGGCAAACTAAGGCCTCTTTTACACTTGCGTTCTGAGGATCCGGCAGGCACTTCCGCCCCGCCGGATCCGTCAGAACGCAAGTCGCCTGAAACCATTAGAAGACTGATCAGGATCCTGATCAGTCTTCGAAATGCTTTGAGGTTACTATGGCAGCCAGGACGCTATTAAAGTCCTGGTTGCCATAGTAGTAGTGGGGAGCGGGGGAGCGGTATACTTACAGTCCGTGCGGCTCTCGGGGTGCTCCAGAATGACGTCAGAGCGCCCCATGCGCATGGATCACGTGATCCATGCGTGTAGGGCGCCCTGACGTCACTCTGGAGCGCCCCGGGAGCCGCACGGATGGTAAGTATACTGCTCCCCCGCTCCCCACTACACTTTACCATGGCAACCAGGACTTTAGCGTCCTGGCTGCCATGGTAACCATTGAGAAAAAGCGACGGATCTCTATGCCGGAAAACAAAAACGCTAGTGTGAAAGAGCCCTAATAATTCAAAAAAAGGCATGAGGACCCTACTGTCAAGAGCTTGCAATGTAAGAGGAAATAGTGATGACACAAGAGGTAAAAGTAAATTATTTGTACTGTGGTCAAGTCCTATTTTGTACAAAATTGGGCAAGAAACAAAGCTGCGTGAATTTGCCATCCAGATATGAACGGGGATGGCCAGTTAGTAACCTATCCCTTATAAGTCATGTCACCCAGTACCTTAACTCCCCCACCCTAGAAGGTCTGCAGGTGCTGGTCAAAAACACAGAACAGTTGCAAATCTTTGCACTATACCTTATGTGTGTGTAGGCTCCACTTGGTTGTGGCTCACAATAACTGATCGAAATCGCTGACCAAACACTGAAGTGTGACCTAGGCCTAATAGACTGCCCATCACTATTACAGTGAAAGGCTAAATGCATTGGTATACCTCTGCATTATAAAAAGCCATGTCTCCTAGTGAGGATATAAAAAGAATAACTAAAGTTAATAAATAGTTAAAGTAATATAATTAATAAAAATAAAAACTAAAAACATTTTTCCATAAAAGTTTTCTAAAAGTGGTAAAACATGCGCACACGTATATGATATCACTGTGCTTGCTCCGACAAGCACTGTATAATAAAGATGTTAGCATGTTATTTAAACCACCCCATGAACAACCTGAAAACACAAAAATACAGAATTGTTTTTTTTTCCTATTTACTGTACCCAAAATAAAAAAAATAAATGTTAATCATGTACCCCAAAAATGGTATGAAAACTACATTTCGCCTTGCAGAAAACAAGTCCACATAGGGCTACAATAGCGCCAAGAGTTGTTGCTCTTGGAATGTGGCGACATAACGAGATGCGCTGTTATTATGCAAAAGTAGTAAAAAACAAATACAACTTTTCATGTTTGGTATTGCCATCATCGTACTGACCCTCAGAATACCAGTAACATGCTAGTTATGCCACACAGAGAATCACGGCAGAACTGCTTTTTTCCCCATTACCTTCCCACAAAGCTAATAAAAGTTAATAAGTTTATGTACCCCAAAATGGCGTTACTAATAACACAATTTGTACCCCTGGTTTATTGAAATTACTTCTCAAAAATGCTAAGAGTGGTGCTCTTTTACTCTTCTAGAAAAAATGTTGTGCGATTTCTGGGAGAAAAATGATTCACTCACGTCCTTGCTGTATATGCTCCTAGATGGATCCTCTTCTAAATGAACTGTTCTGCGCAAGCGCATGAGAGGATACGTCCAGGGGCTGCAAAGACAAAAGTGATGTGGGTGAATCACATCATCGCCACGATCTTGTGCCCTATGGACGCAGCGGGGGGTGACAAGTACTGATGTATATGCAGGCTCAGGGCGTTCTACAGAGCGACAGGGGCAAGATGTTGTGTGACGTACAGATGTATGTCACACAAGAAATAGACTACGACATATCTGCCATAATTCTTACAAACTGGCTATCCTCTTGAAGTATGGAGTGTAACAGAATTAAGTGGTCAGGAACCATATAGAAGGATCCCCTCTTATGGGCCCATAGGGGTCCATCATATTGATTATCCACAGATGTCTTTTGTCTGAATACCGGGTAACTGCTTATTCACACATCAGTGATTCACGTCCGTGTGCTATCGGTGTTCTCCATTGGCAGCACACAGATCTGTTGATTTCTTTATGTGTATTTAGACGTGTTTTTTACAGATTGTTGGTCTGCAGGATAAACACGGTTGCATGCACTGCTTTGGTCCATTCTGTGGACAGAACGTCCCTATTCTATTCAACGGGTCTGTGAAAACCACAGATAGCACATACACTCACCTAAAGAATTATTAGGAACGCCTGTTCTATTTCTCATTAATGCAATTATCTAGTCAACCAATCACATGGCAGTTGCTTCAATGCATTTAGGGGTCTGTTCCTGGTCAAGACAATCTCCTGAACTCCAAACTGTATGTCAGAATGAGAAAGAAAGGTGATTTAAGCAATTTTGAGCGTGGCATGGTTGTTGGTGCCAGACGGGCCGGTCTGAGTATTTCACAATCTGCTCAGTTACTGGGATTTTCACGCACAACCATTTCTAGGGTTTACAAAGAATGGTGTGAAAAGGGAAAAACATCCAGTATGCGGCAGTCCTGTGGGCGAAAATGCCTTGTGGACGCTAGAGGTCAGAGGAGAATGGTCCGACTGATTCAAGCTGATAGAAGAGCAACGTTGACTGAAATAACCACTCGTTACAGCCGAGGTATGCAGCAAAGCATTTGTGAAGTCACAACACGCACAACCTTGAGGCGGATGGGCTACAACAGCAGAAGACCCCACCGGGTACCACTCATCTCCACTACAAATAGGAAAAAGGGGCTACAATTTGCACGAGCTCACCAAAATTGGACTGTTGAAGACTGGAAAAATGTTGCTTGGTCTGATGAGTCTCGATTTCTGTTGAGACATTCAAATGGTAGAGTCCGAATTTGGCGTAAACAGAATGAGAACATGTATCCATCATGCCTTGTTACCACTGTGCAGGCTGGTAGTGGTGGTGTAATGGTGTGGGGGATGTTTTCTGGGCACACTTTAGGCCCCTTAGTGCCAATTGGACATCGTTTAAATGCCACCGGCTACCTGAGCATTGTTTCTGACCATGTCCATCCCTTCATGACCACCATGTACCCATCCGCTGATGGCTACTTCCAGCAGGATAATGCACCATGTCACAAAGCTCGAATCATTTCAAATTGGTTTCTTGAACATGACAATGACTTCAGTTACAGATAATACAACCGCATGCATCCTTTTGAATGGATCCGCTTGTAATGACTTTAACTATTTTTTAACATTGTCAAAACAGATCTGTTTTGAATTCCATTGAAAGTCTATTGTGGCAGAATGTGCCAGAGAATACGGATCCGTCCCCATTGACTTACATTGGGGGACATGACCGGTTTTCTCCGCATCCCAGGACGAAAAGAAAACTCATGCTGCGGTATTTTCTCTGTCCAAAAAACGTTCACATACTGAACTGAAGACATCCTGATGCATCCTGAACGGATTTCTCTCCATTCAGAATGCATTGGGATAATCCTGATCAGTATCTTTCCGGTTTTAGAGACCCGACGACGGAGCTCTACGCCGGAAAAGAAAAACGCTAGTGTGAAAGCGCCCTTACACTTATGCAACCACATTATTTTAGTTTTTTTTGTTTTCTTCCCTCCACCTAAAAGATTTCAGTTTGTTTTTCAATTGAGTTGTACAGTTTATAGGTCACATTAAAGGTGGAAAAAGTTCTGAGATGATTTATCTTTGTCTCATTTTTTTTACAGCACAGAAACCTGACATTTTAACGGGGGGGTGTAGACTTTTTATATCCACTGTACGTATAGTGTAGGTTAGCCTGTGCTTTACATAACAATGCCATACTCGCAAAGAAGACTGTAAGTAATTTATTAAGTGCTGCCTCGTGGCCTGCGCTGCGTCGCAGTACTAAAGTATGTATCAGGGCTCCAGACTAAAAAAATTACCTAGGAGCCATTGGCTCCTAAACTGAAAAATTTAGGAGCCAAATAAAATTTTTAGTCGCCAAATTTAAATAGATATATATTCATGATAGAAAAAATTGCCTCATTAACACGTCAGTGTTTGGTCAATGATTTTCATCAGTGATTGTGAGCCAAAACCAGGATTGGAGCCTCCACGGACATAAGGTATAAGGGAAAGATCAGCACCTGTTCTGTGTTTACAGCCGCAACTGGTTTTGGCTCAAAAATCACTGATGGAAATCACGGACCGAACACTGATGCCACAGTCACACACGGGTTTACATTATGTTTCGGTCATATGTTATATTATACTATGACTGAAACATAACGGACGCCTCAGACAGATGCCATACTGCGGCATCCCTCACCATAGAGTTCCATTGTACAAAAGATGTATAGATTTTTTCTGGACTTTACAGGATGGGAAGACGTGGTACACTACGATCTCCCATTCTGCAAAAAACGTATAAATTAGCATATATGTTTTTTTGTACAATGGAACTCTATTGGATGGATGCCACAGTATGGCATCTGTCTGAGGCGTCCGTAAACATACGTTTTTTTTTTTGTATATGTTAAACGTATGACAAAAATCCAACACTTCCATTATTTTCATTGTTCTGCTCATCAAACGGAGCAGAACAACAGAAATAAATAGTGGTGGTGTGAACGGGGCCTAAGAGGTGGGTGTGCAGGGAACCATTACCGGTCTAATAACATGAAGGAATTATAGCAAAGTAATAAAGTCCAGTCCAATATGGCGGAACCTCCCTGTACGTTATCACTTGGCTATAATAGCCTGCTGTGTATTTACTACACACTGCAACACATACATCACTGCACTACATACATCAGTGTGAGCTGTATGTAGTGATGTATACATGTGTGTGATGTGTGTATGATGTATGTAGTGCAGTGTGTGATGTATGTAGTGCAGTGTGTGATGTATACATGTGTATGATGTATGTAGTGCAGTATGTGATGTGTGTAGTGCAGTGTGTGATTTCAAATGAGAAAACAGGAAAATCCAGCTTCTTAAAAGTTGCAAATTTATTCCATCACGTTAAAATCTTCAGAACAGGAAAAGACTCAACGAACAATGCATTTCAGACCTTAAAAAACATACGGTCCTTACTCATGAGTAAGTTCATGAGTAAGGACCGTATGTTTTTTAAGGTCTGAAATGCATTGTTCGTTGAGTCTTTTCCTGTTCTGAAGATTTTAACCTGATGGAATAAATTTGCAACTTTTAAGAAGCTGGATTTTCCTGTTTTCTCATTTGAAGTTCCACAGTCCAGTCCAGACTGCATCCGTGCTTCTTTGCTAGTCACTACAGGTGAGAGCTGCTTCTGTTGGTTTGTCCGTGATGCAGTGTGTGATGCAGGGCCGGACTGGGGATAAAAACCAGCCCTGGAAAAAGTTGCATACCAGCCCCGGAAAAAGTTGCATACCAGCCCCAAACACACACGCCGCGAGCGTGTGTATGTATGTGTGTGTATATATATATATATATATATATAATTATATACACACACACAGGCCGGGCCTTACCCTAGCGTTGCCGTGACTTGGCCTCTGCGCAGTGGCAACTCTAGGAACAATATATGGGAGGCACATAAGATACCACAGTCAAAATGGGGGGGCACTAATAATTTTCCCCACTTAAATTCATACAACTGAAAAAAAACGAAATAAGTATATATAAATTCAAAATACGAGAGTATTGCGGTATGCAGGGATACATTTATAATAAAATAATTTACTTACAAAAGAACCTATTCCATCTTCTGCTGTGCTGTCCTCTGCTTGCTTCCACGGATCTTCCCCTCTTTTCAATCTGTCCTCAGTGCGCAGGGCAGGCACACTGCTATGGGGATCTGTGGATGACACACTGTTATGGGGGATCTGTGGATGACACACTGTTATGGGGGATCTGTGGATGATACACTGCTATGGGGATCTGTGGATGACACACTTTTATGGGGGATCTGTGGATGACACACTGTTGTGGGGATCTGTGGATGACACACTGTTATGGGGGATCTGTGGATGACACACTATTATGGGGATCTGTGGATGACACACTGTTGTGGGGATCTGTGGATGACACACTGTTATGGGGATCTGTGGATGATACACTGTTGTGGGGATCTGTGGATGACACACTTTTATGGGGGATCTGTGGATGACACACTGTTGTGGGGATCTGTGGATGACACACTTTTATGGGGGATCTGTGGATGACACACTGTTATGGGGATCTGTGGATGACACTGTTATGGGGGATCTGTGGATGACACACTTTATGGGGGATCTGTGGATGACACACTTATGGGGATCTGTGGATGACACACTTATGGGGGATCTGTGGATGACACACTTATGGGGATCTGTGGATGACACACTTATGGGGGATCTGTGGATGACACTGTTATGGCGGAATCTATGGATGACACTGTTATGGGGAATCTGTGGATGACATACTGTTATGGGGTACTTTTACACCTGCGGCATGGCTATCCGACCTATCCGGGCTGTTCACCCTCCTGATCCGCCATGCCGCAAGTACCCGTGCACTGCCGTGCTGCTGCTCTGTCCCCATTGACTATAATAGGGGCAGGGGCGGAGCTATGGTGCAGCATGGCAGAGATCGCCGGACTAAAAAGTCGGACATGCAGTACTTTTTAGTCCGGCGATCTCTGCCGTGCTGCGCCATAGCTCCGTCACCTGCCCCTATTATAGTCAATGGGGACAGAGCAGCAGCACGGCAGTGCACGGGTACTTGCGGCATGGCGGATCAGGAGGGTGAACAGCCCGGATAGGTCGGATAGCCATGCCGCAGGTGTGAAAGTACCCCATAACAGTATGTCATCCACAGATCCCCCATAACAGTGTCATCCACAGATTCCCCCATAACAGTGTCATCCATAGATTCTGCCATAACAGTGTCATCCACAGATCCCCCATAACAGTGACATCCACAGTGCCCCCATAACAGTGTGCCAGTAGCCGTCCCCTTTAGTGCCAGTAGCCCCTTTATGTGCCAGTAGCCCCCTTTAGTATCAGTAGCCGTCCCTTTATGTGCCAGTAGCCGCCCCTTTATGTGCCAGTAGCCGCCCCTTTATGTGCCAGTAGCCGCCCCTTTATGTGCCAGTAGCCGCCCCTTTATGTGCCAGTAGCCGCCCCTTTATGTGCCAGTAGTCGTCCCTTTAGTGCCAGTAGCCCCTTTATGTGCTAGTAGCCCCTTTATGTGCCAGTAGCCGTCCCCTTTATGTGCCAGTAGCCGCCCCTTTATGTGCCAGTAGCCGCCCCTTTATGTGCCAGTAGCCGCCCCTTTATGTGCCAGTAGCCCCTTTATGTGCCAGTAGCCGCCCCTTTATGTGCCAGTAGCCGCCCCTTTATGTGCCAGTAGCCGTCCCCTTTAGTGCCAGTAGCCCCTTTAGTGCCAGTAGCCATCCCCTTTATGTGCCAGTAGCCCCTTTATGTGCCAGTAGCCCCTTTATGTGCCAGTAGCCCCCTTTAGTGCCAGTAGCCCCCTTTAGTGCCAGTAGCCCCTTTTATGTGCCAGTAGCCTCCTTTATGTGCCAGTAGCCCCTTTAGTGTCAGTAGCCCCTTTATGTGCCAGTAGCCCCTTTAGTGCCAGTAGCGCCCTTTATGTGCCAGTAGCCCCGTTTGGTGCCAGTAGCCCCTTTAAGTGGCAGTAGCCCCTTTAAGTGGCAGTAGCCCGCTTTAAGTGGCAGTAGCCCCTTTATCTGCCAGTAGCCCCTTTATCTGCCAGTAGCCCCTTTAGTGCTGCCAGTAGCCCCTTTAGTGCTGCCAGTAGCCCCTTTAGTGCTGCCAGTAGCCCCTTTAGTGCTGCCAGTAGCCCCAAGAAAAAAAAAAAAAAGAACACTTATACTTACCTCCAGCGATGCGATGCAGGCCTCTTCCGGCCTGTGTCTCGAGCTGTACGGCTCCGGCGGCGCGATGATGTCATCGCGCCGCTGAGCCGGCCTCTGATAGGCTGCCAGCCTAGTGCTGGCAGCCTATCAGAGGAACAGGGAGAGGTCACGCCTCTCCCTCCTCTGCTGCTGCTCCGCACGGAGATGAGCGCAATGCAAGCGCTCATCTCCGTCGCCACTGGAGCCCAGTGTGCCTGCGGCCGCCGGCCGGCCGTGCGGCAGTCAGGGCTACCGGCCTACCGGGAATTTTCCCGGTATCCCGGTAGGCCAGTCCGGCCCTGGTGTGATGTATGTAGTGCAGTGTGTGATGTATACATGTGTATGATGTATGTAGTGCAGTATGTGATGTGTGTAGTGCAGTGTGTGATGTACAGTCATGTGAAAAAATTAGGACACCCTTTGAAAGCATGTGGTTTTTTGTAACATTTTTAATAAATGGTTATTTCATCTCCGTTTCAACAATACAGAGAGATTAAAGTAATCCGACTAAACAAAGAAAACTGAAGAAAAGTCTTTTCAAGATCTTCTGTAAATGTCATTCTACAAAAATGCCTATTCTAACTGAGGAAAAAGATAGGACACCCTTGCCCCTAATAGCGAGTGTTACCTCCTTTGGCTGAAATAACTGCAGTGAGACGGTTCTTGTAGCCATCTACCAGTCTTCGACATCGGTCTGAGGAAATTTTACCCCACTCCTCAATGCAGAACTTTTTCAGCTGTGAGATGTTTGAGAGGTTTCTTGCACGTACAGCCCTTTTCAAGTCACCCCACAGCATCTCAATGGGATTCAAATCTGGACTTTGACTTGGCCATTCCAGGACTCTCCATTTCTTCTTTTTCAGCCAATCTTTGGTTGATTTACTAGTATGTTTTGGGTCATTGTCATGTTGCATGGTCCAGTTCCGCTTCAGCTTTAATTTTCTAACTGATGGTCTCACATGTTCTTCAAGCACCTTCTGATACACAGTAGAATTCATCGTGGATTCTATGATGGTGAGCTGACCAGGTCCTGCTGCAGCAAAGCAGCCCCAAACCATGACACTTCCACCTCCATGCTTCACAGTTGGTATGAGGTTCTTTTCTTGGAATGCTGTGTTTGGTTTACGCCAAACATGTCCTCTGCTGTTGTGTCCAAATAATTCAATTTTGGACTCATCTGTCCAAAGAACATTATTCCAGAAGTCCTGGTCTTTGTCAACTTTATCTCTGGCAAATGTCAGTCTGGCCTCGATGTTTCTCTTGGAAAGCAAAGGTTTCCTCCTTGCACACCTCCCATGCAAGTTAAACTTGTACAGTCTCTTTCTGATTGTAGAGGCATGTACTTCTACATCAACAGTAGCCAGAGCCTGCTGTAGTTCTCGAGATGACACTTTAGGGTTTTTGGAGACCTCTTTTAGCATCTTGCGGTCTGCTCTTGGGGTGAACTTGCTGGGGCGACCAGTCCTGGGCATGTTGGCAGTTGATTTGAAAGCCCTCCACTTGTAGACTATCTTCCGGACAGTGGAATGGCTGATTTCAAAATCTTTTGAGATCTTTTTAAATCCCTTCCCAGACTCATAGGCTGCTACAATCTTTTTTCTGAAGTCCTCTGACAGCTCTTTTGCTCTCACCATGGTGCTCACTCTCACTTCAACAGTCAGGAGCACACCAAACTAAATGTCTGAGGTTTAAATAGGGCAAACCTCATTCAACATGCAGAGTAACGATCTACTAATTATGTGCACCTGGTGTGATATACCCGTGTGAGATCTGAGCCAATTTAAGAGGGAATACATGTGAGGGTGTCCTATCTTTTTCCTCAGTTAGAATAGGCATTTTTGTAGAATGACATTTACAGAAGATCTTGAAAAGACTTTTCTTCAGTTTTCTTTGTTTAGTTGGATTACTTTAATCTCTCTGTATTGTTGAAACGGAGATGAAATAACCATTTATTAAAAATATTACAAAAAACCACATGCTTTCAAAGGGTGTCCTAATTTTTTCACATGACTGTATGTAGTGATGTGTGTAGTGCAGTGTATGATGTGTGTGATGATCACACACTCCACTACATACAGTACACACATGGATACACAACACCTTGCTCTGTCTTCTTCTTATGCGGCCCCATCTTGATTCTTCGGCTCCTCAGCGCGCCCGGCACTTCTTCCTTTAGCCACCCCCAGAGGCGGCCCATCCTCCTTTCATCTCCCGCCGGCTTTCTCTGGTGCAGGGCGCTGTATGGCTCTGGCGCTCGCCCAAACTAACCAATAGCAAAGCTCCTTACTGTATGGAGCTTTGCTATTGGTTATTTCAGGCTGCGCTGCCTGTGCTGTGCCGCTCGCTGCGTGGTGCGTCTGCTGAAGTTTTTTTTTTTTCTTAAAGCTGCAGCGCAGCGGTGGGACAAGTCGCAAATGGCGATAAGACTTAAATTTCTTATCGCCATTTGCAAATTCCTAGTCGCATTGGCGACCATTTTGGTTGCCATCTGGAGCCCTGTGTATGTACGACGATTGATTGTAATAAAGGTGTTTTCAATCAAAAATAAATTAATGACCTTCGTTTGTAGTTGAATGCATTCTGAATGTCTTATATTAAGCACCATGGGCCGGATTTATCATTAGCTAAAAGTCACCTTAATGGAGTGAAAAAGTCGCAAAAAAAATGCGCAGTCTGTAAAATTGCGCATTTTTTTGCGACTTTTTAAGATCTGCACTAAGCTCTCCAGTTTTGTGAAAGTGGGCGTTTTTTCTTATGTAAATGAATCTCTAGACAGATTTACTATTGCGGCCATTTAAAAAGTCGCAAAAAAATGCACAATTTCACTCCAGGGAGGACCATTCTGATCTTATGCGACTTTTTAATAGAACATGCACCTTTTTTGGAAAGACGTGCGACCTTTGTAAAGCTGCTTACTGAAGGATAAGTGTAGCAAAACTATAAAATTGATTAATAAAGTATATTAGAGATAGTTTTATTAGGGCATTAGGGGCAACATATTAAAAGTTGATCATAAGAACCGCCAAGGTTCCAAAACCATTGTCAGTGGAAGACTATGTGAGATAGGGATGTGCTGTAGAGTTCTGATGTTCCTTTCATAGTACATGAAAAGTGCATTTAGTGGAGCCTTATTTGAAGAAAATACTAAAGGTGACAGTTCATATTGTACAGGCTCTCCAAAGAGATGCATCTGTAATGTATGTGCTCCCTGGATCACCATCATAATTACATTGGAACCATATGTACATCTTCTCTGATGGAAAAGAAAGTGAAAAATGACCTAATCCATCCAAGCATTTCAGGTTAAAGGGCTTCTGTCACCCCCACTGACGAATTTTCACTAGCTGACATTAGCTACTTGCTAATGTCAGCTGAGTTCAAACATATGTTTAATATCTTTTTTTCTTTTTTCAATCTTCTAAAAAACTTACTTTTGTTATATGTAAATTAGCTTCGCTACCAGCAAGTTGGGCGGGTACTTGCTGGTAGCCGCCGCATCTTCATGGCCTTGGAACGCCCCCTCTTCTTTTGATAGACAGGGCCAGCGCGCTCTCCTCCTCTCGCTGGCCCTGTCTGCAGCTGCAATCCCGCGCCTGCGCCGTCTCGGTCTTTAGTCGGCGCAGGCGCTCTGAGTGAAGGACGCTCGCTTAGGCGCTCCGTCCTCAGTGCGCCTGCGCCCGATGACGTCAGTGCTACACCCGGAAGAGAAGACGCCGGCATCCCTGGTAAAGAGCAGGCGATGCCGGCGTCTTTTCTTCCGGGTGTAGCGCTGACGTCATCGGGCGCAGGCGCACTGAGGACGGAGCGCCTAGCGAGCGTCCTCACTCAGAGCGCCTGCGCCGACTAAAGACCGAGACGGCGCAGGCGCGGGATTGCAGCTGCAGACAGGGCCAGCGAGAGGAGGAGAGCGCTGGCCCTGTCTATCAAAAGAAGAGGGGCGTTCCAAGGCCATGAAGATGCGGCGGCTACCAGCAAGTACCCGCCCAACTTGCTGGTAGCGAAGCTAATTTACATATAACAAAAGTAAGTTTTTTAGAAGATTGAAAAAAGAAAAAAAGATATTAAACATATGTTTGAACTCAGCTGACATTAGCAAGTAGCTAATGTCAGCTAGTGAAAATTCGTCAGTGGGGGTGACAGAAGCCCTTTAAAGGTGAAGTAAAAACAGCCTTTGAGTAAGTCACCAATCCTGACTGTGTAGTGTACTCACTAAGAATTGTATGCCCGTTTCTCTGAGAACTTTTGCTGAATGCATTTGTCTAAATTACAGTTGGTACCAAGGTAAAGTCCTGCTTCAAGATATTCAGCTTCTTACATTTAAAAACTATGGACACTTTTGCCCAAAAAAAATTATTTACCGTATATATGTTAGTGGTTACCTTGAGTTAAATACATTTTACTAAGCTTCAGGAAGCAATCTTCATTCATTTTCAGACCTCCTGATATACAGTATTTAGTTTTCAACCTTCTTAGAATGTTCTCATGTGGACAAGTATCTGCTAGTTATACATAGTAGATATGAGTTGTGTCTCCAGGATGCTGCTGTCATCACCAACTCTCAAGTATCAGCACACAGTCAGTACTGTATTGATTTCTTCTTCTTCAGCCACTGAGGGATCTCTTCTTCAGCTTCAGAATTTGCCCCTCTATGACAGACTTTGTGGGTGCTCTACTTTCTGACTACACTTTTACACAGCCTGTGTGGTTCACCCCCTTCTCCTTCTAGCTAAATCATGTGTGCTTTCCTCTCTATCTGCAACCTGTGTGATCTGCCCTCCATGAATGTTTTTTCCTTCTCCGGACCCCCCCGACCCCCCCCCCCCCCCTCCGTGTTGCTATTTCTAAGACAGAGAAGAGAATAGAGAGTGTGGGTGAAGCCAGGAGCAGCACGCTGACATTTACGTCTAGTAGGGCAGCTAGCTAGATGTAGGTCTTATGAACACTCTGCAGCAGCAAAATGATGGGACATGTTTAATGAGGACTGTCTAGAAAGCTCCTTAATTTTGAAGCTAGGAAACAAATTAATAATAAAAAAAATACTTCAGTGCAAAGGTGTTATTACTTTTTAAGGGTACTTTCACACTTGCGGCAGGACGGATCCGGCAGGCTATTCAGCCTGCCGCATCCGTCCTGCCGCAAGTGCCCGTGCACTGCCGTGCTGCCGCTCCGTCCCCATTGACTATAATGGGGCGGGGGGGCGGAGCTTACGGGGCAGCACATGGCAAAGATCGCCAGACTGAAAAGTCAGACATGCAGGACTTTTAGTCCGGCGATCTCCGGCCGCGCACTGCTGTGCTGCGCCGTAGCCCCGCCCCATTATAGTCAATGGGGACGGAGCGGCAGCACGGCAGTGCACGGGCACCTGCGGCAGGACGGATCCAAGAGGCTGAATAGCCTGCCGGATCCGTCCTGCCGCAAGTGTGAAAGTACCCTAAGCTGAAAAATCCTCCAATCCTATTGCATCATATTAGTTCTTCTTTCTTCTGTGGTCCAAATAGAGTCAACAGCAGAACTTGCTAAGAGCTCATTTGCATCCCTTTCTTCCCAAAATTCCAGAGGGACATGTATGGCCTATAAGTCTCCTCGTGCCAATTGAGATGCTCTCTCCCCAAGTAGAGATACTACCCCCCAAATCCTCACTTAGGCCTCTCAGCCAGTTAAGCCAGTACTCTCTGCTCTGCACTGATCAGGGGCAATCACCTCAAAACAGCTGTCTGCAGATAAGGTGCTGGGTTACTTAATATCCAAGTCGTCTCAAGGCCTATTTAAAGGGCTGGACATTGACTTATGGGATAGCTGCCTTACATCTGGTGGCATTAGAGGCGGAGCTTGTTAAGAGCTCATTTGCATCCCTTTCTTCATCTTTTTTTATTGTCACCATCAGGTTCAAGGATAAAGAAAATAATATATCCACTTGGGTTTATGGGAATCGGTGCCTCCCTTTATTATCCCCAGCAAGCGGCTACAATTGCCAAGGTAAGACTTATTTCTTGTGGGTTATATCTGAAACTTCCTACAGTAGGCGTGAGTTTTTTTTAGATTTTCTCCACTAGGGGCACAAATGTTATTTGCTTAGTCTTCTTGGTCATATTCTGACCTTTTATAGTCAGAAGTTTAGCAGCAGCTGTACAGGGCAATGCATTGCAGCATATTAGGGAAGTCCTCTATATGAGACACTAGATAATTTCTGCATTTAATACAGTTCACTGGCCATTGGTAAAATGCAGTTTTTACTGGGATACACATAACTCGTTCATAATGGAACTTCTAATGTAACATGGCCACTTTCAGCTGCTGTAATAAAATAGTAATGTTTGTATTCCCGTGTATACATTTACCATCTCTGCTGAAGTGCCCTTGCTGCTCAACTGTGTGACTTTTATGGAAAATGTGAAGCTCAAACACTGCATATTTTCAGTGGGATTCCCGCACGGTCGTATGCAAATCAGAGGGGGGGGGCAAAGAAGATACAGTCATTACTTTGGAAGAGGTTTTTTGTTTGAATTAGAAAAAAAGTAGGATTTGTGGCTTTGGCAGTTGTAATTGCTGACCTCAGCTGGAGCTAAGCTTTACACTGGGAAAACCCAAAGCTAAAGGCCCTTTTACATGTCCTATGAACTTTCATTCCCGATCATTGCCCCGTGTAAACATGTCTGCTGGTCAGACATTCATTTATCAGCTGATTGCATCTTTTATGCAGACATTAGAATCATCGGTTGCTGGCAGCACATCACCCCATGTAAATGCCTACAATAATGAACCTGCATATGACCAGATGATCGCGTCAATCGTTCAAGCATTATTACAGTATTAATACACGGGTGTAACTAACATAGCGGCAGACTATGCGACTGCTTGGGGCCCAGGGCAAGAGCGGACCCGGCCTTAGTTGGGATTATCTTCTCTTCCACTGGGGGTGAAAACTTGGTCAGGACTCTACGATCTAAATTTCTAAAGGAACAACAACTAGCAAATGAAGCAGTGGAAAAATGGGTCATTGAAAGGGGTTTAGGCATAAACCCTTCTGTCCTGTGGGAAGCCTGGTTTGATCCTTGCTATGGGGCCCTTACTTTTCTATGTACGCCACTGGTTCCATTTAATAAAATTACCTGCCTGATCCAACACTTCCGTTATTTTAATCATTCTGCTCATCTAATGGAGCAGAACAACAGAAATAAATAGCGCTGGTGTGAACGTGGCCCAAGAGGTGGGTATTTATGCACGGAACATTACTAGTCTAAATAACATCAGGCCAAGTGATTAAGTCCAGTCCATATAGCCTATACATCACACACTGTACCCCATACATCACACACTGTACCACATACATCACACACTGTACCCCATACATCACACACTGTACCACATACATCACACACTGTACCCCATACATCATACACTGCACCACACACTACGTACATCGGTGTGTGGTGCAGTGTGTGATGTATGTGGTGCAGTGTGTGATGTAGGTGGTACAGTGTGTGATGTATGGGGTACAGTGTGTGATGAATGGAGTGCAATGTGTGATGTGTGGAGTGCAGTGTGTGATGTGTGGAGTGCAGTGTGTGATGTGTGGAGTGCAGTGTGTGATGTGTGGAGTGCAGTGTGTGATGTGTGGAGTGCAGTGTGTGATGTGTGGGGTGCAGTGTGAGATGTATGTGGTACAGTGTATGATGTATGGGGTACAGTGTGTGATGTATGTGGTACAGTGTGTGATGTATGGGGTACAGTGTGTGATGTATGGGGTACAGTGTGTGATGTATGGGGTACAGTGTGTGATGTATGGGGTACAGTGTGTGATGTATGGGGTACAGTGTGTGATGTATGGGGTAGAGTGTGTGATGTATGTGGTACAGTGTGTGATGTATGGAGTGCAGTGTGTGATGTGTGTGGTGCAGTGTATGATGTACGTTGTACAGTGTGTGATGTGTGTGGTGTAGTGTATGATGTATGTGGTACAGTGTGTGATGTATGTGGTACAGTGTGTGATGTATGGGGTACAGTGTGTGATGTATGTGGTACAGCGTGTGATGTATGGAGTGCAGTGTGTGGTACAGTGTGTGATGTATGTGGTACAGCGTGTGATGTATGGAGTGCAGTGTGTAGTACAGTGTTTGATTGTAGTGCAGTGTGTGATGTATAAGTTACAGTATGTGGTGCAGTGTGTGATGTATGGAGTGCATTGTGTGGTACAGTGTTTGATTGTAGTCCAGTGTGTGATGTATAAGGTACAGTATGTGGTGCAGTGTGTGATGTATGGAGTACAGTGTGTGTGTGATGTATAAGGTACAGCGTGTGATGTATAAGGTGCAGTGTGTGATGTATGGAGTACAGTGTGTGGTACAGTGTGTGTGTGTGATGTATAAGGTACAGCGTGTGATGTATAAGGTGCAGTGTGTGTGATGTATGGAGTGCAGTGTGTAGTACAGTGTTTGATTGTAGTGCAGTGTGTGATGTATAAGGTACAGTATGTGGTGCAGTGTGTGATGTATGGAGTGCATTGTGTGGTACAGTGTTTGATGTGTGTAGTCCAGTGTGTGATGTATGGAGTGCATTGTGTGGTACAGTGTTTGATTGTAGTCCAGTGTGTGATGTATAAGGTACAGTATGTGGTGCAGTGTGTGATGTATGGAGTACAGTGTGTGTGTGTGATGTATAAGGTACAGCGTGTGATGTATAAGGTGCAGTGTGTGATGTATGGAGTGCAGTGTGTGGTACAGTGTTTGATTGTAGTCCAGTGTGTGATGTATAAGGTACAGTATGTGGTGCAGTGTGTGATGTATGGAGTACAGTGTGTGGTACAGTGTGTGTGTGTGTGATGTATAAGGTACAGCATGTGATGTATAAGGTGCAGTGTGTGATGTATGGAGTGCAGTGTGTGGTACAGTGTTTGATTGTAGTCCAGTGTGTGATGTATAAGGTACAGTATGTGGTGCAGTGTGTGATGTATGGAGTGCAGTGTGTGGTACAGTGTTTGTGTGTAGTGCAGTGTGTGATGTATGGAGTGCATTGTGTGGTACAGTGTTTGATGTGTGTAGTCCAGTGTGTGATGTATGGAGTGCATTGTGTGGTACAGTGTTTGATGTGTGTAGTCCAGTGTGTGATGTATGGAGTGCATTGTGTGGTACAGTGTTTGATTGTAGTCCAGTGTTTGATGTATAAGGTACAATATGTGGTGCAGTGTGTGATGTATGGAGTACAGTGTGTGTGTGTGTGTGATGTATAAGGTACAGCGTGTGATGTATAAGGTGCAGTGTGTGATGTATGGAGTGCATTGTGTGGTACAGTGTTTGATTGTAGTCCAGTGTGTGATGTATAAGGTACAGTATGTGGTGCAGTGTGTGATGTATGGAGTACAGTGTGTGGTACAGTGTGTGTGTGATGTATAAGGTACAGCGTGTGATGTATAAGGTGCAGTGTGTGATGTATGGAGTGCAGTGTGTGGTACAGTGTTTGATTGTAGTCCAGTGTGTGATGTATAAGGTACAGTATGTGGTGCAGTGTGTGATGTATGGAGTACAGTGTGTGGTACAGTATGTGTGTGATGTATAAGGTACAGCGTGTGATGTATAAGGTGCAGTGTGTGATGTATGGAGTGCAGTGTGTGGTACAGTGTTTGTGTGTAGTGCAGTGTGTGATGTATGGAGTGCAGTGTGTGGTGCAGTGTATGATGTGTGTGGTGCAGTGTGATGATCACACACTGCACTACATACATTACACACATCGATACATTGCTGCGCTGTCAGACTTGATATCCGGGCTCGGCTGCAGTTGTCCAGCACTCCACTACTCCACTCCTCTTCAACTCCACACCATGTTCACCGGTTCGTGGACGCAGCGCCCGCTCTCCTCATATAGCGACTCCCGGGACTCGGGAGCTAGCCCCTCCTCCTTCCATCTGCTGCAGGACACTATCACTCCAGCAGCCCGCCCCAAACCTACCAATAGCAAAGCTCCTTACTGTATGGAGTTTTGCTATTGGTTATTGCAGGCACAGGCAGCATCGTTTCGCTGCCTGTCCCGTTCACAGCGCGCCCTGCACTGATGAAAGGCAGGGAAAAGTCTCAGGCGTATCGGTATGCCTTAGACTTTTTTTAGGGAGTAAAACAGCCTGAACAGGTGTCTATGACGCTTGTACAGGTGCCGCCAATTACCCAATGATCGAGCAAACACTTGTTCATCGGGTAATCGCATCTTTTATGCACTCACAAAAATCATCGTCTGCCAGATGCCAATCACGCTGTCTAATCCCGCACTGCTACCTGCAGATTATGATTCTGCATGGGGATTAGCGATGCTTTCTTCCTGACAATCGTCTGCTAAATTTGGTTGATGGTTGAACTAACAATCATTTGGTGAGGACACGGCCATGCACATTTTGGTCCAGATTGACCATTACAGTGGCCATACATGTTCAGTGAAACCGGGCGACGGACAAAAATTCTTTCAAAGAAAAATATTTCGTTCACGAATTGAACGACAGATCTTTTGTCCGACAAACACACAAAAATATTAAAAACAGCTGACTTCTTTTCAGATGTTGTTGGGCTGTCATCACTCTGCTAAAATGATCGTTCGCTGTTAAATTTCACCCAACGGATGTTCATTTTGGTTGAAATCGTCCATTTTGATCAACTTTAGACTAATGTGTATGGGCACCTTAAGAAAAAAATGTTATTTCTGACCACTTCATGGAGATGAGCTTCATTCATGGTCAGTGAGTAGTGCTGATGTGCCCAGAAATAATGGATGTAAGTGTATCGCCTGCACAGGTGCCTTCTCTGGCCTGACTGCTGGACACACAATGGTCCTTCTATGACTGAAGCAGGACCTCACAGTTTGGTAATATCTGATGAATTCAGTTCTTAGTTTTTTCTTTTATACTTGTTTAGAGAATAACATCCATCTTTTCCTGTTCTATCAAGCCCTACATGCAACTACAGTATGAATGAGTAAATCTTCCCACGTGGTGAAGATAGACATGGAGACTTGGCTTAATTATGACTTTGCTTATTCTAGCTCCAAGTGGGTTTCATACAGCCCATTGATATAGAATGAAGAGAACTCTGTGCACAGCATATCTGCCAACAGACAAAATACCAATTGTCTCATGCGCTGGAAGAAAGCGCCATTTGTTTACTGGTATTTTGTTTGTGCCCAGCTTAATAGACAGTCGATTTGGTTTTACTTTGAGTCACTGTCAGGACCTAATAGGGAGTTTAATTTCTTACGGAGAAGAATGTTTTCACATCTCGAAATACAAGTTCACTTAAAGGCCATGTTAAAACCGTACAAAATTCAATTAAAAACAAGAATCTTTGCATTTTCCTTTCTCTTGCAATGCCCGGAGTCCTGCATTGTGCTGCTTTGACACAGTCCTGTGTGCTGTCCTCCATATGGTCACATGATGGATGAAGCTTCATAATGTCGAGGACGTCACATTGGTCCTCATGTATGTACAGAAGCTCCAGTAAGCACTGCTAGAAGAGAACTATGAAAGATGATTGCACATGTGTGACCAGCGAAAGCTCGAGCGGGGGGTGAATGAATTAATAAAGAAGACATATGGAGTATCCGTAAGAGAATAGCTATGATCCGGTGCAAGGCAAAACATTGAAATATGGATTTATTTAGCCCTAATTACTATCAAAAGCTTTGAGAAAAGGCAGCTTTTACCTGCTTCACTTGTTAGGAGCACGGATACAGCCCGGACACAGCCGTGAACAAACTGAAGAGAAAGATGCAGGGTCCAGCTCCATTTAACAAGTAGTCCTTTATTTCATGCGGTAAGAAAATTCAACGCGTTTCGGACCACACTATATCAGTCCTTACTCGTGACTACTTGTTATATGGAGCTGGACCCTGCATCTTTCTCTTCAGACCTTCAGCCCTTTGAGTCTAGTAGTAGACCGAAGATTGCAGTGTACAATCCAGACAGATGAATGGCGAAGGCACTTGCTGACCTCACAAAACCTCTTATACTATGGAAACGTAAAAGGCAAAGCATTCAAAGAAATGTAATTACGGAAAAGAGGAAGTTCTCTTTTTTTTTCTCAGAATATCCAGCTATTAGACCGCCCACTTGTGTCTGCTCATTTGCCGCCTGATCGCCGGCACATTTACGTTGACCGCAAATGTTTATCCGAACGTTTGTTCCCTATAATTCCTGATGGTTTAAAATGGCACTGAGGCTGGATCTACGGCTAGACTAGTCTAAAGCAATATATGGCTTTGTATGCCCTTTGTGCACTGCAGCGGTCAATCAAATGTGCTACAAAAAGTCTAAGTATAGGCCCAGTCTAAGGCTTCTTTCACACATCAGTAAATTAAGGACGTGTGTTGTCCTTGGCGAACATGTATCCATTGATTTTAGTGTGGTTCTATACACATCTTTGTTCTTTCACTGACTATGGGTCAGTAGAAGAACAACGAAGACATGCACTGCTTTGGTCTGTGATACGGGTCAAACATGGCCATGTTATGTCAGTGATAACACATTGACTGATGTCATGGACACAGTTGTGGGAAAGAGGTCTAAGGCCTCTTTCACACGGGCGTCATGTTTGACGCCCGGATAAGAGGCAGGTGCGTTGCGGGAATATGTGAGATTTTTCCGTGCGGGTGCAAACGTTTGTAATACGTTTTGCACGCGCGTGTGAAAAATCGCCATGTTTGGTACCCAGACCCGAAGCCGGACTTCATCACTGAAGTCCGGTTTCGGGTAGTGTATTCTGGAGAATTTATTATTTTCCCTTATAATTCCCTTAAAGAATGCATTGTAAAATTAAGTGGAAGGGGTTAAAAATAATAAAACTTAACTCACCTTAGCCACTTGATCGCGTAGTTGGCGATCTGTCTTCTCTCTTCAAGCTTTAGCTGTAGTCTAAGGACCTGTGATGACGTCACATCACATGGTCCATCACGGACCATGTGATGTGACGTCATCACAGGTCCTTAGACTACAGCTAAAGCTTGAAGAGAGAAGACAGATCGCCAACTACGCGATCAAGTGGCTCAGGTAAGTTAAGTTTTATTATTTTTAACCCCTTCATCTTCATTTTACTAAGCATTCTTTATTATGAATGCTATTATTTTCCCTTATAACCATGTTATAAGGGAAAATAATAAAGATCTGGTCCTGTTGCTAAGCAACCATGCGGGAAAATCGCACTGCATCCGCACTTGCTTGCGGATGCTTGCGATTTTTACGCAGCCCCATTCACTTCTATGGGGCCTGCGTGGCGTGAAAAACGCACAATATAGAGCATGCTGCGATTTTCACGCAACGCAGAAGTGATGCGTAAAAATCACCGCTCATGTGCACAGCCCCATAGAAATGAATTGGTCCGGATTCAGTGCGGGTGCAATGCGTCCACCTCGCGTATTGCACCCGCGCGGAAAACTCGCCCGTGTGAAAGGGGCCTAAGTCTTCAATCACAGTGCTGAATGCTAAGTATATGCTGACTTCTCTGGTGGCTCTTTTCCTTATTGAAGTCATTTGCGCAAAATACCACCAGGGATAGAATCTGCTTTGGTTTAATAAAATAGAGCACAGCAAGCCCTCGGAGCAGCCTGCTACAGTATATCTTATTCACTGCTATAGCGCATCTGGCCAGTACATTGATGAGTGGCATGGAGCTGTCTAAATGACGCCCAGTTATTTATTTGACTTTTTTTTTTTTTACTTATAGTTTTTACAAGAGAAAGCTGTTGCAGTTTTAATAAATGAGGCTCGATAACGTATCTAAATGGCTACCATGTGAGGAGGGAGATGTGATATTTCTAACATATGGACGTTACTTCCTCGTGTACACTTGGTCAATAATTTTCTATTGTACAGTTGTGTGCCTCATACATGATGTATAAACGAAGCAAAAAGAGGCAGCTTCACTCCCATACCATCCCCCTCTGGGAGCACGGACAAGACTCCTTGGGTGAGTCGAGATAAATCCAAAATAAAGATGAAAACGTCCAGCTCACCAGTCAGGCGTGATACTTTATTGTAGATAGGATATAAAAACTTCCATATACCAGGACACCAGTACAATGTTACGCGTTTCAGACCTTTACAAATCCAGGTCCTTCATCATGACACGCCTGACTGGTGAGCTGGACGTTTTCATCTTTATTTTGGCCTCATACATGATGTCTGATGCCAAACGCATGTTGGCTGGATCAGATCTGGTATACCATGTCGTGCTGTAGGGGGGGATGTTACACGTGCTTTAGATTTTATATGCCGAATTATTATTCCAGTTGACGTGAAGTACGTGAATCTTTGCGTAAAACTTTGGTAGCGTGCTTTAACATTTATATGATGGCTTTATATGTTACTGGTCTCCTTTATTATTATTATATGCTATGTCTAACTAAAGGCTTCAATTTTGGCAGCTGGATGGACATGCAGTACGTGGTACTTGCGCCAAATTCACTTGCATGCACCATTTCCATGTAGGCAGCACATATCCAATAAAATCTGTCATTTTCACCGACACAAAAATGGCTGTAAAACTCCCTATACATGTACAGTATGTCCTGCTCACTGAAGTGGACGCACATGCTCAGTTCCATCCTCAACTGCCTCCAGCTGCAGTAGGAAAGACACACTCCCTGAGAACTTGCATGCCCGCTACACCGCCAGCATGAAATAAATTTAGCAGAGCAATTGGAGCAATGAATGGGGAGATCTCTGGATCAGTGAGGTAGAGCGCTGGTGCTAAGTTTGTTAGAGACTGTCACATACAATATGATATCGGATTTTCATTAATCATGAGATAACCCCTTTAAGTTTCTGGATGAGAAATAGACCCCGGTGTTCTCTCAGTAGACAGAAGGGCTGTCATAGATGGCACATGTATTCTGTTGAATTTGAAATGCTCGTTCTTTAGGCAGTACAGATTTTTAAGCATGTCTAATAATGATCTGCCTCCCGCAAACCACTGTACAGCATGGCGACGAGCGGTGGCATAGTGGCCGCTCCTCCCGATACTGCGGAGGAAATTGCCTTATGTAATAGCAGCGGTCTCCTCCGCTAGCTAGCAAGCGATTGCTGGGAGGGAACACTTCCCTCCCAATCGCTTGCTGATCGGCTTGTCTAAGTCTACTTTCACGCTAGCGTTAATATTTTCCGGTATTGAGATCCGTCATAGGTTCTCAATACTGGCAAAAAAAACGCTTCCGTTTTGTCCCAATTCATTGTCTATGGGGACAAAATGTAACTGAACAGAACGGAATGCTCCAAAATGCATTCCGTTCTGTTCTCATACCGGAGAACAAACTGCAGCAAGCAAGTCAATGGGGACGGATCTGTTTTCTCGGACACAATCTGAAACAATAGAAAACGGATCTGTCCCCCATTGACTTTAAATGGAGTTCATGACTGATCCGTCTTGGCAATGTTAACCTCCCTGGCGGTATGATTATGTCAGGAATTTTTTACCAAAAGTGGTACAATTTTTTGCATGGAAATTTGGTGTTATGTATTGTAGGCCTGCAATTCTTAGTAATTACTTACTTAAACCTCACCAAACAAGACTCTAGTAGACATCCCAGATGTGATAAAGTTTGAAACACAAAATTATTAAATATAATCTAATAAATAATATAATTTTATTCAGTAATGTAATAAAAAAAATAATGAAATTTGTCAAACAAAGAAAATTCAATAAACATCCTGAGTGTGATAAATTTTGAAACATGGGACTGCACAAAGTCCAACGTCACAATCATCAAATTCTTCATTGTTCGTGAAGTGGAAATACTTCATGATGAGGGAAAACCGGTATTCTGACATCACGGTACCAAAAAATGGAGTGGCCAGTAACTTATTGGTGGTCCAGTACCATTTCTGGAGCGGTTTTCCCATCACCCCCTGAAGAATGATGAGTCCCAGAAACTGCCACATGTCCTCTTTGGTCACTGGTTCCCACTTTCTGCTTCTGGAAAATGTGGCATGCAGCGTAGCGCATTGCTGCTCTTGGTAGCGATTTGTCTCCGTGACAATTTTTTCAATTACCTCCTCAGTAAAGAATAATTGCAGGTATGCCAGAGGGTTGTCACGCTCAACATCTATCTTCATCCCGGGTGATCCAGTGAACGGGAATCTTGGGGGCGCTAACTGGTCCGTATCGCAGTCAATAGGGCACCAAGTGCGCACATCGCTGAGGACAGGTGCAGGATCATCGCCGTTTTCACTTGCCGTGTCAGTGTCAGATGACAAATCTCCCCACGACTCACTATCGCTCAGTTCTGCGAGCACCTCTGTGTCACTGTCGCTCAACTGGTCCAAAAGCGTTTTTAGTAAAGTGGCGCTTTTTGATGCCATGTTATAAATATTTTATATGCACAAATGGCAGGCAAGGGGCACTGTACAGTGTTATAAATAATTTATGGGCACAAATGGCAGGCAAGGGGCACTGTACAGTGTTATAAATAATTTATGGGCACAAATGGCAGGCATGGGGCACTGTACAGTGTTATAAATATTTTATGGGCACAAATGGCAGGCAAGGGGCACTGTACAGTGTAAATATTTTATGGGCACAAATGGCAGGCAAGGGGCACTGTACAGTGTTATAAATAATTTATGGGCACAAATGGCAGGCAAGGGGCACTGTACAGTGTAAATATTTTATGGGCACAATGTGTCATCCTCTCAGAATGTACTTTTGTGTGTTTCACTTTTAAATTTCCCGCCCAGTTCCGCTCCCATGCGCCACTGCTGCTCGCAGGGAACGGAACCAGGAAGTAAAAAGCCGGCCGGCGCTCTCAGCGGCGATCGCAGCGAAGGTAAGCAGACTCCGCTGACTGCTCTGCAAAGTTACCCCGAGCGTAACTCGGGGTTACCGCTCCTTGCAATGAAAATTAACCCCGAGTCACGCTCGGGAATACCGCCAGGAAGGTTAAAGATAATACAACCGTATCCGTTCATAACGGATGCAGACGGTTGTATTATCAGTAACGGAATCGTTTTTGCTGAACCCTGCCGGATCCAGCAAAAACGCTAGTGTGAAAGTAGCCTTATATAGGCTTTACAAGTGACGGTTCACCAAATGTGCTTTATACCGCTGCGCTGTGTATAATGTTTTAATAATGCAGGCTCCTTTTCTTTCAAGGACACTGGTACTGTCTTGTATGACTGGAGTCTGCAAGGACTTGTTACTTTAGAGTCTTTGTGGAAAGATGGTGGGAAAAAGAAATCCTCCAAAAAACATGAAACGGTAAGATTGTATCTGTCTGGAGGCTATACAGCTATGCACATTCATGAAAATAAACTAATGTAGAAACTGGTATTACTGTATTTACTAGTCCATTATCATCCTATATAAGATCTTGCTGCATAAGTCACCTGAGGGCTAAATGCTAGTATGCTTATATAAATGGAGAGGTAGGTATTAATACTCTAGCTATTTACATGCAATATTGCTGATCTTTTTTTCTTTAAACACTAACCCTCAGTTCACACTTGCGCGTTTTACAGCGCGTTCGAACGCGCTGTAAAACGCTCAACAGGAGAAAACTCATGTTTCCCTATGGGCATGGTTCTCACCTGAGCGTTTTACAGCGCGTTTGAACGCGCTGTAAAACGCCCTATGCTCAAAGAAGTTCTTGAGCTTCTTTGGGGCGTTTTGTCGTGCGTTTGCACCCATAGACTTCAATGGGAACGCATTTTTTTTCGATCGTAAAATCATTGATACGCCTGCCTACACAGGGCTTTCTATCATCGAGAATGCGAACAATATCCATTTACCTATTGCAATTCAATAACGACAAACGATGATTGTGTTGTTGACATCAATGATTTTATAGACGTTGAACGAGCGTTTTTGGTCCGATCGCTCAATCGTTAGCATTTACATGCCACAGTTCTCGTCCATCTTCCATCACTTGCGTTTGAATCATAATGATTATGTGCTCGTCTAAATCCAACTTTAGTCCTTACTAATGTTAATTGACTCTCAGTTAAGATCCTTTTACACAGACCGATCACAGGGTCAGTTACCGGGGATATCCATGTATAGAAATGATCGTTCCTGATAATCCCGCTGTGTAAAGGTATCTGCAATCACCCGACAAATGAGCAAAATGCCTGTTTGTCAGGTGGTCGTATCATTTGGCAGGCACCTAAAATCATAATTTATAGGCAGCGTATTGTCCTGTTTAAACAGGGATCTGCTACCTGGAAACTATTCTCTGGCGGTATAAATGTACCGCCGATTACCAAATGAATGAGCGTTTCTGTTAGGCCTCATGCACACGACCGTTGTTTGTTTCTGTGTCCGTTCCGTCTGCAAATTTTGCATCCACCAAAAAAAACGGATGATGGACCGTTTTTTTTTTATGGATCCGTTTTTATGGCAGATCCATTGTAATAATGCCTATCCTTGTCCGCAAACGTGAAAAAATATGACATGCTTAATTTTTGTGACGGAATGTAAACACGGACCACGGATGCGGAACAAAAACTGTTGACCATCCGCATTTTTTGACGGACCCATTGAAATGAATGGGAAAGCATCCTGTCCGTAAAAAAAAAAAAAGGAACGGACGCGGAAACAAACAACGGTCGTGTGCATGAGTCCTTTTTAGATCATTTGTGCGGTCACAAAAATTGTTTGCCCGCTGCAGATTGTGCTGTGCAAACAACTAGTCAGTATGGGGACGAGCGATGGCATTAGTAAATGCAGTAGTCTCCTCCACCAGCGAGCAGCTTCCTTCCCAACGATCTGCTGCTGTATCGTCCCGTGTAAAGGGACCTTTAAAATAAACAGTTTTTAGTAGACAGATGCTAAGGCAAGAGTGCAGGAGTGGTCCAGAGTAGAAGCTCCACCAACACTAATGATCTCACCCCTGCCTTTGACGGTTTTGGGTTGAGTATTCTGGAGAATTGATTATTTTCTCTTATAACATGGTTATGAGGGAAAATAATAGCATTCTTAATAAAGAATGCTTTGTAGAATGTTGATTAAGAAGTTAAAAATAAAAAAACGTAACTTACCTTAGCCACTTGATCGCGTAGTTGGCGATCTCTCTTCTCTCTTCAAGCTTTAGCTGTAGTCTAAGGACCTGTGATGACGTCACATCACATGGTTCATCACGGACCATGTGATTGGACCACGTGATGTGACGTCATCACAGGTCCTTAGACTACAGCTAAAGCTTGAAGAGAGAAGAGAGATCGCCAACTACGCGATCAAGTGGCTAAGGTAAGTTACGTTTTTTTATTTTTAACTTCTTAATCAACATTCTACAAAGCATTCTTTATTAAGAATGCTATTATTTTCCCTCATAACCATGTTATAAGGGAAAATAATGAAGATCGGGTCCCATCGCTTAGCAACCATGCAGGAAAATCGCACAGCATCCGCACTTACTTGCGGATGCTTGCGATTTTCCCGCATCCCCATTCACTTCTATAGGGCCTGCGTTGCGTGAAAAACGCAAAATATAGAGCATGCTGCGATTTTGAGAAGTGATGCGTGAAAATCACCGCTCGTGTGCACAGCCCCATAGAAATGTATGGGTCCGGATTCAGTGCGGGTGCAAAGCGTCCACCTCACGCATTGCACCCGCGCGGAAAACTCACCCGTGTGAAAGGGGCCCAAGTCTTTGGAATGGGCAACCCTTCTCCAAGGTGCAGCCACCACAGTTGTCTGCCAGCTGAAGGTCACTGTGCTCAATTTATAGAACTGCCAACCTCTTTATTGACAGTGCTAGGTGTTAGCATAGCTATCTCACCTGGCCCTGTCAATGAAGATGGAGCGGCTGGCAGAGGAAGCTCAAGAGGATCAAGGGTGCACAGAATGACTTGGGCTCACCCTTGGTGCACTTAAAAGAACTTTCTGTCTAGAATGAACCGACGGGTCGCTAAATGAAAGGTATCATTACATTTAGCTGATCTAGCCCTACAGAACATTGTGCTTAGTGTTTACCAGTGAATCGACCAGTGACAGATTCCTTCCCTTTTCCATTTCCCAATAATGGTGTTTCCTGCCTACTCCAGCAAAATATTCATGAGGTATCTTCCGTGCAAACAGAAGTTTCTCTTCCCCTCCCTCTCAGCAGAATGATCTCTTACTGCCTTCTCAAACAGCAATGTTCCTCTTTAAATCTGGCTCTTGAAAAAAATCTGGAAAATTGTGGTGTCATTGTAGTGAACAGGCTTTCCCTTGTTCGATAAATACCTAACAAGTTCTACCTCTGAAAAATGCCATCATCTGCATAGACTTTAATGGAGAGGTGTCCCTCCCTAGTCACTCAAGAGTCTGGCGACCACTTTACCTTATGTGGATATGCCATAAATGCTTCTTTACTTTTGAAATAGTTTGTAGGATGATTATTGCTGCAGAAAATATTTTGTGTAATGTTCAGCTAAATGAAATATGAATTGTCTAAGGATGTGAAAAAGCAAAGCTGCTATTACTTTGTGATTGGATTTTCCTGTTATTTCAGATTCATGAGTATAATGGAAATGTCACATTGAGAGAAGAACACAATGGCCACATTTGAGGCCTAGTGTTACATAACATTTTCAGTATTCAAATTGTCAGAGAAAATAAAAGTAATTTTTCTTCTTTTAAAGCCTGTGAGTTCAGACCCAGCCGCAAGCAATGATCCATCACCATCTGACAGAACACAGCCAGAGACTGAAAGCTCCAAGTAAAGGTGAGTTTTATATATATATCTAATATTTAAAGCTGAGTGTATGTGTGTGTGTCTATGTATGTAAGCCGTACCGTCGCATTTACAATCACAAAATTTGGCACACAGGTACATCAGGTGCCTGGAAAGGTTTTAGACTGTGTCTCGGCTCTCTAGCACATACCGTTGCATTAGCCAATAGAAGCCTGGTCACATGACCCTTATCAGCCAATAGAAGCTCACAGGTCCTTAGTCTCCACATACACACAGTTTTAAACCAGGTTTCCATAACAACCGAGCCATTTTTCTTCACTGCTGTAGGTCAGCTTTAAAGGGGCAGGGCGCTGTGGATAACACTGTTAAGGGAGCGGAGTGCTGTGGAGGTCACAGTTCAGGGGCAGATAGGGTGGCCATTCAGGCCACCCTCAAAAGACAGACTTAAAAACCCCACCCCGGTCCCGCTAAGCCATGCCCCCGATCAGGCTAGGCCACAGTGCTGCTGTCTGAGAGTCAGCTGCTCAAAAGGACATCCCTGTTTCCATCCAGGTCCCAGAGATCTGTTAAATAATGTTTGCAGTGTGAAACCTGGGGACAGATCCTCTTTAAGGTTTCCAATCTCCCTTATATAGCTTTATAACTGAGATTATTATTATATATCTAATCGGCTCCATTTAAATGTTAATTCAGATAGTAAAAGTAAAATATAGTGTAATATAACTTGAAGATAGTGAAGCTGTCATGCACACTAAAATGTTGATGAGCAGGAAAATGGTCAGCCCCTTTTTGATGCTTTGGGACCATACAATCTGTTGTACTGAGTCAGGCTCCACAGAACTTTGTTCTTGTGCCCCAGAAAAAGCAGTTCCTGGAAGTTATGCTATATATCTAATAATCACGGGGCCCAGAAGAATTTCTAAAGTCCCCATGTAACATCATTGTCCAATCATGCCCTCAATATTGTTTGTATTTTTCTCTCTAAACTGGTCATTAATTCTGTGCTGATTAATTTCTGGCTGTCCGTAAACACCACTAGAGGGAGCTTAGGAGCGTACTAAACATTGTGCAGTAATGTACTACATGCTGGGTAGTGGTGGCTACATATATATTTTAACCCTATGTTTGTTCAGTGGATTTTGATTCCTGTATCAGACAAACAAAGCTCCAATCGCTAAAAGCTATATGAAGACATTTATCAACACAGAACGTGGTATCTAAAAATGACATGGTTTTAAAAGTAGAAATTAATTTTAAGATCCCTTGTAAAAGTTTGCCAATGTTGCTTTGATGCAAAAATATATATTCCCCTGCAATCTTTTTTCACTCTATATTCAGCTATGTGGTAAAGTCTTATTTTGTGTACTATTCATTTCGCTGTTGCTTCTTTTACAGCTTTTCCAAATGAATTGCACTTTTGTTGTGGAACAGTTTCTAGTGCGACTCAGGAAATCCACAATTGCACTGAGGCATCTGAAGATCTATGTAAAACAAGGCAGCCATCAACATGAAGCAATTACCATCCAAAGTCAAATTGTATAAAGTGTACATCAGCTAATAAACATGTTTGATTTGCAAATAGCGTGGGCTCTTGACTAAAACGAGTACATTTGTCATATCAGCAGTTTTTTTTATTATATAAGTTTATAAACCATTTAGAATTTTCTATATTTCTGCATACATTTGACCTAAAACTACATCAGATTTTCACACGAAGTCTTAAAAGATTAAGATAAACAAATCAAACCAATGAGTGAAAAATATTACACTTGGCCATTTATTTATTGAGGAAAATGATCCAATATCAGATGTCTGTGACTGGCTAAAGAATGTGAACCTTTATCAAGTGAATGGGAGGTTATCGGCTCCGTTTAGATTATTTAGAGGGACTAGGCAAGGATGCCCTCTATCGCCACTGTTGTTTGCAGTGGCGGTGGAACCGCTGGCTGCTGTACTTAGAAGGGCTAGCGAAGTGAAAGGTATGACATATGGCACACTAACTGAAAAAGTAGCTCTTTATGCTGATGATCTGTTGCTATTTCTAGAGGACTGGCGGTCATCCCTCCCAGCAGCCATGTCGATCATTAACAACTTTGGGAAGCTATCAGGCTTAAACATCAATTGGTCAAAGTCAGTGATTATGGCCCTGTCGCCCAACTTAGCAATTGACCCCCGACATGCAGCTGGTTTACAGGTGGTATCCACATTTAAATACCTGGGCATTCAAGTATCAACGCAGATGAATGAGTATGCCAACTTAAATATATCGCCACTCCTAGAAAAATTTAGGAAGAAAGTTCAGGTGTGGTCCAAATTGCCTTTAACTCTAATCGGTCGTGCTAATCTTCTAAAAATGATCCTTATGCCGCAGCTTTTATATATACTCCATAATGCGCCGATATGGATACCATTAAAAACCTTCTATACCATTAACGCAATATTCCGAGATCTCATCTGGAAAAAAGGGATGCCACGCATAAAGCTTACAACCTTATGTAGATCTAAAACCCAGGGAGGTTTGGGTGTTCCAGATCCCTGGATGTATTATTTAGCAGCTCAAATGCAGCATATTAGAGGTTGGGGTGAGAGCACCACTGTTAACAACGCTGGGAGGATCGTGCAACATCTCATTGGTGGTAGATGTATAATGGCGGCACTGGAGGACGGCACTTTAAATAAAGGAGGACAATATGGCCTACTGCGGGTTATCCATAAAGTGTGGTGGAAAGTTAGGAATATAGTAGGAATACATGGGTACACAAATTTTACCCCAATATGGCCAAATTATATTTATAAGGAATTGGATAAGGTTGCGAGTGCCAAGGTCTGGGAAAGATATGGTCTGGACCGAATGCACAATCTATATGCAGACAAATCCCTAAAGAGTTTTGCTATGTTGCAGCAAGAATTTGAGTTACCTAACTCTCTTTTCTACGTTTACCTTCAAGTCAGACATGCCCTACAGACGCAAGAGAAAAAGGAGGAGGTAGTCCCTGCTGGAAAACATAATATCCTAGACCTACTGTCTTCCCAGGGGAATACAAAGGGGGTAATAACCTGTCACTATCTGAGCCTTGTGGAGGCGATCCACAAAGCCCAGCCATTGAGGCTATATGAGAAATGGAGGCAGGATATTACTGACCTATCAGAGGAGCAGTGGGAAGCTGTGGTGGTAAACTTTCCGAATGTGGCAGTTAGCGAGGCTCATAGGGTTTCTCAACTATTCTTACTGCATAGAGTATATAGAACACCTGTGTTGCTGTTTAAAATAGGATACCGCCAGGATGATACATGTCCACGCTGCGGAGCTTATAATGCTGATCTGATTCATATGATGTGGAACTGTCCGAGACTCAGACGCTATTGGAAGGGGGTTCGGGACTTAATAAATACTGTGTTTCAAATAATAATTGACCTATCCCCACTAGTGTGCGTGTTAGGTTATGTAGAAAAAATCCCTACAACAAGCGATTTGAAACTGGCAATTCTGAGAATCTTGTACCAAGCTAGAAAATTAATAGCCTTCCACTGGATTGATCCTGATCCCCCGCTCTTGCCAAAATTGATAAATAAAATTCATGTTCTAATTAAATTGGAAAGATATGTTTATCAAAAGAGAGGAAACCACAAAAGATTTGATAACATATGGTCTAGGTGGTTAACACACTATAACGTCATGGCATAGTGACCTGGAGGTAGTGGAAACTTGGGTTTCCCAAAAATTGGATACATGTTGTCGCTATGGTGTGTCGACACGATCTAGTTGGATGTATGGCAGGTGTGACAGAATAATGAGTGTGTGTGCTGTGATGACAGGGTCTTGGGTGACCCAGGAGAGGACATAACCCCCCTGTTTTCTTCATTTTCTTCATGGACGCATTAAAAACAACAAGAAGATAAAAATTTGACTTTTGACAGTCGGTACATCCTGAACATTATGATGGCTGCAAGTTTGGGAGGGGTTGGGTGGGAAAGGGAGGGATGGGTTGGGGAAGGGGGGTTTTATGATGTAATGTTTACTTTACCTTACTATAAAATCAATAAAAATGATTTGATTAAAAAAAGAATGTGAACCTTTAGGCCCCTTTCACACGGGCGAGTTTTCCGCGCGGGTGCAATGCGTGAGGAGGACGCATTGCACCCGCACTGAATCCGGACCCATTCATTTCTATGGGGATGTGCACATGAGCGGTGATTTTCACGCATCACTTCTGCGTTGCGTGAAAATCGCAGCATGCTCTATATTGTGCGTTTTTCACGCAACGCAGGCCCATAGAAGTGAATGGGGCTGCGGGAAAATTGCAAGCATCCGCAAGCAAGTGCGGATGCGTTGCGATTTTCCCGCATGGTTGCTTAGCAACGGGACCCGATCTGTATTATTTTCCCTTATAACATGGTTATAAGGGAAAATAATAGCATTCTTAATAAAGATGGCATAGTAAAATGAAGAGGAAGGGGTTAAAAATAATAAAAGTTAACTTACCTTAGCCACTTGATCGCGTAGTTGCGATCTGTCCTCTCTTTCCCAGCATCAGCTAAGAACTAAAGGACCTGTGATGATGTCACATCACATGGTCCATCACTATGGTAAGATGGACCATGTGATTGGACCATGTGATGTGACGTTATCACAGGTCCTTTAGTTCTTAGCTGATGATGAGAAAGAGAGGAGAGATCGCAACTACGCGATCAAGTGGCTAAGGTAAGTTAACTTTTATTATTTTTAACCCCTTCCTCTTCATTTTACTATGCATTCTTTATTAAGAATGCTATTATTTCCCCTTATAACCATGTTATAAGGGAAAATAATAAATTCTCCAGAAGACCCGAAACCGGACTTCAGTGATGAAGTCCGGCTTCGGGTCTGGGTACCAAACATGGCGATTTTTCTCACGCGCGTGCAAAACGCATTACAAACGTTTGCAACCGCGCGGGAAAATCGTGCATATTCCCGCAACGCACCCGCATCCTATCCGGGCGTCAAACATGCTGCCCGTGTGAAAGAGGCCTTATTATTTGCAGATAGTTTGAAGGTGAAATTAAGAGTTAATAGGATGACAATAATGTATGAGTGATTGACCTGCTTTATTTAACCCCTTCAGGACCCTGCGATTTTTCACCTTAAGGGCCATTTTGTGCAAATCTGACGTGTCACTTTATGTGTGAATAACTTTAAAACGCTTTTACTTATCCAGGCCGTTCTGAGATTGTTTTCTCGTCACATATTGTACTTCATGACAGTGTTAAATCTGAGTCAAAATATTTCACTTTTATTTATCAACAAAATACCAAATTTACCAAAAATATGGAAAAATTCGCAATTTTCAATATTTCAATTTCTCTGCTTTTAAAACAGATAGTGCTACCTCCTAAAATAGTTATTAATTTACATTTCCCATATGTCTACTTCATGTTTGGATCATTTTGTAAATGACATTTTCTTTTTTTGGGGCGTTAAAAGGCTTAGAAGTTTAGAAACAAATCTTACAATTTTTAAGAAAATTTCCAAAACCCAATTTTTAAGGATCAGTTCAGGTCTGAAGTCACTTTGTGGGGCTTACATCATAGAAACCACCCAGAAATGGCCCCATTTTAGAAACTACACCCCTCAAGGTATTAAAAACTGATTTTACAAACTTTAACAACCCTTTAGGTGTTCCACAAAAATTTTATCCATTTTTTCCAGTAACAAAGCAAGGGTTAACAGAAAAATAAAACTCTATTTATTACCCTGATTCTGTAGTTTACAGAAACACCCCATATATACTCGTAAACTGCTGTATGGCCACACCACGCCATATCGTTTTTGGAAAGCAGATTTCACTGGGATAATTTTAAGTTGCCATGTCACATTTGAAGCCCCCCTGATGCAACCCTAGAGTAGAAACGCCAAAAAAGTGACCCCATTTTGGAAACTATGGGATAAAGTGGCAGTTTTGTTGGTACTATTTTAGGGTACATATGAATTTTGGTTGCTCTATATTACACTTTTTGTGAGGCAATGTAACAAAAAATAGCTGTTTTGGCACCGTTTTTATTTTTTGTTATTTACAGTGTTCATCTGACTTGTTAGATCATGTGGTATTTTTATAGAGCAGGTTGTTACGGACACGAAAATACCAAATTTGACTACTTTTTTAGTTGGTTGTTTCAGTTTCACATAATAAAGCATTTTTGAAAAATATGATTTTTTAGTGTCTCCTTAGGCTAGGTTCACACAACGACATTTGTCACGCGACAAAAAGTCGCACTATTGTCGCGCGACAATTTTTATAATTGGAGTCTATGGTGTCGCATTGCGACATGCAACATGCTGCGACTGCGACGTGACAGTCGCAAAAAATCCATTCAAGATCGATTTCTCCGCGACTGTCGTGTTGCAGTCACAGCATGTCGCAATGCGACACCATAGACTCCCATTATAAAAATTGTCGCGCAACAAAAGTTGCAGTGAAGTTGTGCCCTAGTTGTCGCGCGACAAATGTCATCGTGTGAACCTAGCCTTATTCTGAGAGCCAATAGCTTTTTTTACACCGTTTTTTTTTTTTTGTTGTGTTCACCTGAGGGGTTAGGATATGATATATATTTTTATAGAGCAGGTTCTTACGGACACGGCAATACCTAATATGTATATTTTTTTTTATTCATTTTACTTTAAAAAAAAAACATGCTTTAGTGTCTCCATAGTCTGAGAGCCATATTTTTTTAATTTTTGGGTTATTGTCTCATGTAGTTGCTAATTTTTTGCGGGATGAGGTGACGGCTTGATTGGTACCATTTTGGCATACATGCGACTTTTTTGATCACTTTATTACCTTTTTTGGAAAGTGAGGTGGGCAAAATTTCAATTTCATCATAGTTTTTCTTTTTTTCTTTTTTTTTATGGCATTCACCATGCGGGGAATGTAACATGACCCTTTCATAGATCAGGTTGTTACGGACGCGGTGATATTAAACATGTGTAGTGTATTTTTTATTTTATTTTTTTGAATCAGTGATAAATGTGCGGCTATAAGAAGAAATTCATTCTTTTTATTTTTACTTTTTTCACTTTTTTTTTACCCAGACCCACTTGGTTCTTGAAGATCCAGTGGGTCTGATGCCTATATAATACACTATATATATATATATATATATATATATATATATATATATATATATATAGTGTACTGTAGTGTATTGTGACCTTACACACAGGCTGATCAGGCTGCTGCTGCCTTTAGCAGAAGCCTGATCCAGCTTATTGTTACCATGGCAAGCCGGACGCCTGTGAAGGCGTCCGGTTGCCATGGTAACCATCAGCCGCTGCCACAACAGAGCAGCAGCTAATGGGGGAGGGAGGGGCCCCCTCTCTCTATGATCCCGTCAAGTATCAGGTGGCTGCAAAGGCACAGCAGCACCTGATGGGAGAGGGAGGAAGCTCCTCCCTGTTAACCCCTTCCATGCCAGCTAAGATGTCCACCGTTTCAAGCAGAGTGTCAGCTGTGTGCTGACACTCTGCTAAAACCACTCGGCCATCCTGAAAATAAGAGAGGGGAAGGGGGGGTGTCGGGGGATCACCTACCCGCCCGTTCAGTGGGGCCAGCAATAAAATGAGTGGGCACATTGAGGGCTGCAGAGGGGAGGGATATTATATCTACATTTTAGAAGGTTCTGATCTCCACAGTCACGAACTGTGGAGATCAGAACCTTTCACACGGCATTAGAAGACTGTACAGACTAGCCAATCAGAGCGATCGCCGTCCCGGGACCGTCCTCATTGGTCCCGGGCCAGTTAGCTGAGATTCCTGGCTGTGCGTAACAGCAGGTGTCAGCGCTGTCACCATGTCTGCAGACATGGTGACAGTTTATTGCCATGACGTGTATACTCATCATGAAGCACCACATAGCAGTGCTGCATGACGAGTATACACGTCAAATAGCACTAAGGGGTTAATGGCGCTTTAAAAAAAATAATAATAAAGTTGAGACCCCACCAATGCACAGTCAGACAGATCTTGTACAAATGGTGGAAATTCAAGACCATTATTACCTTTCTCAGGAGAGAAACCAACTAACATCACGCCAAGGGCAAGGTGTGGATTAGTTTGCGAGGTAAACTCTAAGCAACTAAAGGCTTTTCTTACATTAGCTATTGCTAAGGTTCATGAATCCACCACCAGGAGGACACCAAACAGCAATGGTGCGCATGATAACAATGTTCTGTGGATGGATGAGACCAAGATAAAACTTTTTGGTTTAAATGAGAAGCATTATATTTGGAGAACAGAAAATCCTGCATTCCAGCATAAAACCTCATCCCATATGTGAAACACTTTGGTAGTAGTGTAATGCATGGTTTGGGCCAGTTTTGCTGCACCTGGGCCAGGACAGCTTGCCATTATTGATGGAACAATGGAATTTTGAATTATATCAACAAATTCTAAGGGAAAAAGTCAGGACTAGGGATGAGAGAATCGAGCTTAAGATCCAAGATCCAAAGTCGATTTACTCAAAACCTTGTTTTAATGATGGTGATAACGAATCCCACCCCCGGAGCCCATACATTTTAAAGGGGTTATTCGACCCCTGAAATGCCCCCCCATATGCCTGGGCCCCTCACACACAATGTATTTATCTCGATCCCCAACACCCACGTTGCTTCTGAAGCCCGCACAGCCGCCGCTGCATCTCCCTGTTGCACGGATGAAAACATCCGGGGTCGAGGGGGGCAGCCAGTGGCAGACGGGGACGAGCCTGTACATTGTGTGCGAGTGGCCCGGGCATATGGGTGGGGGGGCAGGACTTTGATGAATAACTTCAGGATTTGATTTTTCAACTCGAAAACCATATTAAAACTTGGTTCTAAAGTCAGCTTGGGTACCGAGATACCATCCGGTTCCGAAGCTGACTTCGGATTTCTGTTTTAAAATGGTTTTCAAGTTTAAAAATGAAATGCTAACTCATTTCAACTCGCTGGAGCCCAGACATTTGAATACTGTACAAATCTCCGTACAGTATTCAAACGAAGTTCTGACCGAAGCTCGCTTCGCTTATCACTAGTCAGGACATCTGTCCTTCAGCTGAATCTCAGGAGAATGTCGGTCAAGCAGCAAGACAATAACCCTAAACACCACAAGTCATTCTACCAAAAAAGAACAAAGTTAAAGTTTTGGAATGGCCAAGAATCATAAAGCAAGGGCTTAGGGTGGGCAATACATAAGTTTTTTTATGACATTTTTGTGCTCTTTTGCATTTTTAGTGGCCAGCTCCAGATGTTAGCAGAAAGTCTATGGAAGATATAAAAAGGAAGAAAACAAGTGTTTTTTGCTACTGGTGTTTTTGTAAAATAGGTGGCTTTTTTGGGTCTCATATTTTTTTTTTATTTTTTTTACATGCAGCATGTTGAAGCATTTAATATTTCTATTGATGTTTTGACATCTCTGTCGGGGGTTAAAACACCAGGGGGAAAAAAACATGGTTCACGTAGTTGTTTAGAATAAAAAGGTTGCTAAGAAAACAACATAAAACCAAATTCTGCATGGAATTTTAGAAACCCTAATGATTTCTCTTTCCTGCTGAATCAACTTCTGGCTTTGGCTCAAAAACTGCATACAAATGCATAAAAAACTGCACATCAATCTGCATCAACACTGCATGTTTGTATTCAACCTAAAATGTCATCCACTATGCCGGTACTGTAATATGCTGCAGATCGTCAGTTATGGAAATATCCACCATGTGCAGCATATTCGCAGTGCGTGAACATACCCTATAGCTTTACAGACTGCTACCTGCCCTAGGAGTTTATACTCACTGTAATTGAATGGTGTCTATTAACTAATAAGCAACTGTGTGAATCACGTTTTTTATGGTGTTTTTTCCTGAAGATTTCAGAATGCCAGAAAAGACTCAAAAATTAACGTGTTTTAAAAAAAAAGCCATAGACCAAACAAAAAGCACAAAATTTATAAAAATACCAGTAAAAAAAAAACCGCTTGTATGTTTCATATAGACTTTCAACTAACATCTGGATCTAGCATTTTTACTGCAATAAAAGCACCAAAAACCACAAGTGCAAAACCCTCCACTTAAAACACAAAAGTGCACATGTGTAAACCCACCTTATAGAAAACTAGACATATACTGGTTTCACACGAGCGAGTTCAACGCATTGAACTGGCAGCATGTGTCTGCGGAAGCTCCCATACTGACCCCCCTAGCACTGACGGAGTTGCATAGCCTTATATTCATTTATGATGCTATGTAAACCTTAGAGTTCTGGAATGTGTTGTATAACAATGACATCAGTATTATAAAATACATTCCAGAACTCCAAGGGTTACATAGGGTTATAATCAATATAATGCTATGCGACCCCATCAGTGCTAGGGATGTCAGTAGGGGAGCTTCTGTAGACACATCCTGCAAGTTCAATGCGTTAAACTCGCCCATGTGAAACCAGCCTTAGGGTACATAGGATGTGGGCTTGTTTCTGCATTAAGGCCTTACATTTTTGTAACCAGAAGGAAACTTGCAGGTTATTTATTGTACAGTCGTAAAAGTTAATTATTAAAATATCACAATTTAATTATGACTAGGCATACTTTAAAACTAGGTCAAACTTCATTTGGCAAAATGCATGATCTTGTCAGCACACTTGCACATTTGTAAAAATAAGGGCTCATGCCTACCATACAACTATGTGCATGGAACCTGTATTGTAGGATATGGAAGCTGTCGTACAATTTCCATAAGGTGCCATATGGTATGTACATAGACATTCACTCCTAGATATAATGCTTCCAAGGCCTCATGCACAAGATCGTAGCAGGCCCGTGCCTGTATTGCGGCCTGCAAACAGCTTCACTTGAATGGGTCCACTATCCAGAAGATGCGGTCCGGGACAGAGGCACAGATCGGAAGCTAAGGGAAGCACTACAGAGTGCTTCCATGGGCTCTGTCCGTGCCTCCACACAGCAAAAAAGTAGTGCATGCACTGCTAATTTTGCGGTGTGGATCGTGGACCCCATTCAAGTGAAATGCAGAAATACATGGGCACACGGTCGGTGCCCATGCATTTCTGACAGCAATTTGTGGTCCACAGCACGGGAACGCCCGGCACACTGTTGTCTAAAGGACAATACCTTTTGATTATATATATATATATATATATATATATAGATATATATATATATACATATATATATATATATATATATATATATATATATATATATATATATATACATATATATATATATGTTGCTTGAGAAAGGCTCTAGTGTTGAGCCGAAACATTGCATATCCACATGGGTGAATTAAAGCATTTTCTTCATTTTTTACAGATTTTGAAGTGCTGCCTTTTTGCTAATTTATATATTTATATACAGAGAGAGAGTCTGATCGATCATACCAGTTTTTGTCTTACAGTTAGCACATATGAAACTGAAGACAGTAGAGGTCCTGTTTACCTCTATAAAAGACCTATTACAGCTCCTTACAAAACAGAGACATAATTTTGTTGAAAAAAATAATAATTCTCAGGCTGCAACACCTATTGGAATTAGAAAAAATATCACCGTTTAAAGTAATATTATTGTGGTATTTTACCTTCACTACTGAAGATCTGGTTTGCCAATAGAATCTGATGTTACTGCAGTCTTCTTTTCCTGAAAAACCACAAAAATACTCCTTCCACAGCTACAAATAACATTATTAAAATACACAATTTCAACCGACACAAAAATGTCATCAGGTGTGATGAACAATTATGTTGGCCGACCAATGACAGTGGGTCATTGTCTGGAAAGACGTTGATCGTATTTAAAATTTTCGTGTAATAGGACTTAGTCCTTGACTGTGTATGGTACAGTTGGCCATTAAACAAAAGATTTCTCCATGAAGGAAAGTTCCCAGTGAAAGATCATTTGTCCTTCACCTGTTGTCTCTAAATAGATATGGCCAATATGAACAACCAGTAGTAAGAGGTTTTATGGCACTTGATTGGACAGGATGGCCTTTGAGGACGCTTTCATGAACTAGTCTTCCAGATACAGCACGATGAATATCCCTTTCATTCTGAGGGCTGATGCAATGATGACTGACAGCTCTGTAAAAACCTTGAGGGCACTGGATAGACCGAAAGGAACACAGGTGAACTGATAATGGCGAACAATGCTTCCAAAAGAGATTGCTATGTGAAGAACACGCCTGTGGGATCTCAACATCGGAACATGTAAATAGGCGTCCTTGAGATTGATGGTAGCCAATCTCCTTCCTGAAGCAGGGATGTAACTGAGCTGATTATCTCTATTCTGAACCTTCTTTTGGCCACAAACTTGTTCATAAAGGTCAGATCTATGACTAGACGCCATATGCCCTTCTTCTTTGGAGCTGTCAAGACCCTGGAGAACACTTCTTGACCTTGTTGGTGTAGGGGGGTACCATTTCTATAGTTCCTTTGCACAGGAATTTGTGAATCAGAGTAGATATTGTTTTGTTTCCGGGAGTAGAAAGAAAGGCTTTTGGAGGTATTTGTAGGAGCTCGAGAGAATAACCTCTGTAGATAATTGAAAGAGCCCAGGCATCCGAGATGGTGTTTTGTCAGACTGAAAGCAATCCGGATAGTCAAGCACCCATTTTGAAATTGCATAGACCGGCGTCAAAGATTAGGGTCTTTGGATTCTTCCGAGAAAGGTTTCTTCCTGGAAGAAGAGTGTCCTTCTTTTATGGAATTGTCAGTGAATCTACCACCTCCGTTGTGTCTAGGAGAACTTCTGTACTGTTTATAGAAAGGTCTGAAAGGCTTCCTTCTCTGTTGAGGAAAAGTAATTCCCTTTTCTCATTCAGGGACTCCAAGATCTTGTCCAGTTGGGGACCAAATAGGCTTCCAGGTTTAAAAGGCAAGTAACAGAAGTGGTTCTTAGATGGGATGTCCCATGACCATTCCTTAAGCCATAAAGCTCTACTAGCAGCAGTGGAGAGTGCAAGAATTCTAGAGTCCATTGTAAGCATTCCAGAGGCAAGTCTGAAAGAAAATCAGCCGCCAACTTCATGTCAAAAAGATTCTCAAAAATCTGATCCCTAGGGACCCCACCCTGAAGATTTTTATAGAGTTCTGGGGGCCATATTCTTAAGGCTGAGGCTGTCGCTGAATAAACTCTTCAGGAATGACTCCGCCCTCCCGTCCATAGCATCTCTGAGGAGAGACAACTCTTCGGAAGGGAACATAGACCTTTTAGAAAGTCTGGTTATGGTAGGTCCACTTTAGGTGGGGACTTCCATTCTTCAGAAAAACTTAGGGTCTAGGTACATACATATACATGAATTTAAACCTGAAACCCACATTCGGCTTCTTTTCTGGTTTACTTCAATCAGACTGCAGAAAGCCTTTAAGCAAAGACTGACCCGGAAGAAAATGATGTGGAGCCTTTGAAAAGTAATATAGAAATTTCTTTTTTGGAATATAATCTCTTGTCAATTCTGCTTCCACTGTTTACTTTACCATCTTAATAAGGGAAGAAGCCTTCTCTTTGGGAAGCAAATAATAGTCATTAGGGTGGCCCCTGTAATTGGAGCTGGAATCTAAATCTAATTCCCCTTCCGAAAGAATCTGTACATCTAAATTAGCAGTAACCATAGATGGTGGGTGAGGAGACCCACATCATGGACGCTTACTGGAACTATGATGATAACCTTGAATTCGTGAAATACGTCAGAAAGTGGATTTCGAAACTAGCCAAGAAAGTGTAGGGTCCTGGATCCAAACATTGCATCCTCAGAGAGAGCATTGGCTTCAGCATGGTTATCTGGCAGTGGTTTTGAGCAGTGGAGGCATAGTTTGTGCCTGTCTTTCCTCTTTGTTTTAGCTGATTCCCTGGGGGAAGACATCTGAAGGTTGGGCACAATAAGCCATGCTGCCTAACAAGCGAAAATAACTTGCTGCCAGATACCAAAAAATTACTAGTGGCATAAAGTTAAAGAGGACCTGTCACCTCTACTGACATGCCTGTTTTAATACCTTTATGCATTCCCCATGTAATAATTCTGGAGAAGCTATTCTTATGACTCTATGATGTGCCATTCCTTTATTATTTCTGCTAGAAGTTATGAATGAATTGCCAATAGCCTTCAGTAAGGGTAGAGTGGGATGTTACCAGTTGGGGGGTACCTGCACAGACACACACTATCCAATCAGTGCTGCCATTTTCAGACTATGCAGGACACCCGCCCCCCTTCCAACTGGTTACCTCCCCTCTGTACCTTTACTGCAGACTGCTAGCAATTCATTCAAAACTTCTAGTAGAAGTAATAAAGGATCGGCACAACCTAGTCATAAGAATAGATGATCCAGAAATGTTATTACATGGGGAATGCATGGGGCTATTAAAACAGGCATGTCAGGAGTGGTGAAAGTACCTCTTTAAGAAAACACTTCAGGCTGAAGGATACTTGTCACACCTCTACACCAGCTGAAACTCTGCTGCCAGGCTGAGCTCCATGACATGACGCCAAGGCAGCGCTTATATTCAAAATTCCCTCCAACTGGAAGTGATGCCGCGACAGCAGGAACCTGAGCGCATGCGCACTCGTGCCTTACCCGGAGGGAGGAAACCAAGATGGTGCTAACTATCAGAAGTAGAAGTGTTGCGCACACGATGTGTCTGGTACTCCAGTGAAGTGTAGCACTGATCCAACGCAAACCAGGGAGCGGTGGCAGCAGCTGGATAAAAAGTATAAGCCGAACAATGGCTACTAAGGCCAGATATAATAACTGGCAATCCGTGGTTCCACTAAGTTAGACTACTGCCTTACCTAGCCGCATAAGTCTGTAGCGGGAGGCGGGGGCGTGCTGAGCCAAGGAAACCCCTGTTATGCCAACATTTAACCACACACATCTTCATGTGAGACAGAAGAAAAAAAACACGTCTCGTTATTGTCTCAATAGGTTTATTACAGTGTTCCGTCCCTGGACGGTCTGGTTAATTTGAATATTCATTTATTCTTTTTAATTCTGTCCTAGGAGGTAGAGTGAAGTTTAACTCTTTAGTGTGCTGCTGAGGGACGACATGGAAATTACAAGTTTTGCTGACATTAAAACTATATATCAGTCTGCTCTATAACATTGTGCCTGCAGACTGCGCGGCATTTTCATGGTGGCAGCTCCTCTTTAATGAAGCATCTGCTACCAACTTCAAAGGACATCCACATGACTGATGTGTAGCCGTGTAGCAGGCTGCATAACCCTCCTGTGGTACAAAGTCCTGGTGGCCCCACAAGAAGGCATCTAATCTTAATGAGTCCCTATGCTCTGAAGATATAGTTTATTATTAATATTTATCCTGCAATATGTTTTTCATGGTAGAAAACATTTATTCCAAGAAGAATTGGTGTCCTGATAACAAAAACTATGGAAAACTATAGCAGCAATTATTATGTGATCTTTGGTACCATGGGGTCACCACAATCTACAGTTTCCCAGTATCTATTTAAGGGTACTTTTACACTAGCGTTAGAAGAATCCAGAAATCCGTATGCAAACGGATATCATTTGTTTCCGGATGCAGATCCGTCTGACAAATCTATTGAAATACCGGATCCGTCTCTCTGGTGTCATCTGAAAAAACGGATCCGGTATTTATTTTTTTCACATTTTTAAAGGTCTGCGCATGCAAAGGCCGGTTCCATTGCATGCGGCAATTTCCTGAACACTTGGTACCGCATCCGGCATTAATACATTTCAATGGAAAATAATGCCGGATCCGGCAAGTGTTCCGGAAATTTTGTCCGGAGAAAAAAACGCAGCATGCTAAATACTGTAAAAGGGACAGAATGGAAGACCTCCTGATGCATACTGAACGGATTGCTTTCCATTTAGAATGCATTAGGACAAACTGATGCGTTTTTTTCTTACATAGATTTATATAAATGGCTTGCAATATAAATGTATGTTTCATTTCATTACGTGTCCAAAACAGTCCAAGTGGAACTGCGTTCTCCTTCCCTAATAAACAGGTACCGTCACAGCTTCACAGGGGTGCAACTTAAACAACCAGGTGGTGCTCTGCCGAAAAGGCTCAAATTCAATCCCACAATAGTAAATCAACAGGCGGCACTCACCAGTGGTGTAATCTTCTCTTTGGTGCTGCTTTTAGGCTGAAGACAATAATCGGCATAGGGGCAGGCCAAAATACAATGCCGTGATAGAGATGTGGCGACGGCCGTTTCGTGCTGCTTTTAAGCTGAAGACAATAAAGAGAAGATGACACCACTGGTGAGTGTCGCCTGTTGATTTACTATTGTGGGATTTCATTTCACAGTAAGTTCTTATGTGTTCTGGACTTGTGATATCCAAATAAACCTATAAGAAGTGGACTCTGATAATAGCTGTGATGCAAATAGGAGATGAAATACAGATATCTGGATCTTGTGCTTTCTTGCAGGTGGTGTCCGGTTCCTGCCTTTATTAATTACATCAGAATTCAGGATTGTTATGCTTGCAGAAATCCTTAATGATCAGGCCTACAAGTTCATATGCTGGTCAAAGTTTAAAGAACATTTATTAAATGGAACTTGTTACTATGATAGGAGCATTTATGTATATTACAGAATTCTGAAATCAGGGGTGTAAAGTGCACTCAGTGAACATTCCCTTAAGGCTACATGCACACGAACGTTGTTTGTTTCCGTGTCCGTTGCGTTTTCTGTGTACAATCTGCATCCATGTCCGTTCCGTAGCCCTGCAAAAAAAATAGAGCATATCCTATTCTTGTCCGTTTTGCAGACAAGGATAGGCATTATTACAATGGATCAAAAACGGATGTCATATGGATGTCATTGTTTTTTATTTGCGGATCCGCAATTTGCGGACCGCAAAACACATATGGTCGTGTGCATGTACCCTAAAGGGGTTGTCCAGGAATGTAATATTTAGGCCTTATGCACACGACCGTATGGCTTTTTCAGTATTTTGAAGTCCACAAAAGATACGGATGATGTCGTAACGGAAGAGCTGGCCCCTGATAGAACAGTGCTATTCTTGTCTATTATGCGGACAATAATAGGACATGTTCTATCTTTGAACAGAACGGAAATATGGAAACGGAAGGCATAAGGAGTACCTTCCGTTTTTTTTGCGGATCCATTGAAATGAATGGTTCCGTATACGATATGCAAAAAACGGAACATAAACGGGAAAAAAAAAACGTTCGTGTGCATGAGCCCTTATGTATAGGATAGGCCATTGATATTAGATCAGTAGTGATCTGACACACTGCACGCCCTGCCAATTGGCTAATCAGGGGTGCACTCACTTTTGTTGCCAGCGGTTTAGACATTAATGGCTGTGTGTTGAGTCATTTTCAGGGCACACAAAAATTTACACTGACTACTTTACATTGTATCAAAGTGTAACATCTTTAGTGTTGTCCCATGAAAATAATGACATAAATTTGAGGGGTGTACTCACTTTTGTGGGATACTGTGTGTGTATGTATATATATAATTTTTATTTTTTTAACAAATGTACTGTCAACTGTAACATATTTTTATTATACATGGTTCTCCACAGTCCCAGATCCAGCGGGACAGTCCTGGATTTTGGCAGCTATCCCGCGGTCCTGGGACGCTTGTAGCATGTCCCAGAATTAGGCCTCATGCACACGGCCGTGGAACACGACTGTGCGCGAACTGTGGTATCCCGGCCTGGAATCCAGCTGACAGCAGAAGCGCACGGCGTCATTGGTTGCTATGACGCCATGCGCTTCATGCAGCCGCTGGACTACAGTTATACACTCGTACTACTTTCGTGTCTGCTCAAAAATCATGTTCTGAGTGGACACCAAACGGACACCATTAAAGTCTATGGGGTCTTTAGGCTCCGTTGGTATCAGTTATGTACAGCATCTGTCCTTTCCGTTCTCCTGCTCCTTAACGGAGCCGGAGAACAGAAAAGACAAACGGTGATGTGAACGAGCCCTAAGCAGACAGCAGGCTAGGTGAGTACTAAGTTTTTTTTAAATTTTATTGACACTACAGGGGATTCATTACTGTAAGGGGGGCACTAAGAGGCAGCACTACTGTAATGGGGACACTAAAGGTGGTTTAACTACTGTGAAGAAGACACCAAGGAAGCATTCTACTTTGAAGGGGGCACTAAGGGAGCATAACTACTGTGTGGAGACACAAAGGGTACATAACTACTGTGGTGGGATACAAAAGGGACTGGGTGGGATTGGGCTTGCATAGATAGGAATTGGGCAGAGTTAGAGGAGTGGCTTAGTGTAGCAACAATTTGCCGCAGTGCTTTTCTACGTAGCTGTTCTTCCCAAAAGTTGGGAAGTATGAATTGCACTATACTAGAAAGCGTCATTCCCACCTTAGCTGACATTTTGTACTGCAGCTCGGGCTGGCGGTTCCACTTCTGTAATTCATAACTCAATGTGAACTTTGTCACTATTATGAAACAAAAGTTACCCTCACACAGCTGAAATATCATTATGTATTTTATTAAATGCAGTACAAATATAAGGATAGTTATATGCTCATAAGCCTCATGCCTTGGTTTTGGCCCGCATCTGATCTGCCTTTTTTGCAGATCGCACACAAACCCATTCATTTGTATGGGTCTACAACAAATGCAGACAGCGCACAGATGTCACTGCGTGCTTTCAGCATCCGTGTGGCCTTTCCACAAATTATAGAACATGTCCTATTCTTGTCCTTTTTGCAGACAAGAATAGTCATTTTTACTGATGGATGAAAGAAAATTGCAGAATACACATGTCCTATATATGTATTTTGCGGATCCACAGTTTGCAAAATGCATACTGTCGTGTGCACGAGACCTACAGCTTAATCACTATATTAAGACCAGTGGAAGAGCAGATCACTTCTCTTTGCAATAAAAAACAGAATATGGCAAAATACTGAAGATAAATAATACGAGAAATCTAGCCTCCATGTTATGGCCACAACAGTGGGAAACACTTCGTCCTACTGAACCAAAATTAAACCGTCCTATGGTGCTTTCACACATAGGATTTTGGCGGAGTTTTCTGTTCTAACAAAATTACAAAATAAAGTGCTCTAAATGGCAAAAGATGCTCAAGACCCCAAATGCTGTTGCACATTTCTACCCTGGGGAGCAAATCCTGCCTCTGTGATCCGTTGCTAACAGCAATCCCCAGCAAATATGCATAAAATGGAGGATGCCGGCAGCGGACCACATGTACCATAAAAAACATCCTACACAGGTCTTAAAAGCAGAAAATGCTCAAAACCCCATATGCTGTTGCGCATTTCTAACCGGGGAGCAAATCATGACCATGTGATCCGTTGTTAACAGCAATCCCCAGCAAAAAATGCATAAAATGGAGGATGCCCGCAACGGACCACATGTAAGGGTACTTTCACACTTGCGTTGAAGGATTCCGTCCGTTAAAACGTTTGAAAACGGATTTCATTTGCAAACTGATCTTTTTGCAGATCTGTTTGACAATTGTATTGAAATAACGGATCCGGCTTTCTGTTGTCATCCGTAAAAACGGATCTGTTATTTATTATTTTACCATTTTTAAAGGTCTGTGCATGCGCAGAGTAGAGGAACGGATCCGTCAATGCGTCAATTTTCAATGTCGGATCCGTCCTTAGTACATTTCAATGGAAGTTAATGGCGGATCCGTCATTCCGTCAAGTGTTTCCGCTTTTTTGGACGGAGATAAAAATACAACATGCTGCTCTTTTATCTGGGTCCAAAAAATGTGAAAGGACTGAACTGAAGACAAACTGATGCAAACTGAATGGATTGATTTCCATTCAGAATGCATTAGGATAAAACTGATCATTTTTTTTCTGTTATTGAGCCCTGAGGACGGAACTCAATGACGGAAAAGAATAACGCTAGTGTGAAAGTACCCTAAGACAAATGTGCGGATGGGGCTATAAAAGACAGAATTTGCTCCCTAGGTTAGAAAACTGGCTCAGTTGCCCATAGCAGCCAATTAGATGCCATGTTTCATTTTCCAAAAGAGCTCTGGGAAATGAAAGGTGGAATCTGATTGGTTGCCATGGGCAACTAACCCAGTTTTCCTTTACACCAGTTTTGATAAATCTCCCCCTAAGTGTGCAAAATAAACTTTTCCACCCATATTACAAAAGTGGAGTGAGTGGTGTAAAAATGCAAAATGTATTTTCGAAAGTGAGTGCAAAAAGTCGCAAAAGCCCTATTTGCGAAGACATGATAAATCAAGGCCTTTGTCTGCAGTACAAAACTAAGTACAGGAAATGTTATTTAAAAAAAGTGATGATGTGCCATGAGAGCACTGCAGCCAATCACTGGCCTCAGCGGTCTCGAGGGTGTATGAAGCTGGATCAGAGGAGGATTTACCAGGTGAGTAACTGGTTATTTTGTAACATTTCCTTCTTTTAATTTCTTAAACTCTTGGATACACCCATAAAATTCTCAGCTTCATTACTTTCTAGTATTCAGTGAGTTCACAGCTCTGGGATACCGGCATTTGTACCTGACAACCTTTTAAATAAAGACTTCTTGAAATTTTGAGGAAAGTCATTCCAGAGATGTAATCATTCAGGAATGTTCTGTGTGGGAAGATCCCATAGGAGAATTGAAGTCCAATCTGATATTATCCACAGCTGTGATCACTTTCTATGGATTTCGTGTATAGAAATTACCTAAGCTCCTCTGAGGTAACCTAAGGTTTAAGGGACCTTCAAATTAAAGGGTACCTGCCGTTTCATTTTTTATACTGTAATGGTATAGTGTACCCTACCCTACAGTATATGTGCATTTGTGTTTTAAAATGTAATCAGTTGCTGTTTTAAATGATAAAAACTCCCCCAAATCTGTGCCACTTTACCATAGTGCAGCCCTCTACTAGTGCGTTGCTACGTGCAGTCCGTCTTCTCCATATTCCAAACAAGAGACGGATCAGCTCTGCGAGGAGGAGCTCATCCCTGGATGTGTGTTCACAGTGTTAAAGGACACTGGCTCCTCCTCCCAGCCTTCATGCCAATCAGAGTCGTCCCTTGCCGACGCTCAAATCGGAGCACTGACTGTAAAAATGCCGGTTTCAGGCTGTGATCTCCACGCTGTAAGTTCCCACAGTGCCCCTCATAAAATTTGCCCACCTCATGTGGCCATTGCCCCCCTTTTTTTCCTGATCGCCCCCAGATGCCCCCCTGCAGCCTGATCCTCTCTGCCCGCTGTGATGCCAGCGGTTTATGTTTTTGTACTGTTTTCTCATAAAATTGTCAAAAATTATCTGATTTAAAAAAAAAAAGGGTACTTTCACACAAGCGGCAGCAGGGTCTGGCAGGCTGTTTCGGCAGGGGAACAGCCTGTCAGATCCATGCTAACGTTAGCCCACCGTGCTGCCTGAAGTCCGCTCCAGCCCGATTCACAAGATGTTGATGGGGGCGGGCCAGAGATCCGGCCGCAGCACGGCAAACATACCTGACTTTGATGGACTCTGCCGGGGGGAAGACCCTGGATTTTGGACAATTATATATAAAATTTGGGATTAGTACAGTGCTTTTAAGTGCTCTTGCATGTAGTACATAAGCTCTACATTTTTATTTGTATGTGATACTTTTTGGTGATTGAGCGTCTTATACATGTTCTCTTAAAACTAGTCAGGCATATAATATATATACATCAGTTTTATTGATTCCATATCACTCACACATATATATATCTTTACCTCTTTGTTTTCGTCTTCTAAATTTATCAGATTATTTACTTTGCATCTTTGTACACTTATAATAATTTATCAATTTAACAATAATTTCTCTACCTGAATAAAAAAAACAACATTTTCTGAGAAAACTGAATTTCACTACTTTTTGACGTAATCCCCCTTGACTTTAACACACTTATTTTACTTTACCTCCAGTGATCGGATGCCCTTAAAGTAGAAGGAGACTTCTTGCTGCTGCAGGAACCCTGTTACTGCCTCTTTGACTGCATTATCATCAGGAAATCGTTTCCCATGCTGAAATCTCATCAGGTTCCGAAAGAAAAAGTCATCACTGGGAGCCAAATCTGGACTTTAGGGTGAATGGTTAAAGGGGTTATCCGAGATATATTAAGTTAATCCAAACGTCTTTATCAATATATATAAAACATTTTTGTAATTGACTTACTTTAAAAATAATGCACCGTTTACAGTCTGCAAAATGTTGTCATTTGTCCACTGACGTCACCCTGCTAGAGGATTTTGTGCCCGCCCCTTCTGACTCTCCGTCTTCATTCAGCACGGCTCTGGTAAGGATCGCGCATGCGCGATCCTTACCAGAGCCGTGCTGACAGATTCCACAGCGTTCAGGCTTTGGAAGCCCGCCCCCTTCTTGGTCTCTGCTCTATTAGCGCGACTCTGGTAAGGATCGCGCATGCGCGATCCTTACCAGAGCCGTGCTGAATGAAGACGGAGAGGCAGAAGGGGCGGGCACAAAATCCTCAAGCAGGGTGACGTCAGTGGACAAATGACAACATTCTGCAGACTGTAAACGGTGCATTATTTTTAAAGTAAGTCAATTACAAAAATGTTTTATATATATCGATACAGACGTTTGGATTAACTTAATATATCTCGGATAACCCCTTTAAGCTCTATGAAGCCACATTCACGGATAGCAACTTGTGATGTACGAAATCTGTGAGCTAGTGCGTTGTCATGAAGCAGCAACACACCGGCTGACAGCTTCCCATGGCGTTTCTCTTTGTTTGCCTCACTTAACGTCTTCATTCTTGAAGAATAGGTGTCTCCAGTAATTGTTGTCTTTTGTGGCATGAACTGTAGCAATGAAACGCTTTCTGCATCCCAAAAAACTGTTGCCATAATCTTTCCAGCTGACTGCTGCACGCAAAATTTATTTGGAGTTGGTGACCCCTTGTGCACGGGCTCTTGTTTGACCTCAGGATCATGGTGGACCCATGTTTCATCTCCCGTAATAATTTGAGAATAGAAGTCTCCTGGATTTTCTCTAAGCATGTCTAATTTCACTTGGCTAAATTGCAGGCGACAAGTTTTTTGCTCAGGCGTCAACATTCGTAGCACCCACCGGAATTTTTGAAAAATTATTTTTTAGTGTCTCCATATTCTGGAAGCCATAATTTTTTTTATTGTTTGGGCGATTGTAAAGCCTTAAAAGCAGACCGCTCCGCACCCCTACCTCCACCTTCAGCATGCATAAACCTGCTGGTGCATCAGCTGGTACATCAGCCCCCAATATCATACCATAGAGGGACTGGTTGACGAGCCTCCTTTCCTGTAGCCAGACCAGAGCAGAAAGCAAGCAAAGTGCTGATTGGCTGAAGCTCATCCAACCAGTTAGGATTGATTTGAGCGAGACAGGGACTGGTTCTCTTTTGCCCTTGACACTGGTACAGAAAACAAATCAAGAGCAGCTTGGCTGAGGCTCGGCTAACCAACACTATGCTCGATTTCCACACTGCTACGTGACATTATGGCAGGGTACACAGCAGGGGGCAGCAGCCACACTGATGTTGATGCCCCAGCTTACCACTGCTCATCGGCCCATATGGCATACTGTATGCCAGTCCGGCCCCGGTTAGATGGCTCATTCTATTATATACTGTGTTACAGTATTATGTGAAGATTATAGTGAGGCTAATTACATGTTATATGGACACTATAATGGACTTTTTGTTGGACATTGTTAGAGTAGCTTCCTCTAATAAAATTGAAGTTCACCAGCCGGGAGACATCAAGCATACACAGAGTTGGTGTACAAGAGAGTCCAGGGTTCCCCTTCCTCAGTCTTTATTTATACACAAAAACACAAAACCAATCAAAGGTTTATAGTATAGGACACTGAGCCAATCGGATTAGAAGAATCAGTGCATGATAGCCTCATGTCAAGACAGAGCAGGTTACGGTGGAATGTGTGGACAGGGTCTGCCTAGCCTTAGCCCTTGGCAACCGAAACAAGTCTTGCAGCCCAACAGCCCCCCCCCCTCCCCCACACCTTATATTGGAATGTCCATAAGAAATATGGAAAAAGTTTGTTTAACCTTTCAGGACCCTGCCATATTTTACCTTAAAGAGGACCTTTCATCACTTCTAAAGATATTAACTAACGATGCTGACATGTAGAGCGGCGCCCAGGGATCTCCCTGCACTTACTATTATCCCTGGGCGCCGCTCCGTTCTCTCGGTATAGGCTCCGGTCTCTGTGCTCACAAAGTTATAGTAGGCGGGGATTTGGTTATAGTAGGCGGAGCCTGCCCTTCATCTCCTTCTCCCAGGCTGTAGCGCTGGCCAATCGCAGCGCAGAGCTCATAGCCTGGGAGAAAAAAAACTCCCAGGCTATGAGCTCTGCGCTGCGATTGGCCAGCGCTACAGCCTGGGAGAAGAAAATGAAGGGCAGGCTCCGCCTACTATAACTTTGTGAGCACAGAGACCGGAGCCTATACCGGGAGAACGGAGCCGCGCCCAGGGATAATAGTAAGTGCAGGGAGATCCCTGGGCGCCGCTCTACATGTCAGCATCGTTAGTTAATATCTTTAGAAGTGATGAAAGGTCCTCTTTAAGGACCAAGCCGTTTTTTGGAAATTTGACAAAATTTAGCACACATGTATATCAGGTGTCCGGGAACATTTTAGACCGTGCCACAGCTCTCTAGCATGTACCATTCCTGAGATATTCCCAAAAAATGCATTAGCCAATAGAAGCCTGGTCACATGACCCTTATCAGCCAATAGAAGCTCGCAGGCCCTTAGTCTCCACATACACACAGTTTTACACCACGTTCCCATAACAACCCAGCCATTTTTCTTCACTGCTGTAGGTCAGCTTTAAAGGAAATCTGTCACCAGGATAATTAATATTGAAGTAAAGCCATAGCCTAATAGCACTTGGTACCTTATTTCCAGATATGCCTTTGTTCCAGCAATAGATGTTTTTTATCCTCTGAAAATCCAGTTTATTTGGTATGCAAATGAGCCACTAAGGTGCCCAGAGGGGCATCACTCTTGCAGGAAGGAGCCCAGGCACGCCTCCTGCCACAATGTGTCCACCAACCCCTCCTACATCACATTCAAGCTATAACTCTGCCCCCCTTTTCCCTGCTCCCAGCATGAGGGAAGGCTTGAGGACTAGCAGTAGGCGTGCCTGTGCTCCTTCCTGCAAGAGTGATGCCCCTCTGGGCACCTTACTAGCTCATCTGCATCCCAAATAAGCTGGATTTTCAGAAGATAGAAAATGTCTATTGCTGAAACAAAGGCACATCTGGAAATAAGGTACTAAGTGCTATTAGGCTATAGCTTTACTTCAATAGCAATTATCCTGGTGACAGATTTCCTTTAAAGAGGTAGGGTGCTGTGGATGGCATTGTTAAGGGAGCGGAGTGCTGTGGAGGTCACAGTTCAGGGTGCAGGTAGGGTGGCCATTCAGGCCACCCTTAAAAGACAGACTTAAATCCCCACCCCACTAAGTCACGCCCGACCCAATTAGGCCATGCCCCTTCCACTCAGCAGCCGACATGGATTGAAAAAATGAAAGCAAAAATCAACTTCTGTCAGCTGCAGGGTTGGGAGGGAGGGTGACATTCTCCCTGCAGCTCACGCTCAGACAGCACAGTGCTGCTGTCTTAGAGTGAGCTGTTCAAAAGGACATCCCTGTGTCCGTCCAGGCCCTGCTCCGGACGGAGGACAGGGAGTCTGAAAGCCAGACTGTCCGCCCTAAAACCAGACCTCTGGCCACCCTAGGGGCAGGCTGCTGTGAAGGTCACAATTAAGGGGAGGGTCTGCTATGGAGGTCAGTGTTAAGGGGCAGATTCCTGTAGAGGCCACTGTTAAGGGGGCGGGGTGTTGTGGAAATCACTGTTAAGGAGACGAGGTACTGTGGATCCATAATAAAGGGGCAGCCGCTGTGGAGGTCACTGTTAAAGGGGCAGGTCGCTGTGGAGGTTACTGTTAAGGGGACAGGATGCTGTGGAGGTCACTGTTAAAGGGGCGGATGCGTTAGAGGTCTCTGTTAAGGGGGCAGGGTGTTGTGGAGGCCACATTTTAAGGGAACGGAGCTCTGTGGTGGTCACTGTTAAGGGGCGGGGTGTAGAAATCACTGTTAAGGAGACCGGGTACTGTGAAGGTCACTAATAAAGGGGCGGACGCTGTGGAGGTCAATGTTAACCACCTCAGCCTTCCTGGCTTAAACACCCTTAATGACCAGGCCACTTTTTACAATTCTTCACTACACTACTTTCACAGTTTATTGCTCCGTCATACAACTTACCACCCAAATGAATTTTACCTCCTTTTCTTCTCACTAACAAAGCTTTCATTTGGTGGTATTTCATTGCTGCTGACATTTTTACTTTTTTTGCTATTAATCAAAAATGACCAAAATTTTTGCAAAAAAAATGACATTTTTCACTTTCTGTTGTAATTTTTTTTTTAAAAACTACATTTCTCTATAAATTTTTCTCTAAATTTATTGTTCTACATGTCTTTGATTAAAAAAAATGCAATAAGTGTATATTTATTGGTTTGGGTAAAAGTTATAGCGTTTACAAACTATAGTGCAAAAAAGTGAATTTCTGCATTTTGAAGCAGCTCTGACTTTCTGAGCACCTGTCATGTTTCTACAGGTGCAAGAATGCCAGGAAAGTATAAATACCCCCCAAATGACACCTTTTTAGAAAGAAGACACCCCAAAGTATTCACGGAGGGGCATGGTGAGTTCATGTATAATTTCATTTTTTTTCACAAGTTAGCGGAAAATGACACTTTCTGAGGAAAAAAAATAAATAAATAAAGTTTCCATTTCTGCTAACTTCTGGCAAAAAAAAAAAAAAAATCTCAGATGGACTCACTATGCCCTTCAGTGAATACCTTGGGGTGTCTACTTTCTGAAATGGGGTCATTTGTGGGGTGTGTTTACTGTTCTGGCATTTTGGGTGGGGCTAAATTGTGAGCAGCCATGTAAAAGGTACTCGTTGGAATTTGGGCCCCTTTGCGCACCCAGGCTGCAAAAAAGTGTTACTCATGTGGTATCGCCGTACTCAGGAGAAGTAGGGCAATGTGTTTTGGGGTGTATTTTTACATATACCCATGTTGGGTGAGAGAAATATCTCTGTAAATTGTCAACTTTGTATAAAAAAAATTAAAAAGTTGTCGTTTACAGAGATATTTCTCACACAAAGTATGGGTATATATAAAAATACACCCCCAAAACACATTGCCCTACTTCTTCTGAGTACGGCGATACCACATGAGTGACACTTTTTTGCAGCCTGGTGCAAAGGCCCTAATTCCAATGAGTACCTTTAGGATTTCACAGGGCATTTTTACGCATTTGGATTCTCACGCTTTAGGACCCCTAAAATGCCAGGGCAGTATAAATACCCCACAAGTGACCCCATTGTGGAAAGAAGACACCCCAAGGTATTCCGTGAGGGGCATGGCGAGTTCACAGAAAAAAAAAATGTTGAGCACAAGTTAGCGGAAATTGATATATATATATTTTTTTTTACAAAGTCTCATATTCCACTAACTTGTGACAAAAAATAAAATTTTACATGAACTCACCATACCCCTCACGGAATACCTTGGGGTGTCTTCTTTCCAAAATGGGGTCACATGTGAGGTGTTTGTACTGCCCTGGCATTTGAGGGTCTCCGCAATCATTACCCGTATGGCCAGCATTAGGAGTTTCTGCGATTCTCCTTATATTGAGCATAACGGTAATGAGATTTTTTTTTTTCCGTTCAGCCTCTAGGCTGAAAAAAAATAAAAATGAACGGCACAGATTTTTTCATTCGCATCGATCATCGTGGATAAAAAAATCTCTGCCAAAATCAGTGACTGCGCTGCGGTGGGCTGGGCGCTAGCTACCTAACAAGTAGCTAACTAACTGGTGGTGATAAGGGACCCTTATGCCCCATTCACACGTCCGCAATTCTGTTTGCGGAACGGAATTGCGGACCCATTCATTTCTATGGGGACAGACTTTGTCCCACTCGGATCCGGAATTACGGATCCGCGCTTCCGGGTCTGCACTTCCGTTCTGCAAAAATATAGAACATGTCCTATTCTTGTCCGCAATTGCGGACAAGAAAAAGCATTTTCTATATAGTTCTGGCAATGTGTGGATCTGCAAAATGCGGAAAGCACATTGCCGGTGTCCGTGTTTTGAGGATCTGCGGATCTGTGGATCAGATCCGCGGATCAGTGAATCCACGGATCCGCGAAACACACATGGACGTCTGAATGGAGCCTTACAAGGGGTGTGATCAATGACGGGGGTGATCAGTGACAGAGGGGTGATCAGGGAATCTAGATGGGGTGATCAAGGGGTTAACAAGGGGATAATAAGTGAGGGGGGGTGGGGTTAGTGTAGTGTTTGGTGCAACTTTACATAGCTACCTGGTCCTCTGGTGATCGATCCCAGCAAATAGGACCACTAGAGGACCAGGTAGCAGGTATATCAGACGCTGTTAACAAAACAGCTTCTGATATACAGGTTTGATGCTATTTATTTAGCATCTACAGCCTGCCAGCGATTGATCATCGCTGGCAGGCTGCAGTAGAACTCCTGAGACGCGCGGCACTGTGAATGCGCGCGCGTTCACAGGAAGTCTCGCGTCTCGCGAGATGACGCGCCGATGCGTCAGATCAGAACTACAGGACCGCCCGCCGGACGCATCCGTGCGTTAGGCGGTCCTGTAGTGGTTAAAGGGGCGGGTACTGTGAGGTCACTGTTAAGGGAGCGGGGTACTGTGGCAGCCACTGTTAAAGGGGCAGTCACTGTGGAGGTCTCTGCTAAGGGGGCCAGGAATGGTGGCGGTCACAGTTAAAATGACTGTAACCTATGGTCAGTGTTAAAGTGTGAGTGCTGTGGAGGTCACTGTCAATGGGGTGGGGTGCTGTGGATCATACTGTTAAAGGGGCAGGCTGCTGTGAAGGTCAAAGTTAAGGGGATGGGCTGCTGCAGAGTTAAGGGGTGGGGGGCAGTGGAGGTCATTGTTAAGGGGGCGGGGTACTGTAGATGTCACTGTCATAGTGGATACTGTTGATATCTTCTAACGACACACCCAAGCATTAAAATAAATAGATTAAATATACCCATGCGAAGCCAAGTCCTTCAGCTAGTAATCTATAAATCTAAGATTCGCTGAAAAGCTTCAGTCCCAGGGACTTGGTAATTTAGGACTAGGAGCTACATTGGTAGGGGACACTATGAAAACATTGTCATCATTAAATAAGAGAGTCAGTCTGTTGCCTCATGACAAAAGATCTGGACCTGTATTTTCTGGTTTAGACTTGGTGTTCAGACCTTGTCCTGACAAGCATAAGTGCTATGTTATGCTAGCAAACACTCAGAGGTTATCCCCTTGTGCAACCTCTCAGGATGGGCCGTGGTTTATTAATACGGAAATAGGTTGCAAATGTCTCAGCAGAAACAATTCTATTCACCTTACAACCGAGCACAAAGCTTCCGGCAAGTAACAGAGAAATAATGTCATAGTCTACATATACATAAATTACACGAGGGGGAAGTGTCACTGAAGTGCAGCGTGATATCAAAGACCACTTCTGGAATAAAACTGCATAACTGTCCATTCCTTAAAGGAGTTGCACACTTTCTGGTTACTGTTGACCAAAGTACTTGTAAGATTACTATTTGGCACTTACTAATATAGCTTAGTTTTTATAAGGTATGCCCGGTTATTTTTCAAGTTTTGTATGCTGTCTACACAGAGGTCTTGTCCATAAAACGCCTATTGATGGAGGGTCATTTGACCAGGCAAAAATAACTCCCAGCCCTCTTCATTTAAACACACTGCACCTGAGGTGTGGACTTTAGGGCAGATGCAGAGCATCTGAATGGAGGAGGCTGAGTGATGTGCCTGGTCACATGACCCTCCATCAGCGGCCATCTTATGGACAGGACCTCGGTGTGGACAGCACAGAAGATTTGTCTATCAAGGGGACATGGATTACGAAACGTAGCAAACGGCACAGAATATCAACAAAAGCTATATTATAAGGCGCCATATAGTCATAAAAATTGGTCACAAGTAGCCAGAAAGTGGCCAACTCCATTAATATAATGGGACAAGCCATGATGGTGCACACAGCAGGTTTTTGGGGTGCCTGAACTCACTGGGGACGGGAGCCCACTGAGTGATGGCTACTAATCTTAAGTGCAGAGATCACTTCTCAGTATTCATCTCATTATCATCACAAGCAAGATTACTATGAAACATACCACCTATATGCAGAGTAGGTAAAACAGGATCACACCATTCACAAACAGTGATGGTCATAGCTCACTTCATCCCCTTCCCAGCACAATGACCTCTGTACAGGTCTTGGGGATTTCCTAGAAACTCTCCTATAGAAGTCAACCAGCATCTACAGATTACAGGTTCCTATGGTCTAGAGGCTGCTGTAAAGCATATCCCTGAATGCTTGTTAACACCAGCTCCGGCAAGACAGCAGCCCCCACATCTATGCACAGAAAATAGATTTAAAAAATCTACCATCAGAAATGAAACAATATTAAGTTTAATAGTACAATAGTAAGGGCTCTGCCCGTAAGTGTTATTTATTTCCGTTCTTCTTCAATGTTGTAGGAGCAGGAAAGGAACGAAAATAACAGGAGCGGAGCCTAACAGATCAAGCTGACTATAATTGGATCCGTTAGGTTTCATCTCGGGAGAACATTTTTTGAGTGGAGAAAAAAGACCTGCATGTAGGATTTTTCTCTCCGCTATTGTTGATAAACTCTGTGATAGAGGCCCCACACGGAGCCTCCAATGCAGATGTGAACATGCCCTACGACATGCAGGGGATACATTCTATTTAAAACCGTTGGCATGCTCTAGTATCAGGCTCATCAGAAAAAAACGTAAGGTCTGCAAGTGTACGAACAGATTTAGGGCCCTTTCACACCTGCGTTCTTCTTTTCCGGCATAGAGATCCGTTGTCGGGTCTCTATGCCGGAAAAATCCTGATCAGGATCATCCCCATGCATTCTGAATGGAGAGAAATCCGTTCAGGATGACTTCAGTTCAGGACCGGAACGTTTTTTGGATGCAGCAAATACCGCAGCATGCTGCGTTTTTTGTTCCGTCCAAAAATCCGGAACACTTGCCGCAAGGCCGGATCCGGAATTAATGCCCATTGAAAGGCATTAATCCGGATCCGACCTTAAGCTAAACGTCGTTTCGGCGCATTGCCGGATCCGACATTTAGCTTTTTCTGACTGGTTACCATGGCAGCCAGGACGCTAAAGTCCTGGTTACCATGGTAAAATGTAGCAGGGAGCGGGGGAGCGGCATACTCACATTCCGTGCGGCTCCAGGGGCGCTCCAGGATGGCGTCAGGGCGCCCCAGTGCATAGATCACGTGATCGCATGGATCACGTGATCCATGCGCATGGGGCGCTCTGGCGTCATTCAGAGCGCCCGGGAGCCGCACGAATGTAGCATGCGCTCCCCGCTCCTACTATGGCAACCAGGACGCTAGTAGCGTCCTGGCTGCCATGGTAACCTGAAAGCAATTCGAAGACTGATCAGGATCCTGATCAGTCTTCTAATGCTTCAGATGACTTGCGTTCTGACGGATCCGGCAGGACGGAAGTGCCTGCCGGATCCTCAGAACGCAAGTGTGAAAGGACCCTAAATGTTGTCATTCAACGCATTTTGCTCACCAATCTACAGGGCAATAGCAGGAACATGAAATCCCAGTAAGGGCTCATTCACACGGCCGTTGCCCGGCTGCACCCGTATTGCGGTGCGCAATCAGCGGGCACGGGCCGAGTGCTCACCACCACATCACGGATGCGGACCCATTCACTTGAATGGGTCCGCAATCCAGAAGGTGCTGTTTGGAACAAGGCACCTCACAGAAGCAAGTTTCTCTCAGTGCCTCTGCACCGCAAAAAAATAGAACTTGTTCTATTTTTTGGCAGTGCAGATGGATCATGGACCCATTCAAGTTGAATGGGTCTGCATCCGTCTGTGGAATCCACACGGATGTTGCCCGTGCAAATTGTGGTCCCTAATGCACGGAACGGCCGAGCAACGGCCGTGTGCATGAGCCCCGATTCTGTATAGGTCTCTCTCACTTGTGGTGGTAGGCGTTTTTCTATGTGCCTACATACATCAGCGAAGAGGATGCCAATTTGTCTAGTTTGAAAATTCTTTTTTTTTTCTCTTAAAGAGGTTTCCAACCCTTTATAAGTAAGGCCTATCCTTTGTAGAGGCTATCACCCACTTATCGACGGGGGTCAGACATCTGACATCCCCATTGATCAGCTGTTCTGCAGCAGCTCTGGTGCTGGAACACAGCGCCGTAAGTTGTGCAGTAGAAGGAGATGGTTACTGCAGTGCCACACAGGCTCGGACTGGCCCACAGGGGTACAGGGGAATCCCCCGGTGGGCCCCTGAGCAAGGTGGGCCCCTAGTCTCCCACCCCCTGTACAAGTGGCACATAACACAGTAGACTTTCTGCACTACATACATATATTCAAAGTACAGCAATCTCAACCAGCCTATGTTCATATAAAAAACTTGATAAATTATTTATTATATTTGAATGTATACGTACGGTGGGCCCCCAAAATAAATTTTACTGGTGGGCCCTAGGTACGCCAGTCCGACACTGGTGCCACACCTATTCACTTTATTGGAAGCAGCACTACAGTAATCAGCTCCGTCCACTCACGATGCAGTTCCAGCACCGGAGCTAGTACAGAACAGCTAACCAGTGGGGGTCAGACTGCTGACAATCAGATTGTAATGACCTCTCCTGAGGACAGGCCATCACTTGCACAGGGTTGAACAACCCCTTTAACCCCTTAAGGACACAGGGTTTTTACATTTTTGCGTTTTCGTTTTGCGCTCTATGCCTTCCAAGAGCCATAACTTTTTTATTTTTCCGTTCACATGGCCATATGAGGGCTTATTTTTTGCAGGACAAGTTGTACTTTCCAACGCCATCATTTAATAATGCATACGGTGTAGTGGGAAGCGGGAAAAAAATTCCAAATGGGGTGAAATTGCAAAAAAAAAGCAATTTCACCACAGTTTTACGGGTTTCTAAATTACGACGTTTGATTTGCGATAAAACTGACCATTTAGTTTTATTCTACAGGTCAGTACGAATCCGGCGATACCCAATATGTATAGCTTTTCTTGCGTTTTGATAGTGAAAAAATTCCAAAGTGGGAAATTTTTTTTTTTGTCGCCATGTTTTGACCGCTATAACGTCTTTGTATATAAGTGTATGGCGTTGTATGGGGCTTATTTTTGCGGGCGATCTTAACTTTTAGTTGATACCATTATGGGGTGTGTAGGACTTTTTGATCGCTTTTATTTAATTTTTTTGAGGAAATGAAGCGCCCAAAACGGCAAATCGGCCATTTGGGCGCTTTTTCCGTTTTTCTGTTTACCGTATGGGAAATATATTTTTATATTTTTATACTATGGGCGTTTTCAAACATTGTGACACCCATGATGTGTATTTTTTTTTTTTTTATTATTTTATTTTAATTTTGGGGAAAGGGGGTGATTTAAATTTTTAGGTTTTTTTATTTATTTTTTTATTTTTATTTTTTTATTTTTTTACACTTTTATATAGATCCCATAGGGACCTATATAAATCAGTTACCTGATTGCTTTATCATAAACTCCAATACACTTGTATTGGAGTTTATGAACATTTACTACTTTCCTATGAAGCCCTATTGCTAACAAGGGCTCCATAGGAAATAGTAAGTGATAGCCTCAAGCTGAATGAAAGGCTTGAGGCTATCCCTTACAGCGCTCCGATTCTCCCGATCACCACTAGGGGGAGCCGGAGCGCTGCCGAAAGTTTTACTTTCGGTTTAGCGTGCAGATGCCGTGATCAGGATTGATCACGGCATCTGCAGGGTTAAATGATCGCGGTCGGCAGCGCTGCCGACCGCGATCATTAGCTGCGGGGGTCAGCTACAGGAATCAGCCGGACCCCCGCAGCGATGGTGCCCCCAGCGGCCAGGAGCGGGCGCCATCTTTAGGGACTGGACACATGACGTACCCATACGTCATGTGTCCTTAAGGAGTTAAGATAAGGAAAATTGGCTTCAGCCTCACTTGGGCTTCCCCTCCAAAAATGTACCTGAAACGATGCCAATAAAAAAACACAACCAAAGAAATCACATAGAGCACACGTGTGGTGTGCCGTGATAAGTAACTAAATCGGAAAATCGTAGGTTTAATAATAGCTCAATAAATGCTCTCTAAATAATACGGTATCTCACAAAAGAGAGGCCACCCCTCACATTTTTGTAAATATGTTATTATATCTTTTCATGGGACAACACTGAAGATATGACACTTTGATACAATGTAAAGTAGTCAGTGTACAGCTTGTATAACAGTGTAAATTTGGCATGTCCTTTAAAATAACTCAACACATACTGAATTTAGTAGTGAAAAAATGCCACAGAAATGTCACACCTAGAATATGATGTATGGTGTATGCCTCAGAATCTCTGAATAGAAACTTGCTGTAAAATGAAAATGAAAACGCCTGAGGTGACCTAAAGTTTCTGCTTAACATTTGTTGGTCAAGTACAAACAAATGTTTTTTATAACGCTTGCTTTTGAGGTTGTAGAAGACAGTTTACAAACTGAAGCTAATGAAGAAACCGCCCCTGCCTTCAACCTGACACTAGACTTTGTATGTATGCATTCTATTTGTGTGGCTCATTTAGAAAGGTTTCCTAGCCAACTAGAAGCTAGTTCAAACAGGCCAGAATCACATGACTGATGCTTCCTCCTATGAGGTCACCTACAAGCCAAAAACACATTGATATTCAGCCTCATTGGAAGAAAAAGAACATTATTGTGCAATGTCACACTGCCAAGTGATTCTGCTGAATAAGAAATAGAAAATAGAGAATGCAGCTGTCTTTTTTACACACTGAAATACTATATATATATATATATATATATATATATATATATATATATATATATATATAATGAATATTTACTTACCGAAGTTTCTATTTCTTGGAGTCCCAAGGCATTACACATAAAAGAGTTAATTGCCCCTAGGTACAATCAAATAGAGACTAGATAGGCCTCATCATCTACCCAGTATTTCCTTCGTGAAGATGTCTCTGAGGGGTCCGCTGTTTGCCTCCCTGATATAATCCATATTCCACAGTTAGGCTGAAAAAGGGACTTCCTGATAATCATAATAATGCAACAATAATAACGCAATAATATGTTTTATTAAGAGAGGGGAACTGCTGCCTAGGAACTCCAGGAAGTAAAAAGTTTGGTAAGTATATTTATTTTCCTGATTGTTCTTAGCAGCACACACAAAATGGATTTGGAAAGCAATTGTTTTACAACGGAGGACACGGAAGATGCCAACTGAAAATGTGACCCTTCTGCTGCAAAGATGTGTATACAATGTAAACTACAGAGATCACTGACCAGAACCACAGCCAATAACTCCAAAACAGCTACCTGACGTCACACACCACTCTACTTAGCAGAGACTAAGGCTACCCCAAGATACTCCTCAGAACCAGCCACATGATAGGATATGCCCAGACCTAAAAAGTGATGGGGGGTACCCGATGCTGTCCATCTACTTCGGCGGGCAGAGGCGCCATGTTATTAACCCCTCTTCTCTTGTGCCTGCAGTCGGGATCCGCTTAGTGAAGGTGTGCTATCTAGTCTGTCTACCCGTGTACCGAACTTCTGCCTATCGCCTCTACTTCTCCTCTGACCACCCTGACCTTGGCCTATCTACCAAACTAATGTTTTGATGTTTGTCCTGACACTGGATTGATTCTATATGTGAATATTCAGCTTGCCCCGACCTCGCTCTGTTATAGACCACAAGTTTAGCTTGATGCTTCGCACCTGTGTCTTCTGACCCCTGTGGGTCAATGAGCAACCACACCAGGACCATTCCTGAAGGTAGCGACCTGGTTCATTCCCTGCAGCAAAGTTCAGGTCCCTATATAAGGGTTAAAGGGTGAATACCAGGGATAATGCCCTAAAAACTAGCCCAAAGCCGAACCGGTTAGTTGGCACAGTGGATTCACACCCATTGAAGGTTAAAGTAGAATTCCTCAATAGTCTTCTTGATCCATCTAACCAATGTAGGTCTATTTACACTCTTCAGGGCATGTTCACATCTGTGTTGAGACTCCATTCACACCTTCGTTGCACATTCCTTCAAAAAGACTGGACAAAAAAGTCTTGCATGCAGGACTTTTTTGTCTGGTAATAATACAGGTTGACAAACGAACTCCATTGTAGTCAATGTAGTCTGTTCAGCTCCGTTCGTCTATCTGGCCTTTTCTTTATTTTTGTTGTTCCGCTACTCTAACAGAGCAGAACAAGTGAAATAATTAGCGGTGGTGTGAACTCACCCTTACTTTGTTTGGAGCCCTATGTTAGCAAAATATATTTTCTACCTTCCTAAAGTCTTTAGTTGACTGCAGATATACAGCAAGTCTGATCTTCTACCATAGAGCAGGTGCCAATCTTCCTGGCCTAAGTCTTGAGAATCTGATTGTAAGGTTGGTAGAGGTATTTCCTAATGATTAGGCCACTTCTGATAGAAAACCTGGCATGCACAGCACAAGACAATCTCCTAAGTCTCTAAGGTAGAGTTCTTTGCAGGATAAGGCTTGTAGGTTACTGATAAAGCAAGCTGATGTGACTGGCAATAGGAATAAAGTTTTTAAAGAAACATATCGTAGAGATAATTATTCAATATTTTAAATGGATGTTTTGTCAGGACTGCTAGCATGGTCATTGAGTTTCATAAAGGTAAGTGAGAATAAAAAGATGCCATTAATGCCATTGCAACGAACAGAGGGTGGACACCAGGGGTGGACTGGGAACTTAAAGTGGCCCTGGAAAAAATACTAAAACTGGCCCCGTTTTGTAGTTGGGCCAGCAATACCATATTGTGGCACATTATACCACCCCAACAGAGCAAAATACCACAGTCCATCGCAAAATACTGCCAGCAGCACAAGATATGGCCCCAAAAATTTCCACTGGCAGGCTGCGAATTGGGCCCAGGTGGCCCCCTGGGCATTGGCCCACTTGGAAATTTCCCTGTAAGGTCTATGGCCAATCCGCCCCCGGTGGACACGCATGCATGGCTGCTCTCTGTTCGCTTTGGAGTACCCAATCTGTAGATAGGAGTGGGCCCCAGATGTGACATTGATGATTTATACCAGTGATATGCTATCAATATCCCAGATGGGAATACCCCTTTAATGTTAAGTAAAAAAAAATGGACAAAAAATAAGTTTGTGTGCATAAGCCCTAAGAAACGCAGTAAAAGTATACTAAGCACAACACAACAAAGCAATTATGTGTTCGCTGTGGTGTGGTCACATCCACTCAGCTTCATAGGTCGTTCCTCCCATTCAGCCTTTTCTTAATTATGACTCAACATTCCACAGAAGGGTCCAAATAAATATGCTCTGATTTAAGGGATTCCATTGTTCGCCTGGGAAGACTCCAAATCTAACAGAGTACATTTTTTCAAACACTTGTACAGGAAGTGCAGCTTAAGTAACCTTTATGAATTCTATTTCACAGGTTATGAGGTGTAACTGCTCAGAAAAGAATGTGTTTATTTTGTGTTATTTATAATGTAGACACTTTGTACTTACCGTACTTTTCACTGCTAGCGATTGAAAAACTGGTATGAAAGTAGGCTCCACCCATGGAGTGCTCAAACTGTGCCTAGCAGGAAAGCATTTGACCAGACACAACATCTTTATTATTGATCCTGCACACTCCAGGATAAAATTAAAACTTAATTTTATTGTCATCTTAAAAATGAGGGTGTAAGCCCCTAAAAAAAAAAGACGCTCATTTCAGACCTTCTATTAAGGTCCTTAGTCATAGCATAGTCGTTGACACAAGTGGTACACATTTTATACTTTAATGAAGATGATGTAATATATAACATATTCCTCTTGTGTTAAAGCTATGACTAAGAACCAAGGGTCTGAAATGCGTAAGCATACTTTTTTTTAGGGGTGTACACCTTCGTTTTTAAGATGTTTTGATAAAATCGGGTTTCAATTTTATCCTGGTATGTGCTGGATCAAATAATCAAGACTTTGTATTACCTGTCCAGCTTCAGACACAGAAGAGATGTCTCCTTGCATCACTCAGGGGCGGACTGGCCATAGAACCTACAGGGAAATTTCCGAATAGGACGTTGTCCAGGGGGGCCCCTGAGCCCTCCTCACAGTCACAGGCTGGGTACATAATGATCTGATGATCTAAGCATTAAATACTGATAGGAGCATCAGGTACTTATGCACCTGGCTAAAAGCTGCAGGTGTCCTCCTGAACTTAAATGTTTAACCGTCCTCAGGACAGTGATACAGTTGAATACTGTGGTGAAGGCGGACGTTTTTTGTGCTACACTGTATTATTTGCTTCTGTTTATGCAGTATTTTGTGCTACACTGTGCTATTTGGTTCTGCTAGGGTGTTGTTTTGTGCTGCACTACAATATTTCAGGGCCTGCCTACTTCTGCTGTTCCTGCCTACTTGTGTTAGGGTACTTTCACACTAGCGTTTTGGATTCCGTTTGTGAGAACCGTTTCAGGGCTCTCACAAATGGTCCAAAACGGATCAGTTAAGCCCCAATGCATTCTGAATGGATAAGGATCCGTTCAGAATGCATCAGTTAGGCTCCGTTCCGCCTCTACTACGTTTTGGAGGTGGACACCAAAACGCAGCATGCAGCATTTTGGTGTCCGTCTGAAGAGGTGGAGCCTAACGGATCTGTTTTTTTTTACAATGTAAGTCAATGGGGACGGACCCGTTGTCAGTGACACAATATGGTGCATTTGAAAACGGATCCGTTCCCCATTGACTTTCAATGTAATTCAAAACGGATCCGTTTTGGACTTTGTCATTTTTCTTTAAAGCTAATGCAAACGGATCCGTTCTGAACGGATACAAACGTTTGCATTAGAGGTGCGGATCCGTCTGTACAAATAAACAGACGATCCGCACCAACGCTAGTGTGAAAGTAGCCTTACCTGTCAGTTTTTACCCACCAGTGTCATGGAGCCCCTTTCATTTTTTTTCCAGGGCCACTTTAAGTTCCCTACTGAAATATCGGGTAATGTGACTGATCTCTAGGATCCCTACCTCAAAATCTAAGAATGAACATGGCTTCTGGAATCTTTATCAGTAGTTTCCTTATTGACTGGCAAAAAATCTTCTCTGTGTATAGTCTTTCTTTCCTACTTCATTTCCGCTTCCAGCAGTACAACAGAGCTGCCATGTGTCACTAAATCCTCCATGCTCTATTGATCATGAGATGACTGTCTCTCTGCTAATCCTGTTCCAGTCTACAGAGCATACGTAGCTTGGAGAATGTAGTTGTAGAAGACAACAAATGTCAGCCTATTGTGTAAGCTCCAGAAACATACATTTCAGGATTTTTTCATGGAAATAGTTGCATAAAATAGAACACCAACTAAAAAAATTGAAACAAATTTAAATAAAACCTGATTTTATTCAAGAGTCACATTTCATTGAATAGAGAATAGTGTAATTAGCAAATTTCTGAATCACTTTATTTTAAAAATCTGCCTGCATCCACCTGAAAAAAGCTGTAAAGCTATGGCCACATTATTATATAAATATTTCAAAATAAAAAGTAAGTATAACAGGTTCTGCTCATACCATATTTAAAGGGAGTCTGTCACCACATTTGGTCATTATAGACCGAGTACACAGGGTTCTGGCTTAACTTAAGATGATTTAAATGGTACCTTTGTTAGTCACTAGTATCGCTCTCCTGCAGCAAAAACGAACTTTTATATATATGCAAATGCGGCTCGCAAGTGCCCAGGGCGGAGTTTACATCTTCGGAGCCCAGGCTGCTCTGCTTGAGATCCCCGCCCTCTCCTTTCCCTTGCGTCCTCCTCCTCTCCCTGTGAAAACCTGCGCCTGCGTTCTGCTTTGCTGGGGCATGCGCACTACAATGCCCACTGTGGTTATGGCATTGATGTAGCTACTGCTCATGCTCTGGCCAACAGCGCGATCTGTTGGCCAGAGCATGCGCAGTAGCTACATCAATGCCATAACCACAGTGGGCATTGTAGTGGGCATTGTACTACAGGTACAGCCACAAGCACCCACAGGTACAGCACCACAGCCGCCATGCAGCACTGCACCATGTAAACAGACGACAGAAGTTCACCTTTCCATGCAGTCCCAGTACTGGACTGAGACCAAAAAAATGTTAATAGTAGGGAATGTTTCTAAAGGTCCTTGACCAGGACAGGATAGTCCAGATTAGGCATATAGACAAGTAACAGAATCTAAGGAAAAAATACATGGGCGATTCCCTTAAGGGACAGAAGAAATTACTTCTAATTCTTCGACTAGCTGGAGGGCCAGACAATATTGACTGCAGCAGTCATGTTAAAGGAAATGTGCCATCACTATATCATGAGTAAGGCCTCTTTCACAGGAGCGCGACGGATTAGGTCCGGATGCGTTCAGTGAAACTCGCACTATTTTGCAAGCAAGTTCAGTCAGTTTTGTCTGCGATTCAGTTGTACAGTTTTTTCCGTGTGGGTGCAATGCGCTTTGATGCTTTTTCACTCGCGTGATCTAAAAAATGAAGGTTTCCAAACAACATCTCCAAGCAACCATCAGTGAAAAACGCAACGCACCCGCACTTGCTTCCGATGCAATGCATTTTTTACTGAAGCCCCATTCACTTCTATGGGGCCAGGGCTGCGTGAAAAACGCAGAATATAGAACATGCTGTGATTTTCACATAACGCAGAACTGATGCGTGAAGAAAAAAAAACGCTCATGTACACAGACCCATTGAAATGAATGGGTCAGGATTTAGTGCGGGTGCTATGCGTTCACGTCAGGCATTGCACTCGGGCGGAAAACTCGTGTGAAAGGAGCCTAAGATCTGTTGATCAAAACATGTTGTGTAATGCGCCACCGGAGTGAATTTTAATAATTTGGAATAAAGAAGTGATGTGTTTTTTTTTCCAAGTGCTGGACAACTTTTTGCAGATTCACTACATTGCTGGAGTGCTACCTGTGTACTAGTTACTACCTCTGCCACTGTAAGTACTAGTTACTACCTCTGCCACTGTAAGTTTACTTCTCACGGGGAACATTATTCCCTCTCATTTTTTTCAGCAATCATACTCCTTTCTCTGTTCCTAGTCTTTTAAAAAGACTACCAAAATGTTTCTCAGCAAGAAGTAGAGGGACACAAAAGAGAGTATAACTGCAGAATAGGACTACACAGGGATTGTAGTCTGTTACCAGGGAGACACAGGTCATCATAGGAACTGAAGGCATCTTTCAGTCAACACCATTTTAGAGTAGCTTTATTATTCATCTTTGCATAGTTTTGTGAAGATGTACATTTTATTTAAAGCAAATGGCTAAATGAAATGTTAGTGCATGCACACTTCATGAAGACATCCAGCAGTACAAGACCTGCACTAATGTTATCAGTGTGCCATCTCCTTGCAGCATAGAACTGTGGTGCCTAGGCCACAGAATACCTGTAAGGCCCCTTGCAGACGAGTGTGAGCGAATTAGGTCCGGATGCGTTCAGGGAAAACTGCACAATTTCACAAGCAAATACATTCAGTTTTGTTTGCAATCGGGTTTAGTTTTTATCGCGCTGGTGCAATGCGATGTAATGCGTTTTGCACGCGCGTGATAACAAAAACCCAATGTTTACAAACATCTCTTAGCAACCAAACGCATCGCATCTGCACTTGCTTGCGGATGCGATTTTCATGCAGCCCCATTCACTTCTATGGGGGCAGCGTTGCGTGAAAATGGCAGAATAAATAACATGCCATGATTTTCATGCAACGCAAAAGTGATGCATGAAAAATATCGCTTATGTACACAGCCCCATTGAAATAAATGGGTGCAGATTCCATGCAGGCGCAATGCATTAACATCACGCATTGCACCCGCGTGGAATACTCGCTCATGTGGAAGGGGCCTAACTTTGCATATGGTGTGCCATGAGAGAATGTGTTTAAGAGGCACAGCAGAGCCCTTATAATTCATTGGCACAACATCCTTAATGGAATTACCCAAGATATTTTTATTGATGGCCTATCCTCAGGACAGGTTTCCAAAATAAGATTGATGGGGTTCAGATGCCCGACCCCCTGCCAATTAGTTGCACAAGCGCTGCCTTCTCTTCAATGTTTACCTGCTCGCCCTCACAACTGCAGCAGTGAGCAGGTGTAATTACAAGAAGCCGCCTATTCACTTCAAAGGGCCGGCTTCTTGTAATTACACCTGCTCACTGCTGCTGTTGTGAGCAGGTTAAACATTGAAGAGAAGGCAGCGCTAGCACAGCCTCGCACCAGCTGATCGGCAAGGGTCAGACGCCCAGATCTGATGTTAATATCCTATCCTGAGGATAGATTAACAAGAAAAGTAACGTGGACAACTCCTTTAAATGCAATCTTTTAACATTGGGTAGCTACTGTATGCTAGAAACTCACATTTCCAAATATCGTTAATAGGGTTTTCTGAGAGTTAAATACTGATAACCTATCCCAGGTAGAGTTGTTTCGATACCAAAATTTTGATTCGGTATCAATACCATAAATAAAGTATTGCGATACTCAATACCATTCGATACCACGCAAAAAAAAAAAACGCCAAAAAATTACGTGCGTTCCACATTTTATGGAACGGCCGGGCCATAATATAACAGTCCTATCCTATTTTTTGGGGGGACAAGGCGACTAAAAGAAAATCAAAATGAAAACCAATGCTTTCCTATGGCCCTGGTTCTCACTTGAGCGTTTTACAGCGCGTTTGAAACGCCCGACACATAAACAAGTACTTTTTTTGGGGCGTTTGTCACGCGTTTTGCGATTGACACCACAGTACTCAATCACACGAACGCGCGTTTCCCATTTGCAAATACGCGCGGCTAAAACGCTCGTTTCCAGAACGCTCAGGTCTGAACCCAGGGTTAGAGTGAATAGGGCTTCACACTCTCCCTGCTGCCCTGTGCACAGTACACACAGCAGCAGGGAGCTGACCATGGCTGCCAGGGCTTCAGTAGAATCCTGGTTGCCATGGTAACCACTCGGAGCCCCAGCATTACACTGCTGGTGCTCTGATCACTGCCACCAACGAAGAGGTGGTGAGGGGACACAGTGGCCACTGCCACCAATGACTTCAATACTGGGGGGGTAGAAAGTGGGGGATGGGGCACTGGCCACCCTTATCTTTATTTAATACTGGGGGGCGCGCACACTTACCAACAAGGCAGGGTGCTGGCAGTGTATTCCTACTGCCTGCGTTTGTATATGAATGGTTACTTGTCATTGGGGGCGGGGGAGGGGGGGGACTGCCTCCTTCTCCCCGTGCTGCCGAGGAGAACATGGCCGCGCTGAGAGCAGCGCAGCCACATTCTCTGACACTATTGATAAAACACCAATCCTGGTATCGAGCTCGATACCAGAGAAAAGTATTGATTGGGTATCGAGAGTTCGATACCCGCAACAACCCTAATCCCAGGCATGGTAAACCTGTGGCTCTTCACATGCAGACTACCTCCAGCAGGGCATGGTGGGAATTGTAGTTTTACAACAGCTGGAGGTTGACCATCCCTGGCTTATCCTATGAATAGGTCAGACCTCTTATCAGCAGAGGTCTGACATCCAGGACCCCGAGGATCAGCGGTTTGAGAAGGCACTGATTCTCTTGGGAGCGCCGCAGCCTTCTCCGTTTTTACCAAGCACTGCACCGGACATTGTCTAGCAGCTGTACTTGGTATCACTCAGCCCCATTCACTATGGGGCTGAGCTGCTCCTAGGCCATGTGCCTGATTAACATGTCACTCGGTCTAGGAAAAGCTGAGAAAAGACCACACCACTCAAAGCAGCTGATCGGCGGGGGTCCCAGGTGTCAGACCCACAATTAGATACCGACGACCTATCCAGTGGGGAGGTCATCTGTATTTAATTCTCAGTACTTCATTAAGGCTATGGCTACATGTGACTGAAAACACTGCAGGCCTGCAACATCGCACTTTATCCACACGTTGCAGAAATTCACAGCAGAAACGGACCAGTGGCACAAATTTAATATCTGCAATGTCAATTTATGCTGTTAGATATCGCTTTCCATTAGAGGGGATACAATCTGTCAAATCAGCATTTTGTACTGAAATCTGCACTTTCATCTTTAAATTTCAGCTGTGGCTTTTCCACAAACACTGCAGCAGATCTGTTGCATGTCAGTCACATGAACACATACCCTAAAGTCACAGGGAGCTAACTATCTGACTATGTGGTGGAGGACCACAAATGGTCATTTTACATGCACTCTTGCTGCAGGTTCCACACTGATTTGAAAATTATATCCACAGCAAACTGCAGTCTCAATACATTGCAGAATTTTTGCCTGCAATTCTGTAGTGGAAAAACTGCAGCACATCTGTCATGTGTGAACACACCCTAAAAGAAAGTACCATTTATAGTCTGCACCTGATGTTTCATGCAATGACTAGAGAAGACTACTCAGAATTATGGTCAAAACTCAACAAAAACCATGAAGACAGAACAAACTTTGCTCTTTAATTCGTAAAAACAGGTTAATTATACAAAAACCTTAAATACCAGTGTGTACATTGTACACAATCACACGACTTACAAGAATGAAGTTATATTTACATGTAACTGAGGATCTTATGTTTGGAGGACTCTCTGAACAATCTTGGACCATAAAGGATTTTGAGGGGAGGGGGGGCTGGTGAGTGATAACCTCATGCTACAATGCCACTGGTACTAAAGCTTCTGAATTAGTTACCATGTAAACACTACATAACAAGCAAAGAAAAGAAATTTTATTTTTTAATGATCTCCTCTGGGATATATTGGGCTTCACTCCTCAGATGCCATCTTGGTCAAGTACTCTTTGTCGATCTTAAAGAGGCGCCAGCCTTCTTCGGTGGAAAGATCAGATGCTCCACGTCTCTTGTAGAACCGGATAGATGGCTCGTTCCACTCTGCTACCAGGAAGTGCATACTGCTACAGCGACACTTCACAGCAATCTGGTGAGAAAGTCAAGTTAAGCTTGTAAGATGGGCCAAGTCAAGTTTGTTAGACAGTGTCTCACAAGAGTCACACGTTAAGATAGCCTTAGGGCTCGTTTACATCACCGTTTGTCTTTTCCGTTCTCCGGCTCCGTTCAGGAGCAGGAGAACAGAAAGGACGGATGCTGCACATAACTGACCCCAACGGAGCCTAAAGACCCCATAGACTTTAATGGGGTCCGTTTGGTGTCCGCTCAGAACATGATTTTTGAGCGGACATGAAAGTACTGCATGCAGGACTTTAGTGTCCGCTCAAAAATCATGTTCTGAACGGACACCAAACAGACCCCATTAAAGTCTATGGGGTCTTTAGGCTCCGTTGGGGTCAGTTAGGGGTCAGTTATGTACAGCATCCGTCATTTCCGTTCTCCTGCTCCTGAACGGAGCCGGAGAACAGAAAAGACAAACGGTGATGTGAACGAGCCCTTACTCTGTTGCAATGTGAATGCACTAGTAAGGGTACTTTCACACTTGCGGCAGAGTGATCTGGCAAGCAGTTCCGTCGCTGGAACGACCTGCCGTATCAGTCAATCTACATGCAAACAGAAAGGATTTCAAGACTACATTGCAAGAACAGATCTGTCTTGCCACTTGTCATGCGGAGAGACGGATCCGTTAGATTTTTTTCGCATTTTTACAGGTCTGTGCAGATCAGAAGGACAGATCCGACATTGGGTATTTTGAATGCCGGATCTGGCACTAATACATTTTAATGGGGAAACAATGCCAGATCCGGCATTCCAGCAAGTGTTCTGGAATTTTGGACAGAAAACCACAGAGTGCTGTGGTATTATCTCTGTCCTGATATGTCAAAAAGACTGAACTGAAGACACCCTAAACAGATCTCTCTCCATTCAGAATGCATGGGGATAAAACTGATCAGTTCCTTTCCGGCATAGAGCCCCTATGACAAAACTCTGCCAGAAAAGAAAAACGCAAGTGTGAAAGTACCCTAACCATGAATCCAAACTGCAAGTGGCAGATACTGTACCATGATATTTTTGCTTAAAGTGCCAGTATTTCACATACCAGCAGGCAAGATTTTCACAGTCATTCTGCAATTGATTATTAAAGTCCTAATGTCTGGATCCACTTGCCAGAGGTATTTTAGCATTTTTTTACCACTTCAGAACCATTTATAATATGTTACAGAAAACTCACCTGACTCAGGTGTTTGAATATTTCTGATCCAATTCCAGACCCTAGGAAAAGGAAACTAGTCAATATATAGAAAATAAACACTCATTGCCACCTACCACTATGGATGTTAGAGAACGTACCTCTGAATTCATTCATTACAAAGAAGTCTTCAAGATACAGAAGCTTCCCTATCCATGGGTCATATGTGAAGTAGTACATAGCAAAGCCAACAATCGTATAGCCTGTTAATAAAGAAGGCTGCTCATTTAGAAAGCCACCCAAAACACACAGTGCCAACAGTTCCATGCATTTAAGTACAATAAGGCCAAGCTCAGACATGGTAACATCAATGTACTGAATGCGGCATGATATCCACTATAGAAAGATACTAAGATTTCCTTTTACACGGTAGTTCAGAATAATAATCCACAGCATTTTTATATTAACCCTCTCCAAAAAAAAAAATATGTACATCGCTTTACGCAAATGTTATGCAAATTTTTACAGGTATTTAAAGGGGTTATCCAAGACCATGCTCCCCCAAATCCCTCACACAGATAGTACCACCACTCCCGGGCACCTGCGTCACTTCTGATGCCAGCGCGGCCACTGCTGCATCTCCCCATTGCGTGGATGAAAGCATCCGGGGAGAGGAAGCCAATAGCAGGCTGTGATGGGAACAAGCCGCTATTAGCTGCCCCCCATTGCCAGATGTTTTCATCTGCGGAACAGGGAGATGAAGCGGCAGGCCTGCTGGCATCAGAAGTGATGCGGGTGCCATGGAGCGGGGCAAGTACAGTCTGTGTGAGGGGCCCAGGGCATTATAGGTCTTGGATAACCCCTTTAAGGAGAGAGCCATTTGTACCACTGAAAAAGAAAAAAGTTGGTGTCCACACAAGAACTGTAAGGTGGAACGGGAATTTATTAAAGCCAACACTGCCCCCCAGGTCAAATTTTCAAGTTGGTAATAGATTTGCTCTTGAAAGAAATGGAAAAGGTTCCGCACTAGAACCCTTATCGGCTGCGCGTGTTTTCTGATCTACCGTGTTGGTTGGTTATTCTTGAATGGATGTCCCTAATGGCCTTACCTCGTTTCATGCTCATCTATGTTATTGTGTAACGGATCTTTTAGTTACCTCCCCACCCGCCCATGTACACGGAAGGGCCATCCATGTACACGGCGAAGCTAGAGACTGTAACCTGAAGATTGGGACAAATTAAAGAGAAAATGTGATTTAACAAATACTGCAACCGCTTACAAATAGGGTCAATACAAGATGCCACAAGGCTTAATAGAAGGAGGAGAAGCTAAAAAGACAACAAAAATTCACTCGTTACCATCAACAGTTTGGTTCTCCTTCGGTACTTCAGCAACAAGACAGTGGTAGAAGGGATGTTCTCCAAAGCCGTCTTCTAAAAGATCTTAACAGGGAGGAGAAATCATTAGCATCGCATGTTACAAGGCTTTGGTAAGTAGACCACCCCCCTCCCCCATTGTATTTATCTAATCAGTGTTCAGAAGGCTCATGGGACCAGATTGGCCAAGTGCCCGCTCTAGGATCCGTGAAGCAAAACAAGCCATGCCAAGGCTAAAAATAACACCGTACAAGACGGCAGGTGCTCCGAGCCCATCTAACCGCAGATCTACTGACTACAGGGCAGGATCTTCAGAGAAACACGATGAGTGCCGCCTACCTTTCTCAGTTAATACTACTTGGTTCTCCATATCTTCATATTTAGCCAATTCCTTAAAAACATAAAAATAATGTTAATTATCAAATTCCCAAAAATAAATGATATCCACTTTGCAATCGCAATCTAGAAATACACTGATGAACTTGTTGCTTTCCTATGGCAGGACATGAGGGGGCAGCCCGGTGAAGCCCACTGATCAGGGCTCTGTACGGTGCTGCTGCATAGGCTGGTGCTATAACATGAACGGGAAGTAGAGAATTGCTACATAGACAGAAGTGATGAGTAATCCTGAGGTTATATCATCCGCTGCCCTAAGGGCTTCAGAGGGGGAGGGGAGGAAGAGACAAAGGCATTGTATATTGCCCATAACTCCGGAATTCCTCACTTAACAAGTGCATGCTAATTACATCAAGAAAAGGCCATTACAGAAAATGTACATCTCATGAATATTCATACACAGCAAAAGAAAAAAATCGCACGATGACGTCAATGCACCTTTATGAGTCGCAATAGGTCTTTACAGTCTCCGGGCACAGCTGACCGTATGATATAATTGGCCATTTTCGTCTCTTGTTCTTTTTTCCTTTTCTCACAAGTCCTCTGTATGTGAAGAGAAGTAGAAGGTGTTTCTTCATTCGCTTCCCAGGGGCTACCGCTCCTTAGTCAGTCTGGGACCCTGACCGGGCTGAGACTCCACGAACTAGCCACCGTGCTGCGGAAACGTCAACGACGAAGTATGGCGGAACGAGCCCTAAGTGCCCTATTTATAGACGTCGGACCGCCCTCTTCTGTGTTTCAGCCAATGAAAATGGGATTGCGTAACTCCTTTTGAGACACTCTCCGCCCTATCACACCCGACCACTGACGTCACGCATCCCGGAAACTGTGACTCAGGAGACTGATAGTCGGGCAGCTCGGCAGCGCCACCTGGTGTCTTTTGTGTCACATCCATTTATGAGGCGCTAAAATACCTCTGGACTCTTCATGTTGTGGAAATTTCCAGTTCGGCCTGTGTTAATTATTATTCCTGGTCATCTGAAAGACTCAGGAATACCTTATTATTAAAGGGGTGCTGTTCATCTTCTTTCCTCCTTCTTTTCCTTCTCTGACAGGCCTGTATAACCCCTTTAATAATCAATGGCATCGCAGTGAGATGCCCTGAGGTGAATACAGTTAAAAACAGCACAAAAGCATAAATAATTGGCACAAAAATGGGAATCAAAGTGGGTATCCAGGAGTGTGACTTAAAGGGGTTCTCTGGGAATAAAGACATTTTCTGGGTGTCCTTTTTTCTATGTGGATGGATCCTTTGACGATGAAATAAAGTTACTCCCTGTGTTTTATCCGGTGGCCGGATTCTGCTGTTAACCACTTCAGCCCCCCTAGCTTAAACACCCTTAATGACCAGGCCCTTTTTTACAAATCCCCACTACACTACTTTCACCGTTTATTGCTCCGTCATACAACTTACCACCCAAATGAATTTTACCTCCTTTTCTTCTCACTAATAGAGCTTTCATTTGGTGGTATTTCATTGCTGCTGACATTTTTACTTTTTTTGCTATTAATCAAAAATTACCGAAATTTTTGCAAAAAAATGACATTTTTCACTTTCTGTTGTAAAATTTTTCAAAAAAAACTACATTTCTATATAAATTTTTCTCTAAATTTATTGTTCTACATGTCTTTGATAAAAAAAATCCAATAAGTGTATATTTATTGGTTTGGGTAAAAGTTATAGCGTTTACAAACTATGGTGCAAAAAAGTGAATTTCGGCATTTTGAAGCAGCTCTGACTTTCTGAGCGCCTGTCATGTTTCTTCAGGTGCTAGAATGTCAGGAAAGTATAAATACCCCCAAATTACACCATTTTAGAAAGAAGACACCCCAAAGTATTCGCGGAGGGGCTTGGTGAGTTCATGTATCATTTCATTTTTTTCACAAGTTAGCGGAAAATGACACTTTCTGAGAAAAAAAAAAAAAAAAAGTTTCAATTTCTGATAACTTCTGGCAAAAAAAAAAAAATCTCAGACGGACTCACTATGCCCCTCAGTGAATACCTTGGGGTGTCTACTTTCCGAAATGGAGTCATTTGTGGGGTGTGTTTACTGTTCTGGCATTTTGGGCGGGGCTAAATTGTGAGCCGCCATGTAAAACCTAAAGGTACTCGTTGGAATTTGGGCTCCTTTGCACCCAGGCTGCAAAAAGTGTCACTCATGTGGTATCGCCGTACTCAGGAGAAGTAGGGCAATGTGTTTTGGGGTGTATTTTTACATACACCCATGTTGGAGTGAGAGAAATATCTCTGTAAATTGTCAACTTTGTATAAAATTTTTTAAAAGTTGTCGTTTACAGAGATATTTTTCACACAAAGTATGGGTATATATAAAAAATACACCCCAAAACACATTGCCCTACTTCTCCTGAGTACGGCGATACCACATGTGTGCCACTTTTTGCAGCCTGGAGCGTAAAGGGGCCCTAAAACCAATGAGTACCTTTAGGATTTCACAGGGCATTTTTACGCATTTGGATTCCAGACTTCTTCTCACGCTTTAGGGGCCCCTAAAATGCCAGGGCAGTATAAATACCCCACATGTGACCCCATTTTGGAAAGAAGACACCCTAAGGTATTCTGTGAGGGGTATGGTGAGTTCATGTAAAATTTTATTTTTGTCACAAGTTAGTGGAATATGAGACTTTGTAAAAACAAAATTAAAAAAACAAAAAAACAATTTCCGCTGACTTATGCCAAAAAATAAAAATTCTGTGAACTCGCCATGCCCCTCACGGAATACCTTGGGGTGTCTTCTTTCCAAAATGGGGTCACATGTGGGGTATTTATACTCACCTGGCATTTTAGGGGCCCCTAAAGTGTGAGAATCCAAATGCATAAAAATGGCCTGTGAAATCCTAAAGGTACTCATTAGTTTTAGGCCCTTTGCACTCAGGCTGCAAAAGTGTCACACATGTGGTATCGCGTACTCAGGAGAAGTAGGGCAATGTGCTTTGGGTGTATTTTACATATACCCATGCTGCGTGTGAGAAATATCGCTGTAAACGACAACTTTTTAAATTTTTTTATTCAAAGTTGTCAATTTACAGAGATATTTCTCTCACCCAGTATGGGTATATGTAAAATACACCCCAAAACACATTGCCCTACTTCTCCTGAGTACGGCGATACCACATGAGTGACACTTTTTGCAGCCAAGATGAGCAAAGGGCCCTAATTCCAATGAGTACCTTTTAGGAGGGCATTTTTACGCATTTTCTTCTCACGCTTTAGGGCCCCTAAAATGCCAGGGCAGTATAAATACCCCACATGTGACCCCATTTTGGAAAGAAGACACCCCAGGTAATCCGTGAGGGGCATGGCGAGTTCATAGAAGATTTTTTTGGCACAAGTTAGTGGAAATTGATTTTTATTGTTTTTCTCACAAAGTCTCCCTTTCCGCTAACTTTTGACAAAAAGTTTAATTTTTCATGGACTCATTATGCCCCTCAGCGAATACCTTGAGGTGTCTTCTTTCCAAAATGAGGTCACATGTGGGTATTTATACTGCCCTGGCATTTTAGGGCCCTAAAGCGTGAGAAGGAAAATGCGTAAAAATGCCCTCCTAAAGGTACTCATTGGTTTAGGGCCTTTGCATCTTGGCTGCAAAAGTGTCACTCATGTGGTATTGCCGTACTCAGGAGAAGTAGGGCAATGTGTTTGGGGTGTATTTTTACATATACCCATACTGTGTGTGAAAATATCTCTGTAAACTGACAACTTTGAATAAAAAAATTTAAAAAGTTGTCGTTTACAGAGATATTTCTCACACACAGCATGGGTATATATAAAAATACACCCCAAAACACATTGCCCTACTTCTCCTGAGTACGGCGATACCACATGAGTGACACTTTTTGCAGCCAAGATGCGCAAAGGGCCCTAAATCCAATGAGTACCTTTAGGATTTCACAGGACATTTTTACGCATTTGGATTTTCACGCTTTAGGACCCCTAAAATGCCAGGGCAGTATAAATACCCCACATGTGACCCCATTGTGGAAAGAAGACACCCCAAGGTATTCCGTGAGGGGCATGGCGAGTTCACAGAAAAAAAAAATTTGGCACAAGTTAGCGGAAATTGTATTTTTTTTTTTTTTTTTTTTTTACAGTCTCACATTCCACTAACTTGTGACAAAAATAAAATTTTGCATGAACTCGCCATACCCCTCACAGAATACCTTGGGGTGTCTTCTTTCTAAAATGGGGTCACTTGTGAGGTTTTTGTACTGCCCTGGCATTTTAGGGGTCTCCGCAATCATTACACGTATGGCCAGCATTAGGAGTTTTTGCTATTCTCCTTATATTGACCATACGGGTAATGAGAATTTTTTTTTCCGTTCAGCCTCTGCGCTGAAAGAAAAAAATGAACGTCACAGATTTTTCCATTCACATTGATCAATGTGGATGAAAAAATCTCTAAAAAATGTGCAAAAAAAGAGGGAAAAGCTATAAAGCTGCGATCGCTAAGGGACCCTAAGGCCTCATTCAAGCGTCCACAATTCTGTTCCACAAAATTTTGCGGAACAGAAATGTGGATACATTCAATTCTATGGGGACAGACTTTGTCCCGCTCGGATCCGTAATTGCGGATCCGTAGTGGAGATCCGCAAAAGTATAGAACATGTCCTATTCTTGTCCGCAATTGCGGACAAGAAAAGGCATTTTCTATATAGTTCTGGCAATGTGCGGATCCGCAAAATGCGGAAAGCACATTGCTGGTGTCCGTGTTTTATGGATCCGCGGATTTGCGGATCCGTGGATCCGCAAAACACATGCGGACATCTGAATGAGCCTTACAGGGGTGATCGGTGACAGGGGGTGACAGGGGGTGATCAGGGGGTGACATGGGAGATCAGGGGTTAATCAGTGACAGGGGGTGGTGGGTGGGTGGGGGCGGTGGGGGGGTTGTGTGGTGATTGGTGCACTTTGATATTTTTCTCTGGTGGTCCCAAGCAAAGGGACCACCAGAGAAGCGGGCAGCAAGCAGATCAGACGCTGTTCACAGAACAACGTCTGATCTGCGATTTTTTCTGCCATATACAGCCTGCCAGCGCACGATCGGCGCTGGCAGGCTGTAGTATAACTACATGCGAGCGCGCCGATGGCGCGCATTGCGCATGTGCGGGCGCGTCCTCGCGTCATCTCGCGTCTCGCGAGATGACTCGCCGATGCGTCCGATCAGAGCTACAGGGCCGCCGCCAGGACGCAATCCTGCGTGCGGCGGTCCTGTAGCGGTTAAATGGTGATCCCCATCACTCCTGTGTCCCAGGATTCCTGCCCGAGCTGGCCGTGATTTACAACTTCTTCCTCCATAAAGAGAGGATTTCATACTTTTCTGCTCCCCGCGGTCCTCCTGCATTTTCTGGTCCCCACACAGTCTACATCCGGCGGTGCACGGTCACACGCTCCGCGGCAGCCAATAACCGGCTTCAGTGGTAACGTGCCGCTTGTGGCCACGTCACTGCTGAAGCCAGTTATTGGTTGAAGTGGATCATGTGACCGTGTCCATGAAGTGTCGGATGTAAACATGGACATGTGGGAGCCCGCACAGAGGACCAGAGCAGCAGGTAGGTATTAATCTTCTATTTACAGGCAGGCTGAGGACAGTACGTGAAAAGTATTTATTCCCGGAGAAGCCCTTAAAGGGTTAAATTCATTTGGGCCATTGATCTTGCACTACCAGCACACAGAGGGTGATGCCCCACATCAAATTCAGTTAAGGTCAGCCTGGCCCAAAGTGGACAAATGCATACTTTTTACTGATTTGAATAAGGCCAGTTTCACATCTGGCAGAGGCCGAGGAGCAGCCTGCCGGAGCTCTTCGCGTCCAGCCTAGCCGGATACAACCGTTTACCGCCGCACCCCATAGACTATAATGGGATTGATGCGGGCAACAGTTTTTGTCCGACCAAATCCTGGCATTTAAGCCGGGGAGCATCTGCTCCCATTATAGCCAATGGGGGTCATCGGTGAACAGCTGTATCCGGCTAGGCCGGATGCGGAGAACTCCGGCAGACTGTTCCAGAACAACCTGCCGATTTCTTAACACAAGGGTCCATTCACACGTCCGTGTGTGTTTTGCAGATCCACGGATCCGCAAAACACGGAAACCGGCAATGTGCGTTCCGCATTTTGCGGACCGCACATCGCCGGCACTCTCATAGAAAATGCCTTTTCTTGTCCGCAATTGCGGAAAAGAATAGGACATGTTCTATTTTTTTCAGGAACGCAATTGCGGACCTGGAAGTGTGGATCCGCAATTGCGGACCCGGCCGGGACATCGTCTGTCCCCATTGAAACTAATGGGTCCGCAATGAATTGCGGACGTGTGAATGGACCCCAAGTGTGAAAGTAGCTAAGTGGTGTTTCCAAAGGATTAAATGGCTGCCAGCTGTGTTCACGTCAGGTTTTTATCTCACGTTACACGAAGTATGCATTGAAGGCTATGTACACCTTTGGGGGGCAATTTTTATTTTATTATTGCATTCCACTTATTTGGAGCTAAAAATCATTTTTTCAATTGGCCTTTATTAAAATTATGGAGCCCTTTTTTTTGTACAGAGCTGAGAAGCTCTACTAGCTGCCTGTGGATTTTCTGTCTTTTCCGTCAGTTGGGGAGTTGACAGACTCCTTATCTCTGCTCTCTGACATTATAAACACTCATTAAAGCTCAATCATTATCTTTCTGATTAGAATGTTTCTTATGACCTCTCAGTAGGTCAGGGTACTTTCAAACTTGCGGCAAGCAGTTCCTGGATGTAAACTGAAAGCATTTGGAGACGGACCCGGATCTGTCTCACAAATGCATTGCAAGAACAGATTCGTCTCTCCGCTTGTCATGCGGATAGACGGATCCGTCTTGTATTATTTTGTCAGTTTTAAGGGTCTGCGCATGCGCATACTGGAAGGACGGATCCGACCTTCATGGAATTTCTTAATGCCGGATCTGGCAATAATACATTCCTATGAAAATTAATGCCGGATCCGGCATGTGTTCCAGCATTTTGTACGGAGATAAAACCGCAGCAAAGTGAAAATACCAGTCACACAGCTAGAAAAACAGTTAACCCTTTGTGACAGAACGGCTCAATATTTTTAATAAAGCCCAATTCAAAATATATTTTTTAGCCAAAAATGAGTAAAATGCAATCATAACCAAAAAGGATAGCTCTTGCGGATACAGTACAGTGGCATCCATCACCATGGGGTTCTATCTGTTTAACCGCTACAGGACCGCCTAACGCAGGGATGCGTCCTTCGGGCGGCCCTGTAGCTCTGATACGACGCATCGGCGCGTCATCTCGCGAGACGCGAGATGACGCGAGGACGCGCCCGCACATGCTCAATGCGCGCCATCGGCGCGCTCGCATGTAGTTATACTACAGCCTGCCAGCGCCGATCGTGCGCTGGCAGGCTGTATATGGCAGAAAAAATCGCAGATCAGACGTTGTTCTGTGAACAGCGTCTGATCTGCTTGCTGCCCGCTTCTCTGGTGGTCCCTTTGCTTGGGACCACCAGAGAAAAAATATCAAAGTGCACCAATCACCACACAACCCCCCACCCCCTGTCACTGATTAACCCCTGATCTCCCATGTCACCCCCCTGATCACCCCCTGTAAGGCTCATTCAGATGTCCGCATGTGTTTTGCGGATCCACGGATCCGCAAATAGGCGGATCCGCAAAACACGGACACCAGCAATGTGCTTTCCGCATTTTGCGGATCCGCACATTGCCAGAACTATATAGAAAATGCCTTTTCTTGTCCGCAATTGCGGACAAGAATAGGACATGTTCTATACTTTTGCGGATCTCCAATTACGGATCCGCAATTACGGATCCGAGCGGGACAAAGTCTGTCCCCATAGAATTGAATGTATCCACAATTCTGTTCCGCAAAATTTTGCGGAACAGAATTGCGGACGCTGAATGAGGCCTTAGGGTCCCTTAGCGATCGCAGCTTTATAGCTTTTCCTCTTTTTTTGCACATTTTTAGAGATTTTTTCATCCACATTGATCAATGTGAATGGAAAAATCTGTAGACGTTCATTTTTTCTTTCAGCGCAGAGGCTGAACGGAAAAAATTCTCATTACCCGTATGGTCAATATAAGGAGAATCGCAAAAACTCCTAATTCTGGCCATACGTGTAATGATTATGGAGACCCCTAAAATGCCAGGGCAGTACAAAAACCTCACAAGTGACCCCATTTTAGAAAGAAGACACCCCAAGGTATTCCGTGAGGGGTATGGTGAGTTCATGCAAAATTTTATTTTTTGTCACAAGTTAGTGGAATGTGAGACTGTAAAAAAAAAAAAAAAAAAAAAAATACCATTTCCGCTAACTTGTGCCAAATTTTTTTTTTCTGTAAACTCGCCATGCCCCTCACGGAATACCTTGGGGTGTCTTCTTTCCACAATGGGGTCACATGTGGGGTATTTATACTGCCCTGGCATTTTAGGGGTCCTAAAGCGTGAAAATCCAAATGCGTAAAAATGTCCTGTGAAATCCTAAAGGTACTCATTGGAATTTGGGCCCCTTTGCGCATCTTGGCTGCAAAAAAGTGGCACATGTGGTATCGCCGTACTCAGGAGAAGTGGGGCAATGTGTTTTGGGGTGTATTTTTATATATTCCCATACTGTGTGTGAGAAATATCACTGTAAACGACAACTTTTTAAATTTTTTTATTCAAAGTTGTCAGTTTACAGAGATATTTCTCTCACCCAGCATGGATATATGTAAAAATACACCCTAAAGCACATTGCCCTACTTCTCCTGAGTACGGTGATACCACATAAGTGACACTTTTTTGCAGCCAAGATGCGCAAAGGGGCCCTAAAACCAATGAGTACCTTTTAGGAGGGCATTTTTACGCATTTTTCTTCTCACGCTTTAGGGCCCCTAAAATGCCAGGTCAGTATAAATACCCCACATGTGACCCCATTTTGGAAAGAAGACACCCTGGTGGATGCCAGCTTTTATTCCCAGAACCTGTTGGGGCCAGGCTGAACTGAGCTGAATTTGGCACAGGAACATGCCCTCTGTGTGGTGGCAATGTGAGATGAGTGGTCCTTTTAACCCTTTCAGTCACACTCTTTGATGCCCAATTCTGCCAATTCTTTCTGTTTTCATGCTGCTTTCTTTTCCAGTCAGTGCAATATAATTAATTACAGACATAAGTTCTCTTCATAATTCATTAATACATATTGTGTGAATAAGAAACCAACTCCAGCACCGCCAGTCAAACTGCAAGAAAGGACACAGGAATAGAATCCTAGCCCAGTCACAGACTGCAGCCCGCACTTTAATGCGCCTCTGTAAAATTCCAGTACTGAGGTTACAGAGCAGATACTGGAATGCTCTATGGTAGCTGGCCGCTCTGCACAGCGCTATCTATGGTGCGGGAGGACCGGGGCAGAGTAGATTGACAGGAGGGCGTGTCACAGGCAGAGGCGTGCGGAGAAGTGCATTGTAGAAGCCTGGTAGTCACCCCTGTCAGCGCCCGGCGCCCATGATGCAGAGGAACATGCTGCTGGCAGTCAGGTAGGAGCTCCCTTCTCTGTCCTATACCATGGATTAGGTGACAACGCCCAGTCCAGTGTCCTAATGTGACCTCTCCAGCCAGCGACATGCGCTGGACCCCAGGCAAGGGGTAGGTAGTGAGGTTTCCCAACACAGGGTGGGGACCAGGAGTCACAGGGAAGTGGCTGTATGTCAGCATGTAAGATGCCAGTGTGTTGCCAGTGTGTGAATGTTAGCAGTGTGCCAGTGCCAGATATAACATGCCAGTGCTAGCTGTAACATACCAGTGTGTGAATGTTAGCAGTGTGCCAGTGCTAGATGTAACATAGCAGTGTGCCAGTGCCAGATATAACATGCCAGTGCTAGCTGTAACATACCAGTGTGTGAATGTTAGCAGTGTGCTAGTGCCAGATGTAACATGCCAGTGTGTGAATGTTAGCAGTGTGCCAGTGCCAGATGTAACATACCAGTGTGTGAATGTTACCAGTGTGTGAATGTTAGCAGTATGCCAGTGCCAGATATAACATGCCAGTGCTAGCTGTAACATACCAGTGTGTGAATGTTACCAGTGTACCAGTGCCAGATATAACATGCCAGTGTGTGAATGTTAGCAGTGTGCTAGTGCCAGATGTAACATACCAGTGTGTGAATGTTACCAGTGTGCCGCAGTATGCCAGTGCCAGATATAACATGCCAGTGCTAGCTGTAACATACCAGTGTGTGATTGTTACCAGTGTGCTAGTGCCAGATATAACATGCCAGTGTGTGAATGTTAGCAGTGTGCTAGTGTCAGATGTAACATGCCAGTGTGTGAATGTTAGCAGTGTGCTAGTGCCAGATGTAACATGCCAGTGTGTGAATGTTACCAGTGTGCCGCAGTGTGCCAGTGCCAGATGTAACATACCAGTGTGTGAATGTTACCAGTGTGCCAGTGCCAGATATAACATGCCAGTGTGTGAATGTTAGCAGTGTGCTAGTGTCAGATGTAACATGCCAGTGTGTGAATGTTAGCAGTGTGCCAGTGCCAGATGTAACATACCAGTGTGTGAATGTTAGCAGTGTGCCAGTGCCAGATATAACCTGCCAGTGCTAGCTGTAACATACCAGTGCGTGAATGTTAGCAGTGTGCCAGTGCCTGATGTAACATGCCAGTGTGTGAATGTTAGCAGTGTGCCAGTGCCTGATGTAACATGCCAGTGTGTGAATGTTAGCAGTGTGCCAGTGCCTGATGTAACATGCCAGTGTGTGAATATTACCAGTGTGTGAATGTTACCAGTGTGCCAGTGCCGGATGTAACATGCTAGTGTGTGAATGTTGCCAGTGTGTGTATGTTACCAGTGTGCCAGTGCCAGATGTAACATAGTTTGTGAATGTTACCAGTGTGCCAGTGCCAGATGTAACATGCCAGTGTGTGAATCTTACCAGTGAGCCAGTGTGTGAATGTTGCCAGTGTGTGAATGTTGCCAGTGTGTGAATGTTGCCAGTGTGAGAATGTTGCCAGTGTGAGATGTAACATGCCAGTGCGTGACTACTGTTAACAGTGTGCCAGATGTAACATGCCCAGTGTGTGAATGTTACCAGTGTGCCAGTGCCAGATGTAACATGCCCAGTGTGTGAATGTTACCAGTGTGCCAGTGCCAGATGTAACATGCCAGTGTGTGAATGTTACCAGTGTGCCAGTGCCAGATGTAACATACCAGTGTGTGAATGTTACCAGTGTGTGAATGTTACCAGTGTGTGAATGTTAGCAGTATGCCAGTGCCAGATATAACATGCCAGTGCTAGCTGTAACATACCAGTGTGTGAATGTTACCAGTGTACCAGTGCCAGATATAACATGCCAGTGTGTGAATGTTAGCAGTGTGCTAGTGTCAGATGTAACATGCCAGTGTGTGAATGTTAGCAGTGTGCCAGTGCCAGATGTAACATGCCAGTGTGTGAATGTTAGCAGTGTGCCAGTGCCAGATATAACCTGCCAGTGCTAGCTGTAACATACCAGTGCGTGAATGTTAGCAGTGTGCCAGTGCCTGATGTAACATGCCAGTGTGTGACTATTACCAGTGTGTGAATGTTACCAGTGTGCCAGTGCCGGATGTAAAATGCTAGTGTGTGAATGTTGCCAGTGTGTGTATGTTACCAGTGTGCCAGTGCCAGATGTAACATAGTTTGTGAATGTTACCAGTGTGCCAGTGCCAGATGTAACATGCCAGTGTGTGAATCTTACCAGTGAGCCAGTGTGTGAATGTTGCCAGTGTGAGATGTAACATGCCAGTGCGTGACTGCTGTTAACAGTGTGCCAGATGTAACATGCCAGTGTGTGAATGTTACCAGTGTGCCAGTGCCAGATGTAACATGCCCAGTGTGTGAATTTTACCAGTGTGCCAGTGCCGGATGTAACATGCCCAGTGTGTGAATGTTACCAGTGTGCCAGTGCCGGATGTAACATGCCAGTGTGTGAATGTTACCAGTGTGCCAGTGCCGGATGTAACATGCCCAGTGTGTGAATGTTACCAGTGTGCCAGTGCCGGATGTAACATGTCAGTGTGTGAATGTTACCAGTGTGTGAATGTTACCAGTGTGTCAGTGCCAGATGTAACATGCCAGTGTGTGAATGTTACCAGTGTGCCAGTGCCGGATGTAACATGCCAGTGTGTGAATGTTACCAATGTGCCAGTGCCGGATGTAACATGTCAGTGTGTGAATGTTACCAGTGTGCCAGTGCCGGATGTAACATGCCAGTGTGTGAATGTTACCAGTGTGCCAGCTGTGAGAAGCAGTCATTACTAGGGGAAGTCCAGGCAGGCTGCTCAAGGTAGGGCTGGCTTTGTGCTGTGGCCAGTATCTCACCAAGCCCCCTTCTCCATATGAGATTTGGTACAACTTTTGATATGTCATAGAGTGTAGCATGAATTGCACAAAAAAATCAGCATAATGCTACCTGTATACACTTTCGATTATGTGCAAAAAAATAGCAGTGTAATACTTTGCATGATGTGCTGCCCACTAACAATATGTGCTTGCGCGTCTCCACAGACAATCATTATTTGCGCAGAGCAATGTGCAGCACCTTCACACACTACGAACATTTATCCCCGATTATTTTCCCAATCCTCGGCCCATGTAAATAGGCCCATACACTGCTCTGCTGACAGGCTTATATAAAGCCTCACCTACACACATATTCCCTGCCAAAAACTGTGGGACGGTAGTGTGAAACCTGCCTCCCATTGTTTTCAATGGGAGGCCATGCTGCTGTTCCTGCGGCCGTAGTTTATTGTGATCGGGCCAAGAAAGGACATTTCATTCATTCAGTGGGGCTAAACCACGAGCGGGTCCCGTGCATTCAAATTGAAAAACCATGGTCATCAATATCAGATCGGCAGGGGTCCATTGAAATTAATGGGACGGCTTGGGTGTAATTACACCTGCTCACCGCTACAGATGCGGTGGTGAGCAGGTAAACAATGAAGAGGAGGCAGCGCTGGCACGGCATGCGCCTTTTCTTAAAACAGCTGATCGGAGGGGGTGCCGGGTGTTGGTCCCCAGCCGTTCTGATATTGATGACCTATCCTGAGGATAGGTCATGAATAGGGTTGAGCAAACTTCTTTTTTAAGTTCATTTTCCAAAGTTTGGGTTCAGGTTATCCAAGCATCCCGTTATGGATTCCACTACCACGGACCATAACGGCATTTGGAATCCATAAGAGGATTCTTCAATGAACCCGAAACCTTGGACAACACTAAGGACCTGGGGTGATATCACCGTCATGTGATCAGTGCAGGGGCGTGGCTCAGTACTGGATTGGATAAGGGGTCGTGGCTACCACCTCTTATCTAATCCAATACTGAGCCACGCCCCCTGCACTGATCACATGACGGTGACGTCACCCCAGGTCCTCCGTGTTGTCCAAGGTTCGGGTTCATTGAAGAATCCCCTTATGGATTCCAAATGCCGTTATGGTCCGTGGTAGCGGAATCCATAACGGGATGCTTGGATAACCCGAACCCGAACTTAAAACAGAAGTTCGCTCAACTCTAGTCATGAATAAATATAACTTGGACAACCCCTTTAAGGGTGGAGGGGGGGATTTTTTATCTTCTAGTTTTAAATAGGGTAGAATGGGTTAAAAATAAAAAAGAAGGATACCTTACCGATTCCCCCATTGCTGCTGTACCAACAACACTCTGCTTTGGCTAAGGTGAGTCACCACTGCTGAGTGAGCATCTCCAGTTATGGGAGTCGTGAACAGTAAGTGGAGAGTTGCATGGAACAGAGCAGGAGTGGCATCAGTGGGGGATCAGTGAGGTGAGTAACGCTTCTTTTTATTTTTAACCTACAACCCATAAATTCCTCTCCTCCGGAAAACCTCTTTAACTTCTCAGACTCGTAAAGGAAGAACAAGATCGGCAGCGGCGCATCCAGATGAAGAAAGATGTGTTGGTTTTGCCGTATTCTTTATTGTTAAACTTTCTCTTACATGTTACACGTTTCAGGGCCGAATGGGCCCCTTCTTCAGACTAAGAGCAGGTCCTTTACCTTTTCAGACTAGGAGCTCTTCTGTTTTCTTACTGGTCTTTTCTCTTGATTTCAGACTTGGTGTGACCTGTCAAAGGTCTGGATTTCTAAGATCTCTGATGACAGCAAGCACCGTGCACTCGAAAGGCCAGCTAGCAGATATGAATGAAGGTAAGTGTGGATTTTTTGTTCATGCTTATCTTATTAGTCAATTGTTATGACTAAAATGATTTCGGATGTGAAGGCTAAATCAGCTTCCACCACGGTTGGGGCGGGTGCCACCTATACAGTCCCTACAACTCTACACTGTTTGTAGGATGGATCATAGAAAAAAAAAAAAAAAAAACTCTGAGCATATTTTTAGGTTAGCAGTTTTTTTTGTTTACTCTCATTTTATTAAACAAAAGTAATATCCAGATACATAGGCTTCAAATCAACTAGTACATATACATTGAGATTCAGAGTCTATTTCAGTGAAAAAACAAGGCATAAGGTGGAAATACATTAGTTATAGTGACAGCTATTGCAATTCTTTAAATGTCATCAGAGACAGCTAAATCCAATGTGTAAACCAATAACCATATAAAATAAAGAAAATAAGTGGAATGAAAAAAAAAAGGGGGAAATAGTGTAAGTGTTATAGAGAGTAATGAGGGCAGGGGAGGAGGTAGGGAGTGATTTATGCATCTCCTTTCGCTTATGCCTAGATGACACACTTGCCACAGTCCCATCGATATATGATAAAGCCACAATGTCAGCTTCTTAACATTACTTGGAAAGCTCTCCCAAAAGCCTGGAGAACTCTGTGGAGTAAAGGAACAGAGAGAGAGAGAGAGAGAGAGAGTTCCATCTAGTATAGAACCTTTCCCCCTGATCATGAGAGTATGCAACCAGTTCTTCCATTCTAAATAAATGTCGGAGCTCAGCAGCCCATTCACAGAGAGAGGGCGCAACCCTCGACTTCTTCCAGTGCCTCGGTATCACTAATCGTGCTGCTGTAAGGAAAAACCTCAGAGCACTCTTCTTCAGTTGGGCTAAAGTCCCTGGTAATAGCGAGATAAGAGTCACTTTGGGTAGATTGGGCACTTTCTTCCCTCAAAATTAGCCGTAAACCTGGAGCATTTGGTCCCAGAATTTGCTTATAATAGGGCAAGACCACCATATTTGTAACACGGTTCCCTCCTCCTGTCCACATCTCCAACATAATCTGGATACATTAGGGAACATTCGGTGAAGGGTCGTCGGGCAGTAATACCACCTGGAGAGAATCTTAAAAATGTTTTATTTGCGTGGTCTGCTATGGACAATCCATGAGAGAACGCACACATCTTGAGAATGTCCTCCTGTGAAAAAGTGAGTTGTAGGTCCACTTTCCATTTTCGAAAAAAGGGAACTACATCTGGGTTGCTCTGGTCCAGTAGAATCTTATACATCTGTGATAACAGTCTGAAGTGAGTGTCGGGTTTTAGAAAAAGGGTGTGAAAGTCCATCAAGTTATGACAAAGCTTTTGGCTGAGTAAGCTATTTAGGTACGATCTTAGCTGCGCATACGTGAGCCACAGAGAGCCTGTAAGCCTGTCATCCAGATCAAGTGATTCGTAGAACACTACTTTTGCATTCTTCACGACATTGCGGACCCTGGGATACAAAGATCTATTCCATATTAGGAACCTATCTATCCTTAATCCAGGAGTGAAAGCAGGATTGCCCATGAGGGGCATCATAGGACCTGGTCTCTGTGATATCAGCTGCTCATTGAGTAAGAGCATGATGAACTAGGAAGGGCCATTCTTCTAATGGTGGTCTATCGTCCTGAGTCACCCATGGAGCAGTAAACAAGTCCATCGGGGAGAGTTCTTGTTCCAGCTGGACCCAGAGTTTTAAAGGTGACCTATTAGACCAAGTTAAGATCGCTGAGGCATAGTACAGTTTTAGGTCTGGCAGGCCCGCTCCTCCTCTACTTCTGGGTTTGGTCAATACCTTAATGTTTATCCTGGGTTTGCTCATACCCCAGACAAAGCACGTTATGGCTCTGTGAAGAGTCAAGAAGAATCTACCTGGGACACAGATGGGTATTGTTTGAAAGAGATTCAAAAATCTCGGTAAGATATCCATTTTGACTATAGTCATCCTGCCAAACCATGACAGAGATTTCAAGTCTTATAGGGTCTTCCTCTGCAATTGTAAATAATTGAGCGGATATAGTAGATGTAAGGCTAGTTTCACACTAGCTGCACGGCCCTCCGGCAGGCTGTTCCGTAGGGTGAACAGCCTGTTGGATCCGTCCTGCCACTAGTGAACTTGTGCCCCCGGACTACCTCCCCATTGACTATAATAGGGGCGGCGCGGAATTCCGGCAGAGCACGCCGAGAGGCCACTGGAATAAAACTACGACACCCGACAGAACAGCCTGCCGGAGATCCGTGCCGCTAGTGTGAAACTAGCCTAAGTGAGTCGGGATCTGTAACCCTATGTAGTTAAGGCTCTGAGTCTGCCAGTGAAAAGAAAAGTTGCTCTGTACAAGGAGCACATCAGTTGCAGGGAGTGATATGTTCAGCATTTCTCTTTTGATGAGGTTAATCTTGAAGTTGCTGAGATAGCCAAATCGCTGGAATTCACTGAGAGTAGATGGGAAGGAGGTATGAGGGCTCGAGACATACAGGAGGAGATCGTCCGCATAAAGGGCCAGTTTATGCTGGCAATACCCGACCCACATTCCAGAAATGTCCGGATTTCTTCTCAGCACATTGGCTAGATGTACCAAGACGTACGTACAGCAGGGGCGAGAGAGGGCACCCCTGCCGAGTCCCATTTCTAATATTAAAAGTAGGTGCTAGTATACCATTAGCGCTGACTCTAGCTGTGGGGTTGGTGTAAAGGGCACAGACTCTATCCACAAAGCTAGGCCCTAATCCGATCTGTTTCAGGGAAGCTATCATAAATCTCCAATGTACCCTATCGAATGCTTTTTCAGCATTTACTGATAGGGGACACAAAGGATCCTGATGACTACGCGCCCTGGATAGCAGTTTTTTTTTAAAATGGCCGTACACATGAGATTAATGTCAATCTTGGTGGGATTGGCCAACCATGTAATGTGTATGAAGGCCTCTCAACTCTCCCTCTGGTAAAAAGAAAGGAGCTTGAAAAGGAGACATCATATAGAACATGACAATCTCTTTCTACCGAAGCTAGAACCAACCCTGCACCTCACATGGATCCAGAGATCTCCACATTCATTGCTCGATTACTCTACTAGATTTTTCTCAGGCTGGCAGCTCAGTGGGTGTGTGTCCTGTCTGCTGCATCTCTCTCCTTGTAACTGTCACACCTTCTAAAAGTAGATAGGGCTGGCCGCAGTCGAAGGCTGGAACTCAGCATGTGTGACCACCTCAGTAAGTGGAGGTACCCATTACTATACAGATTAAACACCGGGGGGCAACATCAAAATGACAAAAATAGAATATCTCACAACTCGAGCATTTTCATAACACAATGTAATTTTACAAAATTAACATGTTAACATGTCCCGTTCATGGTGAGAGCGTTCAGGTATAGCATGTAGCATAATGTACTTAGTGTATGTATCTCGATCAGGTTGCATGCGTACTAAATGACACATTTACATCTAAGGACATATGTTCATCATTTCCACACATGTACATGCTAGCGCATCACCAGTTTCTGGAGCGGCACGCTGTTTTTTTTTGTTTTGTTTTTTGGTACCCTGAATAGCACATTGTACAGTGAGCGGGAGTCATCCTCTAGTAGATAGAATCCACATCCAGGATACTGGAAGTCCGCTCCAGAACTACACGGCTCCATCTATTTCTCTAGTGGACCGAGCAGCAGTGCTACAGTAACCAGTTCCGTCTACTATGGAAAATGATGGAGCTGTGTAGTTCCAGTGCTGGAGTTACTGCAGAATAGCAGAAGTGCGGGGTGTAGGAGCATAGGCCGTCAATATTAAAGTAGCGGATAACCCCTTTAACTGTACAGAGAAGGTTAAAGAGGTCCTGTCACCAGCTGAAAAAATGGAAACTGTGTATTATTTCTGCCACCCTATATGCTAATATTATGTGGTTTGTAATAGGGGGGCAACCACATCTCTTCTCCCAAGGTATAGTACGTTCAAGTCATTACAGCGGTGCAGTCCCACGTGCTATTAGCTTGTGGGGCGGCAGAAATAACCGAGCCATATGTTGGGAACCAAGAGGTCGCAGCAACATGAAAAAAAGAAAAGTACTCCGAGAACAAGCGGTACTAAGTTTCCATTTCTGAAACTGATGACAGTTCGCCTTTAAAGGAGGTGTCCGGCCTATGAGCCAACAAACCCAGTGTTTGTAAGGGGGAGTTCACATTACCATTTTGTGCTCCATTAGGCTTTAGACCGTATGGGTGGGTCCGCATCCGTTCCTCAATATAGAGCATGTCCTATTCTTGTCTGCAATCGCGGACAAGAATAGGCATTTTCTATATAGCGCCGGCCCTGTCCGCAAAATGCAGAACGCCCACGGCCGGTATCCGTTTTTTGTGGATTCGCAATTTGTGGACCGCAAAACATGGCACGGTCGTGTGAATGTACCCTTATACTTTTCTGTTATTTTTGTTCAAAATAACGGAATAGAACGGACCCATCTCAAATGCCATTCATTTCAATGGTGGCGAAAAAGTGTCTGTTTTCGTTAGAGCCCTTTCCGTCACGGGTCCGTTATTTTTAAGTCTTGTCTGCATAAAAGGGATGCGAAATGTGCATAACAGGATTTGTTTCTGTTCTTCTGACGGATCAGGACTTACGGAAACATAACAGTGATGTAAACGTCCCCTAACCTGTGCCCAAAACATCTGTCTGCAGTTCCTGTGCCGCTGGAAGTGGCTTGGTACCATCACTGGCCTCTGCGTTCACATGTGCTAAAACAGCACATCGCTGCTAATAAAAGCCGCTTTATCACATTAGACCACTGAGGCTAGTGATTGGCCACAGCAGTTATGCCAGGATCAAGCCAGTTTCCCGGAAGTGGCTGGGAACGGGGCAACAGTTTGGGGACATTTGGACTGAGGACAGCTGAGTGTTTGTTAATTCTGCACTGGTTCCGACCATTGGGTTTGTTGGCTTCAAGGCCCTTCAACCAGTTTGAACACTATAAAAATGGATGAGATCGTTTGCAAAACCAGGGAGCAAAGACAGCACTGTACGGTATCAGAGCAACGCGGGGCAGGACAGAGCACGCGGGGCAGAACAGAGCATGGGGCAGGACATCTGATGCATATGATGTGTGTTGCTTCCCTCGTACATTGTTTGTATAAACTTGTCTTCCCTTACAGGATGCATACCAGTCCATGTGAATAATGGTTTGTGGTAATCTCATGCATGCTCTTAGCAGCTCCCCTTGCTTTAAACCGCTCCTGTGTATTTTGTTCTGGACTGCAGAGACACTTGAACATAGTCGATAGACTGGGATACTGACCCAGGACGAGCTGTCACAGTCTACTGGTCAACTAAGGCCTGTTTCACACTTGCTTTGTGGCTTTCCGGTCTTGAGATCCAGCAGAGGAGCTCAAAACAGGGCCAAAACAGATCAGTTAAGGCCTCTTTCACACTAGCGTTTTAGCTTTCCGTCCTAGAGATCCGTCCTCGGCACACTGTTTGCTGTCTGCAGCCGCACCTCCGTTCCATGCCCCTGCAAAAAAGATAGAACATGTCCTATTCTTGTCCATTTTGCAGATAAGAATAGGCATTTCTATCATAGGGCAGAATGTTTCGATCTGCAAAATGCAAAATGCACACGTCTGGTATCTATGTTTTGCAGATCCACAATTTGCCGCCCACAAAAACGGATAAGGTTGTGTGAATGGACCCTTATACTGTACATTGCAGTGGAATTAAAGATGATCTTTCACCACTCCTGACATGTCTGCTTTAGTAACTTACTGCATTCCCCATGTAATAACATTTCAGGAGCATCTGTTCTTATTTCTGATGACTCTATGATGTGCCATTCCTTTATTCTTTCTAGAACAGAGGTGGGGAACCTTTTCACTGCTGAGGGCCATTTGGATATTTGTAACATCGTTCGGTGGCCGTACCAAATTCTCAATTTAAAAATTTGACAGCTATATTTAGTCAAACATATAAGTGACTTAGTAAGTTACAGAAATTGTGCTTCAATTAAAAAAACCTAGAGCGGCATTTTGACCACATATAGCAGTCTCATTTTTAAGTTGAGAATGTTATATATTTAGTTATTTGGCATTTATGGCAGCCAAGCTAAACCCAGAGGGGTCCAGAGAAGGGTTCGGCCAGCTTTCACTCTCCCTGCCACTGTTCCTGCCTCTTTCTTCGCAACTGTCCCTGCCTTTGTCCCTTTCTCAGCCTCAGATCTGCCCCCCCTCTCCATGAGCCTCAAATCATCCTCCTATCAGACCCCCCAATCTACATCAGCCTCAGAACAGACCCCCAGCCTCAGATCACACCCCCATCAGACCTCTCAACCTCAGATCAGACCCCCATCAGACCCTCCCTAGCCTCAGATCAGCCCACATCAGACCCCCGGCCTCAGATCAGACCCCCCAGCCTAAGATCAGACCCCCAGTAGGCCCCCCAGCCTCAGATCAGACCCATATCAGACCCCCCCACCCTCAGATCAGTCCCCATCAGACCCCCCCCAGCCTCAGATCAGACCTCCGTTAGACCCTGCCCATCCACAGATCAGCCCAAGTCAGACCTCAGATCAGACATTTAAAATGAATAAAAAAATAAACTTACCTCTCCAGCTTCGGAAGGCACTGCCACTTGGCAGATTCACTTGCCCTCCCTGGTCTTCTTCCTGCCGCGCTGTAGTGTGACCTAACAGTGCACAGCGTCAGGTCATAGTGCGAGTCTACATGCACTACATCCTGACACTGTACGTGTCAGGACACAGAGCGAGCCCGGAAGAAGACCAGGGAAGGTGAGTAGAGCTAGTAATGCGCTATTCTCACCTTCCTGTGCCTCTCGCATGCTACTGACTGCTTCCATAATGTTCTGGCAGGGGCCACATAAAATGGTCCCGCCGGCCGCTTACGGCCGATGGGCCGGTGGTTCCCCACCCCTGTTGTAGAAGTTATACAAAGAGATATCTCCCAATAAAGAGAACCATCTCACCAGCGCCACCTATTGGAAGGGGCTCCCTATGAGTCAAAATCCAACTTTTCCACAAGCCTTGGCAATGACAAGGGAATATAGCCAAGCCAGAAATCCATCCATAGACAGCTGTTTCAGGGTGCTTTCCCCTCGTCAGTACAGAGTTTCTCAATGCGATGCCTTGATTGGATAATGTCAAACTGTGCAGGGACACACGACCAACTGGTAACACCCATCTGGACCTTCACTGCAAACTGTGGCACATCATAGAGTCATAAAAATAGATGCTTCAGAATTGTTATTACATGGAGGATGCAAATAGTTGCAAACAGACATGTCAGGAGAGGGGACAGGGATGCTTTAAAGTTAATGGGGTTGCATTGCTCTCCCAAGGTATTGCAGCTCAGCAGTCTTAAGAAATCCAGCAGTTTGGGGTTTCTTGTGCCTGTCTAGTTGTGGGTGCGTCATCTTGTGCCCTCATTCTCATTCACTAGTTACGATGCCGCAGCTGTACACTGCGATCTTAGCCATAGCGTGTGTGACGGCCATTTTATAGTACATGATAGGACTTTTCTAACAAAGATAGACCCAGCCCTGCACCTCGCATGGAACCAGATATTTCCCCATTCACTGCTCCAATTGCTCTGCTAGATTATCTTTATCCTGGCAGCTCAGGGGGCGTGTTCTTTCTGCTGCAGCTCTCTTCCTGTAACTACTTCTAACAGAGCGTATGGCTGGTGACAGTTGAAGATTTAAACTGAGCGCGTTCGACCAGTTCAGTGAGACGGACAAAAAATAAGGAAAATAACAAACAGCAGGTGGCGCTATACAGAGACATTTTATTGATAAACTCAGTGGTTATACTAAACTTTTAATTAAATGTAATTGCAAAAGTGTCCAGATCCAGGTGCTGGTTTAATAATGTAGAATATACTCCGTGACACAACCCCTTTAAGTGAAGAATAAATAATTGAGTACCACTATTAAACACCAGGTGTATGCCATGGATGCACCCAATGGGTTATTTCAGATTAGAAAAAACATGGCTGCTGTCTTCCAAAAACAGAGCCACAACTGTCCACAGGTTGGGTGTGGTATTGCAGTTAAACCCCATCCACGTCAGTGGACCTAAACGCCAATACCTGGCACAACCCATGGACGGGTATAACACTGCTTCTGAAAGAAAATAGCCATGTTTTTCTAGTCCACCACAAATCTTTCAAATGTGCACTAATGGCAGAAAGGTGATGGACAAAGAAGGCACCTCGGGCACTTGATCCCCTCAATCTCCACATGAGCATGAGATCTGGATTTGTCACCTATTAGCCATGCCCTGAGTTGTCAAGCCACGTTGCTGCCTGGAGGCCAAAATTGTATTATTAGGGACCTCACGGATTCCTTTATACCCGTGACTTGTATAGGTGTCTGCAATGTGTGATCCAGTCAGCAAAATGCATCGCTGCACGTATCCTGCATTCATGCCCAGCTTCAGTCAAGGTTTTATGTTGTATATCTGCATCTTCATCCTACTTCTGGTCTCCAGTGCTGTGGTTCTCATCTGCTCATGTCTCACTTTTTATGTTCCTGCTTAGATCCTTATCTTTTTCTGGTTACTTGAGATTCCTTAGTGTTCTAAATGACGGGTAGCATCCTGTTCTCTTGTCATCTGACTTCATTCGAGAAGATTGGTCCAATTGACAGGTTCTCCTGAACGTGACAATAAAATCTGCCAGATCTCTGACAACTTCCATATTAGGCCTCATGCACACGACAGTGAATAATAGGCGTGTGACGGCCGTCTAAGTAACGGCCGTCACATGGCCATTTTTAGCACCAGTGAAAGTCTATGGGGCTATTCACATGGCCGTTCTTTTAACGGCCAGTGAATAGCGTCCGTCCAAAAATAGGACATGTCCTATTTTTGGCCGTTTCCACGGCCGCGCGGACCCCTTTGAAATGAATGGGACCGTTTTTAACGGCCAATTGACAGGAGTGCACCCGTCTAACGGCCGTTAAAAACGGGTACATTGTGGGTTAAAAAATGTGCCTGATATTTCAAATAATGCCCCATAGTTGAAATAATGCCCCCATAGTCTCCCGAAGCACTCAACTCATCCAGATGCTTGCGGTGCGGCAGTCTCTTCTCTCTTCATTGAGAAGGACCTGCCGAAGGACCTGCGTTGTGCGTGGGGACGTAACCACGTGGGAGTGCGCAGTGATGTCATCGCGCACCTTCTGTTCTGTGAAGAGAGAAGAGACTGCAGCGCGAGCAAGTGGATAAGGTGAGTTTTTTTTTTTTATGACTGTGGGACACGATGGGGGCATTATTAAAACAATGGGAGGACATTAGGGGGCATTATTAAAGCTGGAGGTGTTAAAAAAAATAAATAAAAATCCTACACTATGGGGGGCATTATTTAAGATACCCCCATCTTTTTTTTTAAATATCTCTTTATTGAAATTCTCAGTTGCCAAGAAGTATTATAAAATAAACAATTGTACATAATGTCGTAGTGAATGAATACACAGTAGCGAAACAAACAATGTACAATAGCCTCTCGAATAGGCAAATGAGAAAAGAATTTTTCATTTTCACCCACTAATACAATTCACCCTTGTGAACCCCCCTCCCCCCACTAATCAGTAACATCAAATCCAATCCCAGGTCTGTCGAGTTTCACTTTACCAATCCACTTATCCTCCTCTGCGATCCCCTGTAAATAGGGCCTCCCCTGCAATTCCAATCACACCTTCAGTTTCCCTCGATTAGATACCAAGAGGTCAATTTGAAAGGAGACATAAACTTCGGGTATTCTATTTCGGGAACACACCCAAGAAGAAAACCTTTCCATGTGCGATATAGGTTTTTGCCCAAAGTTTCCTTCTTTTTATGGGCCTCGAGCCACTCCAAATGGAAGATATGTCGGAGGTGACTTAGCACCATGCCTACAGTCGGCACTTCAGGTAAGATCCATAATTTCAGCAGACATTGTTTTGCCACCATCACCAGCCTATGACCTATCTGTGGCAGTGTTCGTTCCGGCTCCCCCCCGTCATCGTCTCCCTTATCCACATGTAGCACTGCGATGGAGGGCGTTATGGCCCCCTTGAATGGGCTAATGAGGCGTAATAGTCGGCTCATCTCCGTCCAATATGTCTCTAGCCTCGGGCAACTCCAAAGACCGTGAAACAGGTCCGTCCTTTCCTGTAGGCACTTAGGGCATGCTGTCAATCGGTCTGTGTCCCCACTGTGCCCGGGAAAGTAAAGCCATATATTGCGTGGTGTATAACCCTAACATGCAATTCCCTCCATTTCTCATTGATTAGGGCCTTATAGATTGCTGCAGTACCAGTTCGGACATACTTGGTAATCTCTGTAATATCTAGCAGTTGTCCCCATCTTTTGTATATTCTGCTATCATCTGCCGGTCCCCACCTATCCCTCAGGGACTGGTAAAGCAGGGAGATAGAAGGCCTGTTCTTGATATCTAGGATAGAATCAAAATCATTATGAGCCCACTCTCTGGATAGGTCCTTTACCAGTCCATCCCCATAGGCCCGTACCTGCATATACGAAAAGTAATTAGGACCTTTAAGACCCCATTTTTCTTCCAACTCCTTCAGAGTTGCCCAGCGTCGCTCTCCTTCCATGAAAAGGTCTCCCATCTTTTTATCCCTTTTTGAAACCAGTGTCTCATGATGGCACAGTTTCTCCCTGGCTCAAAACTGGGGTTGCCTTCCAGTGGTAAATGTTTAGAAAATTGATACGACAATGCAAATTGCTTCCTCAAGATTTTCCATGTTTGTATGGTGTCCCTTAACACTAAGGACCGTTTTACCGGTTGTGGGAGTTTAGGTATGCTGGTGTGCAACAGAGCCACCAGGTTCCAGGGGGCAGCTAGTTGTTTTTCTAGATCAGTGTTGGAGCAAAAGGAGGTTCGATTTATCCAGTCAAGAATGTGTCTACTCAGGCATGCCAGATTGTACCCTCGCAAATCAGGGAGGTTCAAGCCTCCATGTTCCTTTCTCAGTCTCAATTTGGCTAGTGAAATTCTGTGTCTTTTGCCACACCAAATAAAGTGGGCGAAAGAATTCTCTAGTAATTTGACATCCGCATGCCTGAGAAGAAGCGGGATAGTCTGGAGTGGATAAAGGAGTCTCGATATCCCCATCATTTTCACCAAGTGGCAACGCCCAGCAATGGACAAGGGGAGGTTTTTCCATCTTTGGAAGTCCGCCACAATCTTAGCTATCAGTGGAGTGTAGTTCAATTGGTAGAGTGTATGTGGCTCCCTACCCACCTTTATTCCCAAATATGTGATGTGGGTCTCCACCTGCGTGACCGTGATGCGCGACGACAATTTCAATGGGGTTCTCTTTCCCTTTGTCAACGGGAGGAGCTCGCACTTGGAGGAGTTAACTCTATAACCTGAGTAGGCCCCGAAGGCATGCAGCGCTTCGAAGATGCCCTCAATGTGTTCCCGAGGTTTCGCTAGGAAAAGAATCACATCATCAGCAAATAATGCAATTTTCATACGCTTGCTTCCTACTTTAATCCCCTCAAATAAATCTGAATGATTCAAATGCCTTGCCAAGGGTTCCAATGCCAGATTAAATAGGAGGGGGGACAGGGGGCATCCCTGTCTTGTCCCCTTCTGCAGCAGGAAGGGTTCCGACAGGAATCCTTGTGTGAACACCCGCGCCTTGGGGTTTGAGTAAAGTCTGGACAGGAAGTTCCGAAATGGTCCACAAAAACCCATTTTATCTAAGACAGCCCCCAGCCATGCCCACCGAACATTATCAAATGCTTTTTCTGCGTCGAGCGTAAGCATGGCTGGGGTCTCTCCATCCATAGGCCACTGATGCACCCTGTCCAGCACCGCCAAAACCGATCTGACATGTTTTACCGCCGAGCGGCCTTGGACAAATCCCACCTGTTCAGGAGCTATCAACGTAGGTAAAATGCTGGCTAGGCGATCGGCCATCAATTTGGACAGTAGTTTGGTGTCTACATTGATAAGGGATATGGGTCTGTATGATCCCGGGAGGAGAGGATCCTTTCCCGGTTTGGGAAGGAGTTTAATATAAGACACATTCTCCCTGTCAGGGTGTGCATTTCCTTTCAGGACATCATTAAAGAGGTTCAAGAGGGGCCTACAAACCTGTTTCTGCAGTGCTTTGTAGTACTCCCCGTGAAACCATCTGGTCCCGGGGCCTTAGAGTTTCCTAGTTTTTAATGACCGCTTGGAGTTCCTCCTCTGTCACCTCAGCATTTAAGTGTTGAATTTGGTCTTGATTAAGAGAGTGCATATCGACTCGTTCTAGGAGGGTGTCCGTAAGGTTGCCCTGAGGCTCATCCTGATAAAGATCTTTGAAGAAGTCCCCCACTATCTTGTTAATACCCGCCGGGTTAGTGACTACCTCATCATCAGGTCCCTTCATATTTGAGATGAAATGGGGATGGCGCCTACCCTTGGCTAAGTTCGCTAGAAGGCGTCCAGACTTGTTCCCGAACTTGTACAAGGTTGCTTCAAACAGGGTATGCCTATAGGCCTCGCTGTCTTTGGTATACTGTTCAAATTCCTGACGTGCTTCAGTCCACAGTCGTCTGTTCACCTCTGTTGGGTCTGAACAAAAGGAGGTATAGGACTGTCTGACCTTGTCACTTGCCTTGTCTAGCTTTGATAACATGTCTTTCCTAAGTCCATGTACATAGGTCATGATACGTCCCCTCATCACCACCTTAGAGGTGTTCCAGAATAGTTCATAGGCTGAGATATGCTCCCTATTGGTGTCTAGAAACTCATCCCACCATCCCTCAAGTTTATGTACAAAGTCTTCATTGGACGTCATATAAGAGGGGAATCGCCATAAGTAATCTGGGCCTTTAGGAAAGAGATCATGTAGTGTTAATTCCACTGGAGCATGATCTGATATCACTATGTCACCTATGGTCGCATCTTCCACCCTCCCCATCAATGAGTGGTGAGTCAGAATGCAATCTATGCGTGACCAGGAGTCTTGGGCGTGGGAATAGAAAGTAAAGCTTCTGTCATCAGGATGTTGGTGTCTCCAAGGGTCGAGTAGGCCTGTTGTCGTCATCAACGGTATCAATACCTTATCTTGAGACCGCTCTGTACCTCGACTGGCAGTGCCCTGCCTCCTATCTTCCAGTGTCCTGACAACTGAATTAAAGTCCCCCCCCACTATTTTGTTAGTGCAAGGGTCCTGGAGTAGGAGGCTCTCCAGCTCAGCATAGAATTGAGTATTGTCAATATTGGGACCATATATATTATAAATACTGTATTTAGTGCCCTGGACCTGAAGCAGTGTATGGGCCCAACGCCCCCTCGTATCTGACGAGCATTGCAGCACCTGACAGTTAAATTGTTTGTTAATCAATATTAGTACTCCTGCCGTTTTTTTGAGCGAGGCTGACCCACATACCTTCCCAACCCATAGCTTCTCCATACGATGAAATTCTTCAGCCCCTAGGTGGGTTTCTTGCAACAATACTAGGTCAGGGTTTTTTCTTTTTAAATGACGCAAGATCATCCACCTCTTATGGGGGATCGCAGACCACGAACGTTCCAAGATAACACTTTCATAACAGTAGCCGGAGAGGTCCCCCCTCAAACAAAGGGAGAGGGAACCCCACCCACCACAATATAGAAAAACGACTGAGACCAAGTTAACCAGAGCTTCCCTTATTAAACCTTTAACAAACCTTTAACAGAAGCTGACTTAAAAAAAAAAAAAGATATAACCTAATGACTCAGCTTCGAAATACAAAGTAAAACCTCCTCCTCCTCTCCTATAGTATGTTATCAACTTCCTTTTTTCTAAGCTACAGAACATCTCTCACCTATATTAGCCCACATATGAATGAATGGGAATACAAACAATCAGGCGATGCACAGACATGCGACGTTATTACACTCCATCCTCCACTCAACGTGCTAATTTTTTCTTTTGTGCATTAACGGAACAGAACCGTAAAAATATAACAGTAATAGAATAACCAGGGACTGGCCCCGTCATTGAAAGGATACTATATACTGTCTACCGCCCCTGTCTCTGGGGGCAATGAGGCAGTCAGCGTTTCTTGGAGATCGGTCTCCTATCACCTTGTGGGTGGAGAGAGTCCGCAGCGTTCTCTCCAGGTTCATTGTCCCGGTCACCACCCGCCGATGGACTCTTGCTCGGGCTCCGGGATCGTCTCGATGGCAGGTGAGGAGTAGGAGATCCGGAGCTTTCGAGCTCCCCATGATAGTTATCCTGTAGGGATCGCAAAAGGCTCTCCGTCGTCGACGGGTCTCTGTAAAACCGAACGGTGCCATCTGGGAAGGTAACCTTTAGTCGCGCCGGGTATTGTAGCTGGAATTTGATCCTTTTTTTGTACAGCGCTGTGCATATGTGGCTGAATTCTCTCCGTCGTCTGGCCACCATTGCAGAGTAGTCAGCAAAGAGGAGAACCTTAAATACCCGTATCTTCAGCGGTTTTTGTCTCGAGCGAAAGGCCTGCAATATTCCCTCCTTGTCACAAAAATCGAGATACCGCATGATGACTTGCCGCGGTTTGGAGGTGTTTCCCGCTAGATTATCAGGGGTGCCTCTATTTACCGCCTGGACGGGGCCTATTCTGTGGGCGCGTTCGACCTTACACTTCCCCTCTAAACCAAGGGCATGTGGTAGGTCCTGTTCGCAGATAGTCAGGAGGTCTTGAGGCTGGACGCTCTCCGGTAGGCCCACCATTCTCAGGTTGTTGCGCCTCGACCGGTTTCGAGATCGTCCAGGCGGTCTCGCAGGATGATATTCTGCTTATACAGTTCCTGAATGCTTGATTCCGCCTTAGCGGTACAGTCCTCCACTGATGCCATCTTATGATCCAGATCCTCCAGTCTGTTTTCGTGATGTGCTATGGCCTCGTGGATCTCATGTAACGATTGCGATAGTGTTTTCGTTAACGTCTCCCTTATGTCAGGAGCCAGATGTTTTGCCACTTCTATGGCCAGGGTTTTGTAGTCTATGTTCGGAGCTGTGTTAGAGTCTCCCATTTGTAGTAGGGTAGATGCAGCTGAGATCGTGTCAGGCGAGGGTTCCGGGCGGGAATCCGCCATCTTGGCTATATTGTGCTGCATGCACGCACCTGTGTTGCTCGATATTTTCCTGTTCCCCCTGCGCAAAAGATATCGGTCCATGAACCGAGTGGACCGGATGATCGAGTGACCCAGCCTCTCCCGTCAGGACCCCTTTTTAACACTGGGTTTTGAGCGGGTATCACTGAATTAGTGAGAGATTATCAGAGCGATGTTACTCTGCGTCCTGCATCTCAGCGCCGGAACCGGAAGTCTCACCCCCATCTTAAATAATGTCCCCCATAGAGTAGGATTTTTTTTTTGAGGGCATTAATAAAGCTGAGGGCACTATTAAAAAATAGTTTTTAACGGACATGAAAAACGGATGCAAAACGGACGTTTTTTTTCACTGTCTTGTGCATGTAGCCTGAAGATAAAACGGCACAATAAGTCCAGAAATAGGACATACACCCAAAAATTAACTCCTGTTAATACACATAAGATCTGGTAAATTACATCCTGGCTTTACTTCTGGATAGAGTTTCTACAGAGGTTAGCAGGTGGGACTGTCTAAGTACCGTCTGTCTGGTTTTTCTTTTCTGTTGGCCTTTCCTGTCGCTGTGCACTAGTCTTTTGTCCTCTCTAGTAATGATGTCCATCTCATTCTTTTTCAGTGCGTAATAAACTGAGGGAAATAGTTGGAGCCTCTACAAACTGGAGGTATACCGAGTCTTACTCTAGATTCCCACGTCTCAATATATTTTTATGGAAAGTATTCTGATTCAGATTTTTTGATGAAAACAGAGATTGGGTAAGGGTACTTTTACACTTGCGGCAGGACGGATCCGGCAGGCTATTCAGCCTGCCGGATCCGCCCTGCCGCAGAGTGGCTGTCTGCCGCTCCGTCCCCATTGACTATAATGGGGCGGGGGGCCGGCTACGGCACTGCACGGCCGGAGATCGCCGGACGAAAAGTACTGCATGTCCGATTTTTCGTCCGGCGATCTCCGGCCATGCAGTGCCATGCTGCACTGTAGCTCCGCCCCCCCGCTCCATTATAGTCAATTGGGACGGAGCGGCAGCACTGCAGTGCACGGCCACTTGCGGCAGGACGGATCCAGCAGGCTGTCTTTTTCTTCTATTCGAGATTCCCCATGTATGACCTCAATGATGATATTTTAGATTGTCTCTCACTTGTAATATATTTACATTTTCTTGTACGGCCAGGTCATTTTAGTAGTATTCCAATAGTTGCATGGTGTTTATTTTTGTCTATTTTTTGGATCATGTTAGAGATCACGTACAAGCCATGGAGGAAAGGAAGGCTCTACAATCTCTTCTGGCCAAGAAACAAGAAGATCTCCCTTCTCGCAGGATGAAGGACAGTTACATTGAGGTTATGTTGCCGCTTGGTAGCGAACCACAGCTGAGGGAAAAGTACCTGAATGTATACAACAATGTCCGGTGAGAATTCTGAAATACTTACATGTCATGTTAATTTTTGGGGACCACCAAACATCTTAAAATGTACATTCAAATAAAATCACATAAGATGACATTTCTAAATGTCCGAGCGGAGTCTGTGGCTGCAGGAGAGGGAAGCCAGCTATCGGGGACAGTCAGACTAGATATAGAGAAGGCAGAGGCAGTTTATTACTGTCCCTGCCTTTCAGAGTGCTACAAACATAGTTCAAGAACTGGCCATGATGTTTCCTGCTCCCATCCTGATGATCGCATGAATATCTGGAGAAGATTCTGTGTAATAGTATTCACACAATTACTCACATGATATGTGGAATCGTCAAGATTTGGAAAGTGAGTTAGGAGTCCAGTGGCTCTGACAATCCAGATGACTGGAGATTCCTGAAGTAAGTCGTAGTCAAATAACGGTGCAAGTTCGGTAACGTATGAATGGCAATAGTTGTAGTGTGAGGCAGAGGTGTAGTCAGGTGATAGTCCAAGTTCACTAACAGATAAAAAAAAACAACAATTTGTAGGAAGCTCGGGAGCAGTAGCTAGACATAGAGGCTGGAAGCACAGTCATCTGGCAAGGAGGACGTGGCAAGGCTTGGCTTAAATAAGAAGTTCTAACGGTAGAGCTAATTAGGCAAGAAACTATCCATCAGATTTAGGAAAGGATATGTCCAGAATCACCAGTAGATCACTGAGAAGAGCTACTGACTGGGGCACATGAGTTTCTGGATTCAAATCCTGAAATTCTGGGTCTCAGCAGTGCATGGAAGGAGGCTGTACTTTCCCTCAAAAATATTATTTCCCATGCAGAAATTATTTGGACAGCTAAACAAGAACAAATTGTCATGACCAGGGGTGGGGGGATGCAATTTTCAGACAGCCTTTTGTAGTTTTACATATATATTTATATTGAACAGCCATTAAGACATTTGAAGCCACAGTTTAGTTTGACCTCTGATGTTGTGTTTGTACTGTAGGTTTGGGAGAATCCTTGAAGACCTGGACAGCCTTGGAGGTACTTTACATTGTAACCAGCTCTTGATATTACATGTAGAATTATTGTAATGGCCCCTGTGGAGGTTTAGGACATGTATGTCTTAGGCCCCATTCACACATCCGTGGTGTGTTGCGGATCCGCAACACACCATGCCAGCACTCCCCATGGAGATGCCTATTCTTGTCCGCAGGCTGCGGACAAAAATAGGACATGCTCTATCTTTTGCGGAGCCGCGGCCGGATGTTTCGGGGCCGAAACCAGGAAGTTTGGGGCTGCAGCTCCGCAAATGCGGAAGCGGAGAGCACATAGTGTGCTCTCCGCATCACGTCCAGCCCCATTCACAATGAATGGGTCCGCATCTATTCCGCAGAATTGTGAAATATATGCGGACTAAAATGCGGACGTGTGAATGGGACCATCTGTGCCAGTGGGATATTTGTTCTTTAATAGCTGCCCTTTTACGGAGATTATGGAGTAGAAGTGATAGCTGGTCTATCCACAGACTTAATTTTACAAAAGACTTCAGGCTGGAAATAATGGTCAAATGCTATTAGTAGATACACGTTTTCTCTTTTTGCATGCTTAGTTAATGGGCATTCTCTGCCTGGTATACGGTGTTCCCTGGGCCAATCGGAAGTCCTACCTGCTGCAGAAGTCCCCACTGCTGACAATGTCACTTACCAATTGAAGCCTCTGTAGAAATAGATTTGAATATGAGATTTAATTTGCAATATTGCTCGTTTGCAAGATCTAAGGTCTAGGGACTTTTAGTGATTGGTTATTTTTTATACTGAAAATCCTAATGATTTATTCTCTTTTTGTTCTAGTTCTCATCTGTTATACTCACACAAAGTCAGATGCACGTAACATGTCTCCTCTGTCAATAGTCACTGCTCTGGTGGACAAGATAGGTAAGAAAGACGAAAGCTTGAATAACAGAAAAATGTTCATCCTATTTTACTTTATCACTTACTTTATTGCAATTAATGCTATTGTTTCTGCCCTCTAGAATGCTAGAATTTGGTGACAAATTGTTTTACCAATGGCAAACTTCATTAAAAATTTTGTATGAAATGTGAGGTTTATGTTAAACTGAAAGTTTTGTCACCATAAGGGTATGTTCACAAAACGCTTCTATGCTTATTGGCATCCCTTCATTTTTTTCTATTTTTTTCATAGACTGTACAATATCTTTAGAAATAAATGGAAATGTTCCAAAGTTATATCCTCATGATTTTTTTAGTTAGTGGTCCAAAGTAATACAACAATAAAAATATTGTTTTTCAACTTACATGTTGTAATTTCGAAGAAGAAACAGAATAAACAGCATGTGCAGCAATAAAGACACCCATAATTAATACTTGGTTGCCTCCAAACGTTCCTTGTAGCCATCTATAAGCTTGGTATTTTCTTACACTCTTCCTTTGCCGTTAGTTTAAGCTCTTGAATGTTTGCAGGGTTCTTTTTCCCAATGGCAGATTTCATCTCACCCCAAAGATTTTCTATGGGATTAAGGCCAGGACTCATTGCTGGCCATTTAAAAACAGTCATTTTTTTCTTCTTCCACCATTCTTGTGTACTTTTGGCTGTGTGCTTTGGGTCCTTGTCTTGCTGGAAGACCCATGATCTTCGTCTCAAACCAAGTTTTCTTACACGGGGTAGGACATTTTGTTCTAAAATCTTTTGATAATCCTCTGATTTCATGATTCCTGTGATACGGTCAAGGCCTCAAGTGCAAGACACAGCAAAGCAACCCCACAGCATTATGGATCCTCCACCATGCTTAACTGTTGGTAGGGTATTCTTTTCCTTATAAGCTTCATTGCACCATCTGTAAACAAACTGTTGCATTGCCAAAAAGCTCATTTTTTGTTTCATCTGTCCACAGAACATATTCCCAGAATGACTGTGGTTTGTCAAGGTACTCTTTGGCAAAGATCCGTCAATCCTTTTTATGTCTTTTCTTTAGCAATGGGTTCTTCCAAGCCGTGCTTGGTTTAGTGTGCGGCGTATGGCACTTGTTAAAACCATGACCCCAGACTGTTCCAGGTTGGCCTTCAGGTCTTTGGATGTTTGACGTGGTGTTTTTTTCCACCATTCGCAACAACCTTCAAAGACATCTTTTGTCAATTTTCCTCTTTCCCCCATGTCCAGGGAGGTTCTTGACGGTTCCATGCTTGGCAGACTTCTTACTAACATTGCGTTGGGATTCCAATTGTTGGAATCAAATGAGACTTTCTATGTGTGATTATAATATTACAGCGAAAGGATAAGTTTAATGTGGAAAACTGTACAATTGAAAGAAGGTTTTCGTACCTTGTTGGGCCAACTCTATCCTGGATACAAGATGAGATAAGGTTCGGCATGGAGGCATACAGGTTCCATATAGTACCCTGCAGCACATTTGCCCACAGATTTGCAGCTGGGTTTGTAGATCCCGCACACTCGTAGGTTGCCGATGCTGGCGTCCCATAAATGATTGATTGGCGATAAATCTAGCAACCAGGTAGATCAAGCAAGTGTTGCAATCCTTGCTGTGTGTAGACGAGGATTATCATGCTGGAAGCCCTGCCATGAGAGGCAAAACATGTGGCCGCAGGATGTCCTGCACATATTGCTGAGCTGTTCGTGTCCCTCATATCACTGCAAGGGATGACTGACTGTTATATGTGATGGCTCCCCAGATCATTACACCAGCAGTTAGGGCAGTCTTTCCCTCTACATCAAAGGCAGAATTGAAGTGCTCACCATGAGGCCTCCATAGTCAAACCCGATTGTCAGAGAATCCCAAACAGATGTTGCAGTTCCAGCCCATAGCAGTTCAGGATTCTTGTTCATGACACAGCTACAAAGAAAGGCAACAGTGGCTGTCTGTCAATGGTAGGACACGTAATGGGCACAGTGACGCTAAATTTCTTTCTGCTAAGTGCTTGGAAATGGTCCAGTCAGAGACATGGGTTTGTGATGAAGATGTCACCTGTGTCTCGATGGTGGAAAACGAACTGTGGGAGCTGCTCGTGCTTGTCGTCGGATCAAAATATCCTTTCTACTGGTGGTCTTTTTGGATTGTCTGGTGCCTGTTCGCCTTGGGTACATGCCCTCATGTAACCACTGTTCCAAACACTTTCTAACATCTAGGTCAAAACATCCTAGATGGCATAAAATTTGTCAAAATGACCGTCCTGCTTCTCTGATTTGAATGATGCACCCCCCCCCTCAAAGTCTGTCAACTGGGCAAAATGTCTTTGAGTGCATCATAGAGGCATGTCTAGTAGTCTACGATCTCTCACCAACAGGTACACTACCCAAAAGTAGTCTCTGAGAGCCTTTTTGTTGCAGCAGCAGTAATATACTAAGCAATAGTCACTGAAACAAATTCAGAAATTCTATCACATAAATGCTTAGCATGTTCCTCCACTAGGAGATAGCAATGGAATTGTTTATTCTTTAAAGGGTTATCCAGTATCTAAAACAGCCCCCCCATGTGCCGGGCCTATCCGTCGGAATATACTTACCCCGCTCCCTGAGCCGCTCCTGGTCCCCGCACCGCCGCCGCTGCTTATACACGGATGAAAGCATCCAGCGTCGGGGGCAGCCAATTGCAAAAGGCAGCAGCGGTGGTGTGGGGACCAGGAGCGGCGCAGGGAGCAGTCAGCGATCTCTCACCAAGAGGTACACTACCCAAAAGTAGTCTCTGAGAGCCTTTTTATTGCAGCAGCAATCTGACACTTTTATCTGTGCATTATTTCTTTTTGTCAATATAATAATATACAATAATATAACATGTTCTGGATTCCTCTTCCTGGCAATCTATTTCAGATCTTCGTAAGCAGATTATTTCTCCTGATTGTGATATTAAGTTGACAGGCCATGTGTCTTGGGTTGGGAAGACCTCAATGGAAGTTAAAATGCACATGTTACAGGTATGTAAGACTTGAGGTTCATTTGGATATGCTTATAATTTTTAAAAATTTTAAACCAATGCAGAAACTTTCCAGAGACGATAGAGAGAGATGATGTTCTCCTCCAGGAAACTGTACCTCTCTTCCCTTCCTAGAACTGTTTTTATAAGGCCCCATGCACACGACCGTTGTTTGTTTCCGCGTCCGTTCCGTTTTTTTTCATGGATAGGATGCTTCCCTATTCATTTCAATGGGTCCGTAAAAAAAATGCGGATGGTCAACCGTTTTTGTTCCGCATCCGTGATCCGTGTTTTCATTCCGTCAAAAAAATAGTGCATGTCCTATTTTTTTCACGTTTGCGGACAAGGATAGGCATTTTTACAATGGATCTGCCATAAAAATCGGATCCGTCAAAAAAAACGGTCCGTCATCCGTTTTTTTTGACGGACGCAAAATTTCAAGGAGAAGCGGACGCGGAGGCAGGCAACGGTCGTGTGCATGTAGCCTAAATCTATAAATCATAGGTCTCTAAACGTTTTAATTTGAGATGGGCTGCCACCAGGTGCCCCCATTGTGGTGACCACAACCTTCCTATCCATGGTGGCCAATAGCCACACAAATTTTATGTATTACCTCACATTTCTGGAGGCATTGCCCCTCGCAGGTGGGTGGGGTTGCAGGTGCTGCATTGCAGGCACCTACCAAAAAGTCAGCCTTCTACAATAAGAGCACAGTTTGCAATTCCTAGGCTACAATAGTAAAATACTAAGCAATAGTCACTGAAACATATTCAGAAATTCTATCACATAAATGCTTGGCATGTTCCTGCACTAGGAGATAGCACTGGAATTGTTTATTCTTTAAAGGGTTATCCAGTATCTACAACAGCCCCCCAATTTGCCGGGCCTATCCCTGGGAATATACTTATCCCGCTCCCTGCTCCGCTCCTGGTCCCCGCACTGCCACTGTTGCTTCTCCCTATTCATGGATAAAAACATCCGATGTCGGGGGGGGGGAACAGCCAATGGCAGAATGGAGAAGCAGCAGCGGCAGTGCGAGGAATGCTAATCACACTGGCATATCTACTGTGCCCATGTGATCAGCGGGGCAACAGAAGTAGTACATATCCACTCCCCAGCTCCCAGAGGAACCTTGGGTCTCTGGTGTGTGCTTTTTACATGTAGATATAGAGTAGTTTGTCTTATTTACCCTTACAAGTGTCTTGTTGGTAGACATATAAGGAGGAATTTATCAATGGTTGCAGCATTTATTTATGGCGTAGAAAAGTCACAAATTGTGATGTATGCAGTATCTGTGCTATCATTTTCTTGCCTGTATCACGGTTTGGAGAGATGAGAAAAATTGGAAGATCTTGGTGGAAGAGGACAGACCTCCAGTGGACCGATTGACTATCATGGCAGAAATTGGTGCAAATCTAAGGACAGCCAAATAGGCGTCAAATTTGGGCATTTTACCCCAAAGAAATATGGATTACTACTGGCATATGAAGCAGCAGTCTTAATAAATCTCCCCACTGTCCTTTCAGTGGGGCAGTATCTTTTGGGTGTGTGCTGTTGGTCTGTTCTACAAAGATTATTAGAGCAGCCATTTTCAATTTCTGACGTAAGGACAGCCAAAAATGCCAAATTTAACAGATTTTATCCCAACGAAGTATGGACTAATACTGGAATATAAAGCACCAGTCATAATGTCCTCCAGTGTGCTTTCATTTGGGCAGTGTATTTTGGGTGTGTGATTTCTGTCTGTTCTACGCAGATTATTAAAGCATCCATATTTATTCCTCTTTAAAGCTCCATAATGGCATTTACAGTCCAGTTTTGGATGCAACATTTGTTATGGTGGCCAGAGATCCAGAGAACAAGAGGTATGTTTATACGTGATATGGTCTCAGAACGATATTCTTACCTTATAAATACATTGAGGAAGTTCCTACACATATTTTAGATCGAGAAGAACTACTATATAAAGGTCCAATAGCCTATCTCCCCACAGTGCCATTTTTCATGGGATTGCCCCTGAAAAAGAACTGCAAAGAAGTTCAGTTTATGCATGAAACGCGTGGTTTCTAGGCAGTTTTGAGGACATCACTGGGAAATAATAGGGAACAATGTTAGTTCACCTTTTTTGGCAGGTTATCACTGTTTTACAGGTCCAGTGACTATAACTCCTATCCTCTAGAGTCCCCATGACGGTACTTCCCGTTCTGTGTTCTGAAAGTTCATGCTCTTTGCTCCAAATCTCCATCCACATCTGTTATCACGATTTGAAGGGAATCTGTCACCATAAACGCGCAGCTCAATCTGCAGGCAGCATGTTATAGAGCAGGAGGAGCTGAGCAGATTGATATATAGTTTTATGGGAAAAGATTCAGTAAATTTGTAATTTAGTCATCTAAATCTCAGTCTGAGCTACAGAGTCACGTGGGTGGTCCTAATCAGTGATTGACAGCTGTCTTTGTATACACACTTGCACAAGGAAGGCTGTCAATCACTGATTAGGACCGCCCACGTGACTCCTTAGCTCAGAATTAGCAGAGATATTCATGAATGAAATACAAGTTATACTAATTCTTTACCCAGAAAAGTATATGTCAGTCTGCTCAGCTCCTATTCTGTAACATGCTGCCTGCAGACTGCACTGCATTATTATCATGACATGGTCCCTTTAACTGGCGTGCATAATGGTAGTTTTGAGTAGATAGGTGGATTAGATAGATCACGTGAACAGTTCAAAATCTTCCAATTCTGAGATAGTTTGTAATAGATGATAACCAGGTTATACATTCCGAAAATAATAATTATTTCTTCCAAATTTTAGACCTGCGTTTGTCAATCCATTAGTTCCGGATGGTCCCGAAGAGGAAGGCCTTTTGCACCAAGGAGAATGTATGAGCCTTTTCTCTACTATCTTTATATATTGGCCAGCTCTTTTATTAAATCTTGTCATTTATGTTACCCCTAGTGAACAAGGTGAGAAGGGTCGAGTTCAGCACAGCATCTTTACTAAAAATGGCTCCAACAGCTGAAGAAAGGAAGATTGTACATGAGATGTTTCTAAACACGCTCGATACAAGGTAAAACAATGAACATGAGATGGTGGTGTTTTTAGGTCATTTTAGGCCGTTCTTATGTGTCACGAAAGTTGCGTTTTCTTATATCTCTAGACATGCTCTGTTTTCTTGTGGGTAAGTTCACGCGCCATACTTCTGAATGGAGTTGTTTCTGCAGCATGTGAATACGTTTTTTACTCCGTTCAAATATATGGGATGGATGCCTAAGGCCACGTTGTGTATTTTATGCAGAAAATCCAATTGACATCCACACAAAAAACACACACAAGGCTACATGCACACAAACGTATTTTGTTTCCGTCTCCATACTGTTTTTTTATGCGGATAGGATGCGGACCCATTAATTTCAATGGGTCCGCAAAAAACCCTGTACTATCCGCATCCGTATGTCCGTTCCATAGCCCCGCAAAAAAAAAAAATATAGCATGTCCTATTCTTGTTCGTTTTGCGGACAGAGATAGGCATTATTACAATGGATCTGCAAAAAAAAAATGGATGCCATACGGACGTCATCCGTTTTTTTTTTTTTTTTTTGCAGATCTGCAATTTGCAGACCGCAAAACACATACGTTCGTGTGCATGTAGCCTAAATCTGCACTATTTATTGCGGTTGTGGTGTGGATTATCTGCTTTTGTTTAAGTCAGTTGGGAAAACCACTATATAGAAGGAGCGGAATCACACAAACAAGTGGCATGCTGCGGATTTCAAAATCCACAGCAGGTGAATTTCCAAGTTTAAAAATTACACAAAGTGTACGTGAGATTTGTCAAATCTCATTCGCTTCGCTGGTACTGTATTACGCAGATAAAAATCTGAGCAGAAAAGACACACATAATCCGCAATGTGTGCAGTTTTACCCTGAGACAGAATTTTGCTATGTGTGAACCTATGCTTAAAAACCTGCCCAAAGCTATTAGATAATAAAATACGATAAAAAAAATGAAGCCACACTTTTCACAGACTCCCCTACTATTCCCAGTGCCAATACTCTGGTCCTCACCTCTGGCCCGTGTTTACATGGCTGCAGCCAGTCACTCGTCTCTGTGGTCTTGTGTCATATACTGCTTTAGCCAGTGATTGGCTGCAGCGGCCATGTGAGGTATATGACATATCACTAGTAGGGAGAACCGGAACTCCGACACTGGAAACACAAAGGAGTAACTGGTGAGCGTAGCTTCATTTTTTATTTTGTTACATATAGTGGCTTTGGCATGACAAACTCTTTAAGGGTCCTTTCACACTTGCGTTCTGAGGATCCGGCGGGCACTTCTGTCCCGCCGGATCCGTCAGAACGCAAGTCGCCTGAAGCATTAGAAGACTGATCAGGATCCTGATCAGTCTTCGAAATGCTTTCAGGTTACTATGGCAGCCAGGACGCTATTAAAGTCCTGGTTGCCATAGTAGTAGTGGGGATCAGGGGAGCGGTATACTTACAGTCCATGCGGCTCCCGGGGCGCTCCAGAATGAAGTCAGAGCGCCACATGCGCATGGATCACGTGATCCATGCGATCACGTGATCCATGCGTGTCCTGACATCACTCTGGAGCTCCCCGGGAGCCGCACGGATGGTAAGTATACTGCTCCCCACTACATTTTACCATGGCAACCAGGACTTTAGCGTCCTGGCTGCCATGGTAACAATTGAGAAAAAGCTAAACGTCGGAAACAACGTTTAGCTTAAGGCCGGATTAATGCCTTTCAATGGGCATTAATTCCGGGTCCGGCCTTGCGGCAAGTGTTCCGGATTTTTGGACGGAGCAAAAAGCGCAGCATGCTGCGGTATTTGCTGCGTCCAAAAAACGTTCCGGTCCTGAACTGAAGACATCCTGATGCATCCTGAACGGATTTCTCTCATTCAGAATGCATGGGGATGATCCTGATCAGGATTTTTCCGGCATAGAGCGCCGAGGACGGAACTCTATGCTGGAAAACAAAAACGCCAGTGTGAAAGGACCCTAAGACTGCATTCACACACGTGTCTTTCTCAACATTGTTTTGTACTATTTCTTTACAAACAAACCATCAACCATAGCATTGAAACCAATGGCGCCAAGATATTAGTAGCAGATGCTTTAAAGGAAGATGTTCCCTATTAAACAAAAAAAATCCGCCCCCATTCCCAGCGTCGTTGCCCCCGTTCCCAACAGTTTATTATCCTGGCCAGACCTAAAGTCGTTTGGTTCTGTGACCTCTGCAGCCAGTCACTGGCCTCAGTGGTTACATGTGCTTGAATGGCAGGACACTAGCAATGACATGCATAAAGAAGCTCCAACATGGTGATTTTCTGAAGAGTTTCATTGTGTGTCTTACAGGACAGTCAGCTTCAGGAGCCGTGTTTTGCCACCTAATTCAGTTTGGATGGAAGATGCTAAACTTAAGGGGTTGGAAATTTGTCACCCTCAGGTATTTTTATGATAGGCAAATGTGAAAACCAAAGCAAACAACAGATTATGATTATATGGTAATTTGTAATGTAATCTAGCATACAAATCCTAAATGCAGCATGTCAAAGCCATGCTCCTATATTTATATTTAGAAAACGGGATCTGCAGCCAGATGTCGCCCAGTTTGGCCACTGCTCCAGTCCCTGATTCTCTCCACTTCCTGGTTTCGGGCCTGACACGCCAGAAATGGTCTGTCAGGCCACTCAATTATTGGCTGCAGCGGTGACACGCCTCAGTCAGTGATTGACTAAACAGGCTGTTGTGTTGAGCCCGAGACCAAACATTGAAGAGGAGTAGAGACCGGAGCGGAGTCAAACAGCAGAGACAAGGGATCGGTAAGATTAGTGACGATTGTTATTTTACTCTACTCTCAACCTATTTTTAGTTAAAATCACTCCCCTGGAAAATGCCTTTTAAATGCCTCTATTTGTCTTCAGGAAAGGAACATCTTCAACAGGATCTTTGGTGGTTTTCTAATGAGGAAAGCATATGAATTGGCATGGGCAACGGCATGCTCTTATGGGTGAGTGCTGTATTTTGTCTGCATATAAAAAATGTATGGTCTCATAGTCACTTGCAATATTTTAGATGTTTAATACTACAAAATCAGTCATTAAAAGGGGTGTCCAAGTAATTTTTTTTGTTCTTTGTATGTTTCTAACTAAGAAAATGTAAGGGACTTTCAGTTCACTGACTTCATCCACAGTGGCCCCATTCTCCTAGTTAGATGATGTCACATGACCTGTGATGTCAGCTTCTTTCCTGTGCACAAGCGCGAGGGAGCAGGAGGAGCAGGTCCGCCTCTGTGCAAGGAACGTCACTGTGAAGGCTGTATTGGTTGGAGAGACAAGCCACACACCCCTGCACGCCCGGTCTGCAGGCAGAGCTATCTGCCCTGTGTCTCCCCTCCTAATAAATTCTGTAGCAAAGTTTAACCCCTTCTACCATCAGCAGCACAGACTCCGGGTTGGCGGCTCTGCCTCAAGTACGGAGCACCTGCAGGGTTTCCTCTTATTCAGGCTGTGAGGAGATAAATGCTGTGCACAGGATCTTCCCTCCCTCCTCAGCCTGCAAACACATTGCTCTCCTTTGTACTCTTCTGCTGGCTGTGTGGAATTGTCTGCAGAGCATTGCACAAGAACAAGTAGGGGGAAGATCCTTTGTGTGTCAGCAATGTCATTTTGCTGTACAGCTGGGACTTGTAGTCCCACACATACAACATGAGTATCCCAGCAGTTAGATTGCAGACAGGGCAGCACTTTTTTATTCACTTTGCAGTGTAAGGGGAGGGGAAAGGCAGTCTTTGACACCCACAAATATTCAGGAAAACCTCAGAGATTGTTGTTACACGCTCCCACAGCTCTGCAACTGCATGTAAGCAAAGGGCAAGAACAGAATAGGTACATGAGTAAATATAATTTTTTTTTTGCCTAAAACTCGCTTAACTTATGTATATATTGCTGACCATCAGATTTAGTACTTTATTTTTTTTTTACCGCACAATGTAATATTATGTCATAGGAACAGTAGAGTTCCTGCAAATTGATGTAATAATATGCCCTAGTGATGGGGGCACAGGAGCTGTGCCATCTGGAATGGGGAGCTGGTTGTCATATACTGCAATACAATAGTGTGGCGTCAATGGGTTGTCATGGCACCTGGGAGCCTAACAATGGCCCCCAGGTTTGGCATTTTATTACAGATAGGATGCCTATTTGCATTATACTGACAGGGATAATACCCTGCAATACAAAAATGCAGTATAAGTGATCAGGCTGACAGGAGTTTAACCACTTCTCTACTTGTGTCGTACATATACCGGTGCACCGGGCAAGGAGTTCCCACATCACGCAGTACATTATTAGTGCAGTGATCGGCCAGGCACAGGAGCTGTACTCGTTCAACAGCCAAGCTCCTACTGTAACTGCCGGTACCAATAACAACGCCGATACCAGCCATTTAACCCCTCAGATATGCCGGTCAATACTGCAAGGCAAGGCCCCCCCTCTCTCACCCCATCGGCTCCCCAGGATTCGATCATATGGTTGCTATGGCAGCCTGAAGCCTCACAAAGGCCTCTGGGTCTGCCAACTTGTTGGATGGATCCGCACCCGGATCCATCTACAAGTGCTTTCCGTTTTCACACGGATTTCCGGATCCTCACAATGCAAGTGTGAAAGTACCCTAACATGAAGTACAATGTGTCACAAAAAACAGATTCGTAAAAGAATTCCAAAGTTATTACCACATAGTAGCACATGTCAGATTTTGAAAATTAGGCTGTGTAATTTGGCTGTGTCTGATAGGGGTTACCGGTAAGTCTACTTTCACACTCGCGTTTTGGCTTTCCAATTGTGAGATCTGTTCAGGGGTCTCACAAGCGGTCCAAAACGGATCAGTTTGCATTCTAATGCATTCTGAATGGAAAAGGATCCGCCAAGAATGCATCAGTTTGCATCAGTTCAGTCTCTGCTTGCAGTGTTTTGGTGTCCGTCCGATGAAACTGAGCCAAACGGATCCGTCCTGGCAAACAATGTAAGTCAATGGGGACGGATCCGTTTTCACTGACACAATCTGGCACAATAGAAAAAGGATCCGTCCACCATTGACTTTCACTAGTGTTCAAGACGGATCCGTCTTGGCTAAGTTAAAGATAACACAAAACGCGAGTGTGAAAGTAGCCTAAGTCCTATAATGGAACCAAAATAAAATGTATTATTCAGCTTCCCAAAAAAGCCCAGAATGGTACCACATAAACTGCAAAAAACAAGGCCTCATACAACTCCCTTGACATAAAAATAAAATGGTAAAAATCGTGACTGGCGGGTGCACAACGCAAGAATATGCATTGGTCACATGGCGTATAGCGGTAGCAGGAGGAGTAAACAGGCGGTGCAGGGAGTATAACATCATATTTAATTTTAGCCAATCCCTTTAAGAATACTGACTGCAAAACTGATCAAGCACATCATAGAATCCATTTTGCAGAACAGCTGAGATATTAAAAATACAAATGAATTAATTTCCAGGATTATTGTGATGTTTGGTTTCAAGCAGAACCTTCTTTTGCAGTGGTACAAGGCCGTATGTTGTAGCTGTTGATGACATCATGTTCCAGAGACCAGTGGAGATTGGGTCATTGCTATTCCTTTCCTCTCAGGTAGGACCTTTCTTTGTTGATATGGCTTTTTTTTTTACAATATTTCCTATTTTGGCCAGCAGAGGGCACACCTATTACAAGCAATACATTCTCTTACATGTAGTAAATTTACAGTAAGGGGCTGGAGTCTACATCAATAATGGGCGACCTGCAAATTATAGTGGACTGTGATGAGACCAGCAGCACGGTCATCACGATCTAAACAATCTGAACCACTGCTCTTAGTGATTTGCCGGGATACAATGTAATATAGAATTCATATGTACAGACTGTGTTCATAATGTGCCATTGTCAAATAAGACTTATACAATTTTACAATATCAGGTTATCCCTAACTATTAAATTGGTGGGATCCCACCCCCCAAATCATGAAAATGGGGGCTCTGTACCCCACAAGCCCACTGAAATGAATGGAGCACTGCTGATCCATTTATCTCTATGGGACTGCTGGAAATAGCCAAATGGGACTGGGCTATTTCCAGCAAGTCCAGGACCGATGAATAGAGCGGCAGAGAGCATGCTTGACCTGCCGCTCCGTTCATTTCAGGGGACTCTGTATCTAAGGGATAGCTTATTGCCGATCGGTCTGCTTCCCAGTACTGGGAGCCTCATAGAGCCATCTGCTTATGGATTTATGGAGGAAAAAAGTTGTTTTAAAACCAGTTGTAAAGTATCATGCCAACTGCTGGATATTATTATTATTTCATTCCATACATCCTGAGTGTCTTGCTATTCCATACAGGTGTGTTACACAGAGAATAACTACGTCCAGATCAGGGTGCACACCGAGGTTTCCGACCCTATCACTCGGGAACACCACACAACTAACATCTTCCACTTTACATACGTGTCAGATCAAGAAGTGCCGCAGGTTGTTCCACAGACGTACGGAGGTGAGTATGAGGCAATCATTTGTTAAGAAATTATCTTCTCCTTCTTATTACAAAACAATAGATTAAAACTGGTCTGACGGGTGCTTTCTACCGCTTCAGCCCAGTTCTGTTCCGTAGCTTCTGTGCGTGCTGTAAGACTGCATAGGCTTCCTTCTACTGGAGAGACTTATGCAATGTCAACAGGCGGGGAGCAGAGACAACGCTGCAGTGAGACTGTGCGCTACAAAGGTTCATAAAAAAAACGATAAGCTGGCACAATACAATCCTGGTGCACAATTGTTGCATCCGCCATCTCTGCCTGTCTCCTAGCTATTTTCTAAGCAGCAAAAATTACATTCAAGTCTATGGATATAATTCACTCACTACATCTCTCCAATAACTAGCTGATCATTGACTTGAGAGACTTCTAAGATGTTATCTGAGCATCTTCATAACTCTGCAACAGCATTGTCCCTCTGGCCGTCTGTCCCCTTCTCTTGGAGCCCAGCGCCGCCCCGCTGTTAATTATTCACTCCTCTCCTCTGCTTTTTTTTCCCCCACAGTGCAGCGTAATGTCGCGCTGCTTCACCTCTGTCCTCTGCCTGGACTTGTGTATCAATGGTGCATGTGCGAGATTGCGGCTCACTGCGTAAGAAAGAAGTAGAGGAGAGGAGTGAATAATTAACAGCGGGGCGGCACTGGGCTCCAAGAGAAGGGGCGCGGCTGGGCACGAACGGCCAGAGGGACAGCCTCTTGGGCACGCTATGAATGTAATTAGCATATAAATAAAAGAGATTTTTATCAAAAATGAAAGGACGGCGGTGGTAAGACTAGTATATTTTTATTTAGATATAGGAGACTGATAGGATGATATGAACAGCTCAGTATCGAAAATCGGGCTGACAGAATACCTTTAAAGGGGTTTTCCAGGCTTTTACTATTGATGACCTATTCTCAGGATCGGTTATCAATATCAGATTGGCGGGGGTCCAATACCCAGCACCCCCGCCGATCAGCTGTATGTAGAGAAGGCACGCACCATGTGCACACAGCCGTCTCCTGTCTCTCTTCCTGCTTGCCACAGACATAGCAGCAGCGACCAGGAAGAGAGACAGGAGACGGCTGTGTGCACATGGTGCGTGCCTTCTGTGGCGAAACCAACCTCGCCACTGGGTTTTGGAGGGGAGAGATTGCCAGCCCATGCTAAACTTAAACCCTATGGCGATATGACTGTGTTTGTGGCATCTGAGCGCTGTTTGGATATATTGAGCGCTCAAATCCAAGCCATCTGGGGATATGTTAAATGTCTGTGTACTGTAAAGGGTGGGACATTGTATATTTGAATAGTGATGTCTGTCCCATTATCCCCACGTGTGTATTGGCGATTTCCCTTTGTCCTGAGAGATAATTGAATGACTCCTCGGTTGTCCCAGGACAGAAGACATTGTGTATTCTCCTGCCTGTGATGATTACATCAACCCATGTAGGGTAATTGTATCACAGGCAGAGGGGAGGGATATGCTGGGGGTGTCTGTATTGTCCCATTGTGTGTGATTGGCTGCTGTATCCCGTGTCTCCGTCTTCCTTCTGGTCCCCTAGGGGAGTGTCCACCAGGTGGGAGACCTGCATAAATACCGGGCAGGTAGCCCTCAATAAAGAGAATTCCTGTGTAACCATCAATACGGAGCCTCATCTCGTACTTGGGGGGAATTGTTACGTCAGAACGTTCTCTTGCCTGTTCCAGGAAAGGAGGACTTCGTATGGTTCCAGTTCGGTGGATTCGAATGGTTGTGGGTTGCTGTGCTCTTCGCCAGGGGAATCGCCCGAACGGTATTAACCCTCGCTATACCGGGTTATACCGTAACAACTGGTGGCAAGCAGCGGGATCGTTCCTACAGCCAGAAGGACACCGAGAGACGGCACCGTGGATTTTACAATTTGAGGGCAACGCGTGTGTGTCCCAGTACAGCGACCCTAACAGCACCGGGATGGAACCAGCAGTGGAGTATGATGAGGGTGTCATGGATGACCGAGATGCAGTCCGCAAAGGCATCTGGTACCAGGCACTGGGTATTGTGTAGTATCTGCAGGACGAGAGGCTCCCCAAGGACGAGCAGCGGCAGGAGAAGCGAGTAGCCCTGCGGATGCCCTTCCTAGGAGAGCAGCCCCTGGAAGAGTGGGTAGAAGACCTGAAGCACCTGGTGAGGCGGGAGAAGCGGCTGGAGGATGCCTACCAGGCACTCTGGTGGTATGAAGCTCGGTACCTACCCTGGACAGCCGAGCATGACAAGCCAGAGGGAGAGGAGTTTGATGGTCCTGGCTTGTTATGGGAGACTTTTTCAGAGCTAGGGTTTGGGAGCCCTACACAAGCCCGGTTCAGGGACGTCTTTGAGTGGCAGGAGAGCATGTATGACTGGGACGACACTCACAAAATTGAGCAAGACCTGGTCCACCTGGTGACCTGGGAGATGGAGCTGGAACAGGACTACCAGCAGCTGTTCCACTCCAGTGAGAGGGCTCAGCGAGAGAGCAGAGTGTTAGACCCAGGTCCAGAGCCCTTCAGCTGGGAGGATATTGTGGATGTTTACTGGAAAGAAACCCAGGTGGCCGGTGGAGATGGGACAGAGGTCTCTCCACCGGTCCTGCAGGGAATTGGGAGCCCAGTCTCCATTCCCCAGCGGCAGAGTGTCCAGCAGGGAATAGAGAGCCCAGTCTCCTTTCCCCAGCAGCAGGACACTGTATTTGGTGCTGAGACAGTTCGTCTCCCTCCCCAGAGGCTGGAAGTATGCACGGGAGAGGAGCTTGTTACCCCCTCTCCCCAGCGGCACAGCTAAGTTACAGGGGGCCCCCAGCAGCAGAGTGACTTACTGGGAGAGGAGAGCCTTGTCCTCCCTCCCCATCGGCAGAGTGTCCAGCAGGGAATAGAGAGCCCAGTCTCCTTTCCTCAGCAGCGGGACACTGTATTGGGAGCGGAGACAGTCGGTCTCCCTCCCCAGGGGCTGGAAGTATGCATGGGAGAGGAGCTTGTTACCCCCTCTTCCCAGCGGCAGGCTAAGTTACAGGGGGTAGAGACAGTCGGTCCTGGCCCCCAGCAGCAGAGTGACTTACTGGGAGAGGAGAGCCTTGTCCTCCCTCCCCAGAGGCAGAGTGTCCAGCAGGGAATAGAGAGCCCAGTCTCCTTTCCCCAGCAAGAGGACACTGTATTGGGAGCGGAGACAGTCGGTCTCCCTCCCCAGCGGCTGGAAGAATGTCTGGGAGAGGAGCTTGTTACCCCCTCTCCCCAGCGGCAGCTTAACGCACCAGGGGGAGACAGTAAGCCCCACAACAGTGCAGATGGGACCGTGGTCTCTGCACTCGCAGCACAGGGGGTAGGGACAGTCGGTCCTGTCCCCCAGCAACAGGGCCATTTAGCCAAAGGGGAGACAGTCGGTCTCCCCCCACAGTAGCATGGTGGTCTATCTAAGGCCCTATTCGCACATCCGCAATGTAGTCCGCATGTATTCCGCAATTTTGCGGAATACATGCGGACCCATTGACTGTGAATGGGGCCGGGAACGATGGGAAGAGCACACACTGTGCTCTCCGCATCCGATTTTGCGGAGCGCGCCGCCGATCTTCCGGTCCGCGGCTCCGCAAAAAAAATAGAGCATGTCCTATTCTTGTCCGCAATTGCGGACAAGAAGAGGCATTTTCTATGGAGTTCGGGCAATGTGCGGTCCGCAAAAATGCGGAATGCACATTGCCGGTGTGTCCGTGTTTTGCGGATTCGCGGCTCTGTGGATCCGCAAAACACTTGCGGATGTGTGAATAAGGCCTAAAGGGGAGACAGTTGGTCTCCCCCTCCAACAACCAGGCTCCAACCAGGCTACTTCCGTGGTAGCGCTGGCACCAGGGCAGAGTACCGCTGGTCTCTGCCCACTCAGCAACCCACCAAGGCAGTCTACCAGTCCCCCACACAGCCGTAGTGAGGCACATGGACAAGTTTATCCCTTGCTCAGGTTTAGTAACCATTTATTGTGGCTGGGCTGTACTGCTGTTTCTGTTTTGTGGGTGGGCTGCTGGACTAACAAGGGCACTGACCGGCAGAAGGTCAGATACCCTGTTAGTCTGTTTGGAAAAGGGGAGATGTGTGGCGAAACCAACCTCGCAACTGGGTTTTGGAGGGGACAGATTGCCAGCCTCTTGCCCCAGGATTATGGCCCCTCTCATCAGCCCATGCTAAACTTAAACCCCATGGCGATTTGACTGTGTTTGTGGCATCTGAGCGCTGTTTGGATATATTAAGCGCTCAGATCCAAGCCATCTGGGGATATGTTAAATGTCTGTGTGTACTGTAAAGGGTGGGACATTGTATATTGAATAGTGATGTCTGTCCCATTATCCCCACGTGTGTATTGGCGATTTCCCTTTGTCCTGAGAGATAATTGAATGACTCCTCGGTTGTCCCAGGACAGAAGGCATTGTGTATTCTCCTGCCTGTGATGATTACATCAACCCATGTAGGGTAGTTGTATCACAGGCAGAGGGGAGGGATATGCTGGGGGTGTCTGTATTGTCCCATTGTATGTGATTGGCTGCTGTATCCCCTGTGTCGCAGTCTTCCTTCTGGTCCCCTAGGGGAGTGTCCACCAGGTGGGAGACCTGGATAAATACCGGGCAGGTAGCCCTCAATAAAGTTGGTATTCCTGTTTAACCATCAATACAGAGCCTCGTCTCGTACTTGGGGGGAATTGCTACGTCAGAACGTTCTCTTGCCTGTTCCAGGAAAGGAGGACTTTGTATGGTTCCAGTTCGGTGGATTCGAGTGGTTGTGGGTTGCTGTGCTCTTCGCCAAGGTAATCGCCCGAACGGTATTAACCCTCGCTATACCGGGTTATACCGTAACACCTTCTCTTCATACAGCTGATCAGCGGGGGTGCCGGGTGTTGGACCCCTGCCAATCCGATACTGATGACCTATCCTGAGGATAGGTCATCAATATTAAAAGCCTGGAAAATCCCTTAAATTCATAATATCTCGTGATCTTCGGATACTTACAGTTTTTCACACTGTTATTAGCATCATTGGTAAAATGGCTAGGGCAGTGCTAAAGCACGCCCATCAGAGCCGGTGACGTCACCGAACACACTGCCAGGAGGAAGCTTCTGTCCAGCAGTGGGTTATTGTAAACAAAAGAGCCCTTTCCCAATCTAGCGCAGGGCAAGGGAGCGCATCGGAGCATGAGATTAGGGGTGCTGCTTGGGTGAAATTATGTGTATGTCTGGGTTCAGCTCTGAACCCGGCCAACCCCTTTAAGTACACTATTGTACTACATTCTAATTGCACACCACTTGATTGTACACTTCAATGCATCCACGCTATGTAAACTAATTTTTAATTATTCAGAAACAATAGACATAGAATACACGTGGGAGACATAAAATGATCAACCAAGGCACCGATGTTTAGATCTTTCAAATAACTCTCCTTGTATTAGCTGCAAGTTGCCCTCATCACGAACCATCACAGCCACATTGAACCATACAGTAAATTAGTAAATAGCCAGTGCTGTTAACCTGCCCAGCGCAGGTGCGGAAGATCTTTGGTACGACTAGAATCTGGTCCGTACTTGATTGCACATGGTCCTTTATCTCTGTTAGACTGTATTTTATCATCTGGATCTATACTAAGTAGCTGATCTGCATTTTGTCTGTATTTTACAGAGTCAATGTTGTATTTGGATGGAAAACGACATTTTGATGCAGTGGTGCAAAACAGAAATGGCCACAGCAAGAGCTCTTAAACAATGGGTATTACAGATGCTGCCAGTAAGGAAGAATCATGATCCTACTTACCAAAGAAAGACGTGTGCGAAATATTGAGGGATGGTGGAAATCAGTCTCCTGCAATGTCTTCCAATATGTTTAGTGCATTTTAATATATTCACTAGCAGAAGGACCCGGCTTCGCATGGGCATATTTCATCTATTTCATTTAATGTTTGTGTGTGTGTGTCGTTAAAAGATATCGACAGTATCCCCCATAACAGTGACCTCTACAGCACTCCGCACCTTTAACAGTGAACTCCACAGTCCCCCACCCCTTAACACTGACTCACCCAGTGCCTCGCCACTTTAAAATAGGACCTCCACAGCAGCCCATCCTCTTTACTTTGACCTTCACAGCACCCCACTCCCTTGACAGTGACCTTCTTAGGGGCTCGCCCCCTTAACAGTGACCTCCACAGTACCCCGTTCCCTTAACAGTGACCTCACAGTACCCTTCTGCCTTAGCAGTGACCTCCACAGCAGTTGCCCCTTTAATAGTGGCCCCTGCCCCCTTAACAGTGACCTCCACAGTGTCTGCCCCCTTAACAGTAACATCCACAGTGAACGCCTCTTTAACAGTGACCTCCACAGCGCCCTGCCCCTTTAATGGTAGGGCTACATGACGACATGTGTCGCGCGACATTTTATCTCAACAATTTTTATAATGATAGTCTATAGTATTGCACTGCGACATGTGACATGCTGCGGCTGCGACTTTATCCAAGATGAATTTTTCTGCGACTTTAGCGTCGCAGTTGCAGCATGTCACATGTCGCAGTGCAACACCATAGACTATCATTATAAAAATTTTCGCGCGACATTGGTGGGACATCAATGTCGCGCGACACATGTACGTGACACATGTCATTATGTAGCCCTAGCCTAAAGCTGACCTACAGCAGTGAAGAAAAATGGCTGCGTTGTTATGGAAACCTGGAGTAAAACTGTGTGTGGGTGGACTAAGGGCCTGCGAGCTTCTATTAGCTGATAAGTGACTGACTTGTATTGGCTAATGCAGGTAATTTTTTGGGAATATCTCAGGAACGGTACATCCTAGAGAGCTGTGACCCCCACAATATTTCTTTCCAGGTAGCAAGGGATGTGTATACCAAGTTTCGTTGAAATTGATGGTTGCGTTTTTGAGTGATCGCGGAACATACATACACACACACATATATACGTCCTTCTTTATATATATAGAAGATTTTGCTGCTCTTAACAACAAAATATTTTCTACATCTGAATGCTTCCTTATCAGTGGTTACATTATATATGTATTTTTATTTCAGCTGCATTGGTTTATACATTAAATATATATATTTTTTCTCTGCGGATTTCCAAAGCTATTCGTTGTCTATTTCAAACTGTGAATGACCCGACAACACATTCTTCTGGCTAGCGTTTAACTTTTTTGGCTCTCTTTGCAGTTGATGTATATCAATATGTTTATTGCTTGTCCACCAAAAATTTCCCAGGGTGGTCTAACTGGTTCCCGAATTCTCCAGTATTTTATCAATCCCTGGGTTTTATAAGATTGTATTATAAGGCTTACTCCCACTGAGCTTGCTGCATTAAACGGGTTGTCCGGGTTGAGAGCTGATCCCGGACATACCCATAATTTCACCCAGGCAGCGCCCATGACGTTAGCATCGGAGCATCTCATGCTCCGATGCGCTCCCTTGCCCTGCGCTAGATTGCTCAGGGCAAGGGCTCTTTTGTTTCTGCACAGCAGTGTGTTCGGTGACGTCACCGGCTCTGATGGGCCTGCTTTAGCGCTGCCCTAGCCGTTTTACAGGCTAGGGCAGTGCTAAAGCCCGCCCATCAGAGCCGGTGATGTCACTGCGGCTTCCTAGAAGCCCCATAGAGAGCTATCCTCTGGATAGATCATCAGCATCTGATCGGCGGGAGTCCGACACCCGGGACCCCCGCCGATCAGCTGTTTGAGAAGGCAGCGGCGTTCCTGGAGCGCCGCGGCCTTCTTACTGTTTACCGCCGGCCCAGTGACGTCGCAACTAGTATCAATGGCCTGGGCGGGGCTACGCTCCATTCAAGTGAACAGAGCTTAGCTGCACCCAGGCCAGTTGATACTAGTCGTGACGCCGCTGCCTGCTCAAACAGTTGATCGGCGGGGGTCCCGGGTGTCGCACTCCCGCGATCAGATGCTGAAGATCTATCCAGAGGATAGATCATCAGTTCAAACAAAGTGCAGAACCCCTTTAAGGTCCTTTTACACCAGCGCTGTGAAGTCAGAGTCAGTAGAAAAGTACCAACTCTGACTCCAGATTTAAAACATTATCAGCTATTAATATTGTGTAATTAACTCTTAAATTAACTTTTCTGATTGTGCGATCAGCTGTACTTTTGCCCTGAGTGCCGCAGGACACAGCTTTACAAATTCCAATCCCGCACTGTAGCAGGAGCAGGACGGGTGCCCGACTGTGAGTGACCGCAAATTATGCGGAAAAAATATATTAAAACATGTTAAATTATAAAATTAAAAAATTGAAACGAATAAAAAAAATATATAATAAAATATAAATAAAAGAAAAAAGTCATCTTGGGGGACATATTATGTGGCAAAAATATTATAAAAAAAAATTAAATACAAATAAAAAAAAAAACTAAAAAGGGGAAAGTGCAAAATGAAAGAGTGTTATGTAGCAAAAATATGTTTAAAAAAAATAAGTAATAAACAAATTATAAAAAAAATTAATAAAATACAAATGAAAGTAAAAATTTAAAAAAAAAGTGCACAAAAAAAAAAAAAGGTAAGTGCCCCCCAAGGGTCTTTTGATAAACTCTTGGGGACATATTATGTAGCAGAAATATATTAAAAATGAAGTTAAAAAAGATTAAAAAAATACATAAAAGAAAAACACCCTCACCAACCGAAACCGTCGCCTTAATGGGGCATTCACATGAAACTATAGATATTTTGGTGTCAGTTTTCATATTTAAAGGAGCTATAGTTTTAAAAAAAATTACTTTTTATAAACGTTTTGTACAATGTCCCCCAACTAAAACTAAAAATAAATTTTAAGGCCCTATGTGTTGCATAAAAAATTTTGCAGAAATAATTTTGGTAGTCCAACAAATAAAATAGTTAAAATCGTTTGAACCACCACTGTAATGATTTGTTCTGACGACATTATATCAGTACAATTCAATACAGATGATGTTGGCCAGGGACATACAGCATTATAAATCAGGGGTTCTAGCCCCTAAGAGGGCTAATAGTTAGTAAATAAAAGGTTGAAAGAAAAAAAAAGTTCAACACCCCCCCCCCCCCATATAAAAAATATATATCGCATATCACACATGATTCATATTATATCGCAATATCAATTTTAGGCCATAATGCCCACCTCAAGCGGCAAGTGACTTGCCGCATTTTGACGTACTATTACGTCATAGAGATCGGGCGGGCACCCTGATAGCCGGGCCCCTACTGTATCCGCCGGCATCGCTGTAAAAGCCAATGCCGGTGGATTAACCCCTTTTATGCCGCGGTCAGCACTGACCGCGGCATAGAAGGTGCATGCGGCGGGTGCGGAAGCCCATTGGGTCCCCGCGCTGCTGTGGCGGGGACCTGATGGGTGACAAGGCAGCATTGAGCTGGGTCTCCTAGGCAACCTGTTAGTGTATTACTCAGTGTAATACACTAACAGGCAATGCATTACAATACAGATGTATTCAAAAGTTGAAGTCCCAGAGTGGGACAGAAATAAAGTTTTTAAGAAAAAGCAAAAAAAAGTGTTTTTAATAATAAAAAAAAAGTTTCACGTAAAGAAAAACAAAAAACGTCCCTTTCCACTGATTTTATAATAAAAAATAGAAAAAAAAGGGAAAAAACAGAAACATATAAGGTATCACCGCGTCTGTAACGACCGGCTCTATAAATATATCACATGATCCACCCGTCCGATAAACACGATAATAAAATAAAAACTGTGTCAAAAAAAGGCATTTTTGTCACCTTACATCACAAAAAGTGCAACACCAAATGATTAAAAAGGCGCATGTCTCACAAAATGGTACCTTCACCTCATCCCACAAAAAATGAGACCCTACCTAAGACAATCGGCAAAAAATAAAAAAGCTATGGCTCTCTGACTATGGAGACACTAAGGCCCCTTTCACACGATCGAGTTTTCCACGCAGGTGCAATGCGTGACGTGCACGCATTGCACCCGCACTAAATCCTGACCCATTCATTTCAATGGGTCTGTGTACATGAGCGTTTTTATTTCACGCATCAGTTCTGCGCTGCGTGAAAAAAACAGCTTTTCTATATTCTGTGTTTTTCACGCAGCCCTGGCCCCATAGAAGTGAATAGGGCTTCAGTATAAAATGCATTGCATCCGGAAGCAAGAGCGGATGCAAAGCGTTTTTCACTGATGGTTGCTATGAGATGTAGTTTGTAAAACTGAAAAGAGGCCTAAAACATCATTTTTTTTTTGTTTCAAAAATGCTATTATTGTGTGAAACTTAAATAAATAAGAAAAAGTATACATATTAGGTATTGCCACGCCCTAAACGATCTGCTCTATAAAAATGTCACATGACTAAACCCTTCAGGTGAACACTGTGAAAATAAATAAATAAAAACTGTGCTAAAACAACCAATTTTTTGGTCACCTTGCCCCATAAAGTGTAAGAATGAATGATCAAAAAAATCATATGCACCCAAAAATGGTGCTAATAAAACATCATCTCTTCCTGCAAAAAACGTGCCCCTGAACAAGATGATCAGCAGAAAAATAAAAAAAATATGGCGTTCAGAAAATGGAGACACAAAAACATAATTTTTTTCTCAAAAATGCTTTATTATGTAAAACTGAAACAAACAAACAAAGTAGACATATTTGATATCATTGCGTCCATAACAACCTGCTCTATAAAAATACCACATGATCTACCTTGTCAGATAAATGTTGTAAAAAATAAAAACGCTGCCAAAACAGCCATTTTTTGGTTACCTTGCCTCACAAAAAACGTAATATAGAGCAATTAAGAATCATATGTACCCCAAAATAGCACCAATACAACTGGCACCTTATCCCCTAGTTTCCAAAAAGGGTCAATTTTTGTGAGTTTCTACCGTAAGAGTGCATCAGGGGGGCTTCAAATGGGACATGGCATCTAAAAGCCGCTCCTTTTCTTCTGCGCCCTGCCGAGTGCCCTTACATCAGTTTCCAACCACATTTGGGGTGTTTCTGTAACCCTGGGTTCAGACCTGAGCGTTCCAAAAACGCGCGTTTTACGCGCGTTTTTTTGCGCGTTTTTTTGCGCGTTTTTGCAAATAGGAAACGCGCGTTCGTACGCGCGTTCTTGTGATTGACTACTGTGGTGTCAATCACAAAACGCGCGTCAAACGCCCCAAAAGAAGCTCAAGTACTTGTTTATGCGTTGGGCGTTTTACAGCGCGTTCAAACGCGCTGTAAAACGCTCAAGTGTGAACCACTCCCATAGGGATGCATTGGTTTTAATCTGTTGAGCGTTTTACAGCGCGTTTGAACGCGCTGTAAAACGCTCAGGTGTGAACCCAGGGTAAGGCCTCATGCACACGACTGTATGTGTTTTGCGGTCCGCAGACTGCAAAAATGTGGACACACACGGAGTGCTGTCGGCATCTTTTGCGGCCCCATTGAAATGAATGGGTCCGTGTCCGAGCCGCAAAATATGCGGGTCGGACGCGGACCAAAACAAAGGTCGTGTGCATGAGACCTAAACCGCAGAATCAGGGTAATAAATATTGAGTTTTGTTTGGCTGTTAACCTTCGATGTGTTAAAGAAAAAAATGGATCTGCCGAATCTGCCAAAAAAGTGAAATTTGGAAATGTAATCTCCATTTTCCTTTAATTCTTGTGGAAAACCTAAAGGATAAACAGAGTTTGTAAAATCAGTTTCGAGTAACTTGAGGGGTGTAGTTTCTACAATGGGGTCATTTATGGGGGATTTCCACTGTAGGCCCCACAAAGTGACTTCAGACCTTAACCCCTTAAGGACTCAGCCCTATTTCACCTTAAGGACTTGGCCCATTTTTTGAAAATCTGACCAGTGTCACTTTGCGTGAATAACTTTAAAACGCCTTGACTTACCCAGGCCGTTCTTAGATTGTTTTTTCGTCACATATTGTACTTTATGACACTGCTAAAATTGGGTCAAAAAAGTTTTATATTTTTGCATAAGGAATACCAAATTTACCAAAAATTTGGAAAAATTAGCAAATTTCAAAGTTTGTTTCTTCACTAAAATTGTGATGACTTTACATTCCCCATATGTCTACTTTATGTTTGTATCATTTTGGGAATGCCAAGCAAATTTTGAAATTTTTCTGAAATTTTCCAAATTCCACTTTTTATGGACCAGTCCAGGTCTGAAGTCACTTAGTGATGTTTACGTAATAGAAACCACCCAAAAATGACCTCATTTTAAAAACTACACCCCTCAAGGTATTTAAAACTGATTTGACAAATGACAATAACCCTTTAGATCTTCCACAAAAGTTCATGGCAAATGGACATAAAATTTAATAATTTCCAATATAATCTATTTTTTCCAGGAACAAAGCAAGAGTTAGGTGCCAAACAAAATTTAATATGGGTTGCCCTGATTCTGTAGTTTGCAAAAACACCCCATATCTGGTCGGAAACTACTGTTTGGCCAAACGGGAGGACATAGAAGGAGAGGAAGACCATATGGGTTTTGGAAGGCAGATTTTGCAGGACTGGTTTTGTTTATCCCATGTCCCATTTCAAGCCCCCCGTTTCACCCCTAGAATAGAAATTCCAAAAAAGTGACTCCATCTAAGAAAGTACACCCCTCAAGGTATTCAAAACTGGGTTTACAAACTTTGTCAACCCTTTAGGTGTTCCACAAGAGTTATCGGCAGATGGAGAAACAATTTTGGAATTTCTATTTTTTGGAAAATTTCCCATTTTAACCCTTACTTTATTACTGGAAAAAATGGGTTAACAGCCAAGCAAAACTCAATATGGGTTGCCCTGACCCCATATGTGGTCGTAAACTACTATTTGGCCAAACGGCAGGACCTAGAAGAAGGGGAACGCCATATGGTTTTTGGAACGCAGATTTTGCTGGACTCATTTATTTACACCATGTACCCTTTCAAGCCCCCTGCTGCACCCCTAGAGTAGAAACTCCATAAAAGAGACCCCATCTAGGAAACTACAGGATAAGCTGGTTGTTGTTTTGGGACTATTTTAGAGTAAATATGATTTTTGGTTGCTCTATATTACACATTTTTGAGGCAAGGTAACAAAAAATTTAAATTCTAAAATTGTTTCTACATTCGCCATTAAGTTTTGCGGAACACCTAAAAAGTTAACAAAGTTTGTAATGTAATTTTTGAATACCTTCAGGGGTGTGGTTTCTTAGATGGGGGTCACTTTTTTGGAGTTTCTAGTCTAGGCTACATCAGGGGGGCTTCTAATGGGACATGGTGTAAATAAACCAGTCCATCAAAATCTTCCTTCCAGAAACCATATGGTGTTCCCTTGGTTCTATGCCCTGCCGTGTGGCTATATAGCCATTTACAACCACATATGGGGTGTTTCTGCAAACTACAGAATCAGGGCAATAAATATTTAGTTTTGTTTGGCTGTCAACCCTTGCTTTATTACCGAAAAAAAGGATTTAAATGGAAAGTTTGCCAAAAAATTGGTGTTTTCTCACCGTTTTTATTTTATATTTTTAACGCTGTTCATCCGAGGGGTTGGGTTAAATGTTATTTTTATAGGGCAGATTCTTACGGACGCGGAGATACCTAATATGTCTACTTTTTTAATTTTATTTCGATTTTACACTATATTATCATTTGAGGAACAAAAAAATTTATTTTAGTATCTCCATAGCCTGGGAGCTACAGTTTTTTTTTTTTTTGTTTGTTGGGCGACTATCTAATGTAGGGGCTCATTTTTTGTGGGATGAGATGGCGGTTTGATTGCCTTTATTTTGAGGTGCATATGACTTTATGATCGCTCACTATTACATTTTTTGTGATGTTAGGTGACCTAAAATGGCTTTTTTTTTACTCGTTTTTTTTTTTTTTTTAACGCTGTTCATCCGGGGGGGTTGGGTTAAATGTTATTTTTATAGGGCAGATTCTTACGGACGCGGAGATACCTAATATGTCTACTTTTTTAATTTTTTTAGATTTTACACTATATTATAATTTGAGGAACAAAAAAAATGATTTTAGTATTGCTATAGCCTGGGAGCTACAGGTTTTTTTTTTTTTTGGGCGACTATCTAATGTAGGGGCTTATTTTTTGCGGGATGAGATGGCGGTTTGATTGGCACTATTTGGGGGTGCATATGACTTTTTAATGGCTTGACAATAAAAATGGCTTTTTTTACATAGTTTTTATTTGATTTTTTTTTACGGCGTTTATCGAGGGGCTAGTTTATGGGGTAGTTTTATAGAGAAGATTTTTACGGACGCGGCGATGCCCAATATGTATGGCTCTCAGACTTTGGAGACACTAAGCAGGCATCCTTAAACTGCGGCCCTGCAGATGTTGTAAAACTACAATTTCCACCATGCCCTGCTGATAGCTGTAGGTTGTTTGGGCATGCTTGGGCAAACTTTTCATATGAAACCCCCTCCCCTTTCACCCCTCTAGCCCACCCTAGGTTCTTCAGAAATCCAGAGCCAGCGCCGTTCACAAGATTCGCCTCGCCTGCGCTCTTCATTCCCCATTATGGGCAGAGACACAGGAGTGTTTAATGTGCATGTGCCAGCCCGTACATCTATCCGGCCTTGTGCCTCTGCCCATAATGGGGAATGAAGTGCGCAGGCGTGGCGAATCTTGTGAACGGCGCTGGCTCTGGATTTCTGAAGAACCTAGGGTGGGCTAGAGGGGTGAAAGGGGAGGGGGTTTCATATGAAAAGTGACGAAGGGCCTGGGCAGCTATATAGTAAGTAGCATTCCAATATGGGGACTATAATGCAGATCATGGTGTTAGTGTTCTATAATGGGCAGTTTAGGTGAAAGACTTCCTTTAAGTTTTGGCCACACTTCATAGACAGGATGCTCTGGAGCTGGAAAAAGTACAAAGGAGAGCAACTAAACTGATAAGGGGCATGGAGGGTCGTGGTTCTGAGTAAAGATATTAAAAAAAAAATGTATTTAGTCTTGCGAAGAAGCAGCATCTAAGGGGGCATACCCCATGTATAGCCGTTTCATGTAAAACCTATATATATAAAGTTGTTTCATGCAAAATACCCTCAAAAGACAAGAGGGCACTGCCTCCGGCTGGAGAAGAAAAAGATCAGTCTCCAGAGGTGACAAAGCTTCTTCTACACAAAAACTGTGAATCTACAATAGTGTACCTCAGGAGGAGGTCACAGCAGGAATAGTTGACTCTTTCAAAAGGAATTAGATGAATTCTTAAAACTAAATAACATAAATACTTATGTAAAGGTCTAGAATTCCAGTTCCCTCTCCTCTTCCCTTAGGGTACTTTTACACTTGCGGCAGAACGGATCTGGCAGGCTATTCAGCCTGCCGGATCCGTCCTGCCACAAGTGGCCATGCACTGCCGTGCTGCCGCTTCGTCCCCATTGGCTATAATGGGGTGAGGGCGGAGATACAGCGCAGCACGGCACTGCACGGCAAAGATCGCCGGACTGAAAAGTTGGACATGCAGGACTTTTAGTCCGGCGATATCCGGCCGTGCACTGCCGTGCTGCGCCGTAGCTGCACCCCCCGCCCCATTATAGTCAATGGGGACGGAGCGGCAGCACGGCCACTTGCGGCAGGACGGATCCGGCAGGCTGAATGAACGCTATAGCGATATTTATATTTGCCCATCCGTCTCCTTGTTGTGTTTAAAATTATCCCACTGTTACTGCTCTATGTGTCTTAGATTTCTATAAAAATCTATGTTTTTGATATGTAAATTACCTTGGTAAGGTGCACAAGAGGTTGTCCCACAATCTGTTGGAGCCTAGCCACGCCCACCGATCTGGAGCCCAGCACCTCCTACCACTTAATTTATTCACTTCACTTGCTCTGACGTCAATTCTTCTCAGTGCCGTAATTCTTGCTTCTAAGCCAGCCCATGCGGACTACTGGCACTGGCTTAGAAGAGTCAACTGCGCATGCGCCGGCTCTCACGTTCCACTGCTATATTCTGTAGCGCTTTACCGACATTAGCATCACTCTGTCTCCAATGGGGCTAACAATCTAAATGCCCTATCAGTATGTCTTTGGAGTGTCGGAGGTACCTGGAGGAAAAAATACATACAAACTCCATGCAGATGTTGTCCTTGTTCGGATTGGAACCTAGGACCCCAGCACTGCAAGGCACCAGTGCTAACCAGCGTGCTGCCCATATATGTTTCGTAACCACTGTGAGGGGGCACATCTGGACATTACTGTGAGAGGCACTATGTGGGGATTACTATTGTGAAGGGGCACAATGCGGGCATTACTACTGTGAAGGGAGCACAATGCGGGCATTACTACTGTGTGTGACATTATTACACAAAGGGGTAATAATTACTATGTGAGGGCATTAAAGGGGTTGTCTCATCATGGACAATGGGGGCACATCGCTAGGATATCTATATCCTAGCGATATGCCCTATATATATCAAGAACAGAGCCCTGCAAGTGAAGGAGCGCTGGCTTGGCTATTACCATCGGCTCCATAGAAATGAATGGGAGCGGGGGCTGCACATGCGCGGTATGCTCCTATTCACTTCTATGAGGGACCGGCTTGGTGGTGGCGGGACCGGAGTCCACCAGCCACCACCTAGCGGCCACCACCTATAAGACAATGGGGGCATATCCTAGCGATATACCCCATTGTCTATGATAAGACCAACCCTTTAAGGGGATAGGGTGTGTATAATTATGATTTGGGTGGAGTTAGAGGTGTGGCTTAGTCTTAAAAAATTGCAAAGGTGCACAGAGCACGCTGCATATGTTGTCCCTGTTTCTGTTCTTCAGAAGTTGGTTGGTATGGAAAGAACACATGGCATTCAGGTTGTATCAGTGATTTTCACGGAACATTCATAGCAGATGCTTCGGAAATCATTTTCAGCCGAGCAGTGCACATGGAATAAGGATGACGCAGGGAGGACCAAACACGGACCCTTCATGGACATCTTGACAGATGAACCATTGACCATCTTGTCACGGATGTCATCGGAGACGGAAGTGTGAAAGAGGCTTTAATGTACATCCAGAGACTAGAAACCCCCTCCAGGACCAGACTTTAACCAAGAATGAACTGAAATGTGCCAGTTTAGCTGATCCTCTGTGAGCTGGACTACAGCATGGTATGAGCTACTCCAAATCATTGTTACTAATCATGGAAGCAGCCCCTGTAACAGTTTCCATTCACTGACAGCAAGCAAATATCCTACTAAAGTGCAAGAACACAAAGTCAGAAAGTTGCTGCATTTTCATTATCTATTAAGATATCCAGGAAACACTGGGCAGCCTTCTTTTTGGTATTTTGGCAGTGGATCAAAGCGAAAACTGATTTCCGCAGCCAGACCAATGGGGGCAGAGCATGGCAATATGTCATGTGACTATTGTAATCTATAATACTACATGAATATTAAATATAAAAAGGAGAAAGTCTGGTTGGATGCTCTTAATGAGGTTTCCATGTATTTTCACAATGGCTGACAACTTTTTATTTTATTAGACCCATGAAGGTAAGATTGCATCATCCGTGGTGTGTAGCTGAAGCGAGGGTGTAGGCTTTAGAACTGAGCACGAACTACTTCCGGGTCACAACCCCCGCAGACCACTCAGCTGTGAGAGAGAGCAGAGCCGAATGAATGACTACACAACCCGCACGGCGCTGAAAGGGTGCAATCTCTAGCCACGCGCCTCTTGTCCGTGACATCACAGCTGGTCCACCAATCACTTGTTCGACCACTGCCCGGAAAATGGCGTTTCTGCAAAGTCAAGACGAGGCGTGAAACGCAGCTGCTCCCGGAAGTGAGTTCAGTGAGAATTCTGGGATTGGCAGTAGTCTGCTAGTGACTTCCTCTTTAGCAAGATGGCGGGCGACGAGCCGGGAGTGACTCTGGGGCAGCCTCATTTGTCTAGGCAAGACCTGAATTCTCTGGTGAGTGTCTGTGTATTGTGGCCTTCTGCTGCCGGGAGAGACTGGAGAGCCGCTGCCCGAGCGTCATCCACTGAGCCGGGGGTGTGCTGAGAACACATGACTGCACCATGCCTGCTGCTGCGTATCTGCTCATACCTCGTGTGCTGCCGGCATCTGCACCGCAGGCTCAGCCACCTCCACCATTCGAGCTAGTCATTAGCTGGCCTGTGGGTGAGCAGAGCAGGGGCTCAGATCTGTTACCTAGCTGGCCTATGGGTGAGCAGGAGCTGAGATCTGTTACCTAGATGGCCTATGGATGAGCAGGGGCTCAGATCTGTTACCTAGATGGCCTGTGGATGAGCAGGGGATCAGATCTGTTACCTAGTAGGCCTATGGGTGAGCAGAGCAGGGGCTCAGATCTGTTTCCTAGCTGGCCTATGGGTGGGCAGAGCAGGGGCTCAGATCTGCATCTAGGTGGCCTATGGATGAGCAGAGCAGGGGCTCAGATCTGTTACCTAGTAGGCCTATGGGTGAGCAGAGCAGGGGCTCAGAGCTGTTACCTAGCTGGCCTATGGATGAGCAGGGTCTCAGATCTGTTACCTAGTAGGCCTATGAGTGAGCAGAGCAGGGGCTCAGATCTGTTACCTAGCTGGCCTATGGTTGAGCAGAGCAGGGGCTCAGATCTGTTACCTAGCTGGCCTATGGGTGAGCAGGAGCTGAGATCTGTTACCTAGATGGCCTATGGATGAGCAGGGGCTCAGATCTGTTACCTAGATGGCCTGTGGATGAGCAGGGGATCAGATCTGTTACCTAGTAGGCCTATGGGTGAGCAGAGCAGGGGCTCAGATCTGTTTCCTAGCTGGCCTATGGGTGGGCAGAGCAGGGGCTCAGATCTGCATCTAGGTGGCCTATGGATGAGCAGAGCAGGGGCTCAGATCTGTTACCTAGTAGGCCTATGGGTGAGCAGAGCAGGGGCTCAGAGCTGTTACCTAGCTGGCCTATGGATGAGCAGGGTCTCAGATCTGTTACCTAGTAGGCCTATGAGTGAGCAGAGCAGGGGCTCAGATCTGTTACCTAGCTGGCCTATGGTTGAGCAGAGCAGGGGCTCAGATCTGTTACCTAGCTGGCCTATGGGTGAGCAGGAGCTGAGATCTGTTACCTAGATGGCCTATGGATGAGCAGGGGCTCAGATCTGTTACCTAGATGGCCTGTGGATGAGCAGGGGATCAGATCTGTTACCTAGTAGGCCTATGGGTGAGCAGAGCAGGGGCTCAGATCTGTTTCCTAGCTGGCCTATGGGTGGGCAGAGCAGGGGCTCAGATCTGCATCTAGGTGGCCTATGGATGAGCAGAGCAGGGGCTCAGATCTGTTACCTAGTAGGCCTATGGGTGAGCAGAGCAGGGGCTCAGAGCTGTTACCTAGCTGGCCTATGGATGAGCAGGGTCTCAGATCTGTTACCTAGTAGGCCTATGAGTGAGCAGAGCAGGGGCTCAGATCTGTTACCTAGCTGGCCTATGGTTGAGCAGAGCAGGGGCTCAGATCTGGCACCTAGCTGGCCTATGGTTGAGCAGAGCAGGGGCTCAGATCTGGCACCTAGCTGGCCTATGGTTGAGCAGAGCAGGGGCTCAGATCTGGCACCTAGCTGGCCTATGGTTGAGCAGAGCAGGGGCTCAGATCTGGCACCTAGCTGGCCTATGGTTGAGCAGAGCAGGGGCTCAGATCTGTTACCTAGCTGGCCTGTGGGTGAGCAGAGCAGGGGCTCAGGTCTGTTACCTAGCTGGCCTGTGGGTGAGCAGAGCAGGGGCTCAGGTCTGTTACCTAGCTGGCCTATGGTTGAGCAGAGCAGGGGCTCAGATATGTTACATAGCTGGCCTATGGGCGAGCAGAGCAGGGGCTCAGGTCTGCATCTAGGTGGCCTATGGGTGAGCTCAGATCTGTCACCTAGCTCTGAAGTTTGGGGGGTGCTGCGGACTGGTACCCATCACCGCTGGCACCACCACGATACTGCGCTGAAGGAACAGACCCGTAAGTGCTGCTACAACCCTCTATATCTTATGATATACTCCACGGACAGCACACCTCCTCATTCATTTTTATGTGTGTGTTCACACATCAGTGTTTTAGCATGGAAGCATGCCATATTGTCGGTGTATATGGATCCATCCCGCCCATGACAGTCTATGAAAAAAATGCAGGCAACATGGATACCATTCGTGTTTCACGGACTATTAAGTGTTCTGAAAATTTTCAGCCGTGCGGTACTCGTGGAACACGGATGACAGGTGGAGAGCAAAAAAAGGACACGTGGATTCTTCACTGATGAATCTCTGACCATCTTATATGTGTGAATGAGGCCTAACCCGGGCATTCAGTGCAGGTGTGAACAGGGCCCTGAATGAATTACCAGTAGAGGATCAAGCTCTGGGACAGTCGCTGATTCTAAAGATGGGACTTTCTTCTGGTCCTTCTTCCTGCGATGTAGTGGACCGCGCAACCCTGTGAAAATACAAAGCTGTTGCCCGCTCTGCCGCGCACAATATTAGAAAGTGGTCTGCAACCATGGGATGTCATTGTTTTTACATTACGGTCTAAAGTTTTTTTTTTTTTTTTTTGCAAGCCAACACAGCAGGCAATTATCGGGAACAAACCATACCTTCATAATTGCCTGTTCATCACATTTACATGCAGCAATCATCTCGCCTGTATGGGGACCAGTGATCGCCCCTGTGGTCGCTCATCCTCATGGACAATAAGTGTTTCTGTGCAGCAGATTGCTGTTTAGACAGAATGATCTGATGGGCAGGATCAATGATTTAGGTGTCCGCATCAGCGATTGGCAGCCCCTTTACACAGGGCAGTTATCAGGAATTAGTTTTCCTAGGAACGCTTAGTACCAATAATTGCTCCAGTTGTTGGCCCATGTAAAAGTTTTTACTACACATTTGAGGCACACGTGCACTTGGATGGCTATAGCGTTGGATCCTGTTGCCATCATTTTGACCAGATGAAAACACGGTTTCAGTCTTCTGCCTTGTCAAAAACGGTCTACAAACTCATACTGATTTTTTATCTTTTTACAATAGACATACTGTAGACTACCAAAGACAACTTTCTGCTTTTCTGCTAAAACTTCTGTTTTTCTGCTCTGCAAAGGAGCAGAAAAAAACTAAAATAATGGGAGTGCTGGATCCACCCCGTAATGCAATTGCGCCAGATGGGCCCTTTGCGTTTCCAATCTCGCCGTCTGTCATTTTGAGGGGAAGCATAGTGCCGCTCTCTGATAGAAGTGTTTTCAGTCTGTGAAATGCGCTTCATGTCACAGCGGTATTTCCCGGACTGGAACTGCTTATAATTTATAATGCCGTGTCTACTGAATTGTACCACACATAATGTTGTCAGTACAGTTCAGTACACCCGAGGTCGAGCTGGAACACGCAGCGTTAGAAATCAGGTCACATGGAGTGTATGTCACAGACTGAATGTGCTTGTGTCATATTGGATCAAGGCTGGAGTACTTGGAGCAGTAAGTGTTGCAATCTGAGGTTACCGATAAAATCGCTACATAGTAATGATTGTGTTCTGTACAGAGTGATGATTAGTTAATTTCTTACCTCTGTATGAGGCACTAGTCGGAAGATGATCTAGAACTGTGTTTCCCATTTAGTGTGCCTCCAGCTGTTGCGAAACTACAACTCCCAGCATGCCTGCACAGCCAAAGGCATGCTGGGAGTTGTAGTTTTGCAAAAGCTGGAGGCACACTGGTTGGGAAACACTGATCTAGAAGTATCCCATTGGTGCCAATAGTACTCCTAATTTCGGGATAGTATAAATGTGGCGGCCGTTTGCGTGTGATCTGTGTATAGCAGTGCTGGGAAGTGGACTATACATAATCATTCTGTGCGTACTCTATAATGTCACTGGGGCCGACTACATTTCCGGATGTCTGTGAGAGACCGTGTTTGATCTATACTGGATCCATGTCCTTCTTTATGGATTCCCGAAGATGTTCCATACTGGTACTATATGAATTCCATGTGTGTTCTGTTTCAAAACCTGCTGTTCTGGCCAGCAGTTTATATGATGGAAGTGGCGCCAGTATGGCGGTATTTACATGGCCACATTGTTAGGCCTAGGTGTGACATTCTCAGTGACCTGTAATCTGTGAATAGCGTCCCCTTGTCAGTTGGTCACTTCTCACTGGAGGCCGCTCGTTAGTGATGTCCATTATGTATAGTGGTGATGAAATCCGCATTACGTGTGATTACACGTTGTGCACTATGAAAAACACTTGAAACGCATGACTTTTTTTTTTTTTTTCCACAAATTTGTGAAAACTCTGGGGGAGATTTATTATAATTGATGTAAAGGAAAACTGACTTTCAGCACTACTTTGGAAAATGAGAGGTGGGATCTGATTGGTTGCTATCGGCAACTGTCAGCTTTCCCTTACACAAGTTTTGGTAAATCTCCCGCACTCTGCCCTATTTGCACCCACTGTACAGCCATTCAAAGGGGCACATTTACCTAAGGCTACTTTCACACTTGCGTCGTTTTTCCGGTATTGAGATCCGGCAGATGATCTCAGTACTGGGAGAAAAAAAAAAAAGTTTTCGTTTAGTCCTCATACACTCGAATGGAAAGAGATCCATCAGGATGTCGTCCGTTCAGGCAGTGTTCTGTTTTGTGACAGGACACACAACCGCTGCAAGCTGCGGTTTTGTGTCCGTCCATAAAAAAAGGGGGGGGGGGGAGGATCCAACACTGAAAAAAATGTAAATCAATGGTGACGGATCTGCGTTTTTTTATGGAGCCTCAAAAAACCGGATTCGTCATCCATTGACTTACAATCTATTTAGTGACGGATCCTTTTTTTTTTTTTCCATTTTGATTTCACACAGCTGCATCCTGATGTGCAGAATCAAAAAGGATCTGTTTAGTTCCGGTATTGAGATCCTTTGCCGGATCTCATTACCGGAATTAAAAACGCAAGTGTGAAAGTAGCCTTCGCCTGGTGTTTTATACACCCCTCTTAGTAAAATTCACGCCGGAGTAAGATGCAACAAATTTATCATCTGCCGCTTGCCTTCTTACTAAACTTCTTGTCTGTGATGTCCATGTGCCGACTAGGATCTGGCGTACATTTCAGTTATAAATTTGTCCAGTTTTCTGGCATAGGCCAGGCTGTGGTGGCCCTGCCCACTTCTGCTAAGCCCCTCGCACTTTTCTAAAGAGAATGGTAATTCTTGAGCAATAATTTGCCACTTTCGTACATCAAAAAAACAGGGATCCACTTTACTAAATGAGCACGAAAGTCAAGGCAAGCAGGATCTCCTTTACAATGCAGTAAGAAGGACATATGCCCTGTTATCATAGGGGAGACCCTCACTCTGGACTTCCCTCTGAGCCACAATGCAGCGCCATTCTGTGACAGCAGCTGTCTTATTGTGAATGGCCGCCATGGAATATTACATCAGCGGAGTCCCTGGAAGAATCATATGTAACCTTCATTAGGTTCTGTGTGTGAAAAGGGGTATTGCCAAAGGGTTAATGTTCTGATTGGAGAGCTCGGCAACAAAGTGAGATAATGTGTGTGTGTATATATTTATATTCCTTTTTATAATGTGTGTGTGGATGTGTGTATATTTATATTCTTATTCATTTTTATAATGTGTGTGTGGATGTGTGTATATTTATATTCATATTCCTTTTTATAATGTGACTGTTTGCCTTTTTTTTTTACAGGATGTCACCAAGTTGACTCCCCTTTCACAAGAAATCATCAGCAGACAAGCCACAATTAATATAGGTAATATAACTATACAACCCTAAGTCTAATGTATTTGGATACAATGTCTTGCTTGCAAAAGTAATCACCCCTGTTGGCTTTTTTTTGTTTTGGTGCCTCACTACCTGGAATTAACATGGACTGTTTGAGGATTTGCATCATTTAATTAACAGAACACGCCCACAACTTTGAAGATTTTTTATTTTTTTTTATTGTGAAGCAAACAATAAATAGGACAAAACAACAGGAAAAGTCAATGTGCATAACTATTCACCCCCCCTAAAGTCAATACCGTATTTTTCGCCCTATAAGACTGTTTTTGAGGAGGAAAATAAGGAAAAACCTATTTTCAACCAAAAGGTGTGCTTTTGGTGGGTTTTGAACAAATGGTGGTCTGGGGGGGCATCTGGGGATGGCACTGTTATGGGGGGGCATCTTATGCTACGTATCATCCACAGATCCTCCCCATAACAGTGTGCCTGTGTAGTGAATGACCCCCATTACAGGGGGTGGGGGGTCGGCATCTTGTTTTGTAATGGCAGCGGGGCCCGGTGCAGTCGCTATTCTATTACACCGGGCCCTGCTCACTGTAGTAATCATATAGGCAATGTTAATCTGTAGAATTCATCTCCAATCCAGGCTGTAGTACTTATTACAAACTTCCATAGCAGGCAGGAGGCCGGGCGGGATGCGGCAGCGTAACTCGCTACGCCACGCGCTTGCGCAGCCTGCTTCATTCATAAAGTGGGAGGTGCAGGCGTGTAACGTAGTGAGTTACGCTGCCACATCCCGCTCGCCCGGCCTCCTGCCTGCTATGGAAGTTTGTAGTAAGTACTACAGCCTAGATTGGAGATGAATTCTACAGTTTAACATTGCCTATATGATTACTACAGTGAGCGGGGCCTGGTATAATAGAATACAGTGACTGCACCGGGCCCCGCTGCTATTACAAAACAAGATGACGGCCCCTGCTCCCTCCCCGCTGATACACACACCGGCCACGCTTTATTAGTGTAAATTGCAGTATTGGCCCCATAAGACGTAGTGCTGGTAAAAAAAGTGCGTTTTATAGGGCGAAAAATAACTTTGTAGCGCCACCTTTTGCGGCAATCACAGCTCCAAGTCGCTTTGGATGAGTCTCTATGAGCTTGCTACATCTTACCACTGGGATTTTTGCCCATTCCTTCTTTCAAAACTGCTCCAGCTCCTTCAGGTTGGATGGTTTGCGCTTGTGAACAGCAATCTTCAAGTCTGACCACAGATTTTCTATTGGATTGAGATCTGGCCTTTGACTAGGCCATTCCAATATATTTACATGTTTCCCCGTAAACCACTTAAGTGTTGCTTTAGCAGTGTGTTTGGGGTCATTGTCCTACCGGAAGTTTAACCTCCGTCCTAGCCTCAAATCATGCACAGAGTGGTACAGGTTTTGCTCAAGAATATCCCTGTATTTAGCACCATCCATCTTTCCCTCAACTCTGACCAGTTTCCCAGTCCGGCTGATGAAAACCATCCCCCACAGCGTGATGCTGTCACCACCATGTTTCACTGGGGATGGTGTTCTTTGGGTGATGTGTTGGGTTTGGGCCAGACATAGCGTTTTCTTTGGCCGAAAAGTTCAATTTTAGTCTCATCAGACCAGAGCACCTTCCTCCATACATTTTGGGAGTCCCCCACATGCCTTTTCGCAAACTCGCAACGTGCTGTTTTGTTTTTTGCTGAAAGTAATGGCTTTCTTCTGGCCACTCTGCCATAAAGCCCAACTCTATGGAGCGTACGGCTTATTGTTGTCCTATGTACAGATACTTCTGTCTTTGCTGTGGAACTCTGCAGCTCCTCCAGGGTTACCTTAGGTCTCTGTGCTGCCTCTCTGATTAATGCCCTTCTTGTTTGGAGAGTTCCTTGGTCTTCATGGCAGTGTTTGGTTAGTGATGCCTCTTCCTTAGGTGTTGCAGCCTCTGGGGCATTTAAAAAAAAAGGTGTGTCTATGTAATGACAGAGCATGTGACACTTAGATTGCACAGAGGTGGACAACATTTCACAAATTATGTGACTTCTAAAGGTAATTGGTTGCACCAGAGCTTTTTATGGGCTTCCTAACTAAGGGGGTGAGTACATACGCACATGCTAATTTTCTGTTTTCTATTTCTGAACAGTAGTTTTATTTATATATTTTTCTCATTTCACTCCACCACCTTAGGGTACTTTTACACTTGCGGCAGGACGGATCCGGCAGGCTATTCAGCCTGCCGCATCCGTCCTGCCGCAAGTAGCTGTGCTGCCGCTCCGTCCCCATTGACTATAATGGGGCGGAGCTACGGCACGGCACTGCAGGGCCGTGCAGTGCCGTGCTGCGCCGTAGCTCCGCCCCCTTATAGTCAATGGTGGCGGAGCGGCAGCATGGCAGTGCACGGCCACTTGCGGCAGGACGGATCCGTCCTGCCGCAAGTGTAAAAGTACCCTTAGACTATTGTGTTCTGATCCATCACATAAAATTCAGATGAACAAAACATTAAACTTAAGGCTGTAATGTAACAAAACACGAAAAAAGTCAGGGGGGTGAATACTTTTTCAAGGCACTGTATTATGCTGCTCTGGTCTTTGTTCTGAATGAATTTCTGAACTTTTGTTCCTTTTTTTTCCGACCACACAAAATCTTCTGTCCTGTGGCCTGATTTATATGGAGGATATTTATCAAAAGTAGTGTAAAAGAAAATGGGATTAGTTGTCCATAGCAACTAATCAGATTCCGCCTGGTTTCTCATCCCTCAGAAGAAAGAAAATCGCAGCACTCCAATGCCTTGCAGTAAATCTTCTTTTTTTCCACCTCAGAGAAGCGACGTTTCGACTCACATGGAGTCTTTATCAAGCAAGATGGATTTTGTTGGGGGTTCTAAGGCCAGGACCTGACATCGCTGTGCACCGCCACCTAATGCAGTGTTTCCCAACCAGTGTGCCTCCAGCTGTTACAAAACTACAACTCCCAGCATGCCCGGACAGCCTTTGGCTGTGCAGGCATGCTGGGAGTTGTAGTTTTGCAACAGCTGGAGGCACACTGGTTGGGAAACACAGACTTATAGGACGTTTAGTCAATGGACTTTAGATGGTGCTGTCTCATCCAGTTTTGTTGGTGTCTCATCCCTCTCATTGGGGGACACTGGCTTGACCATAAGTATAGCTGTTGCCGCTAGGAGGCGGACACTAAGCACAAAAAAAAGTGTAAGCTCCCCCCCTTCAGCTATATCCTTCCTACAGGGACTAAGTTAAATCAGTTTTAGTTTAGTGTCTGTAGGAGGCAGACCTCCCTGCGTTGCAGGTCTGCTGGTTTTTGCTTTTTCCGTTTTTTTTTCTAGCGGGAGTTTCAGGCAGTCCTTAAAACTGCCTGTACTCCCACCCAGGAGACGGAAGACCAGTGGGTCCCCCAAACCCCCTGCTCCTTCCCGTTCTCCAACAAATGCTGGACCTGATGGTTCCTGCTGCCCAGCCTATGGTAGAACCGCAATGGGCACGTTCCCTATCTAGGGTGGTAAAGGATGTCTCTAATACCAACAAGGCCACTGTGGAAATATTGGGGCATTTGTCAGCGAGGCAGTCCTCTGACTCTGACAGGCCCTCAGTTGGTGGTTGGTCTCTCCAATGTTGACATCGGGCTGCTCATTCCTTCTTCTCCGGTGGACAGCATTAACAGACGCAAGCCAAAGGGGTTGGGGGGGGGAATGTTGGAGAATCTCTCTGTTCAAGGAGTATGGTCACGTGAGGAATGCTCCCTTACAATTAATGTTCTGGAGTTGAGGGCGATTTGGCTCTCTGCAACATTGGGTCGATCATCTCAGGCGTCGTCCGGTTCTGATTCAGTCCGACAACTCCACTGCGGTGGCGTACCTCAATCACCAGGGTGGTACCCTTAGCCCTGTAGCTATGGCAGAGACAGCGCTGATTCTCAGCTGGGCGGAGAAACATGTTCCGGCACTGTCGGTAGTTAACATTCCCGGCATCGACAACTTATCGCCGACTTTCTCAGCCTGGGGCTTCTTGATCCTGGCGAGTGGGCTTTTCACCCGCAGGTCTTTCGAGCCATCTACGAGGGGTGGGGTCGACCAGACGTGGATCTCATGGGCTCCCGCTTCAACAACAAGGTCAACTTTGGACTTCGTCGCAAGGTCCAGGGACCCCAGAGCCCTGGCGTGCGATGCGCTGGTGATTTAATGGAGTCGGTTCACGTTTCCTTACATGTTCCAGCCTCTTCCTCTCATTCCACGTTTTCTCTGAAAGATCGGGTCTGAAGGACTGCCCATCATTCTTGTGGCCCCTATTGGCTGCGCCGGGTGTGGCATGCGTCTCTAGTCACTCTGGCGTCTTCCACTTCGTCTTCCTGTCGCAGGGGCTGATCTTCCACCTGAATTTAGGGTCGCTACATTTAATGACATGGCTATTGAAGCTGCTGTACTAAAGGCTCGGGGTTTCTCGGAAGCGGTGGTCCAGACCTTGATTTGGGCCAGGAAGTAGTCGTCTTCCCGAATCTACCACCGGACTTGGAAGTCCTACTTTAGTAGGTGCAAGCGGCATCAGCTGTCTCCTGTTCAGTCTCTTGTCTTTTATGCAGGCGGGCATGGAATTGGGCTGGCTCTCAGCTCCTTCAAAGGGCAAGTTTCAGCTCCCATTATTCTTTCAGCGGAATTTGGCTTCGCTTTTGGCTGTTCGGACTTTTCTGTAGGGTGTGGCACATGCTGCTCCCCCCCTTTCTGTCCTCCATTAGATCCTTGGGATCTTAATCTAGTGCTCAACGCTCTCAAGTCCGTTTGAGCCGTTGCAGTTGGTGTCTCTTCGCTTCCTGTCTTACAAGGTGGCATTTTTGGTGGCTATCACCCAGGGCTGTGGAGTCGGAGGCAATTTTGGGTACCTGGGGTCGGCAAAAAATGGACAGACTCCGACTCCTACTAGATTTAAATTGGAATAAAAAAAAATTGGAATAAAAAAAAAAAGCAAGTTTAAATGTCCCAATTCAGGTAAAGTTATAATTAATTACTTCTCTGCTGTAAGAATAAAGGCCAATGCATGCAGTGCGTCACGTTACCACTAAACAAAGACGTTAAGTGACCGCGAAGAAGCACGCTTTTCATATGCTTTACTATGCAGTTAAAGGGACACTGACAGGCTGATTTACCGGCTAAAGATATATCTGCTGGTATTCATCAGAGGATTAGGAATACAACTAGACGACTGTTACCCCCAGTTGAGGTTTACTTGTGTTTAAAAACGTTTTAATCAATATGCAAATTCTCTACCTTTGTGCCCAAGGTGGCAGGCGCACATGTAGAGTACTGGCAGCACTAGACAGGACTTGGTAGCGAGGAGGAAGAGAGAAAGCTGGCACAGCCTCAGCATAGCCAGACGAGGCTGCTGCCAGCACTCTACACGTGCGCCTGCGCAGGAATTCAGCGTTCGGCTAGCCTGAAAAAAAGGCCAGTGCAGTGAATAATAACGAGGGGAACAGCGCTGGGAAGCTGTACTCGGGCGCGGCTGGGCACAAAGCCGCAGGAGACGCTGCCCCATTGGGCACAAAGATAGTGAATTTGCATACAGATTAAAATGTTTTTAAACACAAGTACAGCTTAACTGGGGTAACATTAGTATAGTTTTATTCCTAATTCTCTGATAAATACCAGTAGATATATATATCTTTAGCTGGAAAATCAGCCTGTCAGTGTCCCTTTAAGGAGCGGCAATACTTACACTTTCCATTGTCTTGTGGTCTGCTGTTACAGGGAACCCATGGTTATCCTAGCCTCTCACTGATAACTGATTAAGGACTGGAGACACTTGTATAAGTGAAGGGAATGGATAGTCAATAGTTCAAGACTGAAGCTGTAAACCATTTGAAAAACTGCTATCATTCAGCTAAGGCTATAAAACATGTAAACTCAGATTGTTAGCTTAAATTTTAAACATGACTATGGGATTCTACTAGGAAAATCATGTTTTAAAATAAATGCCCCTTCCCCTGCCCCTTCCTGGATCCTCCCACTGCTCTATCTTCAGCAGAAGATCAGCACACAAAGGAGAAGGCAGCAGCTTCTGCTCAACTACCTCTCTGTTCTAGAGGAGATTAGAAGAACTTGGTGGAACAGCTTCGTATTTGCATATTAAATACAGAGGAGTCGGAGTCGGAAGTTTCAAAATCTGAGGAGTCGGAGTCGGAATTTTTCTACCGACTCCACAGCCCTGCTATCACCTCTATCTGTAGGGTTTCGGAATTCGCGGCTCTGTCATGTTGGTTGCCTTTTCGGGTCCTCCATCAGGATAAGGTAGTCCTTCGTCCTGTTCAGGCCTTTCTTCCTAAAGTGGTGTCTGCATTTCATCTAAATGAGGAGATTATTCTCCCTTCATCTTGTCCGGACCCGGTTCATCCTCGGGAGAGGTCGTTCCACACTCTGCATTTGGTACGGGCCATTCTATCCTATCTGTCGCAGGTGGTGTCTTTCCGGCGGACAGATTCCCTGGTTGTGATTCCAGAAGGGCCGAGACGAGGGCTGGCAGCGTCGATAACTTCCATTTCCCAATGGATTTGTTTGGCCATTGTGGAAACGTACCGCGTTAAGGACCGGGCTCCACCCTTCTTAGTGACTGCTCATTCGGCTCGGCCAGTGGGGGCCTCTTGGGCGGTGCACCACGGGGCTTTGGCCCTTTAGGCATTCAAGGTGGCGACCTGGTCGTCTTTGCACACCTTTTCTAAGTTTTACAGGCTGCACACCTTCATGTCGGCTGACATGTCTCTGGAGCGTAGAGTTTTGCAGATGCCGGTTCTCTGATGGGAGGGCTGATTGTTTTGCCCACCCTTGGGACTGCTCTGTAACATCCCATGGTCAAGCCTGTGTCCCCCAATGAGACAGATGAGAAACAGATTTTACGGTAAGTACAAAAATCAAGTTTTTTCAGCGCTCCTTCGGAAAATGAAAGGGGGAATATGGAATACACCAATTTTCTTTTATACCACTTTTGTTAAATCCCCATATGGCTATAGTTTATAACTGCATTAGAACCACGTACTGTGATCCTGCTGCCTGTTTTCTATGGTTTTCATTCGTATGCAGAACATTTTATGTTTTTGACCTTTCATTAACAGTCAGTTCTTCTGTTCTAGGTACCATTGGTCATGTAGCCCATGGTAAATCTACCGTAGTAAAAGCAATTTCTGGTGTGCACACTGTCCGATTTAAGAATGAACTTGAGAGAAATATCACCATCAAGCTCGGATACGCCAATGCTAAGGTGAGTTTATCTTGATTACCTATATATGTGATACCTATGTGTACTATCATTCCATTTATCTTGCATTCACAAGACCTGATAGCTGCCAGATTATGAAATATTCTGGATTATTGGACAGGCATAGAAAATACTGCAGGGCTCGACAAATCCCAGGCGCCAGGTTGCCTGGATATTTGTCAGCCCGTTCTCTCAGGTGTCAGGGCGCAGGGCCGGCGCGGACTAGGAGCGCTGGCCCCCCTCATGCTGCAGCCGCCCGAGCGCTCTGTATAGAGCCTCAGGCGGCTGCAGCACTGCCTGGGCTGGCGCGTCCATGAGGGCGCACCGCCCGGGCGCAGCATGAAGAGAGGGACTGACAGGAGGGAAGCGCTTAGCCTCCTGTCTCTCCCTCATTGTAGCGTGGCCGAGCCTACCGTGGTCCGCGGTACAGGAGCATCTGTCTCCTGTACCCGGCCGGACTGACAAGAAGTGCGCACACAGTGTGCGCAGTTATGACAAGATGGGGAAAGACAATGATAAGGGGGGAAAGATTATGACAAGGGGGAGTGAATGACCGGGGGAGAAAGTGAATGACAGGGGGAGAAAGTGAATGACAAGAGGGGAAAATTGCTGGGCGTTGTAGTGATGCGGGGACTGAGCGCCAGCTGGGGGTTGTAGTGCTCAGTAAAATGTCATGGTGCCCGCTGTGTTTGTGCCCTCCGGACCCTGTAATCCTTGTAAGGGTTTCCACATGTCATGGCGGCCGCAAGTGGCGATCACTTAGACGCTGGCAGCATCTGACGTGTCATATAACCTATTGAAGAGGGGAAGCATTATGGGGGGCCCTATATACTTGCACATTATGGGGGGCACTATGGAGAACAGGGGAAGGAATACTATGGGGGCATCTACTGGGGGCCCTATGTACTGGCATGCATTATTGGGGGGCTCTATGGAGAAGTGGGGGAAGGGGGAGCACTATGGGGGCATCTTTTGGGGGCTTTATGACGTGGCTCCGCCTGGCTCCTAACTTTTTTTAGCTGGCTCCTAGATTCCAAGGAAATTTGTCAAGCCCTGAAATACTGTATTATGCTTATAAGGTTAGAAGGTTTTTAGGAAGGCGAACCAGACGGGTTGTCCCACCTTTGAAGGGAATCTGTCACCATGATCTTGGACTATTATCTGCAGTACTATATGAACTGCAGATAGAGTCCAGATTACCATCTTTTACTTTCCTACTGCCCCTTGTTCTCCCACAGTCGGCAATCAGAGCTGCGCAAAAATGCAGTCTGGACTATTATGCTGTGCCAACATACTGGAGAAGACTCTTGCTCGTGCACATCAGTCCTGACAGTGTATTTCGGTGCAGCTCTGAGTGCTGACAGCAGGAGAATTGGGGAAGTAGGAAAATAAAAATGGTGATCTGGACTCCATATCGGCAGTACTACTCATGTAGTAATGATAGTCAAAAATCGTGCTGACAGAATTCCTTTAATGCCGTTATCTCTCAAATATAGGTTCTAGGGATAGGAGATAAATGGCAGATTGCTGGGACCTCTCACAAACCGAGGGTCTCCAAGTCTCCTCTCTGAATGGCGCAGTAGTGTGCATGTTGGTCCTCTGCACAATTTACTTGTATTGGACTGATGTAGACATACATTACATACAAATGGCTATTATTCACTTTTCAGAACTACTATGAAAACGATGGGATAACCCTTTAAATAATTAGACCTATTTTACCTCTATCACTTGTTCATAATAAACTTAGTCACCTCATTGGCTCGAGAATGCCAGACTACAGGCTGCTGCAATGCAGAAAGTCATGCGTCACTGAGGTTACTGGAAATGTGGCTTGATACAGTCACATATAATGCTATCACTAGCATTTTGTATAATTTGGTTTTATTGTAACCCTGTTTTGCTGTATACAGAGTCAGTAGCCCATGACAATAAAAAGCCAAAGAGTCTACATGGTATCCGTGCACCTTCTACTCTTTTGGGGTTTCTTGATTGTTCTTGCATGTAAGATACTAATTTAATTGACGATATAAAATTATCTGCCTATATGTACAGGCGCTGTCACTTACAGGGGGTGTCCACTCTTTTTATATTATATTCACGGCCTATCCTCGGGATGAATTTGTCATTTATTGGGGGTCTGACCTCACATACTCATACGGCAATCTGCTGTTTAGAAGTAGCCGCGCGCTGTTCTTTCTGTGTGTAGTGACTGGGTCTGCAAAGAATAACAAAAGGGGCTTAGTCAGCACATCCCAATATGCAGGTGCACGTTGCTATGGCTGAAAACAAAACTAAATATATAATGCAACAGCACTCTGCGATCCAAATAAATTAAAAAAAGTATTTATATTACTAATGCTATGCTTAAATTAGAGATGCTTGGCAAATACATTTTGTACAAAATTATTTGAGCCCGTCTGCCACACATCAAGGCGATCTGATTAGACGGGTTCCTAACACTAAACCACACGTTTATGTGCCATAATAATTTTGTACAAAATGTATTTGCCAAGCATCTCTAATTTAAGCATAGCATTAGCAATATAAATACTTTTTTTGTACTTTATTTGGATAGCAGAGTGCTGTTGCTTTATATTAGATAATCGCAGAGTGCTGTTGTATTGTATATTTAGTTTTAGTGAATGGGTCTGGTCACTGCAGCTTTGCGACAATTCATGTCCGACAGTAGCACAACTCCGGTCATTAATATAAAAGGAGCAGACAATTCCTTTAAATATGACTAGATAGTACTGTTTTTTTCCTGTAGTCTGTAATTGCTATCTTTCCAAATGTAACCTAAAGTTAGAAGCAAACAGACCAAATACTAAAGAAGTTAAAAATGATACCGTTGGTAGAAGCTTGACTTGTATCTCATTGCTCTGACATGCTTTGTTGCTAATTACTGTTGGAATTGCAGATCTACAAACTCGATGACCCCAGCTGTTCTCGCCCTGAATGCTACCGTTCCTGCGGCAGCAGCACCCCTGATGAATTCCCTACAGATATACCCAACACTAAGGGCAACTTTAAATTGGTCAGGTTAGTAGCTGTTTTGATTTAAGCAAATACACTGGGTCAGACAGAGTTGTGGGTGACTCTAACTAGTAAGCAGCCAATTATTAGGAATTTAACTGTAATCTTACTAGCTATCCTGAAAGGGGTATTCTGTATATAACAAGTTATCCCCTATCCACAGGACATGGGATAACCCTCAGATCGGTGGGGGTCCTGCCCCTGTACCCTGTGGAGTCCCCCTGAAATCGTCGGATAATTGTGCCGCCGGTCCATTCATTTCATTGGGGGTGCTGGAGATTTGAATTTTTTTATTTTCAAAGCCATACTTTTCCCTTTCATCCTCCATGACGGCATACCATGAGAGATGACCCGCCTCGAAACCAGGTAGGGACAGGAAGAGAATAAATTTGACCCTCCTCCGGCTCCTCCTCAGTGTCTTTCTGAACAGACAGCCTAGAGAGTCCTCTTTATGTTTTTTTTCTTCATTCACATATACCTTCACCTATTTACAAATCCAACCTTTTAGGGGACCATGTTGTCATGGAGGATTCATGAAAAGGAAATTACCGGTAAGTAATATGGTTTTTCCCTTTCATTCTCCATGACTGCATACCATGCGATATAACAGATTACTTTTATTGAGGGAGGGACTATGGCTTGTAACACCTTCCTACCAAAGGAAAGCTCCTGACTTGCCCTAGTATCTACCCTGTAATGTTTGGTAAACGTATGAGGGAAGCAGCCAGCACCTGTGCCCTAGTTGGGTTTTGAGGTGCTGGTAGGTGGCGGACCCTGCTCCTTACCTCCCGCTCTACGCGCCGGTCGTGGAGATCCATGTGCGGACTGGATACTCAGGGAGTTCCTCCAGTCATGTAAGAAGCTCCTCATCGCAACCCGATACTTTGTCGGCGCTTGCTATGACGTCACCGGATGTCGGGTGTGTTCCAGCAGGTACTTCCGGTATGCGAATGCACATTGGGCACTTAGAAGGAGGAGCAAAAATTGGTGCGCAGGATCAAGGTGGATGTTGTCCTCTGGTCTGAGGTCTGCAGGTAAGAGGTATTTTAAGGGGGCAGAGGTTAAGAGGCCAGACAGCATGTCTGAATTTGGTACAAGCCAGATGGAGACCTCTCAAGGGCTTGCGATTGTAAATTTATTCCACTTAGGGGTATGCCGTATATATTTACTTTTCTAACCCCCATGTACCTCTGTCTCCCTCTCTTCCTGTATGCATGCAGAGTGATAAGGATGGGACTCGGAGAGCTAAATCTAGTCCAAAAATTAAAAGATGTGTCATATGTTAAGTGAAATTACCTGATGCATACAGTACAAAAAACTGTAGAAAGTGTACTACTAATATGGCAAAGGACCTAGTTCCTTCCATTAGAGGGAAATTAAGGGAAGTAATCAGAGAAGAGATGCGTGCAGCCCTATTTGAAAATCCTATGACTATCCCTGGTCCATCTACCTTAAAACGTAGAGAACCTAAAATGGTGTACTCTAGTTCCTCGTCCTCAGATTCAGAGCTGGACTCAGATTTAGACGGTATTGTTGATTCCTCTGGATCTGATATGGATCCTCTGAGGATACAAAAGAGTTAATTAAAGCGGTCAGGGTCACCATGGATCTCTCGGATGAAAAGGTCCTTAGGTCCGTCCAGCATCAGATGTTTAGTGGACTGGACCAAAGAAAATAAGAGTTTTTCCAGTCCACAAAAACATGCAGGAATTAATAAAAAGGGAATGGAAGACTCCAGATAGGAAGTTATTCATTCCAAAAACGATTAGATGTCGTCTTCCCTTTAGTGAAGGGGATGAGGCCTTATTAACTTCCTGCCCAAAAGTAGATGTCTCTCTATCAAAATTGGTGAAAGGTGCAAACGCTCTTCCTTTTGAGGACATGCGGTCCGTAAAGGACCCCATGGGTAAGAAAATTGGTTCAGGTCTGAAGAAAACATGCTGCCCTATTTAAACCGTATCTAGCTGCCACATCCGTCCCCTTAAAAAATGGTTATTGTAGTTGAAATCCCTTTTGAAAGAAGGTGCTCCCTATGACTTCTTAGAACTCCTTCCCTTTTATTAAAAGCAGTGGACTTTTTTTTTCTGATCTATGGCGGAATCTGTTAGGATGGCGGCAAGAACCGCGGGATTAGCAGTCGTGGCCAGAAGGCCTCTTTGGTTAAAATCTTGGACATGTGATATCAGTTCCAAGATGAAACTATGTAGTTTGCCTTTTCATGGTAACCTAATGTTCGGCGTCTGTTTCTAAAAAGTATTTTCCTCGAGAAAGAAACAAGAAAATTTCCCTTTCGGAGAGTTAAAAAAGGAAGTTCCTTCCACTTCATAAGATCTACAAGAGAAGGACAGTGGTCCAAGGGGAAAAGCCAAAAGAGTGGAAACAGAGGATTTTTGTTTAATCCCAAAAATGCAGAAACTCCCAAACAATGACGCCAGGCCTCAGGTGGGAGGAAGACTACAATTTTTCATAAAAGAATGGGAAGACATTGCCACAAATCCTTGGGTTTTAAATATTGAATCAAGGAGTTACAATATTTCCTTTCGTCCTCCTCCACCTTTAAACGTCTTCAGAGTAACCGCAATTCAAAAATCTGCGGTTCTACAAGAAAAACTAGAAGAAGGTATTTAGAATCTGTTGGCTCAAAAAGCTATTGTCCCGATTCCCCTTCTACAGCCAAAAATTGATGATTATTCAACAGGTTTTTTTTTGTTTTTTTTCTGATAATAAGCTTGAAGAGCCTGAACAGATTCATAAAATGCGACAAATTCAAGATGGAAACCATAAGATCTACCATAAACCTGTTAAAAGGAGGGTATTTTGTAGCATCGATATATTTGAAAGATGCGTATTACCATGTTCCTGTATGCGAGATAGCTCAGAAATTTCTCTGCATAGCAGTCTTACTGGGGAAAGAGCTGCATGATTTTCAGTTCCAAGTCCTCCCTTTTTGGATCACCTCCGCTCCGAGGGTGTTTACCAGAGTAATGCTAGAAGTAGTGGCTCACCTAAGGAGGCGGAACATCTTAATTCCCTACCTAGACGATCTTCTAATTGTAGGAAGTTCAAAAGAAAATCTAGAAAACAATCTGTTCCTAACCTGTCGGACGCTTTATCAAACAGGCTGGGTAATAAATTGGAAAAAAACAAACCCCTGTCCATTCCAGAGTTTAACCTTTTTTAGGGGTCCGCCTGGACTCCACTCTTCAGAAAACGTTTCTCCCTGCCCAGGGATAAGCGAGAGAGTTTCACAATTTCAAAGTCGTTCAGTATGCACAGTCAGGGAGGTTATGAAGCTGCTTGGCTCATTAACATCATGCATCCCGGCAGTAAAATGGGCACAGTTCCACACTCGAATCCTACAACATTGGTTGCTGGGGTGTTGGAACAGAAGGCAGGACTCGTTAGAGGAAACAATTCAAATTCCTTTGCGAGTAAATCAGTCCCTGCAGTGGTGGAAAAACCCAGACCATCTGATGAAAGGGGGTTTCTTGGAATCCCGAACACTTGCAGATTATTACAACAAATGCAAGCCTTTGGGGGTGGGGAGCGCATTGCTCTCATCTCTTTCCAAGGCCAGTGGTCCGAGGATCAGAGGTCTCTCTCGTCGAATCAGAGGGAATTTTCTGCAGTTTGGGAAGCTATGAATGCATTATCCCAGCATATAGAGGGAAAAGACATTCAAATAAGGACTGACAACTTGACGGTAGTGGCCTATCTAAACTATCAAGGGGGAACAAGGAGTGTAGGACTAAGTCTGATAACAGAATTTTTTTTCTCCTGGGCGGAAGTTCACTTAAGATACCTGTCGGCAGTACACCTAAAAGGATCTCTAAATTCAAAAGCGGACTTTTTAAGTAGGGATTCGCTGAGGTCAACAGAATGGAGCCTAGAAAAACAAGTTTTTCTCCAGATTACAGACCTATGGAGTACTCCCCAGGTGGATCTGTTTGCCTCAGCGGAAAACACAAAACTAAAAAAATTATTTTCCCTAAAACCCTTCAATGGGAACATAGGAACAGATGCGCTGTCGCAAAAGTGGGACTTTCAGCTGGCATATGCCTTTCCCCCCCTTTCAACTAGTTCCCAGGGTTTTAAAAAAGATCCGCCAAGAACAGGCCCATGTGAATTTGATAGCCACTCTGTGGCCGAAAAAGACGTGGTTTCCTCTTCTAAAGCTCCTTTCAATTCAGAGTTCATGGATTTTTCCCTGGAGGCAAGATCGTAGGGTACAGTCTACCATTCCTAAGTGGAAAAATTACATCTAGCGGCTTGGAACCTGAAACGGTGACATTGAAGTCTAAGGGCTTATCGGACACCATAATTGATACCATGGCAGCTAGCAGGAAAGAGATTACTTCAAAGATTAACTCTAAAGTCTGGGAAAGGTTCTGTAGTTGGTGTATGCAATCTGGAAATTCTTCTCAGAGATTCTCCTTTCAAGCTAGTCTGGGGTTCTTGCAAACAGGATTTGAGAAAGGGTTACGGCCAAATACCTTAAGAGTCTATATATATATATATATATATATATATATATATATATATATATATATATATATATATTCGGCATTGAGTTCGGTGTTTAATGAAAAAATTGCGGATCACCCATGGGTCATCCAATATTTGAAAGGGCAGATAGGTTAAGACCCTTCTTAAGACCTACGGTTCCTCCCTGGGATCTTAATTTAGTTCTATCTGGATTGACAATATCCCCCTTCGAACTGTTCGGAGGCCTCAATGTGTTATCTGTGGGGGATCTGTGGATGGCACTGTTATGGGGAGGGGGATCTGTGGATGAAGACATATATAGCATCTTATGCTATATTTGTGTCATCCACAAATTCCCCCTCCCCCATAAGTGTCCCCCAACGGGCCCCGCCGCTCTCGGTAGTATTCATATCTAACAGTAATCCTTAAAGGGAGTCTTTCACCCCAAAATCGCAACATCTAACACTTACACCATTGTGTCCAACACAGCCGCCACATAAAAATGCATCTTACCATATTGTCCGTTCCACAGGTTGTCCAAAACACACTTTTATTCCATATGCAAATCAGTGTGTGAAGGTGCCCAGGGGCGGTGCGAATTTTCATAAGCAACCACTCCCCTTTCATCTATTCAGCCCGCCCTTTAACTGTATCTTCAGCTCCTTCACCCGTAGCCAAATCGCACGCGTGCTGTAATGTGACGTACGGGCCTGCGCACTGGATACTCGGATGCTTCTGCCAGTAATGGATAAACCAGTGCGCAGGCGCGGACCTCCCGTTTGTCGGCGCAGGCGCGGACCTCCCGTTTGTCGGCGCAGGCGCGGACCTCCCGTTTGTCGGCGCAGGCGCGGACCTCCCGTTTGTCGGCGCAGGCGCGGACCTCCCGTTTGTCGGCGCAGGCGCGGACCTCCCGTTTGTCGGCGCAGGCGCGGACCTCCCGTTTGTCGGCGCAGGCGCGGACCTCCCGTTTGTCGGCGCAGGCGCGGACCTCCCGTTTGTCGGCGCAGGCGCGGACCTCCCGTTTGTCGGCGCAGGCGCGGACCTCCCGTTTGTCGGCGCAGGCGCGGACCTCCCGTTTGTCGGCGCACCTTAACACACACTGATTTGCATATGGAATAAAAGTGTGTTTTTGGACGACCTGTGGAACGGACAACAATATGGTAAGATGCATTTTAATGTGGGGGCTGTGTTGGACACAATGGTGTAAGTGTTAGATGTTGCGATTTTGGGGTGAAAGGCTCCCTTTAACCTCTTAATAACTTTAGCTAAAGTTGCACTCTCCCGTGTGTATTACTACTTACTAACAAGCTCCCGTAGAGCGGCCGGCAGTGTGACTCACTGACGTCTCGCGCCTGCTTCATTCATAAAGTGGGAGGAGCAGGCGTGTGACGTTACGCTGCCGGCCTCTCTGCCTGCTACGGGAGGTTGTTAGTAAGTAGTAATACACATGGGAGAGCGCAACTTTACTTAGTTATTAAGAGGTTAAGGATTACTGTTAGATATGAATACTGCTGTTAGCGGCGGACCTGGTGTAAGAGTACAGTGACTGCACCAGGCACGCCGCGAGTTGCCGGACTCCAGCCCCTCCTCGCTGATGCATTGCAGCCTGCGATGTAAAAATTGCTGGGTTCGCTCCATAAGACGCACTGCCATTTTTCCCACACTTTGGGGGGAGTGAGTCTTATGGGGTGAAAAATACGGTACCTGTTTGCACCATTAGAGCAAATCTGTAGGGCAGCAGCATGGTCAAGCCCTCAAAGGTTTACCAAACATTACAGGGTGGGTACTAGGGCAAATCAGGAGCTTTTCTTTGGTAGGAAGGTGTTACAAGCCATAGTACCTCTCTAAATAAAAGTAATCTGTTTATATCTCATGGTATGCCGTCATGGAGAATGAAAGAGAAAAACCATATTACTTACCGGTAATTTTCTTTTCATGAATCCTCCATGACGACATGGTCCCCTAAAAGGTTGGATTTCTAAATAGGTGAAGGTATATATGTGTGTGTGTGAAGGAAGAAAAAAAATAAAGAGGACTCTCTCCAGGCCAGGGATTAGCAACCTACGGCACTCCAGCTGTTCAGAAACTACAACTCCCAGAATGCTTCATTTAGTTCTGTGGGAGTTAGAAGAACAGACAAGCATGTTTGCATTCTGGGAGTTGTAGTTTCACAACAGCTGGAGCGCTGGAGGTTGCTGATCCCCGCTGTAGGCTGTCTGTTCAGAAAGACACTGAGGAGGCGCCGGAGGAGGGTCAAATTTATTCTTCCTGTCCCTACCTGGTTGGAGGCGGGTCATCTCTCATGGTATGCCGTCATGGAGGATTCATGAAAAGGAAATTACTGGTAAATATGGTTTTTCCATGATTGTGCCTTAGTAATTCTGTCCTCTCCTGTGTTCCAGGCATGTGTCTTTTGTGGATTGCCCAGGTCACGATATTTTGATGGCAACTATGCTGAACGGTGCAGCTGTTATGGATGCTGCCTTATTGTTGATAGGTGAGTTTGTACGTATCACTAAAAGGTCTTCAGCAGTGCCTTGAAAAAGTATTCACACCCCTTGAACATTTCCACTTTTTTTTTTTTCACATTACACCCACAAACTTAAATATATTTTATTAGAATTTTATGTGATAGACCACCACACAGTAGCAAGTTATGTGTGACGTGAAAAGAAAATGATACATGGCTTTCAAAAATTTTAATGCATAAAAATCTGAAAAGTGTGGTGTGCATTTGTTTTTAGCCCCCCCGCCCCCGAGTCAATACTTTGTAGAACCACCTTTTGCTGTAATTGCAGCTGCAAGTATTTTGGGGTGAGTCTTTGCACATCTAGAGACTGAAATTTTTGGGCTTCAAAATAGCTCCAGCTCAGTCAGATTGGATGGAGAGTGTCTGAACAGCAATTTTGAAGTCTTTCCACAGATTTTCAATGGGATTTAGGACTTTGTCTGGGCCATTCTAACACATGAATATGCTTTCATCTAAACCACTGCACTGTAGCTCTGGCTGTATGTTTGGGGTCTGGCGGAAGGTGAACCGCCACCCCTGTCTCAAGTCTGTTGCAGCCTCTACCAGGTTTTCCTCCAGGATTGTCCTGTATATAGCTTCACCCATCTTCCCATCAACTCTGAACAGCTTCCCTGTCCCCACTGAAGAACAGAATCCCCACAGCGTGATGCTGCCACCACCATATTTCACGTTGGAGATGGTGTGTTCAGTGTGATGTGCAGTGTTAGTTTTGTGCCACACACATGCGGTCATTTCTCAAACAGGCGTAAAGTAGAACTGGCTTAATTGCCCATATCAACCAATCAGATTCCATCTTTCATTTTCCAGATTCTCCCACATGAGCTACGGATGGCTGCAGCTCCTACAGAGTGACCATGGGCCTCTTAGCTGCTTGTCCAATTAGTGCTTTCCTTTCCTAGGCTGTCCTTTTAGGTGGACGGCCATGTCTTGGTAGGTTTGCAGTTGTCATACTCCTTCCATTTTTGGATGATGGATTGAACAGTGCTCCGTGGATGTTCAGATTTAAGCTATTTATTTATAACCTAATCCTGCTTTACACTTCTCCACAACTTTATCCTTGACCTGTCTGGTGTGTTCTTGATGATGCTGTTTGATCACTAATGTTTACTAAAAAACCTCTGAGGCCTTCACAGACCAGCTGTGGTTATATTGAGAATAAATTACACACAGGTGAACTGTTTACTGATTAGATGACTTCTGAAGGCAATTGGTCACTGGTTTTTATTTAGGAATATCCTAGTACAGGGGGCTAAATACAAGTGCACGCCACACTTTGCAGATTTTTATTTATTAAATATTTTGCAAACCATGTATCATTTTCTTTTCACTTCACACATACTTGCTACTTTGTGTTGGTTTATCGCATCCCAATAAAATACATTTACCGTAAGTCTGTAGGTGTAACTTGAAAAAATGTGGAAAAGTTCAAGGGATATGAATACTTTTCAAGGTTATATAGATAGATACAGACACACACACTGCATAAACACAAGTACTGGGAAATCTGCACATTAGATCTACAGGAGCTTTTGACATCCCATTCAAAATCCTAAACAATAATATGCAGTCAGGTAGGTAATATTCTCCTGGGATAGACACCGTTCCACTGCTCCAGAGTCCATGGTGGCATGCTGTACATACACCACTCCGTCCAACACTTGGTGATATGACTTCCATACAGCTTTTGGGCTATGAAGCTCCTGGCAACCGTTTTTGTACTGAGGTTAATGCCAGAGGAGGTTTGTAGTTCTACAGTTCAGTCGGCAGAGCATTGGTGACTTTTATGCGCTCTGTACCTCAGCACTCTGACCCCTCTGTAACTTTACTGGGTCTTCGTGGATAAGTTGCTCTGGTACCTATACTTCCACTTTGCAATAATACAAAGCACACTTGGAGAGAAGAAATTTTACAAACAGACTTTATACAATGGTGGCATCTTATTACAGTACCATGTTTGAATTCAGTGAGCTCTTTAGTATGACCCATTCTTTCAGAAATGTTGGTATAGGCAGACTGCATGGCTAGGGGCTGGATTTTATACACCTATGGCAATGGGAGTTAATGAAAACCCCGAATTCAATGATTGAAACGTGTTAGTGTATAGCGCATGATGGGCTATTATTGACAGGGAATCCGTCACCAGTTTTATGGTGTCCTGACTAAGGGCAACTAGTGACCGATCCTCTTGTCTGGCTCACTTTCAGCCACTTTTCAGTTCCAGAGCATGCCAATGAGTCCCCATATTCATGAGCTCGTGGCTCTCCCGCCCAGGATATCCAAACTGCAAAAAGAGTCAAAGGCACCACTAAATGAAGTAGAAGCCTCTTTATTTGGAGCAATTTCTGTCCCTTTAACGCTCTGTGTAACTAAGGTATGGAGCTTCTGCTTGTGATGGATTTCTCCCTGTTGGCTCGTACAAGCAGGAGGGAGCAGTATGAAGCTGTCTCATAGAATACGCTGGATATCTGCGCACAGCACGGACAGGAAGTGTTTGTAGTAATTGGCAAAATAATTGAACAAAGAAATCTAAATCGCATTTACCTAATTAGGGCTGATGTGTCGTATTAGACACTAGCTGTTTCTGAGGGAGACAAAGAACAGATCCTTATTTTATAAAACCCAATTAAGTGATAAATGTGTCATCAGTGATAGTAAAGAGGACCTGTCACTTCAAAGTGCAATCTGAAAGCACCATGTTATAGAGCAGGAGGAGCAGAGCAGAATGATATATCGTTTTGTGGGGAAAGATTCAGTAAAACGTGTAATTTATAAATTTCTATCTTTGCTTTTTCCACCTCCTGTGAAGGACTATTGGTACAGGAGGAGGTTTTATCAGTGATTGATAGCATTGTGTGTATACAGAGATAGCTATCAATCACTGATAACCCCTCCTCCTGTACAGCAAAGATATAAATGTATAAATTGCAGGTTTTACTGAATCTTTTTCCACAAAAATATCTATCAATCTGCTTCTCCTGCTCTACAGCATGGTGCTTTCAGACTGCATTGCATTTTGTGGTAACAGGTCCTCTTTAAAATAAGTGGAAATGACCTGATGGTCCTGTGATGCTGGTGAACTGTACTGAAAGAAAATAGTCTTTTGTGCTGACATTCAGTGGTCCGTTTTCCTCCTGTCCAAGAATAATATCACTTCTGACCCCATCTTTTCTCATTTTGCATCTACAGCTGGTAATGAATCCTGTCCTCAGCCCCAGACCTCTGAACATCTGGCTGCCATTGAAATCATGAAGCTAAAGCACATCCTTATTTTACAAAATAAGATTGATTTGGTTAAAGAAAGTCAAGCCAAGGAGCAGTATGAGCAGATCCTTGCATTTGTCCAAGGTGAGACATTAAGGGTAAATCCACGCAGGCCGGAAAATACAGCGGAAAAGTGCACTGCAGATTTTGCCATGTATTGCATGCAGTTTTTGGAACAGAAATGGCCATGAATGTTCCCCTTTCCCAAAGGGTGAAATCCATGGTGTAGATGGGAAATTTCTTAAAGGGGTTGGCCAGTTTATATTACTAGCTGCACACGCAGCTAGTAATAAACTATGGGCTCTTTTACACTGGCGTTTTTGCTTTCCGTCCTAGAGTTCCGTCCTCGGGGCTCTAGGACGGAAAGATACTGATCAGGATTATCCTAATGCATCCTGAATGGAGAGCAATCTGTTCAGGATGCATCAGGATGTCTTCCGTTCAGTATGTGAACGTTTTTTGGACGTTGACAAAAGCGCAGCATGCTGCGGATTTGTCTCCGTCCAAAAATCCGGAAGACATGCCGTAACGCCGGATCCGGAATTAATGCCCATTGAAGTGCATTAATCCGGATCCGGCCTATAGCTAACGTCGTTTGGCGCATCGCCGGATCCGACGCTTAGCTTTCTCAATGGTTACCATGGCAGCCAGGACGCTAAAGTCCTGGTTGCCATGGTAAATGTAGTGGGGAGCAGTATACTTACCATCCGTGCGGCTCCCGGGGCGCTCCAGAGTGACGTCAGGGCGCCCCACACGCATGGATCACGTGATCCATGGGCATGGGGCGCTCTGACGTCATTCAGGAGCGCCCCGGGAGCTGCACGGACTGTAAGTATACCGCTCCCCCGCTCCTACTATGGCAACCAGGACTTTAATAGCGTCCTGGCTGCCATAGTAACCTGAAAGCATTAGAAGACTGATCAGGATGCTGATCAGTGTTCTAATGCTTTCAGGCGACTTGCCTTCTGATGGATCCGGCGGGACGGAAGTGTGAAAGAGGTCTATTCAATATCAGTGATAACTGTTTAATAATGCTTAATATGAATAATTAGTGATTATACTCAGGTCCACTGACCTGCATGCCACCACTGCACTTGAAACATGGACGACGACGATGATGATGGATGGTTCTGTCCATCTACAGCCTCCACTCACATATACTGCGGACAGGCCAGGAAACTAGCGTATTGACTGTCCCCAGTGTAAGTGGATGGAAGCCCCAATCATTGGCTATGTTCAGAGTGCAGTGCTGGCATGCAAGTCGGTGGACCCGTGTGTAAACACAAATGATTCATATTAAACTATCCAATATCAATGATGATAGTTTTAAGGGGGTGTCTCGCTTCAGCAAAAGGCATTTATCATGTAGATAAAGTTAGGCACTTACTAATGTATTGTGATTGTCCATATTGCCTTCTTTTGCTGGCTTGACTTATTTTTTTTATTGCATTGTGCTTGTTTCCATGGTTATGACCACCCTGCAATCCAGCAGCAGTGGACGGGCATAATTTTTACTGAAGTGAGACAGAGTTTGGCGTCTCCTGCCAGCGCTGCGATTGGCTGGAACAACGCTCCAGCCAATGGCGGCTCTATAGCTGCACAGGAAAAGGCTGAACCTCCCTGCATGCAGCCACTCTGGCTGGTGACTGCATGCAGAGAGCTTCTGTGCTGCTTGTGGCTTGCTGAGACTTATGGTGCACCACCACCGATTTCAACTTTTCCTGCTGAAAGAAGAACATCTGGAATAGCTGCACTGATACGGGTGTTTCCATATTTGGGGGGGAAATGGGGAACAAAATGTGGGGTTCATTTAGTCCTGTTACCTTTTGGGAAAGTGAAAAATATGGGTGTAAAGCAACCTTTTTGTGAAAAAAATGCAATTTTTCATTTTCACTGCCAAGTGTTGCCTAATTCTAGGAAACCCCTTTGAGGTCAAAGTGCTCACTACACACCTTGAGGGGTGTAGTTTCCAAAATGGGGTCACCTTTTGGGGGTTTCCACTGTAGGGCCACCTCAGGGTGTCTTTATATGTGACACAGCTCCCAATTACCATTCCAGCTAAATCCACTCTCCAAAAGCCCTATAGTGCTCCTTCCACTCTGAAGCATGCTGTGCGCCCATACATCAGGTTTTAAGCACACATGGGGTGTTTCTTTAAACTCCAGATTCAGGGTAATAGATTTTGAGTTTTGTTTGGCTGTTAACCCTTTGTGTTGCAGAAAAAGTAGATTCAAATTTAAAAATCTGCTAAAAAAAGTGACATTTTGAAATTCCGTTCCCATTTTCCTTTAATTCTCATGGGACACCTAAAGGGTTAACAAAGTTTGTAAAATCAGTTTTGATTACCTTGAGGGGTGTAGTTTCTAAAATGGGGTGATTTATGGGTGGTTTCTAAAACGTAAGCCCCAGAAAGTGACTTCGTAACTGAACTGGTCCTTAAATTGAGTTTTGGAAATTTCCTTACAAATTTTAAGTTTTGCTTCTAAGCCTTCTAACGTCCCAAAAAAAGTCATTTATAAAATGATCCAAACATGGGAAATGTAAAGCAATAACTATTTTTGGTGGTATTACGATCTACTTTAAAAGACAAATTAAAATGTGCAAATTTTTTGTCAATTTGGTATTTTGTTTAATAAATAAAAATGAAATGTTTTGATATGAAATTTCCCACTGTGATGAAGTACAATATGTGACTAGAAAACATTCTCAGAACGGCCTGGATAAGAAGGTGTTTTAAAGTTGTCGCCACATAGAGTAACACGTGTCAGATTTGCTAAAAATGGCAGGGTCATGAAGGGGTGTGTTCATTATCCTTTTGCCAACATTTAGGATGTTTAGAATGAATATAATAGAAGCTCGTTAGGCATTTTCGATAATGTATTTTCTATGGCACAGATCTTCTACAGGAATGTTGCGTTAATGCGGTTTGTGTTTGAAACAGGTACGGTTGCCGAGGGTGCACCCATCATTCCAATCTCTGCTCAGCTGAAGTATAACATTGAAGTCGTTTGTGAATATATTGTAAAGAAAATCCCAGTGCCTCTGAGAGACTTCACATCTGAACCGAGACTTATCGGTGAGTAACCCGTCCCACCTTTATGACTTCAGGCTCCATTCACATGTCCGTGGTGTGTTGTGGATCCGCAACACACCTGGCCGGCACCCCCCATAGAAATGCCTATTCTTGTCCACAGTTGCGGACAAGAATAGGACATGTTCTATCTTTTGCGGCGCCGTGGACCGGAAGTTCGGGGCCGCGATCCGCAAATGCGGAAGCTGAGAGCACATGGTGCGCTCTCCCCTTCACGCCCCATAAAGAATGAATGAGTCCGCACCCGTTCCGCAGAATTGCGGAAGGGGTGCGGACCCATTTGCGGAAGTGTGAATGGGGCCTTAAAGCCATTCAAGCAGACCAGTTGTGTGCTGGTGGCGGCAATGCTGCACCGAGTCCTACCGCTTAATTAGGGAAATTTGTAATTATAGGAGAAACGCTTGTGCAAAATATAGTCTGAAGTGTTATAAATATTGCAACAAATGCAGGACAGAATGTGCTCCGTAATACTCAATCGTCTTTTCGGAATCAAAGTGTTGATCTGCCATATATCCAGTTACAGAGGACCTTTCACCGCTCCTGACATGCCTGTTTTAATAGCTTTATGCATTTCCCATGTAATAACGATCCTGGAACATCTCTTCTTATTATATTATATTATTTTTACTAAAAGTTATGGTTGAATTGCCACCCCTCTGTACCCTTACTGCAGGCTGCTAGCAATTCATTCATAACGTCGAGTAGAAATAATACAGGAATGGCACAACCTAGTCTTGAGAATAGATGCTCCAGAATTATTACATGTAGCTATTAAAACCGGCATGTCAGGAGAGGTGATGGGTCCTCCTTAAACAGTACGGTTTAATTGTAGCCAAAATGTTTTTTGGCTAGTAAAAAGACTTTAAATTTTGCCACAGTCCACTTTATCTTGAGGAGTGCTGGATCAGCCGTACCTTGTTCTGTGACTGTCACACGTGTTTTTTTTTTTTTTTTTTTAAATGTTCTAACTTCACCAGTCTTTGTATTTCCTCATTGGGAAAAATAACTCACTCTGTAAAGATGAATGTGTTGTACTTTAAAGGGGTTTTCTAACCCCAAACCCAATTATAATTACACCACGGACAGTTTAGTACATAAAGTAAGAAGTTACCTACTCCCTGCGCTCTGTTCCAGCGCTGAGGCCTCGGTTACTGCTCCTTCTGGTCCCCGGTGTGTAAACCTCTGAACAGGGTGACTTGTACCTCTGCAGCAATTTGCTGGCCTCAGAGGTGGTGTGTCCCTGAAATACATCTTATTGGAAGGTTGCATCTTTGATTCTGCTAATAGACCAGGCTATAGGAATAAGGGCTCGTTCACATCACCGTTTGTCTTTTCCGTTCTCCGGCTCCGTTCAGGAGCAGGAGAACGGAAAGGACGGATGGTGTACATAACTGACACCTAACTGACACCAAAGGAGCCTAAAGACCCCATAGACTTTAATAGGGTCCGTTTGGTGTCCGCTCAGAACATGATTTTTGAGCGGACATGAAAGTCCTGCATGCACTACTTTCATGTCCGCTCAAAAATCATGTTCTGAGCGGACACCAAACGGACCCTATTAAAGTCTATGGGGTCTTTAGGCTCCGTTGGGGTCAGTTAGGGGTCAGTTATGTACAGCATCCGTCATTTCCGTTCTCCTGCTCCTGAACGGAGCCGGAGAACGGAAAAGACAAACGGTGATGTGGACGAAGCCTAACATGGCATAGAGCCCCGTGCATGAGCCAACATGTCTGTCTTGATGGTCATTTATATGTAGCTGAGGATGATTCCAATTGTACATGCTTATTGCAATATAGTAAGAGGGAGAGGTTGATAAAAACCGCTTACATGTTTTGCCTTTTCAGTCATCAGATCCTTTGACGTGAATAAGCCAGGATGTGAGGTTGATGATCTGAAAGGTGGCGTGGCTGGAGGCAGTATTCTAAAAGGTGTACTAAAGGTATGACTTATTGAGATCGCATCCAAAGAATTGCCGTAGCTGTCAATGTAACTAATATATTTTCACTGTATGCCTTGTTTCTTCACTGCAGTAGACTGTGATTTTGAGTATACATGTACCAGCTTATTTGAAGCTTTTCTAATTGGTCATTTTTATTCAATAAAATGAGTAAACATAAAGGTAAGACTTATTAGTAGCTAATCTTCGCGCGTTACCTCTACCAAAGTAATATCTGCAAAACCCAAATAATTATTTGATGATCAAGCATTTGGCTTATTACTATCTCATTACCTACATTTTTAATACTCGCTACTAGAAACATATGACATCAGTCGGATGAACAGCACATAAGGGGAAAATAAAATGCACTAACTGTCAAACACAGGCAAATGCATATCCACTGCCAAACAGATGATCCACCCACAACCCTGGATGAGATAAGACAACATGCACACTCGGGGGTTATTGCCTGGTCCTTTTAGAGGCTTCCTATTTGATACATTTTGTACTTTTTTTTATTCTCTTATAATTTTTAGGTTGGTCAAGAAATAGAGGTTCGTCCTGGCATAGTTTCTAAAGACAGTGAAGGAAAGCTCATGTGCAAGCCTATCTTCTCTAAAATTGTGTCTCTCTTTGCCGAGCACAACGATCTACAATATGCTGCTCCTGGAGGCCTTATTGGTAAGCGCTGCTCTTCCTAGTGGGTAATTCATCTAGTCTCGCTATGTATACAGTGAATAGTTCAAACATTTTAAAGTGGGTGTCCAACGCAGAAATGATGCCCAACCAAACCAAACCCTCAAACCTTAGAGACATTTCATCTATAAATGTCTAGTCGAAGCACATGCCCAATGGGGACTGGTGGAGAATACGGACACAAGGCAAGTGACATGACACAGCAGAATGTCAGTCTAATCAGTGGTCCTTTACTTTGATTTCTGGGGCAGAAAACTAATAAACTTTAGTTGTGTCTAGCATTGAATGTAATTATTTAAAAGCTGAGAATACCTGGGCAGTACAGTGGCTCGGTGGTTAGCACTTGCAGTGGGTTCAAATCTGGTCAAGGACAACATGTTCTTGGAGTTTGTATGTTCTCCCCGTGTTTGCGTGAGATTCCTCCGACCCTCCAAAGACATACTGATGGGGAACTTAGATTGTGAGCCCACTGGGGACAGCAAGTGAGGATAATATACTGTCTGTACAGAACTGAAATATATGTGAATCAAATACAAACATCTTTCATTGTTTATGCCAGGTGTTGGTACCAAGATTGACCCAACTTTATGTCGTGCTGATCGTATGGTTGGTCAGGTACTGGGTGCAGTTGGGGCGTTGCCTGAAATATTCACAGAGCTGGAAATCTCTTACTTCCTTCTACGACGTCTCCTTGGAGTACGTACAGAGGGGGATAAGAAGGCTGCAAAGGTATGGTTTTAGGACAAAATAGAAATCATTCCTACTTTAAACTGCATGATCTATGCAATTCTAATAAAATATGTATTTTGCATTTCAGGTTCAAAAACTGTCTAAGAATGAAGTTCTGATGGTCAACATTGGTTCTTTGTCCACTGGAGGTCGTGTCAGTGCTGTAAAAGCTGATTTAGGAAAAATTGTTCTCACAAATCCAGTGTGCACGGAAGTAGGAGAGAAAATCGCTCTTAGCAGAAGGGTTGAGAAACATTGGCGGTAAGATTTTATATACATACTAGCAACATTTGTGTGTTATATCGACAGTATCCCCCCATAACGGTGAACTCCACTGTGCCGCCCCCACACACACACAAAGTGCTTAGCTTTCTTAAAATGGGACCTCCACAGCAGCCCATCCCCTTAACTTTGACCTTCACAGCTGCCCGCCCTTTAAACAGTGAGTTTCACAGCACCCCACTCCCTTGACAGTGACCTCCTCTTTGTGCCCCCTTCACAGTAATAATCCGCATTGTGCCCACTTAACAGTAATAACCACTGTGCTAGTAATGCCCTCTGTGACCCCTCCATAGTAGAAATCTCTATTGTGCCCCTTAACCATAATAATGCCCACTGTGCCCCCTTAATTGTAGTAATGCCCTCTGGCTCTGTGCCCCCTCCATAGTAGAAATGCCCATTGTGCCCCCTCCATAGTAATAAAGTCCTCTGTGCCCCCTTCATAGTAATAGTTTTCTGTGCCCCTTCTGTATAAAAAAAAAAAACAAAAAAAAAAACACACTAACTACTCATCTTCTCCCGTTCCTGAAGCTCAGTCTCCCCTGCAGGTACAGATCGCTCAGCAGCACTGTGGGCGGAGCTTATGAAGGTTTCCGGTCTGCAGGCTCCGCCCACACATGCTGGTAGTGCGATCTGTGTCTGCAGGCTGAATGGTGGAGCAGAGAGAAGTGCTTCACTATTCAGAGCGCCGCTGGCCTGAAGGAGGGGAGAAGCGCGGGGAGCTGAGGGATGAGTGACAGGACCCATCTCACTGCGCTCCAGCAATGAGCGCTTCCATCTGTGTTGATGAAAGAGCTCATTGCTTCTGGTCTCTGGCAGCCCCTGAGAGCCTGCACCGCGCCCCCCCCAACCCCCCCCCCCCTCTAAAATATACCACTGGTGGGCGGCATGTGGAGCGCCGTGTGCTGATTGGTCGCTGCGCATGCCCAGTGTAAAAATCTGCACACGGACACCGCGCACGCACACAGGGATTTTATTGCCTACCACTGAAAAGCCATTTTCTGGCTTTGGCTACTTTCACGCTAGTGTTTTTGCTGGATCTGGCAGGGCTCAGCACAAACGCTTACGTTACTGATAATACAATCTTCTGCATCCGTCATGAGCTCCATTGAAAGTCAATGGGGGACGTATCCGTTTTCTATTGTGTCATAGTTGAACGGATCCGTTCCCATTGATTTGCATTGTGGGTCATGACTTGATCCGTATGCTGCGATTTGCTCTCTGGTATGAGAATACAACCAAACGGAGCGGAATGCTTTTTGGAGTATTTCGTTCTGTTCAGTTAAGTTTTGTCCCCATTGACAATGAATGGGGACAAAACAGAAGCGTTTTTTCCAGTTTTGAGACCCTAGGATGGATCTCAATACCGGAAAATAGAAACGCGAGTGTGAAAGTAGCCTTTGCATATTTGTAGGACTTTAGTAGTATAGTAATGTTAAATAGAATTCACAGAGATTTTATATTTCTGCTGACTTTAAAGGGGTTTCCTAGAAACTTTATGCCCTTTATTATTATAAAGGTAATGGGGTTTTCTTTGCAAACAGAGGTCCGCTGCAAAGAATGGCTCTTGCTGTAGAGAACCGCTGGCCTCCATGAATTAGACTGTAATGCTTCATTTTCTCTGCAGAAAATGAACTTAACAATGAATTAGTATAAATGCACACATTATTTGTGCACTACAGTTATTGTATATGTTGGGAAAAGCTCCTGGTGTGTACCTTAAAGGTTCTCCAGGAATTAATACTTATTATTTTATAATAAATATATTCACTTCATTATTTAGAATGGCTTGTTTTGTCTAGGGAGCAATCATTAGGAGAAATAAAATGGCCGCCGTCCTATCAGTACACACAAAACCTGTCCTAATCACACAGCAGGACAAGTTACTTTACCTCAAAAGAGCCATAGTGCTGCGTCATCCTCCTCTCTGCTCTACTTGTCAGGAATCCTGATCCTGAATACAGGTGAATCTCTGTGGGAATGGAGATAAGGGGACATGAGAGGAGGGTGAGGTTTGGCTAATGAGCAGCAGCACTTGTTTACAGTCTCCATTGCCACAGCAACACATTACCACAGTCTGTCCTGTCCATCCTCTCTGTACCTCATGTCTCCTCATGAACTAAATTTCCCAGAGATTCAGATAAAGTTCTTATCACCTGTATTCAGGATCATAATCCTTGACAAGTAGAGAGGAAGAGGCAGCTCTGTACCTCAGTGTTGTGAAGTAACTTGTCCTCATGTGTAATCAGGACTGGTTTTGTGTAAACTACTGGGACAGCAGCCATTTTGTTTCCCCTGATTGCTCCCCAGACAAAACTAGCCATTATAACTAATGAAAGGTATTTGAGAATATATTTATAATAAAGTAATATTTAAGTATTTTCATTTTCTTAATTCCCAGAGAAGCTTTTTAAAGATCATTTGTGAGGCTCACCGCCTGGTAGGGTTGGTTTCTCCTCTGTTGGAGCAATCAGGTGTTTGAGAGACATGTGCACATGTATTTCTTTGTTAATGAGGTACTTAGAAAACCAAGAGGCTGGCCTAGCCCCTGGAGAACGGTTTAGTCCCATTTTTTTTTTTCCCATGTGGCCACTCATAGTTTTTGTCAGGGCCAGGCATCCTGATCTGATTGTTCTCGCCAGCGAATGTACAGTCAGCACATTTCTAGTTCTAATAGCAGAGACATCTGTCTGCACAGAGTGCAACCAGCGCATGCACAGTTAGGGTCTTAAAGTGGGGTTGACTTCTGGCCAATATAATACTTTATCACCCCCCCCCCCCCCCTAATCTATAAAAATATAATATATCGAACTTTCGATACCCAATCAATACTTTTCTCTGGTATCGAGCTCGATACCAGGATTGGTATTTTATCGATACTGGGCTGCGCTGCCGCACAGCCCAGTATCAGAGAACGTGGCTGCGCTGCTCTCAGCGCGGCCATGTTCTCCTCAGCAGCACAGGGAGAAGGAGGTAGTCTCTCCCGCCCCCTGTGCTGCCGCTGCAACCAATAGAGGGAGAGGAGCGGGGGGACGGGAGCACTGGCCAGCAATGCCTAGTACCGTTTCATATATAAATGCAGGCAGAAGACACACGCTGCCGGCACCTGCCTGTGACCCAGCACTGCAATAAGAGGCAATTAACCCCTCAGGTGCCACACATGAGAGGTTAATTGCCGCGGATCGCAGCGCTCTGTCACAGGCAGGTGCTGGCAGCGTGTGTCTTCTGCCTGCATTTATATATGAAACGGTACTAGGCATTGCTGGCCAGTGCCCCGCTCCCCTTTATTAAAACATTGGTGGCCAGTGTGGCTCCCCTGTCCCCAGTATTAAATACATTATTGGTGGCCAGTGCGCCCTCCCCAGCCCCCCCTTCCTCCCCCCCAGTAATAAAAGCATTGGTGGCAGTGGCCACAGGGTCCCCTCACCTCCTCCTCATTGGTGGCAGTGGCAGTGATCCTGGATACTGTTTAACTTAACAACACACACAAACATTAAGTGAAATAGATTAAATATACCCGTGCAAAGCCGGGTCCTTCTCCTAGTAAATGAATAAACAGCTATCAGTTGTATTTCCCACCAGAATATGGTGCAAATAATTACACCTCGCCATTCCTGAGATATTCCCAATAAATGACCTGCATTAGCCAATACAAGCCTGCAAGTCTTTCTCTTCATATCCCAACATGGTCACATGTCCCTTGTCAGCAAATAGAAGAATAATATGGTGGAAAAAAATTTTTTTTCAAAAACATTTTTTTTTCATTGTTTTGATACACAATAAGACTACAGAATAGGCTGTTATGTAATTTTTTTTATTTTTGTGCACAGTGAATGTCAACAATACAACGCAGAATTTTTTTTATTACTTATAGTGGCTTATGTTGCTACGTGTAGTTGTACATTAAAAGCAGATTATCCCACAAAAAACAAGCTCAAATGTATATTGTAAAGTCGAAGACGTTTTAATTTATGAAGTGAGTAAACATTATTAACCTAAAACCAGTAAACACCCCTCAGATAAATGTAATTGTCATCAGTATAATTCAGTTACAGTCAAAAGTTTTCAAAAAACTTTTAATATATCAGAGACCTATCAAAAGTTTTGATTAGTGGGCATCTGAGTGTTGAGTGGCTGAAATGTGGGCCCTGAGGACTGGAGTTGAGGAACACTGCTTTACGGTAAGGAGAGAACACGCTCTATGAGCTCTTCTCTCTCCTTGTCTAGCGATCATTGGTGGTCTCCACGCTCTGACCCCCACCGTTCAAAATCTCTGACATATCAAGGTTTTTTTTGTGGAAACTCAGTGACCCTTTAAGTGTGTACAGGGCAGAATGAAAGACTTGGTTGTCAGCAGGAAAGAAGAACAGTGCTATTCATGTGAAGTGTTTTCTGGCAAGTTGCCTTCTTCATAGCTAGCTTGTGAAACAGTGCCGAGGTTGATTGGCAACGTCACATACTGTACCAGGAGAACCCCACCATGGTTTTGTTTTTTACCCTTTGCTGTGTATACATTATATTAAAATCTTGCTTCTTTTCTTGCAGTTTGATTGGCTGGGGTCAGATAAGACGAGGAGTGACCATAAAGCCCACAGTAGATGACGACTAGAGACGAACAAAATGCTAAAACGTTTTTAAAACAGAGACACTTGCTTTATATTTATTCAGCAAGTGCTACCTACTTGGATTCATTAACTCCTCATATACCAGGCCCAATTTCTAACTTATAACTGAGCAGGTTCTCAGCACAAGAACTCTTGATGCTGCCCAGAGACCACCTGCTGTGTGACACATGAAAATTGTATGCTTTTGTTACAAAAGTATATTAGCATTTTCTTCATTCTTCCTGAGGTGGTCCAAGCCTTCGGGACATATTTCACCAACGAATGTCTGCAGAATAAATTTCAAAAAGACCAACTTTGTTTATGTATTATTATTTCTTTATCTTTGGGTGTATTTGTTTCAAATGGAAGCTTGGTAGGAATATTCTGACTCTGCCTACCATTATAAATGGGTTGTGCGGGATGCTTAAAAAAAACCTCGCCTAGTCTCCTACAAGACATTATAGTGTAATTGTCAACTTTTCCCAAGTCTTCACGTCAGTCTCAAGCTTCCATGTTGTAGACGTAGATGAGCAGCAGCCACAACACTTCCCACAGTGGGCCAAAACCTCCACCCACCATCATCTTTTAGCTGTCTCCTCTTCGATTTGGCAGGTAGGTGGACTCTGCCTACCCTGCTTGTGGATCAGGATCACATGGGTCTGATATCGCAACCTTTCAGATGGGGATTCTGGTAGAGGGCATCACGGATGGCCTGGAAATCCAGTTTCCACTCAGGGCACAGTCACATGAACACTATCCTTATCTCTGGGGTGAGCCAGAAAAAGTAGCACATGTGGCGAGGCCTGGCAGGTGAAGCACAGGGAAAGGGGAAAAATTTACACCCAGATAATGCCTTTAAGTGCACCAAGGGAATTCCTAACCCTTGGGATAGCCAGGGCCAGTCAAGATGACTATGCAAGAACCTGATCTTGTCAATCAAGGAGGGTCTGGAAGAGGAAGCAGGAGAAGCAAGGCTTCACAGCGATTAGGACCCACACTTAACTAATTTGCATGTGAATAAAAAAAAATAAATGGTCAGTGGAAAATCACTGATGTGTGAATAAACACATTAAAATCAAGAGAATGTCCTACCAATGGTCCATAAAAAAAAAAAAAATGTAATCACTGATATCATCCACATTGTCAGTGGTTTTCAAAAACCTATATACTTAAATGGGCATGTTTGGTCCACATTACGGACCTTAACAGTGCATGTCTCCGTGATGTGTAAGTAAACGCATTAAAGTTAATGGGTACGCGTGCTTGTCCGTGATTCACTGACGTGTGAATAATGCCTTATTCACACAGTGTTCGGTCAGTGATTGTGAGCCATAACTAGGTGCACATCTTTCCATTATATCTTATATCTGTGTAGGCTCCAATCCTGGTTTTGGCTCACACTCACTGACCAAAACACTGATGTGTGAATAAGGGCTCGCACACACGACCTTGGTTTTGGTCCGCATCCAATCTACATTTTTTGCGGATCGGATGTGGACATTATACTGTGTGCTGTCCATTCCGCGGCCCGCGAAGAAATAGAACATGTCCTCTTCTCGTCCTTTGTGCGGACAAGAATAGGCTGTTCTAACAAAGGGAAGGATATACCCATCTGCAAAATAAGGAATGCACATGGCCAGTATCCATGTTTTGCAGAACGCAAAGACTGCTGCGGCTGTGTGCATGAGCCTTAAGGGCGGAGAGTGGTTAAGCAATTATCTTATTACAGCTGCATGAAATTTGATTTAAGGAAGAATACACTGGATGCACTCAATGTTCAGCTTACAAATTTTATCAGAACATCTATTCCAAAACCAATGGACTGCAATCAGTTGTTTCTGTCTTCACCTTCCCTTATTGCCACCCCTCTCTGCAAGTCCGTCCATTAACAGAGTACTACACAATGCAATTAAAAATTCTAACCTACAAAACTCCAGGCTTCTACAGTTCCTCACTAAGCTCCAAGTACTAATGTACACGCCTGCGGTGGTCTGCCCATCATCTTCTCTGCGCTACTCTAATAACCTCCTAATACTCTCCTTTCCAGGATTACATCTCCCCACTTAAATGTCACACCCCTTAATAACTTGTTCCGACAAGCTTGCAATGTAATCTGAAGAAAAAGTATGTGATTATGAATGCAGTACCTGTAAATGTGTCACACTGTATAGCGCCAAGATGAAGAGCTTAATCTAGTAATAGTATATAAAAATAATTAGCATATAGTAATATCAATGTCAAATGACTTGTAAGTGATGTAGATAAGGCATCTGATAAAATGGTTGGATAGCTAGCATTCTCACAAAAAGGGTGGCCATACACAAGAGATGACCCAAACCTGCTGATTTTGGCAAGACTGACCAACCATCTAATATGTCTGGTGGTAGTGGTGTCCTGACGTAAGTTAAGGAGGATCAAGCAGTTGGAATACAACCTGCCCAGTTCTTTTGTTCTCACGTAAGATAAACTGCCACCAAGTAGTATCTACCAGTTACTCACTCCCCTCTTTCTATTGAGAACACTTAAAGGAAATGTCACCAAAAACTTTATCTGCCAGATAGTAACACACATCCATTTTTCTAATCTGTTGTTTTCTGATTGTAGATATTTATTTTATTCCATTTTCTGAACATGATTATGGGGGCGGCCATCTTGCCTGAGCTGTTCTTAAAGGGGTTATCCCATCATAATGATCACTGTTAAATCTGTTAATGATTTGACAGTGATCATTTTTGTAAATATATTTGATTAACCAATTCCCACCGTTTAGAAGAAAATTCATCCCCACTTACCTCATTATTGTCATTCGGTCTCCCCTGGTTACGGCCACCGCTCTTCTCCGGAATCCCGGTGGCCGCACTTGCGCAGAAGACTCCTCTTCTTTTGGCCGGGCCGCTTGCTGTCCTGAATGCGCACGCCGCCGCCGCGCATGCGCGATGGTGACTTCTTCCTGGCCAGAATAGTACAGAGCTGCGAACGCGCACGCCGGCTCTGTACTATACTGGCCAGGAATAAGTGACCATGTCTCATGCGTGGCAGCGTGCGCATTCAGTCCAGCGCGCGGCGCGGCCGGGAGAAGACTTCAATCAAGATGAAGCCTGCCCCTAGCCAGAATCCAGGAAGTGAACGGTGCGCTGGCAGCAGGTAAGTATGAAACGGGGCAGTGGGATAACCCCTTTAACAGCATTATCACAGCATTGAGAAAATTGCTTTACCGCAGCCCTATGGGCCATAGACACAATGGTCAGGAGGGGACTTCATTGTCTTCTAGGCTTGACCTGTGCAGAGGTCATTGTACAAGGAAAGAATAGATAAGATCTGACAATCACCTATTGTGAATGGTGGATCCCGTCTTATCTATACACAGGGGTGATATCTCCTTATAATATATAGATAACTGCAGTGAAGTGATCTGTACAAACCAAATAAAATTAAAAGGATTAAAACGTGACCCTCCCTACGGGCTCATGCACACGATCGCACAGTGTTTTGTGGCAAGAAAGTTGCATCCTACGCCAGGCAGCCCCACTGGTGTATTTTTTAAAATGTTCCCGACAACCCCCCAAGCAAACGCTTGTTCTTTGAGAGATCCTTTATTTGTGCAGGCACCTAAATTATCGTTTCTGGGCAGCAGATCGTGCTGTCTAAACAATCTACTGCTCATTGCATTGTGTAAATGCACCTTTAGCCATATAACACAGTGCGTTGCACCAAATATATGTTAACCAGACTTAAAAGTTACATGAAAACGATCTCAAATGAAAAATGACTCCTTATATGTATATCCTCATATGTCACAGTATAAGTCTTCGTCCGTCATTTTCAAGTCCGTAAAAAAAAGCGTCCTTGTTTAATCCCTGAAGTGTCCATGTTTGGTCTGTGTGTCCGTTTTCTAGCCTCGGTGTTATCGGTAATCCTTGGAAGTTGCTCGGATAAAAACACATTTTTAGAGTATCTACTATTAGGCCCCTTTCACACGGGCGCAATGCGTGAGGTGGACGCATTGCACCCGCACTGAATCCTGACCCATTCATTTCTATGGGGCTGTGCACATGAGCGGTGATTTTCATGCATCACTTCTGCGTTGCGTGAAAATCGCAGCATGCTCTATATTTTGTGTTTTTCACGCAACGCAGGCCCCATAGAAGTGAAAGGGGCTGCGGGAAAATCGCAAGCATCCGCAATCAAGTGCGGATGCAGTGCGATTATCCCACATGGTTGCTAAGAGACGGGACCCGATCTTTATTATTTTCCCTCATTATGGTTATAAGGGAAAATAATAGCATTCTCAATAAAGAATGCTTTGTAAAATGTGGATTAAGGGGTTAAAAAAGTTGCCGATCTCTTCTGTTTTCTTCAAGCATTTGCAGCCATCTAAAGGACCTGTGGTGACGTCACATCACATGGTCCATCACCATGGTGATAGACCATGTGATGATCTCAGTGAGCTCATCACAGGTCCTTTAACCGACAGCTAATGAATGAAGAAGAGATCGCAACTACGCGATCAAGTGGCTAAGGTGAGTTAAGTTTTTTATTTTTAACCCCTCCATCCACATTTTACTAAGCATTCTGTATTGAGAATGCTATTATTTTCCCTTATAACTATGTTATAAGGGAAAATAATAAATTCTCCAGAATACTCAACCCGAAACCGGACTTCAGTGATGATGTACCGGGTTCGGGTATGGGTACCAAACATGCCGATTTTTCACACGCGCGTGCAAAACGCATTACAAAAGTTTGCACACGCGCGGAAAGATCGCGCATTTTCCCGCAACGCACCCGCCTCTTATTCGGGCGTCAAACGTGACGCTGTGTAAAAAAGGCCTTAGTCTTCAGTGAAAAACAGACACACCATGGACTGCACACAGATGCCATCAGTGTTGTGTCTGTGAGTTTGATGGACCCATAGACTTCAATTGGTGTGTTTGGTCTGCATCACAGATACTGTGCATGTCTCCGTGATTTTTTTTTTTTTACTGACCTATGGTTAGTAAAAAAAAAATACTGATATATGAACAGACACATTTAAATCAATGGGTAAGTGTGCTGTCCACAAAAATGTGGACAACACGCGTCAGGGAAAAACGGAAATGTAGACAAGGCCTAAGAGCTCATGCACACTACCTTTTTTTTTCCCGTGTCTGTTCCGTGTTTTTTGCAGCCCGTATGCGGAACCATTCATTATAAAAATGGAAAATGACTGTGTGCATTCCATGTCCGTATGTCTGCATGGCCGTTCCACAAAAGAATGGAACATGTCCTATTATTGTCCGCATTACGGACAAGGACAGAACTGCTCTATTAGGGGCTGGCTCTTCTGTTCCGGAAAATGCGGAATTCAAACGGCCGGTATCTATGTTTTGCAGATCCGCAATTTGCGGACCGCAAAACACCCAACGGGCATGCACATGAGGCCTTGGTCTGTATTGTTCAGACTGAACTAAACCTATTTGTAACATACTGTTGCAGGGTTGGCAGAAAAGTGATAGTATCTGATAGTAAGTGGGGTATGTATCAAAATCCTGTTGACCATAAAAAACATCAGACCAAGAAGAATATAAATAATACGTAAATAGCTTGCGCTTACAAAAATACAACACTCAGAGGAATTTGCAATATAGCTTCACTCATGTTTATAGTTAGGCCTCACATTGATATACTACAGAATATATGATAGATATAGCTAGATAACAGACAAAAGTAAATGGCTTATCTGCAATAAGATGGAGCATTTTGGCCAACAGGATCTAGGAGGTAGAGGCTAGTGATGGTGAATCTTTTAGAGACCGAGTGCCCAAACTGCAACCCAAAACCTACTTTATCTAAAACGTGGGAGAGCATGGAAGTGTCTGACGCTAAGCTCCGGACTCGCAGGTGGAGAAGCTTGAGGGGAGTGAGGACGCTGCGGGAGAGATCCGGGCAGGTTGTCTGGTCTCGTCTGATTCGAAGTCCGGCTGTATTCCCGTTTTGTTCCGCACCCCTGGAGGCACTAAAGGAGGTGGTGAGATGAGATCGTTGATGCTGGTCTGTTTTTTCTGGCTGGGGTAACGGTGAACGTCTGGTTATTGTGAGGATGAGAGGAGCAGGGAGAGTGAGGTCAGTGGCAGAAGGTGTTTTCACAGGAATATATGAGAGGGAGAGGGGACCTTGGATGGTGTTCTCTCATTAATTGCTTCCTAACCTCAAACTGCTCTCTAACCTCCGATCTACAACTTGGCTGTGCTTGTGACCTGCATTTCTTGAACTTCTAATTGACTAACCTGGATTTGGGACTGTGTTATGTTCAAGGTTAGACTGTGCCCCCTTCCAGTAATCCTTAGTGTCTCCCTCACAGTGAGCCTCTTGTTAACACACACTAATGAACTCAGACTGGACAGAAACCAGCATTTCTTTAAGGCTACATGCACACGACAGTTGTTTTTTGCTGTCCGCAAATCACAGATCCGTCTTCCTTCTTTTTTCACATCCACATCCGTTCCGTGTGTCCGCAAATTTTGTAGGTTGTGTTTCCGTGTGTCTTCCGTTTTTTTTTGCGGATCCGCAAAAAACAAAGGAAGGCTGGAATTCTAGAAATTTAAATATCCCCACCCAGAATCCAGGTATATCTGCTGGTGAACAGAGTGTTTGGTGGCCATTTTCTGCAGTCTTTGCTGGCTACAGCGTGTGGTCTGAGTCCTTGGCTTTTAGTTCATAGGATTTGTGTTGTTTTTTTCTGGTTTTGACCATGGCAGAGGATTCTGAGGAAGAGGCCATAGCGTACTGGCTTTATACTAGGCGACGCGGACAGCAGTCCCCTCGGCTGGACGACGAACCAAGTAGAAAGCGGCGATTTTAGGTCCATCCCATTATTTCCGAACGGTACAGGAAAGGCCACTTCCATACCCTCTACACTGATCTTCGTGAGCATCCTGATAAGTTCTGGGCGTTCTGTCGGATGTCAGTGTCTGCCTTTGATTGCTTGCTGTCGTCTCTACGTACTGTCCTTACCTTCATGGACACCAATATGAGGCGCAGCATTACACCTGAGGAAAGGCTCATCGTCACGTTGAGGTAAGCAGTCTGTTATGTTATTGCTACCAGTAATGGCTCTGGCTTGTTTTAGTATTTTAGAGCTAATTTAAGTGCCTGATTTTACACCTGTGGTAATGTAACCGGAACTTACTCTGCTCTGACACTTATTTCTGGGTGTGAAATTTCCGTGAAATTGATGTCCACATTAAATATCTATATGCCTTTAATTTTTGCAATCGTTGGGCCACGCCATCATCCGGCTTTAACCACCTCAGCCCCCCTAGCTTAAACACCCTTAATGACCAGGCCACTTTTTACAATTCCGCACTACACTACTTTCACCGTTTATTGCTCCGTCATACAACTTACCACCCAAATGAATTTTACCTCCTTTTCTTCTCACTAATAGAGCTTTCATTTGGTGGTATTTCATTGCTGCTGACATTTTTACTTTTTGTGCTATTAATCAAAAATTACCGAAATTTTTGCAAAAAAATGACATTTTTCACTTTCTGTTGTAAAATTTTTCAAAAAAACTACATTTCTATATAAATTTTCTCTAAATTTATTGTTCTACATGTCTTTGATAAAAAAATCCAATAAGTGTATATTTATTGGTTTGGGTAAAAGTTATAGCGTTTACAAACTATGGTGCAAAAAGTGAATTTCGGCATTTTGAAGCAGCTCTGACTTTCTGAGCACCTGTCATGTTTCTTCAGGTGCTAGAATGTCAGGATAGTATAAATAACCCCAAATGACACCATTTTAGAAAGAAGACACCCCAAAGTATTCGCGGAGGGGCTTGGTGAGTTCATGTATCATTTCATTTTTTTCACAAGTTAGCGGAAATTGACACTTTCTGAGAAAAAAAAAAGTTTCAATTTCTGATAACTTCTGGCAAAAAAAAAAAATCTCAGACGGACTCACTATGCCCCTCAGTGAATACCTTGGGGTGTCTACTTTCCGAAATGGAGTCATTTGTGGGGTGTGTTTACTGTTCTGGCATTTTGGGCGGGGCTAAATTGTGAGCCGCCATGTAAAACCTAAAGGTACTCGTTGGAATTTGGGCCTCTTTGCACTCAGGCTGCAAAAAGCGGCACTTATGTGGTATCACCGTACTCAGGAGAAGTAGGGCAATGTGTTTTGGGGTGTATTTTTACATATACCCATGTTGGGTGAGAGAAATATCTCTGTAAATTGTCAACTTTGTATAAAATTTTTTAAAAGTTGTCGTTTACAGAGATATTTTCACACAAAGTATGGGTATATGTAAAAATACACCCCAAAACACATTGCCCTACTTCTCCTGAGTACGGCGATACCACATGTGTGCCACTTTTGCAGCCTGGATGCAAAGGCCCTAAAACCAATGAGTACCTTTAGGATTTCAGAGGCCATTTTTACGCATTTGGATTCTCACGCTTTAGGACCCCTAAAATGCCAGGGCAGTATAAAATACCCACAAGTGACCCCATTGTGGAAAGAAGACACCCCAAGGTATTCCGTGAGGGGCATGGCGAGTTCACAGAAAAAAAAATTTGGCACAAGTTAGCGGAAATTGTTTTTTTTTTTTTTTTACAGTCTCATATTCCACTAACTTGTGACAAAAAATAAAATTTTCCATGAACTCGCCATACCCCTCACGGAATACCTTGGGGTGTCTTCTTTCTAAAATGGGGTCACATGTGGGGTGTTTGTACTGCTCTGGCATTTGAGGGTCTCCGCAATCATTACACGTATGGCCAGCATGAGGAGTTTCTGCGATTCTCCGTATATTGAGCATACGGGTAATGAGATTTTTTCCGTTCAGCCTCTGCGCTGAAAAAAAAAATGAACGGCACAGATTTTTCATTCGCATCGATCAATGTGGATGAAAAAATCTCTGCCAAAATCAGTGACTGCGGTGCGGTGGGCTGGGCGCTAGCTACCTAACAAGTAGCTAACTAACTGGCGGTGATAAGGGACCCTTATGCCCCATTCACACGTCCGAAATTCTGTTTGCGGAACGGAATTGCGGACCCATTCATTTCTATGGGGACAGACTTTGTCCCGCTCGGATCCGGAATTACGGATCCGCGCTTCGAGTCTGCACTTCCGTTCGCAAAAATATAGAACATGTCCTATTCTTGTCCGCAGTGCGGACAAGAAAAAGCATTTTCTATATAGTTCTGGCAATGTGCGGATCTGCAAAATGCGGAAAGCACATTGCCGGTGTCCGTGTTTTGAGGATCTGCGGATCGGATCCGCGGATCCGTGAATCCACGGATCCGTGAATCACGGATCCGCAAAACACATATGGACGTCTGAATAAAGCCTTACAAGGGGTGTGATCAATGACAGGGGGTGATCAGGGGTCTAGATGGGGTGATCAAGGGGTTAATAGGTGAGGCGGGGGTTGGGGGGTAAGTGTAGTGTTTGGTGCAACTTTTACTGTGTTACCTGGTCCTCTGGTGGTCGATCCCAGAAAATGGGACCACCAGAGGACCAGGTAGCAGCTATATCAGACGCTGTTCATAAAACAGCGTCTGATATAGCTGTTTGATGCGATTTATATCGCATCTACAGCCTGCCAGCGATTGATCATCGCTGGCAGGCTGTAGTCCAACTCGAGCAGCTGCTTCACTGTGAAGCGTGCGTTCACGAACTGCGTCTCACAGGAACTCTCGCGTCCAAACAGAAGATCCCGGCCGCCCGCAGGACGCAATCCTGCGTACGGCGGTCGGGGACTGGTTAATGTTCATATCATCCTGTCTTGGCCCTCCATTATGGATGTAAATGGCCTGACCACACTAGTTGTGTTAAATCCTAGCAGTGTATGGAGCTAATCAACATTTTAGTAGTAGTGTTTAGCAGTTTTTGTTTTGAAAAAATTGTGCCCAAGTATGTTCTAAAAAGGGACACTGAATGGTTAGTCTTTTGGTCAACTAACATCTCTAATAAAAAGTCTGAGTTTTTACAATGTCATTCACCTTTTTTATGTTTGTTTTGTAACACAGATTCCTGGCAACTGGGAACTCATTTGCATCACTGCATTTTGAGTTTCTTTTGGGAACCTCAACGATTTCTCGGATTGTCCGCCACACTTGTCATATCATCTGGACTCGACTCCGAGAGACGGTGATGCCACAGCCCACGGCTTCGGATTGGCTTCGGATCGCTGACGGCTTCAATGACTGTGCGCAGTTTCCTAACTGCATTGGGGCGCTGGATGGCAAGCACATTCGTGTTAAGAAGCCGCCTCACTCTGGCACTCGATTCTTCAATTATAAACAATATTTTTCGGTAGTGCTTTTGGCTTTGGCTGATAGTAACTACCAGTTTATAATGGTTGATATTGGTGCCTATGGAAGCACTTCCGATGCTCGCATCTTTAGTGCTTCTAGATTGGGTGAGCGGCTTCGTGTCAACCAGCTTTCCCTGCCCGAGCCCAGAAGACTGCCCGGATATGCAGGTCCGCCGGCTCCATTTGTCATCGTGGCTGATGAAGGGTTTGCATTGACTCACCATGTAATGCGGCCCTTTCCCAGACGCGGTTTGGATGTCAGGAGGCATATTTTCAACTACCGGTTGACTTGTGCCCGTCGGTATGTTGAGTGCGCTTTCGGCATACTCTGCAGCAAGTGGAGGGTGTTTAATACATCCATACAGATGGATCCGGAGAATGCTACCCTGGTGATTCAAGCTTGTGTTGTTTTACACAACTTCACCAGGATGCACAATCCTTTCTCTGCTGTTGACCAGAACCAATATCCCACATCATCTGGTGTGGGTTTGGATCTCACTCTGCATAGACGACCAGGGACTGCAGGCATTGCAGTTCGGGACATGTATGCAGACTTTTTCAGCAGCCCTGAGGGGGCGGTGCCATGGCAGTTGGATGCTATTCGTGGTGGCCTTTGAACTCTTCTGGGCTTGTTAGTTGTTGTTTTTTTCTAGCTAGTTTCTTGATTGTATGTTGTAGATTAGTGTAGGGACTCACAAGATCATGAGAACCCTTGACGTGGGCTTGTGGGCTGAGGTTTTTGGCCATGAAAAGCTAAATACATTCAGAGTAAATAGTCTCCTCCAGTTTTTAAAAGTGTACTTACAAAAAAAAATTGAAGTCCATTAGCTTTTTCAGGCCAATAACTTTCTAATATCTCATGTCTCCAATGTTCCAGGGAAGAAGTTTTGCAATTATTAAAGTATTAATGCATTATTGCTTGTGTGTGTGTCTATCTTTTAGCTTCCCCTGTGTGTAAATTAGTAGTGTACTTTATATTGTCAAGCAACAACCACACCAAATTGAGGAAAACATTGTCTTTTTACTATTATTGTCCCCAATAAAATAAAACATACCAAACAAAAAGGTCACTCAGTTTGTGCATAAACAATAATGTCGTAAGTGACAAACTCAAATGTTCATTTACAAATTTAACAGATCCCTCGTAAATGAGGGTTGTGCATAAGAGGGCCCCTGTTGCACATTCGCCTGTGCAGGCTCCCCAGCAGGGTATTGTCCCTGGAAACTGGCTTGCGAAAAGCTGGGCATGGAATACCGTGGTGGTGGGGGTACAGAAGGTCCTCTCATTGGTGGCTGGAAAGGTGTCATTTGTGGAGGGATGGTATGGGGAGCCAAGATTACCTGGCGGCGGAGATTGTCAATTAAACAATGAATATCCCCTTGGTAGGGTGATGCATACATTTCTATGACGCTAGCTATGGACGACATACACCCACTTTGGCGCTCAGGAGGTACACGCCGCAGCAATGGCGCCATTCCCCTCATCATGATCTCCTCCTGCACATCATCCCTCTTCCGGGCTAGATAGTCCACAAATTGGGAATCAATAACTTCCCGACTAGCTAGGCCGGAAGAAGGATGAGGGCAAACCCTTCTGCGCCTGGTTCGTGGGGCTGGTGGAGGGCTCCCTTCAGCTGGCCTGGAGCTTTCCATTGTTGGGGGTTGGTTTTCTTCGGCGGGTGTTGGGTTTGGGCTGGATGGAGCCGAAAACACGGCCGGAGTTTCGGCCACATCAAGGTCGGAATGGTCCGAGTCCTCCTGCTCTGGATCATCCAAGCTGTCCACGGTACTGAAGGGAACATGACAGAACCAAAACAGACATCATTAGACACAACTAGCATTATTAATATACTATTATTTTTTCATTATATAGAGCAGGATTTCAAACATAAGCATATCGGATTCCAAATAATCTGTAAGAAAACATAAACATAAAATCCCCTGCCTCAATATGGCGTCCTGTTGCTTTAAATATGGTCACCATAGTTGCAAGAATGAATGTTCATTCATTGTTCTTTACATATGTTATACTGTCCACAAATTTCAAACATAACAGAGCAATTCACGATATATAAAGGGATAGGCCCTATAACATTGCATAACATCAAATCTTTAATAAGATCCCCTTGAAATAAAAGATCTTTAAAACATACCAGAGATGGTTAAACGGCGGACCTCCAGCTGCTGGAAAACTACAACTACCACAACATCCTCCTGTAGACCGATAGCTGGAGACAGTTCAGTCATGCTTGTAGTTGTAGTTTCCACCCATCTGGAGGGACACAAGTTGCCCACCCATGAAATATACAAATAGTGGACATTGAACACCAGTTTGTCAAACATGTTTGTGAAAAACGAGTAACAACACTTACGGCCTTAATTCCATGACTGGTGTCAGGAAACGCAATTGTTCTGTGTACAAGTATGGCCATTTCCGAGACCCCCCTTCTCCACTGCGACCCTTTTCATTCAGTTCACGCCGGTATTGGTCGCGACAACTGTTCCATCGCGTTTTGGTTTGTTTGACTGTGAAAACATCCATAATAAAAAACAGAACATTAGTTTTTTACGGAAAAAACAAAAATAATCTAATAATGAGGATAAAATGGGAAAACTTGACATACATGCTCAAAAGGATCGAAGAAAAAGGACAGAGTACTATAGGGGCAAAATCAATAACAGGCTGCATGCAGCCTATATATCAGGCGAGAATATCCATATGACGCACACTGGAACTACATGTCCCAGGAATGTCCCAGTATGAGTTATGTCTGGGTATACATGTAATGGTTTTGAACATCATAAAGCAGGGATTACTATGGTTGAAAACATACACTGTCACCTGAACAGGCCAAACGCCACAGCAGGAAAACATTGTCGTTTGCTAACAGTCTGAACAGGTGTGGCAAACTGCAGCGTTTGAAAACGTACAGGAACACTCAATGCATATAAAAAGACACACAAGGGCTATGGTGGACAGTACATTGGATACTAATGTGTACCACATGGCTGAATAAGGTGAATATTGGGAATAGGCCTTTCACAATAGAATAATCTGTCGGGAAAGGGTACACATGTCTCCATATGAATTCAAACAGGTCCACATGTGTCCCAAACTATTAAAAGCCGCACACTGTGTTTATATCAGTACTGTGTGCTGTTGCAAAGATCCAAGCGTGCATTAAACATGTCTGTCTTAACACATTTCTCTACACAGAATGAAATACTATCAGGCCCAGGGATAAACAGAAGTATGTGGACCAAACTGACACTTATATTTCCACATGGGCTTAGTGCACATGAAAATAGGGACAACACAAGGCCAGGGACACAAAAACACTTAGTTTCCACTAACCTAAATCGGCACGACCTTTTTTATCTGCTCGGTCCCATTCGCCGGGCTTCAGTCTTCTGGTGACTTTCTCCCATGACGCATCTTTTTTCACCTTGTCATGGTAAATATTGCTCCTGGTGTCCCAAAGCTCAGGCCGTTCCTGGACAAGAGTAATGAGCTTCTCCACATTGAACCGTGCCATTATGGAAGGAGCACTTGCCCAAACAACTCACTAGGAAATAGTGTCTGGCAAGGATCTGGCCTAAACCAGTTTCTTAAAAGTACCTGTACAAGTGCCCTGGTTTTCAAGCAACCATCCGCAAAAAAAACGGATGCGGATGACAAACGGATGGCTTCCGTTGGTCATCCGCATTTTTTGCGGACCCATTGACTTGTATGGGTCCGCAAACCGTTTTTTGCGGACAAGAATAGGACATGCCATATTTTTTTTGCGGCCGTGAAATGCGGACAGCGGACGCGGACAGGCAACGGAAGAGGCATCCGCATTTTTAACGGATCCATAGAAATGAATGGGAAACCAACGGATCCGCAAAAAAAACGGAACGGAGGCCGCAAAAAACCACTGCCGTGTGCATGTAGGCTAACTCTCAACTAAATAATCTGAGACCACCAGAAACTATAGCTGCCTTAAATTTCCTTTGGATCCAATGCCACACAAAAAGAAAGATCAGCATGGGGTTAACGCTAAGAAATGCTTAGGTGTGGGAGTGGGGTTGGAAACAAGGCAGAAACAAAATGCCTTGAGTAAATTCTCGACACCTACAACCTCCCCATTGAGAACCTGTTGCCCTAGGAAAGAAATAGGGGAGGGGACTGATTTTGGCCTGGAAGAAAATATACACCTAAATGCCCCGGAAGGGAAGGAAATAAAGGTTGTAATAGGGGATTCTGACCCAAAAATGGTTAAGGACATCCTATATACTGTTATGAGGTTGGATCCCTGAGAGAGAGGAGAGAGAGTAAGGTTTTTTTTCCCTTCCAACATATTTTTAAATGATTAAAATCATTTCATTTAATGTACATGGGTTGAGAGAAATGATGAAAAGCTTTGCTATTTTTGATTGGTTGGGGAGATACCTGCGGGCCATCATCTGCCTTCAGGAAAAACACTTAGATCAAGAACTGATAGCTTGTAAAAAAAAGATAGGCAGAAGCACGATATCATTTTATATATACATCATATTCGAGGGGGGTATCTATCTTAGTACACAATAAAGTACATTTTGAATTTATGGCAATTAAGGCGGATGACTGTGGCAGGTATCTCTTCTTACAATGTAGGGTTAATGGTGTACCGATGGTTGTCGCAAACATATACATTCCTCCTTCATACAAACCTGAGGTACTGTATGAGTTGCAGAAATATAAGGCCTGGAAACTAGGGAAAGGTGCAGGTCACCTCCTAGAGAAACCCTAATCAAAGTCCTGACTGACTGCAAGTATGAACTGATCCCAAAGGTAGGTGAGTTCATACAAAGGAACCTAAAGTCCTAACTCACCCTGTGGGACCCTGGTACTAATGTCAGGACAAGAGACAACCTGTTCCTCCAAAAGGTAGGACGAACAGGAGTCTCCCTCAGGCCTAAACACAAATGACAAGGAAAAGAGCAACACAAGAAAAGCCAAATAAACAAAAGGGGAAGAAGACACTTAACTTTAAATGGCTATGAAAGCACAGGAACTCCTCCAAGATCCAAACACCAGCAATCGACAACAAGACTGAAGCTATAAAACGCACAGCATGGTGGGAGAAACCACAATAAATAGGGAAGGTTAAATGACCACAAAAGCAACACCTGAGGCAAGGAAGCTGTCAGATCAAACCACGTGTTGCTAGTCTCACTGATCTCCTGGCATTCGGTGACAACCCATGCAGGCTGACGAACTGACCATCAATCAGATTCACCCCTGCCCACTGTCGATAAACACCTCAATCCCCACAGTCTTGGACTCTAACGCCACCTCGGCAGCCAGGAGCAATCTGGTACTACCAGTCAAAGACAAATGCACGTTCTCTGACTCCCCTCTCACCCCTCCAAGAGTCAGATGGGAATTAGACGTCCCCTAATTGTCTCTTTTGTCTGCAGAAAAAACACACTCACTTTCTTCGATTAACACGCTTAAAAGCAGATCCAGGAGTAGCTCCCCCTAATTGCATGGGTTCGTTCCCAAGCATAAAGCCAGGAGTATCTTCACCCAAAGTGTCAGAGGAAGATGATACGTTATGTGATAGTACGTTCTGAGAGTGGGGGCCCCTAGATCTCTCTCTCAGGCGTCTATCAATAGATACTGTAATAGACGGCTTCCAGAGACTCAGGATTCTCATGAAAGGCCAAAGCGTCCATCAGCCTCTCTGATAATCCCTGACAGACTTACAGATAGCCATTAGATCATAACCCAGGTCGAAGCCTACACAGTCCACACTGCAGCTCCTGAGGTCCAATACAGAGGGGGACAGATTGGCCTAGGGCGAAAGGCCTAAAGAAGTGTCACCCTAGATGTTCAGTGAAGAGAGCTACTGTAGCCCATGATTTAGTCTATAGTGTCAGGAATTGGAGCACCATTAGGGACTGAGAGCCACTGGCCACAGTCAAGAACTTCATTTTGGGGAACAAGTACTTGTACCATTTTGGGGTACATAGGATAAGTGACATGATAATTATTTTCCAGAAGGGCACATTATGGACACATCTGTACCATTTATGTATAGCATATTTATTATTATCCCTGTAATCACGTTATGGAGGCGGATAGGATACAAAGGGAGCTCCTCTCCGTATGTAACCCACTTAGATGCCACGGTCACTATAGACCATGGCATGTAAGCAAGGGTGGTTTTGGTATTTCTGGGGCTCCAAGAAAAGTTATATCTGGGGGGCCCTGTTGAAGCTACGCCACCTTTACACTGCAAATAGGGAAACCCTTATTTGCCCCCTGGTAAAGTAAAATGCCCCCTGATGTGCAGCTCACACAATATGAATACTCATTTAACCCATGACAAATGAGCAGATCTCTCCGCTCTGTATGGGCTCTAGGCACAGCAGACACGTCATCTCTTAATGACACCTGTGCCTTGGGCACTATGTATTTGCGTGCTCTGCTTGGTGGACAAATCTGCCCCTGCTTCTAAGGGGTTAAATACCCACAATCCACATTATCTCTGATCGCTTTGTGGCAGCAGGGTACATTACAGCTGACACCCACTGCTAATGGTGTCAGCTGAGTGCCTGAGCTGGTGCTACCACTACGCTGTGGGACTATGGACAACTACTCTGAACTACTTCATTGACTGTATAACGCAAAAGACACAAAAGTAGAATATTTCATTATTTTTCTTTCTAGTCATAGCATTCTCCCCCACAGTAAGCTCATAAAGGGTCTTGGCACTGCAGAACTTGAGTCGTCTTTATTATGTCACAGAGGTAAGGAGTCCTCAGTAAGCACCAGCATACAACACACAGTCCCTTTGAGGGCTTTAAGGTGGATTCAAACGGTCCGATTGAGCGGCCGATTGTCGGCAAATTCACATGCAGCGATCTCCTTCACTGTATGAGGATCGCTATAGCAATCCCTAATCCTTCACTGTATGAGGATCTCTATAGCAATCCCTAATCCTTCACTGTATGAGGATCTCTATAGCAATTCCTAATCCTTCACTGTATGAGGATCGCTATAGCAATCCCTAATCCTTCACTGTATGAGGATCTCTATAGCAATCCCTAATCCTTCACTGTTGAGGATCTCTATAGCAATACCTAATCCTTCACTGTATGAGGATCTCTATAGCAATCCCTAATCCTTCACTGTATGAGGATCTCTATAGCAATCCCTAATCCTTCACTGTATGAGGATCTCTATAGCAATCCCTAATCCTTCACTGTATGAGGATCTCTATAGCAATCCCTAATCCTTCACTGTATGAGGATCTCTATAGCAATCCCTAATCCTTCACTGTATGAGGATCTCTATAGCAATCCCTAATCCTTCACTGTATGAGGATCTCTATAGCAATCCCTAATCCTTCACTGTATGAGGATCTCTATAGCAATCCCTAATCCTTCACTGTATGAGGATCTCTATAGCAATCCCTAATCCTTCACTGTATGAGGATCTCTATAGCAATCCCTAATCCTTCACTGTATGAGGATCTCTATAGCAATCCCTAATCCTTCACTGTATGAGGATCTCTATAGCAATCCCTAATCCTTCACTGTATGAGGATCTCTATAGCAATCCCTAATCCTTCACTGTATGAGGATCTCTATAGCAATCCCTAATCCTTCACTGTATGAGGATCTCTATAGCAATCCCTAATCCTTCACTGTATGAGGATCTCTATAGCAATCCCTAATCCTTCACTGTATGAGGATCTCTATAGCAATCCCTAATCCTTCACTGTATGAGGATCTCTATAGCAATCCCTAATCCTTCACTGTATGAGGATCTCTATAGCAATCCCTAATCCTTCACTGTATGAGGATCTCTATAGCAATCCCTAATCCTTCACTGTATGAGGATCTCTATAGCAATCCCTAATCCTTCACTGTATGAGGATCTCTATAGCAATCCCTAATCCTTCACTGTATGAGGATCTCTATAGCAATCCCTAATCCTTCACTGTATGAGGATCTCTATAGCAATCCCTAATCCTTCACTGTATGAGGATCTCTATAGCAATCCCTAATCCTTCACTGTATGAGGATCTCTATAGCAATCCCTAATCCTTCACTGTATGAGGATCTCTATAGCAATCCCTAATCCTTCACTGTATGAGGATCTCTATAGCAATCCCTAATCCTTCACTGTATGAGGATCTCTATAGCAATCCCTAATCCTTCACTGTATGAGGATCTCTATAGCAATCCCTAATCCTTCACTGTATGAGGATCTCTATAGCAATCCCTAATCCTTCACTGTATGAGGATCTCTATAGCAATCCCTAATCCTTCACTGTATGAGGATCTCTATAGCAATCCCTAATCCTTCACTGTATGAGGATCTCTATAGCAATCCCTAATCCTTCACTGTATGAGGATCTCTATAGCAATCCCTAATCCTTCACTGTATGAGGATCTCTATAGCAATCCCTAATCCTTCACTGTTGAGGATCTCTATAGCAATCCCTAATCCTTCACTGTATGAGGATCTCTATACCAATCCCTAATCCTTCACTGTATGAGGATCTCTATAGCAATCTCTAATCCTTCACTGTATGAGGATCTCTATAGCAATCCCTAATCCTTCACTGTATGAGGATCTCTATAGCAATCCCTAATCCTTCACTGTATGAGGATCTCTATAGCAATCCCTAATCCTTCACTGTATGAGGATCTCTATAGCGATCCCTAATCCTTCACTGTATGAGGATCTCTATAGCAATCCCTAATCCTTCACTGTATGAGGATCTCTATAGCAATCCCTATTCCTTCACTGTATGAGGATCTCTATAGCAATCCCTAAGCCTCATACAGAATCATGGCTTCTGAGCAGCAGAACCCTGTTTAGACCACACGATCGGCTGCTCAGAAGCCATCATTGGTGGTGCCTGCAAGAGCGACAGGATCACCTGAAGAACGAACATTTCACTTGTTCATCGGGTGATCAGCGGCACATTTAGTTGACCAGATTGTCGGGAACAACCGTTCGCAGAAACGGTTCCCGATAATCGGGACGATTATTGGTGCGTCTCAATGCTCCTGTACTGTGGGGGGAATCTAAAGGCGGCCATACACATTCAGTATGATCGTTCGGCCAACAGCTTTCTCCCCAACTACCTCATAAACGTACATTTTTAGTCTGGCAGAGCATCTATGCGTATTCCCCGACATCGTCTGTCAGGGGAGAGTCGGGAGCCCCCCACACACATTAGAGTGTCGGCCAAACCTGCCGACAATACACAAATGTGAGTAGAAAGATAAAATCTCATGTGTATGACCTGTAATCAACTGGAAAAAAAAAGTAAAACTGGCCCCATGTTGTAGGTAGATCCAAACTGACAGAAGGCAGAGCAACACAAATAGGCGGGGTCAATAATACCATAGTTTATCAGAAAATACCACCCCTGCAGAACCAAGAAGCTGCCCTTCTGTGGTGGACAACAATGACGGCCATGTTCTGTCCTCCTCCAATTGTCTATATTAAAAAAAATGCTTTTAGTGCCTTAGATGAGGGACACAGCACCAAGCAAGGCCTTCCTATAGCATCCAATGTGGACTACCCCTAGTAATACGTGCACCCCTATAGTGCCTGCAGTAGTATGCTCCCCAAGTGGCCAAGAAGGAAAACATAAAATACCTGATTCAAGTTCCACTGCAGGCAACAGGTCTTTTCCAGCCCGCGTCATTTCTACACTGCCTCACAATGGCCTGCGTGGTGAATAGCAGGGCAGGAAGCCATGGTCTCTCATGCCCTACCGCAGTGTCCAACCGTATCACCATCCTGCGGACAGCCATACTATTGAATTCAGGGGGGCATCCGATCACTATATGAGAAGGGCTTTGGTGGCCTCCAGGGCATCGCCCCTCCGGGAAACTTCCATGTAGGATCTATGGTTAGCCTGCCCCTGACTTAGGCCCCATTCACACGTCCGCAAAGCACGGACACCGGCCACATGGCCTGCACTATAATAGAAAATGCCTATTCTTGTCCGCTATAGCAGAACGGATGCGGACGTCTGAATGGAACCTAAGGTTTTAGTCGAAATTTTTAATTGCCAGATCAGGCTTCATTCACATCACCGTTCAGCCTTTCCGTTCTCCTGCTCCGTCCCCCGCGGATTCGGCACATAACGGTGATGTGAAGGAAGCCTGAGGACCCCATAGACTATAACGGGGTCCGTTAGGCTTCCGCTCAGAGGAAGATTTTTGAAGCGGTGTTAGGTTTTTTTTGTTAAGACATTTTTACTGTCACCATTTTGGGGCACACACAATGTTTAATTTTGGGGGGCAGTAAGAGCAGACGTGCACCATGGAGAGGAAAGCAGTGCCCTGTAATGTAATGGAGGGGGACGATAAACCTCCTTAAATGCTGCAGAAGGAGGGCCACATTATAAAGCCCAGTCCTGCGATAGTGTATGTTACACGCTGAGGAGAAGCAGCCTGTCCGCTACATACACATGTATAGAAATGCATATATCCGTATGAATATACATATACGAGCGTGTGTGTTATGCGGGCGGCGGTGTGCTGGGCACGGGCTGCGGCCGCCTCCGCTCTCCCCCGCCCCGGGGCGCCCTGCTCCCGCTCTGGGCCCGGGCCTGGCCTTGGCTCTGTGCTGAGCAGCCAGAGCGCCTCGCACGCGGCCTCCCCCTTCCGCATTTTCCTGAGGCTCTGCGGCAGTGACGTCTACTGCTGACGGCGGCCCAGGCCAGGAGAGCTGCCCGCTCTTTTTTTCCTCTCCCTCCTTCCCCCCTCTCTTTCTCTCAGCCATCGAGCTCGGCCCCTCCCTTTCTGCCTCTCGCTCTCACTCTATTACCTTCCCCCCTCCCTTCGAATCAGCCATCGCGAACAGGCCTAACGGACAAGGAGCCCCGGTGCCGGTGCACGGAAGGAACTGCGGCAACATTTGCAAGTAAGGCCGCGGCGGGAGAGCGTGCGGGGGCCTGGGCGGGAAGAGGGAGCAGTCGTGAGGGGAGCTACCAGGCCGAGAGGGCGGCTGGCTGGGCTCCGCTGCGGCTTCCTGGGCTCTGCCTAATTATGCTGCAGAGAGGAGCGGGCAGGAGCCGGGGCAGCCGCCTCCTCCGCCGCCAGGCCTCGCGTTTCTCTCACGTTATCACGTTTGCCGGTGTGAGGAGGCACAGGCCGCGGCCTTGTGTGGCCCGCTCCTAGGCCTCCGTACGACCGCTTGCCCTTCCAGGCCTCAGAGGAGGCCGCAGCTAGGCCGGAGTGGGGGCGGAGGTATGGCGGCCTTTCCGGCCTTATCTCACAGGACACGTAATGTACACACGGCCCTGCGTGTACCGTGCGGTTATTAGCGCTCCACTATATCGTAGTCGTCACACAAGTCGTGTATTTTATGGCGACAGTGAAAGCAAGATGGCGACAGCCCAGATGCTGCATGCGAGGGAGGGGGGGGGGGCGCCGCCATCTTGAATTACTGAGAGGGAATAGACAGGCAGGGCGTAGGAGGAAGAAAACCGCACGGCTTGTCCTAGTTAGTCAGGCGTGGCTAGGGTAGTGTGTATAGGGGCCTGACAGCCTCCTACGTCACCACAGGGGGGGGTCTTCCATCCTGGTGCACTGCAGATTATGTATTATGGGGGGGATCTGATCCACCGCAGAGAAGACCCCCCCTGTCACCCCCACATCTCCGGCCACTTCCCCAATCACAGTGACATCTGCACAATATCTATACACACCTGCTGTGGATTTAGATAGAAGCCCAGTTCCAAAGGGCACTTTACTACTTTTGCAAAATGTGAGTTGGATTTAAATAAAAAAAAAAAAAAATCATTGGAATAGATTTTTTATTTTTTTTTAAACAAAAATATGCATCCATTCTGCGGCCTAAAGATAAGGCTTGGGGGCCAATTCCACGACCTGAATCCAGCGGCAGCCGCGTGGAATCTGCCGCCAAATGGTGGTTTAACCCTGGGTTCAGACCTGAGCGTTCTTGAAACGCGCGTTTTTGCAAATAGGAAACGCGCGTCGTATGCGCGTTCTTGTGAATAACTACTGTGGTGTCAATCACAATACGCGCGACAAACGCCCCAACAAAAGCTCAAGTACTTGTTTATGCGTAGGGCGTTTTTAAAACGTGAAAATGTGAACCAGTCCCATAGGGAAGCATTGGTTTGCATGTGTTGAGTGTTTTACAGCGCGTTCGAACGCGCTGTAAAACGTGCAAGTGTGAACTTAGGGTAAGAGTACTTTCACACTTGCGTTGAAGGATTCAGTCAGGCAGTTCCGTCAACGCAACTGCCGGACAGGTCCGTTAAAACGCTTGAAAATGGAATTCATTTGCAAACCGATCCGTTTGCAGATCCATTTGACAATTGTATTGAAATAACGGATCCGTCTTTCCATTGTCATCTGTAAAAACGGATCCGTTATTTATTATTTTACCATTTTTTAAGGTCTGCGCATGCGCAGAGTGGAAGAACGAATCCGTAAATGCGTCAATTTTCAATGTCTGATCCGCCCTTAATACATTTCAATGGAAATTGTTTCCTCATTTTTGGACGGAGATAAAAATGAAACATGCTGCGCTTTTATCTGCGTCCAAAAAACATGACTAAGGACTGAACTGATGCAAACTGAACGGATTGTTTTCCATTCCGAATGCATTAGGATAAAACTGATCAGTTTTTTTCCGTTATTGAGCCCCGAGGACGTAACTCAATGACGGAAAATAATAACGCTAGTGTGAAAGTGCCCTAAAGCCATGACTAAACCAGGGAAGGACGTCTCCTTTCTTGGCGCGGTTCTTCAGAAGGATGCCACGGCAGGGGTCTGCTCGTGCCACATATAATTGGAGCGGGAGGGCAGCATTGCCCCAGTAAGCAGTTTTGAATAAGCACCTATGTACGCAGAGATTTAACCCCTGAGAAAATATGGGAGGGGATGCGTCTGCTTTTTTCGTATTGAAGCCCCATCCTCAAGATAGGTCATCGGTATCAGATCAGCGGGCACCGTTTGAAGAGAAAGCGGAGCTGGTACCAGTGCTGCCTTCTCTTCTTGTGGAGAGCAGTGTGATTACAGCAATGGCGTCCCCATTCTCCTCTATGGGGAGGATTCTTCCTATTCCGTTGAACAGACGGAAACGTCCCATAGAAGTGAATGGGGAGGTCATAGTTGTAATTACACTGCTCGCTGCTTCAGTTGCAATGGCGAGCAGGTAAACGGAGAAGGCAGTGCTTGTACGAGCTCTACTTTCTATTCAAACAGCTGATCAGCAGTGGTGGCCGGAGTCAGACCCCTGACGATCCTGAGGATAGGTCATCAAAAGAAAAAAAGCGGACGACCCCTTTAACGGCTCCCCCTCACCAACCTCAGCTTCACAGGTATATTCCAGTACAGGCCTGTAGGTGGCAGCACTGCATTGGAATATACAGATATCTACATTGAGTAATGGATTCCATTATTGAATAGACTTGGCAATCCATTGACTGCATGTTAGATCAAAAGAAAAAAAAAGTACATTTTTTTTCAGGAATTAAAACACAAGAAAAACAATATAGTTGTGGTTATAATTGTACTGATTCGGAAAATGAAGGTAACAGGTCAGTTTTACTGTATAGGGACAGCCATAAAACAATGGCAGAATTATTTTTTTTCCCCAATTCCACCCCATTTAGAATTTTTTCCAGCTTCTCACTACATCGTATGCAATAATAAATGGTGCCACTAGAAAGCGCAGCTTATGCCGCATTAACGGAAAAATGAAAAGGTTATGGATCCCGAAAGGCCGGGAGGAAAAATCCTCTGGGGCTCGGGGAGATGAATTGTGTTCTCTGGTTTCACAATACATCTATTTTTTTTTTTTTATCTGCCCAGAGTAACCAAACACTATTGGGGGGGAGGGGATCATCTTCCTAACGCCAGAAAAGTGGCTGTAAAACGGCACAAGTTGTATGTTTGTGACCTTTTTAAATGCAACTTTTTTTGGGGAAAAGTCGCTAGTGCCTCTTTTTACATTGCCCTCACCAATTTTTACAAAACAGCGTGACCAACAGCCGAGACCGATTTCTCTTCGTTTACACCAGTGTCCCGTAGCTCTGAGCTGTCGTAGATTTTTGGTTAGGAACACAGACTGCAGGCGGAGGCGCCTAATTTCTGACGAAGTGTGTGCCCCATCATAAAGGAGGCGCAGTGGATATCGGGACCAGCGCAGAAAGCTTTTATAAATCTACCATTGTGCCCCATGTGCCTGGTTTTCATGTCGGGAGGATGCTTCCACGCCCAGTGAAACGTTAGAGCAAAGCATGCTGGGTTTGGTTAGCAATTACAGCTGGTAATAGGAAGCTCTGCATGTAAGCATCCTGGATATGCCATGAACGTCAGATATCTGCGACCTGCCCCTAACGCCAGAACACGGCCTCAAATGTGAGGGAGCCTGAACTGCGCATGTGCAGCCACCCTCCAGTCATTTCTGTGGGAGTTCTGTAAATGGCCAAGTGAGTGCGCTCGACTATTATTCCCTTAGAAGTGAAAGGAGGGTGCCTGCGCATGAGCAGCACACTCATTCATATTGGGGGGCCCCGTTCTGGAGATAGGAGCCGGTCCCAGAGGTGGGGCGTACACCTGTCTGGCATATTCTAGCAATGTCTTAGATGGGTGTAGCCCTTTTATTATCTGTTGTGTCATTTGGCATCATGGCGATGATTATGCTATGTTTGAATTATGCTAATGCTTTTTTTTTTTCTTCTCATAGAAAAATTAGCTAATGATTGTTCAGCGTCATGGAAGAAGATGTCGCCGAGCTTGCGCTGCAAACAGAGCCGCATGCTTTTTTTCATACTTCAGGTACTGGATGTGCTTCTATGTCCCACATGTGATTGCATGCATAAGATGGAGTAATGCACACAACACCATTAGGGTCCATTTACACAACCATGTGTGTTTTGCAGATCCGCAAAACACGGACACCGGCAATGTGCGTTCTGCATTTTACTGACCGCACAACGCTGGCACTCTCATAGAAAATGCCTTTTCTTGTCGGACAAGAATAGGACATGTTCTAAATTTTTTTCATTTTTTTTTGCGGAACCGGAAGTGTGTATCCGGGTGTGACATAGTGTATCCCCATAGAAATGAATGGTCCACAATTCCGTTCTGCAAAAAGGATATCTGGCTGCTGGATGAAAATCTCCAGGGGGATCAGTTTCTAATGAACAGTTCTCTCTTATTACCACTAGGTGGCAGAGGAGTCTGGGGAAGGAAACCTTCAGCTTGTTCTCCTCCTTAGTAAAGAATATCAATTTCCGGGACTGTTTTCTCAGAAGCGACCAAAGGGCTCGATGGGAGTTTTCACCAGGAATTTCACTGTTAAACCGGGCACATGGCCCAGATTTACTAATCCTAAAGATGGCGTAAGCCTAGACGGGTTGTCTAGCCCTGCACCACATTTCTCTGAGTGGCTCAGGCTGGATGATGAATGTGGAGCAGAGACAGACACTTTTCTCTTACTCTGTACCAACTATTGGTTGGCTTACTTTGAGACAGAGTTATGCCAGAACTTGCGCATCTTAGACCTCACTCCATTCCTGCAAAACATGTCCTACAAAAGCTTAGAAACCCCAGATGAATCAAATTGCACCAATTTTTAGCCGGGTATTTGGCGCGGGCACGTTGGTAAATCTGGGCCATTGTTTTGTAGGGTTACCGTACTTTTAAAACCTTATGCAAATTAACAGTAAGAGCACTGAGGGCAGGCCCAAGCCACTCTGAGCACCCTTGCTTCTTCTGCATCCTCTGCGTGCCCCCCACCTTGATTAATAAGGTTGAGCAAAATGACTGTGCATGAACCTTGCCCTTTCAATCAAGGAGAAGGGGCTGGCAGGGGAAACACCAGGAGCAAGACTGCACAGAGTGACCTGGACCCACCCTCAATGTGGGTACAAATATTCTCCAGAAGGAGTTAGGTGAATCGCTAAGGCCTCATGCATGCGGGAGGAATGTGTGCGCGGTCTGTTTTTCTGTGGACCCATAGAAATGAATGGGTACACATGCAATGCGGATCGAACACAGGTGCAAAATGCGGTTGTATGCATGAGGCCTAAATGAAAGATATCATTCTGTTCAGCTGATCTAGCCGTACAAGTCTTTTTGGCTGATTTAACTGTTTTTGGGTTTTTTAGCAGCACCATCAAACGCAGCATGTAAATTAACAGCCACATGGACCATACCATTAGTCTGTTAATTTACATTGTGTTGCTCTGAAGAAGTGAATAGCCACTTCTCCAGGTGCCCAGTGGCTTCTGGTTAGTCATACCTGCCCCAAACCCTACAGAACCCCATGATCCAGAGGGAAAGGGAGATCTCAACTATACAGAGGTTGCGCAAAGTGGCATTCTGTAAACTTCCGTATGTTTACGTGGCACGGTTGGGAGGAGTTAGTAGTGCCGGTCAGCATATGTCTTTCATTAAGATGACTGTTTATACAGTGAAACTCACCACCTCTGCTTTGTTTTTATGTCACTATTTTGTAGATCCGGGAGCCCCTCACCTTAATGGTAATGAGATAATTGTGGAAATCCAGGAGACTGTCTTTGTTGCAGATGGAGATGGAGGCATGGCCGTTCAAGGATTCCACGATGACGCCGACTCTGTTGTTATTCAGGATGTAATTGAAGATGTGGTCATTGAGGATGTGCAGTGCTCTGACATTTTACAGGGAACACGGGCATCGGAGACTGTAATAATTCCAGAGCAGGTTTTAGAAGATGAGATTGGGCCTGACACAGAGGAACAGGAGCTGGAGGAAGATGTATTATCCAATTGTGATGTTCCTGAGAATGTTTTGGACTCTGATTTAGTGACAGGAGCGTTGACTATTGGCAGGCGTGAAAGTGCTGTTCATCCAGATCATATAGCAGAGGATGGTCTTGGTGATGACATGATTTCAGAAGAGGTCCTTGTCGCAGACTGTGCTTCTGAAGCCGTGATTGATGCTAATGGCATTCCAGTGCATGGTCCTGATGGGGAAGAAGTAAATTGTGACGACTACCTTATGATATCTTGTAAGTTACAGCGACTAATCTTTCTTATATACAATCGTAAACTGTAATAATCAGAAAAAGGAGGATTTTTCATTGACGACTTGTCTTTCACATAGGACCTCGGTGTGGGATCAGTAAGCGACTGACCTATACGACTTCCCCATATGAAAATGAAAGTTCATTTTCACTGTTTTAGATGCGGCGGTGCATCTGTACATTTGCATGTATCTGGTGTACTGCAGTTCAGCCAATTTACATTAACTATAGTATCCCTTTAAAGGGAAGCACCAGATTCTCAGTATATTTAAGAGTATATGGCTTTACAGGGTTAAAGGGGTTCTACGGGCTCTCCTATATTGATGACCTATCCTCAGGATAGACCATCCATAGCAGATCGGCTGGGGTCTGAGGATAGGTCATCAATATAGGAGAGCCTGGAGAACACCTTTTCATTTTTTCGATAGGAATGTTTACTAGAAGAGAGGTGAAAAACCGTTCTTTCTGAGACTAAAAACAAAAATTTGTGATATGAATATAGCCACCACTAACGCTCTGTTAGGGAACAGCAGTTACATACTGCCTTTTATACGACCAGTGACAATGTGGTCTCTTATCCTGCCCTGTGGTAAACCTGAGAGAGAGAGCGAGGATATGCTGAAGTATCTCTGGCCTTCTGACTGGTGGCAGAGTTCACCATGCCAATCCCTTTCTTCACAAACAATAAGCTGCCTAGAAGGTGTGCGGCAGAGACGTATTCCCCATTTACAGCATATGCATGCTCGGTTGAGCCAACTGATCATATTGAATAGGATGGAAGGGTCTGGGCGAACGGCTTGTTTGGCAGACAGCTATGTTAGTATACATGTCTCTGAACGCAGTACACTGTATCGGTGCTATACACCCACGGGTCTTGGTGCACTATTGGCCCCCATGGCATAAAGGAACAATTAGCATTTTTTTTTTTTTGCCCATTATTCCAGAATGAGGAAGCATTTTCCTTGTGTGGATATGTGCTGGAAGTGAGAACGTAGACATATTTTTTTTAAGAAGAACTTACACGATATTGCAGTCGCTGGATACATTGCTAATATGTTTTATATTTAACTGTATAGTGGATGACACTGACAAGATTGATGAAGAGTGTGCACAAGAAATTGCTATGGGTGGTGAAGTGGACGGAGACCCAACTAAGCTAGACGGATCATGTCCAGAAGTCATCAAGGTTTACATTTTCAAGGCAGACCCTGGTGAAGACTTGGGTAAGAAAGTTAAATTTGATTGTGAAATTCACTTACACTCGAACATGGATCAATAGGTATTATCTGTGACGTTAATTTTCTTTTTCTTTTTAAAGAAAAGTGACAATAGTGTGTTCTTTGTCAGGTGGCACTGTAGACATTGTGGAGAGCGAGTCTGAAAATGATCCAGGAGATGGACTTCTCGATCCTCATACCGGAGGTCGTCTTCCTCGTGAAAAAATGGTTTACATGGCGGTGAATGATTCTCACCATGATGATAATGATTTGGGTGAGTTCACACGCTTGTCACGTGTGAACTGTAAGCGTTCTGTTTGTATGTTGAACACAATTATTTTTATGCTGTTACACATGATTCAGGCAGTTTGCATTGATTCTGCAGTTTAAAGAAGAGCTCAAAGTAATGTATGTCTCTGCTTCTTCAGATGTAGCAGAAATTGCCGATGAAGTGTATATGGAGGTGATTGTTGGAGAGGAAGATGCTGCAATAACGCAAGAACATCAGCTGGATGATGCAGAACTAAGCAAGACTTTCATGCCAGTTGCCTGGGCTGCAGCTTATGGTAGAGGCCATATCAACATTTCTTGTGTTATCTACTTTGTGGCTGGTTTATTATGATTAGAGATGAGTGAATTTCAGATTTTGAAATTCGTTCACACTAGATTGTTGGTAAAACGCAATTCTGTGACTGAATGCATAACAGAATGCCTTTAGAGGTATTCCGTTATTCATTCCGTCATTATAGAATTCTATGGGCTGCAGAACAGATCCGTCCTGTTTCCGTTATACAGGGCAGTCCATAACGCAATTCACCTTTTAGCAACAAACTAAGAGCGGAAATTCGCTCTTCTCTAATTATGATCTTCTTTATCATACTTTGTTGAACCACCTTTTGCCCATCCCCGTACTGTATGTTGTAAAGTCCAGATTGGTACTGTACTTTGAGAGGCTGGGATCGGATTCAAACAATTTGTGACTCGTGTAACGACTGTTGCTGAGGTCGAGCTTACAAAAACCATTTGCGACAACTATAGAGTTTACTCCGTTTTTCTGTTTTATCCTCCTTAATGTGCTGAGTTGCTGCATGAAGCCCTGCATTAGTGCAGTACTGCTTGTCTAGTCTATTTGATTAAGCTTATGTTGTGTTCTAGGTAATAATATGAATAACAGCTTGGAGGGAGTGGAGCACAGGAATGGCACTGCCAGTGCCCTTTTGCACATAGATGAATCTGATGGACTGGACAGGCTAGCAAAGCAAAAACCAAAGAAAAAGAGAAGGGGAGAAAATCGCCAGTACCAAACAGGTTTGTATTTTCTTAATAAAACTGGGTTCTGCAAAAGATTTTTGTTTGGTACTTCCTAATTTAAGAAGGCTTCTCGCATGTGAAAAAACCCTCCCCGAAGATTTTGTTTTTCAATAGTTAAAGGGGGTTTCCGAAGAGTACAGTACATGCCATTATTATTATACTCACTTAAATGGCGCTGACTTATTCTGCAGTGCTTTACAGACATAAGCATCACTCTGTCCTCAATGGGAGGAAACCCACGCAAACACGGGGAGAACATACAAACACGCAGATGTTGTCCTTGGTTGGATTTGAACCCAGGACCCTGGAATCAGAGGCGGCTTTCTGCTCCTTCGTTCTGAACGGCTTCCCCACATGGCTCAGGGGAGCTGTTTATTGTCTGCAATAGCCTGGGTCTCGCTGAAGAAACCCATGCTATTGCAGTTGTAGTTGGCAGGGCTTCATAAGGACATAGTGAATCTGCAATGGCAAATCACTGAATTGTAAGGGAGAAGCAGTCTAATAACCGCTTCTTATAGGCATCTAGGATGACTATTTTTTATTTTTAAACGGTTTTAAATTTAAAACACCCCATTTTCTCCATAGTTAAAATTTAAAATAAACAATAAAAAACAAAAATCATAGGCATTGATGCATCCCAAAATGGCCAAACCATTAAAATATAAACACATTCATCCCACATGGTGAACACCATTATTTTGATGCTTCACCGCCTCAGAAAACAGAATAAAAAGTGATCAATAAAGTCATACACTCTGCAAAATCATGAAAAACTACAGATAGCCCTGCAATAAAATAGATGCCACACAGCTCAGTAGATGTTAAAAAGCTATGGGGGTCAGAATACGGTGATGATAAAGAAAAGGTTAGTGTTTTTTTGTTTTTCCTTCAGTATTCAAAAACACAAGAATAACTATATAAATGTGATTTGTTATAATCATACCGACCCAGAGAATGAAGGGTACAGGTCAGTTTTACTGCATAGGGAACATCGTGAAATAAATCCTATAAAACTGTGACTGCAGTTGTTAGGGGATAGCTTGGTTGCCTGAATAGCCCGTTAAGGTGTGTGCTTTCTCATGTATACAAACCGGTTTTCGGTTCTGCAATGTCTTAATAGAGGGAAAGGTTTGGACAAAAGAAAGGAATACTGCAAGCATGCCACTAGAGGTCCTAGTTGGTAGAAAACATTTCTTTTCCTTCTGTTACTGCAGGTCATATTAAGAACATACATCCATATGTACAACTTACACTGAAGCACAACTGATGCCAATGTTAAATGCTTCAGTGTAATCAAAATCAAGCTTGGTTGGCCGTTCTCTAGCAACCTGTGATGGCTTTGAAAAGGGGGGTTTCCAGAATTGGTCTTTAAGTGGCCCCCCTAGCATGTTTGACCTAATTAAAAAATGATCATCACTTTGTGCCTGCCGCCTCGGTCATGTGCCCTAGCTGTGATCGGCGATCTTCCAGTCCCAGGCTTGTTAACTTCCAGGTGGGCAACAGATGGCCGATACAGCCAATTACTGGCGTTGGTACGTCCCCAAGCAGCAGGGCACTGCAGAGTGACATGCCACATGAGTACATGTCAGCCAGCGTTGAGGTGAAGGTACACTGCGGCCCTCTAAGACTTTCTACTGCTATCATGGCCGGACAACCGTTTTCTGTAGCCAGTCACATAATATCCATGTAAAGGTGAGGTCTATCTTAGAAGTCTAAGGCTGACCATACACTGATACCTGTTGTCTGTGTCCTTATTCAGCTGATAGCTACAGTATCTCTCCCATCCCCTCAGAGTTGCCTAAAGTAGGCAAAGATTTCATACCCCCCCCCCCCCTCAATCTGCCACTTCTCTTATTCTGACACTGCCTGGGTCCACGTTGGCCACTTTCTGACCCATTTCAAATTGCAGGAAATGACCTCTCAGCAGTGACCTTCCTCAGTCGGTGATCGGCCACTTGTGGTTTATTGAGAGGACCCAGAAAGCATCCTTGTGGGGACATTGGGGGGGGGGGGGGGTTGGCAAGGTTAATCACTTTCTTTGTTGTTTTGTGCCATTCTCACCACCTTTTTAATAAAATAAAAAAATGGACCAGCAGTATATGTGTTTTCCACCTTTTAGTAGCATAAGGCCCTTTTACACAGGCAGATTATCAGGAGTGAACTTTCATAGGAACACTGGTTCTAATAAATGCCCCATGTTAAGATGCCTCCAATCACCCAGCGAATGAGCAAACGCTTGTTAATAGGGTGAGAGAAAAGTTGATGTGGACATCGAAATCATTGTTGTTGGGCAGCAGATCATTCTGTATCGACAGGGACCTGCTGCCAGAAACAATGAATCTGTATAGGGATGAGCAACCACTCGCCCCTATACAGAGGAGATAATTGCAGTGCTCACCTCTGATGAGCAGGCAGTTATCAGAAACAAATGGTTTGATCCCAATAATTGCCTGCAAAATCAGATTGCGTAAAGGGCCGCTGATCAGACATCTGGACAGAAGTATCTGATGACTGTGCCTGATGGAAATCTTCAACCAGCACAAAATAAAATACAGGCTCTTAAAGGGTTTCTGTCACCAGGTTTAACCCTATGAAGTTAGCTGACATTAGCGATGTGCTAATGTCAGCTAAACCTAACTAGCCTATTCTTACTTTTCTCAACGCCTGAATTAACCTAAAAATCGAACTTTTATAATATGCTAATGAGGCTCTAGGAGCAGGGGGGGCGTTGTTCCTGCTCCTAGAGCAGGCATCCTTAAACTGCGGCCTCCAGCTGTTGCAAAACTACAACTCCCAGCATGCTTGAACAACCTACAGGTATCAGCCTATAGAAGGGCATTGTGGGAGTTGTAGTTTTACAACAGCTGGAGGGCCGCAGTTTGAGGATGCCTGTCCTAGAGCCTCCATTCTCCCACCTTGGTCTCCTCCCTCCAGGTCTTGATTGACAGGGCCAGGCAGCGCTTGCGTCTGTCTGCCAGCCCTGTGCTCGGATGAAATCTCGCGCCGTTCTGAACTCAGCGCAGGCGCGGTGAGGGAAAGACGCTCGTCGGCTGCCAGGTTCCTCACCGCGCCTGCGCTGAGTTCGTAACGGCGCGAGACTACATCCGAGCACAGGGCTGGCAGACAGACGCAAGCGCTGCCTGGCCCTGTCAATCAAGACCTGGAGGGAGGAGACCAAGGTGGGAGAACGGAGGCTCTAGGAGCAGGAACAACGCCCCCCCCTGCTCCTAGAGCCTCATTAGCATATTATAAAAGTTCGATTTTTAGGTTAATGCAGGCACTGAGAAAAGTAAGAATAGGCTAGTTAGGTTTAGCTGGCATTAGCACATCGCTAATGTCAGCTAACTTCATAGGGTTAAATCTGGTGACAGAAACCCTTTAAAGGGCACCCGTCGCCATGTATATGCAATGCAATCTGCAGGCCACATGTTATAGAGCAGGAGGAGCTGAGCAAAACAGTATTGCATGTTTTATAGCGGTCCGTCACTGGTGAGATGCCCCACTTAATCTTTTCCCATAAAACTGCTCAGCTCCTCCTGCTCTATAACCCGCTGATTGCACTGCGTTTTCATGGTGTCAGGTCCCCTTAAAAGCACACCCTTTTGTTTATGGAAACGTTTCTGCTTTGTTTCCCCTTCGAACACCTCCATCAGTTTACTAAAGTGTCATAAAGTGATTCTATATGTTTGTTTTATTTCATAGCCATAATTATTGGTCCCGATGGCCACCCACTTACTGTTTACCCATGTATGATCTGCGGCAAGAAATTCAAATCCCGAGGCTTTCTGAAGAGGCACATGAAGAACCACCCCGAGCATCTGGTGCGTAAGAAATATCGCTGCACAGACTGTGACTACACCACCAATAAGAAAGTAAGTCTACATAACCACCTGGAGAGCCACAAGCTGTCTGCTGCCGTCATTAAAACTGAGAAGGAGCTGGACTGCGATGAATGCGGAAAAGTGTTTCTACATGCTAATGCTCTGTTCGCCCACAAGCTGACACACAAGGAAAAGGCGGGCAACAAAATGCACAAGTGCAAGTTCTGCGATTACGAGACGGCCGAGCAGGGCTTACTGAACAGACACCTCTTGGCCGTGCACAGCAAGAGCTTTCCACACATCTGTGTGGAGTGCGGGAAAGGTTTCCGCCACCCATCAGAATTAAAGAAGCACATGCGCACTCATACCGGCGAGAAGCCGTATATCTGTCAATATTGTGACTACAAATCTGCTGACTCCTCCAATTTAAAAACCCACGTTAAGACCAAGCACAGCAAAGAAATGCCATTCAAGTGCGAGATTTGCCTCCAGACATTTGCAGACTCTAAAGACCTGCAGGCGCACGTTATCCTGCATCAGGAGAGCAAAAGTCACCAGTGCCTGCACTGTGACCACAAAAGCTCAAACTCGAGTGACCTGAAAAGGCATATTATTTCTGTGCACACCAAGGATTATCCCCACAAGTGTGAAGTCTGCGAGAAGGGCTTCCACCGACCTTCCGAGCTCAAAAAGCACGAGGCTGCACACAGAGGTAAAAAGATGCATCAGTGCAGGCACTGCGAGTTCCAAATTGCGGACCCTTTTGTCTTGAGCCGGCACATCTTGTCGGTACATACTAAGGAGTTGCCATTCAGGTGCAAACGCTGCCGCAAGGGCTTCAGGCAGCAACAGGAACTGAAGAAGCACATGAAGTCTCACAGTGGTAAAAAGGTGTATCAGTGTGAGTACTGCGAGTACAACACCACAGACGCTTCTGGTTTTAAACGCCATGTCATCTCCATCCACACCAAAGACTATCCCCACAGGTGCGACTACTGCAAGAAAGGCTTTCGCCGGCCCTCTGAAAAGAATCAGCACACCATGAAACACCATAAAGAGGCCAGCTTGGTGTGACTGTCGGTGTGTGCAGAATACTGCTAAAATCTACCCGTTTTTGTAGAGACCAGCGTCAGGTTTTGTTTTTTGATTATTCTCTGTGCCTCTAAGCGAATAGTTATTTTTATATTCCAGTTCCTGCTCTTTGTTTAATAAATTAACAAAGTTGCATCTACGAGGAGATCACTGGAGATATGTTCAGGTCACTCTTCCACATTTGTCTATGTATTTCATGTGCTGTTTTTGTAAATTTCTCCCCATAGTAATTCACGTAGTAATATCATGGCCTGCTCTCCACCGATCACACTTGCAAAGACTTTGCCCAATTGATGTTGCTCGTTCACACAGTGCAGTTTTAACTTGTGGCTCCTAAAGTGAAAGGTATATAAAGCAGAAAAAAAAATGTCTCCCACTTCTAGTTTTGGCTGCAACAAAATCTGCACTGTATGAACAAAGCTTTTAAAGTGTGTTTTTTTTTTTCTCCCCCCCCCCCCCTCCCCCTTTTCTCCATGAACTTAACCCAATAACCTGGCTTTTAGAATAGGCCGTCAATGTGTGCTGTGGTGTGAGTCCTACCTCCAGGCCTCCGGTGATCAGGATGAGGGCGCAGTGGCTTAACACGTTAAAGGGATTGTGCAGATAGCTCATCAGTATCTGTGGCACAGCACAACCCCTTTAATTGCAGTGATGGCGCTCCTGGAGTCGGGACCCCATCTGATCACATTGGTGGAATGTACATTCCCAAAAAGACATTTACAGCTGATACAAGGTTGTAGGAAGTGCAGTAATATTTCTATTAATTTGTCCTGTTGTTAACTTAATCCTAGTCTAGTCTGTAAAATGTGAAGCAAATCTCACCAAAATTATGAAAATTATTATTCACTATTGGGAAAAGTACATTCTATTTATAACTTTTCTTGCGTATTTATGACTCTAAAATGCAGTACAATAAGGTTTACCCACCTTAGGGGGAGGGAGTATTTGGGCAAAAACGTCATGCTTTTGCTTCTCCTCATGTTGGGTTCACAGATGATATCTTTATGCTGTACCTCTTTGGGTATACCAGGTTTGCAGCTTTATCCATCATCCGTTTCATTATCATCACCAGTGTTATCCACTTGCAATTTAGATGTTTCTTGTGTGTCTACTTCAGAATATATACCCAGTATTTTAAGCAGTTGTTCTCTTTTTAAATAAATTCTAAAGATTTTATACTTCCCAAATAGCGACTATATATTCCGGCTGGAGAAATAAATGCTTTATTGTAATATAGAGTAACCTAATGGGGGGGGGGGGGGGGGAGCCGGAGAATACTGGGGATAAGGTATCGGTGGCTGTTATGTATACAATGTGGACAACTAATCGTTTTATTTGCATCAGAAAATTGTAAAATCTATGCAGTGCAATTATGCAAAGAGCAGCGTGGATGTGTTCATAGACGGCTCGTATGTACATCTGTCGGTCCACGGCAGAGAATCGGCACATGGAATTTTATGGAGATTTTAAATGCTGTTTACACTTGTAATATGTTGGGCTTTTATTTTTAATTTGGGTCTTAAATTATTGAAAGAAATTGCACTTTTTAGTATAAGTGGTAGCGTGTTTTGCCGCATGCAGATCACAGGTTGTTTTCAGGGGAAGATCAGACTGGTGTCGGTCATCAACCAGCCTAAATTGCATACAAGGAAAATTGATTGAAGTCCCATTAATGTTTGCGTCTTAGGTGGATTTTTTTTTTTTTTTGTAAAATATTAATGGCCCTTTTTGTACTGTATCATGACCCAGCATGTGGTGACGCCGCTCCTTATGCTTCCTATCCAGTCAAGCTGATTTCTTTGCACATATGACACTAAAATAAAAAAAAGTGGGTAAACGTATGCCAACCTTCGCCCCATCACGGGAGAGCCATCCATGTTAAACGTCAGCTAGGCCTGCTAGGCCCAGTAATTTGATAGCATACCTGAAGGGGGGAGCCTCCTCGTCGGCTCATGTGGTAAGCAGGGCTTTCAGTCTTTTTTTAAAAAAAATTTAATGAAATTTCGCGTAAGTTACCAGAATGTATAGCATTAAAGTCTAATAGTTACTAAAGTCGGGCCAAATGGGCGCGTGACCTGCAGTGCAGTGTGTATTACTCCCAACATGCGTATTATCCAGTTCTCTTGACGCTATACCTGCAGTTTTAAGAAGATTAGAATATAATCAAGGCTTTTTTTTTTTTTTTTTACAAGAACGGGGCTGTATAGATGTAAATTTGAGTTTTAAAGTTTTTTTTTTTCCCCCGTACCCTTAGATTCATCTGGCTTTTGTAAAGACCGCGTTTGTATAAAGAGGTTGTAGCTATTGTTCACACTTGTTCCTTTTGTTTCCATGTTTTTTTTTGTTTCAGCTGAAATGTATGGTAAGTGCTCCAAATTTTGGATGTTTTGGTTGAATGTTTGAGGTACAGGTTGTTGTGTTTTTTTTTTTGTTGTTTTTTTTTTCCCCCTTTGTACAAGAACATAATGTAAATTATTCATTAGACAGCCTGTAAAATATTTTATGTCTTTATTCTGTGTACAATTTTGTATAAAAAGTAAAGCAAAATCAATATAGGGATGTGAGATGACATTGTAATTGTGCTCTTGATACCGTGGTAAAATAAAGATCCGAATATTTTCCTGTTGGTGCATGTTCCCAGTATTCTGTGTCTTGGGAAAGAAATAACAAGAAGCCGCGCTGTTCCCGTCCCTGGAAGAATAGCTATAAAGCCCTGCTTTTTCTGTAGGATCTCGTCCACTGGAAACACTTCACAGTAGGAAACACTATTAGCCAAAAAAAGGTTTTACGTTGTTTTTTTTTGCAGGTTTTCATACGGCCTTCCTAGATATCATACAGGCCAGAAGCATGAGTGCCTCCACTTCAGCGAGCTATCCGATTGTGTTATTACAGGGACACTTTTTCATGTAATTATCAAAAGATATTCACAAATGACCGGCCATATTGACGCCATTAACCGCTACAGGACCGCCGCACGCAGGATTGCGTCCTGGCGGCGGCCCTGTAGCTCTGATCGGACGCATCGGCGCGTCATCTCGCGAGACGCGAGATGACGCGAGGACGCGCCCGCACATGCGCAATGCGCGCCATCGGCGCGCTCGCATGTAGTTATACTACAGCCTGCCAGCGCCGATCGTGCGCTGGCAGGCTGTATATGGCAGAAAAAATCGCAGATCAGACGTTGTTCTGTGAACAGCGTCTGATCTGCTTGCTGCCCGCTTCTCTGGTGGTCCCTTTGCTTGGGACCACCAGAGAAAAAATATCAAAGTGCACCAATCACCACACAACCGCCCCCCACCCACCCACCACCCCCCCTGTCACTGATTAACCCCTGATCTCCCATGTCACCCCCCTGTCACCCCCCCTGTCACTGATCACCCCCTGTAAGGCTCATTCAGATGTCCGCATGTGTTTTGCGGATCCGCAAATCCGCGGATCCGCAAAACACGGACACCAGCAATGTGCTTTCCGCATTTTGCGGATCCGCACATTGCCAGAACTATATAGAAAATGCCTTTTCTTGTCCGCAACTGCGGACAAGAATAGGACATGTTCTATACTTTTGCGGATCTTCAATTACGGATCCGCAATTACGGATCCGAGCGGGACAAAGTCTGTCCCCATAGAATTGAATGTATCCACATTTCTGTTCCGCAAAATTTTGCGGAACAGAATTGCGGACGCTTGAATGAGGCCTTAGGGTCCCTTAGCGATCGCAGCTTTATAGCTTTTCCCTCTTTTTTTTTGCACATTTTTTAGAGATTTTTTCATCCACATTGATCAATGTGAATGGAAAAATCTGTGACGTTCATTTTTTTCTTTCAGCGCAGAGGCTGAACGGAAAAAAAAATTCTCATTACCCGTATGGTCAATATAAGGAGAATAGCAGAAACTCCTAATTCTGGCCATACGTGTAATGATTGCGGAGACCCCTAAAATGCCAGGGCAGTACAAAAACCTCACAAGTGACCCTATTTTAGAAAGAAGACACCCCAAGGTATTCCGTGAGGGGTATGGTGAGTTCATGTAAAATTTTATTTTTGTCACAAGTTAGTGGAATGTGAGACTGTAAAAAAAAAAAAAATACCATTTCCGCTAACTTGTGCCAAATTTTTTTTTCTGTGAACTCGCCATGCCCCTCACGGAATACCTTGGGGTGTCTTCTTTCCACAATGGGGTCACATGTGGGGTATTTATACTGCCCTGGCATTTTAGGAGTCCTAAAGCGTGAAAATCCAAATGCGTAAAAATGTCCTGTGAAATCCTAAAGGTACTCATTGGTTTTAGGGCCCTTGCGCATCTTGGCTGCAAAAAGTGTCACTCATGTGGTATCGCCGTACTCAGGAGAAGTAGGGCAATGTGTTTTGGGGTGTATTTTATATATACCCATGCTGTGTGAGAAATATCGCTGTAAACGACAACTTTTAAATTTTTTATTCAAAGTTGTCAATTTACAGAGATATTTCTCTCACCCAGCATGGGTATATGTAAAAATACACCCCAAAACACATTGCCCTACTTCTCCTGAGTACGGCAATACCACATGAGTGACACTTTTTGCAGCCAAGATGCGCAAAGGGCCCTAAACCAATGAGTACCTTTAGAGGGCATTTTACGCATTTTCTTCTCACGCTTTAGGGCCCCTAAATGCCAGGGCAGTATAAATACCCACATGTGACCCCATTTTGGAAAGAAGACACCTCAAGGTATTCGCTGAGGGGCATAATGAGTCCATGAAAATTAAACTTTTTGTCAAAAGTTAGCGGAAAGGGAGACTTTGTGAGAAAAACAATAAAAATCAATTTCCACTAACTTGTGCCAAAAAAATCTTCTATGAACTCGCCATGCCCCTCACGGATTACCTTGGGGTGTCTTCTTTCCAAAATGGGGTCACATGTGGGGTATTTATACTGCCCTGGCATTTTAGGGGCCCTAAAGCGTGAGAAGAAAAAATGCGTAAAATGCCCTCCTAAAGGTACTCATTGAATTAGGCCCTTGCGCATCTTGGCTGCAAAAGTGTCACTCATGTGGTATCGCCGAACTCAGGAGTAGAGGCAATGTTTTGGGGTGTATTTTATATATACCTCTGCTGGTGTGAGAAATATCTCTGTAAACGACAACTTTTAAATTTTTTTATACAAAGTTGACAATTTACAGAGATATTTATCTCACCCAACATGGGTGTATGTAAAAATACACCCCAAAACACATTGCCCTACTTCTCCTGAGTACGGCGATACCACATGAGTGACACTTTTTGCAGCCTGGTGCAAAGGCCCAAATTCCAACGAGTACCTTTAGGTTTTACATGGCGGCTCACAATTTAGCCCGCCCAAAATGCCAGAACAGTAAACACACCCCACAAATGACCCCATTTCGGAAAGTAGACACCCCAAGGTATTCACTGAGGGGCATAGTGAGTCCGTCTGAGATTTTTATTTTTTTTTTGCCAGAAGTTATCAGAAATTGAAACTTTTTTTTTTTTTTTTTTTTTCTCAGAAAGTGTCATTTTCCGCTAACTTGTGAAAAAAATGAAATGATACATGAACTCACCAAGCCCCTCCGCGAATACTTTGGGGTGTCTTCTTTCTAAAATTGTGTGATTTGGGGGGTATTTATACTATCCTGGCATTCTAGCACCTGAAGAAACATGACAGGCGCTCAGAAAGTCAGAGCTGCTTCAAAATGCAGAAATTCACTTTTTTGCACCATAGTTTGTAAACGCTATAACTTTTACCCAAACCAATAAATATACACTTATTGGATTTTTTTTTTTATCAAAGACATGTAGAACAATAAATTTAGAGAAAAATCTATATAGAAATGCAGTTTTTTTTGAAAAATTTTACAACAGAAAGTGAAAAATGTCATTTTTTTGCAAAAATTTCGGTAATTTTTGATTATTAGCAAAAAAAGTAAAAATGTCAGCAGCAATGAAATACCACCAAATGAAAGCTCTATTAGTGAGAAGAAAAGGAGGTAAAATTCATTTGGGTGGTAAGTTGCATGACGGAGTAATAAACGGTGAAAGTAGTGTAGTGCAGAATTGTAAAAAGTGGCCTGGTCATTAAGGGTGTTTAAGCTAGGGGGGCTGAAGTGGTTAAAGGGCATCGTCAGCAGATCTGTACCTATGGTACTGGCCGACCTGTTGCATGTGCACTTGGCATCTGTGTTGGTCCCATCTTCATATGTGCCCACATTGAGAAAAACTATGTTTCAATATATGTAAATGAGCTTCTAGGAGCAACAGGGGCGTTGCCGTTACACCGAGAGGCTCTGCTCTCTCTGCAACGGCCGCCCCCTCTGCACTCTGATAGGACCAGGTAGTGAAAACATCATGATTCCTGGCCCTGCCAATGAGAAGTGCGGAGGGCGCACATATGCTATGGAGCTGCTGTGCATTAACAGTATTGGAGTGAGGTAGTACAGCTGCTAAAGTGTACAGTGCAGATTTCCCTCTTGATCCTAAAATGGGCCTACTCGGCACTTTTTAGTCTGATCAACGACAGACGCCTATTATTATAGGAATAAATGGGATGTTGTAGCAGGCACGTAAACCACCGGCAGCCAAGTGGATACAACCGCTGCCTCCTGTCATAGCAGAGTACCTAGCAAGGCTGAAGGGGGGGTCTATCTCAAGCGAAACTGCCTCTCTGAATTTGAAGCTGGAGATAGATCTGGAATCTCTAGTCATGCATCTGTAATTGAGGGAGGTATGATAAGTTATGATATTGTGGTGTATACCTAAATCTAACTAAGGATGGGTGCTGATGATTGGGCCTTGCTGCTACCCCAGGGGAGCCCCTTCGCTCTCCTTCTCTTCAGGGGGCCAACCCTCAATCTTTACTTCTCTTCTTCTTCCTGTTACTGTGATTGTCTCGTGAGGGGGGAGTTAGTTGTGGGCTTGCACTTGAGTACTACTTATTGGTCAATTGTGATTGTCGTGTCAATACCATATCCTAATATGTCTGAACTGTTTTAGACACTGTAAGCATGATGTGCATTTTGTTTGTTTTTTGGATAAAACTCAATAAAAAAAGTATCTGATAAAAAAAAAAAGTGCACAGGGCGCAGCAGTTGCTGAGAGAGCAGAGCCTCTAGGTGTAATAGCAATGCCCCCATTGCACCTACAGGCTCGTCGGCATACATTAAACCAAAACTCCTTATGGGATCAGCACAGATGCCTTCAGCTGCCAAGTGCACAGACAAGAGGTCCGCCAGTGTCATAGGTACAAACCTGCTGACAGATACCTTTAAGGAGTGGACCTTGATATAAATGGTGATCGTGAGCCGCTCTCTGACTACTAGAAGTGGGTTCTACCGTGAAGCTCCCCCCTGTCTATTAATTACATAATGGGGTATTTGGATAAAAACCTGGACAACTGCCAACATGGGTAGTGATATTGATGACCTAGGTTGTGAGGCCAAGGCGCAGCTCGGCCCCATTGAAGTAAATAGGGCAGAGCGTGACCCCAAGCACAGCCGATATACAATGGACTGCACGGTGCAGGTGCCTTCTCAAACACCTGATCGGTAAGGGTCCTGGGCGTCGGACTCCCACCAACCAGAGTAAGGCATCAGTATTTAAATCTCAGAAAACCCTTTTAACTGCGTCACCAAGGCCGCTCTCTCCTGACGTGTGTTTTAGTAACTACTTGCATTCCCCTTGTAATAAAAATTCTGGAGCATCTTTTCCTACAATTTCAATGTTGTGCCATTCCTCTGTTATTTCTACATTGCCATCTGGGTTTTACCCATGGGGGCGTCACACTCTGACATTGACAGCACTGATTGTACATTGCCAGACTGCGCAGGGACCCATCCCCAGCTAGTACCGCCCAGTTGACAATTCATTCAAAAACTTCTAGTAGGAATAATAGAGTCATAAGAATAGAACCTTCAGTCGTTCAGTGTGGAATACAATTATTTACTAAAACGGACATGTCAGAGGGTGGCAGGCGCAGGGAAAGTCCTGCTGCTCAGAGAGAACTTTGTTTGCCCAAATGTAGGGCACAAGACTACTGGGGCCAGTGATTGGCTGCAGTGGGGACCACCAGCGTACCAGCATAGAAATTACAGGAAGTTTTACAGGGTAGATAGTAATGGTTGATTTTTATTCGTTTGCTGTTTTTAATTCCTGGTTGACCCCCTTCCTTCCACTGCAATTTGAGATCTGGAGCCATAATCGGCAATGTATACAGCAGTACTCGGCTTATATTAATTGTCTGAAGGCTTTCATCAGAATAACCTGTCATTTTCTTAAAGGGAAAGGTATATGTCCACAGGGAGGGGGGTCTGGGATTCAGCTGACAGCTGTCATGCCCTACTTCACTTGAAAGTACATGCTTGGCATGGCCGAAATTTCTGTAGGAATGGGTGGAGAGGGGGGGGGGGGGAGCAGATTCCAGATGCTTCTACGGGGACGAGGGAGCAAATAGACTTAGATTTAACATGTGTTTTTTTTCTGGAGGGGTAGACAAAAAAATCTTATTGGATACAGTTGACCAGCTAATGGGATGGCTCATTCCTATGGAAGAGAATGGGACGGCTTCTCGTAATTACACCTGCTCACTGCTGCTGTTGGAATTTTCTGTGCTCATATCTATTCTAGGGCATTCCGGTCGACTTCAGTGGAGTACGCGGCCTAAAATATACACGGCACTTCTTGAAGTGTATATAAGAATGAGCAAATACTCGCCGTGTGAATGTCTTTCTCAGATAGCCATGGAAAGCTTATTACAGCAGGTAAAATGGGTATTTTACGCCCCTGAAAAATACACTGTGTATTCTGCAGTGTGAACATGGCCCGACAAGGCTTGAAGCACCTAAGGGTCAGGGCAGAGGTTAGTCACTAGGGTCATTTCAGTTTTTGGTGTATGAGAGACCCCTTTTTTTGCTACTTTTTAAACTCCTGTGCACCATCCTCACTATTTGGGAGTGGTGGGGGCCCGGACTTGAGCTCCAGCAAACGTACTATTTTCCATGCCTGAAAACCGGAGTAATTCCCACGCAGCGTAGTACAGTACGAGCAAAGTGTGTGCCGTTACACAAATCTCATGTACACTTTGCAGATTTTTTTCCATGGGGTAATTGACCTGGTCTTACGGATTTCAAAATCTGTATCGTCAATTATGCTTGCAGTTTTTTAGCTGCGGCTTTTCACCTTTTTCAATGGAAGGGTGAGATCTTCAGTAAAACTGAATCAAATTTGCAAAAAAAAAAACTTGCTGTCAAAAAATTGCAGAAATGCACATAAATCTGCATGGAAATTTGTGCGGCCCTGGGGGAATACACCCGTACCCAGACCTAGAGACCGGAGTAAAAACTACTCCAGTCAGGGGCTAGATTAGTTTTTACTCCAGGCGCACAGACTTTCAGAGGTGCGCCTAATTTATGACGAGGCGCGTATCTCCTAAATCCTCTGGCAGCGCAGGGGGCACATAAAGAACAGTGTAAGAAGACAGTCTTTGTAAACGACCCCCACTGCTATCAATGCAGGTGCTAAAAGAATACAGCCGCATCCCATGACTATGCCACGGTACCACACAGCTGTGCAAACCACAGGCGCACCATAGCAAATGGCATTTTTCATGTAGAGAAATACAAGGCACCTACTAATGTATTGTGATTGTCCATATTGCCTCCTTTACTGACCGGATTCCTTTTTCCATCACATTATACACTGCTCCTATCCAGAGTTTATGACCAACCTACAATCCATCATTGGTGGCCGTGGTCAGGGGCGTAGCGATAGGGGGTGCAGAGGTAGCAGTTGCTACTGGGCCCAGGAGCCTGAGGGGGCCCAAAGACCCTTGTGCTGCATAGGAAGACACACAAAGCACTGAGGGAAGGGGGGCCCAAGCTGAACCAGGGCCCATGAGCCGTTAGCTACGCCCCTGGCAGTGGTTGCACACTATCGCCTCTCTGGTGGCAGGACCGTGGGGGCTCACATAGGCCGGCGCTTTTTTCCTCTAGTGTGCAAGCACGACCACCACTGCTGGATTGGAGGAGGGGTATGTAACCATGGAAACCAGCAGTGTATAATGTGATGGAAAAATGAATTCAGCCATCAAAGGAAGCAATATGGACAATTAGTAAGTGCCTTATATTAACTTTCTCTACATGATGGATGCCACTTACTGAAGGGAGACAGCCCCTTTAACAATGCAGTTTTGCACATTACAGCAGGTCCTATAACGATGCACAGCAAATAATGTGAGAGTAAGGGCTCGTGCACACAACTGTATGTATTTTGTGGTCCGCAAGAAACCGATCCGCAAACATTACGCATGATGTCCGTGTGCATTCCGTATTTTGCGGAATGGAACAGCTGGCCCCTGATAGAACAGTGCTATCCTTCTCCGCCATGCAGACAATAATAGGACATGTTCTATTCTTTTGTGGAACAGACATACGGAAACGGAATGCACAGAGTAACCAGTTTTTTTGGCGGACCCATTCAAATAAATGGTTCCGCAAAAAAAAAAAAAAAATGGAACCAGACACGGGAATAAAATACGTTTGTGTGCATGAGGCCTTAATATGATCCCTTTGCGGCTTGCGTGGCGGCTCCCGTGTAGCTTTAGCGTTCCATAGGGATGGTTCATCCTAGGGGTTTGGATTCAGATCCCACATATTTTGGTTCTGTGATTTTTTTTTGCCTATGACTGAAAATCACTTCCATTCATCTGGACGCGGTTATGTCTGCAGGAAGTCCATGGATTTCTACATATCCCATACAAACAAATGGGGCTGTCACCAATGTGTGCTGTACATCTGCTCGGTGTGAATATGCCCCAACCCTTCCACCACTACAGGCCAGTGAAAAGTAGAAGGCCCAGTCTACGTTGGGCGGAAGAGGTTTAGAGCTGGGAGACGAGCGCATCTCAGTTACTGGTAAACTTGATGTAAACCTTTGGACTGCGCATGCGTACTCCTGATCTTTGTTGTACTGTCGCCGGCCGGGCGGGAGGGCGCATGCGCTGTGTACTGGCTGTGACAAGTGTAGATAAACCGGCTCGGAGAGGAAGCTGCTGCAGTGCACCCAGGCTGCCGGGCAGCGCACACACTCATTGCAGGCAGGTGACATCAACCGACTCATCCAGGGCAAGAATACAACGTGTCCACGGGAGAAGACCTGCGATCTGTCATTGGATAGTCCAGAGGTGCCATCGCTCGATCTTGGGGATACCAGCTCAGCCATTCTTATGAGCAGCCAGAAGACTGTGCTGTGCTGTGTGTGCGGCCGGATCCCTCTGTAATCACAGGATCTGCAGGAAGACAGATCGGGGACCAGGCTGCTATGGGATCTGACTGAGCAGCACCGACCGAGGGACACTAACCGCTCTGCAGTCCGATCTGATCGCATCGATCTCCCCTTCCAGACCTGACAGAAGGCGATTGGATCGCCCATAGCAACATGTCAACAGCCTTCTACATACTGACCACCCTGGGGGGTTACCTGATCACCTCAGCGCTGCTCCTGAGATTCCCCAGCCTCCTGCACAAGAAGAAACAGCAGAAGTTCCGCTGCAGACACATCTCCCACCGGGGAGGTAAGGCTATGGGATGCTCAGGTGCTGCTGGCAGGAGCTCCATCTCACCCCTAGCAGGCTCCATCCTGTGTAACCTTGAGGGGTTCTCCCAAATCCTCCACAACCCAGTAGTAGATGCTCCTCCAAACAGCCAAAATGCAAAAATACACAACTGGCATTAGGGTTGGCATTCCCATAACCAAAGCATAGAAGAACATGGATGATACCCTTTTTAATGTCTAGGTTTCATCCCCCCAAAAATTGGCGCAATAGACTCTTAGGGTACTTTCATACGAGTGCCGATTTCAAAACCTTGCAGTGAAAAGGGTGAAATCTTCACCAAAAAATCACACAAACAATTGACATGCTGCAGATTTCTAAATCCTCACGTCAGGTCAATTTCCGCACAGAAAAAAAGTGTCTACTCTCATACACGTTGCTGGTCCCGTATTATGCTGCGGTTTTTCCGCATGTAAAAAAGGCCACCTGCACACTTTGCAGAAAAACCGCAGCGTAGTACCTGGCCTAATTATTTCTAAATTCTCAGCATGTCAGTTATGTTTGCGGTTTTAGCTGCAGGTCAACGTGCAGAAAATCCGCAATGTGTAACGGCGGTTTTTGGTTCGGATTTGATGTGGTTTTGACGCAGATCTCTCCCTTCATTGAAAAAAGTGAATTCCGCAGCTAAAACTGCAAACATAATAGACATGCTGCGGATTTGGAAATACGCAGGGCAGGTCAATTTCTGCATGGAAAAAACCTGCAAAGTGTACATGAGATTTGGGTAAACTCGTACACTTTGCTGGTACTGTACTACGCTGCGGTTTTTCTGCAACTTGTGCAGGTGGCCTTAGGAATTTACATGTGAAAAACCGCAGCATAATACGGGACCAGCAACGTGTATGAGATTAGACACTTTTTTTTTCGTGCGGAAATTGATCTGATGGGTGGATTTAGAAATCCGCAGCATGTCAGTTGTTTTTGGTGTAATAGACATGCTGCGGATTTGGGATCTCGCACTGTAGGTCAATTTCCGAACAGAATAAATCCGCAAGTGTACATGAGATTTGTGTAAATTCACTTTGCTGGTACCGAACGACACTGGGTTTTTTCCGGACAGAAAAAAACACGTATTCCGCAAAGAGTTCAGATGGCCTAGGGCAAACTGCGTGCGTTGTGGATTGCGTATGTTTTCTCCACTCGGAATCTCTTGCAGAAAAAAAACCGCAGCATAAAACAGTATCAGCAAAGTGTATGAGGTTAGACAAATGTCATGTGCACTTAGTTTTTTTTTCTGTGTGGAAATTAACCTGCTGTGTGGATTTTGAAATCTGCAGTATGTCAGTTCATTTTTTTGTGCGATTTAGGCTACATGTACACAAACGTATGTGTTTTGCAGTGCGCGAATTGCGGATCCACAAAAAAAACGGATGACGGAAGTACGGCATCCGTTTGTTTTGCGAATCCATTGTAACAATGCTGCATGCTGCGGTGTTATGTCCGTCCAAAATGCCTGATCAGTCGCCGGAATGCCGGATCCGGGATTAATTTACATTGACTTGTATTAGTGCCGGATCCGGCATTGCGAAACAACTGAAGGACGGATCCGTCCTTCCGGTCTGCGCATGCACAGACCGAGAAAACTGTGAAAAAGAGTGCAGGACGGATCCGTCCATCCGCATGACAAGCGGAGGGACGGATCCGTTCTTGCAATGCATTTGTAGACGGATCCGATCCGGATCCGTCTACAAATGCTGTCAGTTGTGACACTAAACGGCGGATCCGGCAGGCAGCTCCGACTACGGAACTTCCTGCCGGATTTTGGTGCGGATCTGGTTTGGGAACACAGGAATCTTCAGTACTAGCTACAGGATGAGATTTTCAAAATCCTGTGTACACGGTGTGGAAATTTTCCATGTGAAAAATCCGTAGTATGTGAGTTTTGAATGGATTCCCAGTACAGATTTCAGACTTTGAAATGCAGAGGGGCAAACCCGCATCAAAATCTGCCTGTAACATGCATTTTGGTGCGGAAATGCAGTGAAATCTGCACAAAAATCTGCTTATTTATATGCACTAAAACTTCATAAAAAAATGTACAAAAATCTGCACTATTTAGTTTTGCTGCGTTTTCTGTACGGTTGTGTTTTTTTGTATTTTCTGCAAATTTCATTCATTTTACTGGTACTGTATTACGCTACATTTTTTTCACAAGAAAATCCGCACTGAGAAACTGCACATAATCCACAATGTGTGCCGGTGTTCTGCCAGATCTCTATAGATTGCCGAAAGTCTATAGCGGAAGTCACGTGGTTCGCTGGGCAAGCGCACAAGCGCGCTTCCACAAATCATCCGTGCAGCCTCCACTGAAGTACTTCGCCCACCGCGCGTGCGCACAAGAGACCTCTTAAAGTGACAGTCATCTCCAGTAAAATACAGCATCTAGCTGCGCTCGGCAGTTAGTCAAACTAACTCTGTGCCGCCATTAATAGTAAAGAAGGAAATGGATGGTAAAGAAATTCTTTACCATCCATTTCCTTCTTTACTATCAATGGCGGCATAGAGTTAGTTTTACTAAATGCCGAGCGCAGCGAGGCCGAGCCCGATGCGTGGCGAGCGAAGCGAGCCCGCGAGGGTACAAATGAATGTAGATTAATGAGTGCTGGGGGGGGGGCGGAGCTGTATTTTAATGGGGATTACTGTCACTTTAAGAAGCCTCTATACCCTTAAGTTTGCGCACGCGCGGTGCGCGGACTACTGCAATGAAGCCAGCAGGAGTGATTCGCGGAAGTGCGCTTGCGCAGCGCACCACGTGACTTCCGCTATAGACTTTCGGCAAACTATAGAGATCTGGCAGAACACCGGGTTTACAAACTGAAAATCCGCACAGATTTCTGTGCAGATATCCGTGCCTTTCCACACCAAATCTGCAACAAAAGCCGTATGCGTTTCTTGTGGTTTTTATTGCAGATTTGATCTGGTTTTTCTGCAGAGTTCATCCTTTCTTAAAAAAGGGTGAAATTAGCTAAAAAAAAATATAAATCGCACAAACGACGTGCTGCAGATCTGCACAGTTAGTTTCCACATCAAAGAAAATAGCAAAGTTTACATGAGATTTGTCTAATTTCATACACTTTACTGGTACTGTATTGTGGTTTTTCCACACAAGAATCCACATGGCAAAAACGCTTATTATCCGCAACGCGTGCAGATTTTGTTGCGGACATTTCTGCAGCTGAAAATCAGTTCTGTTTATGTGAATGGGGTTGTTTCGGCGGGAGGCACTCGGAGTTCTGCGAGCCCCATTAAAATGAATGAATCTGATTTTCAGTCTCAGAAATATCGGTAACAAGAGATGCTGCATTTGAAGGCGCCTTAAAGACTACCTAAAAAAATATAAACTCAGAAATACCCTAGTAATAATTTCTGTAATATACTTTCTTTATTGATTTGATATTTTTACAAGCAAAATTGGCCCCCAAAGTTTGGGCCTTCCTGAAGCGCTTTTAACTGCAGCGCATACAGAATCCGTACACCGTAGCCATATATGCGATGTACGGATTCTGATTTCTAAAATATGCGCCACAGTGAGCATAGAGCACACTATCCTCTGGATAGGTCATCAGTATCTGATCGTTGGGGTCCAACACCTGGGACACCACCGTTCAACTTTTTGAGGAGACCACTGAGCTCCAGTGAACGCCACGGCCACCTTTTAGCTTACCAAGCACGGCGCTGTTCATTGGTATCGCAGCCCAGCTCCGTTCAATGAGACTGAGCTGCACCTAGGCCATGTGACCAATCAACGTGATGTCACTGGCCTAGGGCAAGCTGCGGGAAGTTTGCGGCGCTCACAGGAGGTTACCTCAAACAGCTGATTGTGGGGTCCCGCCACAATCAGATACTGATGACCTATCCAGGGAATATGTCATCAGTATAAAAGTCGGAAAACCCCTTTAAGCCGTACATGCTTCAAGCTCACAGTAAGGACCCATTGAGGTCTGTGCGTCCCTATTGTACCTTTATCATGTGGAGGTTTTTCACAGATTCTTGCAGCAGGCCACATTGGACACTGTTTTTAATTTCTCCCCTAAACTCATTTATTTCTAGGGTAGATGTCCCCGTTATATATATTGCCATACAGGGGGTAACACACTGCAGCATAGAGGATGTGCGCGACACCTGAAGGTACCCTTATCCCTTAGGATAACATTGTTGAAAATGGACGATCTCACCACCCTTGTCACTTGGAAAGAAGATGGTCCAGTCTGAATTTGTCGTCTGGACCAAAGATCTTTGGTTCTTACAAGAGATCTTTCCTCCATGAGCAAAGAAAGATCTCCATCCTTCACCTGGTGTCATTGGCGAGTTTAAATGACTGTAACGGCCAATATGGACTAAAATGCGTATGGCTTCATCTGCCTAACAATCGTTCATTCAACGGTTGTTCAGCAGTCAGTCTACATTAAAGGCCATCTGTCTGCAGATTTCTACCTAGGACACCGGCTGACCTGTTACATGTGCACTTGGCAGCTGAAGGCCTCTTTGTTGGTCCCATGTTCATATGTGCCCGCATTGCTGCGAAAAATTAGTTCTTAATATATGGAAATGAGCCTCTAGGAGCAACCGGGGCGTTACCATTACACCTAGAGGCTCTGCTCTCTCCGCAACTGCAGAGGATGACATATGCCCTTTAATGTATGTGGTCACCTTTACACCTTTATCACAAAGCTACAAAGCCATAGTGTTTCCTTATGTTGTCTGTTGTCACAGTCTGTAAGACCTCTAAATGATGCTAGTCTTAAAGGGGTTTTCTGGGACTAGAATATTGATGTCCTGTCCAATATCTAATTGGTGGAGGTCTAACGCTTGGCAGTCCTGCTGATCGGCTGTTTGAAGAGACTGTGGTGCTCTGCTGAGTGCTGCCTCTTCTTCCTAGGCCAGTGACGCCTTTACGGGGGTTGTATGGGCTGTAGGTATTGATGACTTATCCTCTAGATTTGTCATCAATATCAGATTGGTGGGAGTCCGACACCCGGCACCCCCATTGCTCAGCGGTTTGAAGAGGCAGTGGCCCCAGAAACTGTATAGAGTGGAAGGAGAAGACTCTGTACACTGGGTATTTTCTGGTGCCAGCTTACTGCATCTCATCTCCATTTCTAGGGCACGGACACCGCGCCGTGTATGGAGCTGTCCACCTCTGCACCGTATACTGTATCGTTTTGGGCACCTAGTGGGTGCGCTGGGTGTCGCATCCCCACCAATTTGATATTGATGATCGATCCTGAGGATAGACCATCTGTAGCACGGAAAACCCATTTAATTATCTGTACTACCGTATTTCATACATTTTTAAAAATAGAAAAAATTTTTATCGTCCGTTATCAATCAGCGCTACAGAGTATGTGAGCGATACTCCATTGTCAGCGAGGAGCGCTGATACCATGTACCACACCTCTGTTAGGAGCGTAGGTTGGCGTTCTTCATTACCGGATTTAGCTTTTCAGGTGCAGTAAGGTATTACATATTGTATACATCCAGGTGTGAACACATGCTGTCCCATCCATAATGCACTCATTCATTGCAGCTGCTATGTGCTTTTCCTTAGGAGCCGGTATGATGCAGGGCACAGAGGACAGGAATTGCCAAGCACAACATGGCACCCGTGTGTCAGCCTTCATACACCAGGCACAGAACCCTAGGGTGCCATTCTTTCACTTAGCTGTTGCACTTCAGGTTAACAGAAATAAAGTAGCAATCAGACATATGGCGGGACAGATACAGTGGCGGTAGACTGCAGATTGTACCGTATATGGATGCCCTTGATGGAATGTCTTGTTTGATTTTAAACAGAAGTGTTACCTAAAATGTTACATGTGCAGCACGTGTCCGCCGTGTGTATGGTCTGTCTTGTGTCTGACAGGTGCGCGGCACCACATTGCTGTCCCGGGTGACATTCTGCATGGTCTGGTCTACCACATTGTTAGCGGCATATCCAAACAATAGGCAGACAAGGCAAGTACCGCAAAACGAGAGCAGCTCATCGTCAGTAGATGATGGCGTGGATATGACCATGTTCTGTCACACTGTGCACCGCCTGTGGGCGTTGGCTCGCCCTTTGTACCTTTTATCAGATAGCAGTATGTCATAAAATACGTGTCCATTAGGCTTATGTTAGGAGAGTTAAATTCTGACATCCGGAAAAACTCTAGGACAGGGCTGGTCAAGCTGCGGCTCTCCAGCTGTTGTAAAACTACAACTCCCACCATGCCCTGCTGTAGGCTGATAGTTGTAGGCAGACTGGGCATGCTGGGAGTTGTAGTTTTACAACAACTGGAGAGCCTGGTTGGCCATCCCTGCTCTAGTAATACAACCATCACGTGCTCTCTTGTATACCCAGAACATTGAATTATTATAGGGGAGACTTATTAAAACTAGCGTAAAGGAAAACTGGCTTCGTTACCCATAGCAACCAATCAGATTGCACCTTTCTTTTTTCAGAGCTCCTATGGAAATTGAAAAGTGGAATCTGATTGGTTGCGATAGGCAGCTAAGCCAGTTTTCCTTTATACCAGTTTTGCTCAATCTCCCCCTATGTGTCTATGCCCTCTTCTTAAAGCTGCCTTATTGGGGGAGAAAGTGATGTCTTTGGTTGTTTTGGGCAACTTTTGCACAGCAGTAATGTTTATAGATGTGGGTATGTGTAGAACCTTATGGGGTCATTTATAAAACTGGTGTAAAGTAGAACTGGCTTAATTGCCCATAGCAACCTATCAGATTTCACCTTTCATTTTTGACAGCTCCTTTGGAAAATGAAAGGTGGAATCTGATTGGTTGCTATGGGCAACTACTCCAGTTCTACTTTACACCAGTTTGATAAATCACCTCATTAGTTTCTAGCCTATGGGTACGACAAACAGTGGCCAATCTGCAGCTGCGGCCGAGTACCCCATAGCCATAGGGCCTGCAGAAGACCCCAATGGATTGCATTGTTTAGTCGTTCTTTATTCTTAATGGCTCCACAGTTCTGCGGGAGCCTAGCGGCCATTGACAAAGAAGACCGACCAAACAATACCATCTTATTAAGTTAAATGGAGCCGCTGCAGCTTGTACGGCCACACAGTACACAGTCGTGTTTTCACAGCTGCACCGTGTGGTTGTACCCTAAGGCCTCATGCACACGACCGTTGTTTGTTTCCGCGTCTGTTCTGTTTTTTTTTTCACGGATAGGATGCTTCCCCATTCATTTCAATGGGTCCGTCAAAAAATGCGGATAGTCAACCGTTTTTGTTCCGCATCCGTGGTCCGTGTTTACATTCTGTCAAAAAAATAGAGCATGTCCTATTTTTTTCACATTTGCGGACAAGGATAGGCATTATTACAATGGATCTGCCATAAAAACGGATCCACCCAAAAAAAGGTCCGTCATTTGTTTTTTTTGGCGGACGCAAAATTTGCGGATGGAACGGACGCGGAAACAAACAACAGTTATGTGCATGAGGCCTAAGGCTACATGCACACGACAGTTGTTTTTTCTCGGCTTCCGTTTCAGTTTTTTTTTGCGGATATGACAGGAACCCATTCATTTCAATGGGTCAGCAAACAAATGCTGACAGTTCATCCGTTTGTGTTCCGCGTCCGTTGTCCGTGTTTCACTTCAGAAAAAAAAGTAGTGCATGTCCTACTTTTTTCTCATTTGCGGACGATGATAGGCATTTATTACAAGGGATCTGTGAAAACAAAGGAATCCTCCAAAAAAAACTGATGGATCATCAGTTTTTTTTTGCAGATCCCGATTTGCGGACAGCAAAAAACAACTGTCGTGTGCATGTAGCCTAAAGCTGGACATACAGATTAGATTAATGTCAGCTAAAAACATCAATTTCCATCTAATCTGTATGGTGTTATCCTAACCTCCTCTGATTGCAGATGTCTGGGGAAAGAACGTTTAGACCGTTGGATTTCAACATGCCCAATCAATTTTTCCTTAGGGGAGAAAAGACACTGCCAGAAGTGTCTGACAGAAGCTTTCTCCTCCCTCCCTACTGTGAACACATGCATGCTGAGGTGCATGCGCATGGAGGCGGTTGGGATGGAGGGCCTTTGGCTGAACACGTGTTAGGCTGACAGCTATCTAATGTTTATGGGAGCCTAAGTTTACCCCCTTAGGCCTTATTCACACGTCCGCAATGTAGTCCGCATGTATTCCGCAATTTTGCGGAATACATGCGGACCCATTGACTGTGAATGGGGCCGGGAACGATGCGGAGAGCACACACTGTGCTCTCCGCATCCGATTTTGCGGAGCGCGCCGCCGATCTTCCGGTCCGCGGCTCCACAAAAAAAATAGAGCATGTCCTATTCTTGTCCGCAATTGCGGACAAGAAGAGGCATTTTCCATGGAGTTCGGCGCAGCACGGCAGTGCACTACCAGAGATCGCCGGACTAAAAGTACTGCATTATAGTCAATGGGGACGGAGCGGCAGCACATGGGTACTTGTGGCATGGGGGGTCGCCCTTTGTACCTTTTTTCAGATAGCAGCGTGGCATAAAATATGTGTCCATTAGGCTTATGATAGGAGAGTTAAATTCTGACATCCGGAAATACTCTAGTACAGGGCTGGCCAACCTGCGGCTCTCCAGCTGTTGTAAAACTACAACTCCCACCATGCCCTGCTGTAGGCTGATAGCTGTAGGCAGACTGGGCATGCTGGGAGTTGTAGTTTTACAGCAGCTGGAGGGCCTGGTTGGTCATCCCTGCTCTAGTAATACAACTAGAACATTTAATTATTATGGGGGAGATTATTATAGTCAATTGGGACGGAGCGGCATGGGAGATCCGGCGGGCTGTTCACCCGCCAGATAGCCATGCCGCAAGTGTGAAAGTACCCTTAAAGTGACTGTCCAGTTCAAGAAAAAAAATCACTTTAACATTGAAACAAAACAGAACACTTAGTGGGAGCTCTCCTTTCATCTTTTCAGCTGCAGATCTACCAGTTCCAACGTTCCTCATTTGCCATTCAAGATGGAGGCACCTTCTCAGACTACCTGGTGCATGTTGTGTATTTGGTTGTCCAGGACCTCACATTGGCCAGCACTGATCATGTGAGCAATGCTGGCCAATCCATTAGCAGGGCTGGACAAGCAGAAAGCCTTGGACTACCGATGCACTGTATGTGAGAAGCTGGGGTGCACCTAGCATTTCTGCTGCCTGAGGCGAAAACTGAAATGTCGTCCCTCCTTCCCAATGCCAGTTTCTTAACCTAATCCCCTTCCTTCAGCCCATGGCTGTTCGACTGCCCCTCTCTTGCCCCTACTCGGTGCTGCCTGAGGCGACCGCCTCACCTGGCCTCATTGGTGGTGCACCCCTGGTGAGAAGTGGTTTGGCCTCCTTTTATGATAAAAGAGGAGCCTGGGAATCAGTGGATCTGCTGCTGGAAAGATCAAGAGAACTCCCAGATGTGTTCTGTGTATTCCCCAACTAATGTGAACTTTTTCCTTGAAATGGAGGGTCGCTTAACTTGTATGTGTACAACGCCCAAAGTGATTTTCCTAAACCATTGGGTTTTAGCCAGTAGACTGTTTTAGTCTTAATTCAGATGACAGTAATATCTGTATGTGTGATATCGGGACACTTACATAGAACAAGGACCCTTTAAAGCAGGGGTGCACAACCTTTTCTGGTTGGGGGCCACATTGTCAGCCTTAACCAATTCCAAGGGCCGAAAATAAAATTTAAAGGGGTATTACCAACTGAAATTCTGTATTTTTGGCATATTGAACATACGGTATATACTATAAATGTCTAGTTACAGTTCTAGGACTCCCATCTAATAGGAGAATACATGAAAGATACATGTAAGAAGCCATAAGACATAGACCTACATGTCTTTTACCAGATGTTTGGGGGCCGCACAGAATGGTATCGAGGGCCGCATGTTGTGCACCCCTGCTTTAAAGTAAATGGTGCAACTCACCGTTTTTCGGCATGGACCAGTTTGCAGCATGCACCATTCATGTCTGTTTTCTCTTCGAGATTTATTCATTCAAATTAATGGGTCCGGAAAAAAAACAGATACACATGGACATACAGAATCTTTTTTTGCAGACAGAAATCAATGTGGCCGTCTGAATCCAGCCTTAGCTGTAGAATCAAATTTACCACATTCTTACATACTCCTATGTTATTCAGGAGTTTACCAGTGTGTGGGAGAGCTCTTTCCCGACAGAGCAACTGTCTCTGATAAGCTGCTGGCAGCCTCCACTAGGAGGAGCTGTATAAATATGTATACATTGAGCTCCCCCTAGTGGCAGCTCCTTGAAGCCAAATGTTATCATTTCATTCTATAACTGTATGAAGGGAAGCACCAGTCAGCTGGCTGTGTTTAAATTTCAGCAAGTATAGTATACAGCCATTTTTATATTTGCGGACAAGGTTCACACATGAAGGTAGAACGTTTTGCTTGCAGATTATAAATGTTGCTAGAGTAAATTGTTTTTTTTTTAGGTAACCTGAGTCTTTTTTCTGTGTACTCAACAAAGTAATTGTATAACACTTGTATGCAAGTTAAAGGGGTTAAAGACATAACCCCTTCTTCCGCCATTCAGGCCCTCTGAGTTGAAAATGCTCTGATGCTCTCCCTTGCTCTGCGCTGTATAGCACAGGGCAAGGCCTTTTTCTTAAGATCCAGTGAAGTACTGGGCTAAGCGAGGCGAAGGCTATGGTAGCACTGTAGACCGCCCATTAGTGCCGGTGACGTCACCGGGATCACTGCTAGGCGGAAGCCTCTGTCTAGCAGTGTAAAAAGGTAAACAGCCCTTGCCCTGCGCGACGCCGATTAGCTGGTTGAAGAGAAGGCTGTGCGCCGTGCCAGTGCAGCCTTCCCTTCATTGTTTACCTGCTCGCCGTCAAAATCACAGCTGTCCCATTCACTTCAATGGGGCGGCTCATTCCTATAGAAGTGTGAGGATTGGTCATCAATAATAACCCCCTTTAAAGATAGACCATCGGTATCGAAGTCCTGGAAAGCTTGTTTGAGAGGATGATGTGTACGCTGCGTCCGTGAAACACTGTATTCTCCCCTAGGAGCAGTGATCTTCGGGGGGAAAATGTGTTTGCGTCTTTCAAGTCCGGGTATTTTTTATTTTTTTCATACAGATTGTGTAGTATTTGGGCGAACAAAAACTAAAGCTAGACGCGATCTGACGTCTAAACCCTGAGATATGAGAAAATGGTGTCCCCTCACTGTGCATGGCTACAATAAATTCTCTACAGTGATTCCTGGCCGCACCAGTGTTATCATGGGAAACTTCTAATAACATGTTTGGACGTTTTATGACGTTTAGTGGATACTGCTGTCCGGTGACCACTTCTGCTGTATTAACATGGACAGCTGTTCGCAGTTCAGGATGTTAAGTCATTGCGCAAGAATATTCTGTAGACCTTAAAGAGGACCTTTCACCAGAAATTTCATGTCTATATTAATATCTGATATTACTTGCCTGCCCCCAGTGGTGCTTATTCCGGTATTCTTATTTTCTTTTGTGCCCCCGTTTGTCCGCGGTGCCCCCCGCAATATTTCCCGCCATGTATGGTAATGAGCCATTCGGCTCAACTGGGCGGGCCTGCAAAAGGTCTCTCAGGCGTGTCTGCCTTCCCCCTGGCACGGAGCGCAACTAATCAGCACGCTCCGCTCTTAGCCAGGGAGAAGACACTCTGGCTCTGGATGGTTGAAATCGCTCCAGTTCTCGCGAGAACTGAAGTTTCTTCTCCCTGGCTAAGAGCGGAGCGCGCTGATTAGTTGCGCTCCGTGCCAGGGGGAAGGCAGACACGCCTGAGAGACCTTTTGCAGGCCCGCCCAGTTGAGCCGAATGGCTCATTACCATACATGGCGGGAAATATTGCGGGGGACACCGCGGACAAACGGGGGCACAAAAGAAAATAAGAATACCGGAATAAGCACCACTGGGGGCAGGCAAGTAATGTCAGATATTAATATAGACATGACATTTCTGGTGAAAGGTCCTCTTTAAGTATAAAAATGACTGCAGTAAAAAAAGAGTAGTTGCCTATAGCAACCAGTCATATTACTTTTTTGTAAGCTATTTTATAAAGCTGCATTACTGGTTGGTATAGACAACCGCTGCATGGCGCCCCCTCTAGGGTCTCGGGATCACTTCTGCAGACAGTGATGTTTGCTAATATCCAGATACAAGATCAGCACATGGAGCAGCAGCTGCCTCGGGGACATACTGTTACAGAAGGTATCATTTTGTGGTATAACATTGTGCAAGAATGTGTGTGTGTGGGGGGGGGGGCAAGCCTCACTACTTGGCAGAGCATGTAAAGGGAAGCTTATCTACCTACTACACGGCGCTAGCTCCAAGCTCCTTCTCCTCCTGGCCTGTGATGCTCCACTGAGCTACCTCGCTGTAAATATCCGTTTTGCTGGTCACCCTCTCGGCCAGTGATCGGCTGAAGGCATCAAACCGGATATTTACAGTGAGGGAGCCCAGCAGAGCATCACTGGCCGCGAGGAGAAGGAGCGGAGAGACAGCAACGGGAAGAAGGTAAGTAAGCTTCCCTTTAATGGTCCGGCCAAGTGGTGGGGGGTTTGCAAAAAAATTTAGAGAATAGGAAATCTTACAATTTTCTGATAAACCTTCATTTCCATCATTGATTTTTAACCAAAACCAGAAGTGAAGCCTACTCAGAGATGAGGTGTAATGGAAAGATCTGCAGCGGTTCCGTGTTTTTGATCAGCACCTGGTTTTGGCTCACAATCACTGATGGAAATCACTCATGCATACGAGTGTATTTTCTTTCCGTGTCTGTTCCGTTTTTTTGCGGACCGTATGTGGAACCATTCATTTTAAAGGGTCTGCAAAAAAAAATGAAGTTGCTCCGTTTGCATTCCGTTTCCGTATGTCTGTGTGTCAGTTCAGCAAAAAAATAGAACTTGTCCTATTATTGTCCGCGTTACGGACAAGGAGAGTACTGTTCTATTAGGGGCCTGCTGTTCCGCTGTATTACCCGGATTGAACACTGCTTCTCTGAAGTAAATTTGCAACATCTTACCCTCAGTTCACACTTGCGCGTTTTACAGCGCGTTCGAACGCGCTGTAAAACGCATAACCGATGCAAACCAATGCTTCCCTATGGGACTGGTTCACATTCTCACGGTTAACAGCGCGGTCGAACGCGCTGAAAAACGCCCGACGCATAAACAAGTACTTGAGCTTTTTTTGGGGCGTTTGTCGCGCGCTTTGGCCCATAGACTTCAATGGGAACGCGCAACGCTTGTATTTTTTGCGCGTTTTTGACACTGAAAACGCATGTTCGAATGCGCGTTTATGAATTTGCAATATGCTGGAAAGGCCAAACCTCAGCTCTGATTGGCCAAACTTCATATAGACAGGGATATTTGGTCATTGGACAACACTGCAGTCAATCACACAAACGCGCACAAAAACGCGCAGAAAACGCGCATCTCAGAAACGCTCAGGTCTGAACCCAGGGTTAATGATTTATGATGCTGTGATTTCCTGTCTCACCACTGGTCTACTGAACTGTAGTCCCCTTATTGGGTCAGTACAGTACAGTAGACCCGCTGTGAGATGGAAATGGGAATTCACGGTATCCTAAATCATTATGATGCTGCAAGTTCAGAAGAGCAGCATTCATATGGAGCATGTTTCTCAGACTGAATACGCTCGTGTGAAACTGGCCCAAAGCAAAAAATGTTAAGACCCGGTGTTAGTCCTGTGCTAGGCTACTTTCACATATGCATTTTTGCTGTCCGGTTTTGAGATCTGGCAGGGGACTTTAAACCCACAGCAAGACATATCCGTTTGAATAATACAACCGGCTGCATCCGTTCAGAAAATAATAAACATACAAACAACAAAGAGCAAAATGAACATACCGGATCCTACTCCAAAAATATGTGTTAGAAACAAAAAAAAAACGGATCTGGCACCATTGACTTACATGGATTTTAGTGCCAGTTTCCCATGGCACACACAAAAACGCTGCTTGCAGTGGTGGGAACGCAACAAACCCGAACAGAACGCATTCTCTTCCGGTTTGTTTAGTTTTGTGCCCATGTGCCGGATCTCAATACTGGAAAGGAGAAACGCAGATGTGAAAGTAGCCTTATACGTCATCAGGAGAATGAATAGGAGTCAGCATGGTGTCAGACATGTAACTCTTATACGTCACGTCACCCCTGGCATTCCAGATTTTTGAGTAGAAATGTATTAAAGGGGTTGTCCTACCTGGGCATGTATGGCATATCCACGGGATATTCCATATACTGTATGGAAGTATGCACTGGCAGGTGCAAGTCCTACCTCTGGGACCTCATTTTCAGGGGACCCCGGCTGCTGACTGCCACACAGTCCTCAGTAATCTAGGGGCAGGCAGAAAGTAACAGGAACGTTAAGATTCTGCAACCACAATGATATATTTCCAGATTTGTCCTGCAGCTAGCAGGCACCGCTACGGTAATATTATATTGTGCAACTGCTTTGTCACATATTGAACTTGCCTTTTAGAGGGGTTTCCCATGTCATCCATTTATGGCAGATACTGTGAACACAATTAGGATTTTTTGACACCTCTTTGGCAAGCTGGGGAGACCAGATGGAGTAAGTAGGTATGTATTTGGATGACACGTGCCTAGGTGGGAAGGCCCTTGTATACAAGCTGTCCAATATAACATATATATGTACTGTACATTATAGAAATAAAAAGCATCACGTCTCATCTTCCTCGAGTACTGCTAAACTTTTATAGAACTGGATTATGGGGCTCGTCTCTCCATTTGGATCACTCACACTTAAAGGGGCTTTCTCACTAAGATAACCACTTTCCACTTACCCTGTTGGAACATATGGATATGATAAAGGGTGGCCTGCTGCCCAGTACCCAGTTTATAAGCCAGAGCATAAAACACTGGCGGACCTGGCCCCTTCATCTTATACATTTGACTGGCCGCCATGTAATACTACATTTTCTCTACAGCAGCCAGCTTTGTTTTAAGCAAGAGTTGTCTTAGTGAAACAACCCCTTATACGTGGACGGGTGATCGGCCGAATAAACATTTGTATGAATGTTCATTCCTGATTATTGCCCTCTGACAAACGAGAAAATGCTACCCTGTGGTTGATCGCATCTTTTGTGTGGACATAAAAATGGCAGCGTACCTCCTTTTGAGAAAAGGGGTTTGAATGAATAATCACAAGAACGATCATTCTTTTAGGCCCCTTTCACACGGGCGTGATTTCCGCGCGGGTGTAATGAGTGAGGTGGACGCATTGCACCCGCACTGAATCCGGACCCATTCTTTTCTATGGGGCTGTGCACATGAGTGGTGATTTTCACGCATCACTTCTGCGTTGGGTGAATATCGCAGCATGTTCTATATTGTGCGTTTTTCACGCAACGCAGGCCTCATAGAAGTGAATAGGGCTGCGGGAAAATCGCAAGCATCCGCAATCAAGTGCGGATGCAGTGCGATTTTCCTGCACGGTTGCTAAGAGAAGGGACCCGATCTTTATTATTTTCCTTTATAACATGGTTATAAGGGAAAATAATAGCATTTTAAATACAGAATGCTTAGTAAAATGTGGATTAAGGGGTTAAAAATAAAAAAAATTAACTCACCTTATTTACTTGATCGCGTAGTTGCCGATCTCTTCTCTCTTCTTCAAGCATTAGCTGCCGTCTAAAGGACCTGTGATCACATCACATGGTCCATCACCATGGTGATGGACCATGTGATGAGCTCAGTGACCTCATCACAGGTCCTTTAGACGGCAGCTAATGAATGAAGAAGAGATCGCAACTACGCGATCAAGTGGATAAGGTGAGTTAATTTTTTATTTTTAACCCCTCCATCCACATTTTACTAAGCATTCTGTATTGAGAATGCTGTTATTTTCCCTTATAACCATGTTATAAGGGAAAATAATAAAATTTACAGAATACTCAACCTGAAACCGGACTTCAGTGATGAAGTCCTGGTTCGGGTCTGGGTACCAAACATGCAGATTTTTCCCACGCGCATGCAAAACGCATTAAAACGCTTTGCACTCGCGTGGAAAAATCACGCATTTTCCTGCAACGCACCCGCCTCTTATCCGGGCGTCAAACATGACGCCTGTGTGAACCCAGCCTTAAAGGGCATTTGTCAGCAGATCTGTACCTATGTCACTGGCTGACCTGTTACATGTGCACTTGGCAGCTGAAGGCATCTGTGTTGGTCCCATGTTCATATGTGCCTTCACTGCTGAAAAAAATAATGTTTTGATATATGCAAATGAGTCTCTAGGAGCAACGGGGGTGTTGCCATTACACCTAGAGGCTCTGCTCTCTCTGCAACTGCCGCACCTCCTGCACTTTGATTGACAGCGCTAGGCAGTGAAAACAGACAGTAGGATGCCCTGTTATTTTAGATCAGGAATGCCAAACCTGCAGCCTTCCAGCTGTCACAAAACTACAACCCCCAGCATGTCCGGAAAGCCTACAGCTATCAGTCTACAGCAGGGCATGGTGGGAGTTGTAGTTCCTGTTTTAGATCATGTTTTTTGTAGATGATACAATAATTGTTATGGAGGAGACAATGTGGTTCCTTAGTTGTTTTTTGCTTGACATGGCCTGTAGGCGTTCCATCATGGAAGAGGCTTAAAATGAGTTGACACCCAAAGTCTCTTTTTTGGTAGAGCAGATCCCCTTCAAGGACATAATAAAGAGTTATTCCTATTTCTAAATTTATGGCATATCCATGGGGCCACCTTTCCATTCACAGTAGCTGCGCGCTGGAGATTGGGGAACCCCATTTTTGATGGGACCTGCACCTATTGGAAATGTATGGCATATCCTGCGGAATAACCCATCAGACTCTTTAGGAAGCCATTGTTGCCTTGTCTGAAGCCTTTAGGCAGTTGTGCAGGACTATGATATTGATGAGCTGTGCTCAGGATGGGTCATCAGATTGGCGGAGGTCCCACCGGGGTGCTGTGTCCTCTTCAATCTTTAGATGCTAGTGCAGTGTAATTCCACCTTCCTCTCCTATTGATTGGATCTGATATCCTACTCAAGCTTGATATCATACGGTGTCCTAGTTATCCTTGAAAAATACCAGGCTAGATTTTTTTTTTGTCACAATTCCAATTCACGGGAAGGTTTCATTAGACCAGAAAATGGTTCATGTGCGCGTGAGTTACCGTATCCGTCCCTAATTTTACGACAGGTACTGTCGTGAGCCCACCTTCTTTGCCTTGTAGATGTATACATCGAAAATGGCAGAGATTGTGGAAAGTGACTGCATTGCAGTCTGTAGCGTTCTCCCTGTGTAGGTAAATTTCTCGCCTATGAATAGAGATGATAATATCTATGTCTCCGCTTGTGCCACAAAGTCAAATGTTCTGTGGAGATAATGAATTACGGAGATTATACTAAACCCTTTGTGTCTCCTCAGGACAGGCTTTCATTAAATACGTCCTTTTTGTCTTCCTGAGAAAACCAGTTTGGCCACTTTTATTGAAGGTTGTGCAAATGAGGCCTTTTCAGACATAACCATGTACATTTTTAGTGTTATCTAATGTTGGGCTTACACAGCGTTACAAAGCGTTCCTTCCCGACAGTCAGCTGCTCATTCAGTGGGGATGAAGTGCTGCATTTACATGCAGATCTCACCTCCAAAGCACGAGGACAAGGGATCGCTACTGAGATCACTCGTCCTCATACTGCAGCATTGTTTCTGGGCAGCAGATCGCTGTTCAGAACGATTGTTTCACCAGATGAATGAGCGTTTCGCTCGTTTATCGGGTGATCGGCTGCATCGATAATCCGCCCAACAGTCGGGCTTTGTAGATCCTCCATAATAGTGAGCAGCATCAATTCATTAGATATTGGTCATATGGTAGAATCCACATGTGTTAAATCTGGATTTGTCATGTATTTTGCTGCAGATTTCACCCGATGCACTTAAGGTTTGCACCGTAGGTCAATTTCCGCTGCAAACTTTTTTTCACGCAACAGATGAGATTTTGTACAAAAACCGGCATGCTGTCATACATTGCAGATTTTCCACATGCAATTTTGCTGTGAAAAATCCACTGCATAAGGGCTCTTGCACACGGCCATAGTTTTGGTCCGCATCCAATCCACATTTTTTGTGGATCAATTTTGGACCCATTCTTTTCAATGGGGCCGCAAAAGATGCCAGCAGCACAATGCGTGCTGTCCACGTCTGCATGTCCGTTCTGCGGCACCGCAAAAAAAGATAGAACATGTCCTATTCTCGTCCGTTTTATGGACAAGGATAGGACATTTCTAGAGGAGTGTGAAAACAAATGTCAGCATGCACTCGTCCAGGATCCGTATTTTTCAGATCTACGATTTGCGGAGCTCAAAAAATTTACAGCCGTGTCTGTGCATGGACCCTAAAGTGGTTGTTCAGACCGGGGGCCTTTTGGAAAGAACTCTGTGTGGCCATACCTGTAGAGGGAATCATACTTACCTGATCCCAGCTGCTCAGTTTTGGCTCCTTCACCCCCCCATCCCCACTTCCACCTTTCAGTTATCTCCCTGCGTCAGCATACAGTTTGACGCAGGTCAAGTAGCTGCTGCAGCCAGTTACTGCATGCGGAGTCCCATGTGTTATGTCACTGGGTCATGCTAAACCAGATGTTGACGCCAGGAGATCTGAGAGCTGCAGTGGGGTAGGAATCCAGTGGGATCAGCAAAGTATAATTCCCTTTGCAGGTCTGGCCGCACTGGGGGGTCTGCCCAAAAAGCCCCGAGGCGTGAACAATATTTAATACAGGCATACTTTTGCGGTCATATTACTTCCACAAATTCCAGCTTGATTGTAGGTCTAATGACCTGCACTACCACCATCAGGCTACAATTTTTGGCCATAAGGCCTCATGCACACAAACGTATTTTCTTTCTGTGTCCGTTCCGTTTCCGTGTGCGGAACCATTCATTTCAATGGGTCCGCAAAAAAAACGGAAGCTACAAAAAAATAGAACATGTCCTAATATTGTCCGCATTACGGACAAGGATAGTACTGTTCTATTAGGGGCCAGTTGTTCCATTCTGTATTTTTTGCGGATTTTTTTTTTGCAGACCGCAAAATACATACGGTCGTGTGCATGAGGCCTAAGGCTGGGTTCACACATGCAGTTTTTTGGATCCAAAAAAGGGGGAAACTCGGCATGTGTGAATCAAGTCTTAGACCCCTTGCAGATGAGCGTGAGTGGATTAGGTCCAGATGCGTTGCGGATGCGTTCAGTGAAAACTGCGCGATTTCGCAAGCAAGTGCATTCAGTTTTGTTTGCGATCGCGTTCAGTTTTTATTGCGCGGGTGCAATGCAGTTAAATGCGTTTTACACACGCGTGATAAAAAACTGAATGTTTACAAGCAACATCTCTTAGCAACCATCCGTGAAAAATGCATCGCATCTGCACTTGCTTGCGGATGCGATGCGATTTTCACACAGCCCCATTCACTTCTATGGGGCCAGCATTGTGTGAAAATCACAGAATATAGAACATGCTGCGATTTTCACGCAACGCAAAAATGATGCGTGAAAAACATTGCTTATGTACACAGCTCCATTGAAATGAATGGGTTCGGATTCGCATCACGCATTGCACCCGCGCGGAATACTCGCTCGTGTGAAAGGGGCCTTATTGGGGTAATATATGTCCCTGCATTAGCTCCAGTTGTGGGTTCTTGCTCAGTCTCAATCTAATAATACGTAAGTGCTTCTCCCATTTTTGGTCACGCCCAGTTTGGATGCAAAGTTTGAGACTTTAGAAATAGCATTTCTTCACGGAAACAGGCATGATGTGGAAATGCATTGGACGTAGTAGATACAGGTATAAATTAACCTGTTACATGGAAGTCTCCTTGCTCTACCATTATGTAGGTTTCTACTGAGAGGACCTGGTCAGTTTTTCAAGCCTGTTTTTCCAGATTGCTTATTCATCAGGAGTTTTCATGCGCAGTTGCTTAGATAGGACTCATTTATTCACATTGACAGCACCACTTTGTACCTTTGAACATTTTCTATCTGTCAGAATGATTTAGCAAAAACATGTATGTTCATTTCAGTCTAACCTTTGAACCTGGTATTCTCAATAAATAAAATGGGGTAAAGGAAAACTGGCTTAGTTCCCCATAGCAACCAATCAGATTCCACCTTTCATTTTTCAGAGCTCCTATGGAAAATGAAAGATGGAAGCTGATTGGTTGCTATGGGCAACTAAGCCAGTTTTTCTTAAACCCAGTCTAATCCTTTGATGCTGACCTCCGGAACTCCAGCTGGGGTAAAACTACAACTCCCAAGATGCACACTTGCTTGGGTGTTCTCAGAACTCCTCAGAAATGAATGGAGCATGCTGGGAGTTGTAGTTTCACCACAGCTAGAGTGCCGGAGGTTAGCCATCAAACCCATCCATGGTGACATCATGGGCTGAGCAGTATGGATGTATACTGTGCAGATACAGTCAGACTGATTGTTGGCAGTGGATTCATAACAGGTCACAGTCCACCCGTAGCATAGAGCACAGCAATAGCAAATTAGAGACATTTTCCAAACTTCCCTCAATAGTTTGACAATTAAAAGCCTCCAACATGGAAACATAAAGATTTAGGGCTCATGCACACAAACATAAATTCTTTCTGTGTCCATTGCGGGTTTTTTAACGGGTCCGCAAAAAAAAACGCTAGTTACTCCATGTGCATTCCATTTCCGTATGTCCGTTCCACAAAAAAATAGAACATGTCTTATTATTGTCGGCATTACGGGCAAGGATAGGACTGTTCTATTAGGGGCCTGCTGTTCTGTTCTGCAAAATACGGAATGCACACGGACGTCATCAGTATTTTTTGCAGATCGTGTGCATGAGCCCTTAAAGAGGACCTTTCATGACTTCTAAAGATATCAACTAAGGATGCTCACATGTAGAGCGGCGCCCAGGGATCTCCCTGCACTTACTATTATCCCTGGGCGCCGCTCCATTCTCCCGGTATAGGCTCCGGTATCGACGCTCACCAAGTTATAGTAGGCGGGGACTTGGTGGAATTGGTTATAGTAGGCGGAGCCTGCCCTTCATCTTCTTCTCCCCGGCTGTAGCGATGGCCAGTTGCAGCGCAGAGCTCATAGCCTGGGAGTTTTTTTTCTCCCAGGCTATAAGCTCTGCGCTGCGATTGGCCAGCGCTGCAGCCTGGGAGAATGAGATGAAGGGCAGGCTCCGCCCACTATAACTTAGTGAGCACAGATACCGGAGCCTATACCGGGAGAACGGAGCGGCGCCCAGGGATAATAGTAAGTGCAGGGAGATCCCTGGGCGCCGCTCTACATGTGAGCATCCTTGGTTTATATCTTTAGAAGTCATGAAAGGTCCTCTTTAACTGCAGCATTATTGTCCGTCATAAAGAAAATGGAAATTTGGGACTATTCATTCTCCCCCCTCTTTTTGAGCATTTGTTAGATCTCGGAGATGCTGATGAATAATTTGCAGCTCTTTAGTTTGTCGAGGAGAAGTAATCTGGACCCTTGCGTAAGGAGACACGTTCACCATGGCATTTGATGCTCAGTGTCTCGATGACTGAAAGGTTCATGTTGCATACCTGGTGTTCTCTTTACATCCAAATTATTGATGATGTCACTAAAACACCTTGCTCTGGTGGAGCTAGGTGCTAAATAATTCAGCCATCAGCCTTTTTTCCACACTTATATTATGTATTCATTAACATAGCATACATCATACGTAGACCATGTCTTCTGTGCTATATATACATGTATATACTTATAAAAGATGTCTTTGGAAATATTCTATGACTTGTCTATAAATAATATTAGTGTAAACTTTACATTCCGATGTCAGGACCTGGCATTTATAGAGAGATAAGTGGCGCTACTGGCGCTGCTCATCTTTTCCTTTGCACATCACTTTTGAAGAAAGTTCCTTCTCCTTTGCAATATTTTGAGGTTGACTTTACAGGGAAAAATCCTGGCTGGTCGGTCAGGTTCTGACGTCATGAGTAGCATGGGGTGCCGGAGGGACGATTGCCCTGGTGCCAAAGTGCAGGGGGGCACCAGGCTCCTGGGGCACTGTTTAGGGTACTTTTACACTTGCGGCAGGATGGATCCGGCAGGCTATTCAGCCTGACGGATCCGTCCTGCCGCAAGTGCCCGTGCACTGCCGTGCTGCCGCTCTAAAAGTCCGGCGTTCTTTGCCGTGCACTGCCGTGCTGCACCGTAGCTCCGCCCCCCGCCCCATTATAGTCAATGGGGACGGAGCGGCAGCACGGCAGTACACGGCACTTGCGGCAGGGATCCGTCCTGCCGCAAGTGTAAAAGTACCCTTATTAACAATACCATTTAATCTGTAGCAGGTAATCGATTGAGTGCATCCGGGCTTCACCATACAGTGAATCATTATTCTCTGCTATGTCTGATTTACTTCTACAGGGAGGAGGTGTTATTAGAGACTGACAGCTATCCCTGTATGCACACTTACACAGCCAATAAGGCAAAGATAGAAGGGGAAAGGTGCTCATAGGGTAATATGCATCACTTAGTGGACGCTAATTTACATGGTTAAGCTCACCTTTACTTGTTGTGCAACCATAGGCACAACACTAGTGTAAGGGAATGTGAACAGAGGGTTCAGTGCTACCAGAGTCGTCCGATCCTCACTTCAAGGGGTTACCAACCCTCAGGAGGAGTGTAAATCAGTGGCAGAGGGGGGGATGTAGGCGACAAATGGCCCACGAAATTCTGACACTTCTTTGGCACAATATCAGAACCACAGGAATATATAATCAGAGTCTTATTTCAAGAATTATGTGAGCCATTTTTTGCCTACATCCCTCCCTCTGCCATCGATGCACACTTACACAGGGACTGCTATCAACCACTGATAACACCTCCCTTGTGTACAGCTATCCGTGACTGACAGCTATCTATGTATACACATTTACACAGGGAGTACTATCACTGATGATACATCTCCCCCATGTACTGCTATAATTGACTAACAGCTGAATCTGTATACACACTTACACAAAGAATGCTATCAATCACTGATAACACCGCCCCTGTGTACAACTATCAGTGACTGACAGCTATCTCTGTTACACAGGAAAAGCTATCAATCACTGATGACACCTCCCCTGTATACAGCTATCAGTGACTGACAGATATCTCTGTATACACACTTACACAGAGAATGCTATCAATCACTGATTACACCTCCCCCGTGTACAGCTATCAGTGACCGACAGTGATCTCTGTATACACACTTACACAGTGAATGCTATCACTGATAACACCTCCTCTGTGTACAGCCATCAGTGACTGACAGCTATCTCTGTATACACATTTACACAGTGAATGCTATCAATCACTCATAACACCTCCCCGTGTACAACTATCAGTGACTGACATCTATCTGTATACACACTTACCAAAAGAATGCTATTAATCACTGATAACACCTCCCAGTGTACAGTTATCAGTGACTGACATTTATCTATATACACACTTACACAGTGAATGCTATCACTGATAACACCTCCCCTGTGTACAGCTATCAGTGACTGACAGTGATCTCTGTATACACATTTACACAGTGAATGCTATCAATCACTCATAACACCTCCCCGTGTACAACTATCAGTGACTGACATCTATCTGTATACACACTTACACAGTGAATGCTATCACTGATAACACCTCCTCTGTGTACAGCTATCAGTGACTGACAGCTATCTCTGTATACACACTTACACAGTGAATGCTATCACTGATAACACCTCCCCCGTGTACAGCTATCAGTGACTGACATCTATCTGTATACACACTTACACAGTGAATGCTATCACTGATAACACCTCCTCTGTGTACAGCTATCAGTGACTGACAGCTATCTTTGTATACATACTTACACAGTGAATGCTATCACTGATAACACCTCCTCTGTGTACAGCTATCAGTGACTGACAGCTATCTCTGTATACACACTTACACAGTGAATGCTATCACTGATAACACCTCCTCTGTGTACAGCTATCAGTGACTGACAGCTATCTCTGTATACACACTTACAAAAAGAATGCTATTAATCACTGATAACACCTCACTTCTATGGGCTATTTTTGGCCGCCCCATAGAAAATCAATGGAGGGCGGCTGCGCATGACCACTTTTGGGGCTCCGTTCTCACGTGGGACTCGCACCTATCAGACAATGGAGGCATATCCTAGCGATATGCCTCCATCTTCTGTGACGAGACAACCCTTTTGAGGCTTGTCTTTTGATAGCAGCTACATCAGCCATAAACAATGGTCAGGAGTGGACACCATTGACTTCTATGGAAAAGTTTTCTAGGCCTGCTCTGTGAACTGTGCAGAGGTCAGGGGGGAGCTGATAAGCTGTGATACATTATATAAATTTTTTTTTTAGAATATAGATAGTGATATTAAAAAAAAAAAATAAGCTCTCTTCTAAAAATATATGTTTAACACAAAAACATGATTTAACCACTTCAGCCCCCCTAGTTTAAACACCCTTAAAGGGAACCTGTCATGAAAAAACAGCATGTAAATCTGTTCACAGTACCTCCTAGTGCCCTCCAAGTGTCTCCAGAGGGACCTTTTCTTCCGAATGTCACATTTTTTGTCTTTGAGAAAATGTAGTTTTATTCAGCCGCTGCCCCGTGCTTCAAGTCAGGCTTGAAGTCATGGGGGCAGCGGCCTAGGCGTCTTCACTGGTCCTCTCCCGCCCCCTGCTTTCTTGAGTGACAGCCCAGATCGTTTGCCGGGACCGCGCTCTACGGCCGCATGCGCAGTAAGGGCGGCTGGAGCGCGGTCCCGGCTGCCGCGCGTGCCAGCGCCGTCTTTTGCCGTACAGCGCATGCGCCCGACAGGCTGTAGCAAGCGCGCCTGCGCCCGGCATCTGTGCACAGCCGGCGTGATCTCCTCCTCACGTCGGCTGTGCACTAGATCCGGCGCAAGCGCTTACCAGCCTGTCGGCGCATGCGCTATGCTGGCAAGACGGCCGTAGCTGCAGCCGGACCGCGCTCAGCCGCCCTCTACTGCGCATGCGGCCGTAGAGCGTCCGGCTAGCGATCTGAGCTGTCACTCAAGCAGAGGCGGAGAGACAGTGAAGCGCCTAGCGCTGCCCCCATGACTTCAAGCCTGACTTGAAGCAGCAGCGATAAACTACATTTTCTCAAAGACAAAAATGTGACATTCGGAAAGTCCCTCTGGAGACACTGGAGGGCACTAAGTACTGTGAACAGATTTCATGCTGTTTCATGACAGGATTCACTAATGACCAGGCCACTTTTTACAATTCCGCACTACACTACTTTCACCGTTTATTGCTCCGTCATACAACTTACCACCCAAATGAATTTTGCCTCCTTTTCTTCTCACTAATAGAGATTTCATTTGGTGGTATTTCATTGTTGCTGACATTTTTACTTTTTGCTATTAATAAAAATTTAACGACATTTTGCAAAAAAATGACATTTTTCACTTTCTGTTGTAAATTTTTTTAAAAAACTACATTTCTATATACATTTTCTCTAAATTTATTGTTCTACATGTCTTTGATAAAAAAAAAGTCCAATAAGTGTATATTTATTGGTTTGGGTAAAAGTTATAAGCGTTTACAAACTATGGTGCAAAAAAGTGAATTTCGGCATTTTGAAGCAGCTCTGACTTTCTGAGCACCTGTCATGTTTCTTCAGGTGCTAGAATGCCAGGATAGTATAAATACCCCCCAAATCACACCATTTTAGAAAGAAGACACCCCAAAGTATTCGCGGAGGGGCATGGTGAGTTCATGTATCATTTCATTTTTTTTCACAAGTTAGCGGAAAATGACACTTTCTGAGGAAAAAAATAAAAATAATAAAGTTTCCATTTCTGCTAACTTCTGGCAAAAAAAAAATAAAATCTCCCACAAACTCACTATGCCCCTCAGTGAATACCTTGGGGTGTCTACTTTCCGAAATGGGGTCATTTGTGGGGTGTGTTTACTGTTCTGGCATTTTGGGTGGGGCTAAATTGTGAGCAGCCCTGTAAAAGCTAAAGGTACTCGTTGGAATTTAGGTCCCCTTTGCGCACCCAGGCTGCAAAAAAGTGTCACTCATGTGGTATCGCCGTACTCAGGAGAAGTAGGGCAATGTGTTTTGGGGTGTATTTTTACATATACCCATGTTGGGTGAGAGAAATATCTCTGTAAACTGACAACTTTGTATAATTTTTTTTTAAAAGTTGTCGTTTACAGCGATATTTCTCACACAAAGTATGGGTATATATAAAAATACACCCAAAACATATTGCCCTACTTCTCCTAATCTGCATACTACATGTGTGACACTTTTTGCAGCCATGATGCACAAGGGGCCTAAAACCAATGAGTACCTTTAGAATTTCACAGGGCATTTTTACGCATTTGGATTCCAGACTTCTTCTCACGCTTTAGGGGCCCCTAAAATGCCAGGACAGTATAAATACCCCACATGTGACCCCATTTTAGAAAGAAGACACCCCAAGGTATTCCATGAGGGGCATGGCGAGTTCATGTAAAATTTTATTTTTTGTCACAAGTTAGTGAAATAAGAGACTTTGTAAAAAAAATATATATATATATATCAATTTCCGCTAACTTGTGCCAAAAAAATAAAAATTCTGTGAACTCGCCATGCCCCTCACGGAATACCTTGGGGTGTCTTCTTTCCAAAATGGGGTCACATGTGGGGTATTTATACTGACCTGGCATTTTAGGGGCCCCTAAAGCGTGAGAATCCAAATGCGTAAAAATGCCCTGTGAAATCCTAAAGGTACTCATTGGTTTTAGGGCCCCTTTGCGCATCTTGGCTGCAAAAAAGTGTCACTCATGTGGTATCGCCGTACTCAGGAGAAGTAGGGCAATGTGTTTTGGGGTGTATTTTTATATATACCCATACTGTGTGTGAGAAATATCGCTGTAAACGACAACTTTTTACATTTTTTATACAAAGTTGTCAATTTACAGAGATATTTCTCTCACCCAACATGGTATATGTAAAATACACCCCAAACACATTGCCCTACTTCTCCTGAGTGCGGCGATACCACATGTGTGCCACTTTTTGCAGCCAAGATCGCAAAGGGCCCTAAAACCAATGAGTACCTTTTAGGATGGCATTTTTACGCATTTTTCTTCTCCCGCTTTAAGGCCCCTAAAATGCCAGGGCAGTATAAATACCCCACATGTGACCCCATTTTGGAAAGAAGACACCCCAAGGTATTCCATGAGGGGCATGGCGAGTTCATAGAAGATTTTTTTTTGGCACAAGTTAGCGGAAATTGATTTTTTATAGTTTTTTCTCATAAAGTCTCCCTTTCTGCTAACTTTTGACAAAAAGTAAAATTTTTCACGGACTCACTATGCCCCTCAGTGAATACCTTGGGGTGTCTTTTTTCCAAAATGGGGTCATTTGTGGGGTGTTTGTACTGTTCTGGCATTTTGGGCGGGGCTAAACTGTGAGCCATGTAAAAGCTAAAGGTACTGCGTAAAAATGCCCTGTGAAATCCTAAAGGTACTCATTGGAATTTGGGCCCCTTTGCGCACCCAGGCTGCAAAAAAGTGTCACTCATGTGGTATCGCCGTACTCAGGACAAGTAGGGCAATGTGTTTTGGGGGTGTATTTTTACATATACCCATACTTTGTGTGAAAAATATCGCTGTAAATTGACAACTTTGTATAAAAAAAAATTAAAAAGTTGTCGTTTACAGAGATATTTCTCTCACCCAGCATGGGTATATGTAACAATACACCCCAAAACACATCGCCCTACTTCTCCTGAGTACGGTGATACCACATGTGTGACACTTTTTTGCAGCCAAGATGCGCAAAGAGGCCCAAATTCCAATGAGTACCTTTAGGATTTCACAGGGCATTTTTACGCATTTGGATTCTCACGCTTTAGGACCCCTAAAATGCCAGGGCAGTATAAATACCCCACAAGTGACCCCATTGTGGAAAGAAGACACCCCAAGGTATTCCGTGAGGGGCATGACGAGTTCACAGAAAAAATAAAAAATTTGACACGTTAGCGGAAATTGTCTCATATTCCACTAACTTGTGACAAAAAAATAAAATTTTGCATGAACTCACCATACTCCTCAGCGAATACCTTGGGGTGTCTTCTTTCTAAAATGGGGTCACATGTGAGGTTTTTGTACTGCTCTGGCATTTGAGGGTCTCCGCAATCATTACACGTATGGCCAGCATTAGGAGTTTCTGCGATTCTCCGTATATTGAGCATACGGGTAATGAGATTTTTTTTTTCTGTTCAGCCTCTGGGCTGAAAAAAGAAAAAAAATGAACGGCACAGATTTCTTCATTCGCATCGGTCAATGTGGATGAAAAAATCTCAGCCAAAATCAGTGACTGCGGTGCGGTGGGCTGTGCGCTAACTACCTAACAAGTAGCTAACTAACTGGCGGTGATAAGGGACCCTTATGCCCCATTCACACGTCCGAAATTCTGTTTGCGGAATGGAATTGCGGACCCATTCATTTCTATGGGGACAGACTTTGTCCCGCTCGGATCCGGAATTGCGGATCCGCACTTACGGGTCTGCACTTCCGTTCCGCAAAAATATAGAACATGTCCTTTTCTTGTCCGCTATTGCATACAAGAAAAAGCATTTTCTATATAGTTCTGGCAATGTGCGGATCTGCAAAATGCGGAAAGCACATTGCCGGTGTCCGTGTTTTGCGGATCCGCGGATCTGCAAAAGACATATGGACATGTGAATAGAGCCTTACAGGGGGGTGATCAGTGACAGGGGGGTGATCAGGAAGTCTATATGGGGTGATCAGGGGTTAACAAAGGGTTAATAGTGGTTATAAAGTGAGGGAGGGGTGGGGGGGGGTTAGTGTAGTGTTTGGTGCAACTTTACATTGTTACCTGGTCCTCTGGTGGTCGATCCCAGTAAATGGGACCACCAGAGGACCAGGTATTAGGTATATCAGACGCTGTTAACAACACAACGTCTGATATACCACTTTGATCTAATTTATTTTACATTTACAGCCTGCCAGCGATTGATCATCGCTGGCAGGCTGTAGTACAACTGCAGAGCCGCGCTCTGCTGTGAACGCACGCGCGAGCGTGCGCGCGTTCACAGCAGATCTCAGCTCTCGCGAGATGACGCACGGATGCGTCCAGGAGGAATAAACCTGCCGCCGTCTGGACGCATCCGTGCGTTCGGCGGTCGGGAACAGGTTAAATAATAGGTCATTTTCTGAAGACACATTCCCTTTAAATGAATAAATAACCCGTTTTACCCACAAAACTGCATTTCAATCCGCTCAGCTCCTCCTGTTTAACTTCAACCAGGTGACTGCCATCCTTGTATCTTTATATACGAATGGAGAAGAAAATGTCAAAATAGTACAATATATACCGATTTTCCTATGTAATGTAAATTATCATAAACTTTTTTTTTTCCCCAAATGTTTCTTCTTATCCAACCACCCCCTCCAGAACCATCGCTCATCCTCATACTGTGGAGGTGAGATCTGCATGTAAATGGAGGGGTTCAGCTCCACTAACAAGCAGGCAGTTGTCAGGAAGAAACTCTTCCTTCCGACAATCGTTTGCTTATCCGCGTAGTGTAAATGCGCCTTAAGTCATTCACCAAAGAGATACTTTCTTAGGGCTCATTCACATGGCTGTGTGCACCCCGCATTCACTTGAATGGTTCCACAATCCGAAAGGTCGGTGCGGAACAGAGTACTTCCATGGGGTTTCTGCCCGTGCCTCTGAACCGCTAGAAAATAAAACTTGTTCTATTTTCTTGCAGTGCGGACCGATCACGGACCCATTCAACTTGAATGGGTCTGGATCTGTCGCGGCAGCCACACGGATGGTGCCCATGCATTGGGAACCGCAAATTGCGGTCCTCAATGCAGGGAAAAGCCGAACAACGGCCGTGTGAATGAGCCCTTAAGCTAATTGAGAGGTCTCCTGAGGAAGGTTAGAGGGCATTAGCCTAAAGGGGTTTCCGTGAATTAAATATAAGGGACCTTTTCTCAGGATGGGTCATCAGTATCTGAAGGATGGGGGTCCTACTCCCGGCACCCCCGTCAATCAGCTGTTTGAAGGGGCCACAGCTCTCGTCCTCACTGTATACCCACCGGCGTACGGTACATTGTATAGTGTCTGTGCTTGGTATTGCAGCTCAATCCCATCCATTTGAATAGGGCTAAGCAGCACAAAGGCCATGTGACTGATGGAGAAGACCCCTGAAAGAGGCTGCAGCGCTCTCCAGAATGCCATGGCCCTTTCAAACAGATGATTATCATGGGTGCTGGGAGTCAGACCCTTACTGATCAGATGCTGATAACATGTCATGGTTTTGAGTAGGGAGTTACTTAAAGAGGACCTTTCATCTGGAAAAAAATTCTGAACTAAGTATCATGATATGTAGAGCGGCGTCCAGGGATCTCCCTGCACTTACTATTATCCCTGGGCGCCGCTTCGTTCTCCCGCTATGTCCCCCGGTATGTTCCGTGACTTGGTTATACTAGGCGGAGACTGCCCTTGTTCTCCTGGGCGTCTCCTTCTCCCAGGCTGTAGCTCTGTCCAATCGCAGCGCAGAGCTCATAGCCTGGGAGAAAAAAAAACAGGGATAATAGTAAGTGCAGGGAGATCCCTGGACGCCGCTCTACATATCATGATACTTAGTTCAGAATTTTTTTCCAGATGAAAGGTCCTCTTTAATGGTGCAGATTTTGTGGCAGAATGCATAGCGGAAATACTGGCACTTTACCTCCGATTTCACCCCATGCCTTGTGAAGCATACATTGACAAGCTGTAGATTTAAAATCCGCGACACAGGTCAAGTTATATACAGAACCGAAAATCCGTAGTGTTAATGTCACCATGTTAGATCGGCGCTGACTAGGCATGAATACAATGTTACAATTATACATACATTCTTTTCATTAAGTCCCTTTGATTTGACTTAATAATGAAGCCTTGATCTCCTCAAGCTAGACATTCTTTCCTCTTCGGTAGCAGCTTACCCGCGGGAAACAAAGGCTTTCATTGTATACGTATTAGTTATTTTGTTGAGGTCGGCATAGGAAGGAATTTGGAGGTACTATATTGATAGTAATATACTTATGTGAAATACTTAATTATTCGACACGGTCTTATCGGTCACTTCAGTATAATCTTACAAAGGACGTCTTGTTAGGAGTTCTTCGTGCCTCTGGTTCACGGTCTAGACTGTTGAGATGGGAGTTCTGCTTACAAGGCACTTTCTTCTTCAAAACTGCTCTTGTTTATGTGTAAATGTCATAATTAAAGGGAGTCTGTCACCTAATCTGAGCTTCAGCAAGCGGCCAGGGGTGGCGTTAATGCAGAAAGTGGCCAGAAAACCACACCTATTTCACCCCTCTGGCCCGTCCTTGTTTCCTATTATTACCTTCTCCCCCCCAGATCCTGAGCCGCTCCACACTTGTCAGGCACCTCCGCAATGCTGTGCCCATTATGGGCAGAGAAACAGGTAGTTGGACTGCGCTTGCGCCGGCGGCGTGGTTGAGAAAGGCTGGACGAGCCGAAACGCGTCCCTTATAAACCCTGTATTATTATTCTTGAAATAATTAAAAGAAGCATTCTACAGAAGCTACTGTTGCTGGGAACTTTTTTCTTTGTTTCATGGGGGGTAGCCCCTTCCCGCGCAACTTAACCAAGGATCGTGGGCTGTCATTTTGGACTATTGCGCCGGCGGCACGGCGCAAAATCTAGGTTGGAGCAGAGGGGGTAATAATAGGAAACATGGGCGGGCCAGAACTTTAGGTTCCCTGGTGACCAGCAAAGGTGTTTGATAGTCTAGTGCTATTGCAGTTTGCCTCCGTTTATCCTGCCTGTTCTCCTGCTGTCCTCCCAATTCTGTTTCCATCCTGCCTGTGTGCTACTACACTTTCAAGCCCAAACTCAGTTCAGTTCGTGTTTAAGTTAACCCCGTCTGTCTACCTCATCTGTGATCCAGTCAAGTTCCCAGCCTGCCTGCCTTGTGTGTGCCTCAACCCTACCCTGCCTGCAAATCTTTTCTGTGTATGCGTTAACTGTGCGCTGCCTTGACCTCTAAAACTAGCATTCAAGCCTTGGTGCCTATTCAGACTGTACCTGCGGTTTTCCTGCATTTTTGGTGTGTGTTCTATATCCACAGATCCCGGTTCTTGCACTGGAGTCCCTGACCCTGTGAGTCAGCTGCCAACTACACTGGAATTGTCCCAGGAGGTAGTGGCCTGGTTGCTAATCCACAGCAAAGTCCAGATCCCTGTATAGGGGTTAAAGGGTGAATACTGGGGAAGTGCCAGAAAACCCCCCTTAGGGTTAGCCCTACGCCAAACTAGTTAGGCTGAGTTCACTCTTCAGTTATTTGATCGGTTTTTTCCATCAGTTATTGTGAACCAAAACCATGTGCGGGTCAAAAACACAGAACAGGTGCAGATCTTACCATTATACCTTATCTTTGAGTAGGCTTCACTACTGGTTTTGGATCACAATAACTGATGGAAATAACTGAAGTGTGAACTCAGCCTTAGGGTACTTTCACACTTGCATTAAAGGATTCCGTCAGGCAGTTCCGTCAATGAAGAACGGATCCGTCAATTTTCAATGTCGGATCCGCCCTTAATACATTTCAATGGAAATTAATGGCGGATCCGTCATTCCATCAAGTGTTTCCGCATTTTTGGATGGAGATAAAAATAAAACATGCTGCGCTTTTATCTGCGTCCAAAAAACATGAAAGGACTGAACTGATGCAAACTGAATGGATTGTTTTCCATTCAGAATGCATTAGGATAAAACTGATCTGTTTTTTTCCGTTATTGAGCCCCGAGGACGTAACTCAATGACGGAAAACTTTGACGCTAGTGTGAAAGTGCCCTTAGTTGGCACAGTGGGTTGATAGTGGCTGATCCATAACAATTGGGATGATCGGTGTAATGGGTGGTGTTCTTATTGAGTCAGTCATACCCCTTCCCTCTCTGGCCGCAGTGGTGGTCTGACTGAGAGGGTTGAGCAAGGCTGTTTGCTGTGCTAAAAGTCCAAATAAAGAGGAAATTTAAGAGGAAGTAAAATACTAGAATACATGGAGTGACTTCAAAATCCTATATCCAGAAAGCCATCCACCTGTTTTTAGTAAAAAAAAAAAAAAAAAAAAGTACATATAGGCTTTTAAGATGTGAAAAACATGGCACACAGCTCTTGCTGAGGTCGTGTGACAATGAAGGGCTTGGATGAAGGAAGTGTCAGAGACTGGGTTGCTGCTGTGTGTGAGTAATAATTGCCTGTATAAACTATACTATGGCGCCGTGTCATACGCAGAACTCGTCTCCGCCATACGTCATGTGTGACCAGCAGGTACTTACTTTCCAACCAAATACTAAATTGATGCAGCCACCACCTTTATGCCAAAGAAAAGGAAACAGGTTCCTGTGAGCCACAAATACCCACATAACAGTAGATATCCCCATTTTTGTGTGTACCTGCCATAGATGTCTTTGTAGACTCTCCCCCACCAGTGTCCACATACAGTGTGTGCCATAGATGCTCCAGCAGACAGCGCTCGCCATGTCACACTCCATTCATTGTCTTCCAAAGAGGAACACACGCCCCCATGGTAGAGTGACAGCTCATGTACGGTCAGGCCCAGTTGCTCCAAGGCTATATTCACACAACAGTGATTAAAAAAAGGGCCATTAAAAACAGTAAGACAGTCATTTTTCACTTACATTTTTTCACAGTTGCCTTTCGAAAAACGCCCATTAAAACTGCCCGCTTGACTTGTATGGGGGCTACTGGGCCGTGAAAATGGACAAAATAGGACATAGAAATAACGGATGTGTGAATGCACCCATAGACTTCGATTGTTCTGAAAACAGCCGTGTGCAGATAGTTAAATAATGGGCGTCACGCGGTCATATTTAACCCGTTGTGTGAATAAGGACTAAGGCAGTAAGTGTAGAATCATGACAGTGGATACGTTTTGTACTATGTCGCTCATGTTTCTGTCATACGCACACAAAGCCGTACATGTAGTAGGTTTCCTTACTCACTGAATATGACGGGAATGTGGACAGAAGTTGCCACATTTTACTTTAAAATTGAGTCATCTATTTCAGGTTTTAAGTTGCTTATGAGGACAACTTATTTCTAAATTTCATATTCAAAAGGATGTAAAAAGATTAATCTATATGTATGTACTATAATATCTATATGTACTATACATATATACTATCATATCTATGTGTACTATACATATATACTATCATATCTATGTGTACTATACATATATACTATCATATCTATATGTACTATACATATATACTATAATATCTATGTGTACTATACATATATACTATCATATCTATGTGTACTATACATATATACTATCATATCTATGTGTACTATACATATATACTATCATATCTATGTGTACTATACATATATACTATCAATATCTATATGTACTATACATATATACTATAATATCTATATGTACTATACATATATACTATAATATCTATGTGTACTATACATATATACTATCATATCTATGTGTACTATACATATATACTATCATATCTATGTGTACTATACATATATACTATAATAACTATGTGTACATATATACTATAATATCTATGTGTACTATACATATATACTATAATAACTATGTGTACATATATACTATAATATCTATGTGTACTATACATATATACTATCATATCTATGTGTACTATACATATATACTATCATATCTATGTGTACTATACATATATACTATAATAACTATGTGTACATATATACTATAATATCTATATGTACTATATATATTTATATTTTTTTATTAAGGTGCTGGAGAAAACCTAGAAAATACATTGGCTGCATTCAAACAGTGAGTATACTTTCTATCTTACAAACAGCAATTTGTGAATGTAAATGTCAAAACCAGAAATGGATTAAAAAAAAAAAAAAGTCATTAGTAGGTTTGTTAAATTTGACAAGCTTTTTATCAGAGACAAGGAAGAACTTTAACATTGGGGCCTTGTGACAAATGTAAAAGTGCTATGTCATTGTGAGAGCCACTACCCCTTCCTAACCTCCTCTGTTGGGGTATGTAAAGATGGCGCCTTCTTCACAGTGCAGCGGGTGCCATAGACGCCAGGTTTCTACGGCAGATACACAGGGCAAATGACATTTATCGCCTGTGATGCCATGGTCAATCATAATACTCATGAATGTCCTTTAGTAGTCATAACAAAGGAGATTCATGAGCATTATGGTTACGGCACAGTGAGAGCACATTTATCAGCTTATATGGGCCCATGAGATTTATATACAGTCTACCAACGAGATGGTCTCATGCCACAGTTTTCATAGAGTGAATAGCGGCATTGGATGACCATGCGGGTCCCACAGTTCACAAAGATACTATACTAGGATTGTGCAGTTTTATTGTTTTATTTATCTCTGCTATTTTTGTATTTATTTTATGGTATTTTAGACTCTGTATTTTTGCTTTATTTTATGTATTCATTTATGTGTTTTGCATTATTTACATCGAATTTTAGCAAGTCATGTAGATTGCTGTGTACTTGAGAACTGTAGCCTTTAGTTATCATTTATATCCTCCCCATGCTTTTCTTTTTTATTTGACCTCTCTTGACCCATTTTCACCATGTAAACCATCCTATATGTAGCACTTCCTGTACCCAACCAAACCCATGATGCACTAGTTCTTTCCCTGCCACCGCTCCAGCACCACCCCTAAAAACGTCCAGCTAGTTTATAACTCTCTCGGATACTGTAGCACTGATCCCATTGACTTCAATGGGAGCAGCGCTGTAGTAACGAGCGCCCTCCACTACAAGGTTGATGGAGCTATGTAGTTCCAGCACCGGTGATGGAGCTACATCCGAATAGCTGTTGAGCAGGAGGGGTATAGGCAATCACTTACTTGGGCTTGGGAAACCCCTTTAAAGGGCCTCTGTTAGCAGATTTGTACCTATGACACTTGCTGACCTGTTACATGTGCACTTGGCAGCTGAAGGCATCTGTGTTGGTGCCATGTTCCAATGTGACCGCAACTACCACGCCCGCTGCACTTTGATTGTCAGGGCCAGGCAGTGAAAACGTCATCACGCCTGGCCCTGATTTCTTTGAAAGTCAATCAAAGTGCAGAGGGCTCGGCAGTTGCAGAGCCTCTAGGTGTAATGGCAACGCCCCTTTTGCTCCTAGGGGCTCATTTGCATATATTAAAACTTAATTTTTCTCAGTAATGCGGGTACATATGAACATAGGACCATCATGGATACCTTCAGCTGCCAAACGCAGTTTTATAGGTACCAGTCTGCTGACAGGTGCCCTTTAAATCTTAGGCCTCTTTCACACGGGCGTCATGTTTGACGCCCGGATAAGAGGCGGGTGCGTTGCGGGAATATGCGCGATTTTTCCGCTCGGGTGCAAACGTTTGTAATGCGTTTTGCACGTGCGTGAGAAAAATCGCCATGTTTGGTACCCAGACCCGAAGCTGGACTTCATCACTGAAGTCTGGTTTCGGGTCTTCTGGAGAATTTATTATTTTCCCTTATAACATGGTTATAAGGGGAAATAATAGCATTCTTAATAAAGAATGCATAGTAAAATGAAGAGGAAGGGGTTATAAATAATAAAAGTTAACTCACCTTAGCCACTTGATCGCGTAGTTGCGATCTGTCCTCTTTCCCAGCATCAGCTAACAACTAAAGGACCTGTGATGACGTCACATCACATGGTCCATCACCCTGGTAAGATGGACCATGTGATTGGACCATGTGATGTGACGTCATCACAGGTCCTTTAGTTCTTAGCTGATTCTGGGAAAGAGAGGAGAGATCGCAACTACGCGATCAAGTGGCTAAGGTAAGTTAACTTTTATTATTTTTAACCCCTTCCTCTTCATTTAACAATGCATTCTTTATTAAGAATGCTATTATTTCCCCTTATAACCATGTTATAAGGGAAAATAATAAAGATCGGGTCCCGTTGCTAAGCAACCATGCAGGAAAATCGCACTGCATCCGCACTTGCTTGCGGATGCTTGCGATTTTCCCGCAGCCCCATTCACTTCTATGGGGCCTGCGTTGCGTGAAAAACGCACAATATAGAGCATGCTGCGATTTTCACGCAACGCAGAAGTGATGCGTGAAAATCACCGCTCATGTGCACAGCCCTATAGAAATGAATGGGTCCGGATTCAGTGCGGGTGCAATGCGTCCTCCTCACGCATTGCACCCGCGCGGAAAACTCGCCCGTGTGAAAGGGGCCTTAGAGTTTTGTATTTAAATAATTTGTCTCTTAAAATGGATTAGTAACCCCTTGAATTCCCACTTGATTCTGCAATTAAAAATAATCAGTTCTCGCTCCAGCCTCCTCTGGTTGAATAGATTTTGCAGAGCTAGCATTTATTTTTTTATTTTTTTGCACTAATGGTTTAACGGGTTATGCTGCAAGATTAGGTCAGTACTAGGGATGAGCGAATCGACTTCGGATGAAACATGGTACCACTTGGAACTAAACCCGAGTTCGGGAGATGTTTTTTTACAGTATAAATTAACTTATGAAGTTATTATGCGAAGTCTCGCTTTCGCTCCGTACAGTATTGAAACAAAGTTTTATGCGAATCGACTTTGGATGTTTCGTCCGAAGTCGATTCGCTCATCCCTAGCCAGTACCTATATAAACTGTACATTATAAGGTGATGGATTACAATTGTGTGCCTTGTAAGAACATTATGAGAACACATTGTCCACCCTTGGATAAGACAATCCTGGAGCCCTTGTGGATAATCTCTTGTAAAGTAGTTGTTATTATAGTGTTACATGCACACGACCGGTCCGCAAAAAATGCGTATGACATCCGTATGCATTCTGTATTTTGTGGAACGGAACAGCTGGCCCCTAATAGTGCAGTCCTATCCTTGTCCGTAATGTGGACAATAATAGGACATGTTCCATTTTTTTGGTGGAGCGCAAATACGGACATACAGAAACGATATGCACACGGAGTAACTTCCGTTTTTATTGCGGACCCATTGAAATGAATGGTTCTGTATATGCAAAAAAAACAGAACGGACACTGAAAGAAAATCCGTTTGTGTGCATTAGGCCTTATATAGTCATGGCTTAAACTTGAGGGGAAATGTCAGCATACACCTCTCAAGAAGGAACATGCAGACGGCACAGTTTGGGTTAAGAATATCTTCCCAATTCAGCCTTGTCCCCCTTTGTCCTTCTAATTAGCAGAATGTAATATAAGAGCCTAATGGTGTCCTAAAGCTGCCAATCTGTGATGAGAGATGTGCCCGAGTGCTGGGGGCTCCGATTCCCAGCGTCACTGATCTCACTATCATAAAGAGCAGAGAAAGCCTTAGGAACAATCGCGTTACAGAAAAAGAGTCCCTAGGTGCCTAAGAACATGCGTTTTCTTCCTGAACAGATTTGCACAGAAAATCTCTTCCTCTGACTAATCTAATGCAAATAACCCAGGCTGTTATAATATATAAAGTGTATGTACAAGACCGTCACCAGGGACTAAAATCCTCAGCATCTACCAGTTCATATTCGCGTAATACCCCTCCTCTACCCCCATTTTAAAGGAGGTTGCATCTCATGCTTTTATCTTCTACAGCAGGGATGTCAAACTTGTGGCCCTCCAGCTGTTGCAAAACTGCAACTGCCAGAATGTCCTAATAGCGGTAAGCTGTGCAGGCATGATGGAAGTTGTCATTTTGCAACAGCCGGAGGGCCACGAGTTTGACATCCCTGTTCTACAGGATGCAAATACTGAATTCATCAAATTGGGGTCAAATGAGCACCCCTCATACAACCCTCTGCAGCTGCACCTGTTTTTAAAATCAGTGCAATCCTATAGGATATGATATGTGTAATATATATAAATTATATTAAAAATTAACCTGGGGGTTGACGTCACAGGGCAGGGACCGACTGGCAACTTAAAGTGGCCCTGGAAAAAATACTAAAAGTGGCCCCGTTTTGTAGTTGAGTCCAAGTTGATGGAAGGCAGGGCCAGCAATACCATATTGTGGCACATTATACCACCCCAACAGAGGCAAATACCAGGGTCCATCACAAAATACTGCCAGCAGCACAAAATACAGCCCCAAAAACTTCCACTGGCCGGCTGTGAGGAGGGCTCAGGAGGCCCCCTGGGCATTGGCCCACCGGGAGATTTCCCTGTATGATCTATGGCCAATGCGCCCCTGGTCACAGGGGCTAACATTACCACTAATGACCGGAGAGTTTCATGGACTGGTAGATACTAGTGCAAGTAATGATGTCACAGTGGTAATGATGTCATAATGGGTAGTGCCGCGTCCCCAGGACCCAGAATGTCTAGATGGCCCTGATATAACCCTCTGCAATTGCACCCATTTTGCAATTTAGTGTAATTCTATAGGATATGACATTTAATTTTATAAAAATAAATAAATCCAGGGATGATGTCACAGGGTCTCTACTGATAGCCGGGGAGTTTTAAGGACATGGACTGTTGGGTACTAGTGTGAGTAATGATGTCATAATGGGCAATGCCATGCCCCCAGACTGTGTACCGATGTCACAGATGGCCCTGGTCTAACCCTCTGCAGCTGCATCCATTTTGAAATTCAGTGCAATGTTTTAGGATGTGACGTGGTTAATATTATGAAGTAAACCCACAATACTGGGAAGGATTGCCCCATAGTGGGCTGTGGAGGCTGTGACTGGCAGGATGTGTCCCTCAAGAATCAATTGATTCTACCGAGGGCAGTGAGAGAATGTGCCAGCCTCTGCTTCTAATGTCATGGCCGGTAATGTCACTGGCACCATCTGACGTTTCCTCTCTATGTTACCAGAACTGGTGGTGAAATCACAGATGATGACTTGTCAAGAGGGGGGGGGGGGGTTCAGGCATGTGGCAGGGGGAGATTTTGGCATATGGACTGGTGGGTCTTATGTAGGGTACCAGTTACCTGCCATGTCCTCAGGCCCAAAATGTGTGGTCACGTCACAGCTGTTAAAGGTAGGTATGTCTCTGGTGATGACAACTCAAGCCTATAGAAATGTGCGCGGGATTCGCCACTCCCAGACTACCGGGCCATGCACAGTTGTGCCATGGGGGCAGTGTCACTACCTTCATGATGTCACCCCTGATGTCATTCTTGTGTTCACTGGATATCAGCATGGTATGAAATTAAATAATTAAATTGATGGTTTTTTGAGTGCGGCTATTCAGTCAGGAGAGGGTGAAAAAATACCGTGTCGGTCCTTACATTAGAAAATGACATTCATATCTGAGCCCTTCGGGAGTCAAAAAGAACTGCTATGTACTAAGAACACCCTTAGTCTAACCCTGGTTAGCTTCTGTTTGCTGTCCATATTTGTTTCACTCCTCCCAAAAGAGAGGGGTATTTTCATCCACAAAACGGACAAGAATAGGACCTGCAATGAGATACTCCGATCGGCATACTGATCCGTAAATAATGGGCCAGGGTAGCACACTGAAGAGAAATATGGCGGTGTGCACAAGTCCGTAGAGCCAAATAAGACCTTGGAACAGCCTCGTTCCTGCTGAGTGTATTTTGCATGTGATTTTCACTCCTGTGCAAAGGAGAAAGAGGAAGTTATATAAAGAAGATGTGGCATAGGACTGTATTAAAGGAGTGTGTATGCTTTAAACCAGGGCTTCTTAAAGTTTTTCTACTCGGACCCCACTAGCCAATCCATGTAGATGCCAGGGCCTCACCAGTGACCAAATACATATTACCGCCGTAACAGAGCATGTAATATCACGTAGTAGCGGCAAATACTAAAAGATCAAATAACACAGGTGTAAAGCAAAATAACTTCCCCAGGAGCGCCAAACTAATACCACAGTGGTGCACAAAATACCTCCCCAGCAGTGCAAATACTACAGTGCACCACAAAATACCTCCCCAGTAGTGCCAAATACCACAGTGCAGCATAAAATACCTCCCCAGTAGTGCCAAATACCACAGTGCTGCACAAAATACCTCCCCAGTAGTGCCAAACTAATACCACAGTGGTGCACAAAATACCTCCCAGCAGTGCCAAATACTACAGTGCTGCACAAAATACCTCCCCAGCAGTGCCAAATACTACAGTGCTGCACAAAATACCTCCCCAGCAGTGCCAAATACTACAGTGCTGCACAAAATACCTCCTCAGCAGTGCCAAATACTACAGTGCTGCACAAAATACCTCCCCAGCAGTGCCAAATACTACAGTGCTGCACAAAATACCTCCCCAGCAGTGCCAAATACTACAGTGCTGCACAAAATACCTCCCCAGCAGTGCCAAATACTACAGTGCTGCACAAAATACCTCCCCAGCAGTGCCAAATACTACAGTGCTGCACAAAATACCTCCCCAGCAGTGCCAAATACTACAGTGCTGCACAAAATACCTCCCCAGCAGTGCCAAATACTACAGTGCTGCACAAAATACCTCCCCAGCAGTGCCAAATACTACAGTGCTGCACAAAATACCTACCCAGCAGTGCCAAATACCACAGTGCTGCACAAAATACCTCCCCAGCAGTGCCAAATACTACAGTGCTGCACAAAATACCTCCTCAGCAGTGCCAAATACTACAGTGCAGCACAAAATACCTCCCCAGCAGTGCCAAATACCACAGTGCACCACAAAATACCTCCCCAGTAGTGCCAAATACTACAGTGCTGCACAAAATACCAACCCAGCAGTGCCAAATACTACAGTGCTGCACAAAATACCTCCCCAGCAGTGCCAAAAACTACAGTGCTGCACAAAATACCTCCCCAGCAGTGCCAAATACTACAGTGCTGCACAAAATACCAACCCAGCAGTGCCAAATACTACAGTGCTGCACAAAATACCTCCCCAGCAGTGCCAAATACTACAGTGCTGCACAAAATACCTCCTCAGCAGTGCCAAATACTACAGTGCTGCACAAAATACCTCCCCAGCAGTGCCAAATACCATAGTGCACCATACAATACCTCCCCAGTAGTGCCAAATACCACAGTGCAGCACAAAATACCTCCCCAGCAGTGCCAAATACTACAGTGCTGCACAAAATACCTCCCCAGCAGTGCCAAATACTACAGTGCTGCACAAAATACCTCCCCAGCAGTGCCAAATACTACAGTGCTACACAAAATACCTCCTCAGCAGTGCCAAATACTACAGTGCTGCACAAAATACCTCCCCAGCAGTGCCAAATACTACAGTGCTGCACAAAATACCTCCCCAGCAGTGCCAAATACCACAGTGCAGCACAAAATACCTCCCCAGCAGTGCCAAATAACACAGTGCTGCACAAAATACCTCCCTAGCAGTGCCAAATACTACAGTGCTGCACAAAATACCTCCCCAGCAGTGCCAAATACTACAGTGCTGCACAAAATACCTCCCCAGCAGTGCCAAATAACACAGTGCTGCACAAAATACCTCCCCAGCAGTGCCAAATACCACAGTGCACCACAAAATACCTCCCCAGCAGTGCCAAATACCACAGTGCACCACAAAATACCTCCCCAGCAGTGCCAAATACCACAGTGCACCACAAAATACCTCCCCAGCAGTGCCAAATACCACAGTGCAGCACAAAATACTTCCTCAGCAGTGCCAAATACCACAGTGCACCACAAAATACCAACCCAGCAGTGCCAAATACTACAGTCCAGCACAAAATACCTCCCCAGCAGTGCCAAATACCACAGTGCAGCACAAAATACTTCCTCAGCAGTGCCAAATACCAGAGTGCACCACAAAATACCTACCCAGCAGTGCCAAATACCACAGTGCAGCACAAAATGATTCCCCAGAAGTGTTCAATACTACTTGGCAGAACAAAATACTTCCCTTGCAGTGCCAAATACCACAGTTCCGCACTTAACACTCCCCGAGCTGCGCAACATAAGTACCACAGTGCAGCACAAAATACTTTCACAGTAGTGCCAAACAAATGCCACACTTAAGCACAAGATGACTTGCCACAAGCAGCAAATAAATACTACAGTGCTGACCAAAATCATTCCCCAGAAGCGCCAAATACTACCTGGCAGGAAAAAAATACTTCCCTCGCAGTTCCAAATACCAACACCTAACACTTCCACAACTGCCCGACATAAATACCACAGTGCAGCACAAAAGTCCTCCCTAACTGCTCCAAATATAACAGTGCATCACATAATACTTCCCCTGCGGTGCCAAATACCACAATACAGTGGAAAATACCCCATCACCAGGCCAAACAACCACTGGCCTTTCTACCAGGAGATCCTTTCTGTAACATCCAGGGAATAAATAACAAAACTGTAGCCAGAAATAAATGACATAAGTACCTGGCAACAATTGAATGGGGCTGAGCTGTAGTACTAAGCACAACTACGCCTATGGTTAAAGGGGTTGGCCAGTTTCATGAGGAAACCCAACAACACATGGGATCCTCCTCTAAATAAGAATACTGAGTGTTACTTACCTGACAGATTCCATGCTGCTGCTCTAGTTCTTCCAGCTAGGCTCTGTTTATCACTGCAGTCAGTCAGCGGCCTCAGCAGTATACTGAAGTGGCCAGTGATTGGTTGCAGAGGTCATGTGCCGACGTAACGCCACTGCTGCAGCCAGGCAAACAGTCTGGCCAGAATCTGTCAGGTAACGCTCACTCCAGCAGCATCCCATGAGTTGTTTACCCCTGAGGTATTTATGTCATTTATGTGTTTGGCCATTTACGGTTTAGTTTAGTTATTTATTCCCTGGATGTCTCGGTTAGACTATGAAGCAGCAGACTGCTGTTTCAGCAAGGATCTCACGGTGGAAAAGTCAGCAGTTGAGTGTCTGAGGTTTATATAGCAGGCAATCTATCATGTGATAATGTCCATGTAGTCTTAGAAGGCCATGCACATGACTTTTAGTATCCTTATGTATTTGCTTATTATGCATAGTTGCTGCTTTTATGGACTAGGCAAAGTTTAGTGAATTTCAGTATCTTCGGGTTTAATGGCTAAAACCTTTTATTTGTTGGGATTATCCAATTTAAGTTATTTTTTTTATTTAAAATGGATTAATTTTGTACCATGTTCATAACAATATTCTTTTGTTCTTACGATTAAAATGCTAAAGGGTTTTTCTGGGTTTTTAATATTGATGACCTATCCTCAGGATAGGTCTCCAGTACCTCATCGGTAAGTGTCTGACACTCGGCAACCCCGCCAATCAGCTGTTTGAAGAGGCCGCGGCTTGCGACTAAGCCTCCTTGCAGTTTACTAAGCACAGCGCCATACACTGTATAGTGGCTGTGCTTGGTATTGCAGTGCCGCCCCATTCATTTCAATAGGACTGAGCTGTGCCTTGGCCATGTGACCGATAAACGTGACATCACTGGGCAGCAGTGCTCACCGAAGAGCTGCAGCCGCTTCAAAAAGTTGAGCGTTAGGGGTCCCGGGAATCAGACTGCCACTTAGCAGATATTGATGAAATGACCGGAGGATAGCTCATCAGTATTAGGCACCCAGACAACCCCTTTAAGAAATGGGTTCTTGACTCATTTAGCCAGTAAGTCTTAAATTAATCTTAAAAGGGCTTTACCATTATCTTATGGTAATTATATATATGACGTTTAATAGTTTGGCTTAGTGACCATCTTCTTTACTTTATTATCTGTTGTGATATTGGCCACAACAAGAGTTGATCTGGGTGACTGTCTAATAGGACCCATTAGGTCTGACATACTGTACTGGTAGCAGCCCAGTAATCATTTGATCAATCATACGATTACTGGGACTTATACTGGAACCAGCATTACCTCGTTAAACACAGTAAGAAAATGAAGAAATCCAGAATAGTGGTGTGGTAGGAGTTAGACTTGAGACTTGTGCCATATTTAATAATGACTGGCCCTTTCTAATATTTTTCTGCAACATTTATGTCACATATGAAATACACTAGCAGAAAATAGAAAAATGACACCTGGAAAACTTAATGCGATTGAGCTGAGACTGAAACAGTATAAACTACTAGTGGTGCTCGGTCAATGTTCACACAACCAAGGTAGTGCACCCTTTATTTTGGGTTCTGCAGCAGGGTATATGTTGAAGTAAGGTCACATTAATACTGGGTGGCATCTCCCTTCCCTGCAGTTATACATGAAGCACCACTAGCAGTTTATCTAATTTTTTCATTTTACATGAATATATAGTGATCATGAAGACAGTAGTGGTTCTAAACACCTGTACCTTAAAATAACTGTCCAGTTAGGAGCTAAAAAATTACCGTATATATAATTCATTACCTACAAGGGCTGATTGTCTGCTCTGTAGTGTCCTCAGATCTTGCTGCTTTTCTAACTCGGTTCCATTGCGGCAGAACGGACTAAATAGTTTAGCTACAGTTCCTACAGGGAGTCCGATGTTGTCTGAGATATGCCCCTGCCTCTACATTTGTTCAGACTGCTGCTGTTTCCCTCATCAGGCTTTTTAACTGTGCACTAATAACAAGCTGGATGGTCCCTCTCCTCTTTAGTCTGCAGTACTTTTTGATTTATCGGACCACAGAACAGTTTTTCATCTTGTCCAATTTTATTGAACTTTTTTATGCATGATACAAGGTTAAAGAGGACCTTTCATCTGAAAATGCACATTAAAATACATATATCCACTTACATGGCGGCCCCCGGTGGTGCTGTTTCAGCTTTTCATTTTCCAAAATGTGCCACCGTTTGTTCGCAGTGGCCCCCGCAACAATTGGCTCAATTGGGCGGTCCTGCAAAAGTTCTCCTGGGCGTGGCTTTCTTCTCCCCGGAGCGCATCCAATTAGCGCGCCCCGCTCTCAGCCAAGAAGAAGAAGCTCGAGTTCTCGCGAGATTCTTGAGAACTCGAGCGATTTCACACAGCCTGAGCCGGGCGCCATCTTGAAGTCCTCTGGGGAATCCAAGATGGCGCCCGGCTTAGACTGTGTGAAATCGCTCGAGTTCTCAAGAATCTCACGAGAACTCGAGCTTCTTCTCCCTGGCTGAGAGCGGGGCGCGCTAATTGGATGCGCTCCGTGCCAGGCAGAAGAAAGCCACGCCCAGGAGAACTTTTGCAGGACCGCCCAGTTGAGCCGAATGGCTCATTTGCATAAGAGGCGCGAATTGTTGCGGGGGCCACTGCGGACAAACGGGGGCACATTTTGGAAAATGAAAAGCTGAAACAGCACCACCGGGGGCCGCCATGTAAGTGGATATATGTATTTTAATGTGCATTTTCAGATGAAAGGTCCTCTTTAAGGCTACTTTCACACTAGTTTTTGCTGGTTCCGGCAGGGTCCAGCAAAAACGCTTCCGTTACTGATAATACAACCACCTGTATCTGTTATGAACGGATCCGGTTGTATTATCTTTAACATAGCCAAGACTGATCCGTTTTCTACTGTGGCAGAGAAAACGGATCCGTCCCCATTGACTTGCATTGAGGGTCATGCCAGATCCGTCTTGCTCCACATCCCAGGACGGAAAGCAAACTACAGCATGTTGCGGTTTGCTCTCCGGTATGGGAACGCAACTAAACGGAGCAGAATGCATTTTGCATTTTAGTTTAACAATGACAGATCTCAATACCAGAAAACGAAAACGCTAGTGTGAAAGTAGCCTAACTTGAATTTGTGTATTGCATGGCAAACTGTGTTCACAGGCAATCATTTGTGGAAGTGTTCCTGAGCCCGTGCAGTGATTTCAAATGCAGAACCATGCCTGCTTTTAATGCAGTGCTGCCTGAAGACCCATAGATCACGAGCATGCAATATAGACTGTTGCCCTTCTTCCTTGCGCACTTGGATTTTTCCAGATTCCCTGAATCTTGTGATGATATTATGTACTGTAGATGGTAGGATATTCAGTCTTCACAATTTTACGTTGAACATTTTGTTCCACATATTTAGATTCAGATTGGTGAACCTCTGCCTCTCTTTTTATACCCAGTCATGTGAAATTTTATTGATTTTCAACGTATAACAATACAAAAGCACATAATAAAACAGTGCAAACAGAATCGCCTGATGTTTGATTATATGAATAACAATTGAATAAATAATCTGACGTGAAAGGCTCACATTGCTAGTGCGACTCAGAAAAGCGAGCAAAGAGGAACTGAACCAACTCAAAAGTGGGACCATATGGAATTCTATCCCTATTATTTTAAACTTGAAGGGAGAGGTAGCGGGATAAGGAGTGGAAGGTAACCCAATGGGACCAGGTTTTAACATATCTCGAACAGTTTGCAGGGGACACAGCGATAAGTTCCTCAGTCCTCTGAATCAGAGCTATTTTCTCAAACCACTCCTCCAATGCTAGAGGAATAGGGGAGCACCAGTGATGGAGGATGACTGTTTTACCTGTCTGTAAAAGATGGAGCATTAAAGATAATTTAAATGAGGATTGATATACTGTATATTAGGGCTGCACGATATGGGAATTTTGTGCGATTGCGATTAGGGCCCTAAAAATTGAGATAACGATATGCGATGCGATATTTTAAGGGAATTGTGCAGAGGTCTATCTGCTTGGATTTTCAAGGCAAAAGCACACACAGATGACTGATAATGTGAAATGTAGTTATGCTGAACTCAAGAACTGAAATGCGCAGTGTTTTTCAAAATAAAATACATATTTGCATTACTGCAAAAGTACAAAATACAGAACTTGCCGTTTTCTTAATAGCACTGCCCAGAACAGATAAATAAAATATATATAAGAACATGTGTTCAATAAAATAACGACTTTCCACCAGCCCCTCCTCCCTCCCCGCACTGTAACTGATGTATCGCCGGCCGCGCTGTGCAGCGTAGTGGCCGGAGATTCAGTGTCAGTGTAACATAGAAAGTCAACAATCACTTTATAAGATGCACTGCCATTCCCCCACCCTTTTGGGGGGAAAAAGTGTGCCTTATAAAGCAAAAAAATACAGTAATATAATTGCAGCATTTTTGGGTTGGCAAATTGCGATATGGCGATTAATTGCGATTGCAATTGCTTTCGCGATATATTGTGCAGGCCTACTGTATATCAAACATAGAAAGCAATACCAATTCTGACTTTTTGGGTATTGATAATCCAATAACTAATTAATGACAGCAAGTACGGTATCCCAAAAACCTGAAAGGGACAGGCAACTCCACCAGATATGGGATATAGTACCTTCTGAAGCACCACACCTGCGGCATAAAGGAGAAACTGAGGGAAACCAACGATGGAGGAGAGTGTGGACCCTATACCATCGGGATAACACTTTGTAACATGTCTCTTGGGATTTTGTCACTGTGGGCGCCTTGTGAGAAAGATAAAAGCATTTTGACCACTGCACCGTGGAAAACTGTTCACCCAACTCCATTTCTCAAGCCTGGCAGAAGAGCGGAGGATTTAACTAAAATAGCATGGTAGAGGCAGTGAGACTCAATTGTTCTAATGGTGTAGGTGAACATGAGAAATTGGTGTGTCTGGGCATATTCAAAATGGTCACGTGTTGTGCGAGTCGCTTCTAGTACTACAGATAACAAGGGTTTAAGGGAATTCAAAGATAATACATGACAAACACGAATCGAGAGCTCAAGCTCCCTAAAAAAAAAAAGGAGGACAATAAGCCAGGTGGAAATGCAGGGTTGTCTGTGATAGGGAGTAAAGGTCCCGGAGATTCTGTAGCTCGGGCTGAGTGTACCTTTGAGAGAGTTTGTTGAGTAGTGAATGTAAGGCATTTTGGGTTAAGGGACTGAGGTAGCCATGTCCAAGGGAGGGCTGATCGTGTTCCGGGATTTAAATCATGAGATATTCGGACCCAAGATATGGAGCCATCATCATGGAGTAGATGTAATAAACGAGCATAAGCAGCAGAGAAGTGGTAAAGTTTACAATCAAGAAGACCAACCCCTACCCCTATTCATAAGGGGTATCTGATGAGTTTGTGTGTAATGCATAATTTATTTATTTTTGTTAAATCAGATAATTTTTATTAACAAATTTTTCCCCCCAATGTACATAAACAAAAGAGAAGAAAAAACAGTTAATCATAGAATACATGAATGGGTTACATACATTTCTAATGGACAATTAGACATTTTCATAGATCACTTACAACTTTCAATACACATAGTACATGAAATAGAAAATACCCTTTCAACAGTATTATATAATAACATTGCATAAACCACCCCACTCCCTCCCACCCACCCCCTACCCAGCGATGAGACGGGCCCCACACCATTAATAAATGTATAATATGACAGAGCACCGAGAAAAATATTGCCAACTCTCTACCCATAGGTACCACACACATCCTTTCGAAGATAAACTATTCACTAAGCACCTTCTCTACGGGTCACCTCCCCCAATTCCCCATCTTTGTTCCGGTCTCATGAATACCTGTTCCAAAATCACACATATCTCTGTGACCACTCCTCCCAACACATCCAAAAGATCCATATGCCAAGCTATATTACCATGGTCCTGTACGCTACCCATTTGTCCCAAATTTTGGTAAACTTGTCCAAGCATTGCCTTTTAGTGTATACACTTTTTTCCAGGCGAAGGATTTCAGCCATTCTATTCAAAAAATCTGCCGTGGGCTGTGGTCTAAGCCAGTATTTAGCAATTAGTTTCCTGGCCTGGAAGAGCAGACGCTGCACTCCAAGTCGTGAATTTCGGCTTTTAATGTCCAATATTCCCAACACACACGACCTCGGTCCAGGCGGGACCGCAATATGATACGCGTCCTTAAAGAGGTTCTCCGGGAATTAAGAAAGTGAAAATACTTAAATATTACTTCATTATAAATATATTACCAAATACTAGGGGTCGACCGATTATCGGTATGGCCGATATTATCGGTCGATATTGAGGATTTTGCAAAGTATCGGTATCAGCATGTAAACTGCCGATATTGCGTCCACTACGCTAGCGCACCTGTCAGAGATGAGTCGCCTGCCTTTGCGCTGCCAGAAGCAGGGAGGTTCGCGAATTGCGGGAATTCAGCAGAAGGGGGTGTAGGCCTGCCTGGAACGCCCCCCGAACGGGACTACGTACGTAGACTCCGTAGGCTACGCTGTGGACGTTAACTATGCACTGTCTGCAGGGCTCAGTGTTTCGGCTGGTGGCGGGAAAGTGTGCCCACTCCCACTGCACTGCCTGCAGGCTACAAGAGAGCCTTGCCGTGCCGTCCTCCTCCTGCTGCAGGAATTAAAGTGAGCCGGCCCCTACTGGCTACCACTGTCACTCGTCTGCTACCACTGACACTCACTGTGCAGTCACAATACTACTGCACTGCGATATGGTAATTAATAATTACTCCATACTCAAGACAAGTGTGCACACCCGAGTCCCGACCCGACCTTACTGACTGTCACTGTATTATCACATACATATACACTACAGCTTACCTACCTACTAGTCCACATGATCATACAGTAGGTGTACATACAGTCACAGTGTTCTTGCTCATTGCTCCAGCTGGTGATGGGAAAGTGTGCGTGGCGTGCATTGACTGCACTGCCTGTGCAGGCCTACAAGAGTGCCTTGCCTTTCTCCTGCAGGGATCGCAATTTGAGTGAGCCGGCCCCTCAAGTGTGCACACACACCGTGACCCGACTTTATCAAGTTTAAAAAAAAACGCAAACAAAATATTAAGTCTAAATGAAAAGATTTACAAAAAAAAGCTAAACATTAACAATAAACGTGTTCATTTTCAGCAGATGTGTCGAAATTCTTTTTACCTTTCATTAGTTACAATGGCTCGTTTTGTCCGGGGAGCAATCATTTGGAAAAATAAAATGGCTGCAATTCTACTAGTCCACACAAAACCTGTCCTAATTACACAGCAAGACACATTAAAGAGCTGCGCCATCTTCTTCTCTTACTTGTCAGGGATTATGATCCTGAATACAGTTTAATATGATCTTCAGATGAATCCCTGTAGGAATGGAGTTCATTAGGAGGCATGAAGTGCAGAGAGGATAATTGGGGTGTAGATAATGAGCAGCAGCGCTTGTATGCAGTCTCCATTACCACAGCCCCACATTACCTGTCCTGTCCGTCCTCTCTGTACTTCATGTCTCCTAATGAACTCCATTCCTACAGAGATTCAGCTGCAGATCTTATCAGCTGTGTTCAGGATTATAATTCCTGATGAGCAGAAAAGAGGACGAGGCAGCTCTTGAGCTGAGTGTTGTAAAGTAACTTGTCCTTCTGTGTGATTAGGACAGGTTTTGTGTGTACTAATAGGACGGCGGCCATTTTATGCTCCCAATGATTGCTCCCTAGACAAAATGAACCATTATAGCTAATGAAATGTATTTGGGAATATATTTATACTAAACTAATATTTAAGTAATTCCCGGAGAACCCCTTTAATGCAAGTTAGAACGCCTGTCCAAAAAGTCCTAAGCTATGTACACTCCCGGGACATGTGTATCAGGGATGCCAGATTCTCCCCATATCTAGGGCAGGAGGCATCTTTCCTAACCCCGATCTTGAACAGAAAGGATGGAGTCCAATAAACCCGGTGAACAAGGAACTCAACAAGAATTGAGACATGCGCTGGCCCTCACACAATGGTAACTGAGGTGTCAGTGCCAGTACTGCTTTCCATTGCTCCTCTGAGATAGAACCAACCTCCCCCTCCCATTTTACTTTGACCACTAAGAGATCCTGTTTCACAGATTTCACAAACAAGTTCCTATATATGGATGATATTAATCCACTCGAGGAATCACTAGTAAGAATCTGTTGTAACAATGGGACTGTTGTACATGTAAGCAACACAGATTTTGAGCCTGGAATGCGTGTCGTAACTGCAAAAATTGATAAAAGACATTATGGGGAGGGCAAACTCATCTCTGAATTGCTCAAATGAGTTAAACATACCATCTCTTTGCAACCCTTCCAGGCGAAATATTTCAGATAACTGAGGATTTCTCCATAGAGGAGTAACCTGAGTGAAGCCCCGTATCGACAGCAAGTCATGACACCTAGGCCAAACCTTATGTATCAAGTGAAGTGTAGGATGTCTCATCAACTTGTTAAAGAGACCGCTATGTTCCAATAGGACTATAGTGTATATAGCAGTGCTGTGAACCGCGCAGATGCGTTATCTCCAGGAGTCCTCCCCCAACCCCTCAGCTGTTGCATCTGGTAGGAAATAAAATATAGCCAGGGATTAGGGATAGAGAGACCCCCTGCATCTCTCCCTCTCTGTAAAGTATATCCTGGCCCGTTTTTTACGTCATATCAGGCTTCTAAACAGCCTTTGTATTCTACAAAAGATCTGTTGAGGTATCCACACAGGAGAATTATGTAGAGCATTCATAAGCTTTGGCATAAGAACCATTTTAAGGAGATTTCTCCTACCTATTTCAGACATTGGTAGTTTCTCTACAGGGTGGGCCATTTATATGGATACACCTTAATAAAATGGGAATGGTTGGTTATATTAACTTCCTGTTTGTGGCACATTAGTATATGTGAGGGGGGAAACTTTTCAAGATGGGTGGTGACCATGGCGGCCATTTTGAAGTTGGCCATTTTGAATCCAACTTTTGTTTTTTCAATAGGAAGAGGGTCATGTGACACATCCAACTTATTGGGAATTTCACAAGAAAAACAATGGTGTGCTTGGTTCTAACGTAACTTTATTCTTTCATGAGTTATTTACAAGTTTCTGACCACTTATAAAATGTGTTCAATGTGCTGCCCATTGTGTTGGATTGTCAATGCAACCCTCTTCTCCCACTCTTCACACACTGATAGCAACACCGCAGGAGAAATGCTAGCACAGGCTTCCAGTATCCGTAGTTTCAGGTGCTGCACATCTCGTATCTTCACAGCATAGACAATTGCCTTGTCACATAAGTCCCGAAGACAGTGTTTCACATCCTTGAACTTTATCCGGTAAGATAGATACTTTATTTCCATTAATTAGAAGGTAAGGGTGATCTCTAGCTTTCTTGAGAATATTATCTCTGTCTCTAAAGTGCAATAACTTCATCAAGATTGGACGAGGTGGGGGGGGGGGGGTGCAGGTGCGGGGGCGGAGCACGGAATGGCACCCTATGTGCTCTTTCAGTGGCAAACAGACATGATAGGGAGTCCTTGCCAAATTTAAGGGTCTGCCAAATTTCACAAAAGACCACTGGGTCATGTCCCTCAGCCTTTTCAGGGACCCCAATCACCCTGCTGAGATTATTTCTACGCGACCTATTCTCTAGGTCGTCGGTTTTGGACATCAATAAAGACACATTATGAATAATTCTGCCGAGGTCCCTCTTCACTGGGGGTAGTTGATCCTCAATAGTGCTTACTCTGTCTTCCACCTCTTTGATTCTCTCATTCACTTGCCTAAGGTCTTGCTTGATGAGGGAGACATTTTACTGTAAGCTGCCCATATTGGTATTAAGAATATGTAGAGAGCTACTGCAATGTTTCACAGCATTAAAGATATCCTTGATAGTGGGCTCATCTCCGGGTGCAGCAGACTCCTCCAACTCCATGGGTGTAACTAGTATCTCAGATGATGAGGCGACTGCAATCATATCTTGCCCCCTGTTACCACCTGCGCCGCCATTTTGGAGGCCATGTTGGCTTGTACAGCACTTCCAGCAGGGGCTGGTATGGACTCCCCTAGGGGATATATAGGATTGGGGACCAGTGGGGTCGCAGGGGGCACAGATCAAGAAGGGGGCACAGATGAGGAACGTGCATATTTACCCAAGAGGACCGCAACCTGCGCCGCGGCGCCATCTTGCCCCGGTGTTGCTGGAGGCCCGACCTCTCTCTGCTTCTTCTCCTTCTTGCCGGTACGTGTCATGTCGGTACCGGAGGGAGCCGCACAGTATGGGGAAGCCACCCGGGGTCCGTACAATGGGATATTGGCACTGCAGACTAAGGATGTTGCCGGATAGTAGGGAGGCAGGACGGGAGCTTCTCAACGCTGCGTCTGCTCACATGCCCGACCAGGACACACCCCAATGCATAATGTCTGATGTTTTAAGAATATTGTCGTGGGCCTCCCTCCTGGGTACAAAGCTTACCTGGTCATAGTGAATAAGAGAAGGGAGATGTGGAAATAATCTGTTTGCCAGAAGCTTAGCATAGATTTTAAGATCAACATTCTATAACAGTATTGGTCTGTACTAGAGAAAACCTGAGGGTCTTTCCTTGGTTTAGGAAGGACCACCGCAGGTGCCAGGGTAGTTTGAGGGGGGAAAGGGGAATCTCAGGAAACCATGGTAACTGCTTGGGGGGGGGGGGAGAAGAAAACATGGCCATACCATAATAAAGTGTCTCAATGACACCATGAGGGGCAAGCGCCAATTTCGGCCTTGCCCCTGCCATCATGTGCAGGGCTTTTCCTTTCAGGTAAATCCTCAACCACCTAAGTCATCTCAGAAACTATAAAGGGTTTCCTGTAGAGTCTCAGAGTTGGCAGATAACAACTTTGAGGAGGAGGCAGAGGAGGGAGGTTATATAAATCAGCGTAGAACGTGTGAAAAGAATGAGGTGGTATGTACTGTAGAACCTGATGCTGTTTTATACTAGGAATGTGAGTTCTAGACGACTTTCCTTAGTCGGCCGCCCTTATTGCTATATTCATACAATAGACTACAGTAGACCTGGAGCATATTTTCCAAGGAAAGGTCCAAAGGCACTGAACTTCAAGATGAGCAGTTCAGTGCCCTAAAAAATAAATGTGCCCAGCAAATAGTGTCCCTGAATACTGTGCCAGGGTGCCTCCGAATGTAACAGTCCTCCCAAAAGTCCCACCAATAGTAATAATTCTCTGACAGAGTGCACTATGTGGTAACAGTGCACCCAATAGTAATAGTGTCCCTCATTTTGCCCCCAGAAGTAATAATACCTCATAGTGCTCCCAGTAGTAATAATTCCTCCTATTATGTGTGCCTGTACAAAAAAATATTTCCTTATAATGTGTGCCAGTACAAAAAATCATATACAGGCTCACGATCCTCCCCCACCCAACAAAGTTGTCGGAAGCTTCCCCTTTATCGTCAGCCCCCCATCCTCATAGTAATCACATGCAGGCTCACCACCCCCCAAAATTGTCCGAAGCTTGCTTCTCATTGTCCCCCTATCTGTTCCCCCAGCAGTCTCATGCAGGCTCACTATCCTCCTCTTCTAAAATTGTCCGAAGCTTGCTTCTCATTGTCCCCCTATCTGTTCCCCCAGCAGTCTCATGCAGGCTCACTATCCGCCACTCCTAAAATGGTCAGAAGTTTGATCCCCATCGTTCCTATCCCTCTAGCAGTCACACACAGGCTCCCCATCCTCCCCTATGCCCTAAAGTTGGCAGAAGCTTGCTTCTTGTGATCCTCTCATCCTCCCCCAGCAATCACATGCAGGCTCACCACCCCCGAAGTTTGCTCACCATTGTTCCCTATCCCCCCAGCAGTCACATGTAGGCTCATCATCTTTCCTCATCCCCCAAAGTTGTCAGAAGTTTTTTCCACATCGTCACCCTATTACCCACCAGCAGTCACATAAAGGCTCACCATCCTAACCCCATCCCCAATTAGTCACAATGCTTTCCCCCATCCCCCAAGCTCACCATCATACTTCCATCCACCTGCCCCCAGCATATTACATACTTTTAATAATCTGTCTGCGGAGGAGCAATAGCAAGTGGAGAAGCAGCAGCAAACAGAAGAGGAGCAGCTGCGGTGCACAGACAGACAGCCTGTGAGGTAGCAGATTATGGCGGCTGGCAGGGGCGGATTGGGAACTAAAAATGGCTCTGGGAATTAAAAAAAAGGGGCCCTATGTTGTAGGTAGGTCCAAACTGTCCGCGGCCCTGGCAACATAAAAAGAAGTAGGCAAGGCCAGCAATAACACGGTGCGGAGCAGTATACCCCCCAGATGAACCAAATACCACAGTGCAGATCATTATGTACCTGGCTGGTGGACATGAGGAGGGCTTGGGTTGCCCTCCTAGGCATCGGCCCACTGGCGGCTGGCACAATGGGAAGTGCCTGTGTTGCACGTCTGGAGTTTTTTTTAGTGCTATACAGTTCAGTGCTACTGCGGGACAGCAAAATATGCCCCGAGGGTTGCTGACCCCCGGTCTACGAGATTCGAAAATCATTGCATTCTTTACATTTTACACTGAGCTCCAACCTTTTTGGATTTGGGGTTGTAGATAATGCATATTATCAAACAGTTAAATATGCTATTTTGGTTTTTGTTGAGCATAGAGTATGCTAGAGAATATAATGACAGCTAACGTTATGTTATCATTGAACCTTACAGTGCAGTCAGCCTCGGAACAGATATGCTGGAACTTGATTGCCACCTCACGAAAGATGAAGAGGTTGTGGTGTCTCATGATGGTAACTTGAAGCGGTCGACTGGTGTCAATGTCAATATATCGGAGCTGGACTACTGTGTGAGTATATACACAGATGTGATGTGAAACTTCTTGCCTGCCTTGAGAGGTGCTATCACCCTACAATGGCTATAAGTACATGTTAGCGTTATCTTATGTTGGTATTGATGTATTACATTAGCAAGGTGAGTGTCGAAAAATAGTTCTAGTTGTACACGGTTTATCTGAAACAATTATTTTTTATTTGTATTATTCATTTTAGAAGACTACACTATGAGCATTTCCCTAATATTTGATGATGTAATAAATAGTCATTTTGTGATTATTTAGGTCTCAAAGAGCCATTAGGATGTGACCACATGGTGCTATTGTCTTGTGGTTGTGCTGCATTCGAGTACTGCGTGGACATACGAGCTGCGGAGGGCTCTAGTTAAACCAATTAAGACCGTATTGTTAATGGTCTGCATTGTTAAAGGGGTTAGCCGATCCTGTAAACAACCTCCGAAATGCCCAGGTCCCTCATACAAAAAATACTTACCTGATCCCCAACACCTGCGTTCCTTCCGGATCGCTGCATGGCGGCCGCTGCACCTTCCCGTCGTGTAGATCACAACATCCGGTGACGGGTGGTGCAGCCGACGATGACTTGCACCCCTAGTGTCACCAGTGATGTCACACGTCATGCAACGGGGCAAGTCACTGTCGCGGCCTGCTGTTGGCTGCACCCCCTGTCGCCCGATGTTGTGATCTGCACGACAGGTAGATGCAACAGCAGCCGTGCAGGGATTAGGAGGGACGTAGGCGTCGGTGACCAGGTAAATATGTTCTGTATGAGGGACCCTGGCATTTTGCGGGGTGTTTACAGGATCTGATAACCCCTTTAATAGCCGCAAGGCACACACAATACCTCGCAGACATTAACAATGCAGACCAACTAAACAGTGTGGTCTTAAGTGGTACTCAGCTGCAGTGCGGCCATTTTGCAACCATGACATGACTACACCCTTAGACACAAAGCATATTTACCAGGTTTTAACACATCAAAACGCATTGCACCGGCGCGGAAAAAACTGAACGCAATCGCAGATAAAACTGACTGAACTTTCTTGCAAAATGGTGCGCGTTTCACTGAACGCATCCGGAGCCAATCCGCATCGTTCGTGTGAAAGGGGCCTTAGGAATACACAACCGGCACCTATGTTTTATCTGGGCCACGTTAAAGCATTATAATAGGACCACCGCATTAATAGGGCATTGAACATAACCTCTTTTAGAGAATAGTCTTGACTCAGACCAGGATTGAGTAACTAAAACTGAATTAGAAGTTATAAGCATTGTGCAACTGAGTGCCAAAGTTCTGGAGACCATCGATCAGTGGCTATTGATTTATACTTATGTTAAATACTGAGTACACAAACTGCTGATATCTCTGTATCTTACTGTGTGCAATCCATATCACAGTCATCTGTTTGTCAGGAAGTGGTAAATGCAGCAGTACATTTGAACCTCATGGTTTTTGAAATCTTAAAGCAGTATGCACTAATGTGACATTTGAATTTCATGTTCCACAGAAGAACCCTCACAGTGTGCCAGGAATAGGCCATGTGGTTTATACATGAGGTGTAGCAGAAGTATTATATCATGAACTACAGACCTAATGAAAGTGGATATGCTGATGTAATCTTAGAAATATGAAAAGAACCTTATCCCACAAAGTTCCCACAAAGTTGGAAGCATGCAATTGTCTAAAATGTCTTGGTATGCTGAAGCATTAGGATTTCTCTTCACAGGAATGAAGGGGCCTAGCCCAACCATTGTCCCTCCTCCACCAAGCTTTACAGTTGGCACAATGCAGTCAGGCAGGTGACGTTCTCCTGGCATTCCCCAAACCCAGACTCTTCCATCAGATTGGGAGATCGAAAGCTGTGATTCCTTACTCCACAGAACACGTTTCCACTGCTCCAGAGTCCAGTGGTGGCGTGGTTTATACCTCTCCCTCCTCCGCTTGGCATTGTGCTTGGTGACGTAAGGCTTGCAGCTGCTCGGCCATAGAAACCCATGCCATGAAGCTCCCGGCACACAGTTTTTATGCTGATGTTACAGTGGAGATTTGGAGCTTAGTAGTGATTGAGTCAGAAAAGCATTGGTGACTTCACACTATGCACTTCAGCACTCGGTGCCCCCACTCTTTAACGTTACAGGGTCTGCACTTCGTGGATGAGTTGCTGAGGTTTCCAAACATTTCCACGTAGTAATCATACCACTCAAGCAGATTATGGAATATCTAGAAGGGAAGAAATTTCATTAATAGAGATGAGCGAACTTTAAAAAAAAGTTAAAAAAAAAGTTTGGCGTTCGGGTTGTGGTAATCACCGCATGCCATTATGGATTCTACCATAAGGGGCAGCTTCCACGAACCCGAACTGTTGAACAGCCGAAGAGGACCTGGGGTGACGTCACCGTCATGTGATAAGTGCAGGGGGCTTGGCTCAGCACTGGATTTAATCCCCTGCACTGATCACATGACGGTGACGTCACCCCAGGTCCTTCGGCTGTTCAACAGTTCGGGTTCCTGGAAGCCGCCCCTTATGGATTCCATATGCCGGGATAGTCCGCGGTAGTGGAATCCATAACGGGATGCGGCGATTACCACAACCCGAACGCCGAACTTTTTTTTAAAGTTCGCTCATCTCTATTCATGAAGTGACTTGTTACACGTGTGACATCCTATTACAGGACCACACTGGAATTCAGTGAGCGCTTTTTATTGACCCATTCGTTCTAGGGGCTGGATTTTATTCACCTGTGGCAATGAAACTGTATAAAAACACCTGAATTCAATGATTCAGACATGTGTCCTAATACTTTTCTACATATAACGTGTGTTACATTTATGTTGGTCCAATAATTAGCCCATATAGGAGCCAGTACTAAGCACTTCTAACTGGTCTGTCAGTTGTTCAGAGCAAATTTACAGTATGTTTCTCATAAAAAGGGAGGGCAAGCCTATATCTTGGTAGTTGGTTTCAGATATGGCCAGTTGTAATGCTTACCTGCTGTCTTCACTGTTGGTTATGTTGCTGATCTATGACTCCAGTCTAGCTACATTGTCCAACGGGAGTCAAAGGTAGTCTGAATCTGTCTGAAGAATCTGTCTGTGGGTCCTTACTCCACATTTGTACTCTACTAAAGCTCTGCTTATTCAGGATGTCTGAATTATACAAAAGTATACAAAATTAGACAAAAGTATAAACTGTTTTACAAGCAGAAGCAGTCCAGAGAAATTTTGCAGTGAAGGGAACTAAAAAAAAAACCTAATATTCTCCAGGTGCCGTAAGAGGAAATGGCCCCTATTTATGGCTCAGGGTGTAATATATCAATACGTTGTTTGCAGCCTGTGTACAATAGACATCTTCTGCAGCCCAAAATACAGAATGCTGTAACTGCGTTGTGTGTTATGTTGACTGTTCCTGCTGGGCAAAGGGGGTAGTTGGAATTCCCTAAAGTTTAAAAAGGAACCTTGAGAATAAAAAATATCAAGTGTGTTTTTTTTCCAGTTCCTTAATATGCCAAAGAGAGTAAAACTAACCCTAAAATGTTGTTCAGTTATATAAATGGTAAGAAGTTTAAACCTGAATGTAATGCCCTTTACAGAGTGATGAGGGAGGAGTTGTAGAGAGCGATGAGGAGAAAGCGAATCTATTAAATATTTTTTTCTCCACTGTATTCACTGAGCAAAATGAAATGTCAGATGAAATGAAAAATGTATAAGTAAATTCCCCATTAAAAGTGTCCTGTCTGACCCAAGAACAAGTGCAACGGTGCCCTAAAAATATTAAAATAGACAAATCACTGGATCCAGATGGCATACACCCCCGTATCCTAAGAGAATTAAAGGGGTTATCCGAAACTATAAAAAGCTCCCCAATATGCCGGGCCCCCACCATGAATATACTTGCCTGGCTTCCCACTCCCTGCATCGCTCCTGGTCCCCGCATCGCCACTGCAGCCTCCAATATCGGGGGGGAGCCTTCCCAGTGTCACCCGTGATGATAGGGAGGCTCATCCCGTTTGCCATTGGCTGCTCCCCACGACACCGGATGTTTTAATCTGCACAGGGGGAGAAGCTGCAGCGGCTATGCAGGGAGCCAGGTAAGTATATTTATTATGAGGGGCCCGGCATATGGGGGAGCTTTTTATAGTCTCAGATAACCCCTTTAAGTAATGTGATAGACAGACCCTTTTTTCTGATATTTATGGACTCTATAATGACAGGGAGCGTTCCACAGGATTGACGCTTAAGAAACGTGGTGCCAATAAAAAAAAAAAGGGTCAAAAACAGAGCCTGGAAACTGTAGGCCAGTAAGTCTAACATCTGTCGTAGGTATACAGTTTGGGCCCCTCACTGAGAATAGGTAATCAGTAGTAAAATCCTGGAAAACTCCTTTAACTTTAAATATGAAAGTAATTCATGTTGGCGCAATTGTCATGACTTTTCTTAGCCGTACCAAAATGTTCACCTGCAGTTTATTACAACAGCCACAACAGGGTATTCCCATGTAAGCTTTTACGGTAAATCCTAAGGATGTGTCATAAATACCTGACCCTCACATATCAGGTGAATGGAGGTTTAGTGACCCGCATTTGCCGCTCTCTCTATATACATAAGTAGAGAGGGTGGACGTGTGCATGGCTGTCGCCTTCAAAGTCTATGGCTACTTTCACATTAGCGTCAGCCTTTTTCGGCAGGCTGTTCCGGCGGGTGAACAGCCTTCTGGATCTGTGCTGCCACTAGTGCACGCGTCCTGCCGGAGTTCTGCTTCGGCCCCATTGACTATAATCTCGGCATGCTTGCAGTGCTGCTGCTGGACCTCCGGCCTGCCCCCATTATAGTCAATGGGGCTAGAGCTGACCTCCGGCGGCATGCGTGCACTAGCGGCAGCACGGATTCGGCAGGCTGTTCACCTGCCAGGGAAGACTACCGCTAATGTGAAAGTAGCCTGTGTCAGTTACCGAAAGAGTCAAGCAAGCAGTGGTAGAAGAAAATGAAGGGTGGCTTTAATTTGTATAAAAATACAATTCAAATGATGTCATTTCCTGAAGTGACAAAGCTGAGGTTATTAACATTCCTGCGCTCTGGAGGCTGAATGAGAACATGCTGATTTATCTGGAGGCCAATATTTATGTTGGAAAATAGGAGAAAGGTCAGGTATTGTAAGGCCGGTGCTGACTGTGTAGGAATGTATTTGCTCTGTGTTAAGCTCCTTTCACAAATTTTTGCTAACATATTTTATATTATTATTATTTTCCTATATTTTAAATCCTGCAGTCACAATAACCAGTGAAGGCTGAAGGCAGACACAATGTTATTTAATGGGGTTGGTTGTGAACACATATCCTGTGCGGAATTAGGACATATGACATCATAGAGGAGGGGTCCCCTGCTTGGTAACCCGAGTTATCCATTATTTACATAGCATGGCTGCCATTGAATACTATATTTTGCTGGGGGGTTGAAATGTATGGCCGGCCACAGCTTCCCCAGCCAGAATCATCTAGACGAGTAGACATTATTTCGGATTGGAACAATTAGCAGTTTCCGATGCATGGTGATATTTACAGCGCCCATAGTCTGCTATGAGCCCATACTGTACCACAAATTCTCATGCACACAGAGGATTTTTTTCCTAATGATTCCATGTGAATTAAGCTATCACATACAGTTGTGTTCAAAATTATTCAACCCCCACTGAAATTGAGTGTTTTGGCCAGTTTGACATTGATTTTGATCATTTCAGTCATCTTGTTTACAATTAAATCAAAGAGGCCCTTGTAAGTCAGACAAATATAACATAACATTTATAATGAAATAACCACAAATGTCTTTTCTGTGCTCACATCATTATCAGTTTTATTCAACCCCCAAGTGACATTCAATCTTAGTACTTAGTACAACATCCTTTTCCAGTTATAACAGCTTTTAAACGTGAAGCATAGCTTGACACAAGTTTCTTGCAGCGATCTACGGGTATCTTCGCCAATTCTTCATGGGCAAAAGCCTCCAGTTCAGTCACATTCTTAGGCTTGCGCGCTGCAACTGCTTTCTTTAAGTCCCACCAGAGGTTCTCAATCGGATTTAAGTCTGGTGACTGCGATGACCACTTCAAAATGTTCCAGCCTTTAATCTGCAACCATGCTCTAGTGGACTTGGAGGTATGCTTGGGATCATTGTCCTATTGAAAGGTCCAACGTCTCCCAAGCCTCAGGTTTGTGACGGACTGCATCACATTTTCATCCAATATCTCCTGGTACTGAAGAGAATTCATGGTACCTTGCACCCGCTGAAGCTTCCCTGTACCTGTAGAAGCAAAACAGCCCCAAAGCATGATTGACCCCCCGCCATGCTTCACAGTAGGCAAGGTGTTCTTTTCTTCATAGGCCTTGTTCTTCCTCCTCCAAACATAGCGTTGATCCATGGGACCAAACAGTTCTAATTTTGTTTCATCAGTCCACAGAACACTATCCCAAAACTTTTGTGGTTTGTCCACATGACTTTTGGCATACTGCAGTCGACTCTTCTTATTCTTTGGAGACAGCAAGGGGTGCGCCTGGGAGTTCTGGCATGGAGGCCTTCATTAGGCAGTGTGCGCCTTATTGTCTGAGCTGAAACTTCAGTACCCAAATCTGACAAATCTTTTTTCAGTTCCTCAGCAGTCACACGGGGACTTTTCTCCACTTTGCGCTTCAGGTAGTGCACAGCAGTCGAAGTCAGCATCTTCTTTCTGCCACGACCAGGTAGCGTTTCAACAGTGCCCTTTGCCTTGAATTTGCGAATGATGCTTCCTATGGTGTCTCTTGGTATGTTTAACATCTTTGTAATCTTCTTATAGCCATTGCTCTTCCTGTGAAGAGAAATCACCTCTTCTCTTGTCTTCCTGGACCATTCTCTTGACTTCACCATGTCTGTAAACACACCAGTAAATGTCTAGAAGGAGCCGAGTATCACAGTCATTTTACATCTGCCTAATTGGTGCTTATTATGCTTGATTGCTGCTCCTTGACATCCGGAGGTGTTTTCAATACCTGATCGAAAACACTTGAATGAACCTCTGTTACTAAGAGTGGTAGTCTTTAAGGGGTTGAATAATTGTGTCAATGAAGAAATCACAAAAAAAACATTTAATACTGTATTACAAAAACAATTGATGTCATTTTAGTTGCATTTGGTTCTTTAAAAAGTCCTTGTAAGATTTCATTCTGAACACAATTACAAATGTACAATAAATTCCCTAAAACCCTTTACAGCATTGGGGGTTGAATAATTTTGAACACAACTGCATGCAGTGTGGAGGCCATATTATAGTTTCTTACACCATAGTTTCTAGGGGAAAGTACAATTTATCAAGTATATACCATCCCATGATATACCATAAAACAGAGCTATAGGGACACTGTGTGCCACCCGATATGCATCGTGCACACAGCAGTCCCATGAGGATGGACACTTGAAGGGAGTCTGTCACCTCCAAATTTGGTTTCAAAGTAAGAATACCGCCATGTAGGATAGATGCCCCGAAGCTGTCCTTCAATCCTGAGAAATATTTATTTTTATACAAGTCAGGTTTTTGTATCGGTGTATGAGTAGTCATAGAGGAAGGCCTGTCAATCACTGATAGGACCACCTCCTCGACTTCAAAGCCCAGAATGAGCAGAACTGTAAATGAATAAATTAAAAGTTTTACTGAATCTTTTCCTATAAAACTATACATCAATCTGCTCAGCTCCTCCTTCTCTATAACATGCTGCCATGTTCAATATGACAGGTTCCTTAAAGGCAGTATATTTATCCACATGATAATTAATTGGTCCCGACGTGCGTAACTCTCTGACCGATATTTATTCATTTGTAGATAAAAAGCTGGTAGTAGACATGCATATAGGACGTGATGGGGTCATACTAGGGCAGGGGTCAGCCACCTCCGGCACTCCAGGTGTTGTGAAACTACATCTCCTATCATGCGCACTTGCTTGGCTGCTCTTTAAACTCCCACATAAGTGGAAAGAGCATGCTGGGAGTTTTAGTTTCACTACAGCTGGAGTGCCGAAGGTTGCTGATCCCTGTACTAGGGGATGGGGCTTCTACCTATTCCTTCAATGTGTCACATTTTTACCTTCATCTATTTTTAGTATTTTATTTTTAATTCTAATACTGGTATTTACCGTATTGTTTGCTTTAAAAAGACGCACCCAGATTTTAGAGGAGGAAAATAAAAAAGAATATTTTGAACCAAAAGGATGTGCTAAAAATGTAATAAAATTCCTGAATATTTCACACTGTTATGGGGGAGACGGATACTGGCGCATTGATATGGAGGGATCTGCGAAAGACGCACTATTGTGGGGTGGGGGGGGGGTCTGCGGAAGACCCAAGCACTGTTATGAGTGGTTCGGCGGATGTCGCACTGTTATAGGGGGGATCTACGGTTAACACACTGTTATGTTATGGGACTATACCTCCCCTCATCCTTAAGAATGCATCCTGGCACTGCAGTACATGAGTGCATTCTTAAGGATGAGGGGGCTATTGTCACAGTTAAGATAAACACTTACCATTAAACACCAAGTACAGTACAGTTCCTCAACAGAGTTTATATTAAATATGACTATAACTCCCCTCATCCTTGAGAATACACCCATGTACTGTAGTGCATGAGTGCATTCCTGTGGTTGAGGGGGGTTAGAGTCACGTTTAATATAAAGATTTAGGCCAATAATAACAGTTCCTGGACAGTGTTTATATTAAATGTGACTATAACCCCCCTCATCCTTAAGAATACATCCATGTACTGCAGTACATGGGTGCATTTCTATGGATGAGGGGGCTTATAGTCATATTTAATGTTCAGGTTGGCCCCTGAGCTCCCCATCATATCCTAGCGTTCACTCACCAAGGAACTTGAGGTGGAGACGGGCCAGTGGACAGCACATCATTCAGGGGAGAGGGAAGACCAGTAAGACTCCCTCCCTTCTTCCTTCCTAACAGCAGTGGTGCGCATAGCCAGAAGAGAGTGAGCTGATTGGTGGAGGTGGCGGAGCAGCAGTTTCCGCCGGCGCTCACCACCAATCTGTGCGACATGCAGGGCAGCAGAGGAGAAGTGGAATTGCTCTCCTCCTCTGGAATGGACCCCGGCTGCATATAAAGGACGTGCGGGCTATCGGCATTCAGCTGAATGTTTCAATGTCGCCACCCGCTCCCCGTCCCACACTTCTTACTTCTAGGTGGCCGGCTCACTTATTAAACCTCCTGCAATGTGCCGCCCACCATGATTTTGGCACATCCGCTTTATAAGGCGCAGTGACTCCCCCATTTTCGGGAGGAAAAAGTGCGTCTTATAAAATGTAAAATACAGTATATAAGATGATATTTGCCTTGTGTGTGCTTATGTAGGTTTTATGATTTATTTAGGTGGCCACACTTGGATTGTTTAAAAAGGATCTCTCACCTCTCCTGACATGTCTGTTTTTTCGTAACTACTTGCATTCCCCATGTAATAAAGATTCTGGAGCATCTATTCTTGTCATCCTATATTGTGCCATTCCTTTATTATTCCTGCTAGAAGTAAGTCATGAAAACAGACCTGTCAGGAGATGTTACGGGTCCTCAGGGTCCATTTTGAATAGGTTTAGTTCAGCTGTACTAGAAAGTCTGTTAAAGCCTGTTCCTGTAGTGCAGTGCATATTAGACAATTTTAATGCAAAACATGAGATAAAAGTGGGTAAAGATGCCACATTGTAGAATTTTTTCAGCAGAAATACAATGGACGGGCTTGCTGCAGATTTTACCCTTTTCATTGTCTAACGGTCTGCAGAAATTTGTTAAAATCTCATCCACTTTGTTGCTACTGTAAAACCCTGTGGATTTTCCCACATACAATTTGGCTGCGGACAATCTACATTGTTTATGCTATGTGTAGCCGTACCAGCATTTGCAAGGACGGATCAGCCATAGACCCTACATGAAAATTCTCTGGTGGGCCAATGCTCTGGGGGTCGGCAGAGCATTCCTCAAGGCCGCCAGCCCAGAACATAATAGTCTGATCGTTAATGAGATGTACTTGTGCACATGGCCAGGGGCCGCAGGTGCCCTTCTAAATTCAACTATATTGCCATGCTCAGGATGATGATGCAGTTAAATACTGCGACGAGGGCGGCAATATTATGTGCTGTACTGTGATACTTGGTTCTGCAGGGGCGGTATCTTGTGCTGCACAATGATATTGCTGCCCCTCCTACTTTTGTTATCCCTGACTACTTTTGTTTGTCCACCTTCAGTCAATTTGAACCTACCTACAACACGGGAACAATTTTTTTTGATTTTTTTGCCTATTCTAGTTCCTATTCCGCCTGAGTGATAGTTTCAAGATGAAGACATTCCTGCATAAACTTTTAAATGTTCTTGTGTCTTTTAGGATCTGCCTCCATATTTGTGTCAGCTGGATGTGACATTTGAAAAAGGTAACTCTCGTAGTCTTTCTTTTTAATAGTAAAGTATGCAAGTCTATAATAATAAGACCTTTAGATGAGAGCCTAACCAAAAACAGCTAATGTATAGAGAGCAGGCATGTATGCCGTCAGACGTATACAGAGGTACAGTAGAGTTCCATAGACTCCTGTGTTTTTTTTTTATTAAGACTCGGTATAATTTGAACAGATCTGTAAAATGGTCATGTGCTTGGGTCCTTTAAGGGGTTGTCCAGCCTTTTGGCCTTTTTTTAACTGTCCCCAGCAGCATCTTGTACCTAATGAAAAAAATCACCCGCTGCGCACCGGTCCACCCCAGTTCTGTTCACCAATCTTCCGGTCCCCAGCCTGTAACTTTCTGGATGGTGTCACAGTAACTGGTGGGTGATGTGCCGCTAGGGTACACATCACAGCTGAGGCCATTGATTGGCCACAGTGGCACACTTGTCCCCATACAGTTCACAGGTCAGAAACAGGAATGGAGCCAGGATACAATGGAGGAGAGCAGGCGAATATGAGTTTTTCTCTATGTAAAGCACGCTGCTGGGGGCATGTTAAGGTTATGCCTGTTGGGTGCATTGATGGTAAATGTTGACCCATGTCCTCTCCAGACTGCTGCTGTGACGGTGGGGACGACAGACAAATCCCGCTGCTGAAAGAAGTGTTTAAAGCATTTCCAGAGACCCCAATCAACATCGATATCAAAGTGAATAACGACATTCTAGTCAGAAAGGTATGTGCCATGTCCACACCATCACTATTAACCTAATCGTTTAGCAATAGTAGTATTACCGATCCACCATCAGATATGATCCAGCAGAAGAAACATGCTGCCTTCGTGGTTACTGGTTATTGGCAGACTGATGTTGGGGCACTTGAGCTTCAAGCTATATACTTTTGCTTACAAATCACCAATTATTGGACATGGTTTTATTGTCATTAGTAAGAAATTCTGGTTGCCTTTTGTAACTGTTGCGCTACAAATTAGGATTACAGGGGTTGTAGAAAAAGAAATTATGATTCACCTTAATAGGGACTTCTGAGGTAATAGAGAGGGGTCCCTCTTCAGGATCCTCATCTCTTGACCAGAGTAAAAAGCAGTTACAAATGCGTCTCTAACTGTGGAGGACCTGTCCAGACACAAACCACCCATAGGTGGTAATGAGCACAGTGCAATACCTAGTTTCCCCTGTGATGGCGCTGCAGCAAAATTGAACACATACTGCCAGGTTTCCTCACAGATTGATTCCTGGAGTTCCCAGTAGGCGGGAATCCCTGAGATCTACTCCCTACTAAGGGACCTCTCTAACAAGTAGAGATTATCCAAAGTAAAGATCCTCCTTAAAGGGGTTGGCCCATCTCAAACATTCGTGATATATCACCAGGATATGCCACCAATGTCTGATAGGTGTGGATCCCAAAGGTGAGACCCGCACCTATCTCTAGAATGGAAGCCGCAAAGTGAAGAAGAGTGGACCGCACATGTGCCACCGCCCTCCATTCATTTTAATAGGAGTGCTGAAAATAGTTGAGCGCCGCACTTGGCTATTTCCGGCAGCCCCATAGAAATGTATGGGAAGTGTACTGCGCAACCGCGGACACAGCTCCTTTCACTCCTTTGGGTCTGACGGAAATAGCCGAGCCAGCACTCGTCTATCTTCGGTACTCCCTTTTAAATTACTTTGCAGCCTCTGTTCTAGAGACAGGTGCAGGTCCCACCTATAGCAATATGCCACCAGTGTAGGAGATGACACAACCCCTTTAAAGAGGACCTTTCACTGGTCCTCAGTTTATCAGTTAATGGTATGTACATGCAGAGCGGCACCCAGGGATGTCCCTGCACTTACTTGTATCCCTGGGTGCCGCTCCGTTCGTCCTCTGAAGCCCCCGGTACCGGCGCTCCTGCTGCTGTAATTTTGCCTGGGGCGGAGACTTCTTCTTCTGCCCTGGGCGTCTCCTTCTCACAGGGCTGGAGTGCTGGCCAATCGCAGCGCTCAGCTCATATCCTGAATAGGCAAAATTACAGCAGCAGGAGCGCCGGTACCGGCGGCTTCAGAGGACGAACGGAGCGGCACCCAGGGATACAAGTAAGTGCAGGGACATCCCTGGGTGCCGCTCTCAATGTACATACCATTAACTGATAAACTGAGGACCAGTGAAAGGTCCTCTTTAAGTGAGCTCTCTTAGAAGCAATTGGTTGTGCAAATTTTAAAGGGGTTGTCCGCATTGGACTTCAGCCTAAGAGCATATCGAATGCACTTTTCCTTTAAGATGGTTACCGGCATTCGACACTGTTATATTTTTACATGGGGTTATTTCTTGCATCACTGGTTCATTGCTTCAGATAAATTTAGACTTTGCAGCTCTGCCTGATCATTTCCTTCCCATGCAACTTAAATAAGGAACAATTTCATCACTAAAACAAACAGTTTCTAAGGTCTCTTTGCCGCTTCCTTCCTACCTAGTTTTCTAAAGGGATCCGTCACTCGGGAGTTTATATGCTGTTTGTTGTGCTTTTTCCTAGTCGGAGAATTCCCTCTCATCTGGGACTTGTAATATACAACCTTGCAGCGGCCAGCACTCTGAGGCTGCCATTAATTCAGCTTGTTTATTGGCCTTAAGTGGCAGTAACAGATACGCCGACTGCAGCTTTTTTTCTGTATCGGCATGAGTGCTGAGAAAATTTAGTGAAGGAGTCAGCGAATATAATAAAATGATGCTGATAGCGATGGAGATGAACCCGGGGCACTGCTCTGTTAGGTGGTTTGTAGCACAAGAGGAATAAGTCGGAAGACATTAACCATTACTTCCCTTTACGTTTCACTAGGTGTAAAATGAATGACCTTTGTGTCATGTAGAAGCTGTTGGACAGGACAACATCGCTGCATTCGTTTTCTAGCATTGTCTTGTCGTTTCTCTGCTTACTATGAGATGTTTCATGAGAAAATGGCCTATTGTTTAAATTATGAAATACATCTAAATTAGGCATATTCCAGGCACAGGTGCCGGCGCAACGGTTAGTTGTGCCACCATCTGCGACCTCGCCACACCCCCGCTCAGGTCTAAAATTGTGGGAGTGGGTAGAAAAAGGGATGGGCCAGCAGGCCCATCTCATTCATCATTTTCTACGCCTGTTTTAGGCGTAGAAAATGGTCTAAATGTAAGATGGCTCGGAAGCTGTCTTACATTAAAAACTGGCGCTGGTTGCGCCGAAGTTATGGAGAGCCCTGTGCCTCTTCATAACTTCGGCAGAACCACCGCCAGCTATGGTCCATTATTAAGTCCATGGTCTAAAACGCCGGTCTTAATAAATGTGCCCTCAAGTTTCTATGTTTAAAGGGTTTTCTGATTCTTTATACTGACGATCTATCCTCAGGATAGGTCATCAGTATCTGATCGGCAGCGGTCTGACACCTAGAAACCCCGCCAATTCTCTGTTTGAGGAGACCGGAGCGTTGCTGCTTCTTCACAGCTTACCAAGCCCAGCGCAGTGTATTGTATAGTGGCTGTGCTTGGTATTGCAGCCCACTCGAATAATTACTATACTATTCGAGTTCTGCACACTGTTGGGCTGGTGCAAGCGAAGAACTTGACCGTCACTTGTATATATTAAAAAATGTAAAAATTTGCGGCACTCAGATTAGCGTATGCAGTTTAACGTGTAGATTTATTATATAGCATCACATTCAAAGTGCATGATCCAGTTGAGGCAATGAATCGACACATTTGTGTGCCGCTGAAGAAGGTCCTATTGGACCGAAACGTTCATCACACAAATGTGGTCATGTATGGATTAACTGCCTCAAATGGATCATGCACTTTGAATGTGATGCTATATAATAAATCTACACATTGAATTGCATACGCTAATCTGAATGCTGCAAATGTTTTCATTTTTTTTTAACACATTCACTTGAATAGGACTGAACTGCACCTAGAACATTTGACTGATGAACGTGACGTATCTGGTCTGGGGTGAGCTCTGAGAAGGCCAAGGCCCTCCATTGAGCGACACGCCCTTCTCAAACAGCTGATTGATGAGAGGTCCCTGGTGTCAGACCTCCACCCGACCAGATACTGATGACCTATCTAGAGAATAGGTCATCAGTACAAAAAAAAGTCAGAAAACCCTTTTAAATATATTTTTAAAGAATGTTTGGTGATGTAATTTTTAATTTCATGTGACTATATATTTTTTTTAAAGGCCTAAAATCCTGCAATTTTCACACTGGCCACTACGTCTAATAATAGACGCCCCTTTTCAGCAGTCATCTCATTATCATCACAGTCAGCATTAGAATGACAGATAATGCCTATACATATAGATCCAACATTCACAATAGGTGATGTCACAGCTTTTCTACTTTCTCCCGACCTCTGCACCGGTCATGGAGCATGCCGAGATATCTCTTCCATAGAAGTCAATGAATCAGCTCCTGTCCATTGTGTCTATGGCCGCTCTAAAGCATGTCTCTAAATGACGTTAGCAACAGCTCAGGCAAGATGGCAGCCCCCATAATCATGTTCAAGGAATCGAATAAAAAAAGCTACAGTCAGAAAATAAAAACGGATTCGAAATAAGAATATGTGTCACTATCTGGTTTTAACTGACAGAAAAAAATAGAGGCGGCACATTCCCTTTAAAAAGCAATTTCTGCATCGCAGTAAGACTAAGGTGGTTCAAGTTAGTCAGATACCATAGCATGCACCCAGCAAATGTGTAAGTGATGCACCTGGTATATCAGTTATGCCACTAGTATATAGAGGACAGTGATAAAGATACACAAACCAGTAGTAACCATGAGATTCCAGGACTGTGACTGGTAAGAGAAGCACAGCAGCTATGCATAGAAGCTGCATTGTTAAGAGACACAGCACGGCCTGGATTAATGCTGGGTTAAGACCTGAGCGTTTCTGAGACGCGCGCATACCGCGTGTATTTGTCGCGCGTTTTTGTGCGCGTTTTTGGCAATAGTAAACACGCATTTTACGAGCGTTTGTGTGATTGACTGCAGTGTTGTCCAATGACCAAATATCCCTGTCTATATGAAGTTTGGCCAATCAGAGCTGGGGTTTGGCCTTTCCAGCATGTTGCAAATTCATAAACGCGCGTTCGAACGCACGTTTTCAGTGTCAAAAACACGCAAAATACAAGCGTTGCGCGTTCCCATTGAAGTCTATGGGCCAAAACGCGCGACAAACGCCCCCAAAAAAGCTCAAGTACTTGTTTATGCGTCGGGCGTTTTTCAGCGCGTTCGAACGCGCTGTAAAACGCGAAAATGTGAACCAGTCCCATAGGGAAGCATTGGTTTGCATCGGTTATGCGTTTTACAGCACGTTCGAACGCGCTGTAAAACGCACAAGTGTGAACTGAGGGTAAAGGATTCGCATTATGCAGTTCCCAGAACCTGAGTTTGGGAACTGCGCACCGTGCCCGTCATCCAGCTGAAAAAAGACATTTAGGAGGAGTCTTATAAATGTTTCCCAGCAGCTGACACATCGGGCTCTCTCCATAATGTATCACTTAAAGGGGTTTTTCTGAGTGTTTTGTACTGATGACCTATCCTCAGGGTAGGTCACTAGTATCTGATCGATGGGGGTCCTTTAAATGGAGTCTGTCACCTCATTTTCATTTCTTAGACCCCCATCAGCATCCTCTGTACACCTAAACAGCATGCTAGATGTTTGTTTGCATCTATGTTGGCTGCTTGCAGCTGAAAACAATCTTTTTTGCCTTTGCAAATTACTCCTCAAGTGCCCAGGGGAGCGTTATCCATTGCTGCATGTGCCCAAACTCTCCTGTCCTAACGGATCATAGCTTCTCCCCTTTCTTCTCTGTTGTTCCTCCCCTCTCCCTGCGACATCACTCTCCCCCCACGGTGAAATCGTATCCTGCGCCTGTGCATTAAGAACAGCGCTATAAGCATTAGCTTCACAGCTTGTAATGCGTATGTGCCGCCAGGCAGCACACCAGAGGCCCACCAGAAGAATAGAAGCTGCCGTGAAGTCCATGCCCACTTTCACTGAGGGGATGAGGGACATCAGTTAGAACAGGAGGGCTTCAACATATGCAATGGTGGGTAACGCATTGAAGTCGGAATGCAGTGAATCCAGCTGAAAGTGAAAGTACAAGCAGGTTTCACTGCTTTCATTCCTGACTCAATTTCTAACAGATATACCTTGTAATGTAATTATGCTATATATATATATATATATATATATATATATATAATGCTATAATTCTGGTATTGTTTGAAAGCTTGGAATGCCATCTTTCAAACAAGTCCAGGTTCATATCTCTAGCTGCTACCAATCCCAAGATATGAGCAGCTAAAGCAGGCCTCCCCTCTTCAGTCTGGTTTGCTTTGGGCACTTGGGACCTGTTTTCCAGCTGAATAGAATAACTTTTTTTGGACATGGAATGTTTTTTGGACTGGTGTGTTTGGAATGCGTTTGCAATCTTCTGTGGGGCAACGCTGTTAGTTTTATAGGTGAATATTACGTGACAGACTCCCTTTAAGGTGTGCAGCTTCTGTCATCAGAAACATGGTTATTAATATTAAACTGTCTGGCTTTAGACATGTGCTAATGTCAGCTGAAGCTAACAGTCGTTGTCCCTTCTTTCCAGGTGCCTCAGTTTTTGTGCAAAATAAACTTTTTGTGTATGCAAATGAGCCTCTACAAGCAATGGGGGTGTTGCCCATACTCCTTGAGGCTCTGTGCTCCCTCCTCTGGGCATGCCCTCATCATGCTGATTGACAGGGCTAGGCAGGATGACATGAACACTAAATCTGGGAGGCATCTAGGAAGAAGGGACACGGACTGTTAGCTTCATCTGACATTAGCACATGTCTAAGGCAGCTAGTTTAATAACCATGTTCCTGATGCCAGAAGCCCTTTAAAGGGAATCTGTCACCATGATTTTGAGCCATCTACAGTAATACATGAGTAGTATTGCAGAGAAAACATACAGATTACTATTTTTTATTTTTCAACTGCCCCCTTCCCTCTTTCCTCTACTGCTCAGAGGTGTGCATGCGCAGAGGACTCCTCTTCATTATGTTAGCACAGCAGCTCGGACTGTTCACTTCAGTGCAGCTTTGAGTGCTGACAGCGGGGAAACGGGGCAGTAGGAAAAGAAAAAGGGATTTGGACTTCTTATCTGTAGTACTACTCATGTATTAGGGTATCCGGCAAGCAGTTCCGTCTGCCTGAACGACGGATCCGGCATTACAGTATTTGGAATGCCGGATCCAGCACTAGAACATTCCAATGGGAAAAAAATGCCCCTATGACGGAACTCTATGCTGGAAAAGAAAGACGCAGGTGTGAAAGTACCCTTACTGTAGGTAGTAGGCCAATATCATGGTGACAGATTCCCTTTAATAAATGAAAATAAGGTAACAGACTCCTTTTAAAAAAGAGGTGACAGATGTTCTTTTAAAGGGGTTGTCTTATCTCAGACAATGGGGGCATACATATTTTGGTTCCTCACAACCTAGAATTAACATGGATTGTTTGAGGATTTGCATCATTTAATTTACAGAACATGCCCACAACTTTGAAGATGTCTTTTTTATTTTTTTATTGTGAAGCCAACAACAAATAGGACAAAATAACAGAAAAAGTCAATGTGCATAACTATTCACCCCCCCTAAAGTCAATACTTTGTAGAGCCACCATTTGCAGCAATCACCGCTCCAAGTCACTTTGGATAAGTCTCTATGAGCTTGCCACATCTTACCACTGGGATTTTTGCCCATTCCTCCTTGCAAAACTGCTTTAGCTCCTTCAAGTTGGATGGTTTGCGCTTGTGAACAGCAATCTTGAAGTCTGATCACAGATTGTCTATTGGATTGATATCTGGGCTTTGACTAGGCCATTCCAGCACATTTACATGTTTCACCTTAAACCACTCAAGTTTTGCTTTAGCCGTGTGTTTGGGGTCATTGTCCTTCTGGAAGGTGAACCTCCGTCCTAGACTCAAATCACCTGTGGTACAGGTTTCCCTCAACTCTGACCAGTTTCCCAGTCCCGGCTGCTGAAAAACATCCCCACAGCATGATGTTGCCGCCACCATGTTTCACTGTGGGGATGGTGTTCTTTGGGTGATGTGTTGGGTTTGCGCCAGACATAGCGTTTTCTTTAATGGCCGAAAAGTTCAATTTTAGTCTCATCAGACCAGAGCACCTTCCTCCATACATTTTGGGAGTCTCTCACATGCCTTCTCGCAAACTCCATTTGGTTATGATAGATTTGATGGTGCTCCTGGGGATTATCAAAGATTTGGATATTTTTTTATAACCTAACCCTGACTTGTACTTCTCAACAACATTGTCCCTTACTTGTTTGGAGAGTTCCTTGGTCTTCATAGTAGTGTTTAGTTAGTAATGCCTCTTGCTTAGGTGTTGCAGCCTCTGGGGCCTTTCAAAAAAGGTGCGTATATGTAATAACAAATCATGTGACACTTAAGGTCCATTCACACGTCCGTAGAATAGGCCTGCATCCGAATGCGGAACGGGTGTGGACCCATTCATTCTCAATGGGGACGGAAAGGATTTACGGTCCGCAGCTCTGTACTTCCGGTGTGCGGCTCCCGAAAAATATAGAACATGTCCTATTCTTGTCTGCAATAGAGGACAAGAATAGGCATTTCTATAGGGGGGCCTGCCCTGTGCAATTTGCGGATCCGCAATACACTACGTACGTGTGAATGTAGCCTTAGATTGCACACAGGGTTGATATCATTTCACTAATTATGTGACTTCTGAAGGTAATTGGTTGCACCAGAGCTTTTTATGGGCTTCCTAACAAAGGGGGTGAATACATACACACATGCTAATTTTCTGTTTTCTCTTTCTGAACAATAGTTTTATTTATATATTTTTCGCATTTCACCAACTTAGACTATTGTGTTCTGATCCATCACATACAATTCAGATGAACAAAACATTGAACTTAAGGCTGTTATGTAACAAAATACGAAAAAAGTCAAGGGGGTAAATACTTTTGCAAGGCACTGTATGGCTAGGATATGGACCCATTGTCTGATAGGTGTGGGTCCCACTGCTGGGTCCTGCACCTATATCGAGAACGGAGCCCCGCAGCCGCCCTCCGTTCATTTTCTATGGGGCCACTGATCGCTGCCTCGGCTATTTCCGTCAGGCCCATAGAAGTGAATGGGTGGTCATGTGTGGTGCGCTCCCATTAACTTCTATGGGGAGAGCGCTTGCTGGTGGCCAGACCAGAGTCCTCCTGCCAGCACTTTGCGGGGCTCTGTTCCCGATATAGGTGTGGGACCCGCACCTATAAGACAATGGAGGCATATCCTAACGAGATGAGACAACCCCTTTAAGTATATAGTTGTCCCTTACCAATCTCTGCTTCTGTAGCTGCATCAATTTGAGAAACTTATGGATACTTAGTCTAAAGGGGAATGTGCCATGAAACCCCCAGCAGAAATCCAAGGCTGCCCCTTATATTTCTGCAATGCCAGCTGCTGCGGGTGCTGCTAATACTTTGTGGTTTCTGTGCAGATTCAGATTGCATGCAGTGGTTAGCAGATTTTTCTGTGACTTTCACATGGATTGCATGCGGAAATCTGTGAAAAACCGCCACAGTGTGAACATACCCTTTATCAGGCATTTATCAGGTGATGGGCTATCACAGGGTGAGACGGAGACTGGCACGGTATAATGGCTGACAAGCAGTTTCTTTTTGTTCAGCATAGGAATCATATGGGACGTACTGATTACTAGATATGCATTGCCTAACATCTGCATGGGGTAGTCCGGGGCTTTCATATGGATAGCCATTCCTTAGGATAGGCCCTCAGTGTACGCACACCCACCGATCAGCCGAATACCTTTGTTCTTTCCATTATGATTGATATAAAGGTATGCCTTTTTACTTCCCCCGAATCAAATACAGCTATTAAAGTGAGGGGAAGAAATAGAGAGAGCGGCAGGCACCCTGCGGTGCCATATTGTGCACGAACCTTTTGGAAATGAAACACGTGGGAGGTAATGTTCACCTTAATGTGAGTTCTGTATATTTCGGCAGGTCTCAGAACTGGTAAGAGAACACAGGAGAGAGCACCTGACAGTGTGGGGTAATGCCAACTACGAGATCGTTCAGAAGTGCCATAAAGAGGTGAGGGCGGACTAACTGTGTACAGTACAAGTCATCTGTAATTATGTATTAAAAAGGACCTGTCCCCTGTCTGTTTTAGTAACTATATGCATCCCCCGTGTAATAACATTTCAGGAGAATCTATTCTTATGACTCTATGACGTGCCATTCCTGTATTATTAGTAGAATTACTAGCAGGTCCAGATGGGTGTTACCAGTTTCCATAGTCTGACACTATCCAGTCACTGATGCCAGTGTCAGACTGTGCAGGGACACACCCTTATCTGGTAACCCCCATCACTGAAAACTGCTAGTAATTCATTCATAACTGCTAGCAGGAAGAATAAAGGAATGGCACATCATAGAGTCATATGAAAAGATGCTATGTATGTTATTACAGGAAGGATGCAAGTAGCTACGAAAACAGACATATCACGAGACTGGAGGCTACATGTCTTCTTTAAAAATAGGACTAAAAACATTTACATCTTCTCATATCCCTTCATTTTAACAGGGGATTATCTTTCTGTCCTGGTTTCCATATAATGCGGACATTATTATATTTCCCTGACAATCATCAGTTATATATTTCGCTTCTGTCGTCATTATCTCAGGATTACTGTACTGCTCTCCCCCGTTCCCAGCTGTTTGACAAACAAACCCACTTGTTTTTTATTTTACCTCATCGTTAGGCCTCATCGTTAGGATAAGAGGCGGGTGCGTTGCGGGAAAATGCGCGATCTTTCCTCGCGAGTGCAAAGCGTTTTAATGCGTTTTGCACGAACGTGGGAAAAATCGGCATGTTTGGTACCCAGACCCGAACCCTGACTTCATCACTGAAGTCCGGTTTCAGGTTGAGTATTCTGTAGATTTTATTATTTTCCCTTATAACATGGTTATAAAAGAAAATAATAGCATTCTAAATACAGAATGCTTAGTAAAATGTGGATTGAGGGGTTAAAAATAAAAAAATGAACTCACCTTATCCACTTGATCGCGTAGTTGCGATCTCTTCTTCAATCATTAGGGGCCGGCTAAAGGACCTGTGATGACGTCACTGAGCTCATCACATGGTCCATCACCATGGTGATGGACCATGTGATTGGACCATGTGATGTGACCTCACTACAGGTCCTTTAGATGGCAGCTAATGCTTGAAGAAGAGATCACCTCACTACAGGTCCTTTAGATGGCAGCTAATGCTTGAAGAAGAGATCGCCAACTACGCGATCAAGTGGCTAAGGTGAGTTAATTTTTTTTATTTTTAACCCCTTAATCCACATTTTACTAAGCATTCTGGAGCAACCTTGGGGGAAAATCGCACTGCATCCGCACTTGATTGCGGATGCTTGCGATTTTCACGCAGCCCCATTCACTTCTATGGGGCCTGCGTTGCGTGAATAGCGCACAATATAGAGCATGCTGCGATTTTTTATGCAACGCAGAAGTGATGCGTTAAAATCACCGCTCATGTGCATAGCCCTATAGAAATGAATGGGTCCGGATTCAGTGTGGGTGCAATGCGTTCACGTCATGCATTGCACCCGTGCGGAAAACTCGCCCGTGTGAAAGGGGCCTTAGGCTACTTTTACCCTGTGTTCAGACCTGAGCGTTCTTAAAACGCGCGTTTTAGTCGCGTTTTAGTCGCGCGTATCTCAGTGCGTTTTTGCAAATAGGAAACGCGCGTACGTACCACTGTGGTGTCAATCACAAAACGCGCGACAAACGCCCCAAAAAAAGCTCAAGTACTTGTTTATGCGTCGGGCGTTTTACAGCGCGTTTAAACGCGCTGTAAAACGCTCAAGTGAGAACCAGGGCCATAGGAAAGCATTGGTTTTCATGTGTTGAGCGTTTTACAGCGCGTTTGAACCCGCTGTAAAACGCTTAGGTGTGAACTTAGGGTTACACTCGCGTTCTGGCTTTCAGTTTGTGAGATCCGTTCAGGGCTCTCACAAGCGGTCCAAAATGGATCAGTTGCATTCTAGTGCATTCTGAATGGAAAAGGATTTGCTCAGAATGCATCAGTTTGCATAAGACTGTTCATTCTGCTTTGGAGACGGACACCAAAACGCTGCTTGCAGCATTTTGGTGTCCGTCTGATGAAACTGAGCCAAATGGATCCGTCCTGGCAAACAATGTAAGTCAATGGGGACGGATCCGTTTTCACTGACACAATCTGGCACAATAGAAAAAGGATCCGTCCTCCATTGACGTTCAATAATGTTCAAGACGGATCCGTCTAGGCTATGTTAAAGACAATGTAAAGGGATCCATTCTGAACGGATGCAGACGGTTGTATTATCGGAATGGATCCATCCATGATGGATCCGCACAAAACGCGAGTGTGAAAGTAGCCTAACATATTCGTAGACTTTTAGCTGTGATACCAATGGTTTAGTTGCAAGATCAATAGGCTTTTCCACCCCCAAAAAAAATATTCTCATCGCCATCTACTGGAGAACTAAGTGAAGTGCAAGAGCTGTGGTGTATAGAGGCCCACATTTACTACTTTGACTGCACCTAGACATTGTCATTTATTGCGACAACATGTGGCATAAATTGGCACATTTCTAGTGCAATTTGTGCCACAATTCTAGCATAAAATTCGGTGGCAAAGTAATCCAACCATCAGGTTAAACATAAGTTATCACTGTGTCTAGGCAACTTGTCTAAGGCCCCTTTCACACGAGCGTGTTTTCCGTGCGGGTGCAATGCGAGACGTGAACGCATAGCACCTGCACTAAATCCTGACCCATTCATTTCAATAGGTCTGTGTACATGAGCGTTTTTTGTTTTTTTTTCACGCATCAGTTCTGTGTTGCTTGAAAACCGCAGCATGTTCTATTGATGGTTGCTAGGAGATGTTGTTTGTAAAGCTTCAGTTACCACTTGGAACCAAACCTAAGTTTGGGAAAAGTTTTTTTACAGTAGAAATCAATTAATGAAGTTATTACGTAAAGTCTCGCAAAGTAATAACTTCGGCTCATAGGAGCCAATACATTCTAAAACTGTACGGAGCGTTCCCTCCATACAGTATTAACACGAAGCTTTATGCGAATCGACTTTGGATGTTTCATCCGAAGTCGATTCGCTCATCCCTATTAGCAACCAATCAGATTCCACCTTTCATTTTCCAAAGGAGCTGTCCAAAATGAAAAGTGGAATCTGATTGGTTGCTATGGGCAACTAAGCCAGTTCTACTTTATACCAGTTTGATAAATTACCCCATAAATTTACGCAATCTACAGGATTAGTTTATCTGCCTCATTGTGTTTTTTTTAACTATAACATGATTCAACCTTCACTGGGATTTGTCTCATGGCCTTCAAAATTCTCCTGTGTTTATAAGATCAAAGTGTAAAGGAACATGTGGTAGGAGGGTGGCAGCTCCTAGTCAGAATATTAATGTATAATGTCTCTAAAACCTCATTGAAGTTAAATTTGCGCTTTAGTGGGGTTTGCCAGTTTCTCAGTATGGATGACGTATCCTCAGGATAAAGCCTCATTCACACGTCAGTGTTTCACGGACGTATGCTGTACATGTTCTCCGCGGACAGCACACGTCCCCATTCATTTGAATGTGTGTATTCACACATCAGCATGTGGGTCCGTGTTTTCAGCACAGATGCATGTCCTATCTTGGTCCGTGTTCCCAGATCCCTCACGCCCAATATAGTCTATGGGTCCGTGAAAACCATGGATGCCATCCGTGTTTCACGGATCATTAAGAAGAGATGCTTTGAAAATTAGCTGTTCAGTGTCAGTAAAACACGGATGCAACACGGACAGCAAAAAACGGACACACAGACCCAACACGGATCCGTCACGGACAGCTTCACGAATGCATCACTGACCACCTGCTCACGGATTTGAGCACAGACACGGACGTGTTAATGAGTCTTAACTCATCAATATCAAATCATTGGGGGTCTGACCAGCTGCGAGAAAAGAAAAGAAAAACTGTGGATGGAACTGGAAGCAGAAGGCTCCGTCCACTGTGTAGTGGCAGGTCAGCCCTCATTCACCTGAAGTGAATCCGTTTTGAGAGTTTGGAAAGCCCCTTTAAGCATTTAAGATTATTGGGCAGAATGGGAAAGGTCTTAAAACTTTATTACACTAGGGCTCATGCCCACGGCCGTGTGTGGGCCAGGCCCGTGCTGCGCTCCGCAATGCGCGGGCACCGACCAAATGGGGTCCGCGATCCACATCCGACGGTCCGCACCGCAAAAAAGTAGTGCATGCGGCTTTTTCATATGTAGGAGCATGTAGGGACTGATGTATCCTGATCTACGAGGATCAGTTTCGAAGATATGTCAGTGCTGTATGGACCACATTTTCTGATGAATTTCATTTTCAAGTGTGCTCTGAGTTAACACCTTCTGGTCTCTACGCATATTCGCTGCGGGACTTTGACTTATCTCCTCACAGCAGAGTTTTATTTGCCTTGTATGTATTTGTAATTCTAGAACAGCAGCATCCCTCTGCTTTTCTGCGTTCAACGGGTTCTGCTCCTGGTGGGACTATTCTACACAGGACTCCTGCCCTTCTTTCCGATTCGAGAACAATTCTTGGAAATTCCAATGCCTTCTATTATCATGAAGTAAGCAATATCACATTCTTACATTTTAAAAGCAAAAGCCTACCCTAGATCATTCATATGAATGCTATGTGTGTAACATATGTATGTATACAGTCATTGATTGCCATGGGTAGTGTGTAATGTGTTATCCCTAGGAATATAAGGACTCCCCTGGAGCGTCCCTGGGTGATAACGGCTGATCACGGGGTGTCTGCAGTTTATCTGCTACGATCTGCTCTTTATCAGGTTATTTGGACAATTGCAGGACGCCGAATAAGAGATTGTAGACATCTGTGGATAGAGCTTATCATACTTCCATCACTGCCCCTCTGGCTTTGCAGGTCTTGGGTCGCCCCGCATCAACATTGCTGTGGCTAGTCACTTGGACATGTGACCCAGTGATGTGCTGCATGGGTGACACGTCACAGCTGTGGCCAGTGATTGGCTGCAGCGGTCACAGGTCCTTCATCAAACCAGATGTTGATGTGGGAATACCCAGGACCTACGTAGCTGGTGGGGATCAGGTAAGTATGATTACCACCGTGGGTCTGGCCACGATGTGGCGTTTGTAAAAAAAATAATAAAAAAAATTTGTTGTAATAAGGACTTGGGTTTGGAGCAGTGTGAAAAAAAAAATGTTGCTTGCAAACTGATCCTGCAAATATTGAGTTTAAACTGTGTATTCTCTGTCTTTCTGCAGGCTTAAAGATCCCTCAAAAATGAGCAGAAGTCACAAGTTTGTCGTGTGGCTGGCAGATGCGTAAGCAATGCTTTACCCATATTTATTTAAGGGGTTTAGTATGTAAAAGAATGGTTTTGTCCACATCTTCAGATTTTGTCAGAATGTCTGGACAAGCTAGTGTGCGCCATGCTGTGCTTTTTTGTCCGGTAAAATGCTGGGCAACCTGACAGAGACTCAAGGAACCCCATTATAGTCAGTGGAGTTCATCGGGCACCATTGGTTTCAGTTTTGGGCCAGGTCTGGCGTTTCTATCACTTTTGTTGGTCTGATCCTAGGGCGGAGATGTGAACATAGCCAGCAGCCTGAAATGCTAACACAAGGATCAGTAGATTTCTATAATTTATGCCAAATTCTGACCCTATTATGTGGTATCCGGAACTATTCTAGGTTCAATTTGCTTCTCTTAACAACCAGGAATATTTGAGGCTTAAAGGGTCAGTGAGCTTTCCAAACACTTATGATATGTTATAGAGATATAGCAAAGGTTTTGATGAGTGGCGGTCGGAGTGCTGAGACCCCCATCGATCGCTGGAACAAAGAGTGAGAAGCCCCCACATTAGCACACTATCTCCTCGTTGCAGGAGACAAGCTCAACAGAAGTCTATTGGCCCATCTCCTGTAGCAAGAAGATAGCGCATGCTATGAGAGCGCTTCTCTGTCCTTATTCTAGGGATCTTGAGGGTCTCAGCAGTCAGACCCCCACCAATCAAAACCTTTGATATATCTCTATGACATATCAAACGTTTTATAAACGCTCAGTGACCCCTTAATGACCATGAATTTTTTTATTGTATTATTTCAAAAACGTTTTGATTTTCCTGTTGATGTAGCTGTTTAAGGCCCTTTTTTTTCTGTGGGTCAAGTTGTATTTTTTAGTGGCACCATTTTGAATATATAAAATGTATTAATTAGCTTTTTTTAGTGGAGGAAATGCAAAAATATTTCACCATTGGTTTTTGCGGATTGCTGCTTAGTCTGTGGATCGGTACCAATACGTGATACAAAATTAGTGTAGGTTTTAGTGACTTTTTTGTGTCACTGCTTTCCGAAAGCTATATTTTACAGTCAATGTAGCCATACTTTGTTTTGCAGCATGACTTGCCGTCTTTATTAGTACCATGTTCGAGATACTTATGATTTATTGAGAACATTTTCAGTTTTATTTTTGTTTTTTTGTTTTTTTTACATAGGGCAAATGCTTTCCTTTTTTTTACGCAATGTGTTATGTAGTTTAAAATTTACTTTTCTATCTATAGGTTATTGTGATTGCAGTGATAACCAAATTTGTATGGTGAATTAAATCATTTTTCATGGAAAAAGGGAATCATTTTTTCTGTATGGTGAAGTGTATATTTGCACCAGTTTTGCCCCATTTTCTGGTTTTGAACGTAATTAATGTTTTAGACCATTTTCTTGCCACTTTTCAAAAGAGATGAGAGGAGTTGTAAATAGTGGAAATTATAGTGCAGATATGGCACGAACCATTGGCAACTTTCTAATGCCACTAAACTGGCTCTGCTCCTCATTTGAGAACAGAGATTGGGAAAGTAAACTTGTAGGAGTCACATCTCCTGGATACCATGAGAACTTCTTATCATGGCGACCAACATAACCAAAAGACAAAAGTACTGTATGTAGCTGAGTAAGTAGAGTATTTCTCTGTAAGTTGTTTGCTCTCTTCACCCTCAGTATTATCGGCTCTAGATTTCACGTGATGCGTTTTATTTGTTTCAGATTAATTATGAGAAGGTCCCTATTTGAGCACCTGAAAGCTCGAGGAATCCAGGTATATATAAAAAAAAAAATATACTGTAAATGTATATGTGTATTATATATGTATAGATAAATTAACTTTGGGCAGCACAGAGTAGTGAGAGGCACACTGATTTGTTTGCCATTTTCGGTATGTGCTAATATGTGGTTGTGGAGAATTCACTGCATAATCCAAGCAGCCCCCATGTGCTCCCACTACTTCTGCCCACCAGCTGCTGATTGACAGTTTCCTTATAACAAGAAAACTAGGGAGAAAGCTGTCAATCGGTGATAGTTGAATAGGGAGAGCAGCAGCCCATTGATAACTGTGACCCTTCTTACCCTGGGTTCAGACCTGAGCGTTCTTGAAACGCGCGTTTGTGTCGCGCGTATTACAGCGCGTTTTTGCAAATAGGAAACGCGCGTCAAACCCGCGTTCTTGTGATTGACTACTGTAGTGTCAATCACAATAAGCGCGACAAACACCCCAAAAAAAGCTCAAGTACTTGTTTATGCGTAGGGCGTTTTACAGCGTGTTCGAACGCGTTGTAAAACGCGAAAATGTAAACCAGTCCCAAAGGGAAGCATTGGTTTGCATGTGTTGAGCATTTTACAGCGCTTTCGAACGCGCTGTAAAACGTGCAAGTGTGAACTTAGGGTTATATAGGTGCTGCTTGGATTATACATGTGTTCTCCACAACCACCTAATATTAGCTGAAATTAGAGTGTCTGTCACTACTTGATACTGCCCTTCACGAGGGCCGCATAAAGTTGATGGCAGGTTCCCTGATGGCGTAACACTAGGATTTGCTACTACTTCCTGATTATTTGGGGTCTGACTGCCAGGACACCCTCTGACTGAAGGAGCCACTTTACAGCAAATTAATAACTTTGTACTAATAAACCCAACTAATAATGGAAATTTACGTTTCACGGATAAAGGGGATCACAGCTGAAAGAAACGTTGTGAGTGAAATAAAACTTCAATATTTTATTAGATATGCGTGAAAAGTGCAAGAGGCGTGTGGCGTTACACGTGCTTTTTGTCTGTCTGGTACCTAGTGATACCCAGCTCCTGATGAGCCGTAATGGCGAAACGTTGAGCTTAGAACAGGGTCTTTGGTACAGACATAGCGCAGGTGTTTGTGAGAAGTATAGGGCAGACAGCCGTCCAGGATGTTAGCCTTGACCATTTAGCTGTCGTATACTAGGGGGAGTTGAGGGACGCGCATATGATCAATAAGGAGTGGCGTTGTATGTCACCCATCAAGTGCGGTTAGGTCCCCTCCTCTCAGCTTGGAATGGTTCAAGCGACATAGATGTCTGGTACATCTGAACTATAAGTAGCTTGGTGTGGTTCTGTTAACATACTGCGCTACAGCAGCTGACACAGCAAATACACCGGTTACAGTGTACCGCTTTTTATACAGCGTTGACAATATATACGCTGTAGGTCATTATATATGGTAGCCATTGGATCCCCACCGGAGAAGTCACACTGAGTGGTGGGGAGGCAGTGACCAGACATTTGTATGTATGTGTGTCTATGGAGGGATTCATGTACCCTCCCCAGTTTTCACGCATATCTAATAAAATATTGAAGTTTTATTTCACTCACAGCATTTCTTTCAGCTGTGATCCCCATTAATAACTTTGTCTTTTAATCACAGGTTTACATTTGGGTGTTGAACAATGAAGAAGAATATAAAAGAGCCTTTGATTTGGGTGCTACTGGTGTAATGACGGATTATCCTACACGACTGAAGGAATTTCTGGAGCTTTACTCTCACTGAGACAGGTTTAAAGAGCCAGTCACCGAAGCGACGTTACTGTACAATACGGTCATCATACCTCATGCACGGCCATCTAGGAAATACTTAGATACCTATACATATGTATTTAAGGGGATCTTGTATAGTTTACATCTGTAAATAGTACAGAATCAAGACAGAACCACTATGCTGTAAAGTCCACATCGTTTCCTATGGACTGTTTAGCGTGGAATGTGCACAGTATTTACTTAAAGGGGTTATCCAGGTTTTGTTTTGTTTTTTTTAATGCCCCCAGTGGGACCTATGAAGAGGGCTAAACCTGCTCCTTGCCTCTCCATGGCTCCTAGGCTGTCTTCACCAGATTTTCAGTCCCCGCCAATAAACTTCCTGCCTGGACAGCGTGACGTGCGCCGCTGTAGCCAGTGACTGACCTTAGTGGTGACATGCCCCAAGCTGAACATCACTGCTCAGTCACATGCCACTTGGAGGACACGTCAACGCAGGGGCCGGTCATTGGCTGCAGAGGCCCACATCCATGCAGGAAGTTAACAGAGAGGAACCGAAAGTCGGGTAAAGACAGCTTGGAAGCCATGGAGCCCAATTAGGTTTTCACAAGTCCCACTAAGGAAGAAGGGGGTATTTAAAAATATTTCCCAACAACCACTTTAAGGCTACTTTCACACTAGCGTTTTGGTTTCCGTTTGTGAGATCTGTTCAGGGCTCTCAGAAGCGGTCCAAAACGGATCAGTTTTGCCCTAATACATTCTGAATGGCAAAGGATCCGCTCAGAATGCATCAGTTTGCCTCCGTTCAGTCTCCATTCCGCTCTAGAGGCGGACACCATAACGCTGCCTGCAACATTTTCCTGTCCGCCTGATGAAGCGGAGCCAAACGGATCGGAACGTTTTCTCTGGCACAATAGAAAACTGATCCGTCCCCCATTGACTTTCAGTGGTGTTCAAGACGTCATGGTTAGAGAAGACATAATACAACCGGATCCGCTCATGACGGATGCATGCGATTGTATTATTGTAACGGAAGCATTTTTGCAGATCCATGACGGGTCTGCAAAAAAACGCTAGTGTGAAAGTAGCCTCAGAAAGAATGATATTTTCACAATTAATTGAATCAGATTCATATTATTATTGCAGAAGGATGTGCACAGAATGACGGCCTGTATGATAGTCCTTTATATAAAGGTGTTCTCCTGAAGTAAAAAAAAACTGTATTGAAGTAAGCATACTATGTCTCCACACAATGTGAACCTCAGCAGCAAGTGGGACATCTACATTGGACCTTAGTCCTGTTGTGGCCTAGATTAGTAATGGTGTGAAAACCTAGGCCCAGGGGATGACTCTGTCTGACCTTGCTCATATTTTCTAATGAATTTTGGCCTTCAAGAGCAACTACAGGGATCTCAACTACAGACACTCCCGTGTTTTTTTAAAGGGGTTGTACAGTTTAGATTAAAACCTTCCCAAAAATCCTGAAATGTGAAGATTGGGTACTCAACACTTATTCCCTGTTGCTCATGACCACTGCAACCAGTTGCTGGCATCAGCATTATACAGCGGTGATATATACTGTTTGTTCATATTTTTCCTCTATAGAGATGCGGTATGTGAGCTCACTTCAATAAACTTTTTTACTCCCTGCGGATCCCTTTTAGACCTCATGGAGCCTTGCTGTCCACTTAGAAATAAGCAAGATCCCGAAGTATGAAGCTGTGATTAGCAACATACTTGATGTTTTCCATCGGTTCTGCACTGACTGACAGACGTACATGTAATAGTAATGGTCACTGGTTACTCATTGAATTAATGTTCTTGATTTTATTTTGAGGCCGTCAGTCTGGAGACAGCAAAATCTAACTTCTGATTGTTTACTATGACTTTGATATTAACAATCTTTATGCATTGAGATTCTTTCCTAAGACGCCATTGCCTTACACTCCCAAAGACTTCTGTATTAGGCTCGTGCATGCAGTCTATACAATCTGTACCAGCGCGGACTGTACAATATACAGTAAATGTTCTGTTCATCTACAGTGCAAGTGATTTCTCAATGTCCATAATACATTTGCAGAATACAAATCCCTGTATAGCAGCCATTTTTGATAAGATTCTAGCCATCCAGTTTTGTACCACAGACACAGTTATGCATCTTTCTTTACCGCTGTAATTTAAATGTATTTTTGTAATTGTAAAACTGCATGTAGTTCACCCAAAGATATTTAAAAGGGTGTTCCGAGCGTTTTATACTGGTGACCTTTCCTCAGGATAGCTTACCAGTATCTGATTGGTAGAGATCCGACTACTGGTCCCCGCGCCGTTCAGCTATTTGGAGAGGTCGCTGCACTCTGTTGAGCGCCACGGCCTCTTCCTAGGCCTATGTTCATCTGTCACATGGCCTATGTGCAGCTCAGTCCCATTCAGTTGGGTAAGCTGCTCTTCAAACAGCTGCCGGAAGTCAGACCCCCAATGACGACCTATCTTGAGAATAGCTCATCAGTATAAAACAAGCAGAAAACCCCTTTAAAGAGTACCTCCACTTTATATTTCCTGTGCATGCAGAGAATTTTAGCAGATTTACCCAAGACCGCTTTCTAATATATATTTATTACCCATCTCCTATTTTGCTTTTGCAGCTGTATGTATATTATTTTCCTGCCATTCAAAAACTTTTTGGTAGCCGACACACCCACTGACAGCGTGCTCGTAAGCCACATTTATATTCAGCAATAATCATCACTGCTGTATGGGAATGAAGGATCACTACCACCATCGTTTGTCCCCCATACAGTTTCATTGTTTTCCGGCCGCTCATCCCTTTTTACGCAGGGCGATGTGCTGCCAGGAAACAAGGATGGGCGTTTAGACGTTATTCACGCTGTGTTTGCAGTTCACATTCAGCTATGCATCCGAAAATGCCGCAGGCGTATGCGCCAAATGTGTAGACCTGAAGTCTCGCTCGTGTTATGCCAGCATGCATTTTTTTTAAAATGCGTTAAAAAGGGCTCTTAACGGCGCTTTCCAATTTAGAGGCATGCTGCAAAAATTGACATACAGACACGCCCTCAGACAGACGGATCTCATACACCCAGCTGTATCATGCATCCGTTTTCCACAGAGCCGTAATACAGCTGCCAGCGAGGGGCATGCTCTACCCTACCTCTCTGTGCCTCCATTTTCATACATACGTATGAATCTGTACATGTACAACAGAACTAAAATTGCATATATACAAGGTATTCTCCTTTAGAAGCATCGCTCTCATATACTGTACCTGAGAGCCAGTACAGCAGCATACAGAGTCTCTGCATGGCGGAATTACACATACAGCCATGTACTGTACATATGCAGACATGCATGTACACACATGGGCATGCAGAGATGCACACACACATGCACTTACTAACACGCAAACCCTCATGCAGAGATAAGACACTTCACTGAGTGCAGGGCACAAAAGCAGGAAAGCAGCCATCTTTATTATAGAAAAACCATACAATGCTTATGAACTGACTTTTGTTATATGACATACTATGTCGTTTTTTTTATATAAAAGTGGAGGTACTCTTTATAAAGAGGACCTGTTACCTCTCCTCACACGTCTGGTTTAGCAATGCATCCATCATGTAATAACAATTCTGGAGCCTCTATTCCTATGTTGTGCCATTCCTGTATTATTCCTGCGAGAAGCTATGAAGTTTACAATGAATGTACAGATGGGTGTTACTAGCTGGGGAGGTGTCCCTGCACAGTCTGACACTCTCCAATCAGTGCTGCCTGTGTCAAACTTTGCAGGGACAATCCCCAGACTGGTAACACCCAGCTGGACCTTAACTGCAAACTGGTAATCAGTAATTCATTCGTAACTTCTAAAAGGAATGGCAGAGCATAAAGTCATAAAAACTGGTGCTCCTGAATTGTTATTACATGGAAAATAGAAGTAGTTACTAAAACAGACATGTCAGGAGAGGTGACAGGTCCTCTTAAAGGTAAAGCTGGGATTGGTACAAAGGGTACACCCATGGATACGACTGTATCCGCTTTGTGGTCTACAAATTGTGTATCCGCAAAACATGAATGCGGTCCATGTGGCGTTCCCTTTTTTTTTTTACAGACCCATTGACTTCAATGGGTTTGTGGTCTGCATTTTGCAGACACATTCTATCGTTTGGCAGAATGGATATGCGGATGCGGAAAGATATGCACATCCGTATAACCGTTCCTCAAAAAGAACGTACATGTCCGATACTTGGCTGCAAAATGCAAACCATGGACTCATTCAAGTAAAGTCGCAGATGCAACACGGACGATATTCATATTTCGCAAAGTCGCAAATTGCAGACCGCAAAATACATACAGTCGTCTGCATTAAGGCCTAACCTTAAGGCATTGTTAATAGCTATTGACAAAATGACTGATAACAGTGGGCAATACTATGGTACTCATGTGTGTAACTAATGCAGATAGAGTGAGAATACCTCAGTCACTATGGGGGTATAGAAAATGATCCGAAAATACTGTTCAGACCTATGTAATTTACATAAGTTCATCTGTTCTGAATGAATCATCACTACTGTAGGCAGATATTTGGGAATATACAACTAGGTATATATCCTTTGATATCCTTTTTTAAGATTCCAAAACTGTTTTAAAGTGTAGGGATGGCGGGTTATTTATTTGTTAATCTTGGCTGAATTTTTATCCTCAGTTGGAACATTGGAACCATATAAGCATGTATGAGACGCCATGCTGTGCGTGTGCCCAGAACACTGAGACCTGCAGTCACGTCACTGGATTACATCATAGGTTACGGGACAATTGCATGGTACATGTGCTAGCATGCCATTCATTCTGACTCGTCATTTCTCTTGCATGCACCACAGCATATAGATCTAGCCCATTGTTATAAGGTATTCTTGCTGAAATGAAAAGCCATGAAATATCTAAAAACAGCAGCAAGAAACCACCTGGACTGCAAAAATGTCTTCACTCTGTACTAATTCTTCTATATAGAGTTTAGATCATGGGAAAAACATGTAATAAAATATTTTATACATTCACTGTGTCATCTGTCTTCTTGATTGAGTTTTCTGATATGATATACCCTATGTGAAATGCTAATTTGATATACAGCTCCAATGCAGATGCTTGTGTCTCCATGGTAACAGACTACAAACAACCCCAGTTTTCTACTGTAGTCGTGTTAGGGTACTTCACACTAGCGTTTTGGATTCCGTTTGTGAGATCCGTTTCAGGGCTCCCACAAACGGTCCAAAACAGATCAGTTAAGCCCCAATGCATTCTGAATGGATAAGGATCCGTTCAGAATGCATCAGTTTGGCTCCGTTCCGCCTCTATTCCGTTTTGGAGGCGGACACCAAACCGCAGCATGCAGCATTTTGGTGTCCGTCTGAAGAGGCGGAGCCTAACGGATCCTTTTTTTTTACAATGTAAGTCAATAGGGACGGGTCCGTTTTCAATGACACAATATGGTGCATTTAAAAACGGATCCGTTCCCCATTGACTTTCAATGTAATTCAAAACGGATCCGTTTTGGACTTTGTCATTTTTCTTTAAACCTAATGCAAACAGATCCGTTCTGAACGGATACAAACGTTTGCATTAGAGGTGCGGATCCGTCTGTGCAAATAAACAGACGGATCCGCACCAACGCAAGTGTGAAAGTACCCTTAGTCCACTTCTGCCCCTCTTCTTCTTTTGCTTTATGTATCTGTGTTAAAAGAAACCCTCTATCAAACGTTGACCGTAGATTTATGCCCTATATTTGATTATTTTATGCATTTTTTTTTTTAAAAAAAAGTGGTTGAATGATTTTCCAGATATCATTTTTGAAGTCACTCCATGTATACTAGTTCCTCTCCAGAGTCTTTAACGTCCTGTCTTGAATTTTAGCACGGCTGACAGTCTTACTTTACACTCTCAGACAGACCATCGCTCAGGCCAGGCAGGTGTGAGGTGTGATGACTCCGCTACGGCACCACACCTCCCCTGTGATATCCAGGCTCAGACTGGACCACAAGGATACAGGGGAAACCCCCGGGAGGGCCCCTGGGCAAAGTGGGCCCCTAGTCTCCCACCCTCTGCACAAGTGGCACATAACACATTAGACTCACTGCACTACATACATATATTCCATGTACAGCACCTCAACCAGCCTATGTTCATATAAAAAACGTGTTAAAATATTTATTATATTTGAATGTATCCGTACGGTGGGCCCCCAAAATAAATTTTACTGGTGGGCCCTAGGTACCCCAGTCTGACACTGGTGTTGATGGTCAGCACCAGTAGTGTTGAGGGTCAGCACTTTTCATATTACACTCATCAATGCATTGCTTCCCTCTGTTCCTCCCACACTGCGCCCCCTCCCTATACAAAGGACAGTACACAGTAAGGCCTCTTGCACACAAACGTATTTTTTTTTCAGTGTTTTGCAGTCCGTTTATAACAGATCCGTGGTTCCGTTTTTTGCTTCCGTTGTGTTTCCGTTTCGGTTCCGTTGTTCTGTTCCGTTTTTCCGTATGGCATATACAGTATACAGTAATAACATAGAAAAAATTGGGCTGGTCTTAAAATTTTCAATAGATGGTTCCGCAAAAAACGGAACGGATACGGAAGACATACGGATGCACTTCCGTATGCTTTCCGTTTTTTTTGCAGACCCATTGACTTGAATGGAGCCACTGAACGTGATTTGCGGACAAGAATAGGACATGGTCTATATTTAAACGGAACAGGAAAAACGGAAACGGAAGGCATGCGGAGACACTTCAGTATTTTTTGCAGACCCATTGAAGTGAATGGTTCAGTACACTGTCAGTATACTGAACTGAAAAAACTGCCAGTATACGGTCCGTAAAATACTGTCGTGTGCAAGAGGCCTAAGGCAAGCTATAAGATATGAGACTATGCACTAAATACCATAACCCTGGGTTCAGACCTGAGCGTTCTTGAAACGCGCGTCTTTGTCGCACGTATTACAACGCGTTTTTGCAAATAGGAAACGCGTGTCGTACGCGCGTTCTTGTGATTGACCACTGTGGTGTCAATCACAATACGCGCGACAAACGCCCCAAAAAAAGCTCAAGTACTTGTTTATGCGTAGGGCGTTTTACAGCGCGTTTGAACGCGCTGTAAAACGCGAAAATGTGAACCAGTCCCATAGGGAAGCATTGGTTTGCATCTGTTGAGCGTTTTACAGCGCGTTCGAACGCGCTGTAAAACGCGCAAGTGTGAACTTAGGGTAAATGTGATTGCACCAGCCACAGTTCCAAAGAAAGAAGGTAGCAAAACACTCGGAGGATGGTTCAGGATGCCGACAGAAATGTCTCTATTGGGTCAGTATAAATTTTTGTTATGACTACTGATGCAATTCCAAACTGTTTGGAAGTCTGTACACACTTCTCTTACTTTGTGTGGCTGGTACATCCATGTTATAGTATCTAGCACATACAGTACCTTATGAAAGTATTCACTCCCTAGGTGTCCTTCCTGTTTTGTTGCATTACACCCTGAAGTTTAAATAGATTTTGGGAGGTTTGTACTATTTGGTTTACTCAACATACCTACCACTGTGAGGATGCCAAGAATTTTTATTGTGACACAATAACTAGGACAAAAAAGTATTCACTCCCTGAAATTCATTGTGGAGCCATCTTTTGCTGCAATTATTAATTGGGATGTGTTGGTGCACAGCAGTCTTCAAGTCGTCACAGATTCTCCATAAGGACTCATTCACAGGACCGTATTTCTCGGCCCACATCCGTTTCACAATTTTGTGGAGCGGGTGCGGATCTATTCATTTCAATAGTGCCGCAAAAGATGCGGAGAACTGTCCTCATCTGTAGTTTTGTTCCGCTACCCTGTAAAAAGGATAGAGCATGTCCTATTCTTGTCCGCAATTGTGGACAAGAATAGGCATTTTCTATCATAGTGGCGGCCATGTGTGGTCTGCAAATTGCTACGGTCATGTGAATGTTGCCTTAGACTAAGTTCTGGCCTTTCACTGGGCCATTCCAAGACATGTAAATGTTTCTCATAACCTCTCCAATGTAGCTTTAGCTTTATGTTTAGGTTCATTGCCCAGGGTTTTCCTCAAGAAGTGCATTTTCATTAACTGCCATCCATCTTTCCTTCAATCCTGACTTGTTTTCTAGTCCCTGCTGATGAAAAGCATCCCCACAGCATGATGCTGCCACCGCCACGCTTTCCTGTGGGAATGGGGTGATGGGAAGTGTTGTGTTTGTGCCACACATAGCGTTTCCCAAGTTGAAACAAATGTTTAGTTTCAGACTCGTGACAAGAGATGCTTTCCATGTTCCACGTTTTTTCTGGTTACTCTTCCATAAAGCACACCTATATGTACCACCTAATCAAGGCGGTCTGTTTGATAGGAAGGACGAAAATGCACGGGAATGCTACTCCCAAGATAAAATAGGAGTGCATTAACACTTGAAGGTACCACTCCCTCAAGCATTACCTACATAATAAACAAAAATCACAGAAAGGGAAAAAAACAAAGATGAAAACATCCTGCGCGATATGATAAATAAATATGCGGATGTCCCTGGAAAAAGATAATAATGCACTAACAAAAAAGATGCAAGCATTATATATGGACTAATCCCTTACTCTGATGTAATAAAATCTGAGACTCTTAGCCAATATATTTTAATCAAAACACATCTGTGCCCACCTACCCCCACCAAGGTGGTCTCAGGTCAGGCAGGTCCTACGCTAAACCTACCTTTGCCATTGGGCATCTATGTTCAGGAGCGCAGACTCTGCACATATAGGCCTATTGCACATGAACGTGTGCGCCCCGTGCCCGTATTGCGGACCACATTTGCGGATCCGCAATACACGGGCACCATTCCGTGGCCATTCTGCATCACGGATGCGGACCCATTCATTTCAATGGGTCCGCAAATCCGGAGGTGCGGAATGGAATGACGGAACAGTACAGAAGCACTACGGAGTGCTTCCGCGGGGGTCTGTTCCGTACTTCCATCCAGAACATGTCCTATCTTTTTGCGGAACGGGCAGATCGCGGACCCATTCAAGTGAATGGGTCCGCGATCCGCTGCGGCTGCACCACAGCCGGTGCCCGAGCATTGCGGGCACGGGGTGCACACGTTCGTGTGCAAGAGGCCATAGTGTGCTGCTCCTAGTCACCTCCATGTGCATCCAGCAACCAATGAGAGGAGGAGCAAGCACACCTATATGTACCACCTAATCAAGGCGGTCTGTTTGATAGGAAGGGCAAAAGTGCACAGGAATGCTACTCCCAAGATAAAATAGGAGCGCATTCAGGCTGGGAACACACCTAAGCGTTTTGCAGGGGTGCGTTTTTTCAAGCGGTTTTACACGCGTTTTTGTCATTAATGAAGGCGCGTTTTTCGCGCGTTTTTGTGATTGACAGGTGCTAGATCCACTAAAAATGCATCTGGGAGTGGCCTTTTCAGCTGGTTGCCTAGTAAAAACGCGCGTTCGTAGGCGCTTTTTTGGAACAGAAAACGCGCATTTCTTCATCTTTGCACGTTCTAATGCAATCCTATGGACGGAAACGCGCGCAAAAACGGCCTCAGGCTGGGAACACACCTAAGCGTTTTTTCAAGCGGTTTTACGCGCGAAAAACGCGCGATTGTATGCGCGTTTTTGTCATTATTGAAGGCGCGTTTTTCGTGCGTTTTTGTGATTGACAGGTGCTAGATCCACTAAAAATGCACCTGGGAGTGGCCTTTTTCAGCTGGTTGCCTGGTTGGAATACAATCCTAAGGACGGAAACGCGTGCAAAAACACCCTAAAGAAGCGCAAGTAGAAGCGACAGCGTTAGGCGTTTTCCAGCGTGTTCAAACGCGCTGTAAAATGCCCAAATGTGAACCATGCCCATAGGGAAGCATGGCTTTTCACATGTTGTGCGTTTTACAGCGCTTTTGAACGCGCTGTAAAACGCTTAGGTGTGTACCTAGGGTCACACTTGAAGGTACCACTCCCTTAAGCATTAACTACATAATAAATAAAAATCACAGAAAAGGGAAAAAAACAAATATGAAAACATCCTGCACGATATGATAAATAAATATGCGGATGTCCCTGGCTACATTTATGAAAGAAATCACAGAAAAAAAGACAATAATGCACTACCAAAATAGATTCAAGCATTATATATGGACTAAACCCTCACTCTGATGTAAGACCACCTTGGCGGGGGTAGATGGGCACAGATATGTTTTGATTAAAATATATTGGCTAAGAGTCTCAGATTTTATAACATCAGAGTGAGAGTTTAGTCCATATATAATACTTGCATCTATTTTGTTAGTGTATTATTATCTTTTATTTTATTTTTTATGTGATTTCTTTCATAAATGTAGCCAGGGACATCCGCATATTTATTTATCATATCGTGCAGGATGTTTTCATCTTAGTTTTTTTCCCTTTTCTGTGATTTTTACTCTTCCATAAAGCTCAGCTTTGCAGACTGGACAGCTTATAGTGTTCCTAGTGCCAGATACTTCCATCTCCACTGTGGATCTTTGGAGCTCCTTTACCCTAGGTACACACCTAAGCGTTTTACAGCGCGTTCAAACTCGCTGTAAAACGCACAACATGTGAAAAGCCATGCTTCCCTATGGGCATGGTTCACATTTGGGCGTTGTACAGCGCGTTTGAACGTGCTGTAAAATGCCCCACACCCAAACAAGTACATGAGCTTCTTTGGGGCGTTTTAACGCGCCTATGGACAATGATGCCATAGGGGAGAATCACTGAATCGCGCGTATGACGCGCGTTTCTTAGTTACAAAAGCGCGCGTCATACGCGCGATTCAGAAACGCCTAGGTGTGTTCCCAGCTTTAGTGTTATCGTTGGTGTCTTTGTTGAATGTCTGGTCCATGCCCTCCTTGTCTGGTCTGTGACTTTTGGTGGGTGGCCTTCTCTTGTTTGTAGTTGTGTCATATTCTTCCCATTTCGATATTATGAGATATTCGAAATGTGGGATATCTTTTTTTAAAGCACAATGCTGATCTGTAGTTCTCCACACCTTGATCTCTTATCTGTTTGGAGAGCTCCTTGGTCTTCATGTTGTTTGCTTAGTAGTGTTGCAGATTCAGGGGATTTTCAGAACCAATGTATTCCTCCTCACATCGAGTGACACTTTGCACACAGGAGGCGTTATTTAATTATGTAACTTGTGAAGTTAATTGATTGGAACAGATCTTAGAGCTCATGCGCACAAACATTTTTTTTTGTCAGTGCCGGTTTTTTTAAGCCCGTATGTGGAACTATTCACTTCAGTGGTGTCGCAAAAAACAGAAATGACTCCGTGTGCATTCCGTGTCCGTTACTCAAGAAAGTAGAACATGTCCTATTATTGTCCGCATTACAGACAGGGATAAGGTTGTTCTATTATGGTCCAGCTGTTCTGTTCTACAAAATGCGGAATGTACACGGCCAGGATTCGCAATTTGTGGACTCCAAAACAACGATCAAACTAATTAAAAGCTTTCATAGCAAAGGGGGGTGAATACATATGCACTCACAACTTTCCAGTTTATATTTCATTTAAAAAAAAATTTATTCCACTGCTACAATTTTGACTTTTTTGTCCATTACATAAAATGTAGATTAAAAGCCATTTTAATTCCAGATTGTGATGCAACCAAACAGGTAAAACAGCAAGAAGGATAAATATTTCCGCAAGGCACTGTGTAATTATGGCTTGACTTACATAAATATACAAAAGACAGTACAGCATATCATTTTGATTGCATTGGATTATACCTGCCATGTTCTCCACCTACAAATTGTTTTTAATATGTCGTCTTGTCACGCATGTTTTAAGGTGTATAGCTTGTACATTAACAGATCAGCTTTGGTACAATATTAATTTTGTGTTACTAAAAGAGGACCTTTCACTGGTCCACAGTTTATGAGGCAAATGTATGTACATGCAGAGCGGCACCCAGGGATGTCCCTGCACTTACTTGTATCCCTGGGTTCCGCTCCGTTCGTCCTCTGTAGCCCCCGGTACCGGCGCACGGTATGAGCTGAGCGCTGCGATTGGCCAGCGCTCCAGGCTTGGCAGAAGGAGATGCCCAGGGCAAAAGATGTCTCCGCCCCAGGCAAAAATAGGAGAAGCGCGCACACCAGTACCGGGGGCTACAGAGGACGAACGGAGCGGCACCCAGGGATACAAGTAAGTGCAGGGTCATCCCTGGGTACCGCTCTGCATGTATATACATTTGCCTCATAAACTGTGGACCAGTGAAAGGTCCTCGTGAAGGTTGTTTTTCATGGTTTGTTAATGATGTCTTTATTAATAGTGTCTTTATAAACTGCAGGTTTCTGTTTATTTTACGTCCTTGTTTGTCTACTACATGTTTATCCAGGTCTATCAATGGAACAATAGAGCTGACATTCTGTCAGTTATTCTAATGAGATTACCTTGCAAATAACATTTTCCCTTTACAACAGCAGTAAACTGGTAACTTTTTACCTATGTGTTTGTAAATTTAAAAGGGTTTTTCAAAACTTTAATAGTAATGACCTATCCTCAGGATAGGTCATCAGTATCTGATCAGTGGAGGTCTGACAACCGGGACCCCCCTGGATCAGTTGTTTGAGAAAGCACTGGCACTCCTGTGAACGCTGCGGCCTTGGTAAGCACGAAAAAGAGGTGGTGATGTCACACGTAAAACTGTCAAAGGTGGACGCAGCAGTGATGTCATAATGGGTACTGTCCCATTAATTGGATGCCACTTAATTCTACACTGTTCTCGTCATCAGAAAGAAATGTTACTTTACAATAAGTCCTGAAATAAATAGGATTATATTAATAATGTTTTTTGAAATAAAATAATAATAATAATAGTGTCATAATGAGCAATGGCAGGGACATTGCTTAACATGCCGCTCCAGGACAGGTGATGATGTCACAGGTGGAAGTGTGATTGGCTGTGATGTCACAAGGTGTGCCATTCCTAAAAATTGAAGGCCAGTTCCTAGACTACTACTCCAGCAGAGAGCTTGGTGAATTACCAAGGAGGGTTAGTGAGACCCTTCAAGGCTTCATGTTATCCAAGATTAGAGATTGATATGTTCATTGTGGCAGCCAAGAGTCATATGCTGATGATCTGTGACCACGGGGACCTCTGTCCATTTTTCCTAAGCTATTGGACCCCTTCTTCAATTCAGCTGCATTCAGTGTCTGAAGAAGAATGCTGTGTCTTCCAAAATGTTGAATTTTGTCTGGTGATGAAAAAAAATATACTACGATTACAGATGAAGTCTCTGTGTGCTCTCTCTATTCTTTGGATAACGTGTTCACAGATCCTGGGGCAGAGTGATCTAAAGGACATGCAGCAGTCCATGGAAAAAGTGCCGCTGTCTACCTTGAGTGATTTGTGGCACCTTTAGAGTCCATTCACACGTCCGTAATTTGGGTCCGCATCCGTTCCGCAATTTGCGGACCCATTCACTTTTAATGGGGCTGAAACAGATGCAGATCCGTTTTTTCGAGATCCGTTTTTTCAGGATCCGCAATTCCTTTCCTGAAAAAAAATAGAACATGTCCTATTCCTGTCCGTAATTGCAGACAAGAAAAGGAATTTTCTATTATAGTGCTGGCTATGTGCGGTCCCCAAATTGCGGATTGCACATTGCCGGTGTTCGTGTTTTGCGGACCCGTGTGAATGGACCCTTAAGGCTTTATAGCAAGTGATGATATTGGAGGTGTAATGTCATGGATTTGGTAATGTCATCAAGGTTGAAGTCATCAGGTGGCAGTAAAGAGTATGGGGCACTGTAACTGACATTGCCTGATGTTTCACCGGTTTGATGTCCTAAGGTGTGCAGGCCCTTTAAACTGAGCAGTAGCCAGACAGCAATGGCAAATTCACCCAGAAACAAGGGTTGACCCATACTGGGGGCTTGAAGCCATACTGGAGGCCCTACTGAGTGATGATGCCATTGCTAATGCCTTGATCATGTGACTGCTGTTGATGTCATCTAATAGGTACATTATTATTGTACACGATGTCTGGACATTTAATAATGATTTCGTTTTTATAAAATATATAAACTTTTGGTTTTGTATGATTTATCGATTAAGGGAAATTTGAAAAATATGCTGTAATATGTCACCCCTACAAAAGGAAGCTAGATCCTTTAGGGGGTTCCAAAATGAACTGTTAAATGTGTTGGGACACTTTAATCCTGTCCTGCTGAGTGAGGGATCCTCCTCGTATATATCGGAGACAGCTTCTAAAACATTGCAGGCTTACATACAGTGGCTTATAGTAGTGCAATGCTAAATAATGCAGCCACCAAATAATAGTCAAATACCAGTTCTCCACAGAGAAAATTCAGTACAGTTCCATTCCATCCAGTGACTCACAGGTGAAGAATTTCTTTTTTTTAACTATGTGGCCCCAGACCATCATGACAACTTTTGCCAGCCACAACTCATCTCTGTACACAAACTTCACAACCTACTGCTACCTTCATTGCTCCCAAAAAGTAATAGTGACCCCTTTGTGCCCCATACAGTACTAGTGCACTGTTTTACACCCCACAAAGTAACACTTCCCTTTTGTGCTTCTACATAGTAATAATAGCCTCTTTGTGCCTTCACAAAGTACAACATATCCCACTTTCTGCCCCACAGAAGTAGTGGTCTCCTTTGTGCCTAGATAATTAAGCCCCCTTTTGTGTTGCAGCCCCTATATGCCCCCAGTAGTAATAATCTCACTTTGTGCCTCTCACAAATTAATATTACCCCTTTGTCCCCTACAAAGCAATAGTGCCTGCTTTGTGCCCTCATAAAGTAATACTGCCTGCACACAGTGAACTTTTCTCCTTATGGTCCCCTAAACAAAAACAATGCTCACCTTTACCAAAAATTATAAAACCTAATACCTAACACCGTTTGCACGTCTGGCGGAGCATGTCAAAATCCCAATTCCCAAGCAGTGAGCTGGCTTAGGCAGCACAACGACATCACTGCGTTGCAGCGTCATATATGCTACCACAACGTTCATGTAGAACCTGTGGCCTACTAGAGTTCCCTGCTGCATCATAGTATTCAATTATATTGGCATTCAGAGGACGCGGATACAATCTGGCAGTAACCCATCCAAATTCTGTAAGAAACTGTCGAGAAAGAGACATTGTATTACTTATAATTGGGTTGAGCCTATGGTCTGTTTAGCAATTATCAGCATCTGTTCAAATGGGCAATGCTGCCACCTAGTGTGCAATATAATATATTGTTCCTACAAGGAATGCTCAGTCATCTGTAGACCTCTGGCACGTCTTGTTTGCAACTTTTTATTGTTTTATTTTGTGTCTTACTCCTACACCTTAGATATTATGTTGAGCTACATTCTCTTTAACGTTGCATGTACTTATGACTTGACAATGGCCTATTTCCCATGACAGTTGCTATCAGTGTTGTTGAGATGTATCCCTAGCCTTAGGCCTGATTCAGATAGCTGTATTTTACATTCTTGTGCACGGACAGACTCTGGTCAATGGTGCAATTCACACCTCTGTTTTTCTACATGGACCGATGGTCTGTTAGATGCCTCTGACAGATGCCTTTGTATAGGATTACAGTGATATTTACAGTGCCTTGCAAAAATATTCACGTGTTTTGGTGCCTCACAACCTGGAATTAACATGGATTGTTTGAGGATTTGCATAATTTAATTTACAGAACACGCCCACAACTTTAAGGATTTTTTTTTTATTGTGAAGCAAACAAAAAATAGGACAAAATAACAGAAAAAGTCAATGTACATAACTTTTCACCCCCCTAAAGTCAATACTTTGTAGAGCCACCTTTTTCGGCAATCACAGCTCCAAGTCGCTTTAGAAAAGTCTCTCTGAGCTTGCCACATCTTACCACTGGGATTTTTGCCCATTCCTCCTTGCAAAACTGCTCCAGCTCCTTCAAGTTGGATGGTTTGTGCTTGTGAACAGCAATCTTCAAGTCTGACCACAGATTTTCTATTGGATTGAGATCTGGGCTTTAACTAGGCCATTCCAACACATTTACATGTTTCCCCTTAAACGACTCAAGTATTGCTTTAGCCGTGTGTTTGGGGTCATTGTCCTGCTGGAAGGTGAACCTCCGTCCTAGCCTCAAATCACGCACAGAGTGGTACAGGTTTTGCTCAAGAATATCCCTGTATTTAGCACCATCCCTCTTTCCCTCAACTCTGACCAGTTTCCCAGTCCCGTCCCCATAGCATGATGTTGCCACCACCATGTTTCACTGTGGGGATGGTGTTCTTTGGGTGGTGTGATGTGTTGGGTTTGCGCTAGACATAGCGTTTTCTTTGATGGCCGAACAGTTTAATTTTAGTCTCATCAGACCAGAGCACCTTCCATACATTTTGGGAAACTCCCACATGCCTTTTCGCAACCTCCAACGTGCCTTTTTGTATTTTGCTGAGGCCAACTCTATGGAGCGTACGGCTTATTGTCGTCCTATGTACAGATACTCGTCTCTGCTGTGGAACTCTGCAGCTCCTCCAGGGTTACCTTAGGTCTCTGTGCTGCCTTACTGATTAATGCCCTCCTTGCCCGGTCCGTGAGTTTTGGTGGGCGGCCGTCTCTTGGCAGGCTTGCTGTTGTGCCATGTTCTTTCCATTTGGTTATGATAGATTTGATGGTGCTCCTGGGGATTATCAAAGATTTGGATATTTTTTTATAACCTAACCCCGACTTATACTTCTCAACAACATTGTCCCTTACTTGTTTGGAGAGTTCCTTGGTCTTCATGGTAGTGTTTGGTTAGTGATGCCTCTTGCTTAGGTGTTGCAGCCTCTGGGGCCCTTTAAAAAAGGTGTGTATATGTAATGACAGAGCATGTGACACTTAGATTGCACACAGGTGGACATCATTTCACTAATTATGTGACTTCTGAGGTAATTGGTTGCACCAGAGCTTTTTATGGGTTTCCTAACAAAGGGTGTGAATACATACACACATGCTAATCTGTTTTCTATTTCTAAACAACAATTTTATTTATATATTTTTCTCATTTCACTTCACCAACTTAGACTATTGTGTTCTGATCCATCACATAAAATTCATATTAACAAAACATTAAACTTAAGGGCTCATTCACACGAACATATGTGTTCCGTTCCATGCATTGGGGCCGCAATTTGCGGTCCCAAATGCACAGAGAACGTTTGTGAGGCCTCCGGGATGGATCCAGACCCATTCAACTTGAATGGGTCCGCATCCCTCAGTTCCGCAAAAAGATAGAACATGTTCTATCTTTTTGCGGTACGGAACGGAATTCCAAAGAAGCACTCCGTAGTGCTTCCGTAAGGTTCCGTTATGTGCTTCTGTTCCCCACCGTTCCGCATCTCCTGATTTGCGTAATGCGAAATGCCCACGGAACGGTGTCCGTGTATTGCGGATCCGCATATGCGGAAACGGAATCCATTCGTGTGAATAAGCTCTAAGGCTGTAATGCAACAAAACACGAAAAAAGTGAAGGGGGTGAATACATTTGCAAGGCACTGTATCTCTCATAGGCACCCATGTTAACAACTGTGTGGTATACAGTATGTTTTTTTACTGGATGACTTTTTATGGTTTATTGCAGCAGACTGTACTATTACATACATCAGAAACGCAGGTATACCAACCCAATGGAGGTCATGCATCGTGGTTGGGAGCTTTCCAGGAAATGTGAATCCGCCCTAAAGGACTCTTTACAAGGGCCGACACAGCAATAAATCCGTGGGAATGAACTGTTTGTCCCTGATTATTGCCATCTTAACATAGTATATAAGACCGAAAAAAGACATCTGTCCATCCAGTTTCGCCTGTTTCCTGCAAGTTGATCCAGAGGAAGGCAAAAAACCCCTGTGAGGCAGAAGCCAATTTTCCCCACTTAAGGGGAAAAAAATTCCTTCCCGACTCCAATCAGGCAATCAGAATAACTCCCTGGATCAACGACCCCTCTCTAGTAGCCATAACCTGTAATATTATTACACTCCAGAAATACATCCAGTCCCCTCTTGAATTCCTTTATTGTACTCACCATCACCACCTCCTCAGGCAGAGAGGTTCATAGTCTCACTGATCTTACCGTAAAGAATCCTTTTCTATGTTTGTGTACAAACCTTCTTTCCTCCAGACGCAGAGGATGTCCCCTCGTCACAGTCACAGTCCTGGGGATAAATAGATGATGGGACAGATTTCTGTACTGACCCCTAATATATTTATACATAGTTATTAGATCTCCCCTCAGTCGTCTTTTTTCTAAAGTGAATAACCCTAATTTTGATAACCTTTCAGGGTACTGTAGTTGCCCCATTCCAGTTATTACTGTAGTTGCCCTCCTCTGAACCCTCTCCAGCTCTGCTATGTCTGTCTTGTTCACAGGAGCCCAGAACTGTACACACTACTCCATGTGTGGTCTGACTAGTGATTTGTAAAGTGGTAGGACTATGTTCTCATCACGGGCATCTATGCCCCTTTTGATGCAACCCATTATCTTATTGGCCTTGGCAGCAGCTACCTGACACTGGTTTTTGCAGCTTAATTTGCTGTTTATTAAAATTCCTAGATCCTTTTCCATGTCAGTGTTACCGAGTGTTTTACCATTTAGTATGTACGGGTGACTTGCATTATTCCTTCCCATGTGCATAACTTTACATTTGTCAGTGTTAAACCTCATCTGCCATTTCTCTGCCCAAGCCTCCAATCTATCCAGATCCCTCTGTAGCAGAAAACCGTCCTCTTCAGTGTTAATTACTTTACACAGTTTAGTGTCATCTGCAAAAATAGATATTTTACTGTACAGGCCTTCTACTCGATCATTTATAAATATATTGAATAGAATAGGGCCCAATACTGACCCCTGAGGTACCGCCAGAGGCGTAGCTAACGGCTCATGGGCCCTGGTGCAAGTGTTCAGCTTGGGCCCCCCTTCCCTCAGTGCTTTATGTGTCTTCTTATGTGGCACAAGGGTCTTTGGGCCCCCTCAGGCTCCTGGGCCCGGTAGTGACTGCTACCTCTGCACCCCCTATAGCTACGCCCATGGGTACCCCACTAGTTACAGTGACCCAATCTGAGTATCTTGTCAGAGAAGGTGAGAGTTGTATTTACATGCAGTAGTCATCTCATCTGCATGGGGACCAGCAACTGCTGCTGTGATCGCTCATCCTCATAGAGAATCATTGTTTCCGTTTAGACTGGATGATCTGCTGCCCAGAAATAATGATTAGTAGGCCCTTTACAGAAGACAGTGATCGAGACAATTATCGCAAAAACTTGCAATTAAAATTGCACTGTGTAATGGTACCATCAATCACCGGATAAAGAAGCAAATGTTTATTCATAAGATTCAGGCATCAGTGATGCATTTACCTAAATTATTGTTTCTGGATAGCGGATCGTGCTGTCCAAACGGATCTGCTGCCCATAAGCCACAACTCTTTATGGGGACAAGCCATCACTGTATTGATTGCTAGTGCCCATACAAAGGAGATCATTGCTGCATGTACATGCAACTCTCACCTCCTCAGGCATTTGTTGGGAACTAACAGTTTGTTCCCGATGACTGCTGTGTCGGCGTGTGTAAAGAGGTTTTTAAGGTGGATTCACACTGCATTTGCTGGAAAGCTTCCATACCATGCTGTATATCAAACATATCCTTAAAATTACCTCCATCAGGTTGGTATGCCTACTTTTCTGATCAGTTATCCAAACATCAGAAAAGTAGCCATATCAACCTGACGGAGGTCACTCAGGGAGGGAGAGGCGTCCTCTGCCAGCACTAGGCCCGCAGCCTATCAGCGCTGCCTGTGAGCTGTACAGCGTGGGACACAGGTCGGAAGAGGCCTGCATCGCATCGCTGTGAAGGATGGAAGTAAGTATTAGTGTCTTTTTTTGTGTTTTTTTTTTTTAAAGACTGGACCCACTGGCACATAAGGGGCATGGGGGTGATGTCGGCAGTTTGGCACATGGAGGGGGGATTGTTTGGCACATGGGGGGGATTGTTTGGCACATAATACAGGCACATGGGGGGGTTGTTTGGCACAGGATACTGGCACATGGGGGGGTTGGCACATGATACAGGCACATGAGGGTGGGGGGAGTTGGCACTTAATACTGGCAAATGAGGGGGCAGCAGTTTGGCGCTTGATACTGGCAAATGAGGGGGGGTTGGCACTTGATACAGGCACATGGGGGGGGTTGGCAGTTGTCACTGGCACATGATGATGGGGGGAGAGTCACTTATTATTGGGGGCACTATTGGGGACCACAGCGGCAGAGTATTGGAGGTAGTGGGATGTTTTGTCCAGAAGATGGGAGGATGATGGAAAAGTAGTAAACTAAGATTTATTTTTTGTTAAACTGCAGAGACGGAAAACGACAGAAAAATGGTGGCCTGGTCTGAAAGGAGAAGATGAGGAAAGGGAACATCAAAGGAGACGTCACTGGATGTAAGAGGTATGGGCGCGATATATGGGTGGGGCTGTGTGTGGGTGTGGCTTGAGGGTGGGCGGGGACACAGGGGCCCCATAAGTTCCAATTGCCCGGGGAAGTGCCCCTCCCGAGACCAGGCTCTGGATCCACCACTGACCTCTAGGTGTAACAGCAACACCCCCGTTGTTCCTAGAGTCTCATTTGCATTTATCATTTTTCTCAGCAATGTGGGCACATATGAACATAGGAGCAACACAGATGCCTTCAGTTGCCAAGCGCACATGTAACAGGTCAGCCAGTTTCATAGGTACAAATCTGCTGACAGATGCTCTTTAAGACTTGAGGTAGAGTCAGTGTACAGTTAGTCCAATTCTTAGAATTAGTAAATAAGTTTAGTCTTTTTATGAATTAAAATTGAATTTATTAGAATTTTAAAATACAAGTGTCAATATGCCTGGATTAATAGTAATATACTGTAATTAAAGGCACTGTAAATTCTCAGAGTATAACGAGTCTCTGCCCCCAGACAAATGTGGCACTGGATATTAGGAAGTTAAAACCAGTCCTAATTCCAGACTCTGTAGCATCTCCCACTTTACATGCACAGCAAAGTACAATCTTCTCTTCTAGCATATTACAGCATCTTGGAGATTAGCTTTCATTTTAGCACTTAGCCTATGTCAGGAAGACATTCAGTTGTATATAAAGCATGGCATAGCTTGGAGGAACATGACAGGCCGTCGTCATATTACATCTGTGACTCCTTTATTCTTCAGGATCTTCAACTTCTGGAAAATAAAATGGTAAACACAAAATGATAAATTAATATTTCACATGACATTAGTTTGCTATGTCTGAGAAGTCTGGAGATTAGTTTATGGATCTGAACTAGGTCACCACCACTTCAGAGTTAAATGAGCAGATGGTTCCATTAGAATATGCATAAATACAATCCTATTTACTGGATTTCAGGGCTTATTGTATTGTACTTTGGTTTCCGATGGTAAGACCAGTGTAGCATGAGGCACTTTTCTACCCAGTGGGATAAAAAGAAACCTGATTAGGCCATTAAAATCAATGGGATCAGCTTTGAACAGAGGCCTTAAAACCTGAGAGTTTACACTGGAATTAGATTTTATTCCATGTTAGTATAGTTGCCAACAGTTTAGAATTTGCAGGGACTGCCCCTACTTTTTAGAGACAGTCCCTTGCAATTTTGGGCTTTCTCAGGGTGAAAATGTGTAGGCCCGTAAGCCCCACTCATAAATGGGTGATTTGGAGGAATTCCTGGGGCGGAGTCTACTTGTGCCTACAATGTTGGTAAGTATGTGTTAGGTTTATTTTAAAGGGCTTGTCTCACTTAAGCAAATTCTTCTTAGTGGGTGTCAACAGCACTATCCGTCTCCTAGTAACAATAGCTTGGTGCCCGTCCAGTAGAAGCCTCTTCTGCTACGAGGCCTTTAGACAACCATAATTCAATATATCAGGACAGCACTCTAAATTTTACTGCAATTCGCTTAGATCATAAGATTCCATTTATAGATGAACCAATTAATTGCAACTTTTCTGGTTTATGAAAACACACCCTTCATATGTAGCTGCTAGTCAGAGCCGCCATTGTGTGACATGCCGCCATTATGCTTTGACTAGCACCTACATATGCTTGAAGAAGGGTGTTCTTGCTTCAGCAAATGGCAGATTTCATGTGGACAGTTAATACAAGGCACTTGCTAATGTATTATGATTGTCCGTATTGCCTCCTTTGCTGGCTTGATTCATTTTTCCATCACATTATACATTGCCTGTATCCAGTGGTTATGGCCACCTCTGCTGTGCATATATGAGGTGGCCATAATCTGCATTGCAGATACAAGGTGGACAGGAGTTGCTATTGCCTATGCACTCGCGTGCCTATGCGCTCCCGCAGTCTTGGCCACCTATAGTGTGCAAGCATGACCACCGTTGCCTGATTGCCGAGTGGTCAAAACTAGGGATGAGCGAATCGACTTTGGATGAAACATCCGAAGTCGATTCGCATAAAACTTCGTTCCAATACTGTACGGAGCAGGAGCTCCGTACATTATTAGAATGTATTGGCTCAGATGAGCCGAAGTTGGAACCGAACCCAAGTTTGGAAAATGTTTTTTTACAGTACAAATTAATTTATTAAGTTATTGCCCGAAGTCTCGCAAAACTTTACGAAGCAATAACTTCGGCTCATTGGAGCAATACATTCTAATACTGTACAGAGGTCCTGCTCTGTACAGTATAAAAAGAAAGTTTTATGCGAATCGACTTCGGATGTTTCATCCGAAGTCGATTCTCTCATCCCTAGTCATGACCCCTGGCAATGAGCAGTGTATAATGTGATGGAAAAATGAATTAAGTCAGCAAGGAGGTACTATGGACAATCACAATACATTACTGCCTTGTATTAACTTTGTCTATATGACAAATGCCATTTGCTGAAGTGAAACAAGCTTTAGTGCTGGTTTGTCACTAGCCTTACTCCACTTTTCTGACATCTAAGGCTACTTTCACACTAGCGTTGTTAGAATCCGGCAAACAGTATGCAAACTGATATCCTTTTTTCCAGATCCGTTAGACCAGGGATGGGCAAACTGCGGCTCTCCAGCTGTTGCAAAACTACAACTCCCAGCATGCAAAGACTGCTTACAGCTATCAGCCTACAGCAGGGCATGGTGGGAATTGTAGTTTTAGAACAGCTGGAGAGCTGCAGTTTTCCCATTCCTGCATATACCGGATCCGTCTCATCCGGTATTATCCGGAATAACGGATCAAAAATTTTTTTTTTTTTCAAAAACGAAACCAGCTCCTCCTATATCCTGGCACATGCACAGACCGGAAAACCGGCAAGTGCATTATTGTTCTGGGATTTTGGCCGAAAAAAAATACTGCAGCAAGCTGCGATATTTTGTCGGGTCAAATACCGTACAAGGGATGGAACGGAAGACATCCTGATGCATACTGAACGGATTGCTTTCCATTCAGAAAGCATTAGGACAAAACTGATGCGTTTTTTTCCGGTATTGAGACCATTTACCTGATTTCAATACCGGAAAAGAATAACGCTAGTGTGAAAGTACCCTCGACTAAATAGAAAATTGAACATGACAAAAATGTAGGCAAAGGTCTATGAAATTGACTGGTTATTGGCACTTCAACAATGTATCATCTCTACTGAAGCTCATACCTGATCCGCTGTTCCTTCTCCTCCAAGGGCTCAAATCAAAAGCGCTAATCTTGGAGCAATTTACAAAATCTCTTGGGTAGGTGTTTGCTACAAAGACATTTTTAGGAACTTGGGTGATTGCTGTGTTGTCGCAGATGATTCGAGACATTGTCACTCTTTCTATAGCTCTCCTCTGAGCTGCTGTAAACTCTGTATGTCTTTCATAGTAAAATCTGTTAAGAAAATTGTAAATGCAATATAGGGTAATGATCAGTTTCACTTTACTGAACCACTACAGTAATATAATGGAAAAGTAATATGGAAAACACCAGAACAACCATATCTTATAACGTTCCTACAGACAGAAGCGTCTCTATGCACAATTAATAACTGGAGAAATATACGTTACATTCTGATGCTCTCTTCAACTATAATGATGACTTGTGGTAGGTGCAGTTAGTACAAGAAAACACTGTGACTGTTTATCTGCATTGATTTGTCAGCCTTGGAAAAACACTAGGCAATGTTCTCGAGCCCCAATGCAGGGCTGCCACATCCATATACTGGTGTCTTCTTATGTGGTAAAAGGCTTTTTGGGGTCCATCAGGAACCAGTTGTGATTGCTACCCTTGCACCCCTGGGGTTTACATATGAAAATCGATATCTACTATTATTTGCTGCTGTACTCACCTGTCTCCATCACGGGTTCTGCGGAACTGGTTCCCGATTAAACAAGCTAACACTTCACCAACTCTCGCATTTGGTAGCAGAGGTTCGGCAACAGCCGCCACCCAGATGTCAATATTTTGCGGGGTACCATAAAGAGAAATGAATTTTTCAGCCAGTGGCTTGTTTCTCAACACCTGTGCTAGTTCAGTCACATTGCGGGGCTGAGAAAGTCCACAAAGTCTTCTCCATGCATTGTACCCTATAGAAACAGACAATGTTCAAAGTGTTGCATTACAAATTACCCTTTTCAATAAATGATGGTGGTATTCAGCTGAGAGGTTGCTCTATAAAGTAGAGCATTCTAGTTTATTTTAATATTTAAAGGTAAAAAAATAAAAAAGAATGTGTTATATGCAAAGCAAGGTCATGGTGACAGACCACATTCCTATATATGGGGCAGTAACATGGACTACTGATCCCTGAATAGTAATGATACTGCAATAGAAACATTGATGGAATTTATTTTGATCTACCGGTATATACTGTAGCTATGCTTTCATACATCCTTTATATCACCCAGATGCATTATCACCTGGTAATCCATGGTCCCGGCCACGCTGCATATTGATAGCTCCCAAGTCAAGGCCAAGACGTTTGAACAGCTCGAACAGATGTTCTCTCAGTTCATCAACCAAAATCTGGTTCTGCCTGTTCAGTTTTGCCCGATTTGCCATGAGGCCTCGAAGAAGAGGATCAACACCACCTGTAGTAACAAAGAGAGTTGTGTATGTAAAAAATGTAGTTTAAAGACATATCTACATTGGATTTTCAGAGAATGAGCTTAATACTTCAGAAACCTGTAGTTGCCTTTCCAGCTACACTATAGGGGAGATTTATTAAACTGTCTGAAAGAAAAACTGTCTTTTTTGCCCATAACAACCAATAATAGAGCAGCTTTCATTTCATGTTCTTCTGTTAAAAAATAGAAGCTGGCCTATGATTGGTTGCTATAGGCAAAAAAGACAGTTCTTTGTTTTCATAAATCTACGGGTGTCAGTAGGCAGATAGATCCAGGTATAGGTATATGTTTGGATCTGTGTGCTTCACAAAGTCAAAAGACACTTCTCTTCCCTATGTAAAAAAACAAGTAAAATTTTTTTGTAGAGCACACATTTTTTTGGAAACCTTAGTAAGCCCTAGTTTTAGTTAACTTTTCTATTAGATTATATCTTTCCTGTTGTACAAAGTCACCTTTCAATCCATAACATAAGAAGACCCTCTCGGTTTGTAACCTGTGGTACCCCTGGGGTCATATGTCATGCCTTTAGGCATAGATGGCAACTTTTGGAGGTTGTCCTACAAGGGGCACATAAACTTGCCCCTTTTTGACTGACCACAGACCTTTATACCTGGCCATGCCCCTTTCTGCCTCACAGTTCCACCCGTTCAACAAACTGAGCACCAGGGCTGTATCTTATGATACATAATCCCTACGCCTCAACAAATTAAAGGGCATGGAGGACTCATTTCTGACACAAAGCAGACCCCTATGCAGAACCTGGAAGATTTGACACCTCTTCAAGGAGTCCAGGAGAGCTCTCCTTTTTCTGAGACTCCCAGACGTTTTGGGAGAATTGGCAAATATGCCCTAGGGCAGGGATGGGGCAAACTGCGGCTCTCCAGCTGTTGCAAAACTACAACTCCCAGCATGCAAAGACTGCTTACAGCTATCAGCCTACAGCAAGGCATGGTGGGAATTGTAGTTTTACAACAGCTGGAGAGCTGCAGTTTGCCTATCCCTGCCCTAGGGGTACTTACACTGTGCTTATGTTTGGTGGTTAATAGATTCAGTATAGTGTATGATTCTTGGTAGGAATTTGCTTAAAAAAACTGAGAAATACTGTTCAAGACAAAATTATACATTAATCCAGTAAGAAATTAACATTTTATAAAAACATGGGAATCCATTTGGATACAAAAATGTTTAAACATCAGACAACATAAGACCATAACTGGAAGTCACATGTCCAATCAACTGAAACTGCAACACATAATGACATAATGAAAGTCTAGTCATGTACCTTCTCTTACAACTCTCCATGTGTTGAAGAATGTAAGGTGCAAAGGGACTGGAGGCAAATTTCGTGAGGTCCGGTATCCATCCACCAATCGATAAATAAATGGCTGGATCATTGTGTGACCCATTCGGAAGACCAAGCTGAACACATTAGATGCCCCTGGGTTCACTGTTTCATTGTAACTAGAGTATGGAGGAACCACTCGAGACATTGATGAACCCAACAGCAGGGGAAGCCAATCCTTGTAGTTTATTTTCTAAATATAAAAAAGGCAAATGGAAAACAATATACAAGAACTTATTTGTTTCTTACATGATCAAACAAAACATTTTGTATCATAGACCTCCTTGTAAGGCCGGTGGACACATACACAATGATATGTCAACATGAACTATAAGAAAGGCACATACACAGCCTCATTAGGCATCTACAGAGATCTATGGGGCCATATTGCTTCTCTGTATGTAAAGACAAATGGTTAACAAAAATAAAAAGATGTTGTATTACTGAGGTATTTTGCCCCAGAAAAACATTTCATATGAAGGCACCATACATGGTACACAGGATGCCTATGGCTTCAAGGACATGGCCTGCAGGCCATTGACCAGGATTAAATGTTACATTTTTATGTTAGATGTTTTTCAATTGGAATTACAACAGTGTTCTTAGTTCTTTCTATTGCTGTTACATATAGCATGTCTGTTGGTGCTCATTCAAGGAGCTTCATAGGCAATGAACAGCTACATTGGATCATTCGAGTGACCATTCATTTACGGTACATTATTTTTTCTTTTTACAATATAATTTTTATGCTATCATAAAATAGCCAAACAACCATCTAAGATGCTCGTCTGTCGGCTGATTGCAGGGCCTTTTACACGAGGCCAATGATCGGCAACAAAGTTTTTTTTTGCCCAATAATTAGCTAGTGAAGGAGGCCCTTTAGACTGTATTCCCTGAGAAGATGATTTGGTTGACTGGATGGTACAGTCAGATGGAAACCTTTTTGATCAGGATTTTTCCAGAATGCCTCACCTGTGTAATGGCGCCAATTATTTTCCTGCTCTCTTGGAAAAGTCTTTCTCCGTTCCAGGTAGGATTTAGCCTACGTAACACTGTAGCTATACGGTTGTGTTCTCGCACAAAGAGTGTGTGAAAGGCAGTTAAACCAGGCTGCTCACTGACACGACCATCACCTAAAGATAACAAAATTAATATATAAACTGTGCACAGAATAACTCAAAGTTTATGTTGAAATTTAAAATATGTCCCTAGACAGTTTGGGTCCCTCTTTTATTTAGCAGTGTCCAAAGTCAGTAGAATTTAGTCGGCATATGAAAAAAGCTGAAAATTGTAGATAAGTAGATAATACTTTTAAAAATCACATAACTTACCAGCTAAGAAGCAAGGGAGACCAGATGTCCTGTTAGTCTGCAGACAGAAATCTTCTTCAATTCCACTTGTACTAAAAGGTAGGTAGGCGCGTCCATTATCATTAAACCTATTATTAATAGCCATCAGGCCCCGTTGATTGGTTCTGTCACGTAGTCTGTTGGCCAACTCATTTGTGCTGCCATATACTTGACTGGCATCAACATATGATGTGAGAATATTCATCTGTTCACGTATTGGAGAACCTTGCTGAAAAGCGGGACTTGAGCGGAAAAGTGGGATACAGTCACTGCGGTTAGATATACGAGGGTCATTTGGGGGAATCTGCAAGCACATAAAAGAATTGTGTTCACATTTTATTGATTGCATCTCCAATATAACAAGGACAGCTTACATTTCTGTTGTAAATGAGAACAGATAGCACAGTGATATAAGTGACTGCTTCTATGCAATTGATTGGCTGATTGTTTTCAGCAGGATCGGACAAACTTATGTGTCACCTAACTGACCCCTGATGATAGCCGTTGGGAGAAATAACAACTGACTATGCTGGATTTCAACAAGAAATGGGTCTGCCAATTGTCTATGCCTCACTCCATATTGAAATAAACTTATACACCTGACTGAAGGGGGATCCAGAAAGATAACCGTTACCTATTACTGGATTTATATCTTAGGCCTGTATTATATCAACAGATTATCTGACCAATAGTTGGTGTGTATAACAAAAGATCTGTGTGTGTAATTGGCCATCTGACCAATGATTGGTCAGAAAATCTATTGGTGTAATACAGGCCTTAGGAGCTTATAGGCACATATTGTATGGTGTCTGAGGGTAGAGACGTGTAGCAGCCACATCATGGTTGAAAACTGCACCAACCTGCAGTTTTTACCACAAATGGTTTTCAAATTAGTTGTTAATGCACAATTTTGCAGGCAAACAGCATTGCAGGCAAAACTACTGGCTGAATTTGTGATCAATCCCTCTGTCCCAATTAGCTGTATTCTTGTTTTCTTCAATATCTGTTCACTCCATGTTGATTTACCACTAATAAACTCAAAAATATTTTTAACAAAAAGTTACCCGCAAGGGGAAGCATGGTAGCTCCCGGGCACAGCTGTGATCACAGTCAATGCCTCTTAAAAAGGTTGATCTTGATGGTGTTTCTGGTGCCAGGTCAAGGTCATGATCAATCCACTGTCCCCACTGCATGAACATAAGAGACCGTTGATTGTCCAGGGTCTGTTCTCTCTCTGGGAATCGGATAATCTGATTTGACACAGCCCTGGCCTGCAATACAAGAGAAGTACATGAGAAGATAGTTCTTAGAAAATCTAGGCATCAGTGCAAAAAAGTAATAAAGAGCTTAGAACTTTTGTCGTTACAGGCAATCTGTGACTAGGAAATTCACTCCTAAACCAGGCACAATGTCTTGTAGAGCTAGCTCGGCTGAATGTAATGATGCATTTCACTTACTGATCTTTTGCTTCATTCTGTAGAAAAAGTTATTTTAATCCATATGAAAATGAGCAGTTATGTGCACCAAGGATGGGCCCAGGCCACTCTGTGCACCCTTGCTCCTCCTGTTTCTCCTGCCAGCCCCTCCCTTTCCATGTAGATTGACATGGCCAGGTGAGATGACTATGCAGGAACCAGGTCCTTTCAATCAAGGAGAAGGAGGGGCTGGTAGAGGAAGCAGGAGGAATAAGGGTACAAATAGTGAACTTTAGTGCACTTAACTGCTCATTTGCACATGGACTAAAAATACCTTTTCTCCAGAATGAAAATTGGATTGCTAAGTGAAGGGTCTCCTTACATTTAGCTGAGGCAGTTAACAGTGAATGTATTGGTGCCAGACTGCCTTTAAGGTTTTCTGAAAAGTCAACTTTTATTTTATGCAAATGATCCTCTAGGAGCAATGGGGGTGTTGCCCCTACTCCTAGAGGATCCACTCTCCCTCTTCTGGTGGGAGCCTTCTCATGTTGATTGACAGGGCCAGGCAGTGTTCACATCATCCTGCCTGGCCCTGTCAATCAAAATGATGAGGGTACGGCCAGAGGAGGGAGAATGGAGCCTCTAGAAGTAGGGGCAACACCCCCATTGCTCCTAGAGGCTGGAGGCACCTAGAAAGAAGGGACAAAGACTGTTAGCACACGTCGAAAGTCAGTTTAATAACAATGTTCCTGATGACAGAAGCCCTTTAACGGGTAGTTCCACCAAACTGTATCTCATGGCATTCCCTATGGACATGTCAGAAGACTGCATTGGTGCCGTCTTACTGCACTGCTTATAGACTTACAGTCTCCAATGTTGCTTTCAGTATGGGAGAATTATACAGTATCTACTGTATCTGTATTGCAAGAACATTCTGAAATAGAAATATCTGAGCAGCACCAAAGAAGTCCATGTACTTTGCAGAAGGCTCATTTTGGTCCCTATTCACAATGAAATATGGTCTGTCTGCAAACTCACCAGAGGTAAAGGAAAGCCATTGATCCTCTGATTTTCTGTCCAGCCTTGTGGGAGCCCTCTTCCATCTTCATACTGAGCTGGCAGCAAGCGTGTGTAAGGACGATTGGAAACTCCAAAGTTTGGAAATCTCCTGATAAAACAAAAATCTGTGTCATTTATCTCTAAATTCTTAGCAATCACATGTTGAACTAGTATATGTAACATTTAACAGTTACCCCCTGTCCCAGTCTCAATGCATCTGGGGTTTGTGTCAGACTGAAGTTACTTGGGGCCACCAGAGGAAATTAGGGCCCATTTTTACTAAGGGTCTATTATTTTGGGTCCACCAGAGGATCCTCTGGTGGGCTAGTCTGAACTTGTTTTGGGTAAAGAAAGTCACTGTGAAAATGGTGTTATTTAAGGGGAATCTGTTAGCTCCAAAACACCTCCCAAACTAGAGTAAACTGTGTATAGTGGAAGTGATGCTGAGTCTGGTTCTGTAGTTTTTATCTTCATACTTACTTGCATTCTAAGACTGTGCTCCACAAACCAGCAGTAAAATGCATTGAAAGGACTCCTCTTTGAGTCCTCTCCATTACGTGTGTGAGTTTAGGGGTCCTCTCAATGCATTTTACTGCTGGTTTGTGGAGCACAGTGTCAGAATGCAAGTAAGTATGAAGATTAAAAATTACAGAACCAGACTCAGCATCACTTCCACTATACACTGCTTACAAGCTTAGGGGAATGTTTTTGAGCTGGCAAATACTCTTTAAGAATTTCCTATTTTGTGTCTGAAGCTTTAATCCAGGCATATTCATCTCTATGGTTACAGACAGTATCTGTAAAAAAAAAAACCATAGGCATCTCTACAGTTATAAGTTCAGTAGGTTGACATGGAAAGGATTTGTACTCTGTCACCATGGAGGTGCATAATTGTCCATAGCTGCTGTAGCTGCAGATCAACAGGACATTCTTTAATGAAAACTTTTTGAAAATCTGTAATTTTGTTGATGCATCGGAACATAAAAAATGTTTCTCAAGCTGGACCTAAGCTTTAAGTCTCACCTGTTGTTGCACTCCCCTGTGAAGGTACGGTAACGGCTTTGTGGACACTTTTTTGGAAGATGTAGGAAGGCATATCCAGAAACCTTATGCAACATGTCTAACTGGTTGGCTGTCAGCAGGTCTGTTGAACACATAATAACATTATGTAATGCTTGTTCATGTAGGGTAAAATTATTTTAACCCGTCAAACTACCAAGTCTAAGAGATCGCAAATGATCAGAAGGTCCAGATTATTAGACAGACTTAAAGGGGTTGTCTCACTTCAGCAAATGGCATTTATCATGTACAGAACGTTAATACAATGCACTTTCTAATGTATTGTGATTGTTCATATTGCTTTCTTTGCTGGCTTGTTTCATTGTTATACATTTTTCATATCAACGGGTTATAATCATTGCTGCAGCACAGATAAGAGGTGGGAGGGACAGGATCTGCTGTGCATGCATGCCTATGTGTGCCCCCGTGGTCCCGGCCACCAGAGCGGCTGGCGCTTTTTCCTATACTATCAACACTCAATTGTGTCAGGTGTGACTTAGGATTCTTTTAGACAAGCTGATTTCATACCGTAGATCACTGATTAATTGCTAACTCACCCCCAGTACTCTAGCAGTGTAATTTGTTACACTCTAATTCATTGCATCCATACATTTTAAACCTTTTTATGATGGGGACCTCGTCAAGTCTGACCAGTAGCCCAAAGCTTGCTCAAATGTGTAAACAGGAGATCAGTCTGTGGCCCAGGGGAACGATGAATTAATAAAAACATTCGGCCCTTTTCTGGGTCCCTTTTACATTGCCCCATGATTGGCCAAAAAAAGCATCCAAAGGAAGGCTTGTTCCTAGTGTAAACAGGGCAGTGACCAGATGACAAATGAGCAAACGCTTTTTCGTCGGACGAGTTAGCATAAAAATGTCATCAACACATCGCCCTGTGTGAACAGGGATGTGCAGCTGACAATATGCAAACTGAATGGATCTTACTGACGATCATTCATCTACCTTTGTGCATTGGCTCGTCTAAAAGGTCTTTCAAATAAAAATCAATCAACTTTTTATATCATCATTTGGAACCCATTCCAGGCTGAAATCAGACTTTCTAAAAGAACCTTCAATCTTCATACCACAGGCAGCCCATCCTCGGTTTACACTAGGAGATGTACCGCTGACCAGCAAGCATTTTTAGGCTTATTGCACACAAATGTATGGTTTTGCAGTCCGCCAAAAACGGATCCGCAAAAAAAATGGATGACATCCGTGTGCATTCCGTTTTTTACAGAGCATCTGGCCCCAAATAGAAGAGTACTATCCTTGTCCGTGATGCGGACAAGAATAGGACAAGTTTTATCTTTTAACGGAACGGAAAAGGGAATGCACATGGAAACACTTCCGGTTTTTTGCTGACCCATTGAAATGAATGGGTCCATATAGGGACCGTATATGGAACGCAAAAAACGACCTGTACACTCGCAAAAAAAAGTTTGTGTGCAAGAGGTCTTATGCTCTCATAAAAGGTCCGATCACCTGATTGTTTTATCGTTTGTTGGTTGATTGCTGCCCTTTCCTGATCACTGACCTGTGTTAAAGGGCCCTAAGACTCACTTACCACTATTTTCTAGCACACGGATGCACTACAAGAGTTCAGGAGACTGATACCTATGGTGATGATTGCACATTCTTTATACTGAGTCCAGGTGAACAGCTGCTGTAGGTAGGGGTGTACCTAGGATAGGGAGTGTAGCTAGGGTGGTGCAGGTAGAGCTAGGTGTCAGGGGAAGCCCCACCAAGTATACATACAAGCCTAGGGCACTACACTGATCTTTAGTGGTGACATAAAGACCAGTTACAACTCAATCTTAGGGTGTTCTTTAATCTTATGATTTCTTGTTTCATTTATGTTAGTTTCCGTCACAGGTGGAACAGCTATAAAACCTATAGTGTAAGGTCCCTGTAGAAAAGCACCACAGATGTCAGGTTCCTGGATCCTTGGGATTAACATATTGGGGGAGTTGAAGATTGCAATTGAATGCAGCCAAGCCTGAACCTTCCTTCAACTATGGGTACTTTCACACTAGCATTTTTCTTTTCCGGCATTGAGTTCCGTCAAAGGGGCTCAATACCGGAAAAGAATGATCAGTTTTAGGCCCCATGCACACGACCGTTGTTTGTTTCCGCGTCCGTTCCGTTTTTTTTCACGGATTGGATGCTTCCCCATTCATTTCAATGGGTCCGTCAAAAAATGCGGATGGTCAACCGTTTGTGTTCCGCATCCGTGATCCGTGTTTTCATTCCGTCAAAAAAATAGTGCATGTCCTACTTTTTTCACGTTTGCGGACAAGGATAGGCATTTTTACAATGGATCCGTCAAAAAAAACGGTCCGTCAAAAAAACGGACGCAAAATTTCAAGGAGGAGCGGACGCGGAGGCAGGCAACGGTCGTGTGCATGTAGCCTTATACTAATGCATTCTGAATGGAGAAAAATCCGTTAAGGATGCATCAGGATGTCTTCAGTTCAGTCACTGAACGGCGTTTTGGACGGAGATAATAACGCAGCATGCTAGGGTATTATCTCCGTCCAAAATGCTGGATCAGTTGCTGGTTGAAATGTATTAAAACTAAATGAAGGATCCGTCCTTTCGGTTTGCACAAAACTGTAAAAAAATAAAAATACGGATCCGTCTATCCGCATGACAAGCGGAGAGATGGATCCGTTCTTGCAATGCATTTGTGAGACGGATCCGCATCCGGATCGTCTACAAATGCATTCAGTTTACATCCAGATCGACGGATCCGACGACGGAACTGCTAGCCGGATCACTCTGCCGCAAGTGTGAAAGTACCCTATGCTATTGTGGACAAATGATAATATGATGTCCTGAGCAATTACTAATATCCCCAATAACTAATGAACAGAAAACTTGTGTTATTCACTCTTTACAATGAATGCCATATACCCCCCTTCTCTCTGGTACCTGAGATGTTGAAGGGTCGACTGTAGATGCTTTTAACGTTCTCAGTCAGAAGTTCAAAGGTGGCCTCTATGTAATCAGCGGCACGGATGTGATTGCGGCTTGTTGCCACAGGCTGCTTGAAGTATGACATGACATCAGACGGAGTCAAAGTTCCTTTCTTAAGACGCTCTTTAAAGCTAAAAGTAGGAGAAATCCAGTTAGGATACACTTATCATAGCAAAGCAGCCCAATATGATAATACAATACTAATACCAGAACAACCTCCAATCATGGTAAAGGTGACCAATTCTTATGTATCTATAAGGCTTTGTTCACATTACAGTTTTTTCCATTCCATCTGTATAACCAATTTATGTCATATTAAAGGGCATCTGGTAGCAGATTTGTACCTATGAAACTGGCTGACCTGTTGCATGTGCACTTGTGTAATGCCCCAGAGGTGCATTACCACTCCTACACCTCCCCACTATTTCTTATGGTTAACCTCGTGTCATCCCCTGTGTTTTTTTCCGGGGCCTGCAAAATATGTATTCCCAATTTGATGTAAATTTACCTCGTTAACCAGCAGATGGTGCCAATTATGGCAGAGCTACCTTTCCTAGAATGGAACCTTTATTTCCATTCTAACCCTCTCTAGAAAGGGAGGGACTAGTTAGTTAGAGGTCAGTCTGGAGTACCCCTGATAGGGGAAGGCTGTGTCCAAGCCAGCAGAGTACCTTTAGCTCTGCTGGATACAGAGGCCAAAGCTGCAAGCCTCAAAAGCCAGGAGTAAAAGTTACCTGGATAAAGATACAGACCGGATAACCAAGCTAAGTACAGCAGAAAGGAAAAAATTCCTATTTAAGCTTGTCAGCACAGCAGTGCCAGAGAGCAACAGATGTAGCAGAACAGACTGTGTTTGCCTGCTAGAGTTAATGCCAAAGCCTGCTTGAGACCAAGACCAAGCCTGTGAATCTTTTGAAAGAAAGTTTATTCAAGTAAGGGTCCATTCACACGTCCGTTGTTTAGTTCCGCATCTGATCCCGATTTTTCGGAATAGTTGCGGACAGAATTCGGACCCATTGATTTTCAATGGGTCTATAAAATATGCGGACAGCACAAAGTGTGCTGTCCGCATAATTTTCTCAGTACATAGTGTCCGTCAAAAAATAAAACATGTCCTATTCTAATCCGAAAATTGCGGATAAAACTTTATTGGAATAGGAAAATGTATTCTTCTATCCGTTTTTTTTTTTGCGGATCCGCAAAAAACGGATGACAAACGGAAAGAATTCTTGGAAAATAGGATCCGCAAAAAACGGACGTGTGAATGGACCCTTAAGTTGCTGTTGAACTATATTTAAGGTCTGCACGCACTCATTTCTTCAAATCCCTCAATTATTCATCCCATTTCGGACAACGCCTGGGGTTCCAGCAGCTCTAGGTAGGAGCACCATGACACGTGCAACACCATTAAGGGACATTTTAGGCCACCTTACACCACTCTGGCATTCCTACACCACCTACATCACTAAAAAGGGATGACTTTAGGTGTAATGGCAACGCCCCCGTTGCTACTAGAAGCTCATATTAAAATTACTTATTACATATTAAAATATAATTTTTCTTAGCAATGCGGGCACATATGAACATGGGACCAACACAGATGCCTTCAGCTGCCGAGCGCACATGTAACAGGTCAGACAGTTTCATAGGTACAAATCTGCCAGCTACCCTCTACAGAGGTTGTCCCATGAAAAATTCTACAGTTTTCAAACGAGCACCCAAATCTGAATAATTTTGTAATTGCATGGAATTAAAAATTTTGTATAGTCACTGAGTTATTTAATATAATGTTTCTGTATAGTGCATCCTGCTTGTTGTTCTTTTTCTTATTTCTTTGTCCTGCTCACTGAGATGGCCGCACATGCTCAGTTTCATCCTTCAACTGCCTCCTGAGCTGTGATAGGCAGAGCTGAGACACGCCCCCTGAGCTGTGATAGGCAGAGCTGAGACACGCCCCCTGAGCTGTGATAGGGAGAGAGCTGCTGTAGAATGGACACACCCCCTTAACTGACACATAAAAGACACTCCCCTTAAGGGTGGGTTCACATCACGTTTTTCTCATCCGTTTAACGTACACAAAAAACGTATGTGTTAAATGGATGCCTCAGTTTGATTCCATACCATGATAAAAAAAATTATATATATATATTTTTTCACAGTACTCGGGATACAAGAACTGCATTTTTGCTGCTTTTTTTTTTTTTTTTAACGTGCATGTGAAATGGAGGCATAAAACGCGATGTGAACCTACCCTATGCTACAAACTTGATATAAATCTAGCAGAGCAATAAATGGGGAGATCTCTGGACCCATGTGAGGTACAGGGCTGGGTCTGGCTTTGTAAGAAAGAGATTGTCATGTGCTATATGATGCACATTAATCATGGGATAACCGCTTTAAAATCTCTACTGATGGTCTGAGACTATCGTATCTAGCTACAGGGGTCCCAAGTTGAACAGTATACCAACATACTTGCCTCAACTGCTACACACTAATAGTTTTAATTTATTTTTGGCATAAAAAAAAACACTGGAGCTCCGAAGAAAACTGGATGATAAACCAACAGTATCCATCAAATGAATCCATCATGACAGTGATGGCTTCATGAAAACAGATCCTGTGACAGACTTGATGATCTTACATATAATACAATGAGATATCATTTATAATATTTTATGATTACAGGACTTACATATCACGGGTGCGCTTGTATGCAGTGTCTACCAGCTTCTTTGCCTTCTGGACTGAGCTGAGAATAAAATTATTATCCAGCTCCTCCACTCCATCTGAGTAGTAGAAATAAATGGACAATAAGTGATGGTAAGAAAGAAGTCAACACCAGGTATAAGCCCTTTTACACTGCCTGGTGTTAGGGCAGGTTATTGCTAGAGATAATCTGCAGGTGTAAAGGTTCATCAGGTTATAGGATCCTTGGTGTAGACACCAAAATCATTTTGACTTTTGTCAGTATGTTTAGGGAAACTGAAAATATTTTAGAAAATATAGTATCTATCTATCTCATATCTATCTATTGTCTGTCTGTATGTCCGTCTATCTATCTATCTATCTATCTATCTAGAAAAAGGAAAGTAAGAAGCAGCACACTAAAGAAATGGGTGCAAAGTCCTGCTTAAGAGCCCGCAACAAGGTTCCTTGTAGTATAATCTTCAAAAAGGCAAGGCAGCACTCCACAGAGTAAAATTCACGTGCGTTTATTGACCCAGTGCTCAGCAACGTTTCAATTGCTCAATGCAATCTTTATCAAGCCATGGCTTGATAAAGATTGCATTGAGCAATTGAAACGTTGCTGAGCACTGGGTCAATAAACACACGTGAATTTTACTCTGTGGAGTGCTGCCTTGTCTATCTATCTATCCATCCATGCATTCATCATAAATATCTTTGAGATGAACACCCAACATTACATTGAAAAATGCTCTTCTAGATGGATTATGCTATCAAAGACTATGGTCAGTCTGCATGAGGGAACTAAAATATGTCACAGAGAATGTAGTCTTTCTATTTTGATATCTTTCTCCTTCCTATATATCTATCTATCGTAATCTTTGACATGGACCACCCAACATTGGAACCCATGAAAAATGCTCTTCTAGTTCGATTATGCTATCAAAGACTATGTATTTGAAGGTACTAAAATGTGTCAGAAAATTTAGTCTCTATCGGTTTACCGGTAGATATTTCTCCTATCTAGTTATCTATGTCATATCTATGTATCCGTCTGATGAAACTGAGCCAAACGTTTTCCGTTTTCACTGACACAATCTGGCACAATAGAAAACGGATCCGTCCTCCATTGACTTTCAATGGTGTTCAAGATGGATCCGTCATGGCTATGTTAAAGATAATACAAACTGATTCGTTCTGAACAGATGCAGACAGTTGTATAATCTGTACAAATCCGTCCATGATGGATCCGCAGAGAACCCGAGTGTGAAAGTAGCCTAACACAGTAGACTTACTGCACTACATACATATATTCAATGTACAGCACCTCAACCAGCCTATGGTCATATAAAAAACTTGTTAAAATATTTATTATATTTGAATGTATCTATACGGTGGGCCCCCAAAAATAAATTTTACTGGTGGGCCCTAGGTACCCCAGTCCGACACTGTATCTATTTATCTAAAATAGAAAAAGATAAGCAGCACACTCAACAAACGTGGGGTGCAATCCCTCTCAAGACCAGGATCCAGAAACTTGAAAAAATTTAGAAAAAAGGCAGCACTACAAGATCTATCTACAGGTATCTATTATAATCTTTGACATTGACCACCCAACATTGGAACCCAATGGATTATCTTATCAAAGACTATGGTCAGTCTGCATGAGGGAACTAAAATATGTCACAAAGAATGTAGTCTGTCTATCTATCTATCTATCTATCTATCTATCTATCTATCTATCTATTTATCTATCTACACACTATATAAGTCCACACTATATAAGCTATTATGTACAAGTGGTGGATACTCATCAAGAAGCAACATATTCTGAAAAAGAAGGTCGTGTTGGAGGTCAATCAAAAAGCGACATTAAAATATTGGGGAATTACCATAAAAAGAAGGTGTAACGATCTGCAGCGATCCAAGAACCAGAAGGAGACAACTAAGTGTCTTAATGGAAGGCATCTTCTTGCTCCTAGAATGACATTTTTTTAAGATGAATGAAATATATTATCAGACATAAATAACACAACAAAATAGTGAAGTCTGGTGTAAGCAAGCTGTTCTTGTTTTTCTGCTGTAGCATCTATGATAAAGCCTGGAACAGGAGCTGTCTCACCTTCTCTCTTTTGAATGCAAGTCTCTGACAGTAAGATGACTTTATAAAGGCTAGCTTGAAGGAAGGGCCATTTGACTTAATACATTCTGGGAGGAAGTCATGGATTAAACAGTTACATTAGCACAATTGCAAAAACAAGTGAAAGTGTCTTAAGCAATGCAAACTGACATAGTGAAACGAATGTACGCATTACATAACATTCTGCATTAATATCTTATTAACCTCCATGACCAGAACTATGTGTGTGTGTGTGTGTGTGTGTGTATATAATATATATATATATTTTTTTTTGTTGTTAAAAAAATAGTTTAGGACCGATCCGTTTACCCCACTTAAGCCATTTTTTTCTAATATATGAGATTTTATTTTTATGTCATTTTTATTTTAGATTTTTTTAATAATATTTTATACCCAAAAATAAAAGGAAAAATGGTATGTTTTTCATTTTTTTACGTTTACAAACTGCCACTAAAATACTTTTCTTATTTCCATAATATTTTTATATAGGTGGATACATGATTTATGATCTCTGGGAGCAGGGCTAGAAGCTGTTTTGTAGTGTGATGGCATTTTTCTATTATGTCCTTGCAGTGATAAATATGAACAGTCCAGGCATTTAAATGGGTGGCCCAGAACTAGTACAAATAGTCATAAACTTGAGTTAGGGTGGGTTCACACTAGCGTTATGCATTCCGTTATTGCTTTCCGTTATAACATGCTTATAACGGAAAATAACGGAATGCCCAGACAGAATGCCAAACGGAAGCCTTTAAAAGGCATTCCGTTTGCTTTCCGTCATAATACAGGTCTATGGAAAAGCATATCCGATCCGTCTGGGTCCTGTTATGCAAGACGGAAAAGAAAGTCCTGCGTGTAATTATATTTCACTACATTACAGAAACAACTGAAACAAAGATCTAAAAGCAGTTTAGCAGCAAACTTTGTGAAAACTAATATTTGTGTCATTCTCAAAACTTTTGGCCACGACTGTACAGTGCTGCAGAATATGTAAGTGCCATAAAAATAAATTGGTGTTCCTTTTGCTGGAGTAAGCTGCACCTAATTCATTAGGAGGCAGATGGTCACACAAATCAGAGGTTAGGTAATCAGTTACAAAGAGTCAGATAACCCCTTTAAGACCAGCAATTTTCATTTTTTTTTTTCATTTTTATTTTTTACTCCCAGCCTTCCCAAAGTCATAACTTTTTTTTATTTTTCCATTCACATGGCCATATAAGGGTTTGTTTTTTTGCAAGACAAATTGTACTTTCTAATGGCACCACTTACAGTTGCATACCATTCTGACTCCCATAGCTTTTTTATTTTTATGTGCATGGAGCTGTGTGGGGGCTCATTTTTTTCAGGGCAATCTATACTTTTCATTGATACTATTTTGGGGTGTGTTTGTGCAGCGTACCGGGCTGCAGTGGCAACACGTGAGGTGACGGTGGTGGTGTGCAGAGTGAGGGTAGTAGTTATTGTACTTACGGTTAGCAGAGCCTCCATGGGCTGTTAATGCAGTGGATAAGAAGACAGCACAAAATCCTTCGATGCACTCTCGGTTGCAGGGAACACCAGCCAGATGGTGGTTTAGGTGCCCTTGATGGTAGTTGGTGTTTAAGGTGCTTTTGCGGCTGGGCCCCTGTGTTCGTGACGCCAGCACCGTAAGGTGCAAAATGTTGAGTGTAGTAGTGGAAATGATGAGGAGTCGGTTGTTATCAAACAGTGGAACATTTACTAGATCACTTGTTTTTAGGCAGTCAATACAGACACAGTTCATTTGGTATGGCACAAGTGATGACTCAGAAATAGGTTCAATTGTATTCCTTTTATCATTTAGGCAATTGTTGGTTGGGGAGTTCCCTTTAAGGTTGACACTTTACAGGCAAGACTTCTGTACTTATACTAAGTCCAAACTATAGCACTCTGGTACTAAATATGCTGGTTTCTGCTGACTTTGAGCTATCCTAAAAGGGCTATCTCCCTCGTGGCAGGAAAACTCTTATCTTGAATCTTAACTAACTTATTGTCGCATAAAAACGTCTTAGATTATTTAACAAACTACCCAGTTTGTAATTATAGACACATTGGGTGACTGAGGTGACTTATAGGTAAGAGGCAGGCTAGACAGTATCCTCTTTCCCCAGGGACCTGCCTCTTTAAAGTCACAGAAAGAACCCTCATAATCAATCGTCTTGTGGCATCTTTCTGCTGCCGTCACTGTGTGAGCAGATATAATATTTGCTTGTAGCTTTACAGCGGGCCCCCAGAATATATTATTTTACTGGTGGCCATAGTCACCGCAGTCTGACACTGCCCATCTCCATATATTTCCTGGAAGGAGACACTTGACACAATGTGAAAATGCCACCCAGCTAAAAATGTGACCCAAGCTGAGCCTGAGACACAACTTGTAAGAATAAAAGTTCAGGATGCGAAGAGTTTAGAGTTATCTGATTGCAGCACTTGTCTCAGTGCTGGGATAATGCCTAGGTGCTGAATTATGATTCAGGTCCTTACTGTCAAGGGACCCGCTAATATGCCTTCACTATCTGATTGGTGGGGATTCAACTGCTTGTACCCCCGCCAATGTTCTACAGTAGTGTCTGTGCTGGAACTTCACAGCTTCATCCACAATGGACGGACCTGTGCAATTTCAGTGCTGATGCTACTGCAGAACAGCTAAACAGCAGGGGTGCAGGGTGTTGGACCCCCACCATCATTGAAGAGAATGGAACCTGAGCTCTGGTAATGCAGCATGGCCACTACGCTTTGAATGGAGCTGTGCTTCCTGTTCCATTTAAAGTGTGAGTTTCAGCACCAGAGGATGTAGGGAACAGCTGATCAGTGGGGGTGCAGGGTGTTGGAATCTCACTTATCAGATATTAATTACCTATCCTGAGGGGAACCTGCTGAAATTATCAGGGTGCGGTTCACTGTGACAGTTGTGGCTGTGTAGGCTGGCTGCATGCCCTCTCGCGTACTGGCTGCAGGCTGACACCTGTGTATGCTGGTTGCTTGGGACTGCGTGCTGGCTGCGGTGTGAGAACTGTGGTCTGTGGTTGTGACTTCTATCTCTGCTTCTGTGGTTCCTGTCACCAGAGCCGTGCATGCGCTTTGTGTACTTGCTGTGGGTGTTCCCATGTATGCTGGTTCTGTGATACGTGCTGGCTGCGGCCTTGTGTGTAAACTGTGGCCTGTATCATGTGTTCTATGGTTCTGTTTATACTGGTTCTGATGGGGATAACATTCCCTGCTCTGTTCCTGGGTGTGGCTTATCAGGTGCGCTTTAGGCAGCTATATCTATCTGTGAGCTGTGGGGCTTGTGGTCATTCTATCTTCTGCCTTACTGGGTGTTGCACCTTGCTGCTCACCCAGGGTGTCAGTCCTTCCTGTGCCTTACTGGGTGTAGCCCCTTGCTGCTGACCCGGGGGGTTTTGCCATCTGTCCTTGTTTGTGGTGTCGCCTGGCAATGCATTGTTGTTGCTTTGTCTGTTCTTCTGTACCTGTTCTGTGATGATGTTGGTGTTGCTATCCTTGTCCTTGCCTTGTCTGATCTTCTGTACCTCTTCTGTGCCTTGATCTACTCTGTCCATGTTTAGCCTAGCAGTGCTCTAACTGCGTCTGATAGCCTGGCAGTGCTTAACTGCTTTCAATCCTGCCTGTTCCATGTCTAGCCTGGCAGTGCCTACTGATTCTGATCTAGTCTGTTCTTTATCTGTCCTGCAGTGCCTTACCGCTTCTGTTCCTGTGTTTGTCCTGCCTTCCTGAGAGGGCTCCTGGGTTTCCCGGAGGGAGGATCTCTAGTCTGTATGCAGCTCTGCCTAAGACCGCCATGCTTCTACTCCGCTTGGGGTCCAGGCACCTGCTTCTGTGCTGGTTCCCGTTTGTCTTGTTGTCTGATCCATGTCCTGAGTTTGGGTTCCAGTTCTGTTGTCTGTTTCCGCTGGTGGTTTCTCCAGCGTGGTTCTCTGCAGGTAGGGGCCAAGTGTGCCGGGACCTTCCTGGAGGTGCGACCAGTAAACCCTCGGCCCAGTTCATCCCCACCACCAGGGGCTCTGTGAAGAACGTGGCTCGCTTGCTCTCTGCCCTCTGGTCTGCCAGTGCACTTGGTTCTTTGGTAGTGCCACTATTGCCTAACCTGCATGTCTCTATTGTCATGTTCATTTATTACATTGTAATAAAGTACTCTATTGGTCTGTTTCTGCCTGTTTCCTGTTTGCAAGACGTCCTGGAGGTCTGCCTTTGTGCCTCTGGTACGTGACAGAAATAAACTCACCTGCTCCCTGATCCTCTGCTCCAGCTCCCTGCAATCTTCTGGTCCCCTACTAGAGGGATAGGGTCAAGTGCAACACAGCAGCCAATGACTGGCTCCAGTGGTGACACATCCCCAAGTGGCACGTCACTGATGGATCACATACCACTTGGAAACACCTGTGATGCCAGTTATCTATCTGAAAATTTACAGGACACTGACCAGAATACCACAGAACAGAGCCAGGGAGTGGGAATGGCATGGAAAAGATGACTATGTTTTTTTTTTTCAACAGGTACCCTGACTGGGCTTCATTTTTAGAAATATGAGAAAAGCTGGAAAACACCTCTAAAGACATTTTACACAGTACAAACATTTAGTCCTCATCATCTCTGCCCTGAGCTCATCTCTGCTAGGTACTTCTTCGTCACTGCTCAAAAATAACTTTTTAGAAGACCTTGCATTATCCTGTAGTCAAAAATCTATTTACCTGTGATTATATTGCTGTCTAGCATTGTCTCCAGTGATAACATGTGTTACCAAACATCTAGATTGTAGAATAGAGGAACTGACATGAGAATGGTTGACCAATTCCAAAGCAGTTCCTAAAACGACATATTCTTATCTCTTTTTAAAGAAGCAGTGTAGTAAAAAGGAAATTTAAAAACAAACCTCAATTTAATTTGTAATGCACCCAAAATGGTTGTGTAAGTTTGAGATACGTTTTTATGGTTGAGCAAATTTTCCATGACATTTTATATCACCACCCCTTTTGAATTTATTTTATGACTTTTATGTTACAATAATGGTAAAGGCAGTCAGATTATTTTCCGGAGACCCTTAATTCTCCTCAAATACATTTGCTAAGTTAAGTTTGTCCCTTATTTACAAAGAAATCGGTTTTTATAAAACCTGAAGATATTTTTCAATAAAGGAGAGCAAGAGAAAAACTAATTTAGGCTAGTTTCACACTAGCAGCAGGACGGATCCGACAGAACAGCCTGTCGGATCCGTCCCACCGCTAGTGAACGTGTGCCCCCAGTCAGCAATGACTAGCAGAAGATTTCACCAGTTCATCAGTACTAAAGTACTGGTCTGATATTATAGACCTAGAGTTGTCATTAGAAAAATCTGATTACTAACATACAGACAGTGTTGAACTGAGGCATTTAGGGTCCACCAGAAGAACTTATTTTAGGGGCCCGCCTTCCATTTGTACAATAACTGCTTGCTCAGTATTCATTTTGAAATATCATTGAAATAACTTGAGTGGTTCTTTATGCACCTGTAGTGCTGCATGCCTTCTACATTGCTCAGATATTTATGATCAAAAAAAGATTTTATTCAAACGAAAAAAAAAACCAAAAAGGAGCAGTCATCAGTTGTTACAAAAAATTGCAGTGTGTAGATTGAAGATAAGAAACCTAGTAAAGGTCCCTTTACATGGCTCGAAGGAGCAAAAGATTGTCGGGAAGGAAGTGCTCCTCTCCTACAATCGCTTGCTCGTCAGTGGAGGAGAGCTCTGTATTTACATGCAGCAATCTCCTCCACAGTATGGAGAGGGGTGATCACTAATGCCATTGCTTGTCCCCATACAGAGTCATTGTTTGTGGGCAGCTGAGGCTGTTTAGACGGCACAATCTGCTGCTGGCAAACAATGATTTAGGTGTCCGCACCAACAATCCCATTACCCAATTAACAAACATTTTGCTACATCTTAACACTGGCAGATTTTCGCTAATGAGCGTTTGTACGAACACCAGTTTAAAATCTGCCCGAAAATTGAAAGTGTTTTACACACTATGGGGCAAATGTATTAATGTCCGCTTAGACAATGTCATAAAATAAGCCAGAATTTCGGCTCATGCACACAACCGTATGTATTGCGGTAAACGGATCTGCAAAAAATATGGATGACATCCATGTGCATACCGTATTTTGCGGAACGGAAATACGGAAACGGAATGCACACGGAGTAACTTCTGTTTTTTTTGCGGACCTATTGAAGTGAATGGTTCCGCATATGGTCCGCAAAAAAGAAATGGAACAGTCACGGAAAGAAAATATGTTCGTGCGCATGAGCCCTTTGGCAAATTTCTGGTGAATAAAGTCACATCAAGTTTTAGATCTAAAAACCAATTAATTGCATCTAGCTTGCCTGTTTTGGCTTTTTTCCCCCCCTACAAGTGGGCATGGCTTGGTATAAAAAAAGGCACATCTTAGGATGGAACATGTCCTGAATTGGAACCAAAATTATGGCGCAAAGTAAGTCAACCAACGGTTTGTGTAAAGTTAGACAAAAGTGTCTGCACAACAGTTATCATATTACTTGAGACACTGTGATAAAGTTGGTGCATCTTTAGACTTCGGTCTACATTTTAAACAGGATTAATACATTTCTTTTCAAAGCTGTGATAATGGAGAACTGTCTTAGTTGCCCATAGCAGCCAATCATACACCTTACAATTTTTAGAGCTTCTATGGAAAATGATTGGTTTCTATGGGCACTAAGCCAGTTCTACTTTACACTAGTTTTAATAAATCTCCCGCATAGTTTGTTGTAGGACCAAAGGGATCCAAGGCTTGAACTTTGTATCTTGGAATCAAATCATCTCCAAGACTATTTGTACTGACCAGGGGTCAGTTCAGATATCTCTCCCATCATCTATTTATCTCCAGGACTGTGACGAGGGGACATCCTCTGCGTCTGGAGGAAAGAAAGTTTGTACACCAACATAGAAGAGGATTCTTTACGGTAAGAGCAGTGAGACTATGGAACTCTCTGCCTGAGGAGGTGGTGATGGTGAGTACAATAAAAGAGTTCAAGAGGGGACTGGATGTATTTCTGAAGTGTAATAATATTACAGTCTATAGTTACTAGAGAGGGGTCTTTGATCCAGGGAGTTATTCTGGTTGCCTGATTGGAGTCGGAAAGGAATTTTTTTCCCCCTAAAGTGGAGAAAATTGGCTTCTACCTCAGTTTTTTTTTTGCCTTCCTTTGGATCAACTTGCAGGATAACAGGCTTAACTGGATGGACAGATGTCACTATGTTACTATAAAAAACTGAAAAGCTCCAATGGTCGATCAATATTGACTAGGTCTATTCTGTGTGGTGTGGCAGAGTGGTGTTCTTTTCTTCTGTATGCATTTTAGCTTATGTGGAGGACCTGATAATCACTGAGTGAAGGAAGGTCGTAGTGGTAAGAATGCTTTATATGGCTTGTAAACAAATCAGCACAGGTTGGATGCACAGTGTCCAAATATATCTGAGGTGTCAAAGATTAAATCGGGGTGATAGGAAAAAAGAAGCAATTGCCCAAAAAACTATGGGTGTTGTGGATTGATTCCTCTTCTTTGGCATTGAGGTATTGTTTTGGTCTAATTTGAACAGACATTGCATTGAGAGTATTGGAGAAATGGTGACTGGGCTCGAGTATCTGACTGTCCAGCTGTGGATGCTACAATGTGCACCTTAATACATATGTCTGTATAGACTGCCATCTATTATAATTGTATAATGTTCCAGGTGGCTCTAACTACTTGATCTACTCTACATACCGACAACGTGACAAGTATAATTTGCACATGGACTTACCTGTTTGAACTTAATTGGTGTACTTTTTTTGGGTTAAGGCTAGGGATGAGCGAATCGACTTCGGATAAAACATGCAAAGTCGATTCACTCCGAATAAAACTTTGGTCCAATACTGTACAGAGCAAGCGCTCCGTATAGTATTAGACTGTATTGGCTCAAATGAGCCGAAGTTATTACTTCGTGAAGTCTCGTGTGACTTCGCATAATAACTTCATAGATTCATTTTTACAGTAAAAAAAAACATTTCCAGAACTCTGGTTCGGTCCCAAGGTACCACTTGGAACCAAACCCGACTGGACTTCTTCTAATAATGACCCCTATAGTAGGGTGTATGGAAGGTCCGCCCCTAAAAGGGACAATAATATGTATGGTATGTATTATATAATATATAACTAACTGCACAATTAGAAGGTACGGATCTAATTAAAAGAGTCACTGTCAAAACCGGCCCGTTCCCTCCTGAGCAGGCAGCACCGCTGGCATTCAGTTTCCAGGATGAAGCAGCTGTACTTCCGGGTGCAAGAAGTGCCAGCCAATCAGAAGTGCCGCCGACACGTCCAGTGCGCTGACATCAGTCATTTGACATCGGATGTGTCACATGACCAGGAAGGACGGCCTATTTAAACAGGCCTGTGGGTGGTGTCTTCTTGGATTCCTCACTAGCGTTTTCTCATCTTATCCTGATATTCGGACCCTGCTTGGACCTTGACCTCTGATTTTTGGCTGGCGATTTGGCACGTCCTCTTGCTTCTGACTTATGGCTTGGTATTGTTTCTGAATTGCTCTTCTGGTTTTGACCCTTGCATCTGGATTTTGACCCTTTAACACAAGCGAGTTTTCCACGCAGTTGCAATGGGTGATGTGAGCGCATAGCACTGAATCCCGACCCATTAATTTCAATGGGTCTGTGTATATTAGCAGTTTTTTTCACGCATCAGTTCTTTGTTGCGTGAAAAAACGCATGTTCTATATTCTGCGTTTTTCACGCAGCCCTGGCCCCATAGAAGTGAATGGGGCTTTAGTGAAAAATGCATTGCATCCGGAAGTGTGGATGCAATGCATTTTTCACTGATGGTTGCTAAGAGATGTTGTTTGTAAACCTTCAGTTTTTTATCACGTGTGAGAAAAACGCATCAAAATGCATTGCACCTGCGCGGAAAAAAACTGAACAACTGAATGCAATCGCAGAAAAAAACTGACTGAACTTGCTTGCAAAATGGTGCGAGTTTCCCTGAATGCATCCGGACCTAATCCGTCACACTCGTGTAAAAGTGGCCTTATTGGTTCTGACTTTATTATTGGTCTCTCTCGGTTTGACCCAGCTAGCTGGTTCCACTGTGGGTGTTGATCTGTCACTAGGTTCTTTCTTCCTTATAGGCCCCCACAATTATCTAAGAAGGGACTGTCGTCCAGTTGTAGGCTGCTGCCTAGGGCGGATCGTGCAAGGTAGTAGGTTCACTGCTCCCTACCGTGACAGTCACAGAAGGGAAAATGTTCATAACTACTTGATAACTGATCGCATGACCAAAGGGGTCACAGACAATGGGACATATTTATAGTACATGTAATGACTTTTCTCTGTCAGTTGACCTATTGTACATGTAATGATTTTTCTTTGTCAGTAGACCTACATTTATTTCAGCTCTCATAAAGCACATACACCTTGCTGAAATGTCTATATGTTTTTATATCTTCTATATGACATTGCCCAAAAAGATACTGCCTTTAAAGGGAACCTGTCACCGTGAAAATGCAGTGTAATCTGCCAGGAGCATGGTATAGAGCAGGAGGAAGCGAGCAGAATGATATATAGTTTTGTTGGAATAGAGTCAGTGTAACTTGTATTTCATTGATGTAGATTCCTCCTCATTTTGGGCTCTGAAGTGAGGCGGACCTAACCGTTATTGACATCTTACTCTGTATGAACAGTCATAGAGGGAAGCCTGTCAATCACTGATAGGACCACCTCTTTGACTTCAAAGATCAAAATGAGCAGGAACTTGAATGATATATACTGTATATAACAAGATATACTGAATCTTTTCCCATAAAACTACATATCAATCTTCTCAGCTCCTACTGCTCTATAATATGCCGCCTGCAGCTCAGACACCATCTTCAATGTGACAGGTTCCCTTTAAATATGTGTGTGAATATAAGGAAACCATTATGAATAAGAGAAGAGACTGGCATAGTGAAAATAAACTTTATTATATTAAAATGTATTTGCGTTTGTAAACAATGAACACGTTGCAACACCGATCGATGGGCGTCACGTAAAGTCTCCGAACAATTCATGGGAGTTATTACCCCAAACATTTAAACAATTTTACTTCTTTTCTGCTTCAAACATGCAAAATAAATAACATGAACACAGAAAGCATCAAAATGCTGGCCTTGTGGTACAAAATGCTGGTCACGAGTACACTATAATGGCTCTGATATCAGGAGAGGAGCATAACGACAAGGAAGATGGAACAAGATGCTCTCTGAGTGGCTATGTATACGAACTCTGCCTTCAAACCAACACCGTCATTCTCTGCTCAGAGCAGATAGGATTTTTTTGTAAACAAGTAAAAAAAAAACAAAGAAAAACAATAATTAAAATAAGGCAAAGGAACATTCAGCGTTTCCAACATGCACACAACATAACATAACAAAGCTATTTTCCTTGAAAATGGATAAGCGCTATCAAGTCTCTCTGAGGTCTCTAGTTTGGCGTTTGTTCTTTCCTGTACGGGGATGAGCAGTTATAGCAGAAATAATACTTTCTGCAAAACATTTCCCAAGACGTGGCATAAGAGTTAAGGAGAAAACGCAGTGCAAACATTCCTTGCTGTCCTAAGACATGGTCGCTTATCAAGTGCACAAGTGATGAGCCCAGGGAACCAGTTACGTATGGTACATAGCACAGGAAAGCTTACAAAATCCAGGCTTTTGGTTCCCCTTTGTAGTACTTAGTGTTATCAGTGCTTACAGTCTGGTTCCTGTTCTTACAATGAATTCAGACACTATCCATGTACATTCATAGTGATCTCTTGCTGTCACAGACACCAAGAAACTTCTCACAAGCCGTTTAACGATAAATAGTATTTACAAGTGGCAATGCTGGCCAATACCAGACGGGCCAGCAGATGGACACTGACAGACAAAAGCATCCACATTGTGAAGTGGTATTATTGCTGTATGACAGCTTGGACGGGCCAGGCCAAATTTACAAGTTCTTTCCAGAAGACCCCAGCTTTTTTAAAAAATGTCTCCCTTTTGAGAAGAAGCTTTTTTTTTTCTTAGTGGAGGCGATCCCTTGATGCAAATCTACTTGATCTGAATTCTCCTTAAATTCGACTGGTTGCTCATTGGGTTCGTTGGGAATTGAGCTTGGCTGGTCAATGGCTGAATTAAGACTAAACTACAAACAAAAAAGAACAACAAAAAAAAGCAAAAACATAATTAATATATATAAAATTGTGCAGAGGTATTAAATAACCAATGCGGTTACTACATGTATCTACAGACAAAGTTACTTGAGCTAGCTTCAGACTAGCGCTAAAATGATTCTGCAGGATGTTCCGGCAGAGGAACAGCCTGCTGAGTTCATTGCATCTGGTATAGCCGAAAGGGACCGGCAGGCCCCGTTAACTATAATGGGACCCGGCAGGGATCAGGCCCGTTTCTGAGTGGCGAGATTCGGCCGGACAAATACCACTGCAAGCTTCGTTTTTTTGTCCAGCTGAATGGCGGCACGGATGCCGGAAACAGGCCTGATCTCTGCTGGGTACTATTATAATCAATGGGCTCTGGCAGGGAAAGGTAGTATCTGGCAATGCCAAATACAATGAACTCCAGCAGGATTTTCCTACCTTTATCAATATAGTGCTGGTGTGAAACTAACCTTATGTATACTTTTACTGAATGCACTAGTTCTAGGTTGAATTAAATACTGAAAAGAACAGAATAGAAAAATTTTCTATTCCCTTTCTAAAATGTATGTATTAAAAAAAAAAATATAAATGTATGTATTAAAAAAAAATAAAAAAAAATTTCTATATATATATATATATATATATATATATATATATATATATATATACTGAAAAACTGGTGAACCGCACCGCTTGTGAATCGCTTGGTGTGCCTGTGGTGCAGAGAGGGACTTCAACTCTCTGAATACATAAAAGAAAAACAGAATCCACGGCACCACCTTCAGTAGTCTGTGTCTTTATTTCACCAAGGGCAACGTTTCGGTTTTCCCAATGAAACCGTCTTCAAGCCTCATCACTGGCTTGAGGACGGTTTCATTGGGAAAACCAAACGTTGCCCTTGGTGAAATAAAGACACAGACTACTGAAGGTGGTGCCGTGGATTCTGTTTTTCTTATATATATATATATATATATATATATATATATATATATATATATATATATACACATACACACACACATATATACACCCACACGTGGAAATGGGGCAGCACTCTTAATCGTGCGGCGGGTGCCTGTGTTAAAACCCTGATTACAGGTGTGGGTATACACTGAAAAAATCCACGGCACTCCTCTGTAAAACGTGAGAAAATGTGTCCTTTAGTCACACATGTCACAACAGTGTGGCTGCTGGACATGTGTGAATGAAGGACACATTTTTTCACGTTTTACAGAGGAGTGCCGTGGATTTCTTCAGTATATATATATTTATATATATATATTAGACTTGCCAAATTTGAATTACCTTGAATATTCTTCTATACATGACACAAGGAAAAACACAAAAAATTACTGTAATTCTCCAAGCATCATTGCTGAGAAGGGATAAACTGCAAGGTGACACAGGGACCATTCTTCTATCAGTTAGGGATGGGAAAAAACACTTTAGCTTTTTTTTACTCTAACATTTAGTAGGCCTTTACTGGGGGTTGTCTCACAATGGACATTTTTGTGGATAGGTTCTAAATGTCTGATTGCTGGGGCCCCACAATCACTAAAACAGGTCCTGAGTTAACCATTTCTCCTACACAATCACAGTGAGAAGTCTGAATGGAGCAGTGGTCGAGTATCTGCGGTGCTGTTCCATAAAAAGTCTATGGGACTGACAGAGACAGCAGAGTACAACCCATGGCTGTTTCCGACAACCCCATAGACAATGATGATCATCCCATTCCACCTCATCACTGCGGTTGTGCAGTGAGGAGGCACAGGGGATTATGGAACCCCACTCTAGCTTTCTGTGCGAGTCCTGGCGGAGGGGCCCCAGTGATCTGACATTTAAAAGCTATCCTGTGGACAGGTGATCATTGTGGGACAACCCTTTTAAGTACATTTTTTTGTAAGCACTGTGTTACAGTAGTCATTGGGACACTTACAGGAAAACATAGGTGTAACTACATTATCTACAGAAGATATGGGAAAGGAGTGCATAATAGGTTTACTCTACTGGTGCTGGGAAAGACGTTCTCACTTACATGTCTGTCTGTCCCTTTCTGTCTAAATCTATCACTTGGTTCTTCTTCTCAACCTCTGTTGATCCCAAGAATGACACATACAGGCACAGACAAAAAGATAACATCAATTATACTGAAAGCAGCACCATGACATAAAGGACTTGTGCTTGAAATACCATCATAATAACTAATAGTTTATAAAATAGGTTATTCTACTATTAACAGAAGGGTACATTGTGACTACTCCGAGCTGTCCACTTCTCGGCCGACCAGTGTTTTGCTGCATTACATAATCTAACTGATACAAACTGCATTAATCAGAAATAAGCTATTAGAAATTCTCACCTCTTTTTCGCCTTTTTTATGGACTATTCCTGGACATTTTGATTCAGGAGCCTGAGTCTGTGAGACTTCCAAGTAATTGGATGGCACAAATCCCCTTTTACCATTTAATTCCCCCTGTTCAGTTTAAATGGAGGAGTAAAAATTATTAACATTCACGTAAGATTCTCCAAAACTAAAGCTCTGAATCATGTTCAGCGGCTGAAAACGCATGTAGACTTTTTTGAAGGCCACATGGAAGGCCCATTCTATTCAATGGGTGACCATGCAGACTGTGAAAAAAAGCCAAGTTAACAATCTAACTAGTCAGAGAGGACACCCCCCCCCCATAATATTTGGAACCATTCACGCCTTTTTGTGTATGTTTCGCTGTCAACAAACTGGCAAAGTAAGGCATACACTTCAGAGAGCTCAGCTAAGCTATTCCACTGGACTCCCTTTACTCTGCGTACTTATAGTGTGCATGTGGGGTCCAATTTAGTTTTTTTACTACTCACATTTCAATAGCCATACGAGGGATTATTTCTGCGGGGTAAGTTTTATTAAATTTTTTTTAACACAATTTACATTTTTTTTGGCACAATTCAATTTACCATGTCTTGTATTAGAAAAATAAGGGAAAAAATTCTTTGTGTAGTAAAACTAAAAAAAAAAAACTAAAAAAAAAAAAAAAAACGCCAACAAGGTTTTTAAGGGTTTTGATATTAAGGCTTTCACTATGCAATAAAAATGACATGACGTCCTTATTCTGGGGGTCAATGCCATTACAGCAATACTAAATTTTTAAACAGTTTTTATTTTGTTTTAGTACTTAAAAAAAAAAAAAAATGAACTTTTTAAAATTTTCATCTGCAGAACTGTGTGAGGGCTTGTTTTTTTTGCTGGACGAACTGTACTGGCACCATTTTTGGGGTATGTAAGACTTTTTGATCATTTTATATATAATTCTTTTTGGGGGACAAGGTGACCAAAAATTAGCTTTTAATTTTTTTTATCCATTACACTGCACAGAAAAAATATTTTTATATTTTAATAGTTCAGACAATTTCAGACTCTGCAATACCTACCAGTATTTTTTTTTTTACATAAATCACATTTAGCCCCTTAGAGGGCTGGAACCTGAAATCTTCTGAACACTTGTTCTCTAGACCATGATGGAAAACTATTATGGTCAATGGCAGTGGTCAACAACTTTCAGCATTCCAGCTGCTGTGATACTACAACACCCAGCATGCACACTTGCTCAGCATTTTTGGGAAATGTAGTTTTAGAACAGTTAATGTGTGGCAGGTCGTTGCTCTCTGGTCTTTAGGGTTCCGACACTCTGCTTGTTGAGCCATGCCTCATGCATGACTTAACAGGCAGGTAGCCATGACATCCCTGAGAACCTTCAGCAAACCCCAGACTCTCATGGTAACCGATCAGAGCCCCGCAATTTCACTGTGACGGCTCAGATCGCAAGGGAGCCGTGCCCGCAAGGTAGCCGAGAGTGCATGTGTATAATTTGGGGAGGGGGAGTGGATGGAGGAAAAGCTGTCTGTTGGTTAAGCTTTCTTCCAACAGCTACTTAAATGTATGATCACCTTTAGGGATGAGCGAATTTCATAATTTGAAATGGGGGTGGGCGATATGGCCTAAAATCTATATTGCGATATAATTTGAAGCATGTGTGATATGCAATATATATCGCGATATATTATTTTCTATATTTGGGGGGGTTGTGAGGGTTAAACTTTTTTTTTTACTTTTTATTTAATAACTATTAGCCTCCTTAGGGGCTAGAACCCTTGTCATATTCATCCTGATACAGCTCTATTAGAGTGAATAGTACACACGGCAGCAGGGAGCTTACCATGGCAGCCAGGACTTAAGTAGCATCCTGGCTGCCATGGTAACCGATCAGAAGCTGCCACTGCACCACCAATGGGCGAGGAGGGGGGGAACCTGTGGCCACTGCCACCAATGATTTAATTGTGTGGAGGGGGCGCAATTAATATAATACTTAGAAGAGGGGGAGGAGAAGGGGAGGGGCTGTGGCCACTGCACCACTACTGAATACTAGAGGACCTTTAATGGATCAGGACTTTATTAGGGACATGTAGGGCATATATGGGGGATGTCCCTGCACTTACTATTATATCTGTGCGGGGCTCCGTTCGCCCGCTCTGGCCTCCTTTACATTCTCTTGTCAGAACAACAGGGAGGAGACATCAGCTTCTCTCCCTGGGCGTTCCTTCTCCCTGGCTGTGACGCTCTGTGATTGGACAGCACTACAACCAAGAGGGGTGGGGGGGGTCAGAGCGAACGAACGGAGCCCTGCACAGATATAATAGTAAGTGCAGGGACATACCCCATATATGCCCTACATGTCCCGCTACTTAGGCATAGAGGACCTTTCATGGGTCAGGCCTTTATTACCTGAATACAAACGTAGCCTGCAATGTTCGGCACCTGAAGGGTTAACTGAAGCGGATTGCAGCGTGCAGTCATAGAGGCCGGGTATGGGATATAGCCAGCACCTGCAGGCTACGTTTGTATTCAGGCATTCATTGGTGGTGCAGTGGCCACAGTCCCTCCCTCCTCCTCCTACTCTTTTTACTTATTGGTGGCCAGCGGCAGCCGCACACAGTGGGGAGGGAGGGACTACCTCCTTCTCCACTGTGCCGGCTCAGGAGAACATGGTGTGCGCCGAGAGCAGTACACACCATGTTCTACCGTGATATAGCAATATAAACGAAATCTCTATCGCTGGCCAAATTTATATTGTTTGTATAGCATCGTCTATATCGCCCACTCCTATGTTGAAATTAGTTTTCGCTTGTGGTATTTACTGAATTGCGTTATGGATTCCATTACCACAGACCATAACGCAAGTCTATGACGGAATGCAAAACGGAAACGGGACGAATCCGTTATGCAGCCCATAGACTTCTATTATGATGGAATAAATAACTGAAAGCCTCTAAAGGCATTCCGCTATGCATTCCGTCATGGAATTCCATTAAGGTCCGTGGTAACTGAATCCATAACGCAATTCAGTAAATACCACAACATGAAGCGAAAACGAATTTCAAAATATGAAATTTGCTCATCCCTAATCACCTTAACCAGTTGTGGACCACCCTTAGACTATATACTGTAAATCCTCTGTAAGGACTTTCGTGACTTAGATTGTGCAGCTGCAGTAGTAGGGAGAGGGCTGTCAGTGACAGCTGGGCTCTGCACGGAGAAGGTATAGATGTTTTTTTCACCCTCCCTCTCCATAGCCATCAATGAACCCGTTATATATAGATCGAGCAGTGGGTTTTTTATATTGATTTTGCAGTTAGGGTTTAGAGAGTGCTATTATGGTTCCTGATAATTGCCTGCTGTGTTAGCTCGTGTAAAGGGGCCTTTTGTTCTTTACTGGGGTTGTCTCACTTCAGCAAATAGCATTCATCATGTAGAGCAAGTTAATACAAGGTACTTACTAATGTATAGTGATTGTTTATATTGCTTCCTTTGCTGGTTAGATACATTTTTCCATCATATTATAAACTGCTCGTTTCCATGGTTATGACCACACTGCGATCCAGCAGTGGTGGTCGTGCTTGCAAACTATTGGGAAAAAGCGCGGGCCTCTCTGGTGGCTGGTAGTGAAGAGCAAATCGACTTTGGATGAAACCTCCAAAGTCGATTCGCATAATACTTTGTTGGAATACTGGACGGAGCGAGTGCTCAGTACAGTATTAGAATGTATTGGCTCAGACGAGCTGAAGGTATTACTTTGTGAAGTCTTGCGAGTAATAACTTCGGCTCATCAGAGCCAATACATTCTAATACTGTCTGGAGCGCTCGCTCTGCACAGTATTCAAACAAAGTATTATGCGAATCGACTTCGGAGGTTTCATCTGAAGTCTATTCAGTCATCCCTAGTGGCTGGAACTGCGGGAGTGTGCATAGTCCAGCACTTTTTTCTATAGTGTGCAAGCACGACCACCGCTGCTGGATTGCAGAGTGGTCGTAATCATGGGAACGAGCAGTGTATAATGTGATGGAAAAATGAATCTAGCCAGCAAAGGTGGCAATATGGACAATCACAATACACTAGTAATTACCTTGTATTAATTTTCTCGACATTGAAAATTCCATTTGCCAAGGCGAGACAACCCCTTTAAGTATAAGTATCTTTCTTCTGTCACAATCATCTAAACATGCATGTGGTCTGTGTGTTTTCTGGTTCTAAAATGATGCTTACAACATACATTTTAGCCACACAAATTACAACAGACACTTTCCAAGTCTTGTATAAGTTCTAATATACAGAATATAGCTCACGTAATAAAATCCATCTTCATCCATTGGTCCATATATTGTGATGACATCTCCCGCAATAAAGCTTAGCTCTGCCTGATAGAAAGTGAAACATAAGAAAACATTAAACTATCCATACAATTTTCTAGATTTCATATTTCAAAAGTACAGTATCTGATCCACATATGGAATAAACCACTGTGAATCTCTAGGCCCTAATGTAGTACTCTTCCACGACAAACTGAAATAGCCTTTCAACATTAACCACTTCCAGACCATTTGCCCCACTTAACCTCCCCTCTGAACAAGCCTGATTTTGCAAATATGACATGTGTCACTATGTGGAAATAACCTTGGAATGCTTTTACTTATCCAAGCCTCTTTTCTCGTGACACATTGTACTTCATGTTAGTTGCAAATTTGATCCAATATATTTTACCTTTATTTATTTAATCAATCCCAAATTCATAAAAAAAATAGCAAATTTCAAAATTTGAATTTCTCAACTTTTTAGGAGAGATAGTTATAGTGACACAAAATAGTTAGTCATTAACATTCCCCACATTACTTATTGTCGGCATAATTCTGCATAAGGATGTTAGAAGGCTTAGAAGTTTATAAACAATTTGTCAAATTTTAAAAATAACATTTCTGAAATAGACAGTTTAAAGGGGCTATCCTGGAATTAATATTGATAACCTATCCTCTTTATAGGTCATCAATATCAGATTGGCAAGGGACCGACACCTGGGACCCCCCAGGTCAACTATTAGAAGAGGCCAGGCACTCTGTAAGCACCATGGCCTGTTCCCAGGCCATGTGGCAACACCGTATATCGGTCGTATGGCCTAGTTGCAGTTCCTTGAATGGGGCTGAGCTGCAATACCAAGCACGTCTGCTATTTGATGTATAGCGCTGTACTTGGTTAGTGCCCAGGAGGCTGCCACAGCTTCTAAAAACAGCTGATTGGTGGGGAGCTGGAACTCAGACCTCCGACAATGCGATAATGATGACCTATCTTCCGGATAGGTTATCAATGTTATTTCCCAGATAACCCCTTTAAGGATTAATTCCGTTCTGAAGTCACTTTAAGGAGCTTACATAATAGAAACCACCCATAAATGACTATTTTAGAAACTACACCCTCAAATTATTCAAAGCTGATTTTAGAAACTTTGTTAACCCTTAGGTACTAAAGCCAAGTGGAGGTGAAAAAATGTCATTTTGTTTGTGCAAAATTTCCATTTTAATCCCTTTTTCCTGTAACAGAGCAAGGGTAAACAAAATAAACCTCAATATTAATTACCCTAAACCTGCAGTTCAGAAACACCCCACATGTGGTTGTAAACTGATGTATAGGCATATGCCAGGGTTCAAAAGGGAAGAGTACCATATGGTTTTTGGAGGGCAGATTTTGGTAGAATGGTTTCCAGGGGCCATGCTGTATTTGAAGAGACCCCAATGTATGTCTAAAGTAAAAAAAAACAACCCAAAAAGTGACATTTTGGAAAATACAACCCTCAAAGAATTTATCGAGGGGCACAGTGAGTGCTTTGACCCCACAGGAGATTCAAAGAATTAAAAAAAAACTTGGCTGTGAAAATGAAAAATAGCCTTTCACAAGGGGGTAACAGGAGAAAATGCACCCCACATTTGTTACCCATTTCTTCCCCTGAATATGGCAACGCAGCATGTGTGCTTGTAGATACAGCAGGACTCAGAAGGGAAGGAGCGGCTTCTGCATTTTCTAACATGGAATTTGCAGAAATGGTTTTTAAAAGCATTTTTTATTCACTGAGCTGTGTGAGGGCTCTTCTTGCAGGACAAGCTGTAGTTTTCATTTGGCTTTTTGATCGCTTTTCATCTAGTTTTTATGTGAGCTGGACAAAAATTGCAATTCTATCGGTGCTTTTTATTTTTCGGGATTTATACAATTATACCAATGTATATCGTTTTTTAATATTTTAGTATTTTCACATCATGAAATCCCTTTTTATTAAAAATGCGTTGTATTTTGTATTACCATATACTAAAATCCATAACATTTTTATTTTTCTGCCAATGTAGGTGAAGAAAAACTGAAGGATAACACACATTATAGAACATGCTGCAATTTTTCCTGAACACAAAATGATGTGTGAAAAACTGGATGAAAAACTCTAGTGTGAATAAGCCTTTGCTATAAAAGATCAGATTCTGCCATTCCACAAGATAGATGTGTAATTTGGCCACATATTGTCCATAAAGCTCTGTTAAGCAGAGTATCTCTCACTTGAGAACTTTTACAGTATATGTGTTATACATTATTCTTCAGCCCTCATTATCTAAGTTTTCTCTTTCGAACCTTCCTTATATAACCTGGCTATAGATGATTTTTAACAACTAACGTTGATGTTCATTAATATATTTTGAGCCAAACCTCCCTATTTATCTGACAAATGCCCATTTCTGGAGCCACAGTATGTGAGCAGGTGTCCCATTGCCATATCCCATGCAGACATGTTGGCACATCATTGTACTATCCCTATGCAGGCATGGATGTGCAGGAATGTAACCCTAGGTGATCTGCTTGATTAATTGCACCACCACAAACACAACGTACCTCAACATCAAGGTTGGGAGAACTTTCTTTTGGATTATAATCAAATATAGCCACCATTGACATGGAGTTGCTCAGATCAGATCTACTGGTCTTTAGCCGTATCCCTAATGGTAACAGACAAATTCAGAAATTATTATTTGGCAAAGAAAAAACAAAAACAAAAAAAACAAAACATAAAATTACACACCCAAAATATGTATATTGCAAATGATTTATTTAGGAACCTAATTTCACCTGCACTAAATGTTCTTAGATTGTGTAGATGTAATGCAAAGGTGCAAAAAAACGCACAATTTATTGGTTTTTGTGCTCTCTGGTCCCTAGTATTTCTGCACACAAAGTTACAATATATCTCTCCTTGGATAAAGCAATCGGTTCTTATACAGGATACTATAGCAGCATGGAGAATCCTTCAGAGGATGTCTAAATTATCCTATAGGGTCTTGAAACCCCTCCCGTTGCAGGATCATCTAGAATTCCCACAGGAACGCACTAATACATTGTTTGGGGAGTGGAAATCCAAGTGTATCGCTATGGTTAAACACATCCTACACGATTCCGAGTCGAGGTAGCTTTCTAGAAAAGCCTTGATCGCTAAATATTCTTTAAAGGGAACCTGTCATCAACTTTATGCTGACCTCACTGAGGGCAGCATAAAATAATGACAGAAATGCTGATTTCAGCGGTGTGTCACTCATGAGCTAAAAGTAAGTGGTGGCCGAGAACCAGCATCATAATCATTACAGCCCAGGCCTTGAAAACAGTCAAATCTACTTGAGAATGTTATAGTTATCCATAATCTCCTGCTCTCCCCGCACATCTGCTGATGATTGGCAGTTCTCTCCTAGAGAGAAAGGGAGAAAACTAGGTAGAAGCCTGTCAGTCATCAGCAGGTGGGCAGGAGAGCAGGAATTCATGAATAACCAGGACTCTTCTCAGGTGGCCGTGACTCTTTTTCAGGCCCAGTGTGCAATGATTGTAATGTTGGTTCTCAGCAACCACTTACTTTTAACTTTTAAATGACAGACCAGTTCCCTTTAAAGGGGTTGTCCGAGAAAAAAAAAATATAGCACTGTAAATCTGATGGTCAGCAATATATAAATAAGCGAAGCAAGTTTTAGGCAAAAAAAAAATCTATTTTCTAATTTCTCTGGTTCTCTTCTGCCCCTTTGTTTACCTGCAGTAACAACAATCTCTGCCCCTCCCCCTGCTCTGCTAAGGGAGTGAATACAAGTGCTGCCCTGAGTGACATGTCTGTCTGCTGGGAGACTCAGCAGCATGTTGTATGTGTAGAACTACAAGTCCTAGCTGTATAATGACACTGCTAAGGCCGCTTTCACACTAGTGTTGTGAGGATCCAGCGGGCACTTCCATCGCCGGAAATGCCCGCCGGTTCCGTCACAACGCAACACACCTGAAAGCATTTGAAGACTGATCAGTCTTTAAAATGCTTTCAGTGTTACCGTGGCAGCCAGGACGCTACTAAAGTCCCGGCTGCCATGGAAAAGTAGTGGGGAGCAGTGGAGAAGCTACTTACCGTCCGTGCGGCTCCCGGGGCGCTCTACAATGACCTTATAGCGCCCCTACGTCGCATGGATTACATAATCCATGCAACGTAGGGGTGCTGTGATGTCATTGTGGAGCGCACCAGGAGCCGCACGGACGGTAAGTAGCTTCTCCCTTGGCTCCCCACTACTTTTTCATGGCAGCCGGGACTTTAGTAGCGGGACGTTTAGCTTAAAGTCGGATCCGGATTAATGCTTTTCAATGGGCATTAATTCCGGATCCGTCCTTGTGGCATGCCTTCAGTTTTTTTGGCCGGAGGAAAATCCGCAGAATGCTGCAGATTTTTCAATGGCAAAAAAACGTTTGAATACTGAACTGAAGACATCCTGAAAAGATTTCTTTCCATTCCGAATGCATTGGGATAATCCTGATCAGTATCTTTCAGTCTTAGAGCCCCGAGGATGGAACTCTAGGACGGAAAGGAACAACGCAAGTGTGAAAGAGGCCTAAGGGAGCGAATACAAGAGCTGCCCTGAGTGCTGGGAGACTCAGCAGCATGTTGTATGTGTAGAACTACAAGTCCTAGCTGTACAATGACACTGCTAATACACACAGGATCTTCCCCCTACCTGCAATGCTCTGCAGAACTTCTCTTTCAGCTCCTGTGCCCAGCATTTGTCTTCTCACTGCCTGCAGCTACACAGTAAACACTTCAGCCCTGAGTCTGTGCAGCTGAAGGGGTTAAGAATCCTGGGAGAGAGCAATAAGTAGCAGCCGGCAGTGAAAGGGGGGGCGTGGCCAGCACAGTGACATCTTGTGTACAGGCTTGTGCACAAACATTATCAGAGCAGGGAGAGAAGCTCACATCACAGGTCATGTGACCCTCAGTAAAATCTGAGAAACCAGCCACTAGAGATAACGTGAGTTAATTGGAAAGCTGTTACATTTGCCTACTTAGGAACATACAAAGAACAAAAAATTTACTCGGACAACCCCTTTAACCGCTTCAGCCCCCCTAGCTTAAACACCCTTAATGACCAGGCCACTTTTTACATTTCTGCACTACACTACTTTCACCGTTTATTGCTCCGTCATGCAACTTACCACCCAAATGAATTTTACCTCCTTTTCTTCTCACTAATAGAGCTTTCATTTGGTGGTATTTCATTGCTGCTGACATTTTTACTTTTTTTGCTATTAATCAAAAATTACCGAAATTTTTGCAAAAAAATGATATTTTTCACTTTCTGTTGTAAATTTTTTTTAAAAAAACTACATTTCTATATAAATTTTTCTCTAAATTTATTGTTCTACATGTCTTTGATAAAAAAAAGTCCAATAAGTGTACATTTATTGGTTTGGGTAAAAGTTATAGCGTTTACAAACTATGGTGCAAAAAAGTGAATTTCGGCATTTTGAAGCAGCTCTGACTTTCTGAGCACCTGTCATGTTTCTTCAGGTGCTAGAATGCCAGGATAGTATAAATACCCCCCAAATCACACCATTTTAGAAAGAGGACACCCCAAAGTATTCACGGAGGGGCATGGTGAGTTCATGTATCATTTCATTTTTTTTCACAAGTTAGCGGAAAATGACACTTTCTGAGAAAAAAAAAAAAAAAAAGTTTCAATTTCTGCTAACTTCTGGCAAAAAAAAAAAAAAATCTCCCACAAACTCACTATGCCCCTCAGTGAATACCTTGGGGTGTCTACTTTCCGAAATGGGGTCATTTGTGGGGTGTGTTTACTGTTCTGGCATTTTGGGCGGGGCTAAATTGTGAGCCGCCATGTAAAACCTAAAGGTACTCGTTGGAATTTGGGTCCCTTTGTGCACCCAGGCTGCAAAAAAGTGTTACTCATGTGGTATCGCCGTACTCAGGAGAAGTAGGGCAATGTGTTTTGGGGTGTATTTTTACATATACCCATGTTGGGTGAGAGAAATATCTCTGTAAATTGTCAACTTTGTATAAAATTTTTTAAAAGTTGTCGTTTACAGAGATATTTTTCACACAAAGTATGGGTATATATAAAAATACACCCCAAAACACATTGCCCTACTCTCCTGAGTACGGCGATACCACATGTGTGCCACTTTTTGCAGCCAAGATCGCAAGGGGCCCTAAACCAATGAGTACCTTTAGGATTTCACAGGGCATTTTTACGCATTTGGATTCCAGACTTCTTCTCACGCTTTAGGGGCCCTAAAATGCCAGGACAGTATAAATACCCCACATGTGACCCCATTTTGGAAAGAAGACACCCCAAGGTATTCTGTGAGGGGTATGGTGAGTTCATGTAAAATTTTATTTTTTGTCACAAGTTAGTGGAATATGAGACTTTGTAAAAAACAAAATTAAAAAAAAAAACAAAAAACAATTTCCGCTGACTTGTGCCAAAAAATAAAAATTCTGTGGACTCACCATGCCCCTCACGGAATACCTTGGGGTGTCTTCTTTCCAAAATGGGGTCACATGTGGGTTATTTATACTCACCTGGCATTTTAGGGGCCCCTAAAGTGTGAGAATCCAAATGCATAAAAATGGCCTGTGAAATCCTAAAGATACTCATTGGTTTTAGGGCCCCTTTGCGCATCTTGGCTGCAAAAAAGTGTCACTCATGTGGTATCGCCGTACTCAGGAGAAGTAGGGCAATGTGTTTTGGGGTGTATTTTTACATATACCCATACTGTGTGTGAGAAATATCGCTGTAAACGACAACTTTTACATTTTTTATTCAAAGTTGTCAATTTACAGAGATATTTCTCTCACCCAGCATGGGTATATGTAAAAATACACCCAAAACACATTGCCCTACTTCTCTGAGTACGGCGATACCACATGAGTGACACTTTTTGCAGCCAAGATGCGCAAAGGGCCCTAAAACCAATGAGTACCTTTTAGGAGGGCATTTTTACGCATTTTTCTTCTCACGCTTTAGGGCCCCTAAAATGCCAGGGCAGTAGAAATACCCACATGTGACCCCATTTTAGAGAAGACACCCCAAGGTATTCCATGAGGGCATGGCGAGTTCATAGAAGATTTTTTTGGCACAAGTTAGTGGAAATTGATTTTTATTGTTTTTCTCACAAAGTCTCCCTTTCCGCTAACTTTTGACAAAAAGTTTAATTTTTCATGGACTCATTATGCCCCTCAGCGAATACCTTGGGGTGTCTTCTTTCCAAAATGGGGTCACATGTGGGGTATTTTTACTGCCCTGGCATTTTAGGGGCCCTAAAGCGTGAGAAGAAAATGCGTAAAATGCCCTCCTAAAGGTACTCGTTGAATTTGGGCCCTTTGCGCATCTTGGCTGCAAAAAGTGTAACACATGTGGCATCGCCGTACTCAGGAGAAGTAGGGCAATGTGTTTTGGGGTGTATTTTTACATATACCCATGCTGGGTGAGAGAAATATCTCTGTAAATTGGCAACTTTGAATAAAAAAATTTAAAAAGTTGTCGTTTACAGCGATATTTCTCACACCCAGCATGGGTATATGTAAAAATACACCCCAAACACATTGCCCCACTTCTCCTGAGTATGGCGATACCACATGAGTGACACTTTTTGCAGCCAAGATGCGCAAGGGCCCAAATTCCAACGAGTACCTTCTAGGAGGGCATTTTTACGCATTTTGCTTCTCACGCTTTAGGGCCCCTAAAATGCCAGGGCAGTATAAATACCCCACATGTGACCCCATTGTGGAAAGAAGACACCCCAAGGTATTCTGTGAGGGGTATGGCGAGTTCACAGAAAAAAAAAAATTGACACAAGTTAGCGGAAATTGATTTTTTTTTTTTTTTACAGTCTCATATTCCACTAACTTGTGACAAAAATAAAATTTTGCATGAACTCACCATACCCCTCACGGAATACCTTGGGGTGTCTTCTTTCTAAAATGGGGTCACATGTGGGGTTTTGTACTGCCCTGGCATTTGAAGGTCTCCGCAATCATTACACGTATGGCCAGCATTAGGAGTTTCTGCGATTCTCCGTATATTGAGCATACGGGTAATGAGATTTTTTTCCGTTCAGCCTCTGCGCTGAAAAAAAAATGAACGGCACTGATTTTTTCATTCGCATCGGTCAATGTGGATGAAAAAATCTCTGCCAAAATCAGTGACTGCGGTGCGGTGGGCTGGGCGCTAGCTACCTAACAAGTAACTAACTAACTGGCGGTGATAAGGGACCCTTATGCCCCATTCACACGTCCGCAATTCTGTTTGCGGAACGGAATTGCGGACCCATTCATTTCTATGGGGACAGACTTTGTCCCGCTCGGATCCGGAATTACGGATCCGCGCTCGGGTCTGCACTTCCGTTCCGCAAAAATATAGAACATGTCCTATTCTTGTCCGCAATTGCGGACAAGAAAAAGCATTTTCTATATAGTTCTGGCAATGTGCGGATCTGCAAAATGCAGAAAGCACATTGCCGGTGTCCGTGTTTTGAGGATCTGTGGATCCGCGGATCAGATCCGCGGATCCACGGATCCGCAAAACACATATGGACGTCTGAATGGAGCCTTACAAGGGGTTTGATCAATGGCAGGGGGGTGATCAGGGGGTCTAGATTGGGTGATCAAGGGGTTAATTGGTGAGGGGGGGTGGGGGGGGGGGGTTAGTGTAGTGTTTGGTGCACTTTTACATAGTTACCTGGTCTTCTGGTGGTCGATCCCAGCAAATGGGACCACCAGAGGACCAGGTAGCAGGTATATCAGACGCTGTTCACAAAACAGCGTCTGATATACTTGTTTGATGCGATTTATATCGCATCTACAGCCTGCCAGCGATTGATCATCGCTGGCAGGCTGTAGTACAACTCTTCAGACGCCAGACGCTGTGAACGCGCGCGCGTTCACAGGAAGTCTCGCGTCTCGCGAGATGACGCGCCGCCGTGTCTGATCAGAAGAACAGGACCGACCGCAGGACGCAATCCTGCGTACGGCGGTCCTGAAGAAGTTAAAGGGGTTATCCAATACTATATAAATGTCCCCCATATGACGGGCCCCTCACAGTAAATATACTTACCCCGCTCCGCTCCTGGTCCCTGCAACGCTACTGCTTCTCCTCCCCGTGCTCAGATAAAAAAAAACATCTGGTGTCGGTGGGAGCAGCCAATAGCAGGAGGTGACAGGGACGAGCCTCCCTAGCGTTACCCTTAATGCTAGGGAGGCTCGTCCCCGTCTGCCATTGGATGTTCCCCCCAACACCGGATGTTTTCATCGGGGAGAAGCAGCAGTGGCGGTGCGGGGTAAGTATATTCACTGTGAGGGGCCTGGCATATGAGGGACATTTTTATAGTATTGAATAACCCCTTTAAGCCCTTTTCAGATTATACAGCATGACCAGGTCAAAGCTGCTGCCTTTATGTCGGCTTTACGAGAGGTGGACAGGGAGTTGTTTCCGAATACTTTGGAAAAAATATTCTAATTGGGGGGGTGCAATTTATTTTCAGATGAGACAGGAGAAGGCCCTACTTAATAGATCCCCATGTTTCTCTAGCTGGTCCACCCAACCGAATGATACAGAGTTAGATTTCAAAATCAAGAGGGGTTGACAGCTTGTATGTAGAAATCTGATAAATGAGACATGAAGGAATACCCAACTTAGAATCATCCATACAGACATTTATGGGTTTTATTTACCACCACACCCTGTCAAGCTGGATAGGTTGACCAACTTAATGTGCAGAGGCCAAAACTGATTTATTTCATGGTCTGCGGCTGTGTCCGAAGATTAGAGTTATGGGAGGGGGTCACCAAGATGTTTAATGATATGTGGGGTTGGAGGATTTACCTGACAAATGTTTATACTACCTATTAGGCTGGGTTTACTTCACGTTTTTGCCATTCATTTAACGTATACAAAAAAACATGTTAAACATATGTTAACGGATGCCTCAGACAGATACCATACAGTGGCATCTGTTCACCACAGAGTTTCATTGTAAAAAATAAACGTATACGTATTTTACCAGACTCTGCAGGATACAAAAGTGTGGTTTACTGCGCTTTTGTATCTTTTTAAAAAAAAATGTATCCGTTAAACGAATAGCAAAAATGTGATGTGAACCCACCACTTTCTATAGGCCTATGTTTTCGGATATTGTTTGTGTTATTGTTGAGGGCCTGTGTACCTTGGTTTTGTCAATATAATTAGAAAATCAATAAACTTTTAAAAAAAAAACGAAAAAAAAAAAAAACATGGTCTATTGCAGAACGCCTTACATTTACTCAAAAATCGTTTAGTTTAGGGACAACCATGGTCAAAGTCTCTGTTGCAACCTGCTGATGACACTCTAAGCTCAGTGGCCACTTACATCTGAGAACATCCTGCTTGAAGCCTCGCAATGGCGAGTACTGTTGACCATTTGTTAGGTGTTGTCTTGGTTTCATGTTGTCAAAATGTGAACAGCATGATGAGGAGGACTGTTTAACTACCAATTCTAAGTGAACCAGGAAATTTATTGGGCGATTCATGGAACAAACACCCGTTGTGAATTTTGCAGTTCAACTCCTTGTTAGAGAAAAGCAAGTTGTGCAAAAAGTACTAAAACATTGAACAGCTGGACACGTGCAATTAAAAAGTTTAGAGAAGGTCACATTAAATTCATATCTGCTTGTATGACTAGCTAGTACAGTCAGTGGCACATCCGTTTGGTGCATTTTTTTTCTGTGATTTATACATTTATATATTTTCATCCGCACAATTCTCCGTTTTGTGTAGGATGCCTTTGCGGTGCATGTGGTCCGCGCCAGCATCCTCCATTGTACGCATTTTTTGCTGGGGATGGTCGTTTGCTGCGGTCCACATGCGGTGGGACTGCTCCCCCAATGAGAAACACGCTACAGTGTTTGGGGTCTGAGCATTTCCCCCATATTGGCCACTATATTTCTGTGCAATTCTCAGCCTGTGTAAGGGGCCCTTAAAGGGGCTGTCTCACTTCAGTAAGTGGCATTTATCATGTAGAGAAAGTTAATACAAGGCACTTCCTAATGTATTGTGATTGTCCATATTGCCTCCTTTGCTGTCTGGATTCATTTTTCCATCACATTATACACTGCTCATTTCCATGGTTACGACCACCCTGTAATCCATCAGCAGTGGTCGTGCTTGCACACTATAGTTAAAAGCACTAGCCTATGTGTTCTAACACGGTCCCGGCCACCAGCGAGGCCGATGCTTTTTTCAATAATGTGCAAGCACGGCCACCGCTGATAGATTGTAGGCTGGTTGTAACCATGGAAATGAGCAGTGTATAATGTGATGGAAAAATGAATCCAGCCAGCAAAGGAAGCAATATGGACAATCACAATACATTAGTAAGTGTCTTGTATTAACTTTCTCTACATGATAAATGCCACTTGCTGAAGAGAGACAAGCAGTCTAAGGCCACACGAAGCGGCTGTGGTGTGGTTGGGATGAACTAATTAGAACCACATTGTTTATTCGGTCTTCATTGTTAAAGGCTGTGCAGTTTTGTAGGATACAGCATAGTCATTAACAATGAAAAAAGAGTAAATAATGCACTTCTAACTAGGGGTTGCACGGGGTATCGAATTATCGATACTTTTGTACCGGTATCGATTTGATACAGGGATGTGCCCTTTACCGATACTAGGCTGCGCTACTACGCAGCCTAGTATCAGAGAACACAGAGCGCTCTGCTCTCAGCACGTGCCATGTTCCCTCGTCAGCACAGGGGAGAAGGAGTCTCTCCCTCCACCCCGTGCCGCCACTGCCACGTGAGAGGGGAGGAGAGGCTGTGGCCACTGCGCCACCAAGGAAGATAACTAAACCATTAATACAAATACAGGAGGCAGGTGGTGGCGGCAGAATCACATAGCCGACACCCGACCTCTGGGACAGGGAGCTGCGATCCGCGGCAACACCTGAGGGGTTAACTGCCACGGATTGCAGCTCAGTCATAAAGGTTGGCTGTCAGCGATGTGATTCTGCAGCCGGCACCCGCCTTCTGTATTTGTATTAATGGTTTATTTATCTTCATTGGTGGTGCAGTGCGCCCCCCCCCCACCACCTCAGTATTAAATCATTGGTGGCGCAGTGGCCATAGGGTACCCTCCCCCCCTCTTCATTAGTGATGCAGTGGCAGTTTCGATCGGGACACCAGCAGTGAAATCCTGGGGCTCTGATCGGTTACCATGGCAGCCAGGACGCTACTGAAGCCTTGGCTGCCATGGTAAGCTCCCTGCTGCTGTGTGCATAAAGCACAGGGCAGCAGGTAGAGGGTAAGATCCTATGCACCCTAATAGATCTCAATTATTGTGATTAGGACAAGAGATCAAAAGATCCCAGGTTCTAGCCCCTAAGGGGGGAAATAGTTATTAAATAAAAAGTTAAAAAAAAATAAAAATAACCCCCCCACCACCAAAATATTAAGTATAAATCACCCTCTTTATCAATCTTACATATAAAGTATATAAAGAATAAATAAACAAACATACTACATATCGCCATGTCCGAAAAGTCTATTAACTATTAAGATATAAAAAAAAAAAAAATATCTCCTATGCGGTGAAAGCCGTAACAGCCGTAACATTTTTAGTCACCTTGTCCCCCCGAAAAATAGAATAGGACTGTTCGATTATGTGCCGGACGTCCCATAAAATGTGAAATGCACGCAGCTTTTTTTGCGGTTTATATTTTTTTTTTGAGTGGTATCGAATCGTATCAAGTATCACAATACTTTTTTTTATGGTATCGAAATTGAATCAAAATTTTGGTATTGTGACAACCCTACTTCTAACTAGTCATAATGATGATGCTATAGGTTCTATGGCCCCGTGGCACTCAGCCACAGCACAGCTGCTTTGTATGGGTGCACTAGAAAGCTGCTGGGTATTTTGTAGTTTGACTGCTATTTACCTGAAGCATTATTCTCTTTCGGAGCAGAGGAACGTTGCACTGAGAAAATAAAGAGGAAAAAAAGGCAGTGAACTTGTTGTTAGGTGAAATATGACCAATAATAGAGAAAGTGTCCCTATATCAGGTCTTCTTGAATTTAGAGCATGCTTTAGTATTCTGACATAGAGCTATGTGGGATATATCCACTTATCACGCTAACAGGTTCTCTGTCACGAATAGCTATTCCATTACATCTGATGCCCACTATAAAGCCCATTTATACAGCTATATTTGTATTTTTTTGAATACAGAGAGGCAGGGATTACACTGCACACAAAGGTAGTCGATGGGTGCTCTATTAGGCTGGGAACCCTGAACCCCAACCGTAATTGGCAAAATTGGTAAAAGAAAATATAGGCACACCACCTTCTGGAAGAATATGTCAGCACACCTTAAGTGTAAAACAACTTCACTAATTTAATTACATACAATAAAAAGTAAGATACAATATAAAATAATATATACTATTGATGATTAGATGAACAATAGTCTGCTCACATAACGTGGTGATTGTTCATCCTCATCATGCCCTAAATACTTTGCTCATAAGAAGTTTGAAAGACCAATAATTGATAATCGGGATATACAATAAATATATAATAAATCTTAGCAGGTCCACAATTCATATATCAACTAATATCAATCACAGTTCATGATTAAAATGCATCAACACGAATGGAGTACATGATCAAAAAATATCATCAAAAAATGCAAAGATCAGAGTCCATGATTAGGGTACATATAGCACAATTGTAGAAATGATATCCAATCCATACACTTCATTATCAGTACTTTGTAGCTTATATCCCGCAGGTGAATACTCTGATTTTTGTGCTAAACGTGGTGCTAAGTCTTTACAAATAGCGCAATACATTGGTAACAATCTGCCAGTAGCGTTAGTACTAGTACTACAAGTACAAGTATTTGTAACGTCACATGTAGCGTTCACGCTGAAGAAGCGCTTAAGCAATGAGTGTTGATCATATATTAGTAAGTAGTTGCAGGTAGCGTTTCTATTAAAAGTCTGTAAGGCTCAGTGCTTACCTGTGAGTTGATAGCCGAAGCGCAGGTGGCTCTGAGGCTTAGTGGTGGAGCGCTTACCTTGGAGGAAGATTGAAGCACGGATTGTAAGTTGGAGCGGGATAGGCTGTGCACTTACCCCTGCCTTATCTGTATATCGTTACTGCTCTTGCTGCTCCCCACTATCGCTCATAATGCTGTTCAAACTTCCCGCGTGCCTCTCTGCATACACGTGCTTGTTCGTCCTGTTGCGCACCAAACGCACACTCTTGTTCAATATAGCGCTTACTTGAACGTTATTGATGATTGCACCGATTGCTGGCTTGACATAAAATTCTTTGGATAGATGTCGACATCAAACAAAAAGTGACATATGCCTATTAGTACTAACACTACTGGCAGATCCTTACCAATGTAATGCGCCATTTGTAAAGACTTACCACCACATTTAGCACAAAAATCAGAGTATTCACCTGCGGGATATAAGCTACAAAGTACTGATAATGAAGTGTATGGATTGGATATATTTTCTACAACTGTGTTCCACGTACCCTAATCATGGACGTACCCTAATCATAGCTAGGTAGTGGAGATTGCGCATCACTAGAGACCAGAATCATAGAAGATATATGACTGAACATGCACAGCACAAGGAAGCACAGACCTTTTTTGGAGCGCCGGGGTTTTGGAGGAGGAGTAGCGAAACGGCTTGAAGGAGCTAGAGGAAGAGGAGGAGGAGGGGGAGGAGAAGGAACAGAGAAAGCTCCGATTTCTTTAAGACAAAAAAAAAAAGAAAAAAAAAAAAAGAAGCAGCACAGAAGCAGTAGAGAGTAAGCAGAAGTCCTCCAGAAAAAGCAGCATACATCGCACAGCATACAGGCAGCAAACAAAGCTCAGCTTAAGGCCTCATGCACACGACTGTATGTGTTTTGCGGTCCGCAAATTGCGGATCCGCAAAAAAACAAAACGGAAGACGTCCGTATGGCATCCGTATTTTTTGCGGATCCGTTATTTTTGCGGATTCATTGTAATAATGTCTATCCTTGTCCGCAAACTAGAAAAAAAAATAGGACGTGCTCTATTTTTTTTGCGGCGCTACGGAACGGACATACTGATGCGGACAGCACACGGTGTGCTGTCCTCATTTTTTGCGGACCCATTGAAATAAATGGGTCTGCATCCTATCAGCAAAAAAAATGGAACGGACAAGGAAACAAAATACGGCCGTGTGCATGAGGCCTAAAAAGCACTTGGCAATAAAAATCTCACAGCAGAATTAAACATACATTTTATTGTTTTAACAATTTCCTAATTAACCCCAAGACTGAGACAGTTTTTACCTTCCTGACCAGGCCTAAATCTGACGTGGGTCACTTTAAATCAGATCATTTTTATTGGTATTAAAAAAACAAAACAAAAAAAACACATACTTCCAATAAAGGTACATCAGTAAGATTACAACAACACTTATACATCATGCTTATATGCCATATACTGTTGATATAATGTTGACCTTAGACCTAAATTCTTCCACCGTCGGGGGAGCTGTCTGGATCCAGTGTAAAGCTATCAGTTTCCTGGCTACATATAGCCACCGGCCTATGGCCACCTGAGCCACTGTCCCAACGTCTGTCACATAGCCCAAAATGAACACCTTGGGATCTCGAAGGATCCGAACAGGCTTTCTGTATTCTATCCAATATCTCCCTCCAGAATGAGTCCAGCACCGTACAGAGCCATAGCATAAGCAGTAAGTCTGTAGGTTCCACCAGACATCTAGGACATTTTGCATAATGTCTAAGACCTATCCAGTGTAAGAATACAGGCGTTTTGTACACTCTATGAACAATGAACCCTACTATTCCTGCGAAATATCTCCCAGGTCCTGCTCCCATTGCTTGTGACACTCCAGAAACTTATTCAGCAGCATTTGATATACCATGGAGATCATTCCCCTTCTCTCTTCCCAGAGACTATTAAATGCAAAGTATTGTACGCATATCTTATTTGCAAATATTGATAGAAACTTTGGAGAGGAATATAACTGGTCTCTTGAAAGCTAGTAAAGGATCACAAAAACCCTGTATCCAGAAGATGTCCTACCCTTGTCACCCCCCTTTCCTTCCAGTCCCTAAACCCAGTCAGAGACAGAAACTCAGCTATAGAGGGGTTAGTTAGTCCATATTGGAGCATACTCCGTAATCCCTGTGACATCTTTCAATTGTTTGACATTCTTCCAAACCAAATGCATCACCCACAGTAAGGGATCCCCAGTACCATCCCGAACCCATACACCTCCAGAATCGTCACTAGATCCTGACTGCTGTTATGATATCCAAGCACCTGAATAGTCATATCATTAATCTCCAGTAATACAATCAGGGATTGGGTAGCGCCAGTCCTCCAGCTTTATTTTAGGCTGTCCTTTACGAAACATCAAGTCCTAGAAAATTAAGTTGATTTTGTAAAAACCTGATCTAGGTCAACCAGACCGTGGCGTTATGGAGAATATATAGAAGGGGGGCATCATTACCATCTTAAAAAGGTTCGGTTTACCCACTACAGATAGAAACAGTTTGCACCAAGCCTTTACATTAGTGCGAAACCTGGCCAGCAACGGATTAAGGTTAAAGTCTTCAAAGTCTGAAAACCTAGGAAATATATTAGTTCACAGGTTTTTAAAGCTTTCTGAGCAGGGGATATTTTTGTCCAGTATAACATGCGATTTACGGAGGCCATCAATAAGCATCAAAGTGGATTTGTGCCAATTAAATCCGCCCAGAAACAAAACCACTCACATTATTTAAAACTAATTTTAAAAAGCTTGTTAACACTGTAGGTGTTCTACAGGAATTAAAGCAAAACGGATTTGAAATTTTGGTTAAGAACGAAGAAACACCCTTGACAGGCAACTTTTTTCGATACTCCTCAAATAATGGTGTGCTTGTCACACACAATAGTAAGGCTACTTTTAAACTAGCGTTTTGGCTTTCCGTTTGTAAGATCAGTTCAGGGCTCTCAAAAGCGGCCCAAAACAGATCAGTTTTGTAACCAATACATTCTGAATGGAAAAGGATCTGCTCAGAATGCATCAGTTTGCCTCCGTTCAGCCACCATTCTGCTCTGGAGGCGGACACCAAAACGCTGCCTGCAGCGTTTTGCTGTCCACCTGACGAAGGGGAGCCAAACGGATCCGTCCTGGCACACAATGTAAGCCAATGGGGACGGATCCGTTTTCTCTGACTCAATAGAAAACGGATCCGCCCCCCATTGACTTTCAATGGTGTTCAAGACGGATCCGTCATGGCTATAGAAGACATGTGCTTGTCATGAGGAAGGACCCACATATACTAGAGGTCTGAAACGCGTAACTGCACACGTCTTATCATATGGAAGTTTTATAACCGCTGGAATAAAGTCGGAAATATTTTTCACCTGACCTGAGCTGGATTTCTCTTTTTTGCGTTTGGACTATTTCCGCATCCAGGTGCGGTATCCGTGCCCAGAGGGTGTTTTCTACAGGTGAGAGCTGCCTTACTTTGTTCTACTGCAGGAAATGTACTACATAAACGTATTATATCCTCAGCAGATAAGGGCAATGACATATATGTTTGGTAGGGCAATTTACTACTAATGTGTATTTGTCCTTACCTGTTCTGAAACAATCTCTGTGCCGAAAACTCGGCAAAGTCAATTTATAAGATCTAGCTTGTTGCTAGCAACCAGCATTAGGTCATTAATTTACGGACTAAATTTGACAGCATATCTGATAAGGACTTAAATATTTTTGACTGGGTTACCAATGGACAATGTAGGACGCACATTAAGCAGGTCCGAACCAGTACGGCCAGCAGAAGAAGTTAGTGATTGAGTGACCTCAAATGAAGAGTGATCAAGAATTTCAGGGAGGAACTTCTTTGTTAGTCAAATGTGACCACATTTTCTAAAGTATTCCACAGTACTATGTAACAATGTTTTAAAATACTTTTCTTCCTTTTTTGTTACAATTTCCTCAATTCTAAATCTTTTATTGCAGAATTATATACAGTATCAGCCAAAAATGTTCGGCTTCACAAATGTAATGTATAAACACTGACACAGCATGTTAATTGTGCACACCAAAAACGTCATCTTCCGCGGCAGTAAGAGACATTTACTTTACATTAAAGGCTATGAACACCTTTGGGGCATTTTTTATGAACGTGACATCACTGGCTTAGAAAGAGGACGCAGCACTTACAGGAGCACCATGGCCACTTCAAACAGCTGATTGGTGGGGTGCTGGAGTCATTGCCAACTGATTAGATACGGATGACCTATCCTGTGGATAGAACATCAATAGACCCAGAAAGAACAATAATCATCCTGACGTTTTGGACCTCTAAATATGTTCTCTCTATAAAGGCTCATGCACAAAAAATAGAACATGTTCAATTTTTTTGCGGTGCAGAGGCACGGAGAGAAACTCCACGGAAGCACATAAGTGAATGGGTTCGCATCTGTGATACTGTGTGCACACGGCCGGTGCCTGTATATTGCAGACCCGCTGTTTGCCCTAAATGGAAGAGACCTGTAGCAATGTTCTGTAAACAGGTAAGTGAGCCAGTGTGTAGCCTTATATTAAAGGCTATGGACACCTTTGGGGTGTTTTTTTTTTATTATTGCATTTTCTTATTTTAGGCTACAACAGTTTTTCTTATACAGCCCTCACTTTTAATGTATCTGCAGATTATTGCTTTCTCCTTTACAGTGTTTCACTCAGGGAGTTGCTCTGATGGCTAGATGTGTAGCCTGACTTCTGAACTTTTGGCAGTTCATAAACACTCATTTAAAGGGGCTTTCCGAATCTTCTATATTGATGACCTATCCTCAGGATAGGTGATCAACATGTCATTGGTGGGGGCCCGACAACCAGCTATTTGAAGAGGCTGTACCACTCCCGTGAGCGCTGCGACCTCGTTGTATACCAAGCAGATCCCCTCCTATTGTAGAGATGCTGTGCTTGATACTGTAGATAAGGCCCATTCAGCTAAACGGGATGAGCTTCAACTAAACCATATGATCAATGAACGTGACATCGCTGGCCTAGGAAGAGGTCGCAGAACTTACAGGAGCGCCGTGGCCTCTTCGGACAGCTGATTGGCGGGTGCTGGAGTCATGGCCAAACGATTAGATACTGACGACCTATCCTGGGGATAGAACATCAACAGACCCCCAAAAAAACTTTTAGCCATATTCTTATCAGTTTGATAAAGAGTTTAGCTACATGAAGTGTTCAAAGATCAGAGCTATACATGGAGCTGTCAGAGCAGCTCCTTGGCAGCCTAAAACAAAAAAATAGTTTGCAGATGCACTGAAAGTAAGGCTGTAGGACAAAAGCTATTAAAAATTGAAAAATGTAACAGTGTAGTGAATGACTTAATACAGTATAAATATTATGTATAATATTATGTATCATCCTGGAAATCAGCATGTAAATGCAGATTTCACTCTGCATCGCACTGAATAAAATCTGTGGTGAAAATGTATGCTTTTCCGCAATAGATATGGCGCGCTGGGAATCTGAAAATCTGCTGCTCAAACAGCAACTGATGATAAGACGCACCCCGGGTTTTAGAGGAGGATGATGAATAATATTTTTTATTAGAACTCAGATCAGACCTCAATATCAGATCCTAAGATCAAACCCCTGTATCAGATCCTCAGATCAGACCCCCATATCAGATCCTCAGATCAGACCCCCATATCAGATCCTCAGATCAGACCCCCATATCAGATCCTCAGATCAGACCCCCATATCAGATCCTCAGATCAGACCCCCATATCAGATCCTCAGATCAGACCCCCATATCAGATCCTCAGATCAGACCCCCATATCAGATCCTCAGATCAGACCCCCATATCAGATCCTCAGATCAGACCCCCATCAGACCCCATCTCAGGACCCCCCCCCCCCCACCATCAGACCTCCATGCCAGACTCCTGTTTCAGACCTTAAAATAAATACATTCACTTACCTCTCCTGCCTCTACTCTCCAGGTACGGCGGTCTCCCATGCCTGATCTTCTCTGGGCCTGAGCTGCGCTGCCACCTGACTGAGAGCAGCATAAGGTCATAGTGCCCACGCTTCGTCCTGATGCTGTACGCAGTCAGAAAAGTGCAGCGCTTCCCACAAAGGAAAACCAGGGAGGGTGAGTACCGGCAGCACTTGCAGTGCTTCACACCCGGCTCCCCACACATACTGCATACTAGTGAGCACTTCCATAATAGAATCGCTCACTAGTTAAGATGCACTGACATTTTTCCCCCAAGTTTGGGGGGGGGAGGGGGGGGGGAGTGCACCCGAGTGAAAAATACAGAAATTTGAGCAAAAAAAAAAAAAAAAAAGGCAAAACAGTGACAAACCTGCAGCAGAATCCGCATGCATGTGGATCCGATGCAGATTTCAAGCAATGTATTTCAAGCACCTCAACAAAGGTTGAGATATACAATGAAGAGCCATAACAATGGACATAAATTGACATGCTGCAGATTTAAAAACTGCACCTCAGGTCTATTTCCACATGGATTTTGATTTACTACAGTGTGTGGTAAAAGATTTGGTAAAATCTCATCCACTTTGCTGCTACCAGAATACCATACCGTAAAAGAAAAAAAAAAGAAAAAAGTATGGAAACTATGCTGTGTGTCCACGCCTTGTGACCATACCACTACAGTCAGATAGAAAAAAATAAAGAAAAAAGTATGGAAACTATGCTGTGTGTCCACGCCTTGTGACCATACCACTACAGTCAGATAGAAAAAAATAAAGAAAAAAGTATGGAAACTATGCTGTGTGTCCACGCCTTGTGACCATACCACTACAGTCAGATAGAAAAAAATAAAGAAAAAAGTATGGAAACTATGCTGTGTGTCCACGCCTTGTGACCATACCACTACAGTCAGATAGAGAAATATAGTGGGGATGGTAGATTTCAGCAGTGGCAATTAAAAGCAATTTATAACTATGCCTAAAATTTTTTCCCTCTTTTAAGTCATAACTAAACAGGCAAAGTAACGGGATTGATGAATAAAATTACACTATGCCTTATGGACAAATTGCATAATATGGTTTCTGTTTGGTAGACGTAAGACCTCAACGAGAGCACTTACCCAAGTCATTCAGTAGAGAAGTTGGTGTTAGGTGACCCCGTCTCAAAAGCTGCATTCTCACTTCTTCACTCTCGATACGTAATTCAGAGACCATGTTGCAAGGGATGTAGCCAGTTCTTTCTGCACATTTGCCATGGTAAAAACCATCAGCATCTTTATCGCCAAACACCTGAAAAATTTAGTTTTATTCAACGGGGGCAGGGTTTATTTGTAAGGTTTGCAGGGATGTCATGTTTTGCTCCTACATGAGTCTGAGAGACTGTAAAATGTATGCTTGATGAAATTAAAATGTTACATACCTGTAAAATCTGTCCCTCTTTAAAGGGAAGTTCTTCCATATAGGCCTCTGGATTAGGTGACATCGTCTCCGGATCGTAATCAAAAAGGGCTACAAAAAGCCTTACAGAATTTGCTTCCTGTTCTTTTGAGGGTCTATCTTCTAATAGTCTTTCTTGACAACACTCTGGCTGTGTGGAATGTGCAGCATCTGAAAGAGGGAAATCATCATTGATAACCCCCCCGAAAATAACAGCACAATCCTAATAATTATCACAGTTTATAAAGAAGAACATTGAAAAATGTACCCGACTCAGAGTCTGAAGTCAGGCGACTTGTGCCCGTCTTCCTGTCTGATGTTATGTATCCTGTAGGACTGGGCTGTGAGCAGATCTTTGGATCTTCAGTTAAATTCTCCTATAGACAAAGCAACAGAATAAGCCAAAAGTTGTTAAACCAAATCATTACCAAATCATATCAAGGCCAAGCTGCGACAAGGCTGCACGCACGACCAGAATGCTTCCAGGAACTGGGATTCCATACAATACTCCTCTCTATAATTTACATTGAACTTGGATTATCACTATATGAAATATATGCATTAGATCATTAGGTGTTCTGGAAAGAACACAAACTGAATGCAAATGATTAATTTGTCACAGAGAATCCTCCGACCCCTCCTGCCCAATTGCAATGAACACAAGCTATATTTACAGGGGGTACTGAAGCAATGTACTGCACGTTTCATACTGGCAATTCTGAGTATTAATGCACTTAAAGAGGTTGTCCTACGAAATATATTGTGTACGGCTAAATAAAGGCCAGCATTGGATTTTTTTTTTTCATATTTACACATAAAAATGCCTTTATCCTGAACTGTAATGATGAATGATACAGGCCTCCCGGCCCCTTCCCCATCCATGCCACATCTACTTTTTTAGACCTGGCATGAGCGGGAAAGAGTCGCAGATTGCGGTGCAAATAACCTTTGCGCCACAATCTGCACCAGAAATATGCCTACTATAGGCGTATTTCGCGATAGTAAAAGACCTCCTATATTGCTTCATCTGTGTGACACTGGTGCATTCCCTGACTATTGTCTACTTTAGGTTCTTTGCACCGTTGTCTATGTACAACGTATGGGCACCTCTGTTTTTTTTGCGATTCCTTTGTTCTGTTGAATTGCTGCCTAAGCTTATACATATAATTTATTAAAACCTATTGTAAATGTGATTAAATTAGTTTTTCTAATATACTTTTTTTTTTTTTTTTTACACTTTCCCTAGCGATATAGGTTGCTGAAGTTCAGGTGTCTATTGCGCTTTAGAATGCGTACTTTTGTACACCGCTGTTTATGGGAGTACGGATTCCACTGGTGCAGGCTATTAGCAGAGCATAGCGGAACAAGTGCAGGGCAGGAGATCACAAAGCACATTGCCTCTCCTGCCTGTGCCCACTGTGCTAAAGCCTGACGTAGCACATCAGGCGCCTATTTCCCAAGGAAAAGTAAAAAAATAAATAAAATTAAAGCATATTAGAAAAATGTATTTAATCACAGTTACTATATGATGTAAAAGTTTATTTTTAAGTTTATGTACACTTTAAAGAGGACCTTTCACAAAAAAAAAAAAAAATGTGTAATAGTTATATTACCTTTTAGGGGACCTGCCCCTGAAGTCTTCACCATATTTTTTTTTTTTAAATGACCCCCGTTCGGCCGCCTTTGTCCCCGATATGTTCTGCGCCTCATATGCAAATGAGGCACAGAAAGTTATAGTAGGCCTCCCCTCGGATGTTCTGGTGGGCGTGCCTGGGCGTTTCTCCTCTCCCCCTGGCTGCGAGCGCATCCAATAGCAGCGCTCGGCTCTTAGCCAGGGAGAAGGAGCTCAAGTTCTCGTGAGAACCGCGAGAACTTGAGCTTGCTGATTCCCGGAAGCCACGCCATCTTGGATTCCCCAGCGCAGAAGAGAAGCGTAGCGAGCGTACCAAGATGGCACGGGTTCCGGGACTCGGCAAGCTCAAGTTCTCGTGGTTCTCGCGAGAACTTGAGCTCCTTCTCCCTGGCTAAGAGCCGAGCGCTGCTATTGGATGCGCTCGCAGCCAGGGGTAGAGGAGAAACACCCAGGCACGCCCACCAGAACATCCGAGGAGACGCCTACTATAACTTTCTGTGCCTCATTTGCATATGAGGCGCAGAACATATCGGGGACAAAGGCGGCCGAACGGGGGGTCATTTAAAAAAAAAAAATATGGTGAAGACTTCAGGGGCAGGTCCCCTAAAAGGTAATATAACTATTACACTTTTTTTTTTGGTGAAAGGTCCTCTTTAAGTGCAAAAAAAGAAAAGAATGTTAGTACAGCGCCACCTGCTGTTTCTATTGAACAGCCGTTTAAGGACACCTCAGGAAGGGCCAGTTCACACTGAGTTTTTTTTGGTGCTAACGTTGGCGTGTTTCTACCTCAAAATCAACTCCAAAAAACACCTGGAAACAGCCTCCAATTCATTTCAATGAGAAGCCACATTTGCTTTTTTTCCGCGTGGAAAAAAGAAGCAGCATGTCCTATCTTGGGGTGGAATACTCACCGAATTTCCTATTGAAATTAACGGGAACGGTAAAAAAAAAAAAAAAAAAAAAAAAACTCTCTGTACGTGTCCGCATGTTTTTTTGACATGGATCTGCACCAAAACCACAAAAAACCTATTGAAAAAACGCAAAAAAACTGCATGAAAAACATGCAGATTCTGCACTGAATTTTGTAGGCGGATTTTCTAAATGAATTGTGTGAACATACCCTAAATGTTCTAAGGTGAACACACATGCTTAATCTTGTTCCTGTCTCTGATCTTTCGAGTATGCGGAGGGATCCTTGGCGAAGTAAGCCACTGCATCTGAACTGCAGCATCTTCTCTGCTCATCAAGGAGATACTGAGCAAGTGCAATGACAGTAACTCTGTCTCACTCTCTTATCACTTGCTCATTATGTCCTCTGACATGCAGAAAAGACTCTGCCGCTTCAGAAGAGATCCCTACACATTCCCGAACGAGCAGAGAGGGAAGCAGGACTGAGCATGTTTGTCCACCTTGGCACACTTACTGAGGTGGACACAGAAAGACTATTAATTAAAACAGCAGGTGGCGGTAGACTAACATCATTCCAAGAATATCTGAGGACAGAAGCATTTTTATTTTTATAAAAAATGTTTCTAATTACGACCTGGATTTAAATATAAACAAGATTTTTCATGGACAACCCCTTTAGGCTGAATGCACATGATCAGGATTGCGTGCGGATTTTCCGCGCGGATTTGCGTGCGGAAAATCTGCACCGTACATCATGTACAGTACATTGTATTCTATGAGAATTTAAAATTCTCAATGCACACGATGCAGATTTTTTTCCTGCGGATTTTGAAATCCGCAGTATGTCAATTTATTTTATTTTTCCTGACCGGATTTTCTCCATTCACTTAGTAAAATCTGCATGCGGAAAATCCGTACCAAATCCCCACCAATTGAAGCGGATTGACCGCACGGATTTGCCTGCAAACACATGCGGATTTCAGTGCGGATTCTCCGCACATGAATCCTGAACGTGTGCATGTACCCCGAAAGTAGATCAGTCATCTCCCCTGAATGTGTATGCCCAGTAAATAATAATTCTGCAACATCTTTTCTGGCATCCTGCTATTCTGCCTAACTGGGTATCATCAGTTAGGGATGTGTTCCTGCATACTCTTCAGACTGTCCCATTAATGCTGACAGTGCTCGACAGGGCAGGGACACGCCCCTTGGGCAAGTAGAATGGTGTAATCCAGGCATGTCCAAACTCCGGCCCTCCAGATGTTGCAAAACTACAACTCCCATCATTCCTGGACAATCTACAGCTATCAACCTACAGAAGGGCATGATGGGAGTTGTAGTTCTGCAACACCTGGAGGGCCAGAGTTTGGACATGCCTGGTGTAATCATTTGTCAATTTCTTAATAAATATCCAGGAGAAATAATGAGAAAAGACGCTCCAGAATTGATATTTCATGGGGAATAGGAATACTTACCAAAGCAGACATGTCAGGGGAGGCGACAGGTTTTCTTTAAGACTCTACATTTACAACTGATAAATGCTAATTATGTAAATTTTTCAATGAGGAATATTGTACGCTTAATGGTTTTTGATACATCAATCTACAAAGCACATAACGCAAAGCCACGAGTCACAGCAGAAGCTCGGAAACATCTCATTTTCTCAGCCGGCTGACGTTTCATTGCATATAAAAAGCAGACAAGGAAGAGAGGATAAAGCTACGGCCTCTACAGAAGGAAGGAAGCAGCTGAGCACATCACTGTAAGCACTGGGGATTCAAGCATCACCTTTCCATCACATTCCCACTGAACCGGTCGCATACTTCTACTACTTGCTGCTCTGTGAACCGCGTCATCCTTTTTGCAGCTCAGGGGACGGGATTGGGCTCCCTTAAGATATTCTCCTGTGCCATGTTCTTTATTTTGTCTCTTCACGTCATTTTTCTTTCTTGTATACTGGATCGGCTCGGAGTAACCAGAGCTTTCACTCCAACCTTCCCGGTCAGTCTGAGAACCATCTTCCCAAAGATCAACTTCAGCCCGGCTGGTGTTATGGGCTGGGAATGATGGCTCTTCCTCATCTTCCGTGTCATATTCTACATCAATTTCTAAATGGCTACCGCTAAAAGACCCAGGAGCTTTTGGTTTGGAATTAGAGGAGCCAAGCAGGCGACGCCTTTGAGTATTTCGAGACAGTTTATTCCTTTTGTGGTTTGTTTGGGAGGTGTCCCGAGCTGTACCACAAGATAATGGCTCTTTCGGTTTGTGGTATCGAGGGGTGTAAAAGCCACCTTGATTAGAATTCGTGGACATTCGGCTGCAGTGCTCCCGACCATCACTCTGCTTCTTTCGATTAGGCTCTATGGAAGAACAAGCTCTGTCATTATCATAGCTGATCCTTTTAGCTTTCCATATCTGGTTTTCAGAGACTGGAGGTCTTACATCCGACGGAGACTGATAAACACAACTCTTTGATTTAGGACAAAAGTCCTCATCGAGAAAGACACAGTCTTCCCCACATTCCACTTTCTTGTGGTTCATCACGCTCACTTTGATGGGTGCCTCGGTGGGTAGGTTTAATGAACTTGTAGATCCGTTTTTTGTGGAGAAGGCTTTGTGGGGGTTTCCATACCGGTACTTCTGTGGCTCCATGCTACACTGTGGATTCTTAGAAACAATGTGAGGAGAGAGATCTTCATCTTCATCCTCTTCTTCAGTCACCTCTGGGATGCTAAATAGCTTCTTACTGCAATGTTTCTGTAAAGGTAGATCCAAAATCCTTTCAAGAATTTCCTCATCGCTGTCTGTCTCACAACAGTCCAACTACATGAATTTTTAAAGGGAATCAAAAAGCACAATCATGTAATATACATTGGTAAGTACAATAGAAACGTATAAAAAGAACATGGAGCCTAAGGGGCATTTTACAGGGGCATATAAATTGCCTGTAAAAAGGGCTCATCAATGATATAGCAAGTCAATTTGCTGCTTGATTAACTGCATTTCTGTTTCAAATATGTACCTTTTTTTTGAATAAATATGATAATTCATACCCCTTTCCCCTCAGTTTACGTTATTCACTGCAGCATATCCCCTTTTTACACGAGAGGGTGCTGGCAATAAATGCTGACTTTTAAGTCATCATAAAAGATGCAATGAATGAAAAGCAGATAAATTCTCATTCATCATTTGACTGCTAAACAGGTTTACACTGAGTAATGACGGTAAGCAATCATTTGTATGAAGAAGCGTGCAAGGGATTACAGCCCTGTATAAAGGACCCTTAAACTGCTCATTCGGCCGACCACTACCTCCTGACTCCCTTCCAGCTTCTCCATCGAGCTCAGGCCAAGTAGTCTGTGTATAGGATGAGAAGAGCGAATAAATCCACTGCTAGACAGTTCTGGGGGCGGCTTATCTCCCAGGAGAATGAAAGGATCGGGCGAAAATATTCATTGGCCTGATCCTTGTCTCCCCGAACTTCATTTGTCAGGGAAGAGCTGGGAGCTCCCTACACACAGTGTGTTGGCCACGCGTGAGAACCACAGATCCGCAAAATGCATCCTGCACATTTGTGGGCCCCATTGCCAAAATGCCTATTCTTGTGCGTTTTGCGTATAGGACATGTTCTATAATTTCATCACTTACATGTGCTGTCCACATTTTTTGTGGGATCATAGAAATGAAGGGGCGAGCGTGCAATCCGCAAAATATGTGGCTCGGACGCAGACCAAAAACACGGTTGTGGGAATGACGCTATTGTATATGGCTAGCTTTAGTGTAAGCCCCCTACTTTGTCACCAGTAGATAACAATTGTATTTTAATATACTCACTCGTGTTGCTTTTGTCTGTCACAAGGGCTCCAGTCATGACTTAGGAACATTATGAGCAATGAAAAATTTACATCTACAGTATTAATTAATGTAGTCACAGGGTATTTACATGTCCTATCTGTCTGGCTGGTCTAGATGTCACTTTATTCTTTAAAGTTGTCTAACTATAATTTCAACATGGCTTTACCTAGAAGGCTTGTATAACATACCTTCCCAGAACCGTCTCCACCTGTACTTGTTGACGACTGTCCCCATTTTTTGGCACTGGGAACAACATTGCAATCATCTTCTTCCACATCCTCCTCTTCCTCCAGGATATCAGAGAGAATAGAACTACGGCTGTGATCAAGATGTACACTGGAATGTGTGTCCAATGGCAATTTCACCGCATCCTGATCGCAGTAGGGAAAAAAACCAAAAACCTGATGATCCATATTTATCTTTAAATGGTATGGCAGCAACTACTATAGGCACAGCATGGAAACAAATCATAAGTTCTACACTGTGGAATAATCACAAAAATGTGTATTTATCACAATATTTTTTACATTAAAATGGAATTTTTATGCGTTTGTTCTACTTCATATAGTTGGGACACATCCCCATCGGAGCCAGTCATGGCTGCAGAGGAGCATGTTACCCAGTCCATGCGGGGTCAGAAGAGCCCTCAGGACAGCCGTGGACCCACACACGGAACAGAGCACGGGGAGCAGTTAGGTATGGTTCCCTCGACAGGCATTGATGGCCATTTAAAAAATTACATGAGGGTGGACAATCCTTTTAAAGAGGTATTCTAGTAACAGTAAGTTCTCCCTTCCACGGAATAGGAGATAATTATAACATCAGTGGGTATTCCAGTAGCAAAAAGTTATCCCCTATCCACTGGTTAGATATAGATTTGTGAGGGTTTGACCGCTGGACCGCCTTCCCCACGTATTAATGAAGTGAAACACAGCTGCTCTATTCAAGTCTATGGGACTGCAAAATATAGAGTACAGAGCAATGGATGTACTCTATAACAGCCCCCCTGTTCTCATGATTGAAAGGGGTCCCAAGAGACAGGCCCCCACAAATCTAGATGTTATCCTCTAAGCATTGGATAGGATATAACTTCTTGTTCCTGGAATGCTCATTTAGGTGATCCTGCACTGATAGATCAGCCAACTCCACCTCAAATAAGAGCAGTTCTGATAACGCTATATTAAAGGATAACTCTCATATATATATTTTTTTTGCCAAAGTGTAGGGCAAGTGATGGGTAACATTTTTGCACCAAAACGTTTATTTTTGGTAGAAAACTGGGGCTGAAATGTCCCTTAGCGTCTCTCTCTCTCAAACGAGCATTGCTAAGGGCCATCCGTCTCCTATTAGAAAAGGGGAGACGGGCTGTGCAGGCGCTGTGCTTCTGCCTCCCATGTTTCCCTGGTGGGCACAGGAGTCTTGGGAGTTAAAATTACATCTATATACCCCCTTTCTATGCAATCAAATGCTCCGGTACATTCACTGACCTGTGATAACAACTCATGAAGCAGCCGCCGGCTCACTGCGCACAGTGCTTTATGAGTTATTATCACAGGGATCGCAGGTCAGTGAATGTACCGAGCATAAGATTGCATAGAAAGGGGGAATCTAGATGTAATTTTAACTCCCAAGACTCCTGTGCCCACAAGGGAAGCATGGGAGGCAGAAGCACAGCGCCTGCACAGCCCGTCTCTTCTAATAGGAGACGGATGGCCCTTAGCAACGCTCACTTGAGAAAGAGCTGCTAAGGGCCATTTCATAGTTAAAAATTACATCTATATTCCCCCTTTCTATGCAATCTTATGCTCCGGTACATTCACTGACCTAAGATCCCTGTGATAATAACTCATAAAGCAGCGTCCGGAAGTAGAAGCACTGTGCGCAGTGAGCCGGCGGCTGCTTCATGAGTTGTTATCACAGGTATCACAGGTCAGTGAATGTACCGGAGCATAAGATTGCATAGAAAGGGGGTATATAGATGTAATTTTAACTCCCAAGACTCCTGTGCCCACCAGGGAAGCATGGGAGGCAGAAGCACAGCGCCTGCACAGCCCGTCTCCCCTTCTCTAATAGGAGACGGATGGCCCTTAGCAACGCTCACTTGAGAAAGAGCTGCTAAGGGCCATTTCAGCCCCAGTTTTCTACCAAAAATAAACGTTTTGGCTAAATAAAGTCTATTGCAAAAATGTTACCCATCACTTGCCCTACACTTTAGCAATAAAATAAAAATATGACAGTTATCCTTTAAGGAATGCCATTTATGTAATTCCCTTATATGCTGCTGTAGCATCAGGATTTTTCCAAATTTCATCTACATTTCTGAAAGCTGTCCTATACCTCGGTCTCAGAACTGACTTTATTCACACTTGACTCCGTTCTCTTATTTCTGTCCACTTCAAGAAAGTCTTCAATGGAAGCCCCCCGGCAGCTTAGGTTGGTTGGCTCGGCTTCCTCCGATATCCCAGCCTCTGGGCTCGAGCACTCCTCTTTGGCAGTTGTGTTTAATTCCAAACTGTTCTCCTTGCACCAAGTTATACCCATTGGCAGGCGGCTGGTGTCACTTATTTCAGGTTCTTTGGTGTTTGGAAGCATTTTCTAGAAAGGATAACATAGACCATTTAAAGGGGTTATCAGGTAAATGATATTGGCCTATCCTCTGGATAGGTCATCAATATCAGATAGGCAGGGTCAGACACCTGGCACCCCTGCCGATCAGAGGCCAGCTCTCCGGGAGCACCGTGGCCCCTTCCTAGGCCATGTGATATCCCCATACATCCGTCACATGGCCTGGGCGCACCTCAGCCTGATTTATAGGTCATCATTATATTTACCAGAATAGCCACAGAACTGGTAACATAAAATTAGCACTTACCTCTTAGAATAAAATACAGAATTAAAAAAATGACACTCAGGCAATTGAATGAAAACAGAGGATGCTCTACCCTATTATACATGTACAAGCTTTACAATAAGTAAAACGTTCAATTTTAAGAAGTATCATAAATCACCAAAAACTTACCTGACTGTGTTCTTGTAGTGCTGTTGCTCCAGGCTGCAATGTGTGTTGAAGTCTGATCGCTTCAGGAACGGTGGATGGGACACTGTCCTGTGTACCTTGGCATGATGCTTGTACCTCGGCAGGCTCTGAACTGGAAGATCCTTGGCAGTAACCCGAGGAAGCACTGAGTGGCGAGGCCTGAACTGGCAGACAGTCCATGGAGTCACCCCTAATACAGCTTGTATAGACAGAGATATTGGCTTGGGGAACGGACGCTGGCGGATTACGAAGTGAACAGGGTGATGATGAAGTAAGAGGCATAGAAGGAAACTTCTCAGAAGGAGAAGACAGGTTGTGCCCTGATGCTTGCTCACATGTAAGGCTAGTGTCCGAGAAGGTATGTGACAAGGAAGGACTGTCAGGGACTTTTACAAAGGCAGCAGGTATGTGAGCTGGCACGGAGTCCATGGATTCTCCACTGGGGGACATCGTTCTAATAGATATTTCCCGAGATGCCTGCAGAAGTGCCAAGTGAGATGTGCCCACTAATACACTCCCAGCTGTGGGAGATGTGACCTCAAGTACCTAAAACACAAACGAGACTAGTAAAGCACAAATTAACAACTGTGCTTGAATGCAAAAGACGACTACGACTAAGGGTACTTTCACACCAGCGATATTCTTTTCCGGTATTGAGTTCCGTCCTAGGGGCTCAATCCAGGAAAAAAAACTGATCAGTTTAATCCTAATGCATTCTCAATAGAGAGCATTCCGTTCAGGATGCATCAGTACAGTCCCCCTTATGTTTTTTGGCCGGAGAAAATACCGCAGCATGATGCAGTATTTTCTCTGTCCAAAATTTCGGAACACTTGCTGGAATGCTGGATCCAGCATTCATTTCCATTGAAATGTGTTAGTGCCGGATCCAGCATTAAAATTACCGCATTGACGGATCGGGTCTTCCGGTCTGGGAATGCACAGACGTTTAAAAATGTGAAAATGATAAATACCAGATCCGTTTTTCGGGAAGACAACCGGAGAGATGGATCCTGTATTGCAATACATTTGTGAGACGGATCCGCATCCGGATCCGTGTACAAATGGTATCCGTTTGCATACAGATTGCTGACTGACAGCCACCTCTCTCAGCTCCCCATACAAACACATGCTGGGTCTCTATAAGGACAGTGGAATAAGCCACTGCCAGACACCTCTGACGACTGCTTATTCTTTGAGAACAAAAGGATCAGGTATATCGAGATCCTTCTCTCCTCCAACATATGTAGTTGGGGAATATTTGGTCGGCTCCCATACACGTTGGATCAGTCAACATAAGTCTAGTGTGCATGCCTGTAGAACCCTACAAGAGCGGATTTCCCCAGTAACTGGGGCTGCTGTACAACTTCATCTAATGAGAAAAGATCCCCAGCCTCTCGTGTGGTCAGAACTGCTGACAGACTCCCTTTACACACATTTTCTGTTCGTATCCACTATACGTGAGCGGCCTCTTGAACACAAAAAGTTTACTTTAACCCCTTCCTCACATGGTGATTTTTTCCATTCACATAGCCGTATGAGGGCTTGTGTTTTGCAGGACAAGTTTTACTCTCTAATGGCGCTTCCTAATATTGCATATGATGTAATGGGAAGCGCCAAATGTGGTGGAATTGGGAAAAAAAAATGCAATTCCTCCACAGTTAGGGTTTTGTTTTTAAGGCATTCACTATGCGGTAAAACTGACCTGTTCCCTTCATTCTCTGGACCAGTAAGATTACGCTGATGCAATATATGTATAGTTTTTCTTGTGTTTTAACCCCTAAACCCATTTTTGTCTTGCATTTTTTACTACTTTAAAAAAAATAAAAAACTGAGAAAAAATAAAAATAAATCAAACTTCTCTTTGCATTGCCATTTTCTAACAGCCATAACTTTTTAAAATTTCCATCTACAGAGTTGTATGAGGGCTTGTTTTTGCAGGACAAACTGTAGTCTTTATTGGTACCATTTTTGTGGTACGCTTGGCTTTTTGATCACAGGGATTCAATTTTTTTGGGGGAAAAAGGAGACAAAAAAATGGCAAATGTGTGTTTTTCATTTTTTTTTCATTACGGCATTCACCGCACAGAAATTTATTTTAATAGTTCAGACATTTTCGGACACAGCGATACCCGATAGGTCTATTGTTTTACTGTTTATATATATTTTTATATGTAAAATTAGGAAAGGGGGCTGATTTAAACGTTAAATATATTTTTTCTACTTTTTCAACTTTTTATTTAAGAACTAATAGCCCCCTTAGGGGGCACCAATCTGAATTTTTACACTGTCCTTGCTGTGATGTGCTTTGTGCACACAGCAGCAGAGAGCTTACTATGGCAGCCAAGGCTTCAACAGCGTCCAGGCTGCCATAGTAATGGTTTGGAGCCCAGAGATATTACTGAGGGGGCTCCAAACGGAAAGCCGAGGGAGCCGGATCCCTCTGCCTAACTCCACAGGTGCTGCGATCAACACTTAGGGGTTAAATGACAGGGTCCAGCAATATCTCCGTTCCCCGTCATTGCAGCCGGGTGTCGGCTGTATGATACAGCCAGCAACCGCAGTGTATGGAGTGGGCTCACCACAGCAGCCGGCTCCATACATTCCCTCTACCACCGTGACATACTGGTAAGTCATGGTGGTTGAAGGGGTTAATACTGGAAAAAAATAAAGACCTTGGAAAAAATGAATTTTTTCTTTTCAGCACCATATCCTGCGCCCCATAACTTTTTTATAGTTATGTTTATAGAGCTGCTTGAGGGCTCATTTTATTTGCAGAGGAATCTGTAGTTTTTAGTCATACCATTTTGGAGTGTGCATTACTTTTAAATCCTATTGAATTTTGCCGTGAGAGGTGAAATGATGAAAAAAAACAAACTGAAATTAAGCCATATTGGTTTTTTTTCCTTTACACCATTCACCGTATGGGATACGTTTTTTAAAATATTTTAATAGTACAGCCGTTTTTGGACGCGGTAATGCCTATGCTGTTTATTTTTTTGGATTATTTTTATTTTAATATTTGGGAAAGGGGCGTGATTAAAATTTTGATATTTTCTAAAACTTTTTTTTTTTTTTTTACTATTGTTTAAGTCCCCAACATGCTATTAGATTGCAATTTGTATAAAGTAATGGAACTTAATCCATTTCAACATACAAAGAATAGTACATTCCAACATAATGCTGTCATCTGCAGGCCCGAATTGGAATATACCAGTAATAAGCCTAGAAGCCCAGTACAGGTTCTGGCAACAGTGTTGGTCCCACTTGAATACGTGACCGCATTGCGGAGATAAATTATGTTTTAATATATACAAAAGAGCCTCTAGGAGCAACAGGTACATTGTTATTACATCTAGAGGCTCTGCTCTCTCTGCAACTGCCTCTCCCTCTCCACTTTAGGAGAAGTAGGGCCAGGCATGATGAGGTTAACACTGCCTGATCCTGTCAAAGTAGAGAGGGTGCAGCAGTTGCAGAGAGAGCAAAGTGTCTAGGAGTAACAGCAACTATGTATGTATTAAAACTTTAATTTTTCTCAGCAATGCAGGCACATATGCACATGGGACACAGATGCCTTCAGCTGCCAAGCGCACATCCAACAGGTCAGCCAAATTTGTTGACAGATGCCCTTTAAAACAATACAGACAGCAAGAAGGTAATATGGACAATCACAATACATTAGTAAGTGCCTTGTAATAACTTTGTTTGCTGAAATGAGACAACCTCCTTTTACAATATAAAAGTATTATACAAAATAACAGAAACCTGTACTGGTCACAAAAAGATGCTGCAAAAACCACATCAATATCTCGAGAAATGAAAAAGTTATAGCGGTTAAACTAACACCTACTAAAAACAGCTAAACTGTGTCTGGTGCTGAAGGCTCAAAATACCCTGGACATTAAAACTTGAGTATGCACGTGACCATTCCAAAGAAGCGTTCACCTTTTGTCCATCAGCATACACTGCATAGCCCGTCACTCGGACTCCATTAGAAGTCCCTGCTGCATCTATCGTCACTGGTAGCCATGTGATGAGCAGGACTCCGGGTTTTGGACCTAGTTCAACCTGAACATCAAGTGGGGCATCTGGAGGACCTGTAAGAAATTTGACAACCTGATTACATATTGGGAGAACCAATACAGCAAGAACACTTAACAAGAACCTATATCACATGACATTCAATAACATAAAATGACAAAGAATGATTAAAAACATAAAACTAGCGTGTATGCTTTACTTTAGTTTAAAGTATCTTTCATGACAAATGATACAGGAGAGGTGAGCAGTCAGCACTCACCATTGACGGTCAGTAGAGGAGACACAGAGGAGCAGTTCTACAGTATATGGAGATGGTTATATATACACTGTATGCATATAAACTGCCCCTATATACTGTAAAGCTGCTTATCCCTGCCTTCTATACTGACTGTCAATGGTGAGGGCTGACTGCCCGGCTCTCCTGTATCTCTTCACCGGCATACCAGGGATATAGAGCACAGATGAGTTGTTGGCACTCAGCACTGACCATATATAAATCAGGGAGAATATAAAGACAGTTAGGCCCTATTCAGACGTCCGCAATGTCGTCCGCATGTATTCCGCAATTCTGCGATCTTACGGCCGCAGCTCCGCAAAAAAGTAGAGCATGTCCTATTCTTGCCCGCAATTGCGGACAAGAATAGACATTTCTATGGGGCTGCCGGCCGGATGTGTTTATGGATCCGCAATTTGCGGATCCATAAACATAACGGACGTGTGAATAAGGCCTTACATAGATGTTTGTATGGGGGAGGCAGTGAGGTTAGAGGCAGGCTCGCCCTACATCTAATAGTGAGCAGGGAGCGTCTTCAGTGTATAGTACTGTACTAAACATTGCAGACCGGTTTCCTTAGCAAAGCTCATTTAGAGAACATTGCAAAGGGACAAATTTAGAATCTGTTGTTTAATAAAAAAATAAATAAAAAAATAAATAAAAAAATCACCTAATAAAATATATTACAAAAATACTCTTAATCACTTCCTCTACACATTAAAGGGCATCTATCAGGTGATTTGTACCTATGAAAATGGCTGATCTGTTGCACGTGCACATGACAGCTGTAGTCATCTGTGTTAGGCTTCGTTCACATCACAGTTCAGCCTTTCCGTTGTCCTGCTCGGTTTAGGAGAACGGAAAGGACGGAGAAGGCACATAACTGGGCCAAACGGAGCCCATAGACTATAATGGGGCCTGTTATGTGTCCGCTCAGAAGATGATTTTGAAGCGGAGACAAGTCCTGCATGCAAAACTTTTGTCTCAGTTATGTGCCTTCTCCGTCCTTTCTGTTCTCCTAAACAGAGCAGGAGAACGGAAAGGCTGAACGGTGATGTGAACGAAGCCTAAGACCAGTGTTCGTACGTGCCAGTACAGAAGAGAACTGCCGGCGAGCCTCTTTGCCTCATGCAACAGGTCAGCCAGTAGGTACAAGTCTACTGACAGATGACCTTAAAAAAATAAAAAATTAAGTATCAGTTACATATTAATATAGTTTACTAAAAAAAAAAAAAAAATCTATAAACTTAGATCACTATATATCAAGAATGATAGTGCACATAGGAAGGATTAAGGATAATGATGGGTCTGTGGTTTCTAACGCCCAGATTAAAAGTAGATGGAGGAAAATATTGCAGCGAGTCCGCTACCTGCAGCAGGAGTCGTTAGCTGCATAACTGTGGTCTTTGGCTCTCGTCTCTCCAGAGGTAACTCCAATGGAATTCTCTGGGGTCGGGCTTCCACTTTTACATTATACATGGTGCTAGGCCTCAAGCTGCTAAATGTGTACCAATATGTTCCTGCTTTGGCCAAGCCACAGCTTTCCTCATTGAGATACAAGGCATGTGAATAGTTGCTGTTACATGGCTGCCACGTAATTTCGGCAGATGTTGCGGAAAGGCTGCGAACGCGTAGTTGTGTTGGAGCAAGTGAGTAACCATGGCCAACCAACAAAGTGCAACGCATCCGATCTGAGCAGCCGCTGTCTGTCATGCTCTGTACAGAAATGCGATAAGTACGAGTTTTCAGCTCAAGTTTTTCGATCAAGGCTTTAGTTTGTCCACCACAGCGAACGTTTTGTCGAAGTTCATTGTCCACATAAATATTGTAACTTAGGATATTTCCACTGCCGGCTGCTACAAGGGGAGGTTCCCATCCAACCACTATACTACGAGCAAGCTGCTTAATGAGGGTCAGCTTTCGAGGGTAAGGCACAGCGGAGACATCTCTAGCCCCCTCACTATTTCCTTGCATTGGCAATGGACTGAGGCTGCTGCCATCATCGTCTTCCTCACTTCTCTCCATACTGCTTCCACTCAAAAAGCTAATGTCCTGTCCAGAGCTCTGTGACAGCTCATTGGTTTCAGCTGGGTGAAAGGCGATCAAGTCATCATCAGAGACACGTTCCACAAAGTTTGAAGGAACAAGTCCACGCCTTCCATCCATTAATTCCCCTGTTAAGACAAGTTAAAAATAAGAATAGGACTGAATATTTCACATTAAATCTACAAGCCATATAAGTTTCACCTAAATTGGAGCACACTATTAGGTCACCTGCACATGTAGCAGAATACGGGAGTTTTTTTTGTGTGGAAAAACCACAGCGTAGTACGGTACCAGGAAAGTATGAGATTACAGAAATCTCTTGTACACTTTGCAGATTTTTTTCTGCGTGGAAATTGCCCTGACATGTGGATTTCCAAATCCGCAGCATGTTAATTATGCTTGCGGTTTTAGCTGCGGATTTACCCTTTTTCCAATGAAGGGTGAGATCTGCGGCAAAACTGCATGAAATCCGCACCAAAAACCACAGTCAGAATTGCAGATTTTGGTGCGTATATGGTGCAAAAATTCACATAAATCTGCACAGAAATTCATGCAGATCTTATGTGTTTTCACCCTCATATTGTGTGCCGGCAGCCTTACATCCTTTTGAGGCTTTTGGCCAGTTTTGCGCACTCCAGCCACTGCATGCAGCCAAAAATCCACCCATCCGTGGAGGCAAATGGGCACACAATTTTGAAGGTAAGATCTTGGCATTATCCTCAAATTTGTGCATCCATTGGTATCGCGGCTGGGCAGAGTTTTGTCCTCATGTGGTTTTCTGCTGCAATGCGTGATGGTAGTCTAACTCTGGGTTCACACTTGAGCGTTTTACAGCGCGTTCCTACGCGCTGTAAAACGCTCAACAGGCGAAAACCCATGTTTCCCTATGGGCATGGTTCTCACCTGAGCGTTTTACAGTGGGTACGAACGCGCTGTAAAACGCCCTACGCCCAAAGAAGTACAGGAGCTTCTTTGGGGGGTTTTGTCGCGCGTATTGTGATTGACGCCAGAGTGGTCAATCACAAAAACGCGCTGTAATACGCGCGACTAAAACGCGCGTATCAAATACGCTCAAGTGTGAACCCAGGGTAAATGAGTGAGAAATCAGATCTGCTTATTTCTTACATAGTGCTGCGGTAGGAAACACACTGGAATGATGGCTACTCAGGGAGAGGAAGTTACCAACTAGAGAACTCTTTTTATTAGCTCAATATGCCCTATGAATGGACATACAGAAGGGGAGGGAGAAGTACTTACTACTTACAGCATATCTGGGTATTTATACTACATCATGGAACAACCAAGTTCATTTTCAGCTTGCGGTTTAAGTTTAGATTACCTACCTTCATAAAATCCATCATCATCCATGTCCCCATAGATGTAAATATATTCCCCTGCTGTGAGGGGGAGTTCTGCTTCAGGATTTTCATTGGGACCATCAAAGGGATTGTAGCTGTATGTAAATGTGAAACATCATGATTTCTTACAAAAAATACAAATCACATGTATGAGATGAACAATTCTTGAATGCAAGATAACATTACCTGTATCGTGCAAGAAAAACTTGCAATTTAGCACTGGATTGGGTTTCCGGTTCAGGAATTAATGAAACACTGTCTGCTTCCAGGTCTTCCATTTCACTGGCAGTGTCAACCTATGAAATATCGAGAACAGCGTGAAGGTTGACAAATGTAGATAATACAAAGCCTCGTGCAAATACATGTGAATTATAAAGAGATTTTTATGAATATAACTTAAAGACAGATATACAAGGCATTAATAACACCAAGCATTGTGTTAGTAACATGAGCGATGTGACCAACTCCTGCCTTACTTCTGGGGTGGGACAAGACTTGGAACTGTCATGTGTGGATTCTGATTTCGATGGGGTGCGCGGAGCTTCAAGCTTTCGTTTTCCTTTGGCAACCGCTTGATTCGGGGCTTCAGCATTGCCGACATCGTGGCTTGGTTCTGGTGCTTCAGGCAGTTGTTTTTCTTTATCATCCTTGATCTTTTCATCCACTGTCGAGAGAACAAGGTGGTTCAAATCTGTAACCAATAATGAAATGATTAAAGCCTCATGCACATGATCGGATGTTCGGTCCACATTTGATACTCATTTTTTGGGGATCGGATGCAGACCCATTCATTTCAATGGGGCCGCAACAGATACGGCCAGCACATAGTGTCTTTTTTCCGCAGCCCCGCAAAAGAGACAGAACATTTCCTATTATTGTCCGTTTTGTGGACAAGGATAGGACATGCACTCGACCGTGGGTTTTATGGATCAGCCTCTTGCGGACCACAAAATAGATTCAGTTGTGGGCATGAGGCCGAAACCTATGACACCAAGTCTTTAGGTGCTGCCACACGTTCAGGTTTTTTGAAGCTCCAGAGTTGATCATAAAAGGAGAGACAGTATTAAGTACAGATATGACTTCTCTTTTGTGAATCCACTCCTGGTCCACACCCTTCCCTGAGGACTAATAGTTTAGAAAATGACTGTATACCTACACTTCTTTGCTATCCTCTAAAATTATAATCAAGTTGATTAAACCCCAAATTTACAGGGAAGAAATTATTTAAAATGCAATAAACAAGTACCACATTTCTTGTATTTTTATGTGCCACATTTAATGGTTTCAGATTATCAAACAAGATTTAAAAATTAAAAACAACCTAACCACAAAATGCAGTTTTTTAAAATAATTATTTCATCTATTTACAAGGAAAAACTCATGTAACATCAGCTGTGTAAGAAAAAAAAATGTATTGCTTCCCTTAGGAAGGTTTCACACACGTTTTTCTTGGGGAAAAGACCAAGTTTTTGTGGCACCTTTTATTCCGTCTTTTGAGACAAAAGCCAGAAGTGGAAAAAGGAGTGGGAAATAAAAAAAGGAGGACTTCTCCTTCCTGTTGGATCCACTTCTGGCTTTGGCTACAAAAAGAAAAAAAAAGAAAAAGAAAAAAATAAACCTGGCTTGCAGGCGAGTGGAGAGGACGGCTCCCTGACACCAGAGCTCATCGAGTGCCATCGGACCCATTCCGAACGTTTTATTTGCCCAGTCTGCCTACCATCAGACTCAGCACACCACCCGCTACAAAAAGAGACCCCTTCGGGACTGAACGGACCTCCGATATCCGTATTAAGGCTGAGGCCTAGTGAGGGCTACTAATCCCCGGCCTCGATTTCCGGGGCACACGAACGCCGTGAATCGGAGCAGAAGAGCGGCAACCTACGCACACAGGTGACAGGACCCACTACACCAAGAGGTCCCCCGATTACACTGAGCCACTTTGCTAGGCTAGCATTGGCCGGCCCTGTGCCCATAACAGCACATCCTTCAATAACAGCTGGCCATTTCAGGAGACCCCACCTTCAAACTCAGGATCTGAGCCTACACTGAACACGTCGCTGACCTTATCCCAGAGAAGAAGAGGATAGCAAGTGAGATTTCCCCCAGTATCAGCGGATTGTCCAGATCAACACAAGTGTGAGGTTCGAGTCCGCCTCACAGTGGATCCGCGGTGCTCACACGAGCGCCATCTCGGACAGCTGCTCTAGACCTGTGAGAGACTGTCAGCATACCCCTTCAGGTACGGCGATTCTTTTTTGGCGCCTCACTTCAACCATAGACATACCTGTGAAATCATATTAAGGCTTAGCCTTAATCTTTAACCTCTAGACTTCTACACTCAGCAGCTGGAGGTCTGTCCATCTGTTCGGACAGTGTGCTATTCACATATACACATCTTTAGCCCGGTATAAGGAGGAGGAGGGGTCTAGAAAACCGTACGGCTTCATTCAACTACTCACTCTGGGAGATTCGTACCAGCCTGACAGTAATGGTGAAAATCAGCTCCCAAAAATCCAACAGCAACACCTTACAGTGTCAATCAGGCTCCTTAGACACCTTTATACAAAAGGGGCCATTATCAAGCTTAACCAAATCTACTCAGTCTCGTGAAAATTCCCCAGGCAGAAGCGCAGAGAGAGAACTCTCGCCTAATACACGAGAAATGGAGAGCGACTCTAACGACACTCATGGAGACAGGGTCGTTCCCATCTCACGATACTTCCTCAGTAAGGCTCTCTTAAAGGCGCTAGAACCTGTAGTATAGAAACTTCAAGACATCAAACCGGACATAAAGAGCATTGGAGGCAGGGTTGAGCAACTTGAGTCTACCCAATCACAATTGATCTCCTATACCGAAGCGGCATCCACAGCCTTTACATCTTGCCAAACACATATGAACAAAATAGTGAACTGGATGGAAGACCAGGAGAATAGAGCACGTTGTAATAATCTATGTTTAAAGGGGGTCCCAGAATCCATTCAAGCAGAAGCACTTCCAGACGCCATTAAACAGATCTTTATCTCAATACTGGGAGAATGGTACCCATTGGAGATCACCACTGAAAGGGCACACAGATCCCTCAAAGCTAAACCAAGCCCAATAGAACCCCCCAGAGATGTTATTTGCAGGTTGTTCCACTCTAGAGTTAGAGATGACGTCCTACGCTCAGCCAGGAATAATCCCCCCTCACAAGTGGAGGGTTCAAACATCTCTATCTACCAAGACCTGGCAAGAATCACGCTCTCTAAAAGAAGCATCCTTAGGCTCTTAACGGAAGTACTCCGACATAAAGATATACCCTATAGATGGCTCTTTCCTTTTGGGCTTTTACTTACGGTAGAAGGAAAGAGGTACATTTTGAGAAACCATCAAAGATCAATGACCTCGACATCCCGGATTGGTCTCCAATCAAGATCTCGCCATCTTACCCACCACCATACCACCACCTACTCCCTGGGAAACGGTGGGCGCAGAGAAACGCAACAAGATCCGCAGACATCAAGGAAAGTTGACCCCTAGGAAGATGGACATGGACCCTACTTGATCTTCCCTCGCAGAGGATAGGTTATATGTTCATTCCCATTTCTTTGGGATTTTTTCTGTGATTTTGCTCTTCTTATTCTGAGTAGAGATGTAGTAGTTATAGGTCATTGTCGACAGACCGAGGCCATCGCATTGCACCAGGTTCGGAGGGTGCTGGTTTCCTGTTGGCCCACTTAAAAAGACTGCCATGGCGGTCTCTGTTGAGGCGACCTCGATCTGTTTCGATCTTATCAGGCAAGGTACAGCCTTTTAGGCATCATCATTTTGACCAAGGTTGTCTTGCCATCTATCCCCCTCCCCTATAAAGTAATAAGACCTCCAGACTTGGCCCTGGTGCTGGCTGGATGAATAGATAGCCTAAATGTTTTAGTTTCACTTCTTCTGGCAGAAATTCCACTCTGCATATTGCTGTTTTATATGTTTTAGATCAGCACAATCCCCACCCTCTCCTACCATTTACCTCACACACCACACAGACAATCATCAACATCGTGTCCGGATAAGTCTGGACGAATCTTTTCCAAGACTTATAATGGCCAACATTAAATTGGCTTCATACAATGCCTCTCGCCTTAACTCCGCTATAAGGCTACATGCACACGACCATTGCCTGCCTCCGCGTCCGCTCCTCCTGTAAATTTTGCGTCCGTCAAAAAAAAAAACGGATGACGGATGACGGACCGTTTTTTTTTTTTGACGGATCCGATTTTTATGGCAGATCCATTGTAAAAATGCCTATCCTTGTCCGCAAACGTAAAAAAAAATAGAACATGCACTATTTTTTTGACGGAATGAAAAAACGGATCACGGATGCGGAACAAAAACGGTTGACCATCCGCATTTTTTGACGGACCCATTGAAATGAATGGGGAAGCATCCTATCCGTGAAAAAAAAGGGAACGGACACGGAAACAAACAACGGTCGTGTGCATGGGGCCTAAAAAGGAGTCAAATACTACACCACTTCAAAAAAGCTTGTGTAGATGTTCTGTTATTACAAGAAACACATCATTTAGAACCAAAACCCCCTCCTTCCATAGACACTATTTTAATCAGTGGTACCACTCACACACAAACACCAAAAACTCTAGGGGATTGTCCATCGTCATAGGCAAACACCTATCATTCGGTACAGTTAGATATGTACTCGGACCCAGATGGCAGATCACTTATACTAACAGGGAAATTGAATGGCTCTTTGATCACGTTAGCTAATCTATATGCTCCAAATAACCAACAACCGTCCTGGATTAGATCCACAATAACACTACTTGATAGTCAAAAGAAGGGTGAACTGATTGTTGGAGGTGACGTTAATGTGGCATTGGACCCTCTCCTAGACACCTCTCCTGGGATATCCTCCCTTTCATACAAGGCACTTAAACGCATCAAAAAATCCTTACAACTTCTATCCCTCAAAGATGTTTGGCGCTTCTCGTACCCCTTAGATAAAGATTTCACTCTCCACTCCACCCCACACAACTCATACCGCAGGACTGATTACTTTTTCCTCCAACAGTCATCTCTTGGTAAAATACATTCAAATGGCAAGGTCCAGTGTCCAGTCAGACCATTTTCCTGTGGAACTGGTATTAGAAATATCTGAACACAGACCTTCCAAACCACCATGGCGTCTTAATGAAACCCTACTCACTATACCAACCGTACATACTAAAATACTAGACTTCTTAGACTGCTACTTTCAACACAACACAAACACCGATGTTTCTACCCCAATAGTGTGGGAGGCACACAAGGCTACAAGTAGAGACGAGCTTATATTGATAGGCACAAAAACAGAGAGACTTACAAATACAGCACCTTCAATAGGAGATAGGTAAACTAGAAAAACTACATAAACAATCCCTAGCTTCATCTCCAGCAACTTATTAATGCTCGTCTACGACGAGCATTATAACTACGCGATATATTAAACAAGAACCTCGCCAAAGAATTTGTGTCTGTAAAACACTCATTGTATGCCCATGGAGACAAAGAATCAAAACGGATGAAGTCCCTAATCAAGAAGCAAAAACCTCGCACACATATCGCTGAGATTCAGACTAATGAAGGCCATCTCACAACAGATCCAGGGGTGATTGAATGGGAATTTATTAAGATTGATGCATCCCTCTTTTAGATTAAATCACCCGATACAACCAAACAGGCACAAGAAAACGGATTGCTGATTTTTTATCACAATTGTCTCTCCCCGCTCTCACAGCCACATCACATGTTGACCTATTAAAACCCTTCTCAATAGAGGAGGTCAGATCCGCCCTGTCGAGATGCCAGAAAGGTCCACATTCAAGATCTGGCACGCACTCAAAGAGCGACTCAGCCCGGCTCTATCCCCACTAATGTCAGTTGCAGATCTCTCAGAACTATATATCCCAAATTTTGCGAATACACCCTTAAAAGTAGCAGATCTAAAGCATATCTCAATACCTTCCTGTCTAGATATGAAAGCGGGTGAAGACCCATTAGACTCCACACCACTACATTCGCTACAAAAAGCAAATGTCCGATCACTATTTCAGAACCACCTCAAAAACTCTGATACCGGAGGAGACCTTACGCCATTCGAAAAACTAATGGCAACCAAACATCCCCCAAGACACTTGCTATCCCAGACATGCAACCTTCTCCAACAGCTGAAATGCCCTCTCAATAGAGGGTTTATTCAGAAATGGAGCAGTAATTTTGACACACATTTGTACCGATTCTCACATGGTATTTATAGATGCACATGACTACAGGAAAATTCATTCAAGCTACTCACAAAATAGTACATCACCCCGGTACGTCTCAAGCAAATTAAATGCGTCAGCTCCGACATTTGCTGGAAATGTACCTAATCACAAGGCACCTACTTCCACAAGTGCTGGTCTTGTCCAGTTCTGCACCCTTTCTGGTCTGAGGTTATGGGGATGATTAAACAAATCTGTCCCCTACCCCCATCTCAGTATTACGGAACATTAGATTACAAGATATTCCCCTCAATAAACGGAAACTAGTACTCCATCTGGCCTTTGCAGCCAAATCCCTAATCCCGCAACACTGGAACCAACCAACTTCCTCCACTTTGTCACAGTGGTTGCAGAAGGTGGACCACATCTACCACATGGAGGAACTGTCAGCCTGGGAAGCTAGATCACACCTCAATTTCCAGCGGATTTGGGCCGATTGGACATCATTTTGGAAAATGAGCTATTTTCTTTATAAACTCTCAGACTCTAATCCATTTACTTGTACCCACAGTTAAATAATGGCTCACGAAATCCAAAGCCCCCCCCCCCTATTATTTGCCGAATCATAACCAGAGTTATATTTTATTAGATATCGTCACGTATCGAAGAAACAATCTGTCTATAGAGTTCTCCCCTACCGGATCGCCTTACCCCACCCAACTAGGCTTGTCGGAGAGGCGTTATGATTATCCATGTAATTACTTTTGTTTGTTCTGCAATTCAACCTGTGTATTATTTGTCTATCTTATAATCTTGAAAAAAGTAATAAAAAGATAATTGAAAAGAAAGAAAAGAAAAAAAAACCTGCATCAAACACATTTTTCCCCCCAAAGTAAATATGGGCATTATTTATCAAAACTGCTCAAAACAACTAATCAGAGCTCGGCTTTCATTTTACTAGAGCCATTTAGGAAGTGAAAGGTGAGCCCTGATTGGTTATTGGCAGATGTATGAAACCATCCGCAGAGTGCCTTTACAGCAAGAAAGTTTTTTTTACCTGTGTGGCTTGTACTGGTAAAACATGATGAAACCACAAGTTTCAGCAGTTCAAGCTGCATGGCCGCAAATTACAGGAAAAAACAACAGTTCTCTGATGTGGCAAACTACTGCTAGTGGGTACCCTTAGTTACTCTGTCAACCAATTAACCTAGTTTAAAGAAGTTGTCTGACAGAGTAGTCCCAGTTATAAAAAAAATAAAAAAGGCCACCCACCTGCAGTAAAGTGACGTTCTAGCACACATGACTACTGAGGCCTGTGACTGGTCACTGGGACAGGAAGGGGCAGGGAACATACAGTTGTCAGATTCTAATTCAGACATTAATTGATAACTGGGTTCAATTAGTCTCACATTTGCTAATAATACCTTGATGAACCCAAGCCTTTTTAGACAAGTTCAGGGGAACTTTTTGAAATACATAAGTCAACACACTCGGTGGTAGTGTGGTGGTGCTTTGCTACTTCAGGTAGCTCCAGCAAATTCTAGTGATACCCAAAGTGGAGTAGTTCCCATTTTTGTCAGTTTTTTGTTATGCTCTGCACCACTTCTGGTACATGTGGAAGTACTTTTACAAACACTCTGGCCCACATTTACTATTATGCCTTAATTTTGGCAAAACCAGACCAAGCCTCCACACATTTATGGTGCATCTCGTGTTAGACCTGTTCATTAAGTAAGTAAGCCACAAAGAAAGAATTATCTGCTGCATCCCACCTGCTGACGAGGCTTCGTGGGAAATGGGGGCGGTTTAAGATACACTACTTCACGCTAAAACGTTGGCACAAATTCTGACGCAAAGTACGCCAAACAATAGGTTTCATAAACTTAGACAAGTGTCTGGCCTTGCACTAAATTCAGCATCCAGCCGGAGACCCTGTGATAAATTTAGAAAAATTGTCGCAGACCTTTAGACTTATAGAAAAAGACATCTATTTCTCCAGCACTTCAATAAAACATACCCCTTCAATTAAAAACTTCATGTACAGTAGAGTCGTGTTTCGGACAGAAGATATATCCAGTCCTTAGTCATGGCACATGCCACGACTAGGGACTAGACATATCTTCTGTCCGAAAAGCGTTGGAAACTGATTGCTACTGTGCAAGATGTTTTGAATTAATCTTCAATAAAAGGGATTTTTTTATAAAAGTACTGGAGAAATGGATATCTTTTTGTATGTGTTTATTTCAAGCCTGCATCTGATCCAGATTTTCATCCAAGCACTCAAGCTTCAGGTAGAGGAGAAAGAAGCAAGGGTGATCTAAAGACCGTGACGGTTTTACTTTGCAGGTCTTTAGACTCCCTAAGTTTACACTGTCTACATTTTAGCTAGGATGAGTAAATCACCCCCTCTGAGTATCAAATCTAAAGTAGTTAGCAACGCTCATACTACCATTAGCTGTTACATCATGCCTGGCCATTTTATTTTGACTGTACATAGTTGTGAGCATGTTCATACAATCTCACAATATGTTATTTCAAAGACCACCCCCCAAACATTCTTTTACTATTAAAAGCATTGATTGGACTTTTATGACGGCCAGAGGAGCAGCTGGTTATCGGGTAGGAATCCTTCAATTCGGACAACTGGCTGCTCATTCATTTGGGGTGAATCGCTGCATTTTCCTACAGCTATGTAGTATGAAGACAAGCAATAGCTGCTGCAATCACTTCCAAATCCCCATACAACTGCATTGCTTCTGGGCAGCAGATTACCGTTTACACGGTACAATTGGCTGCCCAGAAATGATAATTTACTGGCCTGTACGAACTACTGTTTCACCCGATGAACAAGCTTTTCTGGTGACCGGCTGAACCGTTAGACGGGCAGATTCTTAGGAATGTTCGTCCCTAATGATCTGCCCGACAAACTGCTGTGTAAACCCGCTTTTCCTTGGATTAAGGGTCCATTCACACGTCCGCAAGTGTTTTGCGTATCCGCAAAACACGGACATTGGCAATGTGCGATCCGCAATTTGCGGACCGCACATAGCCAGCACTAATTACCATTCACACGTCCGTAATTTGTGTCCGCATCCGTTCCGCAATTTCAGGACCCACTCATTTTCAATGGGGCTGAAACGGATGCAGATCCGCATTTTCGGGATCCGCATCTGTTTTTCCAGGATCCGCATCTGTTTTTTCGGGATCCGCAATTGCGTTCCTGAAAAAAAATAGAACATGTCCTATTCTTGTCCGCAATTGTGGACAAGAAAAGGCATTTTCTATTATAGTGCTGGCTATGTGCGGTCCGCAAATTGCGGATTGCACATTGCCGGTGTCCGTGTTTTGCGGATCCGCAATTTGCAGATCCGCAAAACACTTACGAACGTGTGAATGTAGCCTAATAGAAAATGCCTTTTCTTGTCCGCAAGGACATGTTCTATTTTTTTAGGAACAGAATTGCGGATCCTGAAAAAACGGATCCCGAAAAAACAGATGTGGATCCCGGAAAAACGGATGCGGATCTGCCTCCGTTTCAGCCCATTGAAAGTGAAAGGGTCCTGAAATTGCGGAACGGATGCGGACCCAAATTACGGACGTGTGAATGGACCCTTATGGAGAAATGTTTCAATTCCATTTGTATCCTCTCTAAAATAAATGTATCTCACAAATATATAATATATTATATTATGTGTAATGTTTTAAAGTGTGAGAAAATACGGTCTGTGTGACGGCTGCATCACCCAAACCAACCATGGCTTAGCTGACAAAATCCTAGTGATTTATGATGCCTGACCATGGATTTACTGTCCCATACTCACTTGGACCGACTGTATTACCTGGACGCCACACGTTCATGTGGAAGTGGCCTAAGTGTTCCATGACAGACAGCAAATACAGCTCCATGCAATAACACCAGTATGTGCAGAAGACAATTATTTTCCAGATTTCACATGATAGACATAAATCATTGAATAAAGTGACTTATTATTCATTTTTCCATTTATTCACTAAAATGTGCAGTATTCATGCATAACATTATTCACATTGGTGATGCATGCTATACAGCGTGAAAATTATCACTTGGTGAACTTTTCGTGTACAAAAGACAAAAAAAATAAAAAAAATCTGCCTTATACCCAAAACCAATTCTAAACCCACACCAACACCAAGTGGTATTTACAGAAACACGTTCTGGGTCTCAGTACCCTCCATTGAGAGATAAATAATGCTTGCACTGCTGCCTTCCAGGCTAATGTCTACCCAACTGATCACATCCCAGGAGGAGAACTCATCTAGAAGAAAGGATAGGGCATTAGCAGCTAGGACAACTTCTCAAACCAATAATAACTGCACAAATCACACATTTTTCGGTCAAGTTGGGACTCGTCTGTTAGGTAAAAAAAAAATTGCATACAGGTCACAAGGTAGTCACGACCAAAAAGCCAGCAGATTTGTCTTTCTGGTGACAGTTGTGTTGGATGCCATCACATGACTTCACAGATAATCAGCTGTTTGAGAAGGCACTGGCACTCCTATGAGCAACGTGGCCTTCTCCGTGCTTACCAAGCACAGTGCCTTACAATGTATAGCGGCCGTGCATCGCAGTTTAGCCCTATTCACTTCAATGGGGCTGAGCTGCGCCTAGGCCACGTGACCTAGGAAAGCTGAGAGCGGCGCTGCCTTCTCAAACAGCTGATCGGCACAGGTCCTGGGTGTCGGACCCCCACCGATCAGATACTGATGACTTATCCAGAGGATAGGTCATCAGTATTTAAGTCTTTTTAACAGTTTACATGTTTCAGATTAAAAACAATCTTTTATCACAGCTACATCGTACTACCTTATGACCAAAGTCATCGTGTAGCTGTGGCCTAAGGGCTCTGTTCACATTACTACCATGACAGGTATGAAAGATATGCTGATGGATGCCATTTACTTGTAATGAGTTCAGTCAGCATTCTGTCAGGGTTCTGGTGTTTTAGACACCATGAACCTCAAAACAAACTATGCTATTTTTGCCATAAAAACACCAGAAAGATCACATGGTCAATCTGAAAAGAAAATAATGATCCTTAAATAAAGAGCCCAATGATCAAACACCTAACTTTAATATACCCACCTAGCAATATATACATAACTGAAAATTATGATTTTTCTTCCTATCAGATCAATACGTAAATACAGGAGTTAAACTGAATTCTCCAAAATCTTGTTTGGAGTACCCTCAGTCAGAGACGCACTTGAATGTCAGGAGGGGTAGATACCCAGTGTAAGAAACAACAGAGTAGCCGGGGGCACTATATGTGTAACACATGAATGCAGACAAGTTAGTCAATCACCTTCTGTTTCTTGCGGAGCCGGAGTGCGGCCTGGCGTAGAGCAAGACTGTGGTGGAGGCAGCTCAGAAGTCACCAAGGTAGAGGTTAAAAGATCAATGTTCCCAGTCTGTAGGCGAAATCTCTCCAGCTCTTTAGATAGGAGGCTGAACTGCTCGGTCTGACTACGACATTTCTCTTCTAAAAGCTTCACATTAGACTGGAGGGAAAGTTAAAATAACAATGAAAGGCGATGTCCAGGTATACACTCCCAACCTGTCATCGGGTGTCAAAGATGCAGCTGTATGCTGGTTTTAACCATTTATTGCCAGGTGGGTATCGAAGCACTGGTCCCATCTTAATAAATGAGGCCTGTGCACGATACTCACTGGGCACTGGATAGCTGGCAAGTACCATCCACCATTGCAGTTCAGGTGACAGAATATGCCTGGGTTTAAAAATAGGTTAAATACTCTTTGTAAAGTAGGGCTGTATAAGGGTTGGTTCACATTGAGTTTTTTTAGGCAGATTTTCTTGCAGGTTTTTCAGCCAAAGCCAGAAGTGGATTCAAAAAGAATCGGAAACCTAAAGGAAGGACTTGTACTTCTCCTTCCGCCTGGATCCACTTCTGGCTTTGGTTGAAGAACCTGCAGGAAAATCTGCCTCAAAACCTCTCCATGAGAACCTACCCCAAGGCTGGAAATGCACACACAGTTTTTGGAGCCAAATCCAGAGCGTATTCAGATATCAAGTATAAAGGAAATACTTTTACATCTTCTCTCTTTAAATTGGCATAAAATCTGCATTAAAAAATGAACCAAAAACTACATTGAAAACGTGTGATTCCATCATAACCAACTGTTTATTTGAGCCAAAGGCAAAAGTGGATTGGGAGGGAAGGACTTCTAGTTCTCAAATCCGCCTGATCCACTTCTGGCGTTGGCGCAAAACTCCATAAAAAGCGGTGTGTGACACATTTTGAAGGGGGAGAGACTTTAATGAACATGAGCTGTACACGAATAGCCTTGTTTCACCATACCTGTAAAGTATCCAAAGTGTTCTAGGCATGGAAATCAAAAGAAAATGTGTTAAGTATCCTGATAATGGTAAAATCTTCTGAATTATTTTATGACACATACCCAGATAGCAGAAACATGTTCTAGAGAAGTTTATTACATGCCATAAAAGAAAATTCTGCTAATTAAAGGGGGATGTTGGGCGTTTAATACTGATGGCTAGTCTCAGAATAAGGCCTCATTCACACATACGTGGATTTTTACGGACCACGGTCTGTGAAAACCCATCCTGCTGAGTGCACAGTATCATTGGTTGCTATGACGCTGTGCACTTCATGCCGCTGTACAGTAATACACTCGTATAGATCATACGAGTGTATTACTGTACAGAGGGGGCAGCACGAAGCGCACGGCATCATAGCAACCAATGACGCCATGCGTTCGTGCACTCAGCAGGATGGGTTTTCCCGGACCGTGGTCCGTGAAAATCCACGTATGTGTGAATGAGGCCTTAGTCATCAATATTTGATCAGTGGGAGACTGATAACTGACACCCCTGTCGATCAGAAGTTGCCGTCTCTTATGACTGCTGCAGCCTCCGCTCAGCATACCAAGCACAGCGCTGTACACAGTATTGTGGCCATGCTTAGCATTTTAATGGGGCTCAGCTGCACATATGCCATGTGACCGTTGAACTTTACCTCACTGGCATAGAAAAAGGGCCGCAGCGCTCACGGAAGCACCGCAGCCTCTTCTAACAGCCGATCGTCGAGGGTGCTGGGAGTTGGAACCCCACTGATCAGATACTAATGACCTATGAGGATAGGTCATCAATATCAGAATGTCAGAAACCCCTTTAATATATATTTCATTTTTTTAACACAAGAGATACACTACCTCCAGAAGCTGAACTGCTCCTTCATGTTCCTTTTTAGCTTCAATCTGGGCCTGGAACAAGACAATAAACCATATCATTTGAGTTACATGGCCTTAAATATATGTGCCAAATATGCACAGAAAGCAACGCTCCTCTGCCAGACACCCACAAATGCCACCTGCTTTACAAAAACTCCAGCAGCAAAAAGCACTTGTGTGCTCGGCGTTTCATTTTTCCAATAAACTGGCTATTGCGATCCCTCGTCTCCGTACAGATCCATGGTTTCTAAGCTTTAGACCGCACAATCTGCTGCCCAGAAACTACAGTGGGTGGTGCCTGCACGAACGACAGGATCACCCGATGAACGAGCGTTTCCTTTGATGATGGGGAATTGGCGGCACATTTACATTGGCAGACTGCCAGGACGATTATTGGCTCGTGTAAATGCACCTTTAAATGATGATACTTTAGTCAAATCCGCTGACTGGTTAGAATGAATATGAAGTAATATACATACTGAAATTGAATTTGCATAGAATTATGCAAGTGAACTTATGGTACACAATTTCACACTTTTGAAGAGTTAATAAAAATGAAAGTTGCCCACCTGCTGAAGACGCTTTACTTCCTCCTGCCTTTTCTGCAGAGCTAGTAATGCATCTTCATGATCTTTCTCCAGTTGTTGCCTTCTCTCCACCACATCTCGCATGTGCTAGAAGAACAAGCAAAGCTAACAAATCAGTGATCCCCCTGCAGTAAAGACATGACAAGATTCCCCTCTGATCAAAGTCTCCCCATCACCCCAGTCTCCCCAGGACAGCTACCTAATGGGTATGGCCGGCATACTCTGCTTTTAATCTATTGGTTCTTAAACATTTGATTAATGTTAGCTGACTGGTATTTTGGTGGGACAAGCTGACCCCCTACTTTGGCAGATGAGCCCCTGGATGTTTTACTAATGGGCTTACTTAATTTCCATATAGCATACCATTCCTCTTTTTTCCCCTCAGTAAACATAGTTGAATCGTCTTCATGCTGTTCTAATATCCATTCTCTATGCAGTAACCGTACATCCCCTTTCCAAATAATTACTATAAATGATGGCGTATTAATATATTATAAATTCGCTTTGGGAACTTGAATGCCTTGCATTGATCTTGACATTGATTATAAAATAGATTGGATGCCATATATCAGTGATGGCGAACCTATGGCACGGGTGCCAGTGGTGGCACTCAGAACCCTCCCTGTGGGCACCTGCACTCTGGAAAAAGTCTATGGTGTACCAATATGAGACAAATTTACTTTTATCTGATAATGGGTTGACGTACTAAATAAATATTATTTACTGCCTATCTTAAGTACGTTAAAAACGCTTTATTTAATAAATTTTAAAATTAATAGTCTCCACAATAATAGGCTGGTAGAGTGGATTGGAACTATTCAGACCAATAATTATGCTGGTTCCTAAATCCACCCTCCCACAAGAACTCCTTATTGTGTCTAGGCGTACAAGACAAAACAGGGTGCTGCTGTTACAATTCGAAGGGTCCATTCACACGTCCGCCGTGTGAATTGCATTTTGCGGAACGGAATTGCGGACCCATTAGTTTCAATGGGGACAGACGATGTCCCGGCCGGGTCCGCAATTGCGGATCCGCACTTCCGGGTCCGCAATTGCGTTCCCGAAAAGAATAGAACATGTCCTATTCTTGTCCGCAATTGCGGACAAGAAAAGGCATTTTCTATGAGAGTGCCGGCGATGTGCGGTCCGCAAAATGCGGAACGGACATCGGCGGTTTCCGTGTTTTGCGGATCCACGGATCCGCAAAACACACACGGACGTGTGAATGGACCCTAAGAGTGTATCCCTACACATCCCTCAGGGCTGCAGTCCCTATGGATGATGTATCACTCAATAGAACTGATCAGCAGTCAAATTAACCCTATTGGGGCTCAAGTTACGGGAAGAGAGTCAGCATGCAATTATTATCTTTGCAGTGCTTATGCTCGACGCGTTTCCCTTCCGACCATTGTCGGTAATTCATCAGGAGCATATGATCTGAGTGTCTTTGTCGAGATTGTTAACTGCAATCCTGATGATGGATTGATGGACTGCAATCCCGGTGCAGAGCTATTTAGAACGCTGCACGCCTCCGATGGTGCGTGCAGCAAACAGATGAGCCTCCAGGCATTGTGTTAGCGTTTTTAACGTACTTTAGATATGGTGTACCAATATGCCTTAGACTTTTCCTGCCATTCTCCATGCAGGGCGCACTATGTACGGCACAGGCAGCACACTGAATGTAGGCAGGCTATTATAGCTAAATGATAAAGTACATTGAGGATATACTATATAGGACTGTAGTATTCAGGTTAAATTGCCATGTTGGCACTTTGCGATAAATAAGTGGGTTTTGGGTTGCAGTTTGGGCACTTGGTCTCTAAAAGGTTCGCCATCACTGCCACATATGATTGATATCGTACGCCATCTTCATCTAAATCATTATCCAAAATCTGGACCAAAAATACCAGAATATTTGTGTATGAGAAATTAGAAATACCAATGTTTTATATGAAAAGATCATGCTTGAAATAGAGATAAATAGGACAGGCCTGGATATGTCAGGAGCCAGGTAGAGAATGTTTCTAGTCCAACTTGGTGATAGTCATGCAAATGAAAGACTCCTTTAAAAGATGCTACAGATGCCAAAGATGGACACCTTTATCATATATCTAGCTCCATAAGCGCAAGAGATAAATTTAAGGGTTTATGTCATGACTGATGTAAAAAATAAAAATAAGACATCATATAGTACATCTCTTTCTAACAAACCTAGAACCATCCCTATGCCTCCCATTGATCCAGAGACCCCCTCATTCATTGATAAAATTGCTCTGCTAGATCAATTTGCGGTTGCCAGCTCAAGGAGTGTGTCCTCTCTGGGGACATATTCTTTCTGCTGCAGCTCTCTCCCTGTAACTGCCACAAGTTCTAACAGAAGATATGGCTGGAAGAGTTGAAACTGAGCGTGTGAAACCACCTTAGTGAGGTGGACAAGCAATAAGGAAAAGAAAAAACAGCGGGTGGCGCTATACAGATACATTTTGTTGGTTTGAAAAATGTAGAATCATTTTTGTGGTGCAACTCCTTTAAGTTGCTCTTCAATGATTACTCTTATATTGTGGTAGATTTTATAAGGTTATTGTTAGGGATGTCCCGATACCATTTTTTTAAGACCGAGTACGAGTACCGATACTTTTATTTAAGTACTCGCCGATACCAATTACCGATACCTCGTATAAACAGCGCCGCAGTTACTGATAGCAATGAAAAAAATTAAAGCTGGAATTTGGTTGCTATGGGCAACGGCTTTTCTTTTCCTTTGTACAAGTGTTAATAAATTAATAAATGGGAATATAATAGTGTTTTCCAACCAATGTGCCACCAGGGGGATCTGTTATGGGGGCGCTGTGGAGGTCACTGTTATGGGGGCGATGTGGAGGTCACTGTTATGGGAGCGATGTGGAGGTCACTGTTATGGGAGCGATGTGGAGGTCACTGTTATGGGGGCGATGTGGAGGTCACTGTTATGGGGGCGATGTGGATGTCACTGTTATGGGGGCACTATGGATATCACTGTTATGGGGGCACTATGGATATCACTGTTATGGGGAGTGCTGTGGATGTCACTGTTATGGAGGATCTGTGGATGTCACTGTTATAGGGGCACTGTGGAGGTCACTGTTATGGGGTTATCTGTGGATGTCACTGTTATGGGGGATCTGTGGATGTCACTGTTATGGGGGCGCTGTGGATGGCACTGTTATGGGGGCGCTGTGGATGGCACGGTTATGGGGGATCTGTGGATGACACTGTTATGGGGGATCTGTGGATGGCACTGTTATGGGGGATCTGTGGATGTCACTTATGGAGGATCTGTGGATGACACTGTTATGGGGGCGCTGTGGATGTCACTGTTATGGGGGATCTGTGGATGACACTGTTATGGGGGCGCTGTGGATGACACTGTTATGGGGGATCTGTAGATGACGCTGTAATGGGGGGATCTCTGGATGACACCAATGAGGGGATCTCTGGATGACACCAATGGGGGAGATCTCTGGATGACACTAATGGGGGATCTCTGGATGACACTAATGGGGGATCTCTGGATGACACTAATGGGGGATCTCTGGATGACACTAATGGGGGATCTCTGGATGACACTAATGGGGGGATCTCTGGATGACACTAATGGGGGGGGGATCTCTGGATGACACTAATGGGGGGGATCTCTGGATGACACTAATGGGGGGGGGGATCTCTGGATGACACTAATGGGGGGGGATCTCTGGATGACACTAATGGGGGGGGATCTCTGGGTGACACTAATGGGGGGGGATCTCTGGATGACACTAATGGGGGGGGGATCTCTGGATGACACTAATGGGGGGGGATCTCTGGATGACACTGTTAGGGGGCTATGTGGATAACACATACAGTATATAGCATATTATGCTATATAAGTGTCATCCACAGATCCCCCATTAATGTCATCCACAGACCCCCATAAGTGCCATCATAGTGTGTGTGTGGGGGGGGGGGGCAGTTTACACTCGTAGGGACCGGTGTAGCTTGACTCTTTCATACACCGGCCCCGCAGCTCCTATACACTATTGAGGTAAACTTAATCTCTATTAATGTGGCCATAATTACTAACTATTAATGCGCAGTCTCCCTCAGGTCAGGCGCTCAGTCCCTCCATTCTCCTCCTGCCCCGTGCGCCTTCTACATTCATAAAATGGGCGGAGCGCGTAGGAGGGACGTGAGGTGCTTGGAGGAATCGGGTAGCTTGAGCTCTCAGTTCCTCCATGCGCCTCATGTCCCGCCTGCCGGCTCCGCCCACTTTTATGAATGAAGAAGGCAGGCGGGGCAGGAGGAGCATGGAGGGACTGAGCGCCGAACCTGAGGGAGACTGCGAATCAATAGTTAGTAATTATGGCCACGATAATAGAGGTTAGGTTTACTTCAACAGTGGATATGAGCTGCCGGACCAGAACTTCCGGTATCGGCAGCGGTATCGGAGGCATTTTCACGAGTACAAGTACTCGTGAAAATGCCGGTATCGGTCCCGATACCGATACTGGTATCGGAACATCCCTAGTTATTGTAATTACTTATTGGAAACAGGGTTGTCACGATACCAAAATTTTGATTCGATTTCGATACCATAAAAAACTATTGCAATACTCGATACCACGCGAAAAAATGTTTGTTTGTTTTTAACTTTTTATTTAATAACCATTTCCCCCTTAGGGGCTAGAACTTGGAATCTTTTAATCCCTTGTCCTATTCACCCTAATAGAAATCTATTAGGGTGAATAGGATCTTACACTCTCTCTTCTGCCCTGTGCTTTGTGCACACAGCAGCAGGGAGCTTACCATGGCAGCCAGGGCTTCAGTACGGTCCTGGCTTCCATGGTAACCGCCACTGTACTACCAATAAAAGGGGGGAGGGGACCCTGTGGCCATTGCCAACAATTATTATAATATTGGAGGGGTTGGACCAATGACTAATACTGGGGTGGGGGGCACACTGCACCACCAATTAAGATAACTAACATTTAATACAGATACAGGAGGCGGGTGCCGGCGCCCGAATCACATAGCCGGCACCCAACCTCTATGACAGGGAGCTGATCGCAGCTCCCCGACGTAGAGGCCAGGTGCCAGTTATGTGATTCTGCCTCTGGCACCCGCCTCCTGTATCTGTATTAATGGGTGAGTTATCTTCATTGGTGGCACAGCCCCTCCTCCTCCCCGCTCTTCTGTCACTGGTGGCAGTGGCACAGTGGGGAGGGAGAGACTGCTTCCTTTTCCCCTGTGCTGCTGAGGGAACATGGCGCGCGCTGAGAGCAGCGCGTGCCATGTTCTGTGATACTAGGCTGCACAGTAGCGCAACCTAGTATCGGTAAAAGGCGAATCTCGGTATGGAATCGATACCAGTACAAAGGTATCAATTGGGTATCGATAATTGTAAATATTAACTGCAATGTCAATACCAACCTTCAGCACTTGCTCTAAGTTCTCCAGCTTGCTTTGCAATCTATGAATCTCCTCAAGAGCAGAATCCCGTTGCTCAGTCACCTCAGCTAGATGTCTTTTCAAGTCAGCATTTTCAGACTCAACCTATGGAAGACAACTAAGGTTCAAACATCCAGTAACAAAGCAATTATCGGCATAACTTTTCAAGAAATTGTGCTGACCTTGGCCGCCCTCTTTACTCTGATGCAGAGCCTTGAGTTTTCTTCCACAAGACATGCATTCTCTGTTTGCACCTCCTGAAGCTTGACTTCCTGTTTCCAAATAAGCAAAACAAAATTAGATGAAATAAGGCAGTGCGGAGATCTACTGGCAAAATGTCTTATTATTGCTTGCTGTGTGTTCATTCTGGGTTTAGAAGTTCAGGGGGTGGTCCTAAAGGCGCATTTGGATGCTGCGAGGATCAGACGATTGTCACGACAATCAGCTGCTTGTTAGTGGGGGTGAAGAGCTACATTTACATGCAGATCTCACCTCCACAGTTTGAGGATGAGCTATGGCTCCTGCTACTGCTCGTCCCCATACAAGACCATTGCTCCTGGGCAGCAGAATGCTGTGCAGACACCCCAATGTACACCTCAGATCATTTCACTCAATGAACAAATGTTTTGCTTGCTCATTGGGTGATCTGCAGAACCTTTGGACGGGCAGATTATCAGGAACGAGTGTTTGTAGAAGCATTCCCTCCCCAAAATTGGGCTATGTAAATCCAGCTTAACAGATGACTCTCAATGCACACTTCTATAGGGAGAGCTGTACATCAATGAATAGAACCGCCCACTGGACTTCTGAGTCCAGAACGAGTGGAGGTTTAAAAGAATACAATACAAGTTTTACTGAATCTTGTCCCATAAAACTATACATATACCAGGCTACTCGGCTCCTCCTGTCTGAGGATTGCACTGAATTGCATAGTGACAGGTTTCCTTTAATGTTATCACTGGTTTAGTCAATATACAGTTTCCAATAATGTAGGACATTGGGATAACATCACATAATCTTTATCAGACTGTCTCTACCTGGTAATAAAACCGCTCCGCAGACACACCTTACTGTAATTAAATATTTACTTTCATGTCTAGATTTGTTACTAGGTTGACAGTGGTGATATTACAGACATCTGAGAAAAAGGAATAAAAATCTGGCTGCTGCACAACGGAAAAGAAAAAAGGAGAAAATCTGTCACGCTCCTAAGAACATGAGCCATATGAATATTAAAGTGTTTATCTGTAAAATAGAAGAAGACTGAGTATATATTTCCAATACTTAAGAAAAAAAGATCAAAGTCATGGACTACGTTCACCACTTTTAGTATCATTTGGGAGAAGTAGATCTGTTAGGATTAAAGTGTGATAAACATAGATCGCCATTTCCTGAGTTACAATGCTCTTTTTTTATATATATCCTTATTAAGAAATCAGCTAAATGAGATTAAAAGGGGCTATCCAGAATTTTGATATCGATAGCCTATCCTCAGGTCATCAATATCTGATCAGTGGGGGTCTGACTCCGGGGATCCCCACTGATCACTTGTTTGAAGAGTCCACTGCACTTCGGAGAGCGCTGCAGTCTCTTCACTCGACTGCACTTGGTATTGCAGTTCAGCCCCATTCACTTGAATGGGACTAGGCCACGTGGCTGATGTAAAGTGACGTCACTGGCCTAAACATTCACAGAGTGTGGAGGGGTCCTGGGAGTCGGACACCTGCCAATCTGATATTGATTACCTATTCCGAGGACAGGTCATTAATATCAAATTTCTTAGGCCCAAGTAATACAATAAAGTAATTTCTTGCACGTTATGAATCAATTATCCTAAAATCACAAGAAATATATAACATGAGCAGCACAATGGTCCAGTTTGCCTCTTTTTTTCCAAAACATGAGACGAACAGTGGTCAGAGATCAGCAAACGTAATACGAATAGAAAACCTGGTTTGACATTTTTTCTGCCACCATCATGTCTTCCTGACCTTAAAACTGTTCCTAAGCATAGGCCATCAGTTTTAAAGTCCCGGATAAACCCTTCAATTCCTCTGCCAACAAACCATTGGGGGTGGAAAAAAAAATTCATATGAATATAACAACATCCATAGGAACAATCCTCATCCCCTGGTCATTCTGTTAGTAACATAGTTTGTAAGGATGAAAAAAAGACATCTGTCCATCCAGTTCAGCCTGTTATCCTGAAAGTTGATCCAGAAGAAGGCAAAAACCTCCATGAGGTAGAAGCCAATTTTCCTCATCCAATCAGGCAATCAGAATAACTCCCTGGATCAATGACCCCTCTCCAGAAATCTAGTAACCATAACCATTACTCAGTAGGTACTCTCCCTCTTGGTCCTCTTCAACTACAGTCCATTCCTCCCAAAAATGCAGTTGCCCAATATAAATTGTGGACCTCAGCACATCTAGAGAACTCTCCTTTCTTGGATTCTGTACCTAATCCAACCGAAATTGTACCTTACAAAGATGGACTGTCCAGGAAACCCAACATAAAGAGGTTTAACCGGAATTCAGAAATGAAAACACCCAAATACTACTCCATTACAAATACATTGCCAAATACCTCCCACCAGCCACAATGGCCCGTTCCGTCCACCCCACAACACTAAGCCAATGTCACGAACCAGCGAGTATGAACCCACTGTGCCACGTGTCCTACCTCCTCTAAGGGTGTTGTCTAAGTGAACCCCTCGATTTTACAGTACTCCTAATGGTGGGGATAGACTTTCCCGAGGGGAACACCAGGTTACTACCTCTTGAGGAGGATAGGCACACGAGGCAGCTGGTCCAGGCGGTCACATGACATAACCCATGAAGCCCATAAAGGTGTCACGCGCGCCAGCCCTTAAGGAAGTGCTGCAGGAAACAAGCAGCAAGCATGCTGTGGCCAGGGCTGAGAGGAAACTGTGGAGCGGATTCCAGAACAGTACCTACACAGACAGAGCCCAGGACTGTAGAGGTGAATGGGAAGCACTGGCCGCAGATCACCGCTAAACACGGCGCCTGGGACCGCGGCAGTAAGCAGGGGAACAGCCAAGGAGGATCCCCACCCTCCTCTCTATGCTTCATGTTTTAATTTGACAAGCTTGTGATGCCTGAGAGCTTCGAAAAGGTTTATGTCATGACCCCCCAAATATTTTTGATTTGATGGGCTTGTCAACCAGATTTGTTCTCTAATTTCCCCCCCAACACCACAAACAGACATCTACATGAAAAGGAAAGACCAAAAACAAGCACTCTGTTAAGCCCCATAGCCCTTTTTGACATTTTTTTCAGCAAATCCCTCTAATGTAGGCATTGTGCTCATACTGCAACACAGGCTCACTCCAAGGGAACAGTGTTAGTTCTCCTGCCCAACACTGTGCAGTAAAATTAATGAGGTGCCCTTGGCCCTTTCGTTCTGGCAGTAAGCCACCACATAGATAGACAAATACAAAAGGACAAAGACACACAAACAAAAACACAGACACACAAGAGGGACTTTGAGGTTGTCTTTTCAAACCCACAGTCTCTACTGTATATGTCTATGCAATGGGCAATTTTTCCTGCAGTGACAAGACCTATCTGAGTTCATCTTGTCTCAGAATTGCCTTTATGAACCATATTGTGCATTTGGGAGCTTAAGAGGCCAGAAGGAAACGGAGAAGGAAGGTTCTCAGGCTTTCAACTAAGATAATGGGCATAATTAGGGATTTATAAATAATCTCCAGATATACGATGCAGGATGGTGGCATCTCAAAAGGTTTCCAAAAAAAGCAAGAGCTCGCACACACACAAGGCAATGTGCATGAAGCCAGACAGTTCCCAAATGGTGCCATGCAGGCCTCTTGATACATTAGACCAGGGATCAGCCATCTCCGGCAATCCAGCTGTTCAGAAACTCCCAGAATGCTCCATTCACTTCTATAGGCGTGCCAAAGGCCGCTGATCCCTGCATTAGACGCATCCACCAGCAGTGCCCTCCACAGATTTCTGTCATCTGCGTCAGAAAACCGGCACAAACGAATAATTGTATATGGCCCTATGGTGCTGCCGCTGCAAGGGGTGTTTACAAAGTCGCATTTTTTTAACGCCATGAAAGAGGCACAGGGAGCTAATAAATTCCATTGACAACACAGCTTTCATTTCTAATATTGCTCTTGAAAAATGAAAGCTGCATTGTGGTTGGCTGCTACAAGCAACAATCAGGGACTTGCATTTGGTATACAAATCTGTAACATATCACAGATGGCCACAGAAGGCTCAAAAGTAAAAAAAAAAAATAAAAAAAATAAATAAATCTGGTATACATTCAAACACAGGGGCATGAATAGGAAAACAGATCGAAAACACTGTGTATTATGCATCATATAATGTATGTATTCTAATAGAGCCCGTTTAGTACACTTCCATACAATACTGTCTCTTACTTCATTCTAAAAAAAGAATTTGCCAGAGGAATTTCATTAAATACAATACTGAGCAGAGTATAAATGTAGCTGGTTCCTACACTGCCCTGAAAATTGTAGGCTTAGATAAGTCCAAGAGAGGCAGTTTGTTAGCGTTAGGTACCCACCTGCGGAAGCCACCTTGACGCCTGGTAGATGAGCTCGACACACGTTTAATCAAAAACGTGAGCAAAGAGCTTCTATTTTTCCCATTTATAGTAGGTATAATACCACTTTTATTTAGAATGATCCCCATTTCTCAGCTCTATTGTTTGTATGTGAAATGTTGTGCAGCCATTTTATTATCAACCATGTTTGCTTGATGGATATGCACCTGTGATTATGTATATGAATGTGCTAGTCTAAATTTCCATGTAATACAATTTCATATACTCATGTGTGCTGAATACCTGGAACAGGATCTGAAGAAATGTCTGCAGAGTTGCTAATATGATCTATTCCGTTCTATATCACTTTCTAAAAAAGCTCAGTAACAACTAATATGGCCACAAGATTGTCACCTTGCATTTTCACGATCAATACATTCCCAGTTTGTGTCTTTATGAAGAAACATGAAATACTACAGTCTTCGCACAGTCCACTGAGCATCATAACAGGCTGACATTTTCTTTTTCGCAAAGATCATTTCTCAACAGTCAGCTCATCATCACAGGTAGGATGACAATAACATGCAACACCCACATACAGATAACACAGGATCCACCATTCACAATAGCTAATGGACAATGGTCTCCTTCTCCCCCTCCCTGCATAATGACCTCTGCACAGGTAAGAGTATATAGTCTTAGTAAGTATCAGATGATAGGGGTGATGGGAGCAATTTGAAAGGGGTTGTCTCTGATGAGACATCCCTTTAAGGTGGAAATGCTTTCTAATCATTAGGAGAGGGAGCATTTGTTTCTGCAGATGACTTTGATGATTATAACCAAACTCCAGTAGCTGCTGATGGTGATCCTCATTTCAGGAGACATTTCTTCTCAACTGAATATGTTTTGTTGCTGACCCTGTATTTAATTCAAAAGTTATTAACATGGCAAAAAAGTAATTATCCTACATCTTAGGGCGGTTTCACATCAGCATTACGAATTCCGTTATTCAACAGAATTTGTAAGATGGAATTCAAAACGGAAACCTTTAGAGGCATTCCATTTTGCTCCGTCATAATAGAGGTCTACGGGCAAGCATAAGGGATCCGTCTGGTTTCCGTTATCCAGGAATGAAAAGAAAATCCCGACGACAGGCCTTTTTTTTCCGTCCTGCACTTATAGGCCATCTGCACGTGGTGGGTCTGTGGCCTGCACGTGTTTGTGGATGTGTAGATCTATATCCTAATTATGCATGAATCATATGTACATGTACTAATAATCGGGTGCTGTATATGAGTTAGTACAGTGGACGATATATTGTTGGGACCTCTCTCTCCCTCTCTCTCTATATATATATATATATATATATATATATATATATATATATACACACATACACACTGGCCATGATTTATCATACCTTCACTCCAGAATTCTGGCATTAAAAAGTCCCAAAATAGGGCATTTGCGACTTTTCACACTCATTTGCGCCTAATTTTGCGACTTTTTTACATGTGTACACCACTCACTCCAGTTTTGAAAAATGGGCGTGGTTAGCCATGTAAATGAGTTTCACTCCAGATTTATCATTGGGACTTTTTAAAAAAGTCGCAAAAAAGTCCCAATTTCACTCCAGTGAGGACCATAATTATCTTATGCGACTTTTTATTAGAACATGCGACTTTTTATTAGAACATGCGACTTTTTTGGAAATATGTGCAACTTTTGTAAAGCTGTTTACTGAAGGATGAACTGCTGCCATCAAACCACATTTATCACAGTATTAAAGGACCATTAAAAAATCTGACTGAGCCAAAAGTGACTTTGGAGTGAAAGATGGAAGTGTAATTGGAGTAAGATGGAAGTGTAATGATAATTCTGGCCCACTGTGTATATATATATATATATATATATATAAATAAATAAATAAAGGGGCAGGACACATTGCCCAGCCCCTTTATATATATATATATATATATATATATATATATATATACATACATACATACACACCAGCAAAAGAACCCAGCTTTGCACGGGTATATTTCATCTATTAAATTTAATGTTTGCGTGTGTCGTTAAAAGATATCAACAGTATGCCCCATAACAGTGACCTCCACAGTACACCGCTCTCTTAACAGCTACCTAGACAGTTCCCTGCTCCCTTAACAGTGACCTCCCCAGAGCCTGTTACTTTAACAGTGACCTACACAGCAGCCTGCCCTTTATTTGTGACCTCCACAGTACCCAGTCTCGTTAACAGTGATTTCCATAATAATCCGCCCCCTTAACAGTGACCACCACAGAGCTCCATTCCCTTAAAATGGTACCTCCACAACACCCCGCTGCCTACACAGTCCCCTGCCCCCTTAACAGTGACTTCCACAGCATCCCATCCCTTAACACGGACCTTCACCGCTCCCTGCCCTCTTAACAGAGACCTCCCTTTAAGAGTGACTGCCATAATACCCTGCTCCCTTAACAGTGACCTCCATAGTATCCCGCTGCCTTAAAAGTGACCCCCCCCCCCCACAGCGGCTGCCCCTTTAATAGTGACCTCCACAGTCCGCTGCCCCCTTAACAGTAACCGCCACAGTGCCTGGCCCTTTAACAGTGCCCTCCACAGCATATCACCCCCTTAACAGTGACCACCACAGCGGCCGCCCCTTTATTAGTAACCTCCACAGTACCTAATCTCCTTAACAGTGATATCCACAATAACCCACCACCTTAACAGTGACCTCTACAGCACTCTGCCCCTTACCACTGACCTCCATAGCGGACCGCCCCCTTAACTGTGACCTCCACAGAACTCCACTCCCTTAACAGTGTCATCCACATCGCCCTGAACCTTTAAAGGTGACCTACAGCAGTGAAGAAATATGGCAGGGTTGTTATGGAAACTAGGTGTAAAACTGTATAAAATGTTGAAACTGAAGGACCTGCGAGCTTCTATTGGCTAATGCAGGTCATGTGACTGAGCCATATTTGCATTTTTTGGGAATATCTCAGGAACGGTACATCCTAGAGAGCTGAGACCCGGTCTAAAACCTTCCCAGACACCTGATGTACCTGTGTGCCAAATTTGGTGCAGATCAGTCCAGTTGTTTGGTCGCACATAAAGAAGACAGAAATTCATTTATATATATATATATATGACTAGCAGAAGGACCGGCTTGCACGGTTATATTTCATCTACTTTATTTAATGTTTGTGTGTGTCGTTAAAAGATATTGACAGTATCCCCCATAACAGTGACCTCTACAGCACCCCACCCCCTTAACAGTGAACTCCACAGTCCCCCACCCCTCAACACTGGACCCCCCCCCCCCCCACAGTGCCCCGTCACCTTAAAATGGAACCTCTACAGCAGCCCATCCCCTTAACTTTGACCCTCACAGCAGCACACCCCTTTAACAGTGACCTCTATAGGGGACCGTCCCCTTATCTGTGACCTCCACTGTTCCCTGCCACAGAGCACCACACCCCTGAACAGAGCACCACAGCATCGATCCCTTTAACAATGACTGCCACAGTACCCCATTCCCTTAACAGTGACCTCACAGTACCTTGCTGCCTTAACAGTGACCTCCACAGCAGCTGCCCCTTTAATAGTGGCCCTGCCTCCTTAACAGTGACCTCCACAGTACCAGTCCCTTTAACAGTGACCTTCACAGCAGCTTACCCTTTAATTGTGGCCCCTACCCCCTTAACAGTGACCTCCACAGCTCCCTGACCCTTTAAAGATGACCTAAAGTGGTGAAGAAAAATGGCTGTGTTGTTATGGAAACCTGGAGTAAAACTGTGTGTATGTGGAGACTAAGGGCCTGCGAGCTTCTATTGGCTGATAAGGGACATGTGACCATGTGTATGTCAGTTGGGATACGAGTGAAAGACTTGCAGGCTTCCATTGGCTAATGCAGGTAATTTTTTGGGAATATCACAGGAACGGTACGTCCTAAAAACCCTCCCAGACACCCGATGTATCTGTGTGCCAAATTTGGTGAAGATCGGTTCAATAGTTTGGTCGCGCATAAAGAACAGACAGACAAACTCATTTATATATATATACCGATGCTGATAACTCATTTATATATATATACCGATACTGATAACTCATATATATATATATATATATATATATATATATATATATATATGAGATACATACACACATACATACACACATACACACACACATTATTGGCCACATTTGCTTAGTATCCAGTGAGGGCAGCTGTGTGTGGCGATGTCCTCTACGTAATATATTTGTATCTTCTTGTAATGTCTTTTGCTTTGTCACCTCTATGTTATCAGTAAAGTATCTGCGAGGGTTGTATGAAGGACTGGAGAGGGTGTATATGATACACAGACTTATGGTCCGTGTACTGTGTACCTTAGTTAGTCTGTCAACGATTGTCAAAAGATCTGTAATTACTAGAGATGAGCGAACATTTAAAAAAAGTCCGTTGTTCGGGTGGTGGTTAATTGCGCATCCCGTTATGGATTCCACAATAGCGCATATGGAATCCATAAGGGGCGGCTGCCACCAACCCGAACTGTAGAACAGCTGAAGGACCTGGCGTGACGTCACTGTCATGTGATCAGTGCAGGGGGCGTGGCTCAGCACGGGATCAAATCCAGTGCTGAGCCACGCCCCCTGCACTGATCACATGACAGTGACGTCACGCCAGGTCCTTCAGCTGTTCTACAGTTCGGGTTGGTGGCAGCCGCCCCCTATGGATTCCATATGCGCTATTGTGGAATCCATAACGGGATGCGCAATTAACCACCACCCGAACCCCGAACAACGGACTTTTTTTAAATGTTCGCTCATCTCTAGTAATTACCTTATAATAACAGCTTTCATTAATGTTCTCTGTCCCTTTCCACTGCTCCATTAAAAGACCGTGGCTAGGGCTTGTCGGTCTTCCTTTTAGTATAAACAGAAGACACTGCACGGCTGCATTAGGCTTCAGAGTGAGGAGGCGTGTCTCTCAGTAATCCAATCTGATTGGCTGGCAGGGAGCTGCTGGCTACAGCAAGTGTGTATGGGAAGTGAGGGAAAGCAGTTTTGGCCTCAGAGAACTGGCAGATGAGCCTTAATGAGATGGTCCTCATATTGTAGATGTTTAAACAGCCGTAACTAAGGGAAAACTCAAGGAAAACAGTGGTATGTGAAGAAACTAAAGATTGCTTTATGCATAATGCTGCTGCAGCAGTAACATATACTAAAATTGATGTTTTTGATGAAAACACGACAGTAACACTAACATACAACTGACACACACTGCTGGAGCTAGCTCCAGTTCTGTCATTTAACCCGTTAGATGCTGCATGCGAACAAACATAAGACAGATAAAATCTCCCCATAAAGTTCTGATTAGGCTAATGTAATAATTGTACGTTTTGATTGGGGAAGCCTAATTCTGAGTCTTCCTACTGTTAGAATAAAAAAAAAAAAAAAAACTAGGTTGGGTAAATGCATATATGACACACAACAAACTATATCCACATCCATTTCTCTCTCCAGTGACATAGAAGAAATGCAGGCACCGTGAGGTGACAAATCTTAAAAGAATGGACAGAAAAATTCAACAGAATTCTAAACTGAAGAGGGCACGATATCAAAAATTTCATAAATTTCCATTAGGCCTTGTTTACACCATGCAGACTTGGTGCGGGTTTTGCATGCGAGTTTTTAAGCTGAAAACAAACAAAACTGAATTAAAAAAAAAAAAGGATGTATGGGCCATTCCTCCGTAATAGTCTTCAATTTACAATGGTTTTGCCTTAAAACAGCACATACAAATAGAACTGCATTAAAACTGCACCATGTAAACTAAATCCTAATCTGACGTCCAATAGTCCAGAATTCTGAGGGTACGACCACACAATGCAGTCACTTTGCGGTTGCAATGGGACGTGCTGCCTTTGAGTACCATGCAGCAGTATGAGCCACACTAATTAACCCCTTAAGGACCCTGCCATTTTTCACTTTATGTGGTGATAACTTTTTTTACTCTTTTTATTAATACTTCACATCATTTTACAAACAGTTAAATTAATTCAACTTTCTTATATCCCCCACTCCCAAATACCATAGCCAGCCCCTGCCCACCTCTTGCCATGCGTCACCCATCGTCAACTGTCCATAGGACCGAGGCGGATCACCAATGGAGCATAAAATAATAACCTATAAGCTCCAACTACCCCAAACTTTTCCCCATTTCTCCTTACAATTCCTTCGTTTGAACAGAATCTTTCCATATATCTTGACTTTGTTGACCAAGTTTAGCCATAAACAAACCGTAGGCGTATTACATGAGAACCAAACTCAACAGATTAGTAATCTCGCCAAGAACGCCAATTTAGGCCTCTTTCACACTAGCGTTTTAGCTTTCCGTTCTAGAGATCCGTCCTCGGGTCTCTAGGACGGAAAGCTACTGATCAGTTTTATCCCCATGCATCCTGAATGGAGAGAAATCCGTTCAGGATGCATCAGGATGCATCAGGATGCATCAGTTCAGTATGTCAACGTTTTTTGGACGTTGACAAAAGCGTAGCATGCTGCGGATTTGTCTCCGTCCAAAAATCCGGAAGACATGCCGCAACGCCGGATCCGGAATTAATGCCCATTGAAGGGCATTAGTCTGGATCCGGCCTTTAGCTAAACGTCGTTTCCACGCATTGCCGGAACCGACGTTTAGCTTTTTGTCAATGGTTACTATGGCAGCCAGGACGCTAAAGTCCTGGTTGCCATAGTAAAGAGTAGGGGGAGCGGGGGAGCAGCATACTTACATTCCGTGCGGCTCCCGGGACGCTCTAGGATGACGTCAGGGCGCCCCAGTGCATAGATCACGTGATCGCACGGATCACATGATCCATGCGCGCGGGGTGCTCTGACGTCATTCAGGAGCGCCCGGGGAGCCGCACGGAATGTAAGTATGCCGCTCCCCCGCTCCCCACTGATACTATGGCAACCAGGACGCTAGTAGCGTCCTGGCTGCCATAGTAACACTGAAAGCATTTTGAAGACTGATCAGTCTTCAAATGTTTTCAGTTCACTTGCGTTGTGCAGGATCCGGCGTGCATTCCGGCGACGGAAGTGCACGCTGGATCTTCACAACGCAAGTGTGAAAGAGGCCTAAATCAGTAAAGTTTTCCTATATCTATAGCACTTTACCTCAGAGAGTTCGCCCCCAAAATCCAGCATGCGGCTGTATATGGGATCACTATTTTTAATTCTTGGGAAATCAATATGGCTATTGTCTCCCAATATTTCTTTAATTTCGTGCAAGTGTAGATAATCTGCTCCCAACAAATTACATCTCAGACGGTTGAAGTTGCTTCTCAGCCCACATCTATAGAGCCAGACAGGTGTAACATATATTCTGTGTAAGATATTAAACTGAACCAACACGTGATTGAAGTTGTGTGATACTAACCGAAAATTTGTCATCATATTCCCCCAGTCAGTGTATCACTTTACCATGTGGTGATAACTTTAACCACTTAAGCCCCCCTAGCTTAAACACCCTTAATGACCAGGCCACTTTTTACAATTCTGCACTACACTACTTTCACCGTTTATTGCTCCGTCATGCAACTTACCACCCAAATGAATTTTACCTCCTTTTCTTCTCACTAATAGAGCTTTCATTTGGTGGTATTTCATTGTTGCTGACATTTTTACTTTTTTTGCTATTAATCAAAAATTTAACGACACTTTTGCAAAAAAATGACATTTTTCACTTTCTGTTGTAAAATTTTTCAAAAAAAAACTACATTTCTATATACATTTTTCTCTAAATTTATTGTTCTACATGTCTTTGATAAAAAAAAAGTCCAATAAGTGTATATTTAATGGTTTGGGTAAAAGTTATAGCGTTTACAAACTATGGTGCAAAAAAGTGAATTTCTGCATTTTGAAGCAGCTCTGACTTTCTGAGCACCTGTCATGTTTCTTCAGGTGCTAGAATGTCAGGATAGTATAAATACCCCCCAAATCACACCATTTTAGATAGAAGACACCCCAAAGTATTCGCGGAGGGGCATGGTGAGTTCATGTATCATTTCATTTTTTCACAAGTTAGCGGAAAATGACACTTTCTGAGGAAAAAATAAAAATAATAAAGTTTCCATTTCTGCTAACTTCTGGCAAAAAAAAAAATCTCCCACGGACTCACTATGCCCCTCAGTGAATACCTTGGGGTGTCTACTTTCCGAAATGGGGTCATTTGTGGGGTGTGTTTACTGTTCTGGCATTTTGGGCGGGGCTAAATTGTGAGCAGCCCTGTAAAGCTAAAGGTACTCGTTGGAATTTGGGCCCCTTTGTGCACCCAGGCTGCAAAAAGTGTCACTCATGTGGTATCGCCGTACTCAGAAGAAGTAGGGCAATGTGTTTTGGGGTGTATTTTTACATATACCCATGTTGGGTGAGAGAAATATCTCTGTAAACTGACAACTTTGTATAATTTTTTTAAAAGTTGTCGTTTACAGCGATATTTCTCACACAAAGTATGGGTATATATAAAAATACACCCCAAAACACATTGCCCTACTTCTCCTGAGTACGGCGATACCATGTGTGAGACTTTTGCAGCCATGATGCAAAGGGCCCAAATTCCAATGAGTACCTTTAAGATTTCACAGGGCATTTTTACGCATTTGGATTCCAGACTTCTTCTCACGCTTTAGGGGCCCCTAAAATGCCAGGACAGTATAAATACCCCACATGTGACCCCATTGTGGAAAGAAGACACCCAAGGTATTCTGTGAGGGGTATGGTGAGTTCATGTAAAATTTTATTTTTTGTCACAAGTTAGTGAAATAAGAGACTTTGTAAAAAAAAAAAAAAAAAAAATATATATAAAAATAAAAATTCTGTGAACTCACCATGCCCCTCACGGAATACCTTGGGGTGTCTTCTTTCCAAAATGGGGTCACATGTGGGGTATTTATACTGACCTGGCATTTTAGGGGCCCCTAAAGCGTGAGAATCCAAATGCGTAAAAATGCCCTGTGAAATCCTAAAGGTACTCATTGGTTTTAGGGCCCCTTTGCGCATCTTGGCTGCAAAAAAGTGTCACTCATGTGGTATCGCCGTACTCAGGAGAAGTAGGGCAATGTGTTTTGGGGTGTATTTTTATATATACCCATACTGTGTGTGAGAAATATCGCTGTAAACGACCACTTTTTACATTTTTTTATTCAAAGTTGTCAATTTACAGAGATATTTCTCTCACCCAGTATGGGTATATGTAAAAATACACCCCAAAACACATTGCCCTACTTCTCCTGAGTACGGCGATACCACATGAGTGACACTTTTTTGCAGCCAAGATGCGCAAAGGGGCCCTAAAACCAATGAGTACCTTTTAGGATGGCATTTTTACGCATTTTTCTTCTCACGCTTTAGGGCCCCTAAAATGCCAGGGCAGTATAAAAACCCCACATGTGACCCCATTTTGGAAAGACGACACCCCAAGGTATTCCATGAGGGGCATGGCGAGTTCATAGAAGATTTTTTTTTTGGCACAAGTTAGCGGAAATTGATTTTTTATAGTTTTTCTCATAAAGTCTCCTTTCTGCTAACTTTTGACAAAAAGTTAAATTTTTCACGGACTCACAATGCCCCTCAGTGAAAACCTTGGGGTGTCTTCTTTCCAAAATGGGGTCATTTGTGGGGTGTTTGTACTGTTCTGGCATTTTGGGCGGGGCTAAACTGTGAGCAGCCATGTAAAAGCTAAAGGTACTCGTTGGAATTTGGGCCCCTTTGCGCACCCAGGCTGCAAAAGTGTCACTCATGTGGTATCGCTGTACTCAGGAGAAGTAGGGCAATGTGTTTTGGGGTGTATTTTTACATATACCCATACTTTGTGTGAAAAATATCGCTGTAAATTGACAACTTTGTATAAAAAAAAATTAAAAAGTTGTCATTTACAGAGATATTTCTCTCACCCAGTATGGGTATATGTAAAAAATACACCCCAAAACACATTGCCCTACTTCTTCTGAGTACGGCGATACCACATGTGTGAGACTTTTTTGCAGCCATGATGCGCAAAGGGGCCCAAATTCCAATGAGTACCTTTAGGATTTCACAGGGCATTTTTACGCATTTGGATTCTCACGCTTTAGGACCCCTAAAATGCCAGGGCAGTATAAATACCCCACAAGTGACCCCATTGTGGAAAGAAGACACCCCAAGATATTCCGTGAGGGGCATGGCGAGTTCACAGAAAAAATAAAAAATTTGGCACAAGTTAGCGGAAATTGATTTTTTTTTACAAAGTCTCATATTCCACTAACTTGTGACAAAAAATAAAATTTTGCATGAACTCACCATACCCCTCACGGAATACCTTGGGGTGTCTTCTTTCTAAAATGGGGTCACATGTGAGGTGTTTGTACTGCCCTGGCATTTTAGGGGCCTCCATAATCATTACACGTATGGCCAGCATTAGGAGTATCTGCGATTCTCCTTATATTGAGCATACGGGTAATGAGATTTTTTCCGTTCAGCCTCTGGGCTGAAAAAGAGAAAAATGAACGGCACAGATTTTTCATTCGCATCGATCAATGTGGATGAAAAATCTCTGCCAAAATCAGTGACTGCGGTGGGCTGGGCGCTAACTACCTAACAAGTAGCTAACTAACTGGCGGTGATAAGGGACCCTTATGCCCCATTCACACGTCCGAAATTCTGTTTGCGGAACGGAATTGCGGACCCATTCATTTCTATGGGGACAGACTTTGTCCCGCTCGGATCCGGAATTGCGGATCCGCACTACGGGTCTGCACTTCCGTTCGCAGAAAATATAGAACATGTCCTTTTCTTGTCCGCACTGCGTACAAGAAAAGCATTTTCTATATAGTCCGCTGGATCCGCAAAACACATATGGACATGTGAATAGAGCCTTACAGGGGGTGATCAGTGACAGGGGGTGATCAGGGGTTAACAAAGGGTTAATAGTGGTTATAAAGTGAGGGTGGGGGGGGGTGGGGGGGGGGGGTTAGTGTAGTGTTTGGTGCAACTTTACATTGTTACCTGGTCCTCTGGTGGTCAATCCCAGTAAATGGGACCACCAGAGGACCAGGTAGCAGGTATATCAGACGCTGTTAACAACACAGCGTCTGATATACCACTTTGATCTAATTTATTTTACATTTACAGCCTGCCAGCGATTGATCATCGCTGGCAGGCTGTAGTACAACTGCAGAGCCGCGCTCTGCTGTGAACACGCGCTCGCGCGTGCGCGCGTTCTCAGCAGATCTCGGCTCTCGCGAGATGACGCACGGATGCGTCCAGGAGAAATAAACCTGCCGCCGCCTGGACGCATCCGTGCGTTCGGCGGTCGGGAACAGGTTAAAAAGCTTTTACTTATCCAGGCCATTCTGAGATTCTGTTTTCTCGTCACATATTGTACTTCAGGACAGTCGTAAATTAGAGTAAAAATATTTCATTTGTATTTATAAAAAAAAAAATTGGGAAAAATTCGCAATTTTCAAAATTTTTATTTCTCTGCTTTTAAAACAGATAGTGATACCTCCTAAAATAGTTATTACTTTACATTTCCCATATGTCTACTTCCTGTTTGGATCATTTTGTGAATGACATTTTCTTTTTTTTGGGACGTTAGAAGGCTTAAAAGTTTAGAAGCAAATCTTGAAATTTTTAAGAAAATTTCCAAAACCCACTTTTTAAGGACCAGTTCAGGTTTGACGTAGTTTTGTGGGGCTAACATAATAGAAACCACTGATAAATGACCGCATTTTAGAAACTACACCCCTCAAGCTATTCAAAACTGATTTTACAAACTTTCTTAACCCTTTAGGTGTTCCACAAGAATTAAAGGAAAATGTAGATACATTTTAGAATTTCACTTTTTTGGCAGATTTTCCATTGTAATCCATTTCTTACAATAACAAAGCAAGGGTTAACAGCCAAACAAAACTCAATATTTATTGCCCCGATTCTTTAGTTTACAGAAACACCCAATATGTGGTCTTAAACTGCTGTACGGCCACACCGCAAGGTGCAGAAAGAAAGGAACGCCATATGGTTTTTGGATGACAGATTTCACTGGGATAATGTTAAGCAACCATGTCACATTTGAAGCCACCCTGATGCACCCCTAGAGTAGAAACTCCCAAAAAATTACCCCATTTTGGAAACTATGGGATAAGGTGTCAGTTTTGTTGGTATCATTTTAGGATACATATGATTTTTGGTTGCTCTATATTACACTTTTTGAGAGGCAAGGTAACAAAAAATAGCTGTTTTGGCACGTTTTTATTTTTTGTTATTTACAATGTTCATCTGACAGGTTCGATCATGTGGTAATTTTATAGAGCAGGTTGTTACGGACGCGACAATACCAAATATGACTACTTATTCTGAAAGCCAGATTTTTTTAATTTTTTGGGCGACTGTCTTATGTAGGGGCTCATTTTTTTTGGTATGATATGACGGTTTGATTGGTACTATTTTGGGTGCATATGACTTTTTGATCAATTGGTATTACACTTTTTGTGATGTAAAGTGACAAAAAATGGCTTTTTACGGTGTTCATCTGAGGTGTTAGGTCATGTGATATTTTTATACAGCAGGTTCTTACAGACTTGGCAATACCGTATATGTATACTTTATTTATTTATTTAAGTTTTACACAATAACAGCATTTTTGAAACAAAAAAAATCATGTTTTAGTGTCTCCATATTCTGAGAGTCATATTTTTTTCAATTTTTTTAGCGATTGCCGGGGTCTCATTTTTTGCGGGATGAGATGACGGTTTGATTGGTACAATTTTGGCATGCATATGACTTTTTGATCGCTTGGTATTACACTTTTTGTGTTGTAAAGTGACAAAAAATGCCTTTTTTGGCACACTTACCTTTTTTCATTTTTTTATTTTTTACGGTGTTCACCTGAGGGGATACGTCATGTGGTATTTTGCTTCTTCCTGAAACCGCACCACGTCTGCCTATTAGTTCTGTCTGGTACTGCAACTCATTGAGGTAAATGAGGTCAAATTGAGTTCAATACCACACACAACCTTGTGGACAGCTGTGGAAAGAGCGTACCGTGTCATACAGATATCCTCACAGGTTATCCACAGACGTGTATACACTGGAGTATACTCACTGCCACATTACTTCTGGCCATTTAAAATGTGCGCAGGTCTAAACCCAGCCCAGCCACATCACCAGGGTGACCAATAGGCTCCACTGACCTACAAGTGCTCTCACAGGTCTGGATAACTGCTATGGCAGATGCACAATTGTTATTCTTAAAAAGATTGCGTGATCAGGAATTGGCCTGTTGTTTAAATCACCTTTTTATGTTAAATCTTTTTTTACATTTTTGTTTCTATTTTCCATGTCACCAAAAATATAAAAAAAAATATAAAAATACACAAAATCCTGCAGTTTTCTTATTGACCACTAGGCCTAATAATATGTCTAGAATTTCTGTTCTGTACAGGAAACTTTTCAGTAGCCATTGCATTATCATCACAGGCAGAATCACAATCATAGACATCCCCTTTGTATAGATGACAAAGGGCATATCACAGCTTATCTACTCTCTCCTGTCCTCAGCACAGGTCACAGAGCATGCCATAGAGCAGGCATCCTCAAACTGCGACCCTCCAGCTGTTGTAAAACTACAACTCCCACAATGCCCTGCTTTAGGCTGATACCTGTAGGTTGTTCGGGCATGCTGGGAGTTGTAGTTTTGCAACAGCTGGAGGGCCGCAGTTTAAAGATGCCTGTCATAGAGGTCAATGAGTCTCCTCCAGTCCATTGTGTCTATGGCCCACGTCCCTGCTCTCAAGGGACAGAAAGTCTTGACTCATTTTAGACTTTGTGACTAATGTGAAAACGTCCTTTTTAGCTATAGATAGGGGATGGGAAATAAAATAAAGTAAATAAATCACAAAAAATATATATTTAACGTAATTTTGTTAAATGTAAACAACTGGTCATTTTCTTACAACACATTCCCATTAGTGGCGTTCCCAGCTTACAGAAAGCAACAAATGTGACTGACAGTCTGAATGGTACAGCAAAGTGATAAAGCCTCTATATGTAGTACAACAGTATTTGAGTTAAATACCATGACAGTCCATCTCTAAGGAGGGAAGAATAACATCAAATTTCAAACTAAAGGGGCCATTTCTACTCCGGCATAGGGTGCAGTTAGTAATAACTATGTAAGGTGACCTGTAAAACTGAACCAAAGCCATATGCATTATCCCATTCTGCGGCAGTAACATTACTCCTGTACTATAGAAATGTGTACATTATACCACTGTAGGGTTTTTTCCTTGCTGTGAGGTCATACTGTAAGTACATGGAGACTGTGTTATCTCTGTTCTATATCATGTTGTGCATTACTGTATTCTTGTATGTTTGTATCATTTTTCTGCAGTAACATCATTGTGCACATTACCTCACTATGGTGACATCACTGCGTGCCTCATCCCTGTAGTGTGACATCACTGTGAACATTATTCCAGTACTGTGACATCAATGTGGTTATTATGCTTTTACTGTGGCATCAATGTGAGAATTACCCCCTTACTGTGACATCACTGTGTATATTATCCCTGTACTGTGACATCACTGTGAGAATTACCCCCTTACTGTGACATCACTGTGTATATTATCCCTGTACTGTGACATCACTGTGAGAATTACCCCCTTACTGTGACATCACTGTGAGAATTACCCCCTTACTGTGACATCACTGTGTATATTATCCCTGTACTGTGACATCACTGTGAGAATTACCCCCTTACTGTGACATCACTGTGTATATTATCCCTGTACTGTGACATCACTGTGAGAATTACCCCCTTACTGTGACATCACTGTGAGAATTACCCCCTTACTGTGACATCACTGTGAGAATTACCCCCTTACTGTGACATCACTGTGTATATTATCCCTGTACTGTGACATCACTGTGAGAATTACCCCCTTACTGTGACATCACTGTGTATATTATCCCTGTACTGTGACATCACTGTGAGAATTACCCCCTTACTGTGACATCACTGTGACAATTACCCCCTTACTGTGATATCACTGTGTATATTATCCCTGTACTGTGACATCACTGTGAGAATTACCCCCTTACTGTGGCATCAATGTGAGAATTACCCCCTTACTGTGACATCACTGTGAGAATTACCCCCTTTCTGTGGCATCACTGTGAGAATTACCTCCTTACTGTGGCATCAATGTGAGAATTACCCCCTTACTGTGGCATCACTGTGAGAATGACCCCCTCACTGTGACATCACTGTGAGAATTACCCCCTTTACTGTGGCATCACTGTGAGAATTACCTCCTTACTGTGACATCACTGTGTGCATTATATCTGTGCATTAGGCAGACCAAAACAATCATGAAACGTTCCATACTCTAAACTTTCTGCCAAAAGGTGGTCATGGTGGAGTGGGAGTCCCATTTTAAAGTCTGCTATGGGGCCTCATGGTTACTTGTTACACCCCTGGTTAACATAAGAGGAAATGGTAGCTATACTATAGAATATCTTTGGCTCCTGCCACATGTACAGATTATAGTCAGATAATCAAGCATGCTCATTTCCTTACCAATTCTTCACATCTCTTCTGCTTCTTTGTTACCTCTTGCTCTAAAACTTCACATTCTTTCCGTTTTCTACTTAATTCAACCTCCTTAAAAAAGAGCAGACGAAAGACATAAGACATATATATACACATGTATATGTATTGTTTCATTAAACTGCAATTTGTATATTGATGTTTAGAACTTAAATAAAAAAAGATTTATATATAAAAAAAATAAAATAGGATCTTTATGGTTTCAGTAAGTATGTACTTATGGCTGATGCTAACAATCAGAGTAAATAATTGCCCCATAAATAATAATTTCTACCAAAGCTTCTCCTATGGGAAACATTGTTTGTTAACTAACCTCTATGCTGATTTACAGGCCCAAAGCCTGAGGCTGCACAAGCAGCAGTCCCTGATGTTCCTGGGGATAACTTGATAAATGTACAATCACTAGGGGATCTGATCAATGGGATTGGGATTCCAAACACTCACAAAAACTGGGGTCCATATATACCCTGTATGAATGGAGCGCAAGTGCACACAGGTGACCACCACTGCATCTAGTTCAGTGGGAGAGCGGCCCCCTTTAATATAACAGAAGTGTACAGAGAGGTAGTTGTGCATTAAACACGGAACACAGGGGTCTCTGATCTCCCGGTTGTCAGACCCCCAGCCATCATACATTTATTAACTATGTTGAGTTATTTTCTTTTGTGTATTTTATTTATTTTTGCTCTTTTACTCTCATTTTGTATATTTACACTCAAAAATCAGAAAAGACCACTATATGTTCCCACTGTCACTGGGGCTATTGTACTGGAGCCAATAAAGATGGTGTGAAAATCACACACATGAGAGAAGCAGTGAAAATAAACTATGGCAAGGGCTTTGGGGAAGAAAAAGATGTAAAACAAAGAAAGCTCGGAAGCTGTCTTACATTTAGAACTGGCAATGGATGCGCCGAAGTTATGGAGAGGCCGGGGCCCGTTCATAACTTCTGTGGATCCACTGACAGTTTAGGGCTTTATTACAACTGGCGTCTAAAACGCCGCCCTTAATAAATGTGCCCCAAAGTGCTGGAAAGTACTTTACTGCCATTGATGAAGTGCTGGCACAAGAGACACTCTAGGGTAGATTTATCAAAATTGGTGTCAAACTGAAACTCCGAACATTGAAAGGTGGAATCTGATTGGTTGCCATGGGCAACTAAGCCAGTTTTGCATTACACCAGGCTTGATAAATCTCCCCCACTGGTTTACCAACTATCCAGAGGCGTACTGGAGGGGAATAGCTGGCAGAGAAACATTGGAGGAGATAGCAACTAATCAGATCCCATCTTTCATTTTTTCAAAGGAACTCTGAAAAATCAAAAGAAGGGATCTGGTTGCTATGGCCAACTAAGCCATTTTTCTTTTGCACCTGTTTTGATAAGTTTCCCCCATTGTGTGTATGCAGGGATGATGTGAAAGAGGAACCTGTCACCATAAAATTAAATGCAATCTGAAAGCAGCATGTTATAGAGCAGGAGAAGCTGAGTAGATTGATATATAGTTTTGTGGCAAAAGATTTAGTACAACTTGTAATTTATATATTTATATCTCTTTGCTTTTTCCGCTTCTTGTGAACAGCTATTGGTACAGGGAGGGAGGAGGTGTTATCAGTGATTGATAGCTATCTGTGTATACACACAATGCTATCAATCACTGATAAAACCTCCTCCCTGTACCAATAGTCCTTCACAGGAGGTGGAAAAAGCATGTATAAATGTATAAATTACAGGTTTTACTGAATCGTATCACATAAAACTATATATCAATCTGCTCGGCTTCTCCTGCTCCACAACATGGTGCTGTCAGATTGCATTGCATTTTGTGGTGACTGGTCCTCTTGAAGCCTGAGATATGCTAGACTTTCAGAGGTCCATTGGAAGAGAAAGTGGAGAGATGGAAATTCTAAAAATGGTTGTCTCATCATAGACAATGGGGGGATATCGCTAGGCTATGCTCCCAATGTCTTAGAGGGGCAGGTCCCACCGCTGGGACCCACACCAATATCGAGAATGGAGCCCCGCAAAGTGGTGGCTGGAGGACTCCGGTCCGGCCACCACCAAGCCGGCTCCCCATAGAAGTGAATGGGAGCGGACTGCGCAAGACCGTGGCCACCGCTCCCATTCATTTCCATGGGCTCGACAGAAATAGCTGAGCCAGCGCTTGGCTATTTTCGCTGGCCCCATAGAAAATGAATGGGAGGGAGGCTGCGCATGCGCAGTGCGCCCTCCTTCACTTTCAGGGCTCCGTTCTCGATGTAAGTGCGGGTGGGACCAGCACCTATAAGACAATGGGGCATATCCTAGCGATATGCCCCCATTGTCTGTCATGAGACAACCACTTTAAGGCCATAAATTTGTCATTATTTTTTCCTACATCTGAAATTTTATGAAGATTTTACAGTGGAAAGGTGACATTTGGCAATTCACTTCATGTTTGTGAAACCATGTGAAACAAGAAGTTATCTCCAAACAGGCATCATTTTTGGCCGAAACGTGCCATATCAACTCCTTTTAGGTATGTGGTATTTCTAATATTGGCAGCCAGGCTAAGTGGCAATGGGCATTCCTGGTGTTTACTCCGCTACCAGAGAGAACTACTACACCGGTGGCACACACTGCATACTCTTGGAAGGAGTAGAGGAGAATCAAGCAGGACAGAGATTGGGTCTGAATCCACATTTTGGACACTACAGTTCATCAATAAGGTCCATTGTCTCGATCCTGCAGGTTTTTTCAAAGTGTGCCTCTTGAGATACTTTACTTCAACATTAGGGGACACCAAAATAAAATACTGTTATCACTTAAATTGGTTGTCTCAGAGACAATACTTTTAAAGATGTGATCCTGGGGCGACGAGCTGACCATCCCGGGTCCACCTCCCAGCACCAGGAATCAATGTGGCTGCAGCCACTCATACATTGACTCTTCATTCATGCACATCATCAAGTTGGACACCAAACGGGCGAATACCCCCCTCCCATGACCAGCACAGGGGATTTGGACGAGGTTTGTTTTCAGAGATAACTCCTTCAAAATGCACCCCCTACCCATGATGACCATACGCCTTAATGCAGGCGTATGGACACAGTTCTTCTTCATGAGAGAACCCCTTTAGATCTTGATACTTCAAATCACCAGAACATTCTGGAAATGGTCCATAACTCCTTTAAATATGCAAGCTGTTCACACCTTTACCGTAACTATCCAACATAAACGACTTTCCTATGTAATTGGGTCCTTTACAGTGACGACATAACCATGCAGAATGGGGCATAAACCACGATGAAAAAGAGTTAATTACTGGTACACGAGAGGCTTGTAAAGACAGAACAGGACTAGGCCTGTATTTGTCTGCACATCCTCTGTCCAACAGCGAGAGTGAATTTTTATTAATAATTTTAATTATACTGAAATAACCGGCATTAAATCACCATCTGCTTATCATTTTCTAACATTTCAGCGGCATTGTACAGTAAAGGCTGCTCGCCCGCAGGTGGCAGAAAATACTAACGTGCCCTCATCTCTTATGGGTCAACTAAATTAGCATTTATTTGCAATCTTAATCATTATTGCCTTCAGCAGTAAAAAACAAACAAAAAAAAACATTACCGCTGTCTGAATGTGAAGGTTTGTAATTCTACTATAAAGAGGGCGAGGGCGAACCTGCAGAGCTGCTTAGGTTTAATGTAATGTCACAACTTTCACCCAAACCTCTGCTACAATAAACTGAAAGGTTCCTACCTGAAAGTCTGGTACGTCGCGTTTGATGCCGGCAATCCAGTAAGAAGTAGAGCTATGTCCTACCTACTACGGCAGCCCAATCCGCACTGCTACCACAGCAACCAAAGGGATTAGGAGGATCAGACCATGTCCAGACAGGGGAGAAGGGCGCACGGGAGGCGAGGGTCAGGTACATAAAGATGGCCCTAAATGCAACAGGAGCTATTCTTCTGCAGTAGCAGGCATCCAAGCCTCTTACGTCAGCCTGACATCCATAGCTTCTCTTCTTTATTTGCTGACAGCATCTGCTCTGCTTTCATATATAGTGGAACAAGCTTAAATCCCTAAAGGCTGTCCTTAGCAGGTGTCATGACTGACAGCACGCAAAATCCTCTTCTACACAGCATCTCCACAGCAAGACCGGCTTCCTTAAGGCAAGGCATTTCTTGAGTCGCTGGCCTTACTTTTTTATAGTAGGCATGAAATCAGAAGCATTGACTAGCTCCATTTAAAGCACCTAAGCCAGCAATGAAAGGGTGCAGAAAATAGCAGGAAGAGCAGGAATCTGTTCACGAGGGATTTTCCTTTTTTTCTGCTCCACTGACACCTCTGCCTGGAAGACGGAGCCGGTTTCAGTCGGATTTAGGAATCTTGAGCTCCAGGAGTATTATTAGGAGGCCACATTTACATTACAAAGCGTTTAGAACACAAAGCGTATGGTGCAGCATCGGGGGGCAGGAAACCCCATGCTACGTACACAGCCCAGGACCAGCTCATTTCAGAAAACGGCTTCTGTTGAGCGAGGTGACGTGGCTTTCAGACCACACTCCAGGGAGCCATGGTGGTGAGCAACGCCAAGTAATAACAGGACGGCACCACTGTCAGTAAATATGCACCAAAAATGACTGTATATATTTGACCTATGTTAATATTACAATCTTCAGGTTTAATACAGCGCAGAACACATTTTAGTGAAGGCTCCATACTTATAAGGTCCATAATCCGTGCAGCAATCATACCACCCTAAGAGCGACTACAGCAGTGTCTCCAAACAGACTGTACAATGCCCTGATTAGGGAGGAACTGGTGTAAAAGCAATCTTCAGATTCTGATAAGAAGAACTTATTAAAGGGGTATTCCGTCTCAGACAATGGGGGCATATCACTAGGTGGGACCCGCACCTTTCTCCTAAACACCCGAAAACAAAGCCGGCAAAGTGGTGGCCGGCAGTGCTGGGTCTGGCCACCACCAGGCATGCCTATTGGCCTGTCGAAAATAGCGAGCAGCACTCTCTGCTATTTTCGGAGTCCCCATAGAAATTAATAGGAGTGCAAAGCGCTTGCGTGGCCACCGCTTTCATTCACTTCTATGGGGCTAATGGATATAGCAGAGCCAACACTCAGCTATTTTCAGAGGCACCATAGAAATTAATGGAGGGTGGCCGCGCAAGCGCTGTGCGCTTCTATTCATTTCTATTGGTATTCCGAAAATAGAAGAGAACGATGCTCGCTATTTTCGGCAGGCCAACAGGAACGCCTGGTGGTGACCAACTGCGTTTACAACATAGGTGCAGGTTCCAGAGGAGGGACCCGCACCCATCAGACATCGGGGGCACATCCTAGCGATATGCCCCAATTGTCTAAGATGGAAAAAAAAACATTTAAGGGTTTTTATTAGGAGGCAAACCAAATACATGATGTAGCGGTCTCATGGACCTTCCTCGGATATGACTGCTGCACTTGTAGCTCACGGGGGCCTGATGGTTGGCACTAATAGGGGAACTGTTCCTGGCACTAATCAAGGCATTCATATATTTTTTATGTTTTCTGCAATGCAAGATTATGTATGCAGGCTGTTTGTGACAGTCTCCTTGTATACTTTGAACGCATTCAATAAAAAGATAATTGACAAAGAAAAGCCCCAGAGAGGACACAGTGCATTAACCAAGCAGTGAGAATTCATTAAAATCCATTATTGCTCTCACTTGTAAAGACTAAAACAGATCATATCTCAATGGACTCGACTGGTACCTCCTGCTTTTCTCAGAAATTGAGGATTTAATCCTTCCAAAGTGTTAGCCTACGACACAGGCTCCCCAGAGATATACAAAATACATACGACTCCTTCAGTTCTGTGTTCAGATTTATCCGGCCTAAAGTAACCATTTCTAAACCTTTGCTGATGAGATTTGTTGCAAACATTTCTGTGACTGATAATCAGACAGGCATTACGGTATTATACTGGATGAGTGCCCCAGCGCATCCACAAGTTTACCGACCTGAACTCTCAGTATTTAGGGATCTAGGTCCAGTTCAAACATCAGTCTGGGAAACATGGCCGTCACATGGACCTTACTGTCCGGACCGCATACAATCGTGTAAACTGGCCGATCCCAGAGCAATTTGCATCAACAAGTCACTAATCACATGCACCCGATTAGTTGAAGGGGTTAACCCATGACTAATGTAAAAAACTAAATTGTATAGTGCATTACAACGTCTTTCTAACAAAGCTAGAACCAGCCCTGTACCTCACATGGGTCCAGAGATCTCCCCATTCATTGCTCTACTAGATTTATATCAAGCTGAAAGCTCAAGGGGTGTGTCTTTTCTGCTGAAGCTCAGGGGGCGTGTCCATTCTGCTGCAGCTCTTTCCCTATCACAGCACAGGAGGCAGTTGAAGGATGAAACTGAGCATGTGCGGTCTTCTCAGTGAGCAGGACAAAGAGAAACAATCACACAGCGGGTGGCGCTAATACAGACAGATTTCAGTGAATAACTCAGTGGCTTCGCTAAATTTTTAATTACACGCAATTACAAAAGTATTCAGATCCAGGTGCTGGTTTCAAAACTGTAGAATATTTTTCGTAGGACAACCCCTTTAATAATTAGACAGGTTGATTACCCATAAAATTCCATTCTGCCCCAGATCTCTCACCACAAAATCCATGGCTTTGTGTTGCTTTTCAAAAAGCGCATGCATTTTTACCATGCTTGATTTTTTTTTTTTTTTTTTAGAGGTGAAACATGTTAAATTAATGTTGTGATTCCCTATGCAGTTTTTACAAGAATTGATTTAACACTTTTCACCTGTAATAACAAAACAAAAACAAAAAACACAAATTTGGTAAAAACATTTTTTGAACGTGGTTTTTAAAAAGCACCGTGTAAACCCTGCCTAGTTGTTAGATTCGCAGCATGCTTGTTTTTCTGAGGATTTTTTTCACTACACTTGGATGAGATTTTCAAAACCCCATCCGCATTTAGGACAGATCTGTTTTGCAAGAGAGTCAAATGGATGAATGTGACTTCGATCGTGAAGTTCCCGCTTTTCAAGTATAGGAAGAATAGGGCAGTGGACTGTGCGATCTTGACAGTCACAATTATTAAAATCTGATAAAATGGAACCGAGTCCCCTGTTGGTGGCCATTTAACAAGACGACTTTCAACCAAGTTTCAGTTTTAAATGATAACAGATGCATTAGGCTACTTTCACACTAGCGGCAGGGTTTAGCAAAAACGCTTCCGTTACTGATAATATAACCGCCTACATCCGTTATGAATGGATCCGGTTGTATTAGCTTTAATATAACCAAGATGGAGCCGTCATGAACTCCATTGAAAGTCAATGGGGGACAGATCACGACGGATCCATCTTGCTCCGCATGCTGCAGTTTGCTCTCCGGTATGAGAACAGAATGCATTTTGGAGCACGTTCTGTTCAGTTATGTTTTGTCCCCATTGACAATGAAAGGGGAAAAAACAGAAGCGTTTTTTTTTTTTCCAGTATTGAGACCCTATTACGGATCTCAATACTGGAAAACATTAACGCAAGTGTGATAGTAGCCTTAGAATAAGTTAACACTGGAATACTAACTTATTTGACATCAAGAAGGTGCAGAGACTTAAGGGGGGTTTCCAGCTTTTTTTATACTGAGATGACCTAGCCTCTGGTGGGGGTTCAACACCCAGACCCCCACCAATCGGTTATGTTCTCACAGCTTACCCTAGGCCACGTCACATTTATTGGTCACGTCACCTAGGTGCAGCTCAGTCCAAGCTGCGATACCAAGCACGGTCGCTATACAATGCGCCGCAGTCTCCACCGGGTGTCAGACTCCTGCTGATCAGACACTGATGACCTATCCAGAGGACAGGTCATTAGTATAAAAAAATATAAAAAGACAGAAGACCCTTTTAGTGAAGTTCTCAAAGCACAAGCAAGGGTCCATGACAATCACAAGTCCCTTTAACAGTGTTAATCGCCTGGGCCCTACTCATTCGGAAACAGGATATTGAAATAGGGGTTTTAAACCAGACAATCCCTTTTAGTGAGGAAAACAACTTATTCTGTGGCACAGGCACTAGAGCCATTATACCAGCGCGTGCTCTGTAAACACTACTAAACATAATCTGACAGCGCCACTTTTCTCACCTGAACAGGGTCCACAGATGTTGCCATTATGGAATTGTCTGGATCCCTTGTAGGTTGCTCTGAAGGAACCAATCTTGCACACATAGCTTCCACAGACTTTGGAGAACTATGAGCCTCAGATCTCGACAAATTAAGGGATTCTTTCAAGCTTTTCATAGCAATTTGCCTCTGTAACCGTAGAACTTCCTTCTGAGACTCGTGTAACAAATGGTTAAAGTCACTCAGCTTCAAGTAATTTGGAAAATCCTGCATAACATACAATAAATATTAATAGTAAGTGCAACTATGTGAATAGGGACATCATTTATACCTAATGTTTTAGGCATCCGCAGTAAATTTCTGGGCACATTGGCTACGTGACGCTAGCGATAGTTCCAAGTCTGAAAGCATTCAGTATGGTAATAGCTTAAAAGATAGGAAGGTCACCTCTCCTGACATGTCTGGTTTAGTAACTACTTGCATCTCCTTTGTGGATCATCTATTCTTATTATTCCTGTTGGAAGTCATGAATGAATTACTAACACTTTGAAATGAAGGTCCATATGGGTGTTACCAGTTGGGGGGGGGGGGGTGTCCTGCACCGTCTAACACTGTCAGTACTGATTGGATAGTGTCAGAGTCTGCAGGGACACTCCCCCAACTGGTAACATCCATCTTTACAATCACTGCAAATAAGTCATAAGAATAGATGCTCCAGAATTGTTATTACATGGGGAATGAAAGATGTTACTAAAACAGACATGTGAGGAGAGGGGACAGGTCTTTGGTTAATGTTGAATTAAAGCAGAGAGAAAAGTAAAATAACTAAAAAATTATCATCAGAACTGATCCAACATTAAAGCAAGTTTCTGTTTACAACGATCAGCTGCAATAGTCAAAAATTATTTTAGAACCCCTTCTATTTGGTGAGAAAATATTTTACAGATTTCTATGTTTATAATTAGCGATAAGTGAATTTCAGGTTATGAAATTTGTTCACACTTTGTTTACTGGTAAAAGGTGAATTGCGTTATGCATTCCGTTACCAAGGACCATAACGCAATTCTATGATGGAATGCATAAAGGCCCATCAATAGAAGCCTGGTCACATGACCCTTATCAGCCAATAGAAGCTCACAGGCCCTTAGTCTCCTCATACACCGTTTTAAACCAGGTTTCCATAACAACCAAGCCATTATTCTTCACTGCTGTAGGTCAGCTTTAAAGGGGCAGGGTGCTGTGGATGACACTGTTAAGGGAGCAGAGTGCTGTGGAGGTCACAGTTCAGGGGGCAGGTAGGGTGGCTATTCAGGCCAATCTCAAAAGACGAACTTAAAAACCCCACCTCAGGTCCCACTAGGCCCCCCCCCTCCCACTCCGCAGTCAACGGGGATTAAAAAAAATGAAGGTAAAAATCAACTTTTGTCAGCTGAAAGGGGTGGGAGGGATGGTGACTTTCTCCCTGCAGCTCACGCTCAGACAGCACAGTGCTGCTGTCTAAGAGTGAGCTCTTCAAAATAACATCCCTGCGCCGGATGGAGGACAGGGAGTCTGAAAGCTGGACTGTCCGCCCTAAAACCAGACCTCTGGCTACCCTAGGAGCAGGCTGCTGTGAAGGTCACAGTTAAGGTGGCAGTCCACTATGGAGGTCAGTGTTAGGGGCAGATTGCTGTAGAGGCCACTGTTAAGGGGGCGGGGTGTTGTGGAAATCACTGTTAAGGAGATGGGGTACTGTGGAGGTCACTAATAAAGGGGCAGCTGCTGTGGAGATCACTTAAGGGGGCAGGGAACGGTGGAGGTCACAGTTAAGGTGACGGTCCGCTATGGAGGTCAGTGTTAAGGGGTGGGGTGCTGTAAAGGTCACTGTTAAGGGGACGGGATATTGTGGAAATCACTGTTAAGGAGACGAGGTACTGTGGAGGTCACTAATAAAGGGGCAGGCACTGTGGAGGTCACTATTAAAGGGGCAGCGGTGTACTGTGAGGTCACTGTTAAGGGAGCAGGGTACTGTGATGTCACTGTAAAGGGAGCGGGGTACAGTGGAGGTCACTGTTAAGGGAGCAGGGTACAGTGGAGGTCACTGTTAAGGGAGCGGGGTACAGTGGAGGTCACTGTTAAGGGAGCGGGGTACAGTGGAGGTCACTGTTAAGGGAGCGGGGTACAGTGGAGGTCACTGTTAAGGGAGCGGGGTACAGTGGAGGTCACTGTTAAGGGAGCGGGGTACAGTGGAGGTCACTGTTAAGGGAGCGGGGTACAGTGGAGGTCACTGTTAAGGGAGCGGGGTACAGTGGAGGTCACTGTTAAGGGAGCGGGGTACAGTGGAGGTCACTGTTAAGGGAGCGGGGTACAGTGGAGGTCACTGTTAAGGAGCGGGGTACAGTGGAGGTCACTGTTAAGGAGCGGGGTACAGTGGAGGTCACTGTTAAGGGAGCGGGGTACAGTGGAGGTCACTGTTAAGGGAGCGGGGTACAGTGGAGGTCACTGTTAAGGGAGCGGGGTACAGTGGAGGTCACTGTTAAGGGAGCGGGGTACAGTGGAGGTCACTGTTAAGGGAGCGGGTACAGTGGAGGTCACTGTTAAGGGAGCGGGGTACAGTGGAGGTCACTGTTAAGGGAGCGGGTACAGTGGAGGTCACTGTTAAGGGAGCGGGGTACAGTGGAGGTCACTGTTAAGGGAGCGGGGTACAGTGGAGGTCACTGTTAAGGGAGCGGGGTACAGTGGAGGTCACTGTTAAGGGAGCGGGGTACAGTGGAGGTCACTGTTAAGGGAGCGAGGGTACAGTGGAGGTCACTGTTAAGGGAGCGGGGTACAGTGGAGGTCACTGATAAGGGAGCGGGGTACAGTGGAGGTCACTGATAAGGGAGCGGGGTACAGTGGAGGTCACTGATAAGGGAGCGGGGTACAGTGGAGGTCACTGATAAGGGAGCGGGGTACAGTGGAGGTCACTGATAAGGGAGCAGTTGATGTGGAGGTATCTGTTAAGGGGGCCGGGAATGGTGGAGGTCACAGTTAAGGGGACTATAACCTACAGTCAGTGTTAAGGGGTGGGTGCTGTAGAGGTCACTGTCAAGGAGGTGGGGTGCTGTGGAACTCACTATTAAAGGGGCAGGCTGCTGTGAAGGTCAAAGTTAAGGGGGTGGGCTGCTGTGGAGGTCCCATTTTAAGGAGACGTGGCACTGTGGGGGAGGGGGGTAGTGTTAAGGAGTGGGGGCTGTAGAGGTCACTGTTAAGGGGGTGGGGTACTGTAGATGTCACTGTTATAGTGTATACTAACGATATCTTAACGACACACACAAACAATAAATGAAATAGATGAAATATACCCGTGCGAATCCGGGTCCTTCAGCTAGTTGAATATAAATGCACAGGTTGGAATTTTCTTTTTACAGTTTCTGATCCTCGAGTTTTAAATGACACTATATGGCACATGATAAGGGGAATCTGTTAGCAGCTTTGACCATGCAAAAACGATGACAATACTGGTTGGGTCTGGGGAGTGCAAGACAAATATAACTTCCGTGGAGTTATCATTATCAAAAGTGCCAGAATCTGTTTTTAGAAGTGCCCTGGAGGCAGAGCTTCACTGTGAAGTGCTTTCTGCACTGATCTGTGTCACAGCTCCTCCCCGCTGGTCTAAATGACAGCTGTAGCAGTCACTTGCTTGGATGTTACAGCTGTCACTCAGAGCAGAGGGGAGGGGCTGTGAAGCAACTCAATGCAGAGGGCACTTTGATATAAAGTTCTTCCTCCAAGGTAATTGCCATAATAAACAGAAAAAAAAATCTCAAATTCACACTACTCCTGATAATAAAAGCTCTACAAATGGTATGTATGTACTACTCTCCCTAACCCATACCTAGCACTGTCAGCAGTTTTACATGGTCAAAACTGCTGGCGGATTCCATATAATATGTGTCCACACCTTAGTAATTATTAGAAAATGTTTTCCTGGTTGTCATCAGCCTGTAGTCACCCTTACTGATGTTTTCATCTCTACTGTCACATAGCAGCTGAGGTTAGAAACAAAACCGGAGCATCATGTGAAAATCACATTCCCTGCTGCGCTTAGACAGAAATGCCTAGCAACTGGCATCCCCAATTACATGAAAAAACACAGTTTAAGTACAGAAAATGATCCCTCTGTAAACACAACTAATGAATGCTTTGGTATGCCTCAGTCATCTTGATAAAAGGCTTACGTAAAGATTACACAAGATGAAGACTGCATGAGAGGCAAACGGACACTGGTAGATATGGAGCGTTCTCTTTAAAATATATAGTGCACTTTATGAACTTAAAAAAAAAAACTAAAAAAAAAAACTAAAAACTAGTGAGCAGCCAAATTAAAAACATGGTCTAATCTTTATATTAAGATTTTAATCTGCATCATTGTGGGTGACAGCTGATGGTGGCACTGCCCTGTTCATACGTGAGCAGCATGGTCCTGAAACTACAAGGTTTAGCACCCGCTATCCTGGGTGCTGCCGGCACTATTCAGAAGCATTTAGCTCAGTAAGGCTACTTTCACACTTGAGGTAGCGGGGTCTGGCAGGCTGTTCCAGAGGGGAAACAACCTGCCAGATCCGTGCTAACGCTAGCCCATGTGCTGCTCGAAGTCCGCTCCGGCCCCATTCACTATAATGGGAGCAGACCGGAGGTCCGGCCGTAGCACGGCAAACATGCCGAGAGGCGACTGGACAAAAACTACAGCACGCTGCGGTTTTTGTCCGGCCTAATCTCGGCTTGTTTGCCGTGCTGTGGCTGGACCTGCGTCCCAACCCATTATAGTGAATGGGGCCGGAGCGGACTTCCGGTGGCACGGTGGGCTAGCATTAGCACGGATCCAGATCCACGGATGCTGTTCCCCCGCCGACACAGCCTGCCAGATCCTGCTACCGCATGTGTGAAAGTAGCCTAATTCAGGTTTTGAGTTCCTCTGCCAGATCTCGAAACCTGAATTGAAAATGCAGATGTGAAAGTAACCAAAAGGTTTTCATTACACTTACCTTTCCAGTCGACAGTTTAGCTTGCAGCTCTTGGCACTCCTGCTTTAATGTTTCGATCTGTTTGTCTTTTGCCAGTAAGGCACTAGCCTGTTCACTCATATCCTTGGCTCGCTGGCGTGCAAATGCCTTCTTACACATTTCCAGACTGGCCCCCCTAAGGTGTATTGGGGTATTTACCTAGGAGAAGGTAATAAAAGCTGTGGTTAGGAAACCTTTGGATATAAGAAGCAGCACGGCCTGGTGCGGGTATAAATACAGAAGAGAATACGCACCATCTTCAGGTTGGCTTCTTGTAGCTTTTGCGCTCTTTCTTCCAGACGTTTGGCTATAACTGCAAGTTCTGCGTTTTTCCTCTTCAGTCTTTTCACCTTCTCCTCAGTCTCTGGAATGCAGCTTTTTCTCTGAAGAAGGTAAATTGAATATGTCAGTGCAACAGCATTTTTTGAGATTTACCCCTTTCCCATTTAAAGTGTAGCTGGCTTTTCGGCATAAGCTGCCGTGCGTGTTCACGAGGAATAACTACATTTAGCCGTTATGGCACATTATTTCACTAGTTACCCCTCTGCAGACTAGCTTCAATTCTCAGTTTTCCCCAAGTAAGACCTTTTTGGTCTAAGCTGGACACGCAGGAAACGGTAGGAGATATTTGCTCAGCCGAACCCCCTGCAGCAGCGGTGACCTTACCGCAGCCGGTGATTGGCTGAATGGTAATATCCTACCAAGCATGGACCAAAAATCCGAGATCAGTGGAGACCCGGTGAACATCAGATCAGCAGCAGCAGGGAATCAGTGAGAAATTTAGCTTTTTTTAACCCCTTATCTAAAACTTTTTATCCAGCTGGAGAATCCCTTGAAGGCACAACAAAAGTAAAGTGGCAGCTATGACTAAAAGAATACAAAATGAAGCTCTACCTGGCAGCCATCTTAGAGGAAGTGTGTCATCAGAAAATGAACTATTGTCTAAACCACGTTTTTATGTTTAACATAATTCTAATGAATTAGTGGCGATGTTATTTTTAATTTCAATGTTTCTATCTATATTTAAGCAAAAACCTAAAATCCTGCACTAACCACTAAGCAGTTACCTGCTTATCTGCCATTCTAGTCCTGCCTGTAATGATATCACCTCTGCATACAGATAAGATATTGGTTACTTTCTGCTTTTAACTAGCAGAAAAACATTTGCTGATACAGTACATTTAAAGCACAAATCCCTTCACTAACCTAACCTCTTAAATACACTAGAACAGGCATGCTCAACCTGCGGCCCTCCAGCTGTTGCAAAACCACAACTCCCATCATTCCCTGACAGCCTACAGCTATCATCCTACAGAAGGGCATCGTGGGAGTTGTAGTTTTACAACAGCTGGAGGGCCGCAGGTTGAGCATCCCTGCACTAGAATAACAAGCATGTTGCCAATTAATCCTCCACTAGCCTAGACCACCAGGATATTGTCAGCCAGAAGAATGTTACTTACACATTGGCGTTTTTTGCGGATCTGTCATGGATCTACAAAAACGCTTCCGTTACAATAATACAACCGCATGCATCCGTCATCAACAGATCTGGTTGTATTATGTCTTCTATAGAAATGACGGAACCGTCTTGAACACCATTGAAAGTCAATAGGGGACGGATCCGTTTCCTATTGTGCCAGATTGTGTCAGAGAAAACGGATCCGTCCCCATTGACTTACATTGTGTGCCAGGATGGATCCGTCTTGCTCCACACCACATCGCAAGCAGCATTTTTCTGTCCATGATGGGGACGCAACCAAACGGAACGGAATGCATTTTGGTGCGTTCTGTTCCGTTCAGTTTTGTCCCCATTGACAATGAATGGGGACAAAATTGAAGCGTTTTCCTCCGCTCAATAGCGGATCTCAATAGCGGATCTCAATAGCGGAATTGAAAACGCTAATGTGAAAGTAGCCTAAAGTGTACTAACCACAAACCCCCCGTAGACCACCAAGGATATTATGATTAACCCACAAGTCGTCTGATACCACAAGCAATACTCAGTATTAACACTTAAGGCAACACTAGCTGCCAAGAAACAGTAGAAATTTATCAGGAGGGGACTTTTCCAAATCAATTTTTCTCAAGTGTAAATTGCTGTAATTTGTGCCGAATTTATCAAATCTCGCACATTGATAAATCTGGCGCATCTTTACCATAACACTTTTGTCTAGGGAGGTTATTCCAGCTGTCATACGCTACTAACGTAAGATGCCAAGATTTTAAAAAGTCGCAGTTGATGAATGTGGCCTACACCTAAATAAAACAGGAATCTGAAGTCTGCTTCGGTACCAGCTGGTACCAAAGCAGACTTCGGATCCAAGTTTGAAACTGGTTTTCAAGTTCAACATCGAAGACCAAAATTAATCACCGAAGTCTCGCGGGACCTAACGAATTTCCCTTACCGGAACCCATATATTTCAATTCAAACGAAGTTTTGAACAAATTGACTTCGGATCCGATTCGCTAAACACTAATCGTCACTATCAGATTGGTGGAGGTGCGACTCTCAGCGCCCCACTGGTCAGCAGTCCTCATACAAGCTCTATGTTCACTTTAATGTTTACGTGAATGCTATCCATTGTGTAAACATTAAAGAGGATGAGGCCCCTTGAAACTGCTGACCAGTGGGGTACCAAGAGTTGCACCTCCACCGATCGGATATTGATGACCTATCCAGAGGATAGGTTATCAGCATCATGAAGCAGACAACCACTTCAACATACACTTTCTCTTCCACCCATCATACAAAAGTGCCAAGAGCAGCTTAACCACCTCAGCCCCCCTAGCTTAAACCCCCTTAATGACCAGGCCACTTTTTACAATTCTGCACTACACTACTTTCACCGCTTATTGCTTCGTCATACAACTTACCACCCAAATGAATTTTACCTCCTTTTCTTCTCACTAATAGAGCTTTCATTTGGTGGTATTTCATTGTTGCTGACATTTTTACTTTTTTTGCCATTAATAAAAATTTAACAACATTTTTGCAAAAAAATTACATTTTTCACTTTCTGTTGTAAAATTTTTCAAAAAAAACTACATTTCTATATAAATTTTTCTCTAAATTTATTGTTCTACATGTCTTTGATAAAAAAAAATCTAATAAGTGTATATTTATTGGTTTGGGTAAAAGTTATAGCGTTTACAAACTATGGTGCAAAAAAGTGAATTTCGGCATTTTGAAGCAGCTCTGACTTTCTGAGCACCTGTCATGTTTCTTCAGGTGCTAGAATGCCAGGATAGTATAAATACCCCAAATGACACCATTTTAGAAAGAAGACACCCCAAAGTATTCGCGGAGGGGCATGGTGAGTTCATGTATCATTTCATTTTTTTTCACAAGTTAGCGGAAAATAACACTTTCTGAGGAAAAAAAATATATAATAAAGTTTCCATTTCTGCTAACTTCTGGCAAAAAAAAAAAAAATCTCCCACGGACTCACTATGCCCCTCAGTGAATACCTTGGGGTGTCTACTTTCCGAAATGGGGTCGTTTGTGGCGTGTGTTTACTGTTCTGGCATTTTGGCCGGGGCTAAATTGTGAGCCGCCATGTAAAACCTAAAGGTACTCGTTGGAATTTGGGCCCCTTTGCGCACCCAGGCTGCAAAAAAGTGTCACTCATGTGGTATCGCCGTACTCAGGAGAAGTAGGGCAATGTGTTTTGGGGTGTATTTTTACATATAACCATGTTGGGTGAGAGAAATATCTCTGTAAACTAACAACTTTGTATAAAAAAATTTAAAAAGTTGTCGTTTACAGAGATATTTCTCTCACCCAGTATGGGTATATATAAAAATACACCCCAAAACACATTGCCCTACTTCTCCTGAGTACGGCGATACCACATGTGTGACACTTTTTTGCAGTTGGTGCGCAAAGGGGCCCTAAAACCAATGCCATGTGAAATCCTAAAGGTACTCATTGGTTTTAGGGCCCCTTTGCGCATCTTGGCTGCAAAAAAGTGTCACTCATGTGGTATCGCCGTACTCAGGAGAAGTAGGGCAATGTGTTTTGGGGTGAATTTTTACATATACCTATACTGTGTGTGAGAAATATCGCTGTAAACGACAACTTTTTACATTTTTTTATTCAAAATTGTCAATTTACAGAGATATTTCTCTCACCCAGCATGGGTATATGTAAAAATACACCCCAAGGGCACAGGGCATTTTTACGCATTTGGATTCTCACGCTTCAGGACCCCTAAAATGCCAGGGCAGTATAAATACCCCACATGTGACCCCATTTTGGAAAGAAGACACCCCAAGGTATTCTGTGAGGGGCATGGTGAGTTCACAGAAAAAAAATTTTTTGGCACAAGTTAGCGGAAATTGATATATATTTAGTTTTTTTACAAAGTCTCATATTCCACTAACTTGTGACAAAAAATAAAATTTTACATGAACTCACCATACCCCTCACGGAATACCTTGGGGTGTCTTTTTTCTAAAGTGGGGTCACATGTGAGGTGTTTGTACTGCCCTGGCATTTTAGGGGTCTCCGCAATCATTACACGTATGGCCAGCATTAGGAGTTTCTGCTATTCTCCTTATATTGAGCATACGGGTAATGAGATTTTTTTTTTCCGTTCAGCCTCTGGGCTGGAAAAAAATAAATAAATGAACGGCACAGATTTTTTCATTCGCATCGATCAATGTGGATGAAAAAAATCTGTGCCAAAATCAGTGATTGCGGTGCGGTGGGCTGGGCGCTAACTACCTAACAAGTAGCTACAGATGCAGCAGGGTTAGCACTCCCGCTGTTAACTCAAATTTCTTAACTCATTTCATTATCTTGAGAAAAAAGCCATTGAAAAGCAATTGAAGGTGTCTGCTTAGATTAGATAACCAAACTCAGAAATCTCAGAAAAAAGGAGTGCTAACCATGCTACATCTGTAACTGGGGGTGATAAGGGACCCTTATGCCCCATTTACACGTCCGCAATTCTGTTTGCGGAACGGAATTGCGGACCCATTCATTTCTATTGGGACAGACTTTGTCCTGCTCGGATCCGGAATTACGGATCCGCGCTTCCGGGTCTGCACTTCCGTTCCGCAAAAATATAGAACACGTCCTATTCTTGTCCGCAATTGCGGACAAGAAAAAGCATTTTCTATATAGTTCTGGCAATGTGCGGATCTGCAAAATGCGGAAAGCACATTGCCGGTGTCCGTGTTTTGAGGATCTGCGGATCCGTGGATCAGATCAGCGGATCCGTGAATCCACGGATCCGCAAAACACATATGGACGTCTGAATGGAGCCTTACAAGGGGTGTGATCAATGACAGGGGGGTGATCAGTGACAGGGGGGTGATCAGGGAATCTAGATGGGGTGATCAATGGGTTAACAAAGGGTTAATAAGTGAGGAGGGGTGGGGGGGGGTTAGTGTAGTGTTTGGTGCAACTTTACATACCTGGTCCTCTGGTGGTCGATCCCAGCAAATGGGACCATCAGAGGACCAGGTAGCAGGTATATCGGACGCTGTTCACAAAACAGCGTCTGATATACTTGTTTGATGCGATTTAATTCGCATCTACAGCCTGCCAGCGATTGATCATCGCTGGCAGGCTGTAGTTAAACTCCTGAGACGCGCGTTCACAGGAAATCTCGCGTCTCGCGAGATGACGCGCCGATGCGTCAGATCAGAACTACAGGACCACCCGCCGGACGCATCCGTGCGTTAGGCGGTCCTGTAGTAGTTAAAAAAAAAAAAAAAAAGGCCACACATCTTAATGCAAAAATGTGCCAAAAAAGCAACTTTTCACTACTAGAAATTTGGTGCAAATGAAAGATAAATTCCCACTCAGTGAAGGACATTTATTAAGTGGTTTACTCCACTATTGTGGCATTAAAAAGTCACAGATTATGGCGCACGCTATGTGTTCACCACAATTTCTGACTTTTTGAGCTTTTCATAACTTTTCTGAAGTGCCGAGAAAGGGGGCGTGGCTTAGCGTGAGGGGCTATAACTTTACTATTTTCTATAACTTTTGCCAGAAAGTGGTGAAAGTTCCAGATGAAGTCTTCCCCAGCCTGTAGCTGGTGTAGTCTTCACCTTCTGGCGCACAGCATGGCAGCAATGCGTCCGATTTGTTAAGAAGCTTCTGCCAGCACAGTAAGATCAAGACTGGTAGATGGATGCGCCAGTCTTAATATATCTCCCCCAGTACGTATTAACCTATAATCTCAGTTCTACAGATTGTGGTCAAAATATTTAGGCTACATAGCAATGATTAAAAAAAAAATGCTGTGGTATTGGGGGGCGACTGGCCATAGATCATACAGGGAATTTTTCCCGTGGCCAATGGCCAGGGGGCCGCGCCAAGCCCGTACCATGGCCACCGATCAGGTACACAATGAGCTAATGCTCTCAGCATTAATTCATTCTAGGAACATCAGATACTAATGCACTTGGCCAGCGGCCACTCTCCTGAATTCAACAGTATCGATGTCCTCAGGATCGTAATACAGTTGAATACTGTGGTAGTATTCTGTGCCGCACGGTTGTATTTGGTCCTGCTGAGGAAGTATTTTGTGCTGCACTGGGGTATTTGGTACTGCTAGGGCAGTACATTGTGCTGCACTGTGGTATTTGGTTCTGCTGGGGCAGTACATTGTGCTGCACTGTGGTATTTGGTTCTGCTGGGGCAGTACACTTGGTTCTGCTGGGGCAGTATATGTTGTGCTGCACTGTGGTATTTGGTTCTGATGGGGCAGTATCTTGTACTGCACTGTGGTATTCGGTACTGCTGGGGCAGTATTTTGTGCTGCTAGGGCAGTACATTGTGCTGCAGTATGGTATTTGGTACTGCAGAGTCAGTATATTGTGCTGCACTGTGGTATTTGGTTCTGCTAGGGCAGTACATTGTGCTGCAGTGTGGTATTTGGTTCTGCTAGGGCAGTACATTGTGCTGCAGTGTGGTATTTGGTTCTGCTAGGGCAGTACATTGTGCTGCAGTGTGGTATTTGGTTCTGCTAAGGCAGTATATTGTGCTGCACTGTGGTATTTGGTTCTGCTAGGGCAGTACATTGTGCTGCAGTGTGGTATTTGGTTCTGCTGAGGCAGTATTCTGTGATACACCGTGGCATTTAGTTCTGCTGGGGCAGTACATTGTGCTGCACTACGGTACTGTGGCCTTACCTACTTCTGTTATCCCTGCCTACTTGTGTTGCCCACACTTCTGATAATTTGGACCCACCTACAACATGGGGCCACTTGAATGCTGCAGAAAAGTACGAGAGCCGATGTCTCCCTGCCACACACCACTGGCACTAGGCCTGAAGCTATTAGAGGACAGCACAGGCAGCACAAGGACATCTAGTGACCATCTGAGCTGAACTAAAAGTAACTCAGAATGCAGACCAGACCAGAAGGGGCCTGTGTTCTGCACCACATGTCAGACAATGGCATGGAGGTGAATATTTTTATTTGGTACCTTGGGGCAGCTTGTTATTGGCCCACTATAGAGGGGGTCATTCTTATAACTTGGATGGCACTATGAGCACATTAGTACTTCAGGTGGCACTGGAAGAGGACTTTTTTTCTACTGAGACATATTATGGGAGTTTTACTACTGATGGCACTATAAGTGGGCTTTTTTTTTTTTTTTTTTTTACTAGAGCACATAATGGGTGATTTATTACTACTGGGAGCACTAAAGGCATGTATTATTTCTTCTGGGGCATAATCTAGGAGAGAATTACTACTACTGGTGGGACTTTTGGGCGCACTTTGACTGTGGGGTCACCTTGGCACAGTATCAGCCTAGCAGAATAATTTTTGGGTGGCACTATATTTACAGCACTTAGTTTCAGAGGCATTATTTGCTGGGCACAATGTTTTGAGTGTACTCTGTGTTAATAATTATTGAAGCGGGCACTATCTGTGTGGTACTAGTATTTTCATCTGGACTATCAGTTTCTGTAGAATAGTATTGGGGTTGGAAAAGTGGGACCTAAGATATCTGTGTGAGAAACTCTGCAGAGATGAAACAAGACTAAAAGAAGTCCTCATGGCAGTCTGGTCAAATAGAGAAGATTAGGAAAGAGAACATGTATATCGAAGGAGGCATCAATGGATGTAAGAGGGGTGTAGTGTTGTATTCTCCTGTATGTTTGATAGCATGGAATGTCATTTAAGGCTACTTTCACACTTGCGCTTTCCCTTTCCACTATTGAGATCCGTCACATTATTTTAGTTTTTTTTACACGTAAATAAATAAAATCAGTAGCGCTCCACTATTGTCTCGCCTCCTATTAGCAGCGGCATAAAAACAGGGCTGTCACCCCCTCTGTTTGTAGGAACAACGAACTCAGATATACTGTAATGCCGCGCTCTAACAGTGGATAGGATATAATTTAATCCCGTCCGTTATAAGCCACTGAAGTATAGTGTTGTACCGCTGGTTACCACATGTGTATGTGGCAATGCACTCACCGATAGCTGGTCGGTGCGGGCTACTTTCCTCCTTGGTTCCTGGTACCTGCAGGGTGTGGGAGTGGGCTTGTTGTGCGGTCGGCAACAGCGGTAACAGGAGCACGGTCTCTCTAGTCGGCGTGTCTGGGTCGCGCCCGGCCGGTGGCGTGATCCTCAGTTTGCACGCACGCGTACGTACAGGGCACAGGTGACGCCACCACTGCGGCTACGGGTAGTCGCAGGCACTGGGCTTCTACGCGTTTCGGGTATTAGCGATACCCTTCGTCAGGAAGTCAGGGGTCTGACTTCCTGATGAAGGGTATCGCTAATACCGAAACGCCGTAAGCCCAGTGCCTGCGACTACCCGCAGCCGCAGTGGTGACGCCACCTGTGCCCTGTACGTACGCGCGTGCGTGCAAACTGAGGATCGCGCCACCGCCGGGCGCACCCAGACGCCGACTAGAGAGACCGTGCTCCTGTTACCGCTGTTGCCGACCGCACAACAAGCCCACTCCCACACCCTGCAGGTACCAGGAACCAAGGAGGAAAGTAGCCCGCACCGACCAGCTATCGGTGAGTGCATTGCCACATACACATGTGGTAACCAGCGGTACAACACTATACTTCAGTGGCTTATAACGGACGGGATTAAATTATATCCTATCCACTGTTAGAGCGCGGCATTACAGTATATCTGAGTTTTTAGTTTTTTTTGTTTTCTTCCCTCCACCTAAAAGATTTCAGTTTGTTTTTCAATTGAGTTGTACAGTTTATAGGTCACATTAAAAGGTGGAAAAAAAGTTCTGAAATGATTTATCTTTGGGTCCATTCACACGTCCGCAATTCTGTTCTGCATTTTGCGGAACGGAATTGCGGACCCATTAATTTCAATGGGGACAGACGATGTCCCGGCAGGGTCCGCAATTGCGGATCTGCACTCGCGTTCCCAAAAAAAATAGAACATGTCCTATTCTTGTCCGCAATTGCGGACAAAAAAAGGCATTTTCTATGTAGTGCCGGCGATGTGTGGTCCGCAAATTGCGGAAAGCACATCGCCGATGTCTGTGTTTTGCGGATCCGCGGAAACCCGACATTTTAACAGGGGTGTGTAGACTTTTTATATCCACTGTATGTCAAATCTCAGGCCATCCACCTGCTCTAAAACATAGTGCTGGTAGCAAACAGGGTAAAACCTGCTGCAGGGCTCAAAAAAAGTGTGATGAAAGGTTTTAAAACATTCTTCCCCAAAATACAACTATAACTACACAGGAATAGCCTAAAAGCAATAATGAACACTGTACAGAAGGTCAAAAGTCAAAATCTTGGCTGAACATTTTGTGGTTGGACACTTCCTGGCTTAAAGGAAATGTGTCTCCTTTTTTTACTAAGCTGATTTTATTTTTTGATTGTAGATTTTTTTATTCTATTTCTTGAACATGATTATAGGGGCAGCCATCTTACCTGAGCTGTTTTTAACATGATTTACACAACATTAAAAAATTGCTTTACGGCAGCCCCATGGTCCATAGACACAATGGTCAGGAAGGGACCTCATTTACTTCTATGGGAGAGTCTTCTAGGCATGATCTGTTGAGAGCTCATTGTACAAGGAAAGAATAGATAAGCTCTGACAGTCACCTATTGTGAATGGTGGATCCTGTCTTATCTATACACAGGGGTGATATCTCCTTATCATTACATGCAGGTTTAGAATAGTATATAACTGCAGTAAAGTGATCTGTACAGACCAAGAAGTGATGCCTATTATTAGGCTTAGGGTACTTTCACACCAGCGTTATTCTTTTCCAGTACTGAAATCCGGTAAAGGGTCTCAATACTGGAAAAAAACGCTTCAGTTTTGTCCTAATGCATTCTGAATGGTAAGCAATCCGTTCAGTATGCATCAGGATGTCTTCCGTTTCAGTCCCTTGTACGGTATTTGACCGGATAAAATTCCGGAACACTACTGCACTTGCAGGAGCCAGCATTAATTTCCATTGAAATGTATTAATGCCGGATCCGGTACCAAGTGTTTCGGAAATTGCTGCATCACCGGATCCGGCTTTCTGGTCTGCGCATGCGCAGTTCTTTCTAGCTTTGAAAAAATTAAATACCGGATCCTTTATTCCGGATGATACCGGACAGACGGATCAGGTATTTCAATAAATAAGTCTAAAGGAACCGGATCCGGCAAAAACAGATTTCGGTTTGTGTACAGTTTTCCGGAACTGGCTGCCGGATCTGAACAACACCAGTGAAAGTACCCTTATAGGCCAGTGCAAAAACTGCAGGAATTTATGTTTTCTGTTTAAATAGAGATTGTGACATGAAAAATAAAAAATGACATCAAAAATTATTTTAAAAAGAGGTTACACATAAAAACATGACTGAAACAATAGTCCATTCTCTGATGACACATTCCCGTTGAAGTCTACAGGCTACAAAGACGTGTGGAGGAAAACTGCAGGGCTGATAGGGTATGCAGACAATCTCAAGGCTGTAACCATTTCTGCTACCAAATGCAATTTTCAAGGCAGCGCATTTCATTATTTGGTGTTTAATATTACTGAAGAGGACATTATAAATGAGGTACTTCTAGGACTCACATGTACCATCTGTTTACAGATCTTCAGTATGACGATAAGACACTTGACATGACTACATATGAGATGCGCATGTAGTCTAGACAGCGAGTCAGGAAAATCAAAATTAGGCTACATTCACATGAATGTATCTTGTTTTCGTGTCTGTTCTCTTTTTTTGGTTCCCAAAAAGATTCGGACAGCACACCGTGTGCTATCCGCATCCGTATGTCCGTTCCTTAGTCCCACAAATAAAATAGAACATGTCTTATTCTTACTGTTCTGCAGACAAGAATAGGCATAGTTACAATAGATCCGCCAAAAAAATGGATGCCATACTTCCGTTTTTTTGCGGAACCACAATTTGTGCACCGCAAAACACATACAGTTGTGTGAATGTAGCTTTACAGATATTAAAAAAAGAAATAAATTCTCACCAATATGATATTTTCTTCTTTCAAATCTTTACAGCGCTGCTCCAATTCTCGTAGCGCACTCAGCAAGTCCGGAGCTTGTGCTGAAGGAGAACTGTGACTGATATTCTGCATAACATATTAGAACATTAATATCGCATTATAGTTACATTTTAGTTTCCCAACACTATGATGCAAACAGCAGTGAGGAAAAAACATGACTTTTTTTTGCACTTTACATCACAATGTGATCATGCTGCACTTTGTCACAGTTCTCACACTTTTGCCATGGTTTAACTAAAGACAGCTTTCTGCTGCGATAACCGTGCTGCATGTGACACAGTTCATGTATTTCCGGATATACTGAGAAAGTATGGAGGACTACTGGAACAGTAATTTGATTTATGACATATCACAAATTACCACAGATCTCCCCACATTCTGTAAATGTGATTCATTAATTGTAAAGATAGAAAAGAAAACCTGAAATGAAGAAAAAAGAAATGCCATAGGAAATCATAAAAGCTGATCTGTATGTCAAGAGTAAAATACCATATATATATATATATATATATATATATATATATATATTAGGGGTCAACCGATTATCGGGGTGGCCGATATTATCGGCCGATATTCATGATTTTCACAGTTATCGGTATCGGCCCCTAACCAGGCCGATATACCGATAACTGTGCTTTAACAGAACATTGCCGCGCTGCTCTCAGCGCGGCCATGTTCCCTCAGCAGCACAGGGAGAAGGAGGCAGTCCCTCCTTCCCCCTGTGCCGCGCTGCCAGTGGAGAGAAGAGGAGGAGGAGGGGCTGAGGGCGCACTGGCCACCAATGAGAGACGAGGAGGCGGGGCTGAGGGCGCACTGGCCACCAATGATAATAAGGTTTAAGATATTACAAGCACATTGCCCAGACCCTGCCTCTGATAGAGAGCTGCGATCCGCGGCAATTAACCCCTCAGGTGCCACACCTGAGGGGTTAATTGCCGCGCATCGCAGCCATCTATCAGAGGCAGGGTCTGGGCAATGTGCTTGTAATATCTTAAACCTTATTATCATTGGTGGCCAGTGCGCCCTCCTGATCCCCCTCCTCCCCCCATCCCTTCAGTATTGATATCATTGGTGGCAGTGGCCACAGGGTCCCCCACCTCCTCTCTTCTGATCGGAGCCCCAGCAGTGTAATGCTGGGGCTCCGATCGGTTACCATGGCAGCCAGGACGCTCCTGAAGCCCTGGCTGCCATGGTTCCTGCTGCTGTGTGCCCATAGCACAGGGCAGCAGGGACAGTGTAAGATCCTATTCACCCTGATAGATCTCTATTAGGGTGAATAGGACAAGGGATGTAAAGATCCCATGTTCTACACCTAAGGGGGAAAATAGCAATAAAATAAAAAGTAAAAAAAATTAAAATAGTAACAAACACCAAAACATTAGGTATAAATTAACCCTTTTCCAATTTTACATATAAAATATTTAAACAATAAATAAAAAAACATATCGCCGTGCCCAAAAAGTCCAAACTATTAAAATATTTTTTTTTTAAAGCGTTGGACGCTGTAACAGAAAAAAAAATCCGAAAATTAAAATGCGCAAAATATCGGTAGAAAATATCGGCTATCGGCCTGAAAGTTCACAGAATATCGGTATCGGCTCTAAAAAATCAGTATCGGTCGACCCCTAATATATATATATATACATATACACACACATACACACACACACATAATGGTGATCTTCCATTAGCACTCTCGAAGCATTGTTCTAGGATAGAAAATGTATCACTCAGCTTTAGTGCCCTACAGAAGTATTCAAAGGGTTTTTTCCTGAGATTTTAATACTAATGACCTATCCTCTAGTTAGGTCATCAATATCTGATCGGTGGGCGTCCAACACCCGGGACCCCCTGACGATCAGCTGTGCCTGTGAGTGCCACGGCCTTCTCTGTGTTCACCAAGCACAGCATCATACATTGTATAGCGGTTGAGCTTGGTATCCCACCCAGCCATTTCACTTGAATAGGGCTGAGCTGCTCCTAGGCCACGTGACTGATGTATGTGTCGTCACTAAGCCTGGGGAAAGCAGCGAGAAGGCCACAGCGTTACTGTGATTGCTGCTGCCTTCTCAAACAGCTGACCCAGGACCCCTACCAATCAGATACTGATGACCTATCGTGAGGAGAAGTCATGAGTATTAAAATCTCTTATAACACGGATAACACCTCCCCAGGTACATCTATCAGTGACTGCCAGCTATCCCTGTATACACACTTACACAGAGAATGCTATCAATCACTGATAACACCTCCCCTGTATACAGCTATCAGTGACTGACAGCCATCTCTGTATACACACTTACACAGAGAATGCCATCAATCACTGATAACACCTCCCCCATGTACAGCTATTAGTGACTGACAGCTATCTCTGTATACACACTTACACAGAGAATACTATCAATCACTGATAACAGCTCCCCCATGTACAGCTATCAGTGACTGACAGCCATCTCTGTATACACACTTACACAGAGAATACTATCAATCACTGATAACACCTCCCCCCTGTACAACTATCAGTGACTGACAGCTATCTCTGTGTACACACTTACACAGGGAATGCTATCACTGATAACACCTCCCCATGTACAGCTATTAGTGACTGACAGCTATCTCTGTGTACACACTTACACAGGGAATGCTATCACTGATAACACCTCCCCCGTGTACAGCTATCAGTGACTGACATCTATCTGTATACACACTTACACAGTGAATGCTATCACTGATAACATCTCCTCTGTGTACAGCTATCAGTGACTGACAGCTATCTCTGTATACACACTTACACAGTGAATGCTATCACTGATAACACCTCCCCCGTGTACAGCTATCAGTGACTGACATCTATCTGTATACACACTTACACAGTGAATGCTATCACTGATAACACCTCCCCCATGTACAGCTATCAGTGACTGACAGCTATCTCTGTATACACACTTACACAGAGAATACTATCAATCACTGATAACAGCTCCCCCATGTACAGCTATCAGTGACTGACAGCCATCTCTGTATACACACTTACACAGAGAATACTATCAATCACTGATAACACCTCCCCATGTACAGCTATTAGTGACTGACAGCTATCTCTGTGTACACACTTACACAGGGAATGCTATCACTGATAACACCTCCCCTGTGTACTGCTATAAGTGACTGACAGCTATCTCTGTGTAAACACTTACACAGTGAATGCTATCACTGATAACACCTCCCCCGTGTACTGCTATAAGTGACTGACAGCTATCTCTGTATACACACTTACACAGAGAATACTATAACAGACAACACCTCCCCGTATACAAATAAAGTCAGAAAGAGCAGAGTTTTAAATATAATCCATTTTGTGGTGACAGGGCCTTTATAAAAAAAAAAAAAAATAACACCAGTGTCTACTTGGCTTTACTTCAGCTTTTTTTTTTTTTTGAAGAGGAAGAGTCATGTTTGAACAGAACAAATAGACTGATACAATATACAGCAAAACATACAGAACAAAAGATTTATAATAAAAATTAGGAACTACTAAAGACCCTTGTGCCAACTATAGAGACAGTGCCAGGATGAGCAGATCCGTCTTGGCATCAGCCTGCTAGTTCATTAATAAAGCATGTAATGTAATACGCAAATCTACTGAGGCTGAAACTGCAACCACAATTTGCTTTGCTGAGTAGTGCCATTCAATAAAGAAAACGTGCTACACATGTAAAACTCAACGGATTTAACTACAGCAAGGAAAGAAACATGGATGAACCACAAATGGCTCTCTAGGCATTACGGTGAGGAGATATTCAAACATAAAAATTCATCATTAAATGATCACGCAATAAAAATCATATAAAATGGTATTGTTTTAAAATATACTAATAGAGAAGTTTTACTAAAAATCTTACCAAATGCTAAACTTTACAAAACACATACACACTACTTACAAAAAGTTAGGGATATTTGACTTTCGGGTGAAATTTATGGAAAACATATAAAGTTCACGCTACAGTTATATTATATCATGAACGTAGGGCATTTAACCCCTTAAGGACCCGCACCATACATGTACAGCGCTGGTGGACGTGATTTAAGGACCAGCGCCGCACATGTACAGCGGGCTGATCAGGCGGGTGCAGGAGCTGCGCCCTCGTGATCAGCGGCACGGATCCGGCAGTCACTGACAGCCGGGCCCCTGCTGCATATGCCGGCATCGGTGACTACACCAATGCCGGCGTGACTGTTAACCCCCTGTATGCAGAGTGTTTAGGGAGGATAAGGGTGCCCTACGCTTCCCCATCGAGTCCCTGCACTGCAGTGGTGGGGACCCGATAGCAGAGAAGGCAAGCCCGATGCCTTCCATAGGCATCGGAGCTTGCCTTCTACAGAAGCCTCTGAGATCTCAGCATAAAAGCTGACAACCAATGCATTACAACACAGGTTGTATTGTAATGCATTGCAGAGGGGAAAAGACCCCAGAAGCTGAAGTCCCAGAATGGGACAAAAATAAAAAGTAAAAAAAAAAGATTCAAAAAAAAAATTTGTTTTTCATAAATAAAAAAAGTTTCAAGTAAAAAAAAAAAATCCCCCCCCCAAAAAAAACCCCAGACATATCGGGGATTGCCCCGTCCGTAACAACCGGCTCTACAAAAATATAACACGATCCACCCCCTTACCTGAACGCCGTAGAAAAAATAAAATAAACACTGTGCTAAAACAATCATTTTTTTGTCACCATACATTACAAAGAGTGCAACACCAAGGGATAAAAAAGGCGTATGGCCCCCAAAATAGTACCAAGCAAATCATCACCTCATCCCACAAAAAATGAGCCCCCACAATCAGGCAGAAAAAAAAAAAAATATGGCTCAGAATATGGAGACACTAAAACATGACTTTTTGTTTAAAAAATGCTTTTATTGTGTAAAACTTAAATAAATAAAAAAAGTATACATATTAGGTATCACCACATCCGTAAGAACCTGCTGTATAAAAATATCACATGACCTAACCCCTCAGGTGAACACTGTGAAAAGAAATAAAATAAAAACTTTTTAAAAATGCTTTATTATGTAAAACTGAAGCAAACAACCAAAAAAGTAGTCATATTTGGTATTGTCGCATCCGCAACAACTTGCTCTATTAAATTACCACATGATCTAACCTGTCAGATGAACATTGTAAATAACAAAAAATAAAAACGGTGCCAAAACAGCTATTTTTTGTTACCTTGCCTCACAAAAAGTGTAATATAGAGCAACCAAAAATCATATGTACCCTAAAATAGTACCAACACAACTGCCACCTTATCCCGTAGTTTCCAAAATGGGGTCCCTTTTTTGGAGTTTCTACTCTAGGGGTGCATCAGGGGGTCTTTAATTGTGACATGGCAACTTAAAAATTTTCCCAGTGAAATCTGCCTTCCAAAAACCTTTTCTTCTGCGCCCTGCTGTGTGCCCTTACATCAGTTTACCACATGTGGGGTGTTTCTTTAAACCGCAGGATCAGGGTAATAAATACTGAGTTTTGTTTGGCTGTTAACCCTCGAAGTGTTAAAGAAAAAAAATTGATTAAAATGGAAAATCTGCCAAAAAAGTGAAATTCTGAAATTTCATCTCCATTTTCCTTTGATTCTTGTGAAACACCTAAAGGGTTAACAAAGTTTGTAAAATCGGTTTTGATTACCTTGACGGGTGTGGTTTCTAAAATGGGGCCATTTATGGGGGGTTTCTAAGCCTCACAAAGTGACTTCAGACCTGAACTGGTCCTTAAAAATTGGTTTTTGGAAATTTTCTGAAACATTTTAAGATTTGCTTCTAAACGTCTAAGCTTTGTAACGTCCCCCAAAAAAAAAAGTGTAATTTACAAAATAATCCAAACATGAAGTAGACATATGGGGAATGTAAAGTAATAACTATTTTAGGAGGTAGCACTATCTGTTTTAAAAACAGAGAAATAGAAATTTAGAAAATTGTGAATTTTTTCAAATTCTTGGTAAAGTTGGTATTTCTTTTATAAATAAAAATGAAATATTTTCACTCATATTTACCACTGTTATGAAGTACAATATGTGACGAGAAAACAATCTCAGAACGGCCTGGATAAGTAAAAGCGTTTTAAAGTTATCACCACATAAAGTGACACAGGTCAGATTAGGTTTGTTTCGATGCCAAAATTTTGATTCGATTTCGATACCATGAAAAAGTTATTGCGATACTCGATACCATTTGATACCACGCAAAAAAAATTAAAAAACGCCAAAAAAAGCCACGTGCATTCCGCATTTTATGGAACGTCCGGCCCTTCGAACAGTCTTATCCTATTTTTTGGGGTGACATGGTGAATCTCGCAGTTTTTTTTTTCTTTTACGGCGTTTACTGCATGAGGCCTCATGCACACGACAGTATTTTTTTGCGGTCCGCAAAACAGGGTTCCGTTATTCCGTGATCCGTGTCCGTTTTTGCTTCCGTTGTGCTTCCGTGTGTCTTCCGTTTTTTTTTTTTAGCGGACAGTCACATGACCCAAAAGATATTACCAAAAGACAGGCTGACAATTTGCCAAATGCCTGCCAAGGGATCCGCAAAAAAATGCGGACGCGGAACGCGGATGACACACGGATGGCCATCCGCATTTTTTCACGGTCCCATTGACTTGAATGGGTCCGCGAACAGTTTTTCACGGACAAGAATAGGACAGGTTATATTTTTTTGATGGACTGGAATCACGGACGCGGAGGACAAACTGTGCATTTGCTGAGTGTTTCATGGACCCATTGAAAACCAATGGGTCCGCAGAAAATCACAAAAAACGGCGCATCAGACACGGAATCAAACAACGGTCGTGTGCATGAGGCCTAAGATATTTTGTAATATTTTAATAGTTTGGACTTTTCGGACATGGCGATATGTAATATTTTATTTATATTTTGTTCATATATATTATATGTAACATTGGGAAAGGGGGCGATTATATTTAATATTTTGGTGTATTTTTTTTACTTTTTTTTTTTTACTCTTTATTTAATAACTATTTCCCCCTTAGGGGTAGAACCTGGGATATTTTCATCCCTTGTCCTATTCACCCTAATAGAGATCTATTAGGGCAGGCATGTCCAAACTCCGGCCCTCCAGATGTTGCAAAACTACAACTCCCATCATTCCTGGACAACCTACAGCTATTAACCTACAGAAGAGCATGATGGGTGTTGTAGTTCTGCAACACCTGGAGGGCCAGAGTTTGGACATGCCTGTATTAGGGTGACTAGGACTTCACACTCTCCCTGCTGCCTTGTGCATAGCGCACACAGCAGCAGGGAACTGACCATGGCAGCCAGGGCTTCAGGAGCGTCCTGGCTGCTATGGTAACCGATCGGAGCCCCAGGCTTATACTGCTGGGGCTCCGAACAGAAGCTGCCACTGCCACTAATGAAGAGGAGGGGACCCTGTGGCCACTGCCACCAATGAATATAACAATGGGGGGTGCCTGAGGAGGGGAAGGGACTAGAGTTGTTTTGATACCAAAATTTTGATTCGGTATCAATACCATAAAAAAGTATTGCGATACTCGATACCACGCAAAAAAATAAAACGCCCAAAAAAATCACATGCGTTCCACATTTTATGGAATGGCCGGGCCATAATACAACAGTCCTATCCTATTTTTGGGGAGGACAAGGCGACTAAAAGAAAATGGCGAATCGTGTAGTTTTTCTTTTCATTTTATTTTCTTTAACAGTGCGGGCGTTTACCACATGAAAGAGGATTTTTTTGATAGCTTGGACGCGGTGATATGTAATATTTTATTTATTTATTGCTTATATATTTTATATGTAAAATTGGGAAAGGGGGTGATTTATACTTAATATTTTAGTGTACTTTCTTTAAACTTTTTTTTTTTTTTTTAGGGGCTAAAACCTGGGATTAAGTGGGGGAGAAAGTGGGGGATGGGGCACTGGCCACTCTTATCTTTAATACTGGGGACAGGGGGGGTGCACTGGCCACCAATGTTTTAATACTGGGGAGGGGGGCGGGAGGGCCCACTGGCCACCAATGTCTTTAATACTGGGGAGGGGGGGGGCGTCGCACTGGCCACCAATGACAAGTAACCATTCATATACATAACGCAGGCAGCAGGAATACACTGCCGGCACCTGCCTGTGACGGAGCGCTGAGATCTGCGGCAATTAACCCCTCAGGTGCCGCACTGATGCTAACTGATGCATTAGGCCAGTTCATTAAGTTCACCTGTAAAGGTTAGAGTTCATTTTAGGTTCATCCTGAAATTTCGCCCACAAGCCAAATACCCCCGTATGTTGGCGATAGCCAGGATGTTGTAAATTAGTACTATAAATAACATCTTACACCGGGTTAACATCACCGTTTAGCTTTCCGTTCTTCTGATCCATTCAGAAGAACAGAAAAAAAACCTTATTTTGAGCATCCGTTTGCACTAAAAATAATTGATCCATTTTTTTTAGCATCAGCTATGATCAGTTTGTGTCACTTCCGACGGAGATATTTTGGACAGGAGAAAAGGCACTGCATGGAGGACTGTCTAGACTCTGAACCAGGGATGCCCAACCTGCGGCCCTCCAGCTGTTGCGAAACTACAGTTCCCAGCATGCATGCACAGCCTACAGCTATTAGGGCATGCTGGGAGTTGTAGTTTTGCAACAGCTGGAGGGCCGCAGGTTGAGCATCCCTGCTCTAAACTAATGAATCTCAGAGGTAACCCGCTAAAACGGATGCCAAATGAGCATAAATAAGCAGAACAGATGCTTAAAATACAGGACCAATTTTTTTTCTTTATTTTTCTGTTCTTCTGATGGATCAGAAATACGTAAAAATAAACGTTGATGTGAACCTGGCCATCCATCCAGGAAACTAATCTATGGCTGTGGGGCCCTGGCAGACCAACTCCATACTGCAGAGCTATAGGTGATCAATGCTAAGTGCGCCACAATAGCCCAGGAAAGTTCATGCAAAAGTCTGCAAGACCAGCAACTTCATGTGCTTGTACAAGCTGAATGTTAGCGCTCTTCTTAGTGGTTAATACCGTCAGTCTACTATATAATAACTGAGTAAGTGGCATAAACTCAATAATGGTAGCATTAAAGCAATACCAATAAACAGTTTGTGGCACAGCTATGCCGCACCCTTTTTTGTCCCACTCTGGGTCTGATCCCGTTACCAATGCATTACAATACTTCTGTATTGTAATGCATTGGCTGTAAGTGTATTACACTGTCTAATACACTTACAGCCCGCTTCCCGTGAGATCTCACAGCTCTCCCGGAAGGCAGCCACCATGCCTAAGGAAGGCATCGGGCTGCCTTCCCTGCCATGGGGTCTCCGTCACAGCAGCACGGGGACCCCATGGACACCGGCACCCATGAAGATACCGCAGCGCTGACCACAGCCGTGCAAGGGTTAATGCGCCAGCATCGGTGATTTCACCAATGCCGACGCATGCAGCAGAGGTCCGGCTATCAGTGACAGCCGGACCTCTGCCTCTGATCGGGCGGGCGCAGCTCCTGCACCCGCCTGAACAGAGCACCGTACCTGTACTGCACTGGGATTTCTGTCCCGCATTTCTGCACCGTACATGTATGGTGCTGGTATCCTAAGGGTTAAGCCAGCTTAGGTGGAGTGTTTTGTATAAAAAGTCGCATTTATGGCATAAAGATGTGACTTTTTGTCAAAAAGTCACATTTATGAAAAGATAACCAACTTGTCATGAAAACAAATGATAGGTAAGTACTAAAACATCTAATATAAATGAGCAAAACAACAGGGTTCTGTCAGTAAACGGACGTTCAACAAAAACAATAACAAAAGTCACCATTTTCCGCTGGAAATGTCGCAAATATGTTTAAAAAGTCGCAAGTGTGGTCTGGCAGAGTTGGCTGAAATGGAGCATTTCGGTTTAAAAAAGTCGCATATTAGTGCTACAATATTGGCGTTAAAATGTCGCAAATCAAGAAAAATAGGCAAATAATCAAGTTTATATTTTAAAAAGTCCCATTTTAAAAGTGGAATGCGCCTTTTGATACAGTATATGAGATTAAAAAAATCACTACTTTTGATTTGTAATTGTAGTATTTTTTTTACACAAATGATGCCATTATTGATAAATGTCCCCAAAGTCTTTAGCCACATCACCTTAACCCTCTAGCCTCAGTCTGTATGTTCTCACCCTTAACCGCCCCCCTCCCCCGCCCCCCCCCCATTACTCTCCTGACCCATCCCCACCCTCCTTTTCGTTAACACAATTCAAATATCTATTGAGGGGCTGCGCTGTCTTGGTTAGGCAGTATCTATATTTGGTAATGTCATGTCCCACATCTCATGGTTATATGTCTTATTGCTCAGGGTGGATTTGATTTCAATCACTAGTCAGTAAGTCTTGATTTAAATCACAGTTTTGTACATAAAGACTTAGGCCCCATGCACACGACCGTTGTTTGTTTCTGCGTCCGTTCCGTTTTTTTTCACGGATAGGATGCTTCCCCATTCATTTCAATGGGTCCGTCAAAAAATGCGGATGGTCAACCGTTTTTGTTCCGCATCCGTGATCCGTGTTTTCATTCCGTCAAAAAAATAGTGCATGTCCTATTTTTTTCACGTTTGCGGACAAGGATAGGCATTTTTACAATGGATCTGCCATAAAAATCGGATCCGTCAAAAAAAACGGTCCGTCATCCGTTTTTTTTTAACCAGTCCCGGACCGCCGTACGCAGGATTGCGTCCTGCGGGCGGCCGGGATCTTCTGAGTGGACGCATCGGCGCGTCCTCTCGCGAGACCCGTGAGTTCCTGTGAACGCCGCGCAGACGCGCGCGGCTCACAGGAACGCGCGTCTGGAGAGTTAGACTACAGCCTGCCAGCGATGATCAATCGCTGGCAGGCTGTAGATGCGATATAATCGCATCAAACATGTATACCAGACGCTGTTTTGTGAACAGCGTCTGGTATACCTGCTACCTGGTCCTCTGGTGGTCCCCATTTGCTGGGATCGACCACCAGAGGACCAGGTAACTACAGTAAAGTTGCACCAAACACTACACTAACCCCCCACCCCCCTCACCTATTAACCCCTTGATCACCCCATCTAGACCCCCTGATCACCCCCCTGTCATTGATCACACCCCTTGTAAGGCTCCATTCAGACGTCCATATGTGTTTTGCGGATCCGTGGATTCATGTATCCGTGGATCCGATCCGCGGATCCGATCCGCAGATCCTCAAAACACGAACACCGGCAATGTGCTTTCCGCATTTTGCAGATCCGCACATTGCCAGAACTATATAGAAAATGCTTTTTCTTGTCCGCAATTGCGGACAAGAATAGGACATGTTCTATATTTTTGCGGAACGGAAGTGCAGACCCGGAAGCGCGGATCCGTAATTCCGGATCCGAGCGGGAAAAAGTCTGTCCCCATAGAAATGAATGGGTCCGCAATTCCGTTCCGCAAACAGAATTGCGGATGTGTGAATGGGGCATAAGGGTCCCCTATCACCACCAGTTAGTTAGCACCCAGCCCACTGCACCGCAGTCACTGATTTTGGCAGAGATTTTTTCATCCACATTGACCGATGCGAATGAAGAAATCTGTGCCGTTCATTTTTTTTTTTTTTTCAGCGCAGAGGCATTACCCGTATGCTCAATATACGGAGAATCGCAGAAACTCCTAATGCTGGCCATACGTGGAATGATTGCGGAGACCCTCAAATGCCAGGGCAGTACAAAAACCCCACATGTGACCCCATTTTAGAAAGAAGACACCCCAAGGTATTCCGTGAGGGGTATGGTGAGTTCATGTAAAATTTTATTTTTTGTCACAAGTTAGTGGAATATGAGACTGTAAAAAAAAAAATAATAATCTCCGCTAACTTGTGCCAAATTTTTTTCTGTGAACTCGCCATGCCCCTCACAGAATACCTTGGGGTGTCTTCTTTCCACAATGGGGTCACATGTGGGGTATTTATACTGCCCTGGCATTTTAGGGGTCCTAAAGCGTGAGAATCCAAATGCGTAAAATGGCCTGTGAAATCCTGAAGGTACTCATTGGTTTTAGGGCCCCTTTGCGCATCTTGGCTGCAAAAGTGTCACTCATGTGGTATCGCCGTACTCAGGAGAAGTAGGGCAATGTGTTTTGGGGTGTATTTTACATATACTCATGCTGGGTGAGAGAAATATCTCTGTAAATTGACAACTTTGTATAAAAAATTTCAGCGGAAAGTTTTTTTTTTTTTTTTTTTAGTTTTTACAAAGTCTCATATTCCACTAACTTGTGACAAAAATAAAATTTTACATGAACTCACCATACCCCTCACAGAATACCTTGGGGTGTCTTCTTTCCAAAATGGGGTCACATGTGGGGTATTTATACTGTCCTGGCATTTTAGGGGCCCCTAAAGCGTGAGAAGAAGTCTGGAATCCAAATGCGTAAAAATGCCCTGTGAAATCCTAAAGGTACTCATTGGTTTTAGGGCCCCTTGCGCATCTTTGCTGCGAAAAGTGGCACACATGTGGTATCGCCGTACTCAGGAGAAGTAGGGCAATGTGTTTTGGGGTGTATTTTTATATATACCCATACTTTGTGTGAAAAATATCTCTGTAAACGACAACTTTTAAAAAATTTTATACAAAGTTGACAATTTACAGAGATATTTCTCTCACCCAACATGGGTATATGTAAAAAATACACCCCAAAACACATTGCCCTACTTCTCCTGAGTACGGCGATACCACATGAGTGACACTTTTTTGCAGCCTGGGCGCACAAAGGGGCCCAAATTCCAACGAGTACCTTTAGGTTTTACATGGCGGCTCACAATTTAGCCCCGCCCAAAATGCCAGAACAGTAAACACACCCCACAAATGACCCCATTTTGGAAAGTAGACACCCCAAGGTATTCACTGAGGGGCATAGTGAGTCCGTGGGAGATTTATTTTTATTTTTTGCCAGAAGTTATCAGAAATTGAAACTTTTTTTTTTTTTTTCTCAGAAAGTGTCATTTTCCGCTAACTTGTGAAAAAAAATGAAATGATACATGAACTCACCATGCCCCTCCGCGAATACTTTGGGGTGTCTTCTTTCTAAAATGGTGTCATTTGGGGGGTATTTATACTATCCTGACATTCTAGCACCTGAAGAAACATGACAGGCGCTCAGAAAGTCAGAGCTGCTTCAAAATGCCGAAATTCACTTTTTTGCACCATAGTTTGTAAACGCTATAACTTTTACCCAAACCAATAAATATACACTTATTGGACTTTTTTTTATCAAAGACATGTAGAACAATAAATTTAGAGAAAAATTTATATAGAAATGTAGTTTTTTAAAAAAAAATTTACAACAGAAAGTGAAAAATGTCATTTTTTTGCAAAAATTTTGGTAATTTTTGATTAATAGCAAAAAAAGTAAAAATGTCAGCAGCAATGAAATACCACCAAATGAAAGCTCTATTAGTGAGAAGAAAAGGAGGTAAAATTCATTTGGGTGGTAAGTTGTATGACGGAGCAATAAACGGTGAAAGTAGTGCAGTGCGGAATTGTAAAAAGTGGCCTGGTCATTAAGGGTGTTTAAGGTAGGGGGGCTGAAGTGGTTAAGGACGCAAAATTTCAAGGAGGAGCGGACGCGGAGGCAGGCAACGGTCGTGTGCATGTAGCCTAATTCTTGCTGGTAGAACTTATAATATGCAAGTAGATGAAGATTTTTAGAATAACTTTTCATATTAGTTTTTTTATCCCCAGTTTAATTGGTTAATCATTCATATTTTGACAGCTTTTCTGTTGTACTTAGGAAGGAGAAAAAATATTGTTTCTATTCTATTCACTGAACTTCTTTAAACTTGGCACTGAAGGGGTTAATTCTGGATTCATAGGTTTGTAGAAGTTCGGATTAAGGTCTGTTTCTCAGCTTTGTTCAGTTATAACATTTTTGCTGTGAAGAAGAGGCCGGTGATCTCTGCTGAGAACTGCAAAAGTAACCCAAGCGTCTGTGATAATATCTTGTAAGCCGAGAAACTGCCCAATAATCTACAAAACCTCTGGAAGAGCCCGACATTGTGAATGGATTCATGGGATTTATTCTCCAAAAAAATTAAACATATACAGCCTTATTCTACTTAATTAAAAAAACTAATCTTTATTTCATGATGGAATAACCTTTGGATGGTAATATATTTTCCTCAAAAAGCATTTTATATAAAAAAAAATGTAAATAAAAAAAATCTGATTTAAATAAAAAAAATCAGATTTTTTTTTTAATTTTTAAAAAAAATCATTGATTTTTATCCACCCTTTATCCATTGCTGTTATCTCTGTCTGTTTATGCTTGGAAGTTTGTCCCTGCTTTCTCCTTGTAGCCAGACTTATGTATTCAGCCCCTTCCTTCTTCTTGTGCCTGGCAGCCATTTTAGATTATGTCTTAATACTGGAACCAATACCAAGGAAAGGGGCACACCAATATTATAAAGGAGTGAGACTAAAAGTCCATACAAATCATCATGAGAATCTAATAGATCAAGTGGGCTATAAGAAAAGCTGCATGGTCCAACATGTATCAAAAAATATAATCTCTATATGGTTTTAAAAGTATAGCTTTTCTTATAGTCCAACTTTTCTATTAGATTCTTATGCCTTAAAGAGGACCTTTCACCTCTCCTGACATGCCTGTTTTAAAAGCTTCATGCATTCCCCATGTAATAACAATTCTGGAGCATCTATTCTTATGACTCTGTGTTGTGCTGTTCCTTTATTATTTCTACTAGAAGTTATGAATTACTAGCAGTCTGCAGTAAGGGTACAGAGGGGAGGTAACAAGTTGGGGTTGTGTCCCTGCACAGTCTGACAACGGCAGCACTGATTGGATAGAGTGAGTCTGTGCAGGGAACACCCCCCCCCCCCCCAAACTGGTTACCTCCCCTCTGTACCTTTACTGCAGACTGCTAGAAATTCATTCATAACTTTTAGTAGAAATAATAAAAGGATGGCATAACATAGATCCATAAGAATAGCTTCTCCAGAATTGTTAGTACGTGGGGAATGCATGAAGCTATTAAAACAGGCATGTCAGGAGTGGTGAAAGGTCCTCTTTGATACTGGTCACATCTTCTGTAGAAACCTGGCAAAGTATCACAATTACAAGGATTCTGCCCAGAATAAGGCCTCATGCACCATGGATCCGCAAAATTCAGATACCGGCTGTGTGTATGCCGCATTTACCTAATAGAACCGCCTATTTTTTCCAGCAAAATGGAAAAGAATAGGACATATTCTATAATAAGGGCTCTTTCACACTAGCGTTTTTGTTTTCCGGCATAGAGTTCCGTCGTCGGGTCTCTATGCTGGAAAAATCCTGATCAGTTTTATCCCCATGCATTCTGAATGGAGAGAAATCCGTTCAGGATGCATCAGGATGTCTTCAGTTCAGGACCAGAACGTTGTTTGGCCGGAGAAAATACCGCAGCATGCTGCGCTTTTTGCTCCGGCCAAAAATCCTGAACACTTGCCGCAAGGCCGGATCCGGAATTAATGCCCATTGAAAGGCATTAATCCGGATCCGGCCTTAAGCTTAACGTCGTTTTGGCGCATCGCCGGATCCGACATTTAGCTTTTTCTCAATGGTTACCATGGCAGCCAGGATGCTAAAGTCCTGGTTGCCATGGTAAAGTGTAGTGGGGAGCGGGGGAGCAGTATACTTACCATCCGAGCGGCTCCCGAGGCGCTCCAGAGTGACGTCAGGGCGCCCTACACGCATGGATCACGTGATCCAGTCGCATGGGGCGCTCTGACGTCATTCTGGAGCGCCCCGGGAGCCGCACGGACGGTAAGTATACCGCTCCCCCGCTCCCCACTACTACTATGGCAACCAGGACTTTAATAGCGACCTGGCTGCCATAGTAACCTGAAAGCATTTCGAAGACTGATCAGGATCCTGATCAGTCTTCTAATGCTTCAGGCGACTTGGGTTCTGACGGATCCGGCGGGACGGAAGTGCCCGCCGGATCCTCAAACGCAAGTGTGAAAGAGGCCTTAATGGCAGCATATGAATGACATCTATGTTCAGTCTGCATTATTTGTGCCCCTAAATTGCAAAAAAAAAAAGAACCATTTTCAACAGTAAATCTGCCCCACTGGCTTACCTACCCTGTAATGAAAACATTCCGGTAAAGTTATTAATTATTGTAAGTCACAACATTTCTTTTAGAAATTTTACTTGTAAAGGTTGAGAAAGACTGGAATGCCGACACAATCCGTTTCTTCATTGGGGGTATCCGTACACTTTGCCATTTTGTAACCCTAGTTCTAGGAAGAATGCAGAACTTATGGAGAAACAATTGCCGTTTTAGAGGAATTTTACCTAATTTCCTGTAAAGTTGTTAAAGAATGCAAGCGGAACTGCCTGTAAAATCATCCGTGTGCCCCATTCCTGGCATTCTGCAGCAGATGGTACACATTTCACCAGCTCTGAGTATCTGGAGCCCACCATCGCCCCACAGCCGAAGCTCTCGGAAGGAGCCACCTTGTAATACTTCTTCCTACATCTGTGTGATAACCGCTCACCTAATGTCAGGCTGCGGCTGTGAGACAGGTTGTGTCAGTGATGAAGAGTAAGTGCTTCATTTGTATTCAGTGCGGCATACACCGCTTATTACAGATTCCCAGCAAGTACAGTGCAGACATGCAGGAACGATGGCTGCTGGCTAGAAAGCACACAGGAAATGAAGGGAAAAAATTAATTAATAAAAAAAAAAAAAGGCTAGCGGTCTCTTAATGACTAATTTCATTGCAGTTACTGAATTGATCAGCTCCGTTCCCACACACATACAGGATAATGCAATGGTCACTATCACAGGAGCGAGTCCATTGCGTGAGTCCCGCTCCGTGTGTGATCCTCCGTTCTGGACCTGCGGGAGCGCACGGCATTATCATCATGTATAATGCTATGTGCCTCTGCTTTACCTTATTTCTACAGACTCAAACTGACAGCATCAGTAAGGTCAAGCAAAAACACATAGCATTATACATCATAAAAATGCTGTGCGCTCCCGCAAGTCCAGAACGGAGGATCAGGCTCACACGAGCCATGCCTGAATCGCGCAATGGACTTGCTCGTGTGAAACAGCCCTTAAAGGGTAACTGTCATTTTTTATTTATTTGCTAGTTTATTAGAGCTAGGCATGTATACCTCAGTTAGTCTGTCAATGGTTGTCAAAAGATCTGTAATTACCTTATAACAACGGCTTTCATTCATGTCCCCTGTCCAATGGTCCTTTAACCCCTTAGTGACCAATAACGTACTGTGTACGTCATGATGTGCTGTTAGTTACCGCATCATGACGTGCACGGTATATCATGAGATCAAAAACTTGACATGACACTGGCATCTAAACAGACAGAGGATCAATCAGCGCAGTCCCTACTTTTGGATCGCTGCGATTGGTTAGTCACATTTGACTGACCAACCGCAGCATTCATCAGCGCAGCTCCGATCTCCTCAGTGAGTGTTGAGTAGACCGGGGCTGCGCTGCTGTGTCTATTGTGCTCTGATCTCCCCAATTCTCCCCTCAGCCACAATCATTCAGGATGGCTGAGCTTAGTAGATTGTCAGCTGACAATCTATTGTAACGGCCGACATCGGTGCTGGCACTGATGTTGGCCGTTTAACCCCTTCCATTCCGCGGTCCACAGGGACCGCTGTATGGAAGGGGTTAACAGGGAGGAAGCTCCCTCCCTTATCGGGCACTGTGCTGCTGTGGCAGAATCCTGATGGTTACCATGGCAACTGGATGTCTTACACAGGCAACCAGCCTGATCAGGGTTATTGTGAATAAAAATACACCGCAGTACACTATAAAGTGTACTGCAGTGTATTGCAGAGCCATCAGACCCAATGGATCTTCAAGAACCAAGTGGGTATGGGTACAAAAAGTGTTAAAAAAAAAAGTGTAAAAAATCTAACGTTTTCCCATATACACACATTTATAATTGTGTAAAAATGAAGAAAATAAAATACCCTAAACATGTTTGGTATCGCCGTATCTGTACCAACCAGCTCTATAAAAATGTCACATGACCTAACCCCTCAGGTGAACGCCGTAAAAATAAATAAATACTGTGCCAAAACAACAAATTTTTGGGTCATCTTACCCCATAAAGCGTAATAAGGAATGATCAAAAAATCATATGCACCCAAAAAAGGTAACAATAAAAATGTCAACTCTTCCTGTAAAAAAAGAGTCCTGAGGGCGGCCGGATTATTCCTCATTGACGCGTCGGCGAGAGGCGAGATTTCATGTGAACGCGCGCGTCCAGAGGAACTTTTACTACAGCCTGGCAGGCTGAAGATGTCAGAAAAAAATCGCATATCTGACGCTGTTTTGTAAACAGCGTCTGATATGCCTGCTGCCTGCTCTTTTGGTGGTGCCTTTTGCTTGGGACCACCAGAGGACACAGGCATCAGCTAAAGTAAGTGCACCAATCACCCCCCCCCCACGGTCACTGATTAACCCCCGATTAACCCCCTGATTAACCCCTGATCACCCCGTCACTAATCACCCCCCTGTAAGGCTCATTCAGACGTCCGTATGTGTTTCCGCAAAACACTGACACCGGCAATGTGCTTTCCGCATTTTGCGGATCCGCACATTGCCAGAACTATATAGAAAATGCCTTTTCTTGTCCGCAATTGCGGACAAGAATAGGACATGTTCTATCTTTTGCGGAGCTGTGGACAAGAATAGGACAAGCTCTATCTTTTGCGGAGCTGCGGCCGGATGTTTCGGGGCCGAAACCCGGAAGTTCGCGGCCACAGCTCCGCAAATGCTGATGCGGCCGGCATGTGCTCTCCGCTTTACCGCCGACCCCTTTCACACTGAATGGGTCCGCATCTATTCCACATTTTTGCGGACGTGTGAATGGGGCCTTACTTCGCAACCACTCCTATGTCCTTTCCCCTCTCTTTTTTTTTTTTTTGCACATTTTTTGGCAGAGATTTTTTCATCCACATTGATCGATGCGAATGAAGAAATCTGTGCCGTTCATTTTTTTTTCAGCCCAGAGGCTGAACGGAAAAATAAAATCGCATTACCCGTATGCTTAATATAAGGAGAATAGCTGGCCATACATGCAATGATTGCGGAGACCCTCAAATGCCAGGGCAGTACAAACACCTCACATGTGACCCCATTTTGGAAAGAAGACACCCCAAGGTATTCCGTGAGGGGTATGGTGAGTTCATGTAAAATTTTATTTTTTGTCACAAGTTAGTGGAATATGAGATTTAAAAAAAATAAAAAAAATAGTCTATTTCCACTAACTTGTGCCAAAAAAAAAAAATCTTCTATGAACTCGCCATGCCCCTCACGGAATACCTTGGGGTGTCTTCTTTCCAAAATGGGGCCCTAAAGCGTGAGAAGAGCATTTTTAAGCATTTGGATTCCAAACTACTTCTCAGGCTTTAGGACACCAAAAATGCCAGGGCAGTATAAATACCCCACATGTGACCCCATTTTGGAAAGAAGACACCCCAAGGTATTCCGTGAGGGGTATGGTGAGTTCATGTAAAAAAAAAAAACTTTGTCACAAGTTAGTGGAATATGAGACTTTGGAAGAAAAAAAAAAAAAAAGCCAATTCCTGCTATCTTGTGCCAAAAAAAAATTCTTCTATGAACTCGCCATGCCCCTCACGGAATACCTTGGGGTGTCTTCTTTCCAAAATGGGGTCACATGTGGGGTATTTATACTGTCCTGGCATTTTAGGGGCCCCTAAAGCATGAGAAGAAGTCTGGAATCCAAATGCGTAAAAATGCCCTGTGAAATCCTAAAGGTACTCATTGGAATTTGGGCCCCTTTGCGCATCTTGGCTGCAAAAAAGTGTCACTCATGTGGTATCGCCGTACTCAGGAGAAGTAGGGCAATGTGTTTTGGGGTGTATTTTTACATATACCCATGCTGGGTGAGAGAAATATCTCTGTAAATGACAACTTTTAAAAAAATTATACAAAGTTGACAATTTACATTATTTCTCTCACCCAGCATGGGTATATGTAAAAATACACCACAAAACACATTGCCCTACTTCTTCTGAGTACGGCGATACCACATGTGTGACACTTTTTTGCAGCCTAGGTGCGTAAAGGGGCGTAAAGTCCAACGAGTACCTTTAGGTTTTACATGGCTGCTCACAATTTAGCCCCACCCAAAATGCCAGAACAGTAAACACACCCCACAAATGACCCCATTTCGGAAAGTAGACACCCCAAGGTATTCACTAAGGGGCATAGTGAGTCCGTGGGAAATTTTTTATTTATTTTTTGCCAGAAGTTTGCAGAAATGGAAACTTTATTATTATTTTATTTTCCTCAGAAAGTGTCATTTTCCGCTAACTTGTGAAAAAAAAAATGAAATGATACATGAACTCACCATGCCCCTCCGCGAATACTTTGGGGTGTCTTCTTTCTAAAATGGTGTCATTTGGGGGGTATTTATACTATCCTGACATTTTAGCACCTGTAGAAACAAGACAGGTGCTCAGAAAGTCAGAGCTGCTTCAAAATGCCGAAATTCACTTTTTGCACCATATTTTGTAAACACTATAACTTTTACCCAAACCAATAAATATACACTTATTGCATTTTTTTTATCAAAGACATGTAGAAAAATAAAGTTAGAGAAAAATTTATATAGAAATGTAGTTTTTTTTAAAAAAAAAATTCACAACAGAAAGTGAAAAATTTCATTTTTTTGCAAAAATGTCAGTCATTTTTGATTAATATCAAAAAAAAGTAAAAATGTCAGCAGCAATGAAATACCACCAAATGAAAGCTCTATTAGTGAGAAGAAAAGGAGGTAAAATTCATTTGGGTGGTAAGTTGTATGACGGAGCAATAAACGGTGAAAGTAGTGTAGTGCGGAATTGTAAAAAGTGGCCTGGTCATTAAGGGGGTTTAAACTAGGGGGGCTGAGGTGGTTAAAAAGAGGGTTTTGGAAATTTTCTTAAGAATTGCTTCTAAAATTCTAAGCCTTCTAACGCCCTAAAATAATAAAATGACATTTACAAAATGATGCCAACATAAAGTGGACATATGGGGAATGTTAAGTAATAAATATTTTATGAGGTATCACTTTCTGTTTTAAAAGCAGAGAAATTGAAATTTTGAAAACTGCAAATTTTTTAAAATATTTCAAAATTTGGGATGTTTTCATAAAAAAAGGTGAAATATATTGACTCCAATTTATGACTGTCATGAAGTCATAAATTGGCTTGGATAAATAAAAGTGTTCCAAAGTACTTACCACATAAAGTGATACATGTCAGATTTTAAAAAATAAACCTGGTCACGAAGGTGCAAAATGGCCCTGGTAGGAGGGGTTAAAAGACCGTTGCTATGGCTTTTCTGTCTTCCCTTTAGTACAGGGGTGCACAACCTTTTTTGGTCTTGGGGCCGCATTGTCACATTGCTCTATTTCAAGGGGCCGCAAAAAAATAAACGAACCAAAAAAAAAAAAAAAGTTTGCATCAGCCTATTACACATGCTGATATGAAAAGTGAATGGAAAGGAATGATCGCTACCACAGCCACTGCTTCCTCATTCAGTTCTGTTGATTATTGGCAGCACACCGATTACACAGTGAGGTGTGCTGACAATAATTGCAATCTTTCATCCTGATAAAACATGTAAATCAGCCGACAAAAGAGTAATAGCTTGTTTGACAGCTGATCATCGGCAGTGGTGTGCCTAGGTTGTTTGGCACCCGGGGCGGATCTTTTCTCTGGCACCCCCCCCCCCCCCAATACTTTAAGAATCGTACCCCCTCACAGTAGTATTGCTCTCATTGTACAACCTTCACAGTAGTTTTGTACAGATAGCAGGTCTGCCCATATTGTGCCCCGTTAGGCCCCTTTCACACGGGCGAGTTTTCCGCGCGGGTGCAATGCGTGAGGTGGACGCATTGCACCCGCACTGAATCCGGACCCATTCATTTCTATGGGGCTGTGCACATGAGCGGTGATTTTCACGCATCACTTCTGCGTTGCGTGAAAATCGCAGAATGCTCTATATTGTGCGTTTTTCACGCAACACAGGCCCCATAGAAGTGAATGGGGCTGCGGGAAAATCGCAAGCATCCGCAAGCAAGTGCGGATGCGTTGCGATTTTCCCGCATGGTTGCTTAGCAACGGGACCCGATCTCTATTATTTCCCCTTATAACATGGTTATAAGGGGAAATAATAGCATTCCTAATAAAGAATGCTGTGTAAAATGAAGTGGAGGGGGTTAAAAATAATAAAAGTTAACTCAAACATGACGCCCGTGTGAAAGAGGCCTTAAAGTACTTATCTCTTCATTGTGCCCTCTTCATAGTAGTTATGCCCTCATTGTGCCCCTCTCACAGTAGTAATGCCCTATCTGTGCCTCTTAATAGTAGTAATGCCTATTGTCCCCCTTCACAATAATAATGCCCATTGTGCGCCCTTAATAGTAATAATGCCAATTGTGCCCCCTTCACAGTAAAAATGCCCTCTGTGCCACCCTTAAAGGATAACTGTCACATTTAGACCCAAATTTCAGTTTTCATATATGTAGTTACTAATATGAAAATATTTCTGAATCAATAACTATTAGACTTACTTACCCCTTATTTAATAAGATTCAGCCCTTAGCAACCAGTCTGCATAAAACTGCAATTTCACTATTCTGTTAAGACGGCCGCCCTCAGCCCTGAGGCTAATCCATAGGACACCTGCAGTGAAGTTAGTGAAGACCAGCTCTGTATAGGGGGGTCTTGCAGTGAAGTTCCCAGGTCTGGCTGAAGCCTGTAGTTCTCCTACAAGCTCTCCTCTTATCAGATAAGGCTGTCATTTATACACTGAGCAGCCCCATATCTTCCCTGAGCTTTACATTCTCCAGAACTGCTAAGGGAGTGTCTGCCAAGCACAGGCCTGTGGAGAAGTTCACACACACAGCCCAGCACTGTTATCTCCTGTCAGGAAGAACCTGGCTTTTTATACATTCCCTTACAATGTTGACTCACTATCAGTTCCCAGTGCACGTGCTCCGTCCTCGTCCTCTATCTGGTAGACGGAAGGAGCATAGCAACCTGATTTTATCTCAGGTAAATATAGCCAATACTGGGGACTTTTAGGTGGCTTTTAGGGGTTATTTATTTAAGAATCAGAAATTAAAACAGGGCCAATAAGGTCATATTAATCACCAGAATCCAATAGTAAAAAAAAAAAAAATTTGACAGTTATACTTTAAGAGTAGTAATGCCCTCTGTGCACTGTGCCCCCTCCATAGTAGAAAGGCCCATTGTGTCCCCTTCACATTAGCAATGCCCTCTGTGCCCCCTCCAGAGTAGAAATGCCCATTGGCCCCCCCTTCTCCCTCCCCCTCCTCCTTCACATTAGCAATGACCATTGTGCCTACTCTGTGTTGAAAAAAAACTACTCGCCTTGTCCCGTTCCTGAAGCTCACAGTGCTTTCTCCCCAGCAGAGACAGATCGCTCTGCAGCACTGTGTGGGTGGAGCTTATGCAGATTCCCGGGCTGCAGGCGCCGCCCATACAGGCCAGCATGGTGGAGCGGGGAGAAGTCTTCCTGCTCCACCATTCAGAGCGCTGCCGGCCTGAAGGAGGGGGAGGAGCGCGGGGAGCTGAGCAGTGAGTGACAGGATCGCAGCTCCCTGAGCTCCAGCAATGAGCGCTTCCATCTGTATTACTTCTCATTGCTTCTGGCACCCCCAGAGAGCCGGCATCCGGGGCGGACTACCCCAACACTTAGTACGCCACTGCTGCAGAGCGCTCCTTGAGGAGAAGGCAGAAGCGCTGATAAACTGCGCCTGCCTTTTCCTCGGCTCCCCCACACTCACCAATAGCCAGAGACCCGTCCTGCTCCAGTACAGGGGCAGTAGCCGTCATCCTTCCCCGTGCAGCGCTCCAGGAAGAAACACAGCTGATCGCACGATCAGCGGTGTTTCTGGCCAGCAGGACGGGCGGCATAAACCTTGGCTCTGGGGGCCGCACGTGCACGTATAAAACAGAAGACAGACACTGCCGGCATTAGGCTTCAGAGTGAGGAGGCGTGTCTCTCAGTAATCCAATCTGATTGGCTGGCAAAAAAGGTATGTGTATGTGAAGTGAGGGGAGGCAGTTTTGGCCTCAGAGAACTGGCAGAGGAGCGTTCTTGAGAAGATTCTCATATTGAAGGGTTCAAAACAGCCATAACTAAGGGAAAAACTCAAGGAAAACAGTGGTATGTGAAGAAACTAAAGATTGCTTTATGCATAATGCTGCAGCAGCAGTAATATATGCTAAAAAATTTTTTTTTTATGAAAACATAACAGTAACACTTCAAACACACAAAATATTACATACAGGCATGGAGTTTTAAATCTGAAAGAAAAATAAATCTGTGCCATGCTTCACTAGAGCCACATTACTGAGATACATGTCAGAGCCATGTACGGTGGCAGTATGGAGATTCTGCTTGAGGCCTGTGTGTTCACATGTCCCAGTAATGGTGCGGCATATTACCTTTATCACACTCCTACTATTTTTTTATTCTCTGACCTGTTAGAAATGCATATGATATAAAATGTAGGGAACGTGATCGTCTTACAGATTATATTGGATGCATTTATTCTGAGCACATATCCCTATTCAACTTGGGGTTTTAAAGGGGTTGTCCCACAAAAAATATTCTACATTTTTCAAATCAGCACCAGGATTTGAAAGCTTTTCTGACTGCATGTAATTAAAACTTTTGTCTAGCCACTGAGTCACTGGCTGAAATCTGTCTGTATAGCGACACCTGCTGTTTTTCGAACTCCTCTGTCCGGGTCACTGAGATGGTAGCACATGCTCAGTTCCATCCTTCAACTGCCACCAGCTGCAGCAGAAAGGACATGCCTCCTTAGAAAGTACACAAACTTCCGGCTTGAAACAAATCTAGCAGAGCAATTGGAGCAATGTATGGGGAGCTCTCTGGATCCATGTGAGGTACAGGGCTGGACTTGCATTGTTAGAAAGACTGTCATGTACTGTACGATACTGGATTTGACTTTTTTTTACATCAATCATAGGATTACCCCTTTAAGGTCTCTTTACATGTGGCCAGCAATCAGGGCAATGATTGGGAAGGAGCGTTCCTAGGAGTGCTAGTTCCCAGTAATTGCCCCATATAGCGGAGGTGATTGCCGCATGTAAATGAAGCTCTTACCTCCTCTGACAAGCAGGCAACTATCAGGAATGAGTGGTTTGTTTCTGATAATTGCCCGCTGTTTCAGCCTGTGTAAAGGGGCCTTCAGTCAGACAGGAAGGGTAGGGGTGAGTGGTGATAATTTACTTATGACTAATAGAGGTAATTAATAAACTTCTTTTGTGAGAACTGTGTGTGCTAATTGTTCACAGAACACTATTTTTATTTATTTTTTTCAATTGTCTTTTTATTTGGTATTTTAATAAAGACATATAAGTACAAAGAAGATAATGTGTACAGATTTGTATCGCCAAGAGTACAGAATAAATCCTTATTCACACGTCCACATGTATGAATAAGGCCTAATAAGTAGGTGTTACAGTGTATACACACCGAAGGTGCCGTAATGCAAAACATCAAAAGAGTAAGGCCTTATTCACACGTTCGTAGTGTTTATGGATCCGCAAATTGCGGATCCATAAACACACCCGGCCAGCAGCCCCATAGAAATGTCTATCCTTGTCCGCAATTGCGGGCAAGAATAGGACATGCTCTACTTTTTTGCAGAGCTGCGGCCGTAAGATCGGCGGCGCGTTCCGCAAAAACTGAGGCGGAGAGCACAGTGTGTGCTCTCCGCATCGTTCCGTGCCCCATTCACAGTCAATGGGTCCGCATGTATTCCGCAGAATTGCAGAATACATGCGGACATATATGCGGACGTGTGAATAAGACCCAATATAAAGGTAACCTTATGCATCAGGAAATAGACTCCTGCGATCTATATATTAACCAAAGGACAAAGACAGGGGTAGACAAGAGGGATAGTCATGTTCGCTTTGAAGTAAAAGTTAGACCACAGAATCCATATAAGTGTCCCAAGAGTGCCAAATTTTTGTTGTAAAGAGAACAGTAGCTTCGAGAACTGACAGAGGGAGAAGTCTATGAATGGGAGGCTACTGGACGAAAGAGAACAGCTAATCTTCATAATGGCTCTTTCACATCTGCGTTTAGCTCTCCATTCATCTGATCAGCGTACATCGTTTTTTTTTGTCCTGCCAATTCTTGGCAAATTTGCCAGGTAGAGGCCGGATCTCCACTAGACCCTACAATAGGACGGGCAGTCTGGTACTGTTTAGCAATGCCGATTCTCAGCATACTTGACGGATAGCTGCTGGACCCCTTTATAGTCAGTGGGGTCTGGCGGGAAGGCTGTAGTATCCAGCAGTGCCGGAGCCCTTTATAGTCAGTGGGGTCTGGCGGAAGGCTGTAGTATCCAGCAGTGCCGGAGCCCATTATAGTCAGTGGGGTCTGGCGGAAAGCTGTAGTATCCAGCAGTGCCAGGGCCCTTTATAGTCAGTGGGGTCTGGCGGAAGGCTGTAGTATCCAGCAGTGCCGGAGCCCTTTATAGTCAGTGGGGTCTGGCGGTAAGGCTGTAGTATCCAGCAGTGCCGGAGCCCTTTATAGTCAGTGGGGTCTGGCGGAAGGCTGTAGTATCCAGCAGTGCCGGAGCCCTTTATAGTCAGTGGGGTCTGGCGGGAAGGCTGTAGTATCCAGCAGTGCCGGTGCCCTTTATAGTCAGTGGGGTCTGGCGGGAAGGCTGTAGTACCCAGCAGTGCCGGAGCCCTTTATAGTCAGTGGGGTCTGGCGGTAAGGCTGTAGTATCCAGCAGTGCCGGAGCCCTTTATAGTCAGCGGGGTCTGGCGGAAGGCTGTAGTATTCAGCAGTGCCGGATCCGGAGAACTTCAGCAGGCTGTTCTGTACCAGATTTCCCTGCCGCAAGTGTGAAACCAGCCTTATAAGAATTGCAGATAAGTACAAATGGTCATTTATAAACATGGGAAGATTGAATCATTTGCATCAGTAAAATACATAAAGTAAAAATAAGGAAATAATGTATGTGAAATGAAGACGGAGCCATCCAATAACAAATACTAGGCTAGGCATGATGTACGTGGTCTTTGTGGATTTTACAATTTGCACTTTTATCCTGTTGTAACATGTACGTATAATAAAGCACCTTGGATTTTATTTTACTTACGGCGGTGTTGCACTGAAAGTGCCATCATCTCCTGCACTGCTTGAAGGTGCAGGCCTGTCCCAAGACTTTTGATGCTTCACTGAAATATGGTTTCCGCCTATGGTGTGATGCAGGAGAAAAGGCTCCTCTAAACCTGGGCCGATATAGGACTGTACAGGACAGTCAGATATTTGGAGGTTTGTAATCTTCTTCCCGGAAGCGGTCTTATCCACGGTCAATATTTAGCTTTTTATTCAGCACTTTTTTTACGTCAAAAATAGTAGTTGAACCTAGAAGATGGAGAAGGTATTTCCAGCCGTCGTCTTTTGGACAAATTCTTATGTCGTTTAGGCATCATAAGTTCATAACGCAGCTATGTTGTATGATGGTACCGTATGACTCCTTGTTAGGAGGACACCCTTTTAGAAGTCAGATGAATGAGTCCTCGGGCACAGTAAGTAAGAGATGTGTGATGTGTACCTTTTACCATCACACATTGGGTAGAGAAAAACTGAGCAATCCTTGAATATTATGTGGAGCAGAGCAGCAGCAGACTCCACATTATCAAAATCAAGTGGGTTACTCTCCCAGAAGAGGTCCAAATATAGAACGTCCTCCATCAGGAGAGATAGAGATCATATCTGTCATGTGGAAATTAGGTCATGTTATATTAGCTGAAAATAGTCCAGAATATCAGAACTGAATTAATCCTGATAACTTGCTCCCATCGTTCATGTCACGCTACACTCAGTCAATACTTTTTTGGGGGGAAAGTCTCTTTCTTTAACAGACAACAAAATTCTACTCCCTCATTTGGCTTTAATAAGGGTTTTATACTGTAGTTATTAAATAGCATTCACAGACAAGAGGTTGATCTGGTCCCACACCAGGCTGTATGCCCTGCGGCGTTCCCCCACCGGGCTGTATGCCCTGCGGCGTTCCCCCACCGGGCTGTATGCCCTGCGGCGTTCCCCCACCGGGCTGTATGCCCTGCGGCGTTCCCCCACCGGGCTGTATGCCCTGCGGCGTTCCCCCACCGGGCTGTATGCCCTGCGGCGTTCCCCACCGGGCTGTATGCCCTGCGGCGTTCCCCACCGGGCTGTATGCCCTGCGGCGTTCCCCACCGGGCTGTATGCCCTGCGGCGTTCCCCCACCGGGCTGTATGCCCTGCGGCGTTCCCCCACCGGGCTGTATGCCCTGCGGCGTTCCCCCACCGGGCTGTATGCCCTGCGGCGTTCCCCCACCGGGCTGTATGCTCTGCGGTGTTCCCCCACCGGGCTGTATGCTCTGCGGTGTTCCCCCACCGGGCTGTATGCTCTGCCACCCCAATGACACCACATGCATCCACATGACCACTGCAGGCAATCACTTGCCTCAGCAGTGACACTGCAGAGACCAGGGATCCACTGCAAGCAATGATGTGAAGGTACATGAAGTCATCACTGCAGACAAAGTATTTAAAAGTCGCCGAGGACCACAGTGCATCGACACTGGAGTAGAGGAGGATTTCATGGTTGACTATTGTTTTCTTTACTTTATCACATCACAATTTTTTTTAAACTTCTGGAAAACTCTTTTAAGCACCTTTGTGATTAAAGGATTTTCCCAGATACAGACATAGAAGATCTGCATAGGAGCCGTGCACACTAAGGTAATACAGTCCATAGCAAAAGAATAATGCCTATTCCCCAAATAAATAAAACGGTTGATATCTACATCGTATGATTGCTTATTTACATAAATATACACAATTAGAAAGAGTTTTCACCCAAAATGTAAACTATATCAATTATTAGTAAATCATAAATTATGGTTTTGCTTTAGCAGCCATTTTGACCAAAGTAACAGGAAGTGCGGCCATGTTTGTGGTCATTGTTACAGTCCAGGGGTTTTCCCCTCTCAGACACTTCTGGCGTCTCGGCCCCTCACCTACAGACTGAATGGGCAGATGGCACAGCAGGAACACAGTGTTCTCATTCTCATCCATAGAAGTTACGGCTAATGCACACAAAGGTCTGTGTTTCGGACCTCAAACAACAAATCCACAAAATACAGACACCGTCTCTGTGCATGTTGTGTTTTCCCATACTCCAATCAATAGAAAGGGACATTAGTGTGCAAAAGAATGGACCAAAATAGGACATTCTATGATTTGTGGAATGGAAAAACGGATCCTCAGTGTGCATAACCCCATGAAAATGAATGGGTCAGCTTGCTGTCCGCAGTAAATGCAGAAAGCACACGGATGAAAAGTACGGCGGTGTGCATGATGCCTTACAAAACGGGAAGAGCAAAATGCATATGCAACAAGTGCAATAACAACCTCAGCTCTTCTCTACACGACCGATTTACTAACATGTGAAGCATTTTCCATTTTGTGTGGTTACAGGATTCTTAGAAGGAGACTGGCAGCGTACCATCTCTGAAGGACTGTATGACCAAGCAGTTTTGGATGGTGCCCCCCAAATGTCTAGGGAATATGAATAAGAATGCACGGGCCCTGGGGTGTAAGAAAATAGAAGAAAGCCATCAATCTGCAACTTCATCGGTATCAGAAATATATTTCCATTTGTACAAAATGTATAATTTAAGTACAAACATGTATACATTTTTTGCAATAAAACATTGATAACTTTCCCTTCTGTTTTTGCATGTACTTTCACACTTGCAGCATGGCAACTGCCATGCCGCAAGTACCCGTGTGCTGCCGCTCCGTCCCCATTGACTATAATGGGGACGGGGAGCCGGAGCTACGGCGCAGCACGGCAGTGATCGCCGGACTAAAAAGTCGGACATGCAGTACTTTTAGTCCGGCGATCACTGGCCGTGCTGCGCCGGAGCTTCACCCCCATTATAGTCAATGGGGACAGAGCGGCAGCACACGGGTGAAAGTACCCTTAGCAGAGAATCAGCCATAGCAGTGAGTGACGGCAAAGAGAGAACCTCAATAGATATTCTATTACTGCGTTTCCTCACTTTTCCTTCCAGCCTCTATGACTTTCCAAAAGATCAAACATTTACCTTGGTTACATGGATTATAAAAACAGCAGCATAGAAGGCTGCAAAGTGCACCCAAATAGGTGTATCTACATGGTGATACGCTGGAAGGTGTCAAGGCTTTTATCTAGCTTTCTGCAATAAAAAAAAGTGCAGCAGGAGCGCCAGATTTATGAAGCCGCGAGCCCATCATTTATAGCTGCGCTTCCTGTGCTCATTACAACCATACCAACATGTTCTGTATGGGTCCAACAAAATCCGTTTAGGAAAACACTGGATATAATCCCCGATAGCTGTGTAAATGTCTAAGAAGATTTCTTAATGTTTTTGGATGCTGTTAAAGGGGTTACAAGGGTATTCCCATCTAGGACACGTATGGAATATTGCTAGGGTATGCTCCAAACTGAACAGAGAACACCCCACGCAAACACAGCCCCCTCCACACTCACCACTGTGGGAATTGGGAAAAGAGTAGTGAATGGAGTCCTGTTCTGAAGAAAGGAGTCCAGAGCAATAGGCCATACGTGCCCCAGCGGGGAATATCCCGGCCTAAAACGGCTCAACACTTTAAAACAAGTGGGCAGATTTATGAAACGGCCTAAAAGAAAAACAAAAACTGTCCCATGAAGACATCCATCCCGCGCAGTCTTTCTCTGGCCACTTTCACACGATCAGCATTTGTAGGACAAACCCAGGAAAGTTTTCCTCTTCGGTGTTTTAGACCCAGTCCTGATTTTGGCTAACAAATACTGATGAAAAATACTGACCAAACACTGACACTGTAAAATGCTCTACCCAACTGTGGCAGATGATGCCTGGAAGGCGTTGGACGTTCTCTAGATCAATTACATTAACATTCATTGTTTTATTAAATATAATGTACTCGCTCTAGGGCTGCACGATATGGGAATTTTGTGCGATTGCGATTAGGGCCCTAAAAATTGCGATAACGATATGCGATGCAATATTTTAATGGAATTGTGCTAGAGGTCTATCTGCTTGGATTTTCAAGGTAAAAGCACACACAAACTACTGATAATGTGAAATGTAGTTATGCTGAACTCAAGAACTGAAATGCGCAGTGTTTTTCAAAATAAAATACATATTTGCATTACTGCAAAAGTACAAAATACAAAACTTGCCATTTTCTTAATAGCGCTGCACAGAACAGATGAATAAAATAGATATAAGAACGTGTTCATTAAAATAACGACTTTCCACCAGCTCGTCCTCCCTCCCCGCACTGTAACTGATGTATCGCTGGCCGCGCTGTGCAGCATAGCAGCCAGAGATAGTGTGAGTGTCAGGTAGAAAGTCATCCATCGCTTTATAAGACGCACTGCCATTCCCCCACACTTTTGGGGGAAAAAAGTGTGTCTTATAAAGCGGAAAATACGGTAACATAATTGAAGCATTTTTGGGTCAGCAAATTGCGATTGCGATATGGCGATTAATTGCGATTGCAATTGCTTTCGCGATATATTGTGCAGGCCTAACTCGCTCCATGGTCCGATTACTCAAATCAACATATCCTTTACAAATTGTAAGCTAGCCTATTGAGTCCATGGTGTCTGAGCTCCTCCTGTCAGACCCTCCAACGACCGCTCTTGCTTCTCCCAGCAGAACGGCAAGTTTGGGTTTCTTTAAAAAGTCACATGAAAGGAACTCCGTGGTCTCTACTAAAATAAAGGGCAGGGACAGTACCAAGTGCCATGTTGCCCCTTTCCATCAAAACCCAAGTATGCTTTTATACATGTCTACATTCACACTACCTGAACCAAGAAACATATCGGAGTACTCACTGCGACCCTCGCTGCAGTACAGGCACAGGCGGCTGCAGCAGTGATTCAGTGCGTGGCTGGTGTTACTAAGCTGCCGCTGCCTTTGAACAAGGATTTGCTGTTCCTCCCCTCAGAAAGTGGACTGCATTATAAAAAAGGTATTACTTTTTAATAGGGATAACTTTACAGCAGTCACTGTTGTCAGGAAAGTGCAGGCAGGTACGGCTCCGAAGGCTTATATCACTTGTATAATCCTCTGAAATCTCAAGGAAGAGCTTATATTCTGCCATGTGACGGTTTAGATAAACTGCCCGTCAAACGCGAGTGGGAAGTGGGCTACATTAACAATACTTTCTAAATATAATTTAATGTGACCTCCACAATGCATGTTTTTTTTAACACTACCCTCAACACAGCTAGGCCTCTCCAGAAGAGCTTGGAACAAGTCAGAAATAGCAGTGTTCATGTGATTTCCATTTATTATGTAGAGAAAGTTAATACAAGGCACTTACTAATGTATTGTGATTGTCCATATTGCCTCCCTTGCTGGCTGGATTCATTTTTCCATCGCATTATACACTGCTTGTTTCCATGGTTACAACCACCCTGCAATCTACAGTATCTCACAAAAGGGAGTACACCCCTCACATTTTTGTAAGTATTAGATCTTCCTGTGACAACACTGAGGATCTGACACTGATACAATGTAAAGTAGTCAGTGTACATTTGCTGTGCCCTCCAATAATTTAACACACAGCCATTAATGTCTAAACCGCTGGCAACAAAAGTGAGTGCACCCCTAAGTGAAAATGGCCAAATTGGGCCCAATTAGCCATTTTCCCTCTGCAGTGTCATGTGACTCGTTAGTGTTACAAGGTCTCAGGTGTGAATGGGGAGCAGGTCTGTTACATTTGGTGTTATCGCTCTCACACTCTCTCATACTGGTCAATGGAAGTTCAACATGGCTCCTCATGGCAAAGACCTCTCTGAGGATCTGAAAAAAAGAATTGTTGCTCTACATAAAGATGGCCTAGGCCAGGGATGGATAACCTCTGAGACTCCAGTTGTGATAAAACTATGACTCCCAGAGTGTACACTTGCTTGGCTGTTCTCAGAACTCTATAGAAATTAATGCTGGGAGTCGTCGACCACAGATGTAGTACTGGAGGTTAGCCATCACTGGCCTAGGCTAGAAGAAGATCACCAACACCCTGAAAGTGAGCTGCAGCACAGTGGTCAAGACCATATAGCGGTTTAACAAAACTCAGAACAGGCATCTCCAAGGTCACCAAAGAAGTTGAATGCACTAGCTCAGCGTCATATCCAGAGGTTGTCTATTTAGAATAGACGTATGAATGCTGCCAGCATTGCTGCAGAGGTTATAGGGGTGGGCGGTCAGCCTGTCAGTGCTCAGACCATACGCCGCACACTGAATCAAATTGGTCTGCATGGCTGTCGTCCCAGAAGGAAGCCTCTTCTAAAGATGATGCACAAGAAAGCCCGCAAACAGTTTGCTGAAGACAAGCAGACTAAGGACATGGATTACTGGAACCATGTCCTGTGGTCTGATGAGACCAAGATAAACTTGTCAAGCGTGTGTTGCGGCAACCAGGTGAGGAGTACAAAGACAATCCCTGGAATGAGGGATCTACAGTACCCTGAAAGGTTATCAAAATTAGGGTTATTCACTTTAGAAAAAAGACGACTGAGGGGAGATCTAATAACTATGTATAAATATAACAGGGGTCAGTACAGAGATCTGTCCCATCATTTATTTATCCCCAGGACTGTGACTGTGACGAGGGGACATCCTCTGCGTCTGAAGGAAAGAAGGTTTGTACACAAACATAGAAAAGGATTCTTCACTGTAAGAGCAGTGAGACTATGGAACTCTCTGCCTGAGGAGGTGGTGATGGTGAGTACAATAAAGGAATTCAAGAGGGGACTGGATGTTTTTCTGTAGTGTAATAATATTACAGGTTATAGCTACTAGAGAGGGGTCGTTGATCCAGGGAGTTATTCTGATTGCCTGATTGGAGTTGGGAAGAAATTTTTTTCCCCTTAAGTGATGAAAATTGGCTTCTGCCTCACAGGGGTTTTTTGCCTTCCTCTGGATCAACTTGTAGGAAACAGGCCGAACTGGATGGACAAATGTCTTTTTTCGGTCTTATATACTATGTTACTATGTTACAAGTGTGTCTTGGCTACAGTCAAGCATGGTGGTGGGAGTGTCATGGTTTGGAGCTGTATGAGGGCTGCCGGCTGTGGGGAGCTACAGTTCATTGAGGGAACCATGAATGCCAACATGTACTGTGACATACTGATCAGAGCATGATCCCCTTCCTTCGGCAACTGGGCCGCAGGGCAGTATTCCAACATGATTGATAACGACCCCAAACACACCTCCAAGACGACCACTGCCTTGCTAAAGAAGCTGAGGGTAAAGGTGCTGGACCTGCCAAGACTGTCTCCAGAACTAAACCCTATTGAGCATCTGTGGGACATCCTTAAAGGTCTCCAACATCCACCAGCTCTGTGATGTTGTCATGGAGGAGTGGAAGAGGATTCCAGTGTCAACCTGTGAAGCTCTAGTGACCTCCATGCCCAAGAGAGTTAAGGCTGTGCTGGAAAATAATGGTGGCCACACAAAATATTGGCACTTTTGGCACAATTTGGCTATTTTCACTTAGGGGTGCACTCACTTTTGTTGCCAGCGGTTTGGACATTAATGGATGTGTGTTGAATTTTTTTGAGGCTACACCAAATAAACACTGTTATACAAGCTGTACACTGACTACTTTACATTGTATCAAAGTGTCAGATCTTCAGTGCGGGGCCATGAAAAGATAGAATAAAACATTTACAAAAATGTGAAGGGTGTACTCACTTTTGTGAGATACTGTAGCAGTGGTGGTCGTGTTTTTGAACACCATAGGAAAAGGTGCTAGCCTCACTGGTGGCCGGGACGATAGGGGTGCGTATAGGCTGGCATTTTTCCAATAGTGTGCAAGCACGGTCGTGCCGCTAGATTGCAGGTGGTCGTAAGCCCTGGAGTCGAGCAGTGTATAATGTGAGATCTGCGGGGTTGGACTCCGGAAGCCCTTGGCGATCCGCTGTACGAAGAGCGCAGCACTTAGGCCTTTGCCTAGGCCATGTTATGTCACATTCATCGGTCACATGCCCTAGGCGCAGGTAGGGACAGAGCTGCAATACCAAGCACAGACAATGTACAGCGTACGAATGGAGCGGTGGATGGTAGGCTGCAAGAAAACATGTTTTTATCTTCCACTTCTTTTTGAGGGTGGCATCCACCCAACCCATCCTGAACAGAGGAGAACATTTCTGTAAAAACAGAGAGATGGGACTTGGAGACAGCCGTTCCTGTAGGATAGCTCTGAGATAATGAAGTGCTGGTATCCAGATCTGTGATGTTGTCATGGAGGAGTGGAAGAGGATTCCAGTGTCAACCTGTGAAGCTCTAGTGAACTCCATGCCCAAGAGAGTTAAGACTGTGCTGGAAAATAATGGTGGCCACACAAAATATTGGCACTTTCGGCACAATTTGGCTATTTTCACTTAGGGGTGCACTCACCCCTGCTGTCCGTTCACTTCAGGGGTCCAATTCTGGAGATAAGAGTGGGTTCCAGAGTTGGGACTAGGGTTGTTTCGGGTATCGAACTTTCGATACCCGATCGATACTTTTCTCTGGTATCGCACTCGATACCAGGAAAAGTATTTTATCGATACTGGGCTGCACTACTGCACAGCCCAGTATAGGAGAGCATGGCTGCGCCGCTCTCAGCGCGGCCATGTTCTCCTCGGCAGCACAGGGAGAAGGAGGCAGTCTCTCCCTCCCCCTGTGCTGCCGCTTCAACCAATAGAGGGAGAGGGGCGGAGCGGGGGCGGAGCACTGGCCAGCAATGCCGAGTAGTTTCTTATACAAATGCAGGCAGAAGACACAGGCTGCCAGCACCTGCCTGTGACCCAGCACTGCAATCAGAGGCAATTAACCCCTCAGGTGCGGCACCTGAGGGGTTAATAGCCTCTGATCGCAGCGCTCGCTCACAGGCAGGTGCTGGCAGGCTGTGCCTTCTGCCTGCATTTATATAAGAAACTACTCGGCATTGCTGGCCAGTGCTCCGCCCTCCCTAGTATTAAAACATTGGTGGGCAGTGGGCAGTGTGCCCCCCCCCCCAGTATTAAAACATTGGTGGGCAGTGGGCAGTGTGCCCCCCTCCCCCCAGTAATAAAATGATTGGTGGCAGTGGCCACAGGGTCCCCTCACCTCCTCCTCATTGGTGGCAGTGGCAGTGATCGGAGCCCCAGCACTGTAATGCTGGGGCTCCGATCGGTTACCATGGTAACCAGGACGCTCCTGAAGTCCTGGCTGCCATAGTCTGCTCCCTGCTGCTGTGTGCACAGAGCACAGGGCAGCAGGGAGAGGGTGAGACCCTATTCACCCTGATAGAGCTCTATCAGGGTGAATAGGATGAGAATATCCCAGGTTCTAGCCCCTAGGGTGGAAATAGTTAATAAATAAACTGTAAAAAAAAAAAAAAAAAAGTTAAAGTACACCAAAATATTAATTATAAATCCCCCCCTTTCCCAATTTTACATATAAAATATATAAACAATACATAAATAAAATATTACATATCGCCACGTCTCAAAAGTCCAAACTATTAAAAAATCCACTTTTATGCGGTGAACGCCGTAAAAGAAAAAAAAAGAAAAAGAAAAAATGCACGATTCGCCATTTTCTTTTAGTCGCCTTGTCCCCACAAAAAAGTAGGATAGGACTGTTGTATTATGAACCGGCGGTTTCATAAAATGTGGAATGCACGCGGATTTTTTTGGCGTTTTTATTTTTTTCGCGTGGTATCGAATGGTATCGAGTATCGCAATACTTTTTTATGGTATCGATACAGAATCAAAATTTTGGTACCGAAACAACTCTAGTTGGGACCCCCACTATCTGACATTGATATGCATAACCTAGCAATAGGCCAGCAACGTCTGAGATGAGACAACCCATTTAAGAATAAGGACAATTAAATACAGCTGCGCACAATTATTTTCTTGCCATATAAGCTCAACATGCGCCACAAACATGGTGTGAACAGAGCTTTACACACACAAGATCAGCAAATTAACTCCTCGTCACTGCCTGTTCCAATGTACTGAACGCAGGTAACACTAATCTTATGGCCAGTAGTCGTCAGTGATCTATACATAAGGGCTCGAGCACACGGCCATAGCCGATTCTGCGGTCCGCAAAACAGATACCGGCCGTGTGCATTCTGTATTTTGCCGAACGGAACATTCAGCCCATAATAGAACTTCCATAATGTGGAGACGTGTTCCGTTTTTTTTTTTAAATCATTGCAATGAATGGGTCCGCATCCGACCCGCAAAAAAAAAAAAGCAGATCGGATGTGGAAAAAACCCACCGTCATGTGCGTGAACCCTAAGGAAGGGCAGTGGAAGCACACACCATATTTTCTAATCCTTGTACAGAGGCAAATACATTTTGTAGTTAAAGATGCAGTGTCATCATCCATCATCAGTGCAATCCTTTATTGACGCCTATACAGAGAACACTACATACTGACCCGTGCACCAGAGAAATACCCCTGTGTGCTTTAATACGCGGTGTTATATGTATAGGCGCCAATAGCCGTTCCCACTGTTTTCCTTCTATCCTGTTGGAGTCCGCTGTGCGGCCCAAATCTATTTTCCTTGACGTATTCCACACTCATCTATGCCAGGTTACTACACTGCCATCCACAAGTATCTATCTCCAACATGGCTGCTGTACACTCATTAATGCCCTATCTTCACTTCTCTTATACCCGCATACTGGTGAGGTTTCCCTACAACTCCCTGGGCACACTGGTTTCCTCTACACCACGAGCAGCCCTGAGCACAGCCCGGGCACATACCTTGGCAGCCGTGCTGCCTCTCACACAAACTTCCCAGATCAGACACTGCCCCATCTCTCTGCACAGCTCTGCCGACACTGGCCAAACCGCGCAAGCCGAGTCCTGCTCTTCCCTGCCCTCTGTGCTGGGGCTGTATTTCAGTTGCAGTTATTTGTCGATTGCCCACCCCTACCTGAGAGCATCACAGTGCACAACCATGTGTGGGCTCTGTCACCCGGAGCAATGCATGGTACACGGTGAGAAGAGACAGGGGCTACAAGAAGAGCATCCACATATTTAAGTACCTCACCACTGTAGTAGACACAACGGTCACCGGAGATGGCAGCTGAAGATTGCCCTATACAATGTCCTAGATGGCTTAATTGCTCAATTATTTTGTCATCAGGTGATGGAGCTAAAAATCTGGAGTATTTCCTAGGCCGACTAATATATTCCATAGTCAACTCCAGAAAATGACCAATTAGGGCACCACACCAGGCACTATGCATGTACAGTACGTACAGTCTTCCCTTTTTCACGTTGGCTTCTCAAACCTGGTGAGTGAAGAATAATTTCCCTCACATGACACCACCTAGTCACCTGTAAGGTCCGGGTACCCAACATTCAGGCTAAAGAAAGGAGCTGAGGTCAATATAGCTGCAACCTGAAAGCTTCCACCACATATACCAAGTATAAACCCAACAGAGGACGGAAACGTGCCCTTTTGGCTTTCATTGGGCCATATGTGCTGACATGCTTTTTTATTACATTGTGGCCAATGAACCATGTAAACCACCGTAAAGCTATACAATGGCATGCACTAGCACAGGGGTAGGGAACCTCTGGAAACTACAACTCCCAGCATGCATACTTCCTCTGCTCTTCTCTGAACTCCCATAGACAAGAATGGAGCATGTTGGGAACTGTAGTTTCACAGCAGCTGGAGAGCCGGAGGTTCCCTACCCCTGCACTAGCATCTTCCTTTGGAAGTATATGTCTAATACTACAACGTATAGATCGGATGCAAGTCATTGAAGAGACGCCTCCAGCATCTTTCTGCTCTCTATTTGGCATGTATGGTGGAAAAGGCCCTGAGGTACATGCTAAATGTGCCCACAGTTCAGAATCCTGTCACAGTATAAAAAAAACAAGATGCCATGATAGTCTATGGGTGTCTGACACCATCTGCCAATGGCCTCCAATTATACCGATACACTTGGGGAGCTCTAGTGATGTCACCGTCCATGTACCGTTACCAGTGGAGCACCCTCCAGTGACAGACAGCAGAGGGAGAGGTCTTCTATAAAATGGCTGCTCTGCCTGTGTGCTTCCCTCAGCCCCCGTCTCTTCTCCCACTGGGCTTTGTGCCCTCGCCCCAAAATCACCACTGGATCTTTGGATTCCCACAGCAGTCACCCTGTCCCCCCAGCTGAGACACCAGCAAGCACGGGGAGCCGAGGAAGACACATGTGAGCACTGGGATGGGGTCGGGTTTCATGCTGGGGTGAGGCCAGGTTCTGTGCAGCACAGTCATGGGGAGCAAGGAGACCGGGGTAGGGACTGTATGGCGACAAATCCTACCGTATCTCTCTAAAGTGGAATATATTGCAGACTTCGGTCAGAGGTACACGTCCGCAGTCCCACACTATACCCCTGGCGGATGACTTAAAACATCAGGTGAACAGAGCCTGGCACAGACTATGGGGTGTAAAGGGCAATAAAACATATGTTTCAGGAGGAATCTTGCATATGCCTCAGACAAGCTCCGCCTCTAAAGCCACCAGATGTAGGCAGCTATCCTATAAGTCAAGGCTCGAACCCTTTAAATAGGTCTTGAGACATGACATATCAAATAAGCCAGCACCTCATCTGCAGACAGCTGTTTTGAGGTGATCGCCCCTGATCAGTGCAGAGCAGAGAGTACTGGGCCAATTGGGTGAGAGGCCTAAGTCAGGATTTGGGGGGGGGGGGGTACTATCTTTCCTTGGGGAGAGAGAGCGCCTTAGTCGGGTATTGCCTATACGTCTCCTCATGCCGACTAAGGTGCTCTCTCCCCAAGGAGAAATAATACCCCCCAAATCCTGACTTGGACCTCTCACCCAGTTGAACGAGTACTCTCTGTTCTGCACTGATGAGGGCCAAGCACCCCAAAACTGTTACCTGCAGATGAGGTGCTGGCTTATTTAATATCTGGAAGTTAAACGTTGATTTATAGGACAGGTGTCTTACATCTGGTGACATTAGAGGCAGAGCTTGTTAAGAGCTCATTTGCATCCCTTTCTTCCCAGAATTCGAGAGGAGCGTGTATGTCCTAAAAGTCTCCCTAAGGAGAGATCGTACACCCCAAATGCATATGTCTTAGCCATCGCATGTGCAAGAGTTGCCATGTAGTCAGGGTCTAAACCCAAGCAGGTTACAGCTTACTATAGACCTCTACCTAAATATAAGATCAAGCTTATGAAAGTGCACATAAAATAAAATCTAATTCTGAAACCCAGTAAATCTGATGAGCCATGGAGGTGATGTAAAAAGTAAAAACTGCTACCAAACAACTCCTAAACCCCCGCCATAGCAAAGAAAAGAGTCACTGAACTATTGCAGCTACAGAACGTCTCATCAGACAACACATAAACCATAGGTGCATTCATTAAAACAAGCAATGAACACTCACACAGACACCAGGGAAGCCCGAGACATCTCAGACGTGTCCTTCGGGGAATGAGGACACCACAACGTCTGCACTGAAAATAACAAGCCCAGAACGTCGCCCAGCAGTGAACTCTGAGCTGTCCATGGTCCTGGCACCAGATTAACAGCACAGACCTGGTGCCGGAGAGAAATGACATACGGACAGCATTCAGTGCACCACGTCTCTCACAATGATAACGTCTAGCCTCTTACCGTGCAAAGACTGGTGGGCTTTTCCTCATCCCCACTCACAGTGTTTACTGCATGTATCGGAGAATCCGTGCTACTAGGCCTAATCCCATTTTCCAGGGGGCAGGCTGGCATTTCCTGCTTATCGGTTGGCACGGAAACACATTTAATACCCTGAAGCTTAGTCCTGGACAGTTTGGCGACGGAGACGTCCAAGCTCGTGGAATCAGCAGAAACCTTTTCTATCTGCTCGTTAACCAGTCTGATACAGTTCTGGACCTCCGGGGCGACCGTCCGCTCCATCGCCGCTTTCAGGTCCACATCCATCGGCTCCATTGGCGGAGCCCCGTTCTGCACCTGTGCCTCGAGATGCTCACCGCCCGATGGCACCTCACAAGAGGAGAACATTAACAGGGGAACCACGCGGTTAGTCAATTCCTTAGCAGCAGTGGCGTCACACTCCTGACTTTGGACAGCACCAGCCAATAACGGACGGTGCATGAAACTGCACCTTGCCACAGCTTCTAAAACCCATGCCTCTTCTGAACCCTCGCTGGTTCCCTGCACGATGCCGTGCTGGCCGTCAGTACTCATGCAGAGCATCATGCAGATGGAATTTCATCTACAAATAACCATAAAGGAAAAGAGAGAAATAGGCAGATTAAAGCAGAAATCATTGGGTAAGAAGGTCTTGAATGAGCAGAGTCCAGATTTTGGTAAGGCAGGTAAGAGTCGCATATTCATGAGCTAGACGATGGCTTGCGTGTCACAGACGGCCGCGCAGAAAAATGCAAAAAAAAACGCAAGGCTCCTCCGCAGGACATATTTCAGTCGTCAAGCTGAAGATCCAGCAGCAGAACGTACAGATCAGGATCCCATCTCCGTGGCTCTCCGCTGCCGTTTGATTAGCTGGTATCGGGGCCTAGTGACGGTCACGAATGATCCGTGTTAGACGCAGGGAGCGCTGCTGAAAGTTAACTGCATTCTACCTCTGCTAGCTTTTGAAGCCATCAATATTAATAGAGGAGTTAAACCTACCAGATTGGTATAGCAAGCGCTGGGCGACCAATGAAGAGGGAGGCAGCTGGTTGCCATGGAAACTGAGGGGAATGGAGTGCTTGCTGCCTAATGATGAGAGGTTACGGTGCTGCTACACAGACGGGGCTAAAATGAACCCGAACAAGCTCTGTCCCCATACAAGAACCACAGTGAAACAATGTCTTCAGGAAGAGATCTTCTCAATGAAAGCAGCACGGCCAAACAAAGGAGCCGAGCACAGCATGTAGCCTTCATGTATTCAGCAGGCGCTGTCAAGAAGGAAGCGTGCCACTGCGTAATACAGCCAAGGTAAAAAGAGGGAGCCGACGCTCCAGAGGAAATCCTCCTGCACGGAGGATGGTGGTCCCGGCCATGTATTCACACCTGTGACCCACGCATCCATCAGTAATCCACATCTTCTATCACAGGCCGCACTGGATTACTATAGGCAGACATATATGAGGTGGACAAGCCCAAATCTTTTCAGACAGGCGTATCAGGGCAGGATGCACTGACAGACAGGCGTATCAGGGCAGGATGCACTGACAGACAGGCGTATCAGGGCAGGATGCACTGACAGACAGGCATATCAGGGCAGGTTGCACTGACAGACAGATGTATTAGGGCAGGTTGCACTGACAGACAGGAGTATTAGGGCAGGTTGCACTGACAGACAGGAGTATTAGGGCAGGTTGCACTGACAGACAGACGTATCAGGGCAGGTTGCACTGACAGACAGGAGTATTAGGGCAGGTTGCACTGACAGACAGGAGTATCAGGGCAGGTTGCACTGACAGACAGGAGTATTAGGGCAGGTTGCACTGACAGACAGGAGTATCAGGGCAGGTTGCACTGACAGACAGATGTATTAGGGCAGGTTGCACTGAAAGACAGGAGTATTAGGGCAGGTTGCACTGACAGACAGACGTATCAGGGCAGGTTGCACTGACAGACAGGCGTATTATAATTTATTAGGGCAGGTTGCACTGACAGACAGGCGTATCAGGGCAGGTTGCACTGACAGACAGGCGTATTATAATTTATTAGGGCAGGTTGCACTGACAGACAGACGTATCAGGGCAGGTTGCACTGACAGACAGGCGTATTATAATTTATTAGGGCAGGTTGCACTGACAGACAGGCGTATCAGGGCAGGTTGCACTGACAGACAGGCGTATCAGGGCAGGTTGCACTGACAGACAGGCGTATTATAATTTATTAGGGCAGGTTGCACTGACAGACAGGCGTATCAGGGCAGGTTGCACTGACAGACAGGCGTATCAGGGCAGGTTGCACTGACAGACAGGCGTATCAGGGCAGGTTGCACTGACAGACAGGCGTATCAGGGCAGGTTGCACTGACAGACAGGCGTATCAGGGCAGGTTGCACTGACAGACAGGCGTATCAGGGCAGGTTGCACTGACAGACAGGAGTATCAGGGCAGGTTGCACTGACAGACAGGCGTATCAGGGCAGGTTGCACTGACAGACAGGAGTATCAGGGCAGGTTGCACTGACAGACAGGTCCGCAGCTCGCAATAGAACTTCCGGTCCGCAGCTCGCAATAGATAGAACATGTCCTATTCTTGTCCGCAGCTTGCGGACAAGAATAGGCATTTCTATGGGGGGTGCGGCTGGGTGTATTGCGGATCCATAATTTGCAGATCCGTGATACACTACGGTCGTGTGAATGTAGCCTTAGTTTTACTTACTGCGTTGATATATTACTACATCAGCAAGGTCACTGCTATCATCATAAGGCCTCACGCACACAGAGGTATTTTCTTTCTGTGTCCGTTCCGGGGTTTTTTTTGCGGATTGTATACGGAGCCATTCATTTTAATAGGTCCACAAAAAACAAAAAGCGGAAGTTACTCCGGGTGCATTACTTGCCCATATTTCCGTTCCTCAAAGAAATAGAACATGTGCTATTTTGTCCTCCGCATTACGGACAAGGATAGGACTGTGCTATGAAGGGCCAGCTGTTCCGTTCCGCAAAATACGGAATGCAAGCGGACATCATCCGTATTTTTTGCAGATCCGTTTTTTGGGGACCGCAAAATACATACGGTCATGTGCATGAGGCCTAAAAGTGTATAGCACACTATCCTGCCATACCGTCAGGAGAAGACACACTACACCAGCCCCTGTGAAATGTGGCATCACTGGTACACACAGGACAGCTTCCCTCCTGTGGTCATCTCACTAAAGATAGCCAGAGATGGCAGATAACGATCCACCAAAACCAGTGTCTGATTGTATTGTCTTTTAAGGCCTCATGCACACGAGTTCTGCAAAAAATACGGATGACATCCGTCAGCATTCAATATTTTGCAGAACAGAACAGCTGGTCCCTAATAGAACAGTTCTGTCCTTGTCGGTAATGCGGACAATAATAGGACATGCTCTATTTTTTAGCAAAATGGAAATACGGACATACGGAAACAGAATGCACACGGAGTAACTTCTGTTTTTTTTGCGGACCTCTTGAAATGAATGGTTCCGTATACGGTCTGCAAAAAACGGAACGGACATGGAAAGAAAATACGCTTGTGTGCATGAGACCTAAGTATTTAACAGCCAGGGACTTATGTAACAAATAAATCTCATAAATCTGATGTGTAAACCTGAAGGCCCGCCACCACTGGTAACGGGGACGCCCTGTGCATAGCTCCCAAGAGCAGTGGCGGAAATATGATTTAACCATGTGAGCACCTAACGGGACCTTCTTCTACGTGCTCTTCTGTGCAGGTGCTGGTGATTCTGCGGCCTGTATCTGCACATGCGCTGGACGCACTCATGGCCTGAGAAGAGGAGGAGGAGGCGTTCATGTGAGTCCATCTTGGGAGCTATTGACACGGGTTAAATCTATAATCTTGGTATCATATTTAAGCCCAAAAATGCAGCTGTCAAGTGAAACAGCTGCAATACATACGGCTTGGCACTTGTTTGAAGTGTCGCAGCAGCGTGAAATGTTTCCTTCCTAGTTTTAGGTGTGTGCGTTAAAGGGAGGGTGGAAGCTGCAAGTGACACCTAGAAGAAAGACCGCAGCGTGTTACCATCGGGTCTACCCTGGTCAGCCTCCCGTGACCCCTGGGAAGGGGTGCAGGAAGTTTTCTACCCGTCTTAAAAAGTTAAAATGCTATGCTTGACATCACATTTTTGCCATATAGTTTTATCTTTATGTATGTATAGCAAACCCGTGGTGTGAACATAGCCGGTGCTTTAATTTTTTTAAGAAAAACACAAATTCTCCAACAATAAGATTAAAGCCATTTAGAATCAGTTACATTCAATTGCCATAAGTAAACAGGTGAGAAGAAGACATTGAAGATGTCATCCTCTATTATCTCTCCAGTATTACATATATCGTTCTCCAGCTTTAGAAGCTGCGGACCACTGCTGAATCCACCTAAAGAGACCGGTCCTGTGTGGAGACTAAACCCCCAACATATCCGCGTGCAGATACGTTTTATCACTCCAAAGAAGCCCCTGTCAAAACCGACCATCCATTTTAGCATTATGTCATTCATGCAGGGTGCTGAATCTCCTAAAGACACCGGTCCTGTGTGGAGACTTACTGGAAGTACTTCATGGTGTGGAGACTTATTGGCAATGCTCCATGGGAAACAAATATGCAAAGAGTTACCTCCCAAGAAAGAGAACCACCTCGCCAGCACTCCCTAGGAGTCCAGATCTGACTTTCCCACAAGCCTTAGGATTTGAGAAGTGAATATAGCCGAGCCAGATATCCATCCATAGACATCTGTTTCAGGGTGCTCGCCCCTCGCCAGTATGGAGATTCTCAGTGTGATGCCTTGAAAGCGGCTCAGGCAGGGTGCTGACTCTCTTTAAAGAGACCGGTCCTATGTACAGACTTACTGGAATCACTCCAGGGTATGGACACGTATTGGCAATTCTCCATATAAAAAGGAATATGCAAAGAGGCATCTCCCAAGAAAGAGAACCCTCTCACCAGCACCACATTTCTGGCTTGGATGGATTCTCTTCTTAGGGCTCTTTCACACTGGCGTTTTTGTTTTCCGGCATAGAATTCCGTCGTCGGGTCTCTATGCCGGAAAAATCCTGATCAGTTTTATCCCCATGCATTCTGAATGGAGAGAAATCCGTTCAGGATGCATCAGGATGTCTTCAGTTCAGGACCGGAACGTTTTTTGGCCGGAGAAAATACCGCAGCATGCTGCGTTTTTTGCTCTGGCCAAAAATCCGGAACACTTGCCGCAAGGCTGGATCCGGAATTAATGCCCATTGAAAGGCATTAATCCGGATCCGGCCTTAAGCTAAACGCCGTTTCGGCACATAGCCGGATCCGACATTTAGCTTTTTCTGAATGGTTACCATGGCAGCCAGGACGCTAAAGTCCCGGCTGCCATGGTAAAGTGTAGTGGGGAGCGGGGGAGCAGTATACTTACCGTCCGTGCGGCTCCCGGGGCGCTACACAGTGACGTCAGGGTGCCCTATGCGCATGGATCACGTGATCCATGCGCATGGGGCGCTCTGACGTCATTCTGGAGCGCCCCGGGAGCCGCACGGACTGTAAGTATACCGCTCCCCCACTCCCCACTACTACTATGGCAACCAGGACTTTAATAGCGTCCTGGCTGCCATAGTAACCTCAAAGCATTTCGATAACTGATCAGGATCCTGATCAGTCTTCTAATGCTTTCAGGTCACTTGCGTTGTTACGGATCCGGCGGGCATTTCAGATGACGGAAGTGCACGCCGGATCCACACAACGCAAGTGTGAAAGAGGCCTTAAATCCCAAGGCTTGTGGGAAAGTCAGATCTTGACTCATAGGGAGCCCCTTCCAATAGGTGGCGCTGGTGAGCTGGTTCTCTTTCTTGGGAGGAATCCACTTTATATGGGACAGGAGACCGTCTATATAATTTGTTACACTGTTCACACACTGCAGATACTTATTTTTTTTCTTTTTGCTGTGATTTAAAGTGATTTAAAAAAAAAAAAAAAGTTGCAAACACATCATAAAAGCAGCAATAGAACAGCTACATGTGAACACAACCTTATGTTTATCAGTCTAGACCAGGCATGTCCAAACTGCGGCCCTTCAGCTGTTGCAAAACTACAACTCCCAGCATGCCCTAATAGCTGTAGGCTATACAGGCATGCTGGAAGTTGTAGTTTTGCAACAGCTGGAGGGCCGCAGTTTGGACATGCCTGGTCTAGCCCAACAAGTCTAGTCCGCTGTTGATTTGCAGCTGTACATGCTTCAGATACGCACACAGGGAATGACAGGGATCCCGCCGAACTATGTCAATTAACCCCTCAGGTGCCGCACCCCCTCAGTATTACATTCATTGGTGGCCAGCGGCAGTTTCACAGCCCCCTACCCTAACTCTTTTCATTGATGGCAGTGGTGACCACGACACAGTGAGGAGGGAGCGAGTGCCTCCTTCTCCACTGTGCTGCCGATTAGAACAAGGGAGGCGCGAGCCGTGTTCTCTAAAAGATACTACGTTGCGCAGGAGAGCAGCCTAGTATCGGTATCGGATCCATCCAGGTGCAAAGTTCGATACCCAGGGCAACCCTAATCCTGAGGATGGGTCATCAGTAATAAACTCTCAAAAAACCCCTTTAAGCCTCATTAAATGGAGCTAATCCTAGCATGGAAACTGCAAAGTGTATGGCGTATGTGCTAGGACAACCACGAGCTGGATTTTGGATGGCCATCAGCCCTTAGTAGGCAATCACTCATTTCCACGACTATCAAGTAAAAACAATCTTACCAGTGAAAGCTGCAAACTATCTACATTCTGTGCACCGTGGCTTTTGGTGGTATCAAGAGCTTCTATCGAGTCTGTATAGTTATTTCCACCGGTCACCGGAGAAATATCCTGACACGTAGTCTCATTCTCGAAGGACTGCCATGCAAAAAAGTCATTTTTTGCTTCCAAACTGTTGACGATGTCGGATATGCAATGCTCATGGCAATCTATAGGACTGTACGTTTTTACTCTTTCCTTTGGACTTGATTCCCATAACTTTTCATTGAAGGGAAGTACAGATTCGTGTTGCGGGGACGTGCATTCAAGCGACCTTGCCCTTGACAGTGCACTCTCATGAGATCGTGGCCTGGGTCTAACACTGTCTAGGCGCTGCGGTCCTGGTGATACTTCTTCTAGTGACCATGGCCTGGTGGTACGGCTACCAAGAGAATAGCGTCCGAATTTAATTTCCCCACAATCCAAAGGCTTTGACTTTCCCTTGAAAATAGCCAATAAACTACGGTTATTGCTGTCCAGAATGTATTTAATAAAGAGGGTTCTGGCCAAGTCCAATTCCACTTTTAGGTGCCGAATGCGTGCGGCCTGTTCGCTGTCATATTCCCAACAAACCTTAGACAGAACATCCTGAAGTCTGCACTGGCATTCACCGGCAGATGAGAAGTCCGGCTCGGATTTTCTAGTATTGCTAGACTTTGCTGCATAACCCTTATTCAACAACTCCTCAATCAGCTGCTTCTGGAGCTCCCTGGCTTGTCGAACCGCTGCATCCCTCTCTTTTTCCAGTAATGTCTGAAGCTCTCTTAGCTCTTCATCTTTCCATCTCATTAGCTGCTTTATTTCCAATTCTCTTTCCCGTAGTGCTGAGTCTTTTAGCTGCTGCAGCTCACGCGTTTTCTGCTGCTCCAACTTCGATTTCAAATCATCCACTAGCTTCCTTTTTTCGCTTTCAAATGTCTCTTTGCACCGTTTCAACTCAGACGTGCACTTTTTCCTGGCTTCTTGCGTCCTTAACTTTTCACTTTCTAATTCTTTCTTTACCAGTTCTAGTTCTCGCTTATATTCCTCAATTAGGGGGTTTTCCGACTTTTTAGGGGAGAAGCGGAAGTTATTATTGCTTTCCCTTAGCATGGCTTATCGGCACGGATTAAGCAGCAGAGATGAAGGAGCGCACAGCATGAAACCGGATGAATTCTCAGCAGCACATTCTGGTTGGAACAGAGAAGAAAATGAAGGTTATTAACGTAGTTGAAGTGATAGAACGCGTCTTATGAGATTTTAAAAAATCCTTTAAAAGGGTTGTCCAAGTTATATTTCTTGATGACCTATCCTTAGGAAAGGTCATCAATATCAGATCGGCGGGGGTCCGACACCCAGCACGCCTGCCGATCAGCTGTTTAAAGAGAAGGCGCGCGCCGTGCCAGCGCTGCCTCCTCTTCATTCTTTACCTGCTCGCTGTCGCATCTGCAGTGGTGAGCAGTGTAATTACACCCAAGCCGTCCCATTCATTTCAATGGGACGGCTCTGTAGTATACCCTTGTATAGAAGCAATCCGTCCCATTGGAATGAATGGGACGGCTTGGCTGTAATTACACTGCTCACCTCTGCAGATGCGAGCACAAGCAGGTAAACAATGAAGAGAAGGCAGCGCTGGCACGGCGCGCGCCTTCTCTTCAAACAGCTGATCGGCAGATGGTGCTGGGTGTCGGACCCCTGCCGATCTGAGGATAGGTCATCAATAAATATAACTTGGACAACCCCTTTAAATGCCACAGTTGTGCCATATTTAAGTGAACAATACCAGCTATCTGTGATTGGTTATTACTGTTATAATGTACGGCCACCAGCAAAGAACTTCCGACAGGGCTAAAAACAAAAATAGTGTGGGGTGTAACTTTTTATAACTGTTGTAAACCCTTAGAGGCCCCACACGAGCATGAAATAGCTCCTTATCAGTGGTCTACAGATTCAATAACCGCACGTTAAGTGGTAGTATTCAGATCCAAACATAGGGGGTCATTTATTAAGACCGGCATTTTAGACGTCACTCCTAATAACCCCTATAGCTGGCGGTGGATCCTCTGGCGTTAAGAGGCGTCGGCCTCTACGGAACTTCAGCAGATCCACCATTTCTAAATGTAAGCCAGTTTCCGAGCTGTAGTACTTTTAGACCATTTTCTACGCCTAAACCAGGTCCCCACTTTTTTTAGACCTGGCATGAGCGGGTAAGAGTCGCAGATTGTGCCACACAGGACCTTGGCGCCGCAATCTGGACAAAAATACTCCAATTATAGAGCGTATTACTGGCTAGTAAATAACCTCCATAATGCATATTTATAACCATAACTGCCCTGCGTAAATTAAAGAGGTTGTCAGAGATAATTAAGAATCACAGGCAAGCCCTCCAATAGCCTAAAATAAAATCATGTTGGGGCTCTTTCAAACGAGCGTGTCCTGTGCGGGAATCACACTCCGTGTGTGAATGTGATTCTCCGTTACGGACACTGCTCGTTTCTCAGGAGCGCACGGCTTTATAATTCTGTGTGATCACGTGACTGGGGCCATAGCCCACCAGTAGTTGGTATAGAGCAGGGGTGGCCAACCAGCGGCTCCTTACAACATAATTTGCGGCTCCTCCTCTCTGCCGCGCTCTGTCCACAAATGCGGCTCATTGAGGATCAGTGGCAGATTATCATCAGTAGCCTGTCTGTGCCGAGCAGCGCCGCAGAGCGCAGATCACCAGGGCAGGACGCACACTGCACATCCGATCTCACCGATAGGCTCTGCCCACTTTCCAGGCGGGAAAGGCAATGCAGAGCCAGAACAAGGAGGACACACACCAGAGGCAGCCAAGTGAGTGAGTGACAGACAGTCAGTGTCACTCAGTCCCTCCCTGAGTGTAGTGTCGGCAGGAGCAGAGGCAGAGCAGGACAGGAGGTACATATATATATATATAAATTTATAATGATGAAGGAATAAAAAAAAATACATTGAGTAAAGTGCCATGAGAGCCAGGCCAAAGTCGCCAAGCAGGTGCAGTCAGGGTGCTGGTGAAGGATGACCAGGGACACTAGTACTGCCTGTGGGATGCCATCTGCCCATCTCAGCTGTCCAGTCCATCCATATACCACCAGGGTAGGCCTGGTATATGGACAGCAGAGATGGGCAGATGGCATCCCACAGGCAGTACTAGTGTCCCTGGTCATCCTTCACCAGCACCCTGACTGCCACGGTCCTGCTTGGACTGGCTCTCATCATGGCACCAAGCACTTCACTGTCTGCTGCTTAGCCATCAGAGTCATCTTTTTTTTAAGGTCAGCCAGGTCTGTCCTCTTATTCTCAGAGGTCCAGACAAGTATCTCTGCAGACTAAGACTACTTTCACACTTGCGGCAGGATGGATCCGGCAGGCTAATCAGCCGGATCCAACCTGCCGCCATTTCACCGTGTCGCCGCTCCATCCCCATTGACTATAATTGAGCAGGGGGCGGAGCCATGGCTTAGCACGGCAGTGCACGGCCAGAGATCGCCGGACTAAAAGACCTGCATGTCCGACTTTTCAGTCCAGCAATCTTTGCCATGCACTGCCGTGCCGTAGCTCTGCCCCCAACCCCATTATAGTGCACGGGTACTTGCGGCATGGTGGATCCGGCAGGCTGTTCACCCGCTGGAACGCCATGCCACAAGTGTGGAAGTACCCTAAAGCTAGTTTTACACTTGCTGCAGGACGGATCCATCAGGCTGTTCAGCCTGTCGGATCCGCCATGCCGCTATTACACAGGGGCGCCGGACTGCCGCTCCATCCCCATTGGGCCAATGAAAACTAAAGTGCAGTAATACTGTTGTGTGGACGCATATTTGTGTAAATGTATAGCTTGCGGCTTCTGGCAGTCATACTTTTTTTTGTTGTGGCTCTTTGTGTCTGTAAGGTTGGCCACCCCTGGTATAGAGTCAGAGAAAAGGGTCTGTCCTGCTCCAGAGTCATCATCCAGCCCGCTGCAGGACTAGACAGCCGGGCTAACGCTAGTTTGGTGGCTATAGGCAACTAAATTAAAAGGGGTTGTCTCACTTCAGCAAATGGCATTTATCATGTAGAGAACATTAATACAAGGCACTCACTAATGTATTGTGATTGTCCATATTGCTTTGTTTTCTGGCTGCATTCATTTTCCATCACATTATACACTGCTCGTTTCCATGGTAACAGACCACCCTGCAATCCATCAGTGGTTGTCGTGCTTGCACACTATAGAGAAAAGCGTCAGCCTCTCTGGTTCGCGGGACCATAGGAGCTCACATAGGCCTGCACGTTTTCCTACACTGTGCAAGCATGGCCACCGATGCTGGATTGAAGGGTGATCGTAACCATGGAAACGAGCAGTGTATAATGCAGGGATGGCCAACCTGAGGCTCTTCAGCCTGCCTACAGCAGGGCACGGTGGGAGTTGTAGTTTTACAACGGCTGGCGAGCCGCAGGTTGGCCATGCCTGGTATAATGCGATGGAAAAATGAATCCAGAAAGGAAAGGAGGCAATATGGAAAATCACAGTACACTAGTCAGTGCCTTGTATTACTTTCTCTTTAAGGCTTCCTTTGCGCCAGTTTTTAATAAATCTCCCCCAAAGAATCGGTTCAGCTAATTTCCATATAGAAACTAATCTCATCCACACCCCACCGAGAGCGTCCCCACCAATATGTGCAGATAACCGGCGAGTGAATACGTCCCAACAGAATGGCCAAAGTGGGTGACAACAGCATGATAACTGACAGCGCGCAGACTGCCAGAAAACAGCGCAAGCACCGCAGCATCCCTGGCTGCTTATGCAAAATGCCAAAGTCCCAAAAATCACAGGGACAACTTCCAGGACTAATCACTATGAGTAATCTGTCCCTCTATAATACACCAGGCAGAAACCATCTGGAGGCGAGGAGTGTGGGTGTGTGAGGTAAAACCATTCATTTACTGGCAGAGTGCACAGACATGACAGTACCAGACGGGGCGATAACCACAACCGCCATTACTTCTGCTCTCGTCCCGTCACTCACCTATCCCTCCCCAAACCAGCGCGCCACCGGCTTAACGGAAACCACCTATCCGGGGGGCGCGCTCCTGAGCGGCCGCTTTACATATCTGCGCGCTCCCGCCAACCCCACTCGTGAGCGCGCCTCCTCTATGCCCCGTTCTGGGGCCACAGTTCGCGCCTGTTTGTGGCGTTGTAATAATCTGAGGAGAACGCTATGGCGCTGAACTTGTGCGACTTCTAGTCATACCTATGTTATTAACTGCCAGTGAGTGGACGTAGTTGTTTTTCCCTGAGAATAAAATATCTTTTCCTATAGAAAGTTCTGGAGTTCCTGCTGTTTCGGCTCACAGGGGGAGATTAATCAAAACTGTCTAGTTGCCCATAGCAACCAATCAGATTCCGCCTTTCATTTTTCATGGCTCCTTTGGAAAATAAAAGGTGGAATCTGATTGGTTGCTATGGGCAACTAGACGAGTGGTTTATTTTTTTTTTGCTACTTTCCCACTTGCGTTGTTGTGTTGCGTTGAAAAAAAATGTTTCTATTTAGTCCTCAAGCATTCTGAATAGAAAGAGATCTGGTCAGGATCTCTTCCTTTCCGGCAGTATTCCGTTTTGTGTCCGGTCATAAAAAACTGTTGGTGACGGATCCATTTTATGAGGGGCCTTAAAAAATGGATCCTTCACCCATTGACTTTCAACGTATTTAGTGACGGATCCGTTTTTTTTCTGTTTTGATTTCACACAATCGCATCTTAATGGAGCGGATGCATCCTGATGTGTAAAATCAAGACAGATCTGTTTAAGGCCTTATTCACACGTCCGTAGTGTTTTGCGGATCCGCAAAACACCTTGCCACCAGCCCTATAAAGATGCCTATACTTGTCCACAATTGCGGGCAAGAATAGGACATGCTCTATATTTTTACGGAGCCGCCGTTGGAAGATCGGCGTCGCACTCCGCAAACGCGGATGTGGAGAGCACAGTGTGTGCTCTTCGCATCCATCACGTCCCCATTCAAAATGAATGGGTCCGCACCCGTTCCGCAAATTTGCGGAACGGGTGCGGACGTAGATTGCAGACGTGTGTATTAGGCCTAATTCCGGTATTGAGATCCTCTGCCGGATTTAACAACCCAAGTGTGAAAGTAGCCTAAGGGTACTTTCACACTAGCATTTTGGATTCCGTTTGTGAGATCCGTTCAGGGCTCTCACAAACGTTCCAAAACGGATCAGTTAAGCCCCAATGCATTCTGAATGGATAAGGATCCGTTCAGAATGCATCAGTTAGGCTCCGTTCCGCCTCTATTCCGTTTTGGAGGCGGACACCAAAACGCAGCATGCAGCATTTTGGTGTCCGTCTGAAGAGGCGGAGCCTACCGGATCCGTCTTTTTTACAATGTAAGTCAATGGGGACGGATCCGTTGTCAGTGACACAATATGGTGCATTTGAAAACTGATCCGTTCCCCATTGACTTTCAATGTAATTCAAAACGGATCCGTTTTGGACTTTGTCATTTTTCTTTAAAGCTAATGCAAACGGATCCGTTCTGAACGGATACAAACGTTTGCATTAGAGTGCGGATCCGTCTGTGCAAATAAACAGACGGATCCGCACCAACGCAAGTGTGAAAGTAGCCTAAGTCCCACCGTTCCAGCACCGCAGCTCCGGTCCTCGCTGTGTCTGGTCCCAGACGGCCTGGAAGTGATGACTTATTGCCTGATGTAACTGCTGCAGACAGTCATAGGCCTTAGTAGTGACTCCCTGTCACATAATTAGATACGGAAAGTCGATGTCACACAACCCCCTCAATAATAACTAGTGGGGTTCTCCCGACTTGTTTGGCAGGATACAAGGGGCTGTGTAAAAAGAACTTACCTTTTTAATGTTCCTGTCCGTAGTCCTGTCCTATCGCCTCAGTGCCCGCCGGGCCTGTAGTGATGATGTCACATTCGTCATTCACGTGACCACTGCAGCCAATCACTCACCTCAGCAGTTATTTGCGTTAACAGCATGTCACCGCTGAAGCCAGTGATTGGCTGCATCCAGGGGCGGATTGGCCATAGACTTTACAGGGACATTTCCCAGGGGGCCACCTGAGTTCTCACGGCCGGCTAGTGAGGAAGTCAGAAGTTTTTGTGGGTGTATTTTGTGCTGCTGGCAGTATTTTGTGATGGACCCTGGTATTTGGCTCTGTTGGGGTGGTATAATGTGCCACAATATGGTATTGCTGGCCCTGCCTTCCATCAACTTGGATCCGACTACAACACAGGGCCACTTTTAGTATTTTTTCCAGGGCCACTTTAAGTTTCCAGTCCGCCTGCATCAGTGATAGGAAAGATAAATGGCGCATGAACACTGCAGGCCCAGCAGGGAGCGGAGCGGCACTAAGGTTTTCTTTTATTATTTTCCACAGCTTGGAAAACCACGTTAAAATATTAAACACGTAACTTGTTGCATATTTACTTTCATAGGAACTTAAGAAATGTTGTACACTGATAGAAATGTCAGACTGCTGAAAAATTTGGTAGGAAATTACAGTATATCACAGGCAGATATGTAAATAATGACAGGTGTGGTCTGATAAGACACTGGGTCCTGCCACAAGAGGGCGTAAAAGTGCTTCCCCCGCTGCCCTATAAAAAGTCTCTCAGAAGCTACTTCTGGATAGTGTACTTCTTGGTGAGAGATAGTTGACTGCTAGACATGTAGACATGAGGATTGAGCAAACACCTGGAAGTTCGGGTTCGGCCGAACTTCGCCGCAAATTTCTAGTTCAGGACCCGAACTTGACCCCGAATTCCATTGATGTCAATGGGGACCCGAAATTTGGGGCACTGAAATGGCTCTAAAAAAGTCATAGAGAGGGCTAGAGGGCTGCAAAAGGAAGCAAAATGGGGGTAAGAGCAGGACAATTGCACTGCAAACAAATGTGGATAGGGAAATGACTAAAAATACCCTAAAATATAAAAAAGTAAAAAATAATGATCTTGAACTAGGAGGCGGAGGTCAAAGTGGAGTAGAAGGTTGAGGAGGCGGTGGACGTGGCGGTGTAGGTGGAAGCAGTGGTCAAGGAGGTAGCCAACACTTTTTTTTATTTTTATTTTTTTTCCTTTATTTTTTTTATTTATTTGGGAAGACCCCAAAACATTGGGAAATAGAAAAGAGAATGCAAAGAGAAAGTGTGCTGGAGTGTAACAGTGGCTGGGTGCGGTCGGTATACTTGTCTATTCTGCACAAGGTATGGACAAGTCCTGTGGGATCCATGCCTGGTTCATTTTAATGAACGTGAGCTTGTCCACGTTGGCTGTGGACAGGCGGCTGCGCTGGTCTGTGATAACACCCCCTGCCGTGCTAAACACACGTTCTGACAATACACTGGCTGCAGGGCAGGTCAGCACCTCCAAGGCATAAAGGGCAAGCTCAAGCCATGTGCCCAATTTGGAGACCCAGAAGTTGAATGTGGCAGAACCAACAGTCAGTACGTGTAGGCGTGTGCACACATACTGCTCCCCCGTATTGCTGAAATGCTGCCTCCTGCTAAGACCTTCCATATCAGCTGGTTGTTGTGGCGTGGTGACAAAGCTTTTCCACATTTTGGCCATGCTAACCCTGCCTTCTGAGGTGCTGGCCGTGATCCAGCTGTGTTGGCGACTTCCTCCTCCTCTGCCTTCGCCTTGTGCTTCCACTGAGCCCCCAGTGTCAGGTGGGAATGTCATCAGCAGCGTGTCTACCAGCGTGCGCTTGTACTCGCGCATCTTCCGATCACGCTCCAGTGACAGAATTAAGGTGGGCACGTTGTCCTTGTAGCGGGGATCCAGCAGGATGGACACCCAGTAATCAGCACTGGTTAGAATGTGGGAAACTCAGCGGTCATTGAGCAGGCACTGCAGCATGTAGTCACTCATGTGTGCAAGGCTGCCCAGAGGCAACGACAAGCTGTCCTCTGTGGGAGATGTATCGTCTGTGTCCTCTGACTCGCCACGCTCCAGTGATGCAGATGAGCTGCTTTGGGTGCCACCCTGCTGTGAAGACAGTTCCTCCTCATCCTCCAGAACTGTGCCATGGCTGGACAATTGTGTACCTGGCCTCTGTTGGTGCAGGAACCCACCCTCCGAGCAAGTTGTGAATAACTGGCCTAATAACCATGGAAATGACTCCTCTTCCTCCTGTGCCACATCCTCTTCCATCATCGCCAAAAGCATTTTTTCAAGGAGACATAAAAGTGGGATAGTGACGCTGAGGACGGCATCATCGGCACTGGCCATGTTGGGGGAGTACTGGAAACAGTGTAACACGGTGTTCTGCCAGATCTCTATAGATTGCCGAAAGTCTATAGCGAAAGTCACGTGCCGCGCAAGTGCACAAGCGTACTTCCACGAATCATAACTGCAGCCTCCATTGAAGTACTTTGCGCACCGCGCGTGCGCACCATTAAGGGTATAGAGACGTCTTAAAGTGACAGTCATCTCCAGTAAAATACAGCATCTACATTAATTTGTACGCTCGCCACGCATCAGGCTCGGCCTCGCTGCGCTCGGCACTTAGTAATACTAACTGTATGCCGTTATTGATAGTAAAGAAGGAAATGGATGGTAAAGAAAGAGACTATTCTTTACCATCCATTTCCTTCTTTACTATCAATGGCGGCATAGAGTTAGTTTTATGAAATGCCGAGCGCAGCGAGGCCGAGCCTGATGCGTGGCGAGCGAAGCGAGCCCGCGAGGGTATAAATTAATGTAGATTAATGAACGCTGGGGGGGGGGGGGGGGCGGAGCTGTATTTTTATGGAGATGACTGTCACTTTATAAAGTCTCTATACCCTTAAGTGTGCGCACGTGCGGTGCGCGAACTACTGCAATGGAGGCTGCAGAAATGATTTGCGGAAGTACGCTTGTGCGCTTGCGCAGCGCACCACGTGACTTCTGCTATAAACTTTCGGCAAACTATAGACTTTCGGCAGAACAACGGCACACACGTCCCCCATGGAGGCCCACTTGGTGGTGAAGTGGTGCTGTTCCGCAGAGCGACTCACCTGTGTGTGCTGCAGCTGAAACTCCACTATCGCATGCTGCTGCTCGCACAGTCTCTCCAGCATGTGCAAGGTGGAGTTCCACCTTGTGGGGCTGTGGGCACATCGCACATGAGGCGGTGAGCGTGAAGGCCTAAGTTACGCTGCAGCGCAGACTGGTGAGCAGCAGCAGGGTGGGAATGCCGAAAGCGTGAACAGACGGCCTGCACTTTCTGCAGCAGCTCTGACATATCGGGGTAAGTTTTCAGGAACCTCTGTACCACAAAAGTCAGCACATGCGCCAGGCAAGGGATGTGCGTCAAACCTGCTAGGCCCAGAGCTGCTAAGAGATTTCGCCCATTATCGCACACCACCAGGCCAGGCTTGAGGCTCAGTGGCACCAACCACTCCTCGGTCTGTTGTCCCATGCCCGTCCACAGCTCCTGCGCGGTGTGGGGTTTGTCCCCCAAACAGATGGGATTCAAAACTGCCTGCTGTCATTTCCCCCTGGCTGTGCTGAAGTTTGTGGTGAAGGTGTTACACTGACTGGATGAGGAGGCGGTAGAGGAGGAAGCGTAGGAGGAGGAAAAGAGAAACGTCCTGCAATCCTTGGTGGCGGAAGGACATGCGTGAATCTTCTATCCGCCTCAGGCCCAGCCGTCAGTGCATTTACCCAGTGTGCAGTTAGAGAGATATAACATTCCTGCCCATGCTTACTGGTCCATGTATCGGTGGTTATGTGAACCTTGCCACAGATGGCATTGCGCAGTGCACACTTAATTTTGTCCGCCACTTGCTTGTGCAGGGCAGGGATGGCTGCGAACCATGTACTGTGGGCAGCTACCGCCATAAGGTTTTTAAAAGTCTCTGTCTCCCCCAGACGGCATTTCAAAGGCCAGGGATTTTGAAATACTGGCATTCAGGGCCAGGGATCGCTGGTGGGTAGGGGGGTACTTCCTCTTTCTCTCCAGTGTTTGGGAGATGGACAGCTGAACGCTTCCATGGGACATTGTGGAGATGCTTGGTGACGGAGGTGATGGCGTTGCTGCCACATCCTCTGTTTGCGGGGTGGCAGGTGCCACTGTCACTCCAGAGGGGGAGGAAGAGGCCGAGACCGCAGCCGAAGAGCGATCAGGAGTAGCCTGAGATCTTTCGTGGTTTTTGAGGTGTTAACTCCACTGCAGCTCGTCCTTTGCATTTAGATGCCTGGTCATGCAGATGGTGCTCAGGTTTAGAACATTTATGCCTCGCTTCAGGCACTGATTGCATAGCGTGCAAACCACTCGCGTCTTGTCGTCAGCACATTGTCTGAAGAACTGCCACGCAGGGAACTCCTTAGAGCTGGATATGGTGTGCTCAGTCTCTGGGTGCTGTGGGCAGTAGCAGGCGTACTGGCTAGGGAATGGCCACTCTGCTTTTGCACCCTGCTCCCTCTTTAGCTGTGCGGCTGGTGCTGTGTGACCACCACCTCTTCCTCCGAACTGCACATGGTCACTAGCATGACCTTGATTCCATGTGGGGTCTAGGACCTCATCATCCTTCACATCATCTTCCATCTGCTCTTCACCCCTGCCTTCCTTGCCGGTGTGCACACTGCAGAATGCCGCAGCAGTTGGCACCTGTGTTTCATCATCATCCGAGACGTGCTGCGATGGTCCTCCCATGTCCAGATCCTGAAACATAAGTGGTTGGGCATCTCTTCCACTTCTGGGGCAGAGCTATGTAGACGGCCCAAGAAAACCCTGCCACCAGAGTTATCAAAAAGCATAAGAGACTGCTGCATGACTTGGGGCTCAGATTGCTTGGCTGATTTGCAAGGCGGTAAGGTGAAAGACAGATGCCCATTAGCTGCAGGTGCTAACTCTGTGCTTTCGGCAGGGGACCTGGTGGAAGACAATGTGAACTGGAGGCACTGTCAGCCACCCAATCTGCTACCGCCTCTACTTGTTCTGGCCTCACCATTCGTACACCAGTATTCGGGCCTACAAAATAACACTGAACGTTCTGTCGCCTACGTGCATCTGAGGAAGGTGTTTATTTTTGGCTTGTAGCTGCTATAGATCGACCACGTCCTCTCCCTGCAACAGGAGCTCCACCAACACCAGCAGCACCACAACCAGGGCCATGTCCCTTATTTGATGCTCTCCTCATGCTTTTAAGTCACCAACTGAACTAACAGATAGATTAACTATATTGATTTCCCTGTCATGTATGCAGTGCAGGTGTACCTCACACAAAAATTGGTTAGATGTCATCCACCAAACTAACACGTAAGGCACTGTGGGAGATGAATCGTCTGTGTCCTCTGTATCCCCCAGCCATTACTTCACACAATAAATGGGTATATGTCACCCACCTAACTAAAAGACGGATTAACTACATTTATTTCATTGTCACGTAGGCAGTGCAGGTGTAACGTTACATTTCCCTACTTCGTAAGATTTCCCTACTGGTCGCACTTGATATGACGTGAGGAGGCGTTCCCGGGTTGTGACGATCTGCGCATGCGCAAAATGACAGTTTAGGGAAAATCTCAGCGGAGTTCAGCTGCACACCCGGACACTGCGCATGCGCCGGAGAGCCTAAGTAGGGGAGATGTGATGGCCATTTTTTATTTATATTTATTATATTTTAGAAAAAAATGGCCATCAGATCACCCCTCGGTGCTTGCGCACTGGGCCGTAATATTTCTCTACTTAGGCTCTCCGGCGCATGTGCAGAGTCCCGGTGTGCAGCTGAACTCCGCTGAGATTTTCCCTAAACTGTCATTTTGCGCATGCGCAGATCGTCACAACCCGGGAACGCCTTCTCACGTCATTTCCGATGCGACCGGTAGGGAAATCTCATGAAGTAGGGATATGTAACGTTACACCGGTGTACTTCACACAATAAATGGGTATATGTCGCCCACCTAACTAAAAGACAGATTAACTATATTTATTTCCCTGTTATGTATGCTGTGCAGGTGTACTTCACACAAAAAATTGGTATATGTCACCCACCTAACTAACAGACAGATTAACTATATTTATTTCCCTGTCATGTATGCAGTGCAGGTGTACCTCACACAAAAAATGGGTATATGTCGCCCACCTAACTAAAAGACAGATTAACTATATTTATTTCCCTGTCATGGATGCAGTGCAGGTGTACTTCACACAAAAAATGGGTATATGTCGCCCACCTAACTAACAGACAGATTGACTATATTTATTTCCATGTCACTTATGCAGTGCAGGTGTACTTCATACAATATGGGTATATGTCGCCCACCGAACTTACAGACGGATTAACTATTATATTTGTGTGTCAGGGGTACAAAGATGTTGCATTGCACCCACAAAAGAATCGCTGTAGGTCACCCACAGAATTAACAACCAGATTTATTATTATCTTTCTGTGTCAGGGGTGCAAAGATGGTGTATTGCACCCACAAAAAATCGCTATAGGTAACCCACAGAATTAACAGCCAGATGAGATTCCTAACACACTCCCTCACTTCAGCCGTCTGCTTCCTGTCCCTGCACTACTCAGAGATGATGGGCGATGCTACCCGTGATCCAGGTTATATAGAGGCTGGGTCACATGATGCACCAGCCAATCAGAGTCATGCCATTAGTAGGCATGGCTGTGATGGCTTTTAAGTGCCAACAGCTTAAAAGCTTGTTGATTGGCTGCCCCGCAGCCTTTCAACAAGCTTTATTAAATGCCCGAACACTGAACCCAAACTTTTCTGGCAAAGTTCGGGTTCGGGTACCAATCTTTACAGTTTGGGTTCGCTCAACACTAGTAGACATGCCTCTACGATGCACTCAAAAGAGCACATCATTGGACTGAGAGAAGCAGGATGGTCATTTTGACGTATTGCCGGCCATCTAGGTGGTTCTCACTTAGCTGTTAGGCGGTGTTGGGAGCTGTGGTTATGTGTGGAGATACAAATGCGGCGAACAGGCTCTGGGCGGCCCAGACAGAGCACCAGTCAGGAGGATTGTTTGATCCTCCAACAAGCACGAGTAGCTCCCACAGTTTTGCTGTCCACCATCCAGACACAGGCGGCACCTTCATTACACATCTCTGTCTCGGACTGGACCATTTCATTTAGGCCTCATTCACTTCTCCATTAGGAGATCTGGTAGGCTGTTCCTGCACAGAGTAGCCTGTCATTTCCCACAGGATTCACCACCAGATCCCCACTGGCTTTAATGAGGTCCAGTGGTAATGCAGCCACGTCATCACACTGGGCAGGCACGGTGACCTTCATCAGTGACGATCTGCCCAGCGTGATGACATGGTGACATCACACGTCAGGGTGCGTGAGAACTGGCGCGTTCTCTTCACTGAAGATGGCTGCGATGACCTCTTTGTGATCAAATGGATGAGGCAAGTTCTTTTTTTACAGCCTTTTTTTAAGCACCAAGAAATTCGAATTTGTGGCGAATCAAATTTATTCTGAAATTCTCACTTCAGCAAATGGCATTTATCATGTAGAGAAAGTTAATACAAGGCACTTACTAATGTATTGTGATTGTCCATATTGCTTCCTTTGCTGGCTGGATTGATTTTTCTTTCACATTATACACTGCTGGTTTCCATGGTAACAAACCACCCTGCAATCCATCAGTGGTGGTCGTGCTTGCACACTATAGGAAAAAGCGTCAGCCTCTCTGGTGGCCGGGACCATAGGAGCACACATTGGCTAGCGCTTTTTCCTATAGTCTACAAGCACGACCACCACTGATGGATTACAGGGTGGTTGTAACCATGGAAATGAGCAGTGTATAATGTGATGGAAAAATGAATCCAGCCAGCAAAGGAAGCAATATGGATAATCATAATACATTAGTAATTGCTTTGTATTAACTTTCTCTCTTTGTATTAGCTTGTATTAACTTTCTCTACATGATAAATGCCACTTACTAAAGTGAGACAACCCATTTAACTTTGATTTGCTCAACACTAATTGTAATCACTTACATATATCATCATTACTGATACACATAGAAATGTTCTTTTGATCCCTTCTTGGTGGGTTATTCCTTTTTCTCAGTGTATTTTAATCACATAGATATATTATTTTCTATCATTCTATCACCTATTTATAAAAATAAATAAATAAAAAGTAATAATTAGGATGTTCTAGCAGCCATGGAAAACTCTAAAAGTATTTTACCACAATATTTCTACAATTAAGGGTGCATTCACACGAACGTATTTTTGGATCCGCATGTGCTCCGCAATGTTGGTGAACGGGTGCGGACCCATTCATTTCAATGGGGCTGCAAAAGATGCAGACAGCATACTGTGTGCTTTACGCATTGGTAGGTCCGATCCGCGCCCCCGCAAAAAAGATCACGGCCCCCGCAATCACGGACAAGAATAGTAAACGTTTGCAGCCCACAATACGGGCATGGCCGGGCACGGTATTACTTCTGGAGCACAAAGGGGGACATTATTACTACTGGGTGCACTGTAGTGGCACCATTACTACTAAGGGCACTCTGGGAGGGAATAATTACTATTGGTGGGATGTCTGGGAGCACTATTACTATGGGGGGACCCTGGCACAGTATGAGCTTAGCACAATTTTTTTTGGGGGGGGGACACTATGTTAATTGTACTTACTGTAAGGGACGCTATTTGCTGGGCGCAATTATTTTTGAGAGCGCTGTGTGGCATTAATTATTGAAGGGGGCACTATCAGTGTGGTACTAGCCATTATATGTGGACCAGAGTGGGTTCAGTTTTGGGGGGGGGGGGGTTCCAAGATGAGGTGTTCAAAAGGTGGGAGTATCATGGAAAAGTAGGAAACTAAGATGTCTGTGTGACAAACTCTGCAGAGACAAGAGATGGCTAAAAGAAGTCATCATGGCGGTATGGTCCTAATAGAGAAGATGAGGAAAGAGATAATCTATATCAGAGGAGACATCACTGGACGTGAGAGGTGTACAGTGCTGTGTTCTCCTGTAGGTTTGGTAGTCATTCATCATGGGTCCCAATGGATGCATGCTGCTCTATTCTTCCTGTCGAATAGGAAGGAATTGCTGACAGAAGCTTAGAACATGACAGCAGCGTGAGAATAGCCTGCATCTGACGCTTGGCATTGTGCTTGGTAATGGAAGACATGCAAGCAGCTGCCTCGACCTGAACTCCATATCTTGAAGCTCCCAGCACAGTTTTTGTGCTGATGTTAATGACATAGAGGTTTGGAACTCAGCAGTTATTGAGTCAGTAGAGGGTTGGCGACTTTAATGCACTATGGGGGACATTTATCATCTCCCTTCGCCAGTTTTCTGGCACCATGTTTGTGACTTTTTCAAGGCTTTTGCGACACAATATTGTCACAAGTGACACTTTTATGCCGCCCTAACCACTTTCCAAAAAGGGGTCATGGAGGGGGCAGGGCTACTGTCCCCGGCATATTTATCTTTATTTCCACCCTTTTTTTGGTGTAAATGAAGACAAAAAAACTCCCAGCATGCCCGAACAGCCTACAGGTATCAGCCTACAGCAGGGCATTGTGGGAGTTGTAGTTTTACAACAGCTGGAGGGCCGCAGTTTGAAGATGCCTGCATTAGACTTACTGAACTACATACACATATTCAATGTACAGAACCTCAACCAGCCTATGTTTATATAAAAACCTTGTTAGGTTATTTATTATATTTGGATGTATCAGTACGGTGGGCCCCCAAAATAAATTTTACTGGTGGGCCCTAGGTACCCCAGTCCGACACTGTATACACCATATACAGTACTGTGTAGAAGCAGACCTCTGTGCTGTTTGTTTGTTTCTACACTATGACAACATCACTTACAGACAGGTATGTATGCAGAGTTTTAGAAAATTGTATAATTTCCTATTAATTATTCTATAATTTACTATTATTTAAACAAATAAATTAAAAAACTAAAAACTGGAATATCCTTTTAAGAATAGATGCTCCAGAATTGTTATTACATGGAAAATGCAAGTACTATACTACTTACTAAAACAGACATGTCAGGAAAGGTGTTTCTTTAACCCCTTAGTGACCACCAGTATGCCTTTTTACGGCAGTCACTAAGGGGCTTGCCTTTTCATGGCGGCCCAGTTTAAGCGGTGCACGGCTCTCCCCTGCAGTGGAGAACGTTTTTTTACGGATCATATGCCGATCCATTTATTTCAATGGGTCCGCAAAAAAACGGAATTTACTCAGTGTGCATTCTGTTTCCTTATGTTCGTATGTTAGTTCTGCAAAAAAATAGAACATGTCCTATTATTGTCCGCATTAAGGACAAGGACACTACCGTTCTATTAGGGGCCAGCTGTTCCATTCCGCAAAATACGGAATGCAAATGGACATCATCTGTAGTTTTTGCAGACTGCAAAATACATACGGTCGTATTCATGAGCCATAATAAGGATAGTAGTGCATGGTAATTTAGAAGCAATCAAAAGATTGCCTGTTACAGCCCCTTGTGGGACTATTAAGTAGTTAAAAAAGGTATTTTCGCCCCATAAGACGCACTTCCCCCCCCCCCCAAAATGGGGGGGAAATGCCCATGCATCTTATGGGGCGAATGCTGACATTTTTACATCGCAGTCTGCAATGCTCCAGCATCGCAGGATGTTATGTATGAGCGGGGAGGGACTGGGAGGAGGAGCTGGGGGCCAGCAATTGCGGTGGGGCCGATGCAGTCACTGTACTCCGGCCCCGCCTCTCCAGTGCTGCACTATAGAAATATAAAATTACTCATTCAAATTAAATTCATTAAAGCTGCTCCCTCACTTGTATATCACTTGTATATCTACTCACAACAGCTTTTGTAGAACGTAGGCAGGGCGGACGGCAGCGTAACTCACTAATGTCACGTGCCTGCGCCACCTACTTTATGAATGAAGCAGATGGCGCAGGCTTGTGACGTCAGTGAGTCACGCTGCCGCCCACCCGGCCTGCCTGCGTTCTACAAAAAGCTGTTGTGAGTAGATATACAAGTGAGGGGGCAGCTTTAATGAACTTGATTTGAATGAGACATTTTATATTTCTATAGTGCAGCACTGGAGCTGCGGGGGGGATCTGTGGATGACATTTTTATTGGGGACATCTGTGGGTGGCACTGTTAAGAGGTGGGGGGGTCTGTGAATGGCACTGTTATGGGGTGGGGGGTCTGTGGATGGCACTGTTATAGGATGGGGGATCTGTGGATGCCATCCACAGATCCCCCATAACAGTGTCATGCACAGATCCTCCATAACAGTGTGTCATCCACAGATCCCCCATAACAGTGTCATGCACAGATCCTCCATAACAGTGTCATGCACAGATCCCCCATAACAGTGTATCATCCACAGATCCTCCATAACAGTGTCATGCACAGATCCTCCATAACAGTGTGTCATCCACAGATCCCCCATAACAGTGCCATCCACAGATCCTCCATAACAGTGTGTCATCCACAGATCCCCCATAACAGTGTCATCCACAGATCCTCCATAACAGTGTGTCATCCACAGATGCCCCCATGACAGTGTGTCATCCACAGATCCCCCATAACAGTGTGTCATCCACAGATCCCCCATAACAGTGTCATGCACAGATCCTCCATAACGGTGACATCCACAGATCCCCCATAACAGTGTGTTATCCACAGATCCCCCATAACAGTGTGTCATCCACAGATCCCCCATAACAGTGTCATCCACAGATCCCCCATAACAGTGCGTCATCCACAGATCCCCCATAACAGTGCCATCCACAGATCCCCATAACAGTGTCATCCACAGATTCTCCATAACAGTGTGTCATCCACAGATCCCCCATAACAGTGTCATCCACAGATCCTCCATAACAGTGTGTCATCCACAGATCCCCCATAACAGTGTGTCATCCACAGATCCCCCATAACAGTGTCATGCACAGATCCTCCATAACAGTGTGTTATCCACAGATCCCCCATAACAGTGTCATGCACAGATCCTCCATAACAGTGTGTCATCCACAGATCCCCCATAACAGTGTCATCCACAGATCCCCCATAACAGTGTCATCCACAGATCCCCCATAACAGTGTGTCATTCACAGATCCCCATAACAGTGTCCGTCACAGATCCCCCATAACAGTGCGTCATCCACAGACCCCCCATAACAGTGTCATCCACAGATCCCCCATAACAGTGTGTCATTCACAGATCCCCCATAACAGTGTCCGTCACAGATCCCCCCATAACAGTGCGTCATCCACAGATCCCCCATAACAGTGTTCGTCACAGATCCCCCCATAACAGTGCGTCATCCACAGACCCCCCATAACAGTGTCTGACACAGATCCCCCCATAACAGTGCGTCATCCACAGATCCCCAGATCCCCCATAACAGTGCCATCTCCAGATACCCCATAACAGTGCCCTTCACAGATCCCCCCCTATAACAGTGTGTCATCCACAGATCCCCAGATCCCCCATAACAGTGTCCGTCACAGATCCCCCCCATAACAGTGTGTTATCCACAGATCCCCCATAATAGTGCCATCCACAGACCACCATTAGTTCAAAACCCACCAAAAACACACGTTTTGGTTAAAAAAAAATTTTTTCTTATTTTCCTCCCTAAAAAATACAGTAAATAAAAAATTTCTTATAAAAAACATTTTTTTCATTGAAAATACGATTTTCAATGAAAAAAATTGCTAAAATAAAATCTCCCCCACATGTTTGGTATCGCCATGTCCATAACGACCCACACTACACAAATATGTACCGTAAATTATTCCCTATGCTGAACGGCGTAAAAAAAAAAAAAGATGCTGCCAGAATTGCTAATTTATTCTTAGTCGCTACTAAAAAAACTTAATAACAAGCGATCAAAAAGTGTTATTTACCCCAAAATTATACCAGTGAAAACTATGAGTCATCCTGCAAAAATAAAGCCCTCACGCAACTCCATAGAAATAAAAATAAAAAAGTTATGGGTCTTGGGATTCGGTGATGCAAAAAGATTTTCTTTTTTTTTAAAAAAAGGGGTTTTATTGCACAAAAGTAGTAAAACATAAAAAAACTATATGTATTTGGTATACCTGTAATCGTACTGACCCAGAGAATAAAGATATTATGTTATTTATGGTGAAAAATGAACGTCGTAAAATTAATAATGCGAAAACTTAGAGGCAGTATTGCTGTTTTTCCATTAAAAACTACAACGTGTCCTGCAAAAAACAAGCTCTCATACAGCTACACAGTTGGAAAAATAAAAAAAAGTTTATAGCTCTTGAAAGGTGACGATGAAAAAAGGAAGAAGAACGCTTGGTCAGGAAGGCCCAAAGCAAGCTGGTCACTAAGGGGTTAATAGACTTTTGACACCCCCCCTACACACTTGTGAATTCGGTGGTACACAGCTACAGCTAGCAATTGGTTGCCTGGGTCACTCTAAAGCAGAATGACACATTATCACTTATCATGTACTGTAAGAGGAAGCAGTAACCCCCTTGAGAAATGACTGGTGCAGAATTTAAAAGGAAGTAAAACATTTTTTAACACTTAGAGCAACTTGACTGTTATATTTGGTGTTTGGAAAACTCCTTTTCACCATGCAACAAAATCTATGTGCCTACGGTATTAGTGAAGAAAGAGCGGGTTGAGGAGAGCTAAAATGAAGTGATGTGCATACGATGTAACAGCTGACAGCTCAGAACAGCAAAAACTATTGGTATGTTCAGACGACGACAATTGTCGCGCGACAAAAAGTCGCACTATTGTCGCGCGACAATTTTTATAAAGGGAGTCTATGGTGTCGCAGTGCGACATGCGACATGCTGCGACTGCGACACGACAGTCGGCAAAAATCCATCCGGGATGGATTTTTTGCGACTGTTGTGTCGAAGTCGCAACATGTTGCATGTTGCACGTGCGACACCACCATAGACTCCCATTATAAGATTGTCGCGCGACATTAATGTGACATCAATGTCGCGCTACAAATGTTGCAGTGTAGTGGTTCCTCAAATTGTCGCGCGACTTTTGTCGCGCAACAATCGTCGTCGTGGTGAACGTAGCCTAAGGCTACGTTCACACGACGACAATTGTCGCTACGACAAAAGCCTCACTATTGTCGCGTGACAATTTTTATAATGGGAGTCTAAGGTGTCGCACGTGCAACATGCGAGATGCTGCGACTGCGACACGACAGTCGGAAAAAATCCATCCGGGATGGATTTTTGGCGACTGTTGTGTCGCAGTCGCAACATGTCGCATGTTGCACGTGCGAAACCACCATAGACTCCTATTATAAAAATTGTCGCGCGCCATTATTGTGACATCAATGTCGCGCTACAAATGTTGCAGTGTTGCCTGATTTGTCGCGCAACTTTTTGTCGCGTGACAATTGTCGTTGTGTGAACGTAGCCTTTGCGCCTCTGTGAGATAGGGAAACAGCTCTCATTGTCTGAACACTGTGTGGATTAAATTAAAGGGACACTGACAGGCCGTTTCACCCTATAGAGCTATATATATTCCTGTATTAGGCTCCTTGTTCTCAGTAAACTATGCTATTATCATCCCACAATGCCTTAACGCATAATGTCTACAAAACGTTTTTATTCATATGTAAATTACCTCTGATTGTGCTCAGGGGGCTGTACCTCCGTAGGATTTGTGCCCAGCCACGCCCCAACTGCTGCTGCCTAGTGCCGCCCACTTTATTAATATTCACTGCACTTTGCCTTTTTTTAGGCGCGCCGAACTCTTGCGCACGCACCCTGACATGTTGTTGGCAGCAGCCTCATTCAGTATAAGTGAGGCTGCGCCAGCTTTCTTCCGTCTCCTCACGCCGCCCACACATGAATAAAAACCCTAGCGCACTGTCAGCTGTGTGTGGGCGGAGTGAGGAGACGAGAGAAAGCTGGCGCAGCCTCACTTATGCTGAATGAGGATGCTGCCAGCAACATGTCAGGGCGCATGCGCAAGAATTCAGCACGCCTGTTGGAAAAAAAAAAGGCAAAGTGCAGTGAATATTAATAAAGTGGGCGGCACTAGGCAGCAGCAGTTGGGGCGCAGCTGGGCACAAATCCTACAGAGGCACAGCCCCTGGGGCACAACCAGAGGTAATTTACATATGAATAAAAACGTTTTGTAGACATTATGCAAGGGCAGTGTGGGCTAATATTAGTATAGTTTTACTGAGAACAAGGAACCTAATACAGGAATATATATAGCTCTATAGGGTGAAACGGCCTGTCAGTGTCCCTTTAAATGTTCTGGACTGACATTCTGCTGTTTGGCCACAAGATGCCGCTGTTTCCTAGGCACAGCTGACTGACTGCATATATATTTCCATTTTCATCAGAGGTGTGGTTTTGAGAACGTGCTAGAAAAGAAGCAGCAGCCATCTTAGAAGCTAGCTGAGACTTAGGAGCTGTGTGTGTGCAGAGAATCGGATGGATCCAGGAGTGAGTGGACCCCTCAGTGACCACAGCTGCAGCTGAGTCAAGCTGATCGTTGTCCAAGACCCAGATTCTATCCAGAGAAATAAGGATTGTTTCCAGGAAGGCTGATAAGAGCTTAGGAGCAAGGTTACATACCCTGAAGGACCTCATGTTTGCTAGAGAGACTAGTTGTTCGGTTCAGAGTCATCAGCGGATGAAGAGCAGACCCGGGTCGGTAAGATCGTGCACACACCTCATTGCAGTGTTGGCGCCTAGAGACTGAGACCAGGCCTGTAGTTAGCTAGTTAGGGTTTTTGCTTTGTGTCAGGCCTAAAGTTTTGCTACTGTTACTACAAGGACTCCATTACTTAAAGGGACATTGCACATTTGAGAGCTGATAAACACCCCCACGTACTCAATCCAGTTCAGCGTTTTGCTCGGGAGAAATACTCAGGCATGTGCTACTGGAGTAGTTATGGGAGGGGGAATACTATAGAGCACAGTAAGATTGTAAACTGTTGTGTTGCACCGCAGGCTAGCCCGTACTAAGCACCCAAACATTTGTTTGTGTTTGCTTCAGGCTAGTTGTGCCCGCCAGTAGGTAAATTACCGCATAATTTCCTCCGGCATCCATCAGAGGTCCCCGTGCTGTGCAGCACAGGGGTCTCAGCCTTCAGGCTGGATGTATGTAAATTTATTTTATGTTCTCAGCATTTGTGGTTGTGTTTATTACCATGTGTTAGTAAAATTCCATTTTGGCAAAAGCTGGTGTCAGAATTGCTTTCCTTAATCGTGACTTCGCTGTATCCTGGGGAGCCCACCCCGGTACACGTCTTACACCTCCACCTCCCCTTCTGTTGGTCCAGCAGGGACTGGAAGCAGCTTTGAACGGGACAGCAGTATGGGACAGTTAAGTGTTCCTTAACCCTTTCACGTCCGATGACGTACATGCCGGTCTTGAAACATGGCGTCCGCTCGCGCACCATAGCCGCGGGGTTTCTGCTATTTTAAATAGCAGAGACCCGCGGCACATGTATGCGATTAGCCATGAGGCTGATTGCGTAAATTTTACTCTTCATGTGTCGTGGTCAAATGTGACCATGGCATCTGATCAGTCCGAAAGCGGAAGTCGCGCGCTTCCGCTCCGGTAACAGCGTTCCCCGACTGAGTTTGGGGAACCTGTTACATCTCTGAAATAGCCCGAAACCTCAGCAGGCTTCGGTGCCTATTTTAGGAATATACCAATACAGGCCACTAGGTGGCAGCATTGTATTGGCATAGTGCAAATTAAGTGTTCATTGATGTCTATATAGACATCAATGAACACAATGGGCAATCTAATGATTGCCAGTTATTGTCATCCAAGATGACTTAAAAAAAGTAAAAAACAGTTTTTACAAATATAAAAAAAAACATAAAAGTTCAAATCACTCCACCTTCCTTAAAATAAAAATAAAAAGTGAATCCCACTTTACTTGGTTGCCTGTGTCCATGAGATGCCGATCTGATTCCTGGAGTGACTTTCCTGATCTTCTGGGATTTCCAGCAGCGCGGTCCGTCTAAACCAGTGTTTCCCAACCAGTGTGCCTCCAGCTGTTGCAAAACTACAACTCCCAGCATGCCTGCACAGCCAAAGGCTGTCCAGGCATGCTGGGAGTTGTAGTTTTGTAACAGCTGGAGGCACACTGGTTGGGAAACACTGGTCTAAACTATTATCCCCACCCTTCAGCTTTTCTGCAGTAACTGTGGCCCCTAAAATTTGCGCCAAAACGACAGAGCTCCGTCCATCAAAGTGAATGTAAGCAGCACCACAGGTCATCACTTGTTTCTGTCCAGTTTTTTTACCGGTCCGTATGCGGAACTATTCACTTCAATGGAGCTGAAAAAAAACTGAAATTACTTAGTGTGAATTCTGTCTGCAGGTGTGTTCTGCAAAAAAAATAGAACATGTGCTATTCTTGTCCATTTTGGACAGGCATTGTTACAATGGATCCGAAAAAAACGTATGCAACACGGATGCCATTCATTTTTTGTCGCGGATCAATGTTTTGCGGTCTGGAAAATGCATACAGTCGTGTGCATGAGCCCTAAAGAGGTTGTCCTATCTCAGCCTTTCATGGCTCATAACCCTCAGTAAACGCTGGCCAGAATTACGAAAACATTCACGGCTGGCGCTCCACTGTTTCCATAACTCCGATAGCAGTGAATGGGATGTATGCAAACAGTGTATCTCAGCAAGCCGCACTATTTCCATAACTTGAGTTACGGAAACAGCATAGCTTACTCTGCTACACTGTTTGCATACATCCCATTCACTGCTATGAGATTTACAGAAACAGCAGAGTGCTGGCCATTTACGGAACTCTGCCTGCCCAAGCCGCTGCTTACTGTGGGTTCTTCTTATTTCGGCCATGATGGGCCAACCCTTTATGGACCAAGCAAAAACATTTTCATTTTCTCTCCCTGCCTTTGAAATGTCATTACCTTTTTATTTTTTTGTCGACGTTGCCATTTAGGGGTGTATTTTATTGTGGGGGGAGCTGTACTTTTTAATGAATCAGTTTAATGGTTTATATTATGTATTGAGAAACTATAAACAAATATTTGTGGGTTTCCTTTGTACGGTCTTCACGTTGCAAAAAAAATGGCATTATAACCTTTTTATATTGGTCAGTACAATTAAAATGGCAAATATGTATACTTTTTGTTATGTTTGACTACTAAAGGGGCTGTCTCACTTCAGCACATGGCATTTATTATGTACGGAAAGTTAATACCAGGTACTTACTAATGTTTTATCATCCATGTTGATTTGTTTGCTGGCTGGACTAATTTTTCCATCACGTTATACACTTCTCGTTTCCATGGTTACAACCACTCTGTAATCCAGCAGCGGTGGTTGTTTGTTTTCTACCTATGGAGCTGTGTGAGTACTTATTATTTTCTCATACAATTTTTGTGCATATGTGACTTAGGCCTCATGCACACGACCGTTGTTTGACTCCGTGTCCGTTGCTCCGTTTTTCGTGATTTTCTGCGGACCCATTAGTTTTCAATGGGTTCGTGAAAACCTCGGCAAATGCACCGTTTGTCCTCCGCGTCCGTGGTCCGTGATTCCAGTCCGTCAAAAAAATATAACCTGTCCTATTCTTGTCCGTGAAAAATGGTTCACGGGCCCATTCAAGTCAATGGGTCCGTGAAAAAATGCGGATGGCCATCCGTGTGTCATCTGCGTTCCGTGTCCGTTTTTTTGCGGATCCCTTGGCAGGCACTTGGGAAAAATTGTCAGCCTGTCTTTTGGTATAATCTTTTGGGTCATGTCCGCTAAAAAAAACGGAAGACACACGGAAACACAACGGAAGGCAAAAACGGACACGGATCACTGAACAACGGAACCCCTTTTTGCGGACAGCATAAAAAAACGGTCGTGTGCATGAGGCCTTAAAGGGATTTACCATTAACATTTGCAAATCCACAGGATAGTTGATAAATGTATGATCACTAAGGCCCCATTGCAAAATGTAGTATGCGACCCCCTAGTGACATTTCTGACAAATTTAATATCGTTTTTTTCTAATTGCGGAGGAATCTTTTAATTTAAAAAACACCACTTCGTCCACTTTTCTGACTTTCTAATTTGGAAAAAGTGGAACAAATTCCTCTGATTCTCTTCACATAGTACATGATAAAACTCTATGCCTGCAGCCACCACTAGGGGATGCTCAGTGCATATAATTGTATACAGGTAAACACAGGCAATTATACAGATGTAAAAATCTCTTTGCACTGAGCTCCCCCTAGTGGTATCTTTAGAAAAATGCTAGCTATTTATTTCAGAATGCAGGTACATTTCACTGCTGGACTCCTTTCCATGGGCCACCATAGTAGTGGCATGGTCTGCCTTAGTATTAAGTGCACCAATGTGCCGAGGGTCCAGCTGCTGGCACCCCCAGCAAAATAAGAATGGGGGTTCCCAAGTTCAGTATGTGAATGGAGCTGTAGTTTGTATGCTTTACCACTGCTCCATTCATTTATATAAGGCCTCATGCACACAGCCGTTGGTGTTTTGCGGTCCGCAAACCGCGGATCCGCAAAACACAGAAGCTGATCCGCAATTTGGGGAACGGAACGTGGCCCATTATAGAGATGCCTATTCTTGTCCGCAAAACAGACAAGAATAGGACATGCTCTATTTTTTTTGCGGGGGCACGGAACGGAGCAACTCCGTGTGCTGTCCGCATCTTTTGCGGCCCCATTGAAGTAAATGGGTCCGCGGCCGAGCCGCGAAATATGCGGCTCAGACGCGGACCCGAACAACGGCCGTGTGCATGAGGCCTAAGTCCTATGGATATAGCTGAGCCCTGTAATGGTCAGTCCCATAGAATTGAATAGAGAGGTGGTAATGCATATTCACTATTGCTTCAGTCATTCAGGGGACTCGGAGACCCCTGTTCCTGTGATTGGTAGTTTTCCCAGAAGATGGACCCTTGGCAATCATACTATTATCATCTGTGGATTGGTGACAGAAGTCGTTAATCAGACACCTCTTTAAGCTCCAATTTTATCCTTAAAGGGGTTTTTAATAGAGGGGGGGCTCTGTTCACAATTCTAGTCACTTGGCCAGAGTAGGGAACAGGTACAAAGTGTATCTCTTCCGTACAGGGTATACATGAAGCAAATACATAGCATCCGGACTGAATCCTGATCCATTCATTTCAATGTACATGAGCGTTGTTTTTCATGCATCATTTCTGCGTTAAGCAAAAACTGCAGTATGTTTTATTGTCTGCGTTTTTCACGCAGCCCTGGCTCCATAAAAGTGAATGGGGCTTCAGTGAAAAACGGAAAGCATCATGTAATAAGTTTTTCACTAATGGTTACTAGGAGATGTATATTGTTAGGCTGGATTCACACGGGCGAGTTTTCCGCACGGGTGCAATGCGTGAGGTGAACGCATAGCACCCACACTGAATACCGACCCATTCATTTCAATGGGTCTGTGTACATGAGCATTGTTTTTAATGCATCAGTTCTGAGTTGCGTGAAAATCGCAGCATGTTCTATATTAAGTGCGGATGCGATGCGTTTTTCACTGATGGTTGCTAGGTGATGTTGTTTGTAAACCTTTAGTTTTTTAAAAACGCATTGCACCTGCGCGGAAAAAACGGAAACACTGAACACAATCGCAGTGAAAACGGACTTGTTTTATAGTACCAAAATCACACCATTTTAACTAAACGCATCCGGACAGAATCCGTGACACCCGTGTGAACCCAGCCTTATTCTTCAGGTTTTTTTCACGCGAGTTTGATTGCACCCACATGGAAAAAACTGAAACACTGAAGACAATCACAGACAAAACTGACTGAATTTGTGTGCAAAACAATTAGTTTTTTCTGGAACAGACCCTGAGAGAATCCGTAACGATGATGTGAAAGAGGCCTAGCCTCTTTCACACGATCGTATGTCTTTTTCAGTGTTTTGCGGTCCGTTTATAACGGATCCATTTTTCCGTTTTTTGTTTCCGTTGTGTTTCCGTTTTTTCGTTGCATTTTTCCGTATGGCACATACAGTATACAGTAATTCCATAATTGAAATTGGGCTGGTCTTAAAATTTTCAATAAATTGTTCAGCAAAAACAGAACGGATACGGAAGACATACAGATGCCTTTCTGTATGCTTTCTGTTTTTTTCTGCGGACCTATTGGCTTGAATTGAGCCACTGAACGTGATTTGCTGACAAGAATAGGACATGTTCTAAATTTAAACGGAACGGAAAAACGGAAACGGAAGGCATACGGAGACACTTCAATATTTTTTGCGCTCCCATTGAAGTGAATGGTTCAGTATACTGTCAGTATACTGAACTGAAAAAACGGCCAGTATACGGTCCGCAAAATACTGTCGTGTGCAAGAGGCCTAACTCTGAAGGACCAGTCCTGTCCTGCATTATACAGGCAACCCATTGATTTGACTTCACACTGTGCAATTATTTTCCCTGTGGTGGCACTGAAAGTAAACTTTCTTTTTTTTAACCCTGTAGGAGAGTACCTGGGGTGGTAATAGACGGTAGGTACGTGCCACCGGGGGTCCTGGTCCCGGTGGAGTAAGAGCCGGAAAAGTGTGCTTTGCAGCGGTTATGCTGTTAACAGCGGATCCGGGCCGGCTCTTACTGGGAGCAGGCAGATATGAGGGTGGGTGCCTGTCTCCCCACGGTCCAGGCCAGGTTTTGCAGGGAGGGTTTAAAACCCGACCAGCAGCAAGGGTGTGGTGTGGAAGCTGTTGCTCTCTTGCTGTGAGAGTGAGAGGTGAAGGTGAGCTGGGCTGTGTACTGAGGCCTGTAAAGGACTGTGCGTGGAACCCCAGCTGAAGCCAGGAGGGATCCGTATTCCGTGGCTAGAAGCCGGACCCAGGTGCTTGCTTCCCCAAGGAGAAAGAGGTGACATTGCTCCTGGCTTTAAATAGACTTTTCTTTATGTAATGGAACCAGGCCTCAAGTAGCCTGCAGCTGGTTTGGGACTGAACTATTGTTTTGCCGTTGTGTGTGACCACCCTCCCTATGAACTGCACTGCCTTTTCACTTGTGTTCACCGTGTGAATAAAGAAAGCACCGTTTAACACCAAGACCTGTCTGTGTTGCCTCTATACTGCACTCGCTACCACTGCCTACCAGAGCGGATCCCCACAATTGGTGGCTTGCAGCGGGCATACTGCAGTGAGGCTGGCAAAGAATATTTATCCGGGTGGTGCACGGCTGCATGTCATACATTAAACCAGCAAGCTTGGTCATCCCTGACAAAATGGAGGAGCTGGTTAAACAGTTGGTGCAGAGCAATGCACAACAGCAACAAACAAACAGTTTGCTGGTACAACAGTTGGCGCTTATGCAAGAGGCTCTGAGTGCATCCCAGCGAGAGACCCCACCGGCAGTGACTCCTTCGCCGCCAGCTCCCAGGGATAAAGTCCGGTCTGCATTAAGGAAAATGGCTCCAGAGGATGATGTAGAGGCCTTCCTGATGGTGTTCGAGAGGACTGCGGAACAGGAGAACTTACCGTCGGGACAGTGGGCAGAAGTGGTGGCGCCATTCCTAGTCGGAGACGCCCAAAAGCATACTTCGACCTCAGCCGTGAGGATGCCCAGGATTATGTGAAGCTAAAGGCTGAGGTAATGGCACGCTTGGGTGTTACCACTTATGTGCGGGCGCAGAGAGTTCATCGGTGGGCCTTTTCCGAGTCCAGACCCGTCCGGTCTCAGGCATACGACCTGGTGCATCTGGTGAGGAAGTGGCTCCAGCCGGAAACTTTGAGTCCCTCCCAAATGGTCGAGCGAGTGGTCGTGGACCGTTTTGTGCGGACACTGCCAAGGGCCATACAGCGCTGGGTCGGTCAGGGAGACCCTGGTAACCTCGATCAGTTGGTAAGCCTAGTCGAGAGGTATGTGGCGACCCAGGATTTGGTGCGGGACTCCACGCAGGCACGGGAAACCCGTCAGGCTCCCCCTCAGGCTAGGGATCCGGAAAAAGGGTCCCAACCACAAAGGGGGAAGGATAGTCCTACTCCGGGAAGAGAGACCGGGGAGGGACCCGGGGATTCAATGTTGGCACTGCCACGGACTGGGACATAGGGCCGCGAACTGTCCTCAAGCCCCGGAACCCATGGACTGCGGGTTCGTTCGCCGGTCCTCTTTCTTTGCCCGGCCTGTATGTACCGCGGACCCCTACTGGCCGCCGATATGCCACCCCTGTGCCAAGTCTCGATCGATGGGCACCCGATTAATGCTTTGCTGGACTCTGGGAGCCTTGTGACCCTTGTGCATGAATCCTTAGTGTCTGAGACCCTACCAGAGAAGCAAACCCTTTCCATTGTCTGTGTCCATGGGGACCGCCGAGAGTACCCCACCGCCAGGGTTACCATGTCCGTGTTGGGCCGAGAGGTGCAGCACGTCGTCGGTGTGGGACGCCAGATCCCTTATGCCGCCATACTGGGAAGGGATTTTCCGTTGTTCTGGGCTCTATGGAAGAGTGATATGCCTTACCTTAGGGGCGGACAACGATCGGGCCCAGTGCCCGAAGATCCCGATGCGGGGGTACCAGCCGTAGGGGTCACCACATCACCTGTAGAGTGTCATCCCGATAGGTTTCCCTAGAGGTGTTGGCAGGCGAATCTGTGGAAACCCCGTCCATCCCGGATCTGGAGGTATCCCGTGACACGTTCGGGACCGCCCAGCTCCAGGATCCGACATTATTGCAGGCGAGGAAGGGGTTACAGTGGTAAATGGGGTGGCTCAGCACCCAGGCGCCGACTTGGTGTTTCCCCATTTGGCTTTTAACCAGGACCTGCTGTACAGGGTGAACAAGGTGCAGCAGGAGGTAGTGGAGCAGCTGGTGGTACCCCAGCCATACCGCCCGTATGGTACTGGACTTAGCCCACTCCCATGTGCTGGGAGGACATTTGGGTGTAAAAAAACCCAAGAGCGGATTCTGCAAAGGTTCTATTGGCCCGGGGTTTATGAGGAGGTCAAAGGTTTTGTCAATCCTGTCCAGTGTGTCAGATGACAAGCCCCCAGCCCCACTATCGCAGTCCCCTAGTGCCCATGCCCATCATCGAGGTTCCCTTTGAAAGAATAGGGATGGATCTGGTAGGCCCCATAAACAAGTCGGCCAGAGGGCATCAGCATATCTTGGTGGTCCTAGACTACGCCACCAGATATCCTGAAGCGATCCCCTACGTCATACCTCGGCTAAGCTCATAGCCAAAGAGCTCATGGGTATGTTTGCAAGAGTGGGGATTCGAAAGAGATCCTGACCGACCAGGGGACCCCCTTCATGTCTAAGGTGACGAGGGAGCTCTGCAAGCTTTTAGGGGTTAAACGGTTGCACACGTCCGTGTACCATCCGCAAACCGACGGACTGGTGGAGCGGTTTAACAAAACCTTAAAAACTATGCTCAAACGAACCGTAGCCAAAGATGGAAAGGATTGGGACCTGTTGCTGCCGTACGTATTGTTTGCAGTGCGAGAAGTGCCCCAGGCATCTACGGGGTTCTCGCCCTTCGAGCTATTATACGGTCGACGTCCAAGGGGGTTGCTGGACATCGCTAAAGAGGCGTGGGAGCAACAGCCCACCCCACACAAGAGCCTCATAGAGCATATAGAAAAGATGCAGGACCGCATAGAGACAGTCCTACCAATCGTCCGGGAACACATGGAGGCCGCCCAACTGGCACAGAGCCGGGTATACAACCGGAGTGCCCAGGTCAGGACATTTAACCCGGGTGACCGGGTACTGGTACTAGTCCCCACCATTGACAGTAAGTTTTTGGCACGGTGGCAAGGTCCCTACGAGGTGAAAGAGAAGGTAGGGCCAGTAAATTACAGGATATCCCAGCCAGGACGGCGGAAGCCAGAACAGGTATATCATGTAAATTTACTGAAGTCGTGGAGAGATAGGGAGAATCTCGTTGGGGGCGGCCCAAGCACGGTCTTGACTGCGGGGAAGATCCCGCCCCACCGGAGGTCCCGGAGGGCACCTCCACAGTAAAGATAGCTGATGGACTGTCGCCCAAACAAGCTCAGGAAGCCAAAGAGTTTGTGAGTCGAAATAGGGACGTGTTCTCTGATCTTCCTGGTCGAACTTCAGTAGTCCGACATGACATCGTCACCGAGCCCCATGTCAGGGTACGGTTGAAGCCATATCGGGTACCGGAGGCCCGACGACAGGCCATTTCAGAAGAAGTAAAGTCCATGTTGAGGTTAGGAGTCATTGAGGAGTCCAGAAGCGAGTGGGCCAGCCCCATAGTCCTCATCCCAAAACCTGACGGTACTCTGCGCTTCTGCAATGACTTTAGAAAGCTCAACGAGGTGTCGAAGTTTGATGCATACCCCATGCCTCGGGTAGACGAGCTCATAGAACGGCTGGGGAAAGCTCGCTATTTCTCGGTCCTCGACCTTACAAAAGGGTACTGGCAGGTGCCTCTCACGGAGGCGGCAAAGGAGAAGACGGCCTTTGTCACCCCCGAGGGGTTGTTTCAGTACCGAGTTTTGCCCTTTGGCCTACATGGCGCTCCAGCCACCTTCCAGCGATTGATGGACGTCATCCTACGGCCCCATCGTCCATATGCTTCGGCATATCTGGACGACATCATTGTGTTTAGCCAGGACTGGGAGAGTCACCTGCCCAAGGTTCAGGCCGTAGTTGATTCACTTAGAAAAGCTGGACTGACGGCCAACCCAAAAAAGTGTTCGATCGGGTTTGAGGAAGTCCGGTACCTGGGTTACGTGATTGGGCGGGAGTTGTCAAACCCCAGGTAGACAAGGTTGAGGCGATCAAGAGCTGGCCCAGACCTCTTACCACGAAGCAAGTACGTTCGTTCCTAGGCATGATAGGGTATTACATGCGCTTTATCCCCAACTTTGCCACGGTAGCGGCCCCATTGACAGGACTCTTGAAGGGGAGGAAGTCGGTAATGGTCCGCTGGGATGAGCAGGCGGAAGAGGCGTTCTCCCGTTTGAAGTCGGCTCTGTGTGGGTCACCGATTTTGGTGACACCCGACTTCACACGGGAATTTATTGTTCAGACGGACGCCTCTGGAGTAGGCCTAGGGGCAGTACTCTCTCAGGAAGTCAATGGGGAAGAACACCCCGTTGTCTTCCTGAGTCGCAAGCTCACTCCAGCGGAAACCAGGTATAGCGTGGTAGAGAGAGAATGCCTGGCCATCAAGTGGGCCCTCGAGTCCCTTAGATACTATCTGTTAGGGAGAAGGTTCCGTCTGGTGACTGATCATTCCCCTCTCCAGTGGATGAGCCAGGCCAAGGAGAGGAGTGCTCGGGTCACCAGATGGTTTTTGTCCCTCCAGAATTTTAAATTCAGTGTCGAGCACAGAGCAGGCCGCTTACAGGGGAATGCAGATGCCCTGTCCCGGGTACACTGCTGTACATGTGTCCAACCTCTCAGGATTGAACAGGGTGTGCAACCCTGCAGGGTTGAACAAAGGGGGATATGTAGGAGAGTACCTGGGGTGGTAATAGACGGTAGGTACGTGCCACCGGGGGTCCTGGTCCCGGTGGAGTAAGAGCCGGAAAAGTGTGCTTTGCAGCGGTTATGCTGTTAACAGCGGATCCGGGCCGGCTCTTACTGGGAGCAGGCAGATATGAGGGTGGGTGCCTGTCTCCCCACGGTCCAGGCCAGGTTTTGCAGGGAGGGTTTAAAACCCGACCAGCAGCAAGGGTGTGGTGTGGAAGCTGTTGCTCTCTTGCTGTGAGAGTGAGAGGTGAAGGTGAGCTGGGCTGTGTACTGAGGCCTGTAAAGGACTGTGCGTGGAACCCCAGCTGAAGCCAGGAGGGATCCATATTCCGTGGCTAGAAGCCGGACCCAGGTGCTTGCTTCCCCAAGGAGAAAGAAGTGACATTGCTCCTGGCTTTAAATAGACTTTTCTTTATGTAATGGAACCAGGCCTCAAGTAGCCTGCAGCTGGTTTGGGACTGAACTATTGTTTTGCCGTTGTGTGTGACCACCCTCCCTATGAACTGCACTGCCTTTTCACTTGTGTTCACCGTGTGAATAAAGAAAGCACCGTTTAACACCAAGACCTGTCTGTGTTGCCTCTATACTGCACTCGCTACCACTGCCTACCAGAGCGGATCCCCACAACCCCTTCAGGCCTTTTGTTTTGTGTGGATCCGTCAATCCGTCGCCGGAAATGCCCGCCAGATCCGTCACAACGCAAGACAACTGAAAGCATTTGAAGACTGATCAGTCTTCAAAATGCTTTCAGTGTTACTATGGCAGCTAGGACCCTACTAAAGTCCTGGTTGCCATAGTAAGTAGTGGGGAGCCAGAGGAGCAGATACTTACAGTCCGTGCGGCTCCCGGGGTGCTCCACAATGATGTCAGATTGCCCTACGCGCATGGATCACGTGATCCATGCGATCATGTGATCCATGCTCATGTGGCGCTCTGACGTCATTGTGGAGCGCCCCGGGACTCGGGAGCCGCACGGATGGCAATTATGCTTCTCCCCTGCCTCCCCACTACACTTTACCATGGCAGCCGAGACTTTAGCATCCTGGCTGCCATGGTAACCATTCACAAAAGCTAAACGTCTTATCCAGCGATGCGCCAAAACGACGTTTAGCTTAATGCCGGATCCGGATTATGGCACTTCAATGGGCATTAATTCCGGATCCAGCGTTACGGCATGCCTTCTGGATTTTTGGATGGAGACAAATGTCAAAGTCCAAAAAACGTTCACATACTGAACGGAAGACATCCTGATGCATCCTGAACGGATTTCTTTCCATTCAGGATGCATTGGGATAATCCTGATCAGTATCTTTCCGTCCTAGAGCCCCGAGGACGGAACTCTAGGACGGAAAGCAAAAACGCAAATGTGAAAGAGCCCTCACTTTTCACCTTACATCCCAGGCTGATTTTTGCAAATCAGACATGTGTCACTTTAAGTGGTGATAACTTTGGAACCCTTTTACTTATCTAAGCTATTCTGAAATTGTTTTGTCGTGACACATTGTACTTCATGACAGTGGTAATTTTTTTTTTTTAACAAATCTTTATTTTCACATTTTGTAAAGCGTAATAGTTTACAAACAAACAAGGGCAAAACCCAAAAGGTTGAGGAGAGTATTCATACAGAAGCTTAAATCCAATGGAATAGGATTAATGTAGTAATACATAATATGTTCAGGTAGGCATAGACATAGTTTCAAATGGGGATAACAAGACAGTAAAGTGACAATCTTAGTACTTAGCACTTTGAATTAAACGCTGAGACGGTTCATGGTCCCTCCTTAAGTAAGAGGGTATGTTCACACACATATAGAGTAGCATACACAAGCCAAGATTATAACACACACTGGTAAACCTATGCGGACATATGTGAGGCATACCAGTCCCGCCAAGGGGCCCACTGTTTGAGGTAATACTCATGAGTAAGAGTTTCCCAACTTGAAAGTTCTTCAAAGCGGCAAATTTCATGAACTTTGCGTATCCACTCCTCAATGGAAGGGGCAGATTCCGATAGCCAATGAAGGGGCACCAATAATTTGGCCGCGGCTAGCAACTGAGTAATTAAAGAATGCCTACGCAAAGAGAGTGTTCCCTGTGGTAAATTCAGAAGCACTGCAGTTGGTGTCAGTGGGACCATTGCCGGGCAGACAAGCGATTTGTGACCAAAAGGGGGAAATACGTTTACACGACCACCATATGTGTAAAATAGACCCTATCTCCTCGTGACAGCGCTAACATAGAGGTGAAAGAGCAGGGTCTATTTTATGGAGTAAATCCGGGGTTCTGTACCATCTACTCACTATCTTAAAAGAGTTTTCCTGTATGCGAATGCATCTGGAGAATCCGGATGAAAACTCTAGGATACGAGATGCTTCCGCATCTGTAAAAGAGACGGATAATTCCTTCTCCCATTGCTGAATATGTAATGGTCTGGTAGGCCCCCCAAGCAGAATCCATTTATTATATAGAAGGGAAATAGTCTTCTTGGGTAACCTGGGTGATTCCAGCATGACGTCAAACCAGGATGGGATGAAGGGTGTATTGGAGGACAATAGATACTGTCTACAAATTTCTTTGAAATGAGAGTAATGTAGGTGGGTCCATTTAGCAACATTATACGACCTCTGGAGGTCCAGCAGTGAGGGAATTCCACGACCCTTTAAGACAGTACCAGACAGAGTCGCACCAAAGGCTGGCCACATCCCCAACTCGTCCCTGTATGTGGGGTCTAGATAGAATGGTACAAGACACATGGGCATAAAGGGGGAAGGGCCCGGGGGTAGGTCAAATTGAGTGGATACTTGATACCATGTATGCGCAACTCCCCTAATATCGTTCGGGAAATCCCTATCAAATCCTGCTCTGTTGCTAGTTTTCCACAAAGCGGCTAGACCGGCTGGAGGTATTAATACCCTAGCTATATGACAGCCTAATTTATTCATGTAAGGATTTAAAAGCTCCACATGAAGCCTAGACTGTATAGCCCTATAGTACAATTTAATGTCTGGCAGCCCTAAGCCGCCTTTTAGTTTAGGCCTGGTAAGTGTCGAGTAAGCTAACCTCGGCCGTTTCCCCTTCCATATAAAGCAAGAGAAGGTAGATCTCATAGAAGAGAAAAAGGTATTAGGTAGAAAAATCGGCAAAGTTTGCATAAGGTATAATACCTTAGGGAGAATATACGTTTTTAATATGTTTATCCTGCCTATCCATGACACGAATGGTATAGATAAGTCCCTTAGTTGTAATTTTATTGCTTCTAGGAGGGGCGTAAAATTAAGATGAAAGGCTTCATTCGGGTCTTTAGGAATGTTTACCCCTAAGTAGTGGATGTGAGAGGTCGCCCATTGAAAGGGGTAATTTCTAGTTAAATGCGAAACTACATCGGGAGATGTATGCACACCCATTGCCGTGCATTTTGACAGATTTATCTTGAAGTTGGATAAATCTCCAAATGCCTCAAACAATTCCAATATGGTCGGAAACGCCGAGACAGGGTCAGACAAAAAGAGCAACATGTCGTCCGCAAAGGCAGCAACAGTATGTGTAACAGGGCCTACTTGCAAGCCTCTGATGTCATCCCTCTGCCTGATAGCCTGTAACAGCGTCTCCAAGCAAAGGATAAAAAGAGTGGGCGAAAGTGGGCATCCCTGCCTTGTTCCATTAGTAATGGAAAAGGAGGGAGAGAGGGCCCCATTGACTCTTATTCTGGCATGAGGGGAGGAGTACAGGGACAGCACCGCCGAGATAAAGTCCACCGGAAAGCCAAATCTACGTAATGCAGCCTCCATGAACTTCCAGTCCACACGATCAAACGCCTTTTCGGCATCCGTACTCAGTAAAGTTAACTGAGATTTGCGAGTTAAGGCATACTGGATGGCCTGTTGAACACGAAAGGTACCGTCCCTGCACTCTCTCCCCCCCACAAACCCAGCCTGTTCAGAGGCAATCAGTTTGTGCAACAGGGGGCTCACTCTATGTGCTATTACTTTGGCCCATAGTTTAGTATCTGCATTCAGCAGGGAAATGGGCCTGTAACTCGATGGTAATTCCAGGTCCTCACCTTCTTTAGGGAGTACCACTATGTGTGCCTCCAAAGCTTGTGGTGGGAGTGCACTACCCTCCAATAGTGTGTTGAAGTAAGCAGTGAGCTGAGGGCCCAAAACAGGGAGGAATTTCTTATAGTATAAAATAGGAAGCCCGTCGGGGCCCGGGCTTTTACCCCCTGGGACAGTTGCCAATACTCTTTTGATCTCCTCTATAGTCACGGGTGCCAAGAGAGTGTTACTCTCCTGTTCCGACAAAGCAGGAAGTTTCAGATCAGAAAGGAACTTCTGAATCTTCTCCACTCTAATGAGCAAGTCAGCAGGGGATTCATCAGCACGTATATTATAAAGGGTTTGATAATAAGAGTGGAAGGTTTTGGCAATATCTGCTGTGTCAGTGACCACATTGCCCTGAGTTGATTTCATCCTCTTAATGTACATCTGTTCCGTCCTTTTCTTAACCAGGGCCGACATAATTTTATTGCCCTTGTCACCATGGGCATAGTGTTTATGTCTCAGTTTAAGCAGGTTGTTGGCGGCCCTATAGTTAAGAAGGTTTTTCAGATCGCTCCTGAGGCTCAAGAGCTGTTTATGATCTACTAAGGCAGCCGATTTCTTGTGGAAGCTTTCTATGGATGCAATCTGAGCGAGTAGCTTAGTAAGTTCAGCCATGCGCTTCTTTTTCAGATAGGAGCCCAGAGAAATCAACTCTCCTCTAATGACAGCCTTGTGAGCCTCCCATACAAACGTCTGGGAAGTCTCCAAGGAAGAGTTAGTGTCAAAATAATCACTCAGTGTTTTTGATAGGGATGTTACTTGATCTAGAGAATTAATGAGAGTGGGATTCAGCCTCCAGGTCCACTCCCTATTGATAATGCCCGGGAAGTCCAGTGACATGAACACTGGGGCATGATCCGAAACTGTGATATTTTGGATTGAGGCTTCCCTAACTAATGGAAGGTAACGATCTTGTATGAAAATGTAGTCCAGCCTCTGGTACGATCTGTGGGGGTTGGAATAAAAAGTGAAGTCTTTCATACCTGCGTGCTTGGACCTCCAGATGTCGCTAAGACATATATTTCTTAGTGCACTTTGTAGTTTCCCCAGAGCCCTAAAAGATATGGCCGACTTCCCAGTGGAAGAGTCTAAGAGCGGATTTAGGACAAGATTTAGGTCACCACCTAAAATCAGCTTGCCAGAAGAGATGGTAGAGACATCGGTTAAAGCTTTTGTTAACCACATAACAGTGCGCTTATTGGGAGCATACACATTGCAAATAGTGACTTCCGAATTCCCCACCTTTCCGGTGAGAAAGACATATCTACCCTCAGGGTCAGCTAATACAGAGGAGGCAGAAAACGGCACATTTTTATGAATGCCAATGCTAACCCCTCTGGATGAGCTGGTGTAACTAGCATGAAACCACTGGGTATAGCCCGAACGGGACAAGGAGGGAATATTTTGACCCTTAAAGTGGGTTTCTTGTAGTAATACGATGTCTGCAGACCCATTCCTTAAAATCTGAAAGATTCGACTCCGTTTAACCGGGTTATTACACCCCTGAACATTAAACGAAGCGATGCGGAGGGTCAGGGGATCCATACCACAGGATGACATATGTGCTGTAGGCTACTATAAACTCTCCTCATAGAGTAATGTATAAACACAAATAATATAACCAAACTTATGGTAAGTACCATAACTACACAATGTTGGCATAAAGGGGCTCCATTTGGAGCAGTACAGGGAAGGAAGGGTGTTAACATTAAGGCCTGATCAGCCCAAACTGCCCACACATTAAGCCTTGCAGGCGAAACCAAACATTATAGTGATGGACTATCCTGTACAGGGAAATGGAGAGGGGGCAATGGTGGGAAGGGAAGAGAAGGGAGGTGAGGGAAGGGGAGGGAAGGGGAGGGGAGGGAAGGGGAGGGAGGGGAGGGAAGGGGAGGGAGGGGAGGGAGGGGAGGGAGGGGAGGGAGGGGAGGAAGGAGGGGGGGGGGAGGGGGAAGGAATGGCAAAGAAACAACCACATTAAGGCACAGCTAACATAGAATGCAAAGGAAAAAGAAAATTAACCCTGAGATTCTATAGGTCAGAGATTTGGAACCACAAATTGTATGTAGCTCATACAGACGTGTCAACGTCGGAGGGGTGACAACCGCATAACCCCAAACATATAAAGCAAGGGCTGTCCTTGTGATGTAGGTCAGTCGTTGGGGTTCATCCCAGAGGACCCTTTCATCCTAGGCTTTCTCTTCCCCACTGTGGACCAAGTTGGTGACGCAACTGTCTGGTTCTCCGGTTCCATCCGCGAGATTGGCAGCCATGAGGGGATATTTAGTGGTGGGATCCGCAGAATCTCCCAAAGCTGCTGTAAATCATCCGGGTCTTTAATTGTAAGTCGCTTCTGGCCGACAGTGATAAGAATTCCAAATGGATAGAGCCATCTGTATGGTAATTTTGCAGACCGCAGTGCTTCCGTAAGCGGTTTCAGTGTCCTTCTTTTTTGTAAAGTGGAAGGGGCAACATCTTGAAATAATTGAACCGTCACGTCTGCCATTTTAACTTCATCTAAGCCCCTAGCCTTGTAGAGAATGGCCTCTGTGTCTCTATAACTCAGCAGACCACATATCACATCCCTCGGTGGATCACCAGGAGGGGGTTTGGGGCGAAGTGCGCGATGCACCCTTTCCACCACCACATTTCTGGCCCGTTCAGTGCCCAGGAGAAAGGTGAAGAGTTCATGCATTGCAGCAAACAAGTTCTCCTTATCTTTTGCTTCAGGGAGCCCCCGTATCCTGATATTCTTCCTGCGGCTCCTATTCTCCTGATCCTCCAGGAGAAGAAAGGCATTATTTATAGCGGACCTGTGTTCCTCTAGGTGCCTGGTCGTCTCCCTGTTAAAGGAGTGTAATTCATCATGGGACTGCTCCAGAGCCTCCACCCTGTTGCCTATGTGGCGTATGTCAATTTTTATAGATGTAAGATCAGCGGCGATAGGAGCCAACGCCTTGTGTAATGCCTCATCAAAGTAATCTCTGGATAGAGGGCTTGGGTCACTCACCCCACGTAGATGGTCTTGTGAGGCCGGTTTATTGTTGCCGACTTCGCCAGAATCAGCGCGTGTCACGCTGGGAGAGTCTTTTGCCCTCGGCGCCATCTTCTCAGCGTGGGACGTCTGTGCAGCGGGGTTCCTGTGGAGGTATTTATCCATGTTCTCGTTCACTGGCGAGGACGGTGAAGAGTCCTTATGATTCCCAGACGAATCCTTGGGCTGTATCTTAACCATCGCTCCAGAATAGTGTGCTTTAGAGGCTTATGGGCAGCTTGGTGGCGGGAGCTCTCCTCTCAAGCGTCCGCCATATAGCTCGGTCAGGCTCCGCCCCATGACAGTGGTAAATTTGAATCAATATATTTCACCTTTATTTATAAAATAATCAAAAATTTAGCAAAAGTTTGGAAAAATTAACAATTTTCAAAATGAGAATTTTTATACTTTTAAAACAGATAGTAATTCCTCATAAAATAGTTATCAATTAACATTCCCCATATGTCTGATTTATGCTGGCATCAGTTTGTAAATGGCAGTTTATTTTTTTCGGACATTAGAAGGCTTAGAAGTTTAGAAGTCATTTTTCAAATTTTCAACAAAATTTCTAAGACTATTTTTTAAAGTACCAATTCAGTTATAAAGTGATTTTGAGAGGCTTACATAATGGAAACCACCCTAAAATGACCCCATTTAAGAAACTACACCCCTCAAATTATTCAAAACTGATTTTACAAACTTTGTTCACCCTTGAGGTGTTCCACAAGAATTAAAGGAAAATGGAGGTGAAATTTCAAAATTTCACTTTTTTGGTAGATTTTTTATGTTAATCAATTTTTTCTTGTAACACAACAAGGGTCAACAGCAAACTAAACCTCAATGTATATTACTCTGATTCTTAAGTTTACATAAATACCCCATATGTGGTGGTAAACTGCTCTATGGAGACATGGTAGTGGTCAGAAGGAAAGGAGCGCCATATGGATTTTGGATGAATGGTTTTTATGCACCATTTTGTATTTGAAGAGAACCTGACATACGCCTACAGTGGAAACCCTTAAAAAGTGACCCCATTTTGGAAACTACACCCCTTAAAGAATTTATTAAGGGGGGTACTGAGCACTTTGACCTTCTAAGCGTTTTACAGAATTCGGAAACGGCTGTGAAAATGAAAAGTTTTATTTCTTCCAAAAAAATGTTGCTTTAGCCCCAAATTTTTCATTTTCACAAGGGGTAACAGGAGAAAAAGCACCCCATAATTTGTTACCCATTTTCTCCTGAATATGGAAACACCCCATATGTGGTGGTAAACTGCTATGGGGGCTCATGGCAGGACTCAGAACGGAAGGAGCGCCATCTGGCTTTTGCAGCGCAGATTTTGATAGATTGGTTTACGGGTGCCATCAGTATTTTTTAAGTGATTGTTTTATGTGGGGGTTCATTTTTTACGGGATGAGGTGATGTTTTCATTGGTACCATTTTGGGGTACATAAGACTTTTTGATCACTTGGTATTACACTTTTTGTGAGGCAAGGTGACCAGAAAATGGCTGATTTGGCACAGTTTTTTTTTTTTTTTACGGCGTTCACCTGACGGGGTGGATCATGTGATATTTTTATAGAGCCGGTCAATACGGCCACGTCAATACCTAATATGTCTACCTTTCTATTTTTTCCTTTTTTTACAATTTTTATTTTACTTTATTTTGGGAAAAGGGCGCTTTTTTTTTTTTTTACTTGAAACTTTAATTTTTTTTGTAAAACTTTATTTTTATTACTTCTTTTTTCACTTTATTTTTTGTCCCACTCTGGGACTTCAACTTTTGCGGGTCTGTTCCCCTTTACAATGCATTACAATACTTCTGTATTGTAATGCATTGGCTGTAAGTGTATTACAAACTGTAATACACTTACAGCTTCCTGCCTGTAAGATCCTGGGGGCTAGATCTCACAGGCTGAGATGGATGGCCGCCACGATGCCTAAGGAAGGCATCGGGCTGCCTTCCCTGCCACAGCAGCGCGGGGACCCGATGGACACCCTGCACCTGGCAAGATACCGCATGTGCCGCGGTCAGCACTGACTGCGGCAGTGCAAAGGTTAATGCGCCGGCATTGGTGTTTTCACCAATGTCGGCGCATACAGCAGGGGTCCAGCTATCAGTGACTGCCGGGCCCCTGCAGCTGATTGCGCCTGATGAGAGAGCCGTAGCTGTACGGCGCTGGAATTTGTGATCCTGTACATGTATGGTGCTGGTATGCTACGGGTGAAACTGACTTTATTGAAAGAAAATCTACACATCAGATAACAAGATATAACATGTGTCTAAGAATTTGGCATAAACAGAAAGTAAACTTTTACTGTACCATGTTTCCCCACAGATTACATACAGCTGAGGTGGACACGTAGTGATCAGTTTATTGACAAGGGACCCTTCTAACAAATAGTGGTTGTCCAAAGTGGGGAACCCATTTAACTATTAGGGAACCACTAGTCATTAAAGGGAATCAGTCCTACCTCTGAAACTATTGCATGTGCGCTTGGCAGCTGAAGGAATCTGTGTTGGTCCCATGTTCATATGTGACTGTATTGCTGAGAAAAATTAAGCTTTGACCCGTTCGCTATTGGGGAAACATGGCGATAATGCCGATCGCACTCATTAAAGGGGTATTCCCACTTTAATGATCACTGTTAAATCTGTTAATGATCTAACAGTGATCATTTTTCTAAGGCCTCATGCACACGACCGTTGTTTGATTCCGTGTCCGTTGCTCCGTTTTTCGTGATTTTCTGCGGACCCATTGGTTTTCAATGGGTCAGTGAAAACCTCGGCAAATGCACCGTTTGTCCTCCGCGTCCGTGGTCCGTGATTCCAGTCCGTCAAAAAAATATAACCTGTCCTATTCTTGTCCGTGAAAAACGGTTCACGGACCCATTCAAGTCAATGGGTCCGTGAAAAAATGCGGATGGCCATCCGTGTGTCATCCGTGTTCCGTGTCCGTTTTTTTTGCGGATCCCTTGGCAGACACTTGGGAAAAATTGTCAGCCTGTCTTTTGGTAAAATCTTTTGGGTCATGTCCGCTAAAAAAAACGGAAGACACACGGAAACACAACGGAAGGCAAAAACGGACACGGATCTCTGAACAACGGAACCCCTTTTTGAGGACAGCATAAAAAAACGGTTGTGTGCATGAGGCCTAAATATAATGAATTAACTAATTCCCACCCCTTAGAAGATAATTAACATATACTTACCTGATTGTTGTTTTCCGTCTCCCCTGGTTACGGCCACCGCTCTTCTCCGGAATCGCGGTGGCCGCGCTTGCGCAGATGACTTATTTTCTCCTGGCCAGGTCGCGCGCGTACTCCCGAAAGCGCACGCCAGCGCCGCGCATGCGATATGATGACTTCTTCCTGGCCAGTATAGTATACTTGCCAAGAAGAAGTCACCAGGGCGGCGTGCGCGGCGGCGTGCGCGTTCAGTCCAGCGCGCGGCCCGGCAGGGAGAAGACTTCAATCAAGAAGGATCCCGCCCCCTGCCGAAACCAGGAAGTGGACGGCGCGCCGGGAGCAGGTAAGTATGAAATACGCAAATTGGAATACCCCTTTAAAGCCTTTAAATGCTGTGATCAAGTGAGATCATGGCATTTAAAAGCTCATGCTTCCGGGCTTCTTACCAGCATCCTCTGCGGCCAATGAGGATGCCAGTAATTGATTTCAATGCGCTGGGTCTCTCTGAAGAGACCCAGGGTATTGAAGCTGCATTTCATATTTTGACCAGCAGGAGGCCAACATAAGAAATAAGCAATTCTGTACAAATAATGGGTCTAAAAGACCCCTGATTGTTCAGAATAAATAAAAAAAAATTTACTTTGTAGGCTCAAATACGAGCTTCAAAAAAAGTAAAAAAAACGTAAAAAATCTATAAAAAATTAAATAAACATAAAACTTTAGATCACCCCCATTCCGTAAAATGTTGTTGTTACTCCTAGAGGCTCAGCTCTCTCTGCAACTGCACATTGATTGACAAGGCCAGGCAGAATAATTGCGATCCCATCTGCCTGGCCCTATCAATCAAAGTGCAGAGAGCACAGCAGCGGCAAAGAGAGCTAAACCTCTAGGAGTAATGACAACGCCCCTGTTGCTCCTGGAGGCTCATTTGCATATATTTTATAAAAAAAAATCTCAGTAATGCAAATAAAATATTAAGCTCTCTTTCACTCTAAACCATCAGGCATTACCCCCTTCCTGCCCTAGACCACAAGGCAGGGTGGATAAAAATCAATGATCAGATTTTTTTGATTTAAATCAGATTTTTTTTTAATTTAAATTGGATTTTTTTTTTATATAAAATGCTTTTTGAGGAAAATATATTACCATCCAAAGGTTATTCCATCATGAAATAAAGATTCTTTTTTAATTATGTAGAATAAGGCTATATATGTTTAATTTTTTTGGTAAATAAATTACATTAATCCATTTACAATGTCGGGCTCTTCCAGAGGTTTTTGTAAGATTATTGGGCAGTTTCTCTGCCTACAAGATATTATCACAGATGCTTGGTTTACTTTTGCAGTTCTCAAAATTGAATTTGACTTCTTCACAGCAAAAATGTAACAACATGAGCAGAGTTGAGAAACAGACCTCAATCCTAACTTCTACAAACCTATGAATCCAGAATTAACCCCTTCAGTGCCAAGTTTAAGGAAGTTCAGTGATTAGAATATAAACAATATTTTTTCTCCTTCCTAACTACAACAGAAAAGTTGTCCAAATATGAGTGATTAACCTATTAAACTGGGGATAAAAAAACTAATATGAAAAGTTGTTAAACTTTTTGTCTAAAAATCTTCATCTACTTGCATATTATAAGTTCTACCAGCAAGAATTAGTCTTTATGTAGAAAACTAGGATTTAAATCAAGCCTTACTGACTAGCGATTGAAATCAAATCCACCCTGCCACAAGGAAATAAAATATAAAACTTATTTTTTGCCTAGATCACCAAAGAAGGAGGCACAACTCAAGACTACAACACCTAATGACTAGAGTTGAGCGAACCCGAACTGTATAGTTCAGGTTCGTACCGAATTTTGGGGTGTTCGGGACCCAGACCCGAACATTTTCAAAAAAGTTCGGGTTCGGGTCCGTTGTTCGGCGATTTCTTCCTGCTTTCTGAAGGGCTGCTCTGCTCACATTAGTGTAGGGATAGGATGCAGCTGCTGTGAAGGCGAGATTAGGCAGGGAAGACTTAGCAAAACCACTTAATGAAGTGATCGATCTACAGGGTGGGCCATTTATATGGATACACCTTAATAAAATTGGAATGGTTGGTGATATTAACTTCCTGTTTGTGGCACATTAGTATATGTGAGGGGGGAAACTTTTCAAGATGGGTGGTGACCATGGTGGCCATTTTGAAGTCGGCCATTTTGAATCCAACTTTAGTTTTTTCAATAGAAAGAGGGTCATGTGACACATCAAACTTATTGGGAATTTCACAAGAAAAACAATGGTGTGCTTGGTTTTAACATAACTTTATTCTTTCATGAGTTATTTACAAGTTTCTGACCACTTATAAAATGTGTTCAATGTGCTGCCCATTGTGTTGGATTGTCAATGCAACCCTCTTCTGCCACTCTTCATACACTGATAGCAACACTGCAGGAGAAATGCTAGCACAGGCTTCCAGTATCCGTAGTTTTAGGTGCTGCACATCTAGTATCTTCACAGCATAGACAATTGCCTTCAGATGACCCCAAAGATAAAAGTCTAAGGGGGTCAGATCGGGAGACCTTGGGGGCCATTCAACTGGCCCACGATGACCAATTCACTTTCCAGGAAACTGTTCATCTAGGAATGCTTGGATCTGACACCCATAATGTGGTGGTGCACCATCTTGCTGGAAGAACTCAGGGAACGTGCCAGCTTCAGTGCATAAAGAGGGAAACACATCATCATGTAGCAATTTCGCATATCCAGTGGCCTTGAGGTTTCCATTGATGAAGAATGGCCCCACTATCTTTGTACCCCATATACCACACCATATCATCAATTTTTTTGTTCCAACAGTCTTGGAGGGATCTATCCAATGTGGGTTAGTGTCAGACCAATAGCGGTGGTTTTGTTTGTTAACTTCACCATTCACATAAAAGTTTGGCCTCATCACTGAACAAAATCTTCTGCGTAAACTGAGGGTCCTGTTCCAATTTTTGTTTTGCCCATTCTGCATATTCAGTGCGCCGATCTGGGTCATCCTCGTTGAGATGCTGCAGTAGCTGGAGTTTGTAAGGGTGCCATTTGTGAGTAGCTAATATCCGCCAAAGGGATGTTCGACTAATGCCACTCTCCAGTGACATGCGGAGAGTGCCACTGATGTTTCTTCATTAGTGACAGATTTCATGCGTCCACATTTTGGCAAATCCAACACTGAACCAGTTTCATGAAACTTAGCAAGCAGTTTGCTAACTGTAGCATGGGAGATGGGGGGTCTCGTAGGGTGTCTTGCATTGAAATCTGCTGCAATGACCCGGTTACTGCATTCACCAGACATCAACACAATTTCTATCCGCTCCTCACGTGTTAACCTCGGCGACATGTCAATTGCTGTAAACAAAGAGAAACTTGTAAATAACTCATGAAGGAATAAAGTTACGTTAAAACCAAGCACACCATTGTTTTTCTTGTGAAATTCCTAATAAGTTTGATGTGTCACATGACCCTCTTCCTATTGAAAAAACAAAAGTTGGATTCAAAATGGCTGACTTCAAAATGGCTACCATGGTCACCACCCATCTTGAAAAGTTTCCCCCCTCACATATACTAATGTGCCACAAACAGGAAGTTAATATTACCAACCATTCCCATTTTATTAAGGAGTATCCATATAAATGGCCCACCCTGTACATCTGTGAATCATTCAACTTCTGTTAGTTCATTGCTCACTGGTTTTTAGGCTACCCAGAGCGTTTTTCTGTCACTTTTTTCTGGGGTGATCGGCGGCCATTTTGTGATCTTTTGGTGCACCAGCACATGTTTTCAGCTGCCACCAAGTTCAACATACATTTTTGGGTTCAATAGTAGGCTTTTTTTTTCAACATCCTATATCAGGGGTTGTGCTTAATGTCACACCTTGAAACACAGGATAGAAATTGCTATATTTTATTGAGGGGTGAAATTCAATTGCCAAAATACCAATCCCCCAAATCTGGTGTTCCAGCTGTGGCTGGCTAAGTTTAATACTGTCTGTCAAAGGATAGATTTTTTCCTGGGGTGAAATTCAATTGCCAAAATACCAATCCCCTAAATCAGTGGTTTTAGCTGTTGCTGGTCAAGTGTAATACTGTCCGTAAAAGGATAGATTTTATTTCTGGGGTGAAATTCAATGCCAAAATAACAATCCCCTAAATCTGGGGTTCCAGCTGTGGCTGGCCAAGTGTAATACTGTCAGTCAAAGGATAGATTTTTTTCTGGGGTGAAATTCAATTGCCAAAATACCAATCCTCTAAATCTGGTGTTCCAGCTGTGGCTGGTTAAGTTTAATACTGTCTGTCAAAGGATAGATTTTTTTTCTGGGGTGAAATTCAATTGCCAAAATAACAGTCCCCTAAATCTGGGGTTCCAGCTGTGGCTGGCCAACTGTAATACTGTCAGTCAAAGGATAGATTTTTTTCTGTGGTTAAATAAAATCCCTGAAATAGAAATCCTAAACATCTGTGCTTTCTGCTGTTCCTCTCCAAGTGTAATTCTGTCCGCAATAGGGTATATTACATTAAGATATTACATGGGAATACCACCTCAGCAGAGTCCGCACGTCTCTGATGATGATGATGAAACACAGGTGGCAACTGCTGCGTCTTTCTGCAGTGTGCAGACCAAACAGGAGGTCAGGGAGGAAGACTGTGTGGAAGACGATGCAGGGGATGATGAGGTCCTAGACCCCACATGGAATGAAGGTCGTGCCACTGACTTTCAGAGTTCAGAGGAAGAGGCAGTGGTGAGACCGAGCCAACAGCGTAGCAAAATAAGAAGCAGGGTGCAAAAGCAGAACAGCCGTCGCCAGGAGAGTTCGCCTGCTACTGGCCACCGCCACTAGGGACCGAGCACCCCAAAGGCAGCTTCAAGGAGTTCCCTGGCATGGCACTTCTTCACACAATGTGCTGACGACAAGACCCGAGTGGTTTGCATGCTGTGCCATCAGAGCCTGAAGCGAGGCATTAATGTTCTGAACCTTAGCACAACCTGCATGACCAGGCATCTACATGCGAGACACGGGCTGCAGTGGAGTAAGCACCTTCAAAACCAAGAAAGGGCTCAGGCCCCTCCTGCTCCCTCTTCTGCTGCTACCTCTTCCTCCGCCTCTGGAGGAACGTTGGCACTTGCCGCCCAGCAAACAGAGGATGTGCCACCGACACCACCACCTGCGTCACCAAGCATCTCCACCATGTCATACAGCAGCATTCAGCTCTCCATCTCACAAGCCTTGGAGAGAAAGCGTAAATTCCCACCCTCGATCCCTGGCCCTGAATGCCAGCATTTCTAAACTACTGGCCTTTGAAATTCTATTATTTAGGCTGGTGGACACGGACAGCTTCAAACAGCTGATGGCGGTGGCTGTCCCACAGTACGTCGTTCCCAGCCGCCCCTACTTCTCCAAGAGAGTGTGCCTTCCCTGCACAACCAAGTATCCAATAAAATCAAGTGTGCACTGCGCAACGCCATCTGTGGCAAGGTCCACCTAACCACAGATACGTGGACCAGTAAGCATGGCCAGGGACACTATATCTTCCTAACTGCACACTGGGTAAATGTAGTGGCGGCTGGGCCCCAGGCGGAGAGCTGTTTGGCGCACGTACTTCCGCCGCCAAGGATCGCAGGGCATCATTCTTTGCCTCCTCCTCCTACTCGGCTTCCTCCTCCTCTTCTTCCACCTGCTCATACAGCCAGCTGCAGACCTTCACCACCAACTTCAGCACAGCCCGGAGGAAAACGTCAGCAGGCCGTTCTGAAACTCATGCGTTTGGGGGACAGGCCCCACACCGCGCAGGAGTTGTGGCTGCGTATAGAACAACAGACCGACGAGTGGTTGCTGCCGGTGACCCTCAGCCCGGCCTGGTGGTGTGTGATAATGGGCGAAATCTCGTTGCAGCTCTGGGACTAGCTGGTTTGACACACATCCCTTGCCTGGCGCATGTGCTGAATTTGGTGGTGCAGAAATTCATTCACAACTACCACGACATGTCAGAGCTGCTGCATAAAGTGTGGGCCATCTGTGCGCGCTTCCGGCGTTCTCATCCTACCGCTGCTCGCCTGTCTGCGCTACAGCGTAACTTTAGCCTTCCCGCTCATCGCCTCATATGCGACGTGCCCACCAGGTGGAACTCCACCTTGCACATGCTGGAGAGACTGTGCGAGCAGCAGCAGGCCATAGTGGAGTTTCAGCTGCAGCACGCACGGGTAAGTCGCACTGCGGAACAGCACCACTTCACCACCAATAACTGGGCCTCCATGCGAGACCTGTGTGCCCTGTTGCGCTGTTTCGAGTACTCCACCAACATGGCCAGTGGCGATGACGCCGTTATCAGCGTTACAATACCACTTCTATGTCTCCTTGAGAAAACACTTAGGGCGATGATGGAAGATGATGTGGCCCAGGAGGAGGGGGGGGAGGAAGAGGGGTCATTTCTAACACTTTCAGGCCAGTCTTTTAGAGGTGGCTGAGAGGGAGGTCTTTTGCAACAGCAGAGGCCAGGTACAAATTTGGCCAGCCAGGGCCCACTACTGGAGGACGAGGAGGACGAAGAGGATGAGGATGAAGCATGTTTACAGCAGGGTGGCAACCAACGCATGCTCGGGCCCATCACTGGTGCGTGGCTGGGGGGAAACGGAGAACGATGACGATACGCCTCCCACAGAGGACAGCTTGTGCTTACCTCTGGGCAGCCTGGCACACATGAGCGACTACATGCTGCAGTGCCTGCGCAACGACAGCAGAGTTGCCCACATTTTAACGTGTGCTGACTACTGGGTCGCCATCCTGCTGGATCCCCGGGACAAAGACAACGTGCCCACCTTAATTCCCCCACTGGAGCGTGAAACGAAAATGCGCGAGTACAAGCGCACACTGGTAGACGCGCTCCTGTGAGCATTCCCAACTGACACGGGGGGACAAGTGGAAGCACAAGGCGAAGGCAGAGGAGGAGCAAGAGGTCGCCAACGCAGCTGTGTCACGGCCAGCTCCTCTGAAGGCAGGGTTAGCATGGCCGAGATGTGGAAAAGTTTTGTCACAGCGCTACAGCTAACTGCACCACTAGCTGATAGGGAACGTGTTAGCAGGAGGCAGCATTTCAACAATATGGTGGAACAGTACATGTGCACACGCCTCCACGTACTGAATGATGGTTCTGCCCCATTCAACTTCTGGGTCTCCAAATGGCCAGAGCTAGCCTTTTATGCCTTGGAGGTGCTGGAATGCCCTGCGGCCAGTGTATTGTCTGAACGTGTATTTAGCACGGCAGGGGGCGTCATTACAGACAAACGCAGCCGCCTGTCCACAGCCAACGTAGACAAGCTGACGTTTATAAAAATAAACCAGGCATGGATCCCACAGGACCTGTCCATCCCTTGTGCAGAATAGACATTTATAACTGCCTCGCCCTCAACCATACATTCTTGTACTCCAGGGCAATTCTTTATTGAATCCTCTTTTTTTTAATTGTACCATTATTTTTGGGGGCAACACTAAGTTGAATGAACCTCTCACTGTGTCTGGGTGCCAGGGGACTACATTTTAGCTAATCGCCTGCTGCTTGGGTGCGTGACGTTAACCTCTTTTTGCTGTCAAATGACCTGTCTGGGTGTCAGGGGCCTAAATAACTGAAAGTGGCCTGTTCCATTGGTGGGTAACATGATGCCTGTTTTGCTGCTATGGGACCTCTCTCCTCTGTCTGGGTGCTGGGGCCTAAATAACTGAAAGTGGTCTGTTCCATTGGTGGGTAACATGATGCCTGTTTTGCTGCTATGAGACCTTTCTTCTCTATCTGGGTGCCAGGGGCCTACATTTCAGATAATCGCCTGTTGCTTTGGTGGGTGACATTATCCTCTTTTTGATGTCGAATGACCTGTTAATTGTTTGCTGTCTTGGTGGGAGACATTTAACTCTTTTTACTGTCAAATGACTGCCCCATTGTGTGGGTGTCAGGGGCCTATATGACAAAAGGAACGGAACAGCTCTCCTCTTTGCGGGTGCCATGGTCCACACGGCCTGTGGCATTGCTGGATGAAATCAATACTGATTTGGCATGATTGTAACTCTCCTCTTTGTGGATGCCATGGGTCTGAATCTGTGAATGAGGCCTGTGGCATTGCTGGGTGAAATCAATACTGTCTTGGCGTGATTTTAACTCTCCTCTTTGTGGGCCCTGTGGGCCTAAATGTTTGAATGATGCCTATGGCCCTGCAGGCAGACATGATTCCTTCTTGGCTGTGATGACAACTTCAACTCCCATGTATGGTTGCCATGGCCCTGAGTCTATGAATGAGGCCTGTGGCACTGCAGGCAGACATGAATCCTTTTTGGCTGTGATGAGAACTTCAACTCCCATAGCATTCCCACCTGACGCCACCCCAACCTCCTATTCCACCTCCTCCTCCAAGCTGCCAATTGGTATTGGTTAAATTTTATTTATTTATTTTATTTTATTTTAAGTCATTTCCCGATCCACATTTGTTTGCAGGGGATTTACCTACATTTTGATGCCTTTTGCAGCCCTCTAGCCTTTTCCTGGGCTATTTTACAGCCTTTTTAGTGCCCAAAAGTTCGGGTCCCCATTGACTTCAATGGGTTCGGGTTCAGGGTCAAGTTCGGATCCCGAACCTGAACATTTTCGTAAAGTTCGGCCGAACTTCTCGAACCCGAACATCCAGGTGTTCGCTCAACTCTACTAATGACATTATTTCCTCCACCACATTAGACCATGAGCCTATTTTGAATTAGTATGTTTTATTTCATGCTGTCTGTTTTGTCCTACAGCTCAGTGTGTCTAATAGCTACCAGGGCTCCAAGAATCCATTGGGTTTTCATAATTGGCCTGATCCAGGGTTTGTTGATGGATCAGAACCTAGAACTGCAGGCCTTATACATGACTGTATTTTATATTTGTGCCAGATCTGCAGTTTTTGTGGATTGCACAGGGACCTATTCATTTACATGGGTCCTCAAAAAAAACGGACAGCACACAGATGGCATTCATGTCTCCATTCCGCAAATTATAGAACATGTCCTATTCTTGTCTGTATTGGGGGCAAGAATAGTCATTTCTAGTGATGGGAGTGGAAAATGAGGATTACACACAGAAAGTGTCCATATTTTTTAGATCCATGGATTGCAGACCACAATACAGAGATGGTCATGTGCATGAAACGTAAGGGTTTTTCTAGTAAACCTATCACCCTATGGCCTATCACCTAAAATAGTTGAAGTATCGATATGACCAACCGGACTAACCATTAAGGGGGCTGTCTCCTGATGTTCTTTTGATTTTTTTCTAAGAATGTCCACCTGTTTTGAGGTCAGATGCTCAGTAGCTCCATCCCACTGCCCCGTCCTCTTGTGCACAGGTTTGAAGGCCAGACAATCAAAATAGTCACATTAGCAGCAGGTTCTTCTCTCCAGCACTGAACACATTAGATAGGCACCCTGAGAAAGGAATCAAAAGACCACCAGGGAGCGCTATAACAAGCTTGAAACAGCAATATCTAGACACAGAAGACATTTTCTAAATGCTTCAAGTTGAAAACGTGTAATGTGGATGATCTAACAGGGAAACTGAATATTTAATTGTGGGACAGCCCCTTTAGTGCTAAAATGGGGTTAAGCAAGCTGCAGTATGAGGCACAGCTTCATTTAGGTTGTGGAGCTGTACCAGGATAAATGTTCTGCGGATCACTGCTGTCCCACCAAACCCCTTTGTTTAGTGAGTGCCCACCTTTTAACACCATGTCATTTTTATGTCCAGTATTTTCTTAATATTATATTATTTCCAGGTCCACAGTATAGGATAGACCATAAATATCAGATTGGTAGGGTCCATCTCGCTGTATCCCAAACCGTCAGCCATTTAAAGGCGCCACAGCACTCGGCTAATTGCAGCGTCCACTTCATTGTGGAGGGCATTTTAAAAGATGAGTACATTTTTTTTAACACATTCCTACGGCCCACGGTGCAAAGAAAATTTGCTTAAAAATAAAATGCATTTGTCAGGATTGGAGAGCAGTATTTTAGTTAATACTTACCCATCCCTCGCTCCGCTGATGCCGCCGTCCTCACTGCACTCACACAGGCTGCAACCCGATCGGATGTGGTCGCTTCTTTTCCCGGTCAGAGCTGCATTTACTATTATGCAGCTGAACAGGAAAGAGCACGCAGCCTGTATGAGGGGAGCGGGGACATTGGTGTCAGCAGAGCAAAAGATGGGTAACTATTAACTAAAATGTCTTTCTTCTACCGTTTAGAAGAAAAGGCAGTTTTTATAAAAAGCACAGAGAACCCAGTTAATATACAGTATAAGCAGTATGCGATAAGATCCTAAGCTCCCTCTAGTGGTGAAATCAGGCCAAGCAATTTTTATTTTTTAGCTCTTTGTATAAAGGATTTGGATCTTTTTAGAAGAGACACAGAGCTCTGACTGCTATAAGAAATTAATCAGCACATCAGTTTAAACCTAGTTTTAAAAAACTGTGTTCATCTAATTTACGTTCTTCTGCAAAGTGAATATCATAGTTAAGAATTAAGAACATGTCTGCTTACAGGAAAGCCTGAGGGATTCAGGGCGTTTCCCTCCCTCCCATGGGGCTGAAAGTAACAAAGACACTGGTACTTTTCAGATGAGAAAGTCACATCTCCTTTCAACATTTTTCAGCCTTGTGGTTTCCTGTCCTCTCACTGACTGACTGACATATCTTTTACACATTTTTTTAAACATAATTAACTCTTTGTATCGTTAATTGTGAGCGCTGCAGTATTTTATAATAGTAAGGAGCATAAATAAAATGAAGTAAAAGTGAGATAAGTAAAATAACAACATAATGTATAGATTTGTATTCCTATATATGTGAACTATACATAGTTACATATAATAATATGTTTTCCCGCAGCTGGCCATACATATTGGACTTAGGCCCCTTTCACACAAGCGAGTTTTCTGCTCGGGTGCAATGCGTTACGTGAACACATAGCACCCGCACTGAATCCTGACCCATTCATTTCAATTGGTCTGTGTACATGAGCGTTTTTTTTCACGCATCACTTGTGCGTTGCGTGAAAATCGCAGAATGTTCTATATTCTGCGTTTTTCATTCAGCCCTAGCCCCATAGAAGTGAATGGGGCTGTGTGAAAAACGCATTGCATTCACAAGCAAGTGCGGGTGCGTTGCGTTTTTCACTGATGGTTGCTAGGAGATGTTGTTTGTAAACCTTCAGTTTTTTATCACGCGCGTGAAAAACGCATCAAAGCGCATTGCACCCGCGCAGAAAAAACTGAACAACTAAACACAATTGCAAGCAAAACTGAATGGCTTTGAGTGTGAAATCGCACAGTTTTTACTGAACGCATCCGCAACGCATCCGGACCTAATCCGGACACGCTCGTGTGAAAAGGGCCTTATACAAGCTGAACCTTCAGATTTCTGCAGGGTTGGCCGACAGTCCAGTGTGCATACAAGTAGGCAGAGGCAGCAGCTTATGCCCTCTCTCAGATTCAAGATTGCATGTTTATTGCTTCTCATGTGTATGGCCCAAGGCAGGTTTGCTATAGCTGAAAAAGTTACATATAATATGATTTTATTACAAGCATGACATATATTTCAACATTTATAGTTAAATGAGATGCATACCAATAAATACTGACAAGGGTAAAGTTGCTTAAAGGGGTTATCCGATATCTTTTTTTTTTTAACCCCTTAAGCCACATTTAAGTAAGCATTCTGTATTAAGAATGTTATTATTTTCCTTTATAACCATGTTATAAGGAAAAATAGTACAGTAAATTGACTTTTATCAATTCCCTCACATCTTCTTCTAGCAACCATGCGTGAAAATCGCATTGCATCCGCACTTGCTTGCGGATGCTATGCGATTTTCCCGCAGCCCCATTTACTTCTATGAGGCCAGCATTGCGTGAAAAACGCAGGATATAGAGCATGCTGCGATTTTCACGCAACACACAAGTGATGCATGAAAATCACAGCTCATGTGCACAGCCCCATTGAAGTGAATGGGTCCGGATTCAGTGCGGGTGCAATGCGTTTACGTCACACATTGCACCCGTGTGGAATTCTCGCCCATGTGAAAGGGGCCTTAGGGCGCTGTTTTTCCAGCAGAGCTTCAAGTAGGCTTGGATCCAGGGCTGCTGTCAGGAATTTCAGGGCTCCATACAGGCATATTGTACGGGTTATTATGATTGCAGTGAAACCAAATACTGTTTTGTTATATAAAAAAAAAAACTGTAATACTATAAGACATAAAAAATTCCATCTTTGCAGTACGGCTTACAGTACTTCTGAGTCGTTAAAGCAGCTGTTCAAATCTCACTGAAAACTGTAAAATAATGTCAATATAAAGTTTTACTTTCAAGCTTTTATGGTAAAAGTTACAAGGTTCTGCAAAGGTATAGTTACTAAAAAAGACAAAATAACGAAGCAAAATCCATTAAAGTTTGTAAACATCTCCTAGCAACCATCAGTGAAAAACGCATCGCACCTGCACTTGCTTGCGGATGCAATGCATTTTTCACGCAGCCCCATTCACTTCTATTGGGCTAGAGTTGCGTGAAAAACGCAGAATATAGAGCATGCTGTGATTTTCATGCAACACAGAAGTGAAAGGTGAAAAAAAGCGCTCATGTACACAGCCTCATTGAAATGAATGGGTCAGGATTCAGTGCGGGTGCTATGCGTTTACATCACACGGCCCCTATCACACGAGCGAGTTTTCCGCGCAGATGCAATGCGTGACGTGTCTGTGTACACGAGCGTTGTTTTTCACGCATCACTTTTGTGTTGCGTGAAAATCGCAGCGTGTTCTATATTTGCATTTTTCAGTGCGGATGCAATGCGTTTTTCACTGATGGTTGCTAGGAGATGTTTGTCAACCTTCAGTTTTTTTATCACGCGCGTGAAAAACGCATCAAAACGCATTGCACCTGCGCGTAAAAAACTGAACGCAATCGCAGACAAAACTGACTAAACTTGCTTGCAAAATGGTGCGAGTTTCACTGAACGCGCCCTGAACGCATCCGGAGCCAATCCGTCACGCTTGTGTGAAAGAGGACTAAGGCCTCTTTCACACGGGCGTTCCCGATTTGCTCTGGATGCGTCCCGGGTGAATTGTGGGAAACCCGTGCAAGTGCGCACACAATTTCAGTCAGGATCTTCTATCTCCATTCAGCAGGACCTGCGCTGACGTCACCGCGCTCACCACGTCATTAAAGGTCCTTTGGCAGGCCCTGAAAGAAGAAAGAGGATGATGCTCGGCTGCGCAATCAATTGGATGGGGTGAGTTAACTTTTTTTATTTTTTAACCCCTTAAGCCACATTTTAGTAAGCATTCTGTATTAAGAATGCTATTATTTTCCTTTATAACCATGTTATAAGAGAAAATAATACAGTAAATTGACTTTTATCAATTTACTTACATCTTCTTCTAGCAACCATACATGAAAATCGCATTGCATCCGTACTTGATTGTGAATGCTATGCAATTTTCACGCAGCCCCATTCATTTCTATGTGGCCTGCGTTGCATGAAAAACACACAATATAGAACATGTTGCGATTTTCACGCAAAGCACAAGTGATGCGTGGAAATCACCGCTCATGTACACAGCCCCATTAAAGTGAATGGGTCAGGATTCAGTACGGGTGCAATGCGTTCACGTCACGCATTGCACCCGCGCGGAATTCTCGCCCCGTGTGAAAGGGGCCTAAAGGTGCTGCCACACAGTCGTGTTTTGTGGTACAGTTTTGGAAGCCAAAACCAGGAGTGGATTGAAAAAAAAGTTGTATCTGCCTTTAAGGCTACATGCACACGACCGTTGCCTGCCTCCGCGTCCGCTCCTCCTTGAAATTTTGCGTCCGTCAAAAAAAACGGATGGCGGACCCTTTTTTTTGACGGATCCGATTTTTATGGCAGATCCATTGTAAAAATGCCTATCCTTGTCCGCAAACGTTAAAAAAATAGGACATGCACTATTTTTTTGACGGAATGAAAACACGGATCACGGATGCGGAACAAAAACGGTTGACCATCCGCATTTTTTGACGGACCCATTGAAATGAATGGGGAAGCATCCTATCCGTGAAAAAAAACGGAACGGACGCGGAAACAAACAACGGTCGTGTGCATGGGGCCTAATACTTTCTCTCCTTCTATGATCCACACCTGATTTTGACTTCACAAACTGCATTAAAAAGCCTGAACATGTAGCAGCAAGGCCGCCTACAGACAATTACGGGTGATCACACATAAGATCCACACCAATTTCTGTGTGGACTTATGTGCGTTTCTGCACCATATCTGCACCAAAAACTGCAATTTCTAATAGCGTTTTCTGGTACGGATTTGATGCAATTTTTTGCAGATCTCACCCTTCATTAGAAAAGGGTGAAATCTGCAGCTAAAACCGCAAATATGATTGACATGCTGGAGATTTGGAAATCCACAATCTGCAAAGTGTACATCAGATTTGTCTCATCTCATATACTTTGCTGGTACTGTACTATGATGCAGTTTTTCGTGTGCAGATCGCCATAACACACTGCTGATTTTGTTGCAGAATTTTCTGAAACTAAAAATCAGTTCCATTAATCTGTATGGGCTGTTTTGGCGGCAAGAACATGGATTACTGCAAGGTGAATGGAACTGATTTTCAGTCGCAGTAAATTTGTGCAACAAAATCTGCCGCGTATCAACTTTTATTATTTTCATTTCTAAAGAATCCTGTAAATCTGATATTTGGAAACACTGCTAAATATGCCATACCAGCATGCAGCATCTACAAAATCTGCCCATTTTACAGCATGGTGTTAGCTACATGAGAAGCACAAGTTCATTCAAAACACTTCTTATGAAATGGTAATGGCTTTGAACATCAAAAAATCAAAAAATGCTTTGCTTTTATGGAACATATTTTGTGGGTATGCAAAAACATTGACAGGTGCTAAATTCACATCCTCACAACTTTTTTTATATAACGTTTTACTGGTAATGTGGACTGAGTGACTCATTCTAAGATCATGCACAAATTTTACTCCTATTAAAAAAACTGACAAGCACTACACTGTAAATGTAGAGCAGTTACATGGATATAGTGTATGTATATGTATATATATATATATATATATATATATATATATATATATACACACACACACCGTATTTTTGCGTTATAAGACGCACCCGATGATAAGACGCACCCCAGGTTTTAGAGGAAGAAAATAAGAAAAATATATTTTTCATCAGACCTCATATCAGGTCCTCAGATCAGACCCCCATAAATATCAGGACATCGGATCAGACCCCCATATCAGGACATCATATCAGACCCCCATATCAGCCTTCTTTGTCAGAACCCCATCAGACCTCAGATTAGCCCTTTATTTCAGACTCCCATCAGACCTTACTGTATATCATGCCTTTATTTCAAACCCCCATAAGACCTCAGATCAGCCGTCAATGTGAGACCCCCATCAGACCTCAAATCAGTCCTCATTGTCAGACCCCCCCAGAGTTCCTTTTGCCATCAGACCTCAGATCAGAATAAAATAAAAAACTCCTCTTACCTCTCCTGCGCCGCAGCTCCTCTCCATCACTGGCAGCGCTCCCATGTCTACTCCAGCCCACTCTGCACTGTCAACTGACTGTGTGGAGCATCTGGTCATAGTGCGCGCACTACGTCTTGACATTGTACGGGGTCAGGAAGGAAACGCTCGCGGCGCTTCACTCCCCATCCCCAGCACCTAATGCATACTAGTGAACGCGCACTAGTATTCGCTTTGTAGGACGCACGGCCATTTTCTCCCCACTTTTTGTCTTATAAAGCGAAAAATATGGTATATATATATATATATATATCTTTATATATATATATATAGCAGTGTAGCTCTGACACCCCTTATTCTTTGCTCTCCAAATTGCATTTGGCTTATATAGGCATCTTAAACACCTTTGACCACTAGGTAAGATGACCTCAGTCCGACAGACCCCACAAGGGAGTCCTCCAGAGATAAATACCTTTCCTTTTTTGGGGTGTCCATGAGCGGTCAAACTGTATATTGAGCCAGGAAGATCATGGATAAACCAGTCCATCACTATTTTTTCCACCAAATGGGTATGAGAGGAGAACTCAGGGTAAGGCCAAACAGGACGGCACTAATGTGGCCACTGCTGTTTTCAAGTGGACATTAATTGATGCTTCAGTTTGTGGCTGTTTCTCAGGAAAACTGACGCATCCACTTATTATTTGATTTGAAAGCCAATGCGACCATGTGCCACTGTGGTTTTTGGCTGTATCATGGCTGTGTTAGTGCTGCCCCATTTGGCCTTAACCTGAGGTTGTAGACATTTTTGAACAAGGTGGAAAAGATCAAACCTGATGCATACAATATTCTTCTTTTGCACAGAGATGTCAGTTGGACTAGACAACTTCTAACCAACACAGGAAGCTACAGATGACGTCTGTTGTATTTGCATTATGTTGGTGGCTGTATGTATTTTACTGAGAAAGGCTTGCTTGAAAAGCTTTACTTTACTAGTAATGTTGTATCTAAGAGCCCAGTTACATTGGCTGATACACAGGGCAATTTTTCGGGGATTAACCGTTCACTCCCCATCATTGTCCACTCACTTAAGCCACATTTAAACAAAGCAATCATCCTCTCTATATGGGGTGTGAGACAGTGACAGGGATCATTATATTTCCCCAAGATCCCTCTCATATGTGTACTAGACACTAGGAGGCATATATATCTCTTCCAGGGAAAGCTGGATGTAATACAAGGAATCCAGGAAAAGCTGAGTATGGCTAACAAAGAGTAGCATGCTAAGGGCTTTGGTAAGGGCAGGATTTTTATGGAATGATGGGCAGGTCGGTGGTGGGGCCTATCATTCCCTTCCTGGCCAGCACAGGTTTTCTTTATAAGACTTTCCAACTCATTACTAGGCCATCTGAGGAGACAGAACCTTTCTGGAGAAACTGTTAGGCCCCTTTCACACGGGCGAGTTTTCAGCGCGGGTGCAATGCGTGAGGTGGACGCATTGCACCCGCACTGAATCCGGACCTATTCATTTCTATGGGGCTGTGCACATGAGCGGTGATTTTCACGCATCCCTTCTGCGTTGAGGGAAAATTGCAGCATGCTCTATATTGTGCGTTTTTCACGCAACGCAGGCTCCATAGAAGTGCGGATGCAGTGCGATTTTCCTGCATGGTTGCTTAGCAACGGGACCAGATCTTTATTATTTTCCCTTATAACATGGTTATAAGGGAAAATAATAGCATTCTTAATAAAGAATGCTGTGTAAAATGAAGATGAAGGGGTTAAAAATAATAAAACTTAACTTACCTTTGCCACTTGATCGCGTAGTTGCGATCTGTCTTCTCTCTTCAAGCTTCAGCTAACAGCTAAAGGACCTGTGACGACGTCACATCACATGGTTCATCTTACCATGGTGATGGACCATGTGATTGGACCATGTGATGTGACGTCATCACAGGTCCTTTAGCTGTTAGCTGAAGCTTGAAGAGAGAAGACAGATCACAACTACGCGATCAAGTGGCTAAGGTAAGTTAAGTTTTATTATTTTTAACCCCTTCATCTTCATTTTACTAAGCATTCTTTATTAAGAATGCTATTATTTTCCCTTATAACCATGTTATAAGGGAAAATAATAAATTCTACAGAATACTCTACCCGAAACCGGACTTCAGTGATGAAGTCCGGCTTCGGGTCTGGGTACCAAACATGGCGTGCAAAATGCATGCAAAACGCATTGGCAAAAAAAATTGCGCATTTTCCCGCAACGCACCCGCCTCTTATCCGGGTGTCAAACATGACGCCCATGTAAAAGAGGCCTAAGGCCTGTGATTGTGAGCCAAAACCAGAAGTGGAGACTTCACTATGATAAGGTGTAAGGAAAAGATCCGCACCTGTTCTCTGTCTAGAGCCAACCCTGGCTTTGGCCTCATGCACACGACCGTTGTTTGATTCCGTGTCCGTTGCTCCGTTTTTCGTGATTTTCTGCGGACCCATTGGTTTTCAATGGGTCCGTGGAAACCTCGGCAAATGCACCGTTTGTCCTCCGCGTCCGTGGTCCTTGATTCCAGTCCGTCAAAAAAATATAACCTGTCCTATTCTTGTCCGTGAAAAACGGTTCGCGGACCCATTCAAGTCAATGGGACCGTGAAAAAATGCGGATGGCCATCCGTGTGTCATCCGCGTTCCGTGTCCGCATTTTTTGGCGGATCCCATGGCAAGCATTTGGCAACTTGTCAGCCTGTCTTTTGGCAAATATCTGGAAAATAATACAGGAAGTGGAGAGCCAGCAGGCTTGGCAAATAGATTACAGATCCCTCTCCACCGTATGGCAAGTTGTGTGTGTCTGTGCAGACAAGAGAACTTGCTAACCATGCCAAGGTGGAATGTGGAAAAATTAATTTCCTTGGTCCAGGAGCGGCCAGAACTCTGGGACAGCAGGAGTAGTGAGTACCAGGATCGTGTACGGAAGGAAGTAGCCTTGGAGCAAGTGGCACGTCGCATGCGGCGTGCCGAATGGGAGAAAGGCGACAGCCGATCTCGAGCGGATTTGGGTAAGTGCCAGCTATGTTTTAACATAAGTCCTACCCTTGTGTTGTCGCTTTACTTTATCTTCAACTTCAAGTAGGCCATGCTACTGTCTCATTTGTTGTTCGCCTTGTAGTTTACATTTGTCTTTTTTTAGGGGGTTTGGCCTCATTTTAAAATAACAGCCTCATTTACATTGAAATATGGATGTCCATGCCTTTTGAGTATAGCATATATGATATATGTCTCCCCTAGCATATTGGCTGTTTATTTTATTTGCCATCTTTGCGCCTGTATTACTAGTGCATGCAATAGTTGTCACCATCCTCTATGGTGAAAAGTGTGTGTTTTCACAACTGGACTCCTCAAATATTCACCTTCTTCCTCCTGCCATGCTTGGACCTTCCTCTCGCCACTCTTTTTCCAATTGTACCATACAGATGTTTTTTTTGGTTATTTTATTCCCCTTTTTTGGGGTTTTTTACGTGGAGAGTGGGTTTGGCTATAAAATTTGTTGTTTATGCTTCTTCCTTACCTTTGTGGGTTTTTTTTGGCCTTCCATTTTTGGTGTGTTTTTGAATATTGTCTTTTTTTTATCACTATACAGTGAAACAAACCAAAACCCGTTGGAATAGCTGCCGGGATCAATTCAGGCGAGAGATGAACGAGCGGAGACAAAGTGGCCAAGGTGGATCCAAGAAGAGGCCATATCTATATTCGGCCCAGCTGCAGTTTCTTAGGCTGGTCATGGATCTGAGGCCATAAGTACTCTTTCCAACCCACCTTTTTAGGAATTACACATTTTCTCGTTATATGTCATGTTATCCATTCCCTGCTGTAAACTTTGTATTTTGTTTTTTGGGCCCTACTATCTGATTAGCTGTATGATGCGATGGGGCATGTTTTGCGCATATGGCGGCTCCATTCTCTCTTTCATGTGGGGCCCTCCCTTCTATGCCACAGACCTGTGCTATCTACATGCAGAGCCAGAAGAGAGCGGGTGGCTGACACGTGTGCCCTGCATGTCTCATCTCTTCATACAGTGGATCTTCTGGGGTGCACGGTGTTGTTACCCTGGCAATCCAAAATTGGTCAACTTGCCCGCTAATCGGTGAACAAGCTTCTAAAGGAGTCACTGATTGTTGTTGGTGTGCCCCAGCCTTCTTTTGGTTTGGTTTTTTGTTGTGAGCGTCTTTTTTTCTAAATTCATTTCTTCTTTTCTTTGTAGCGGTCCGCTTATTCTTTGGGGCATACTGTATATGATCATACTTTAATGTGTGACTCCTATCTACTTCTTCTCCTTGTCTTAATGTCAAATTGTCGGTCTATTATTTTTTTTGCCCTGTATAATAACTACTTCTCATAGCATGTGCATGTGATGGCTTCTTCCTGTTTTTTTTGGATTTAAAAATTACACTTTTCTAATTTGCAATGGATTTGTGGAGTGTGATTGTGGGTGAAACTGCCCTGGGTAAATACGGATCGAACATCAGCATTTTGTTAGCTTCTTGACTTTGTAGTGATATTGTTTGTGCTGGACCCCTCCAAACACTCAGTAATGTGTCCTAAAGTGTTTGTCCATTTGACAGTTGCCAATCATTTCTCTCGTCATTTCCGGCCATTTTAGAGTGGCGTTATTTCTGTCCTAACTTATCTTATTCATTATAATAACTGGATAATTCATTATGTGGGGCGTTTTTATGTAATTGACCTACCGCTGCATTCCATGTGTTTTAAAAACTTTATAAAAAAGTTTGTCAAAAGACCCAGAATGTAATTTTGTTTTTTTTACCTTTTCAATACAGTACCGTGGATAGCCTGGATGATCCTGAGGACTCGGATGTGGGGGTTAGTGATTCAGCGGCTGCCTTTTCCACAGCCAACAGCCCAGCAACACCCCCTGCAGAGGAGTCGCCACAAGCTCAACCAGAGATGACATCACCGCACAGGCCGGAACAGGGGACACAACCTCTGCCCAGGCGGAGGCGTCAGGCCCAACCCTCTTCCTCTGGGCTCCAAACTCGGGAAATGATTGATTCCCGCGTTATAGAGTTTCTGGCCCAGAGGAGGAGTGATGGCCAAGAAGAGGCCATGTTGAGGGGTTTGGCTCCGCTACTTAGGAGGGTTCCCCTTGAAAGATATAACCAGTGTTTGGCCTCCATATCATTGGTTTTGGACATGTATGCCTCCTCCTATCAGGAGACATACTGACCGAAATCAATGATATGCGCCGGCGTGTCATGAGGCAACCACAGGCAACGCATGTTCCACCCTGTCCGCCGCCTCCTCAACCCACTCATGGCCCCTCGTTCACACAACCACCACCGTATCAGGGGTCCCATGTGCCACATTTCCCCCTGTGGCCCTCCACTTCCCGGATCCAGTTTTGCAAGCGGGTCCCAAGATTCAGGCCATGTTCCTGGCGCAAGTTCCTATGGGCCAGGCTCTTTTACTCGTGACCTGTACGAATTGTAAAAGGATTTGTTATCTACTTTTTATTCGTTATGTGATTTAAATATGTTTGAGTTATAACTCTATGGAGTTGGTCATTATTTTCTTGATTTTGTTGACTAAAATTTAGTCCTAAACAGTGTCCTTTGTCGTCTATTCTTGTTCCTATCATCCATCACACACATTTACATGTCAAACACATTTACCATATAGAAACAGAGACACACACATGATTTCAAGGGCAAAACTTTATTATCTTTAAAAACAGGGTTTATAGGTCGGTCTACATGAGGTATTAGAAGATTTTGGGGACCATACCATTCAAAAAATAGAGATTGTAGTCACCACACAATACGGGGTGAATCAATCTTTATGCTCATAGGATTTACTAAGAAAGGTATTCTGTCCGAAAAACCTCAGCCCGCAAGCCCACGTCAAGGGTCCTCATTCTCTTGCGAGTCCCTACACTCAACTAAAAACAACAAAGTTTGATAATCTACCTTAAAACAAAAAAAACTAACGAGAACAGAAGATATCAAACACTGCCACGAATAGCGTCTCTCTGCCATGGCAAGGACCCCTCTGGGCTCAAAAAGTAGTCTGCATAGAGTTCCCGAACTGCAATACCTCCAGTACCAGGTCGTCAATGCAGGGTCCGATCCAAGCCCAAAACTGTTGTCGTTGGAAAATCATCCAAATCATCCAAGTCAACCGAAGAGGAAGCCTCGTGAATACGGGTGAAGTTGTGTAAAACTACACAAGCTTGGATCACCCGGGTAGCATTCTCCGGATCCATCTGTATGGATGACAGAAACACCCTCCACTTGCTAGAGAGTATTCCGAAAGCGCACTCAACATACCGACGGGCGCGAGTCAATCGGTAGTTGTAAATACGCCTCCTGACATCCAAACCCCGCTTTGGGAAGGGCCGCATAACATGGTTAGTCAATGCAAACCCTTCATCCGCCACGAAGACAAATGGAGCCGGCGGACCTGCTGATCTGGGCAGTCTTCTGGACTCGGGAATGGCAAGCTGGTTGGCACGGCCTCACCCATTCTAGAAGCACTAAAGATGCGAGCATCCGCTGTGCTTCCATAGGCCCCGATATCAACCATTATAAACTTATAGTTACTGTCAGCAACAGCCATCAGCACTATAGAAAAAAATGCTTATAATTGAAGAATCTGGACCCTGAGTGAGGCGGCTTCTTCACACGAATGTGCTTGCCATCCATTGCCCCCAGACAGTTTGGAAACTGCGCAGATAAATTAAAGCCTTCAGCGATCCGCAACCAATCGTCCACCTTGGGCTGTGGCATCACCGTCTCTCGGAGTTGTTCCCAAATGACCTGGCAAGTGTGACGCACAATCCGAGAAATAGTCGAGGTTCCCAAAAGAAACTCAAAATGCAGTGATGCAAACGAGTTCCCTGTAGCAAGGAATCTGTGAGGAAATGAAGAAAAAATTACATTAAAGTAGGCCAGGAAAGGGGACAGCATACACATATATTTCCTATAATGCAGGGGTCGGGAACCTCCCACTCGCAAACTGCAGTGCAAGTGCAATTTTCAATATGTATAAGCACTATGGATATTAAAGGGAGACTGCTGGGGTACACTCCGCATGATGCTGACATTAATCTAAATTTGCAGGGAAAGCAAAATCTAAGACACACAAACAGCTTAAAACCATCACATGTTATATGCCCTGGATACCCAAAAACCAGCAGACTTTAAACGGTACAAACATATTAAAGCCCAAAAAGGTATCTGACAATAACACACCCACATATCTTCGAACCTACATTTTTGGGCCCCAAAACACAGCAACAAAGTCCTGCACATTAAACTGTGATCACCATTACTAAAATCTGGCTTACCTCAACGTGACGATGAGCCGTTCCTCCGGAGTAATGCTGCGCCTCATATTGGTGTCCATGAAGGTAAGGACAGTACGTAGAGACGACAGCAAGCAATCAAAGGTACCCAATGACATCCGACAGAACGCAAAGAACTTCTCAGGATGCAGACGAAGATCTTTGTAAAGGCTATGGAAGTGTCCTTTCCGGTAGCGTTGAGACACAATGGGATGGACCCAAAACGCCGCCTTCTAGTCGGTTCCTCATCCAAAATGGAGCGCTGGCCCCAGCGACGAGAGACAAGCCAGTGCAGTACAACTTCTTCCTCAGAATCATCCGCCATGGTGAAACCCAAGATGAAAAAAGGGAGAATACAGCAACAGCAAAACCAAGCAGCCAACACACACTCTGTACCCTCTGGAGACTACAGAAAATGGCCACCAAACAAACTCTCAGGTGCCAAGCATATATACCTATATTGGTGGGTGTGTATATTAAAATGACTTTTTTTTTTTTTGGTAAGGTCATGTCCGTTAAAAAAAACGGAAGACACACGGAAACACAACGGAAGCAAAAACGGACACGGATCACGGAACAACGGAACCATGTTTTGCGGACCGCAAAAAAAAACTGCTGTGTGCATGTAGCCTTTGGCTCACAATCACTGATGGAAATCACTGACCAAACACTGACTGTGTGAATGAGGCATTACTGTGATTACTAGCCTCAGAGTGGACATTTACTCCTGGTGTAAGGTCAGGGAACAGTGCCACCGTTCTAAGGAAGGGGGCTCTCCCAGAGGTCGGACTTCACAATCAGTTAGTTACACTTTATCTTGTGGATAGGGGGACAATGTCAAAACTTGGCCCAACCCCTTTAACCCCTTCTACCCCCAGCGATTCCCAGAGCCATACCTTTTTTGAATTTTTTCATTCACATAGCCATATGAGGGCTTATTTTTGCAGGACAAGTTGTACTTTCTAATGGCACCTCTTAATATTGCATACTATGTAGTGGGAAGCTGGAAAAAATGCCAAATGGGGAAAAAAAAAATCACGATTCCGCCACAGTTTTATGGGTTTTGTTTCTACAGTGTTCGCCTTACAGTAAAACTGACCTGTGACCTTCATTCTCCCAGTACGATTACAGCAATACCACATTTATATAGTTTTTCTTGTGTTTTAACACTGAAAGGGGTTATCCCATTATTATTGTAAAGTATGCAAATCAGACATCATATAGTACATAACAATCTCTTTCTAACAAAGCTAGAACCAGCCCTGCACCTCACATGGATCCAGAGATCTCCCCATGCATTGCTCTACTAGATTCATATCAAGCTGGCAGCTGAAGGGGAGTGTCTTTTCTGCTGAAGCTCAGGGGGCGTGTCCATGCTCTGCCTATCACAGCTCAGGAGGTGGTTGAAGGATGAAACTGAGCATGTGCGACCATCTCAGTGAGCAGGACAAAGAAATAAGAAAAAGAACAAACAGCAGGTGCACTATACCGGTACATTTTATTGAATAACTCAGTGACTATACAAGAACATAAGTACATGCAATTACAAAAGTTTTCAGATCCATGTCCTGGTGTCAAAACTGAAGAATATTTTACGTGGGACCATCCCTTTAAAAAAAACTTTAAAAGACTTTGGAAAAAATAGTTTTTTTTCTTTTTATTGCAATATTTTGACCCCCATAACTTTTTTTCTAGTTATGTCTCTGTAGCTGTGTGGGAGCTCATTTTTTCCAGGATGATCTGCAGTTTTGAATTACAGTATACCATTTTGGGGTGTGTCAGACTTTTTGGTCACTTTTCATCAAAAAAATTTTTAGGAGGTGAAATAATGACAAAATGGCGTATCGGCCACTTTGATGTTTTTTCCATTTCACTGTTCGCTGTATGGGATGAATATTTTTATATTTTACTAGTACAGGTGTTTTTGCATGTGGTGATGACTATGATGTTTATTTTTACAGTGTTTATTTATTTTTATTCTGGGGAAAGGGGGGTGATTTTTATATATATATATTTTTTTTTACTTTTTGTTATATTTTTTATAACTTATTTTTTTCTGTTTAAGGCTACATGCACACGACAGTATTTTTTTGCGGCTTCCGTTCCGTTTTTTTTGCGGATCCCATTCATTTCTATGGATCCGCAAAAAAAACTGATGCCTCTTCCGTTTCCTGTCTGCGTCCGTATTCCGCATTTCACGTCCGCAAAAAAAATATGGCATGTCCTATTCTTGTCCGCAAAAAACGGTTTGCGGACCCATTGAAGTCAATGGGTCCGCAAAAAAAAAACGGAAGCCACACTGAAGCCTTCCGTTTTTCCATCCGCATCCGTTTTTTTGCAGATGGTTGCTTGCAAACCAGGGCACTTGTGCAGGTACTTTAAGAAACTGTTTCAAGCCTTCCGTTTTTTTTGCGGATCCGCAAAAAAAAACGGAAGACACACGGAAACACAACCTACAAAATTTTCGGACACACGGAACGGATGTGGATGTGAAAAAAAAAGGAAGACGGATCCGCGATTTGCGGACAGCAAAAAACAACTGTCGTGTGCATGTAGCCTAAGTCCCCAAGGGCCTAACATTATTTGTGACAATCATTGAAACCTCATTAGGCCCCGGCCTCGTTCACACAACCACCACCGTATCAGGGGTCCCATGTGCCACATTTCCCCCCCTGTGGCCCTCCACTTCCCGGATCCAGTTTTGCAAGCGGGTCTGAAGATTCAGGTCATGTTCCTGGCGCAAGTTCCTATGGGCCAGGCTCTTTTACTCGTGACCTGTACGAATTGTAAAAGGATTTGTTATCTACTTTTTATTCGTTATGTGATTTAAATATGTTTGAGTTATAACTCTATGGAGTTGGTCATTATTTTCTTGATTTTGTTGACTAAAATTTAGTCCTAAACAGTGTCCTTTGTCGTCTATTCTTGTTCCTATCATCCATCACACACATTTACATGTCAAACACATTTACCATATAGAAACAGAGACACACACATGATTTCAAGGGCAAAACTTTATTATCTTTAAAAAACAGGGTTTATAGGTCGGTCTACATGAGGTATTAGAAGATTTTGGGGACCATACCATTCAAAAATAGAGATTGTAGTCACCACACAATACGGGGTGAATCAATCTTTATGCTCATAGGATTTACTAAGAAAGGTATTCTGTCCGAAAAACCTCAGCCCGCAAGCCCACGTCAAGGGTCCTCATTCTCTTGCGAGTCCCTACACTCAACTAAAAACAACAAAGTTTGATAATCTACCTTAAAACAAAAAAACTAACGAGAACAGAAGATATCAAACACTGCCACGAATAGCGTCTCTCTGCCATGGCAAGGACCCCTCTGGGCTCAAAAAGTAGTCTGCATAGAGTTCCCGAACTGCAATACCTCCAGTACCAGGTCGTCAATGCAGGGTCCGATCCAAGCCCAAAACTGTTGTCGTTGGAAAATCATCCAAATCATCCAAGTCAACCGAAGAGGAAGCCTCGTGAATACGGGTGAAGTTGTGTAAAACTACACAAGCTTGGATCACCCGGGTAGCATTCTCCGGATCCATCTGTATGGATGACAGAAACACCCTCCACTTGCTAGAGAGTATTCCGAAAGCGCACTCAACATACCGACGGGCGCGAGTCAATCGGTAGTTGTAAATACGCCTCCTGACATCCAAACCCCGCTTTGGGAAGGGCCGCATAACATGGTTAGTCAATGCAAACCCTTCATCCGCCACGAAGACAAATGGAGCCGGCGGACCTGCTGATCTGGGCAGTCTTCTGGACTCGGGAATGGCAAGCTGGTTGGCACGAAGCCGCTCACCCATTCTAGAAGCACTAAAGATGCGAGCATCCGCTGTGCTTCCATAGGCCCCGATATCAACCATTATAAACTTATAGTTACTGTCAGCAACAGCCATCAGCACTATAGAAAAAAATGCTTATAATTGAAGAATCTGGACCCTGAGTGAGGCGGCTTCTTCACACGAATGTGCTTGCCATCCATTGCCCCCAGACAGTTTGGAAACTGCGCAGATAAATTAAAGCCTTCAGCGATCCGCAACCAATCGTCCACCTTGGGCTGTGGCATCACCGTCTCTCGGAGTTGTTCCCAAATGACCTGGCAAGTGTGACGCACAATCCGAGAAATAGTCGAGGTTCCCAAAAGAAACTCAAAATGCAGTGATGCAAACGAGTTCCCTGTAGCAAGGAATCTGTGAGGAAATGAAGAAAAATTACATTAAAGTAGGCCAGGAAAGGGGACAGCATACACATATATTTCCTATAATGCAGGGGTCGGGAACCTCCCACTCGCAAACTGCAGTGCAAGTGCAATTTTCAATATGTATAAGCACTATGGATATTAAAGGGAGACTGCTGGGGTACACTCAGCATGATGCTGACAGTAATCTAAATTTGCAGGGAAAGCAAAATCTAAGACACACAAACAGCTTAAAACCATCACATGTTATATGCCCTGGATACCCAAAAACCAGCAGACTTTAAACGGTACAAACATATTAAAGCCCAAAAAAAAGGTATCTGACAATAACACACCCACATATCTTCGAACCTACATTTTTGGGCCCCAAAAACACAGCAACAAAGTCCTGCACATTAAACTGTGATCACCATTACTAAAATCTGGCTTACCTCAACGTGACGATGAGCCGTTCCTCCGGAGTAATGCTGCGCCTCATATTGGTGTCCATGAAGGTAAGGACAGTACGTAGAGACGACAGCAAGCAATCAAAGGTACCCAATGACATCCGACAGAACGCAAAGAACTTCTCAGGATGCAGACGAAGATCTTTGTAAAGGCTATGGAAGTGTCCTTTCCGGTAGCGTTGAGACACAATGGGATGGACCCAAAAACGCCGCCTTCTAGTCGGTTCCTCATCCAAAATGGAGCGCTGGCCCCAGCGACGAGAGACAAGCCAGTGCAGTACAACTTCTTCCTCAGAATCATCCGCCATGGTGAGACCCAAGATGAAAAAAGGGAGAAGGCAGCAACAGCAAAACCAAGCAGCCAACACACACTCTGTACCCTCTGGAGACTACAGAAAATGGCCACCAAACAAACTCTCAGGTGCCAAGCATATATACCTATATTGGTGGGTGTGTATATTAAAATGACATTTTTTTTTTTTTTTTTTTTGGTAAGGTCATGTCCGTTAAAAAAAACGGAAGACACACGGAAACACAACGGAAGCAAAACGGACACGGATCACGGAACAACGGAACCATGTTTTGCGGACCGCAAAAAAAAACAACTGCTGTGTGCATGTAGCCTTTGGCTCACAATCACTGATGGAAATCACTGACCAAACACTGACTGTGTGAATGAGGCATTACTGTGATTACTAGCCTCAGAGTGGACATTTACTCCTGGTGTAAGGTCAGGGAACAGTGCCACCGTTCTAAGGAAGGGGGCTCACCCAGAGGTCGGACTTCACAATCAGTTAGTTACACTTTATCTTGTGGATAGGGGGACAATGTCAAAACTTGGCCCAACCCCTTTAACCCCTTCTACCCCCAGCGATTCCCAGAGCCATACCTTTTTTGTATTTTTTCATTCACATAGCCATATGAGGGCTTATTTTTGCAGGACAAGTTGTACTTTCTAATGGCATCTCTTAATATTGCATACTATGTAGTGGGAAGCTGGAAAAAATGCCAAATGGGGAAAAAAAATCACGATTCCGCCACAGTTTTATGGGTTTTGTTTCTACAGTGTTCGCTTTACAGTAAAACTGACCTGTGACCTTCATTCTCCCAGTACGATTACAGCAATACCACATTTATATAGTTTTTCTTGTGTTTTAACACTGAAAGGGGTTATCCCAATATTATTGTAAAGTATGCAAATCAGACATCATATAGTACATAACAATCTCTTTCTAACAAAGCTAGAACCAGCCCTGCACCTCACATGGATCCAGAGATCTCCCCATTCATTGCTCTGCTAGATTCATATCAAGCTGGCAGCTGAAGGGGAGTGTCTTTTCTGCTGAAGCTCAGGGGGCGTGTCCATGCTCTGCCTATCACAGCTCAGGAGGTGGTTGAAGGATGAAACTGAGCATGTGCGACCATCTCAGTGAGCAGGACAAAGAAATAAGAAAAAGAACAAACAGCAGGTGCCACTATACCGGTACATTTTATTGAATAACTCAGTGACTATACAAGAACATAAGTACATGCAATTACAAAAGTTTTCAGATCCAGGACCTGGTGTCAAAACTGAAGAATATTTTACGTGGGACAATCCCTTTAAAAAAAACTTTAAAAGACTTTGGAAAAAATAGTTTTTTTCTTTTCATTGCAATATTTTGACCCCCATAACTTTTTTCTAGTTATGTCTCTGTAGCTGTTTGGGAGCTCATTTTTTCCAGGATGATCTGCAGTTTTGAATTACAGTATACCATTTTGGGGTGTGTCAGACTTTTTGGTCACTTTTCATCCAAAAAAATTTTAGGAGGTGAAATAATGACAAAATGGCGTATCGGCCACTTTGATGTTTTTTCCATTTCACTGTTCGCTGTATGGGATGAATATTTTTATATTTTACTAGTACAGGTGTTTTTGCATGTGGCGATGACTATGATGTTTATTTTTACAGTGTTTATTTATTTTTATTCTGGGGAAAGGGGGGTGATTTTTATATATATATATATTTTTTTACTTTTTGTTATATTTTTTATAACTTATTTTTTTCTGTTTAAGTCCCCAAGGGCCTAACATTATTTGTGACAATCATTGAAACCTCAGTAGGCCCCGGCCTTTCACAGGCAACGAACGAATCCCCCGATCGCAGATGTGTATGAAACAACAGAAACCCTGTGGCTATGGTGCGTGCTGTGCTTGCTAGCGGGCACCATCTTTAAAGACCCAACTTCTGCTGTGCTAATACGGCGGAGGTTGGGAAGGGGTTAATGTGATTTTGTTTGCGTGGTTGGTAGTAAGACACTTGTATAGTCAGGGAGATGTATATGATTAGTTAGTGCTTAAGGCCTCATGCACATGACTGTTGGTGTTTTGCGGTCCACAAACCGTGGATCCGCAAAACACGGAAGCTGCTCCGCGTTCCGTTCCGCAATTTGCGGAACGGAACGCGGCCCATTATAGAAATGCCTATTATTGTCTGCAAAACGGACAAGAATAGGACATGCTCTATTTTTTTGCGGGGGCACGCAACGGTGCAACGGATGCAGACAGCACACGGAGTGCTGTCCGCATCTTTTGCGGCCCCATTGAAGTTAATGGGTCCGCGCCCAAGCCGCAAAATATGCGGCTCGGACGCGGACCACAACAACGGTCGTGTGCATGAGGCCTAACCAGCAGTGGTTGATTTGAATGTAAAGCTATACGTTTATTTTGTGTTACAAAAGCCAACAAGGTTCTGGGTCACGGTGTCTGAATGCATGTGACTCCATTTTACTTACTGTTACAGGGCTAATTCCTGCAGGGGATTTACAATTGCTATTCCAATCGTTTGCCCCCATTCAGTTTCCTAGTGGACGGCACATCGCCCTGTGCAAACAAGAAAACGATGATTCTATGTGCCACATAAACAACACATTACCTTACAAATAAGCATTTGACTTGTTTGTTATATGGTCGGCGGCACCAGAGCAATTATCTGGAACGAGCATCCATTCAAACATTCAATTCTGCAAACTGGCCTGATAATCAGCCCATGTTAATATGGTATTCATGTGGTGTTCAGGGGTGCATCATCTAGAAGCTAAGGGGGAACACTGCAGGAAGCCAGCGGTATGGCATATATGTCATACAGCCTACAGCCCTGCACTATGCCCCTCAATAGTAATTAGTAAAAGACTTCTCTTACGGCACAGACCCTTCCCTTCCAAATGTCTAATGATAGACGTTGATAGGCATGTAACTTGGCTGGTGGTATCGGCATACCGTGGACAGGGGCAGATTGGCCATAGACCGCCCAAGCTCCCATCTCTGCCACTGGCTGGGTACAGAAGCTATCAGCTACCAGCGACATGCCCTTCTGAATTCAACATGTCCCACATCTCCCCTCCTCTCCCTATTCCATATCTTAATCAGAGACAACTGGAAGAGGAGGAGAGAAAATGGTCTCTATTGATGGCCAACTCAGAGGGACAGCTTTTGGGGCAATATATTGTGCAGCACTGTGGTATGTGGTATTTTGCGCTATGGTATTGCCGACCGCTACTTTTGTTGCCCACCTCCTGTCAATTTAGATCCTCCTACAATATGGGGTCACTTTAATGGGGTATTTTTTCCAGGGCCACTTTAGGTTCCCAATCCGCCCCTGACTGTGGACTACTGTGAGTAAGGTATTGCGGGTACAACTATGAGCTATGAGTATTTTCAGTATCACACATTTTAGGCTACTTTCACATCAGCGTTTTTGCTGGATCCGTCATGAATCAGCAAAAATGCTTCCCTTATGATAATACCACCGGCTGCATCCGTTATGAATGGATCCGGTTGTATGATCTATAACAGGCATGCTCAACCTGCGGCCCTCCAGCTGTTGGAAAACTACAACTCCCATCATTCCCTGACAGCCTACAGCTTTTATCCTACAGAAGGGCCTCGTGGGAGTTGTAGTTTCACAACAGCTGGAGGGCCGCAGGTTGAGCATCCCTGATCTATAAAATGACCAAGATGCAAGTCAATGGGCCCCGGATGCGTTTTCTTTTGTGTCAGAGAAAACGGATCCGGCACTATTGACTTACATTGTGTTTCATGACGGATCCGTCTTGCTCCGTATCCATCACGCACTCAAAAATATTGCTTGCAGCGCTTTTGTGTACGTCATGGGGACGCAACGAAACATAATGCATTCTGGGGCACTCCGTTCCCTTTAGTTGAGTTTTGTCCCCATTGACAATGAACGGGGACAAAACTGAAGGGCTTTCCTCCTGTTTTGAGATCCTATGACGGATCTCAATAACGGAAAGGAAAACGCAGATGTGAAAGTAGCCTAAGGGGAATTTCACACTAGCGTTATTCTTTTCCGGTATTGAAATCCGGTAAAGGGTCTCAATACTGGAAAAAACGCTTCCGTTTTGTGCCAATGCATTCTGAATGGAAAGCAATCCTTTCAGTATGCATCAGGATGTCTTCCGTTCCGTCCCTTGTACGGTATTTGAGCGGCCAAAATACCGCAGCTTGCTGCGGCATTCTTTCCGGCCAAAATTCCGGAACACTTGCACTTCTACTGAAGTGTATTAATGCCGGTCTGCGCATGCACAGTTCTTTCTAGCTTTGAAAAAGATTAAATACCGGATCCGTTATTCCAGATGATACCAGAAAGACGGATCCGGTATTTCAATGAATAAGTCTAACGGATCCAGCAAAACAGCTTTCAGTTTGCATACGGTTTAACACTTTTAAAAGCAACGAAAACGAAGTTATTTGTTATGAACATGGCGACTGCTTTAATAATTGCTTCAGATGATGGTCTGTTGCAACAAGAAAAATATTATTTTCCAGCCCCAAAATTATACCTGATTAAAACTGCATATTTATTTAAGGTGTATTTGGTTTCATTACGCTATCCCCTATAAACAGGATAGCGGATCACTATTAGATCAGAGGGGGTCCCCCACAGATCACAAGAATGGTGGCTTCGTACCCTGTGCAGCCCCCCTGAAATGAACAGATCGGCCCGTCGCACACGTGCATGACTGTTTTATTCATTTCTATGGGAATTCCAGAGATGACCGAGTACATTGAAATTAATGGAGCGGTCGCACATATGTTTAACACGCTGCTCTGCTACAAAGCCACCATTCTTGGGGGTCCCAGCAGTAGGACCCCACTGATCTAATAGTGATCCGCTATCCTATATTTGGACTGGAATACCCCCTTAATTCACTCAATTGCGCACGTCACTCAACCCGGATATGCCCTGCAGGCGCGGGATCTGGCAGAGGGACGAGGAGGATTGCGGAGGCGGCACTGAGCTGTGAAAGGCGGCGCTGAACACAGGGAAGGCGGCGCTGGGCACCGGACGGCGAGGGGTGAGACCGGGCACCCTGTATTAACGGATCTCCCCTTGGGCACCTTAAGTAAGTGATTGACAGGTTATAAAAAGCAGATTTTTGCGCAAATAGAGCCACATTAAGGTATAATAAGGCCATCTTAGGATTCTACTTATCAGCCTGGACATGAAGATATGTTTAGGTTATAGGGGTAAAATCTGCTGACAGAATCCCTTTAATCATAACCTGATTCCCACACTGAAAAAACCTTTATTATAAAACCACGTGGCCACTTTGAATATGATTTTAAAACATATATTAACTGTAATATCAAAGGTTATTTATTTGGCAACCTGTGTATTATGCAAATTACAATATGCCGGTTGCACCACAAATTCCCTGAAAATACGTATTAGGGTACTTTCACACTTGCGTTCGTGAGATCCGGCAGGCAGTTCCGTCGTCGGAGCTGCCTGCCGGATCCGCCGATCAGTTTGACAACTGACAGCATTCAGATTGCATGGGAATATGCCTGATCAGTTCTTTTCCGGCATAGAGCCCTTTTGACGGAACTTTATGCCGGAAAAGAATAACGCAAGTGTGAAAGTACCCTAAGGAAAGACATTTCAGAAAGCACTAATCCACAGGCCGCTAGTATCTCCATGCTTATAAAACACTTTAAAGAAGCACATAAGGGCAATCTAAGTGGCTTGGAGATACTAGACATGGAAAGGATGTTAATCCCAAGAAAACTCTAAATTGAGTATCATATTGGATTTTCGTCCTAAATAGCAGATCTCCTAAGGGAATGAACCACTCCTATGGATCTATGAACATTGCTAAACATAATAAATATTTTTTATCCCTGTCGTATTTTTACCCGTTGGCCACTGTCACAGGAACGTATTTGAATCCGTATGTTCTCAATCCGTATATGGTCCGATTTTATGCCCCGAATCCGCTGCTAATGTTAACCCTAAGTTCACACCTGAGCGTTTTACAGCGCGTTCAAACGCGCTGTAAAACGCTCAACACGTGAAAACCAATGCTTTCCTATGGCCCTGGTTCTCACTTGAGCGTTTGAACGCGCTGTAAAACGCCCGACGCATAAACAAGTATTTGAGCTTTTTTGGGGGCGTTTGTCGCGCGTTTTGTGATTGACACCACAGTAGTCAATCACAAATTTGTTTCCAAATACGCACATTACCGTCTGTGCAGTGCATAAATAACAAAGGAAGAAATTTGCATGTTTAATCCTGATAAAATCCTGATGGCAATACTGAGAATGCTGACGGATCTCAATATGCTCATGCGAAAGCGGCCTTTAACTATTTAATTATGCCTGTGTGCACAATGTGCATGATGAGTGGAGTGGGCATGTGGTTTTATAAGGTTTTTTCAGTGTGGGAATCAGATTATGATTATCTCACTAAACTGAAACGTGTAAACCTGTGATGCTGCTCTCTGCCATATTTTTTATGAGTTAATAAACGTAGTTAATCGGGTATCATTTTTGTGCTGGAAAAAATGTTTTTCTTGTTGCAGGTTTCCAACTCCAGCCCATATGCAACAGTGGCGTTATTTCTGGTAAAAAGCAGTTCTAGCCACTAAACCAAAGGCTTCTGCAGTACGGACTCTGCTATAACCTCTCCATAGGCATTGTCAGTGTAGATTCTCTTTGACATCGGGGCCTGTGCTCATTTTCGGCACAAACATGTGATACACAGATGTACAGCAAACAGGAGAAGTGACTCAGTCTGGCAGTCTTGTCGTAGACGTGAAGTTTCATAGAGCGGAAATAATCGAGATGAATGTACACTATGGAGATATATGACTGGAGGAAGGATTATCTGAGGTGACACAAAGAATTGGCATAGGGATGCACAAAATAAGACCCTGAGCCCGCTCTCTGTATTATTGCTATCAGCTACATGATAATCTCTGTTTCGCCTGGGCTACAGAAAATGCACATTAAAGTTTCCACTTAGCTGAGGCAGGCAGAAGTGTGACCTACTTAGTATTTTGCTTATGCCATAATTTTTTTCTTGCCGTACTGTTAACCACTGAAGACAGTTTGCTGCGGGGGGAGATGGCCATCACGGCGTATTGGGGCTTTGATTATAATTCGTGTTATAAAGTGTATCGGTGTCTGGACTTATATGTCTTCTAATTAAAATTATTTTGATCTATTTTACAACATATAAAAAGATTTGCTTGTATACAGGGCCATTAATGGGTCTGTCCAACAAGTAGCGGTGGCCAGGCCTGAACCCTCTAGCTATATAAGGCCCCTTTCACACTGGCGAGAATTTTGCGCGGTTCAATGCGTGACGTGAACACATTCTACCCGCACCGAATCCGGACCCTCTCACTTCAATGGGGCTGTGAAGATGAGCGGTGATTTTCACGCTTCACTTGTGCTTTGCGTGAAAATTGCAGCAGGTTCTATATTCTGCGTTTTTCATGCAATGCAGGCCCCACAGAAATGAATGGGGCTGATGCGTGAAAATCGCATAGCATCCGCAAGCAAGTGCGGATGCAATGCGATTTTCACGCAAGGTTGCTATGGAGAAGATGTAAGGAAATTGATAAAAGTCAATTTACTGTATTATTTTCCCTTATAACATGGTTATAAGGGAAAATAATAGCATTCTTAATGCAGAATGCTTTCTAAAATGATGTCAGCGCAGGTCCTGCTGAATGAAGATAGAAGATCCTTATATCTTCATACAGCAGGACCTGCACTGACGTCATCGTGCTCACCACGTGGTGAGCGTGATTACATCATCAAAGGTCCTTTGGCAGGTCCTGAAAGAAGAAGAAAGAAGACGATGTCGGCTGTGTGATCAATTGGATGAGGTGAGTTCATTTTTTTTTTTTTTTAACCCCTTAAGTCACATTTTAGTAAGCATTCTGTATTAAGAATGCTATTATTTTCCTCTATAACTGTGTTAGAAGGGAAAATAATAACATCTACACAACACCTAACCCAAACCCGAATTTCAGTGAAGAAGTTCGGGTCTGGGTACCACATTCAGCTTTTTCTCACGCGCATGCAAATTGCATTGTACTCGCGCGGAAAAAAACTGAACAAAGTAACGCAATTGCAGTCAAAACTGACTGAAATTGCGTGCGCATTCGCACAGGTTTCTCACAATTTACCCGGGACGCATCCGGAGCAAATCCGGAACGCCCGTGTGAAAGAGGCCTAAGAGGCTCAGGAGCTTCAGCCACACATGATATTGCTTATTTTCGTTTGATTCCATAGATTTATTAATAAGTATTAAAAAAAAAAAAAAAGCAGTAATGGAAAATCTATCAGCCATTTAACTATTTTTCTACAGAGTTTTAGTAAAAAAAACAACTTTTTTTTTGGACAGACAAAAAAGCCGCTGAATAAAACCAACCTCTACCTATACCACCTTCCCTCAATACTATACTCTTTTCCTGTGTTTTAAATTTATATATAAGGAAGGATGTATATATGTGTGTGTGTATGTATGTTCCACGATCACTCAAAAACGCAACCATCAATTTCAACGAAACTTGGTATACACATCCCTTGCTACCTGGAAAGAAATCTTGTGGGGGTCACAGCTCTCTAGGACGTACCGTTCCTGAGATATTCCCCAAAAATGACCTGCATTAGCCAATACAAGCCTACAAGTCTTTCTCTTCATATCCCAACTGCCATACACACTGTCACATGTCCCTTATCAGCCAATAGAAGCTCGCAGGCCCTTACTCTCCCCACGCACAGCTTTAACAGTAACCTCCACAGTGCCCGCCCCTTTAATAGTGACCTCCACAGTTTCCATAGCAACCCAGCCAACCAAAGTCGCATGACACATAAGGCACAACTACACTGCTACATGCATCCATCTTGGATGGATTTTTTTGCGACTGTCGTGTCGCAGTCGCAGCATGTCACAGTGTAACACCATAGACTACAATTATAAAAATTGTTGAGACAAAATGTCGCGCAACACATGTCGTCGTGTAGCCCTAGCCTTAAAGGAGCAGGGCTGGGTGGAGGTCACTGTTAAAGGGGCGGGCACTGTGGAGGTCAGTGTTGAAGGGGCGGGCACTGTGGAGGTCACTGTTAAAGGGGTGGGCACTGTGGAAGTCACTGTTAAAGGGGTGGGCACTGTGGAGGTCACTATTAAAGGGGCGGGCACTGTGGAGGTTGCTGTTAAAGAGGCGGGCACTGTGGAGGTCACTGTTAAAGGGACGGGCACTGTGGAGGTCACTGTTCAAGGGGCGGACACTGGAGGTCACTGTTAAAGGGGCGGGCACATTGGAGGTCACTGTTAAAGGGGTGGGCACTGTGGAGCTCACTGTTAAGGGGGCAGGGGCCACTATTAAAGGGGTGGGCACTGCGAAGTCACTTAAAGGGGCAGACACTGTGGAGATCACTTAAGGGGGCAGACACTGTGGAGGTCACTTAAAGGGGCGGGCACTGTGGAGGTCACTGTTAAGGGGGCGGGCACTGTGGAGGTCACTGGTAAAGGGGTGGGCACTGTGGAGATCACTGTTAAGGGGGTGGGCACTGTGGAGGTCACTAAAAGGGGTGGGCAGTGTGGAGTTCACTGCTAAAGGGACGGGCACTGGTGAGGTAACTGTTAAAGGGGTAGACACTGTGGAGGTCACTGTTAAAGGGGGGGGCTGTATAGGTCACTGTTAAGGGGGCGTGCCCCTGAGAAAGTCAATGTCAAGGGAGTGTGGTGTTGTGAAACTCATTGTTAAAGGGGTGGGCTGCTGTGAAGCTCAAAGTTAAGGGGACGGGCTGCTGTACACGTCCCATTGTAAGGAGGTGGGGCACTGTGGGAGGGGTTAGTGTTAAGGAGTGAGGGGCAGTGGAGTTCACTGTTATGGGGGCGGGGTGCTGTAGAGGTCACAGTTATGGGGGATACTGTCGATGTCTTTTAACGACACACAGAAACATTAAATGAAATAGATGTAATATACCGGTGCGAAGCCGGGTCCTTCTGCTAGTATGCAGGTCCGCCATCAGGGGGGTACAGCCCATACCCCAGTAAGGGGCACAGACCCTCGGGGGGCCCGGCCGGTCCCGAGCCTTTTTTTTTGTGGCCGCTGGGGGCCAGTGCTCCTCCCCCTCTTCATTCCACGGCCCGTCCCTTACCTCCCCGGCCCGCCTGCCACTCAGCTGATCGATGGGTCAGGCAGACTTTCCACTGCGCGTCCTGTGCAGTGCAGCCTCTCAGCCTGCTCTTGGCGATCTCCCTCGGTCACTGACTGCTGCAGTGACCGAAGGAGACTGCCGAGCGCAGGCTGAGGCTGCACAGGATGTGCAGTGGAAAGCCTGATGGCTGCACGGAGACTGGAGTTAAGGAAGGGGTACTTCCAGGTGGTGCTGGGAAGCCAGCTGGCCGGTGTACAGGATCAGCGACACAAGTATGCGTGGGGGCGGTTGGGGCAATAATGGAGGGATGTCTGGGGGCAAAAATAACTTGTGGGGTGAGGGGCAAATTACTCAGTGGGGGGCAGTGTGGCGGACAAACTACATAATGGAGGACCGTGTGGGGGCAAAATTACTTAGTGTGGAGGCAAATTACATAATGCAGGGCTGTCTGGGGGCAAAATTAACTTGTGTGGGGGCAAAATTAACTTGGGGGGCAAATTACTCAGTGGGGGGCAGTGTGTTGGGCAAACTACATAATGGAGGGCCGTGTGGGGGCAATCAACATAATGTGGGGCAGTGTGGGGGGGGGGCAAATTACATAATGTGGGGCAGTGTGGGGGGGGCAAATTACATAATGTGGGGCAGTGTGGGGGGCAGTATTACTAATGAGGGCCTTCTAGAAGGACATTGCTATTGGTGGGACTATGAGGAGCATTATTACTATGGGGCACTATTATTTCTTCAGGATAGTATTTGGGGTATTGGGGGGCACAGCGAGCAGCAGGATAACACTGTGGGGGCTCTAGGTTGGGAGATGATGATAGAAATGTGAGGAAGCTAAGATGTCCGTGTGTCACACTCTGCAGAGACGAGGCGCGGCTGAGAGAAGTGGACCAAATGGAGAAGATGATGACAGAGAAGATCTACATTGGAAGAGACGTCACCTGGATGCCCTGGATGTGAGAGGTAAGTGCTGCTGTATAGCAACTACAGAAAAATGCAGGAGGGGGGGGGGCTTAGAGAATTGGGCCATATTCATTGGGACTGTATATATAGTGTATTTATGTATGTGTAACATGTATATGGTGTATTCATGTGTATGTGTCTTGGATATATATGTGTTGTGACGCCGAGCGTTCGCCGTTGAGTAGGGAACCTGTTCTTAAAACTTTCAAATGACGTTGTGCTGGTACGCAACGCTATGGGGCTGGTATGTGATTTTTTTCCAGGGCTGGTTTTCGTACTCAGTCCGGTGCTGGGGTGGGCTGACTGGGTCTGGGGTCTTTGGGCTGATCTGAGGTCATAGGGGCTGATTGGGGGTCTAATGGGGTCCTTGGGCTGATCTGCAGTCTGATGGGGGCTGACTGGGGGTCTTTGGGCTGTTCTGAGGTCTGATGGGGGCTGACTGGGGGGGCTGATGGGGGCTGATCTGAGGTCTCATGGGGGCTGACTGGGGGTCTTTGGGCTGATCTGAGGTCTGATGGGGGATGACTGGGGATCTGATGGGGGTCTTTGGGCTGATCTGAGGTCTGATGGAGGCTGACTGGGGGTCTTTGGGCTGATCTGAGGTCTCATGGGGGCTGACTAGGGGTCTTTGGGCTGATCTGAGGTCTAATAGGGACTGACTGGGGGTCTTTGGGCTGATCTGAGGTCTCATGGGGGCTGACTAGGGGTCTTTGGGCTGATCTGAGGTCTGATGGGGGCTGACTGGGGGGCTGATGGGGATCTTTGGGCTGATCTGAGGTCTCATGGGGGTTGACTAGGGGTCTTTGGGCTGATCTGAGGTCTGATGGGGGCTGACTGGGGGGCTAATGGGGTTTTTTGGGCTGATCTGAGGTCTCATGGGGGCTGACTAGGGGTCTTTGGGCTGATCTGAGGTCTGATGGGGACTGACTGGGGGTCTTTGGGCTGATCTGAGGTCTCATGGGGACTGACTGGGGGTCTTTGGGCTGATCTGAGGTCTGATGGGGGCTGACTGGGGGGCTGATGGGGATCTTTGGGCTGATCTGAGGTCTCATGGGGGTTGACGGGTTTTTTGGGCTGATCTGAGGTCTCATGGGGGCTGACTCGGGGTCTGATGGGTGTAGGAAACTAACATATCTGTTGGTCAAACTCTGCAGAGATGAGAGATGGCTGAAAGAAGTCACCATTGCGTTCTGGTCTGAATGGAGAAGATGAAGACAGAGAACATCTACATCAAAGGAGACGTCCCTGGATGTAAGAGGTATGGCCGTGATATATGGGTGGGGCTGTGTGTGGGTGTGGCTTGATGGTGGACGGGGACACAGGGGCCCCTTGATCTCCTATTTCTGGGGGAAGTGCCCCTCCAAAGACCAGGCTCTGGATCCGCCACTGGGGCAGTGTTGGGGAGGGGGGGGGGGGCCCCCCCCAGGCCTTGAGCTGTGTAAGGGGCCCCAACATTTCTGATGGCAGCCCATCTAATGAAATGTAATACGAGTTGAAAGAGTCCAGACTTTTCATCACTTAGGAGGTCAGATTTAATGACATCACAAGCACTGTAGTTCAGCAAGGATAAGATGCACTATATGTCCCATTTAAAGGATAACTGTCACATTTAGATCCTAATTTCAGTTTTCATATATGTAGTTACTAATATGATAATATTCCTGAATCAATAACTATTAGACTTACTTACCCCTTATTTAATAAGATTCAGCCCTTAGCAACCAGTCTGCATAAAACTGCAATTTCACTATTCTGTTAAGATGGCCGCCCTCAGCCCTGAGGCTAATCCATAGGACGCCTGCAGTGAAGTTAGTGAAGACCAGCTCTGTATAGGGAGGTCTTGCAGTGAAGTTCCCAGGTCTGGCTGAAGCCTATAGTCCTTCTACAAGCTCTCCTCTTATCAGATAAGGCTGTCATTTATACACTGAGCAGCCACATTGTCCTGCACTGCTAAGGGAGTGTCTGCCAAGCACAGGCATGTGGAGAAGTTCACACACACAGCCCAGCACTGTTATCTCCTGTCAGGAAGAACCTGGCTTTTTATACATTCCCTTACAATGGTGAATCACTAGCAGCGTGCTCCGTCCTCATCTGGTAGATGGAAGCAGCATAGCAACCTGATTTTATCTCAGGTAACAATAGCCAATACTGGGGACTTTTAGGTGGCTTTTAGGGGTTATTTATTAAACAATCAGAAATTAAAACAGGGCCAACAAGGTGATATTAATCACCAGAATCCAATAGTAAAAAAAAAAAAAATTTGACAGTTATCCTTTAAAGAGGACCTTTCGCCGGTCCGGACATTTTCATGTAAGTAGCTTGCTGTGTAGGGCATACTGAGGGCATGTGAGATCATTTACTATTTTTCCTATGCACCACGCCCGCTGTGTCCCCCCCCCCCCCCCCATTCTGCTTTCCCGCCTGGTATATAAATTCATACCATTGGAACAAGGAGGAGGAGACGCCTGTGTTTCTCGAGGGGGTCTCCTTCTCCCTAGCTGTGAGCTAGCCAATTACAATGGAGAGCATCACAGCCAGGGAGAAGTTGAGTTTTTAGGAAAAATCTTAAGTGATCTACCCTACCCTGACAGCAATTTACATGATCATGTCAGGATCGGTGAAAGGTCCTCTTTAAAGGGTTTCTGTCACCAACTTTTGACATTATAAGCTGTCTGACATTAGCTATGTGCTAATGTCAGACCAGCCTGATAATGTCCTTATTATAAAAATCGGATGTATATATAGTCCGAAAAACTTACATTTATTATATGTAAATTAGCCTCTAGGAGCAGGGGGGGCGTTGCCCTGCTCCTAGCGGCTCCGTCCGGCAACCTGCTGGCACGCCCCTTCACACTTTGATTGACAGTGCAGGGCAGCGATCCTCCTGCACTGTCTCGTTCTGAAATCGCGCGCCCGCGCCGCCGCTCTGTATTCGGCGCAGGCGCGGTGAGCAGAGGACGCTGGTGCCTGCTGTCCTCTGCTCACCGCGCCTGCGCTGAATACAGAGCGGCGGCGCGGGCGCGCGATTTCAGAACGAGACAGTGCAGGAGGATCGCTGCCCTGCACTGTCAATCAAAGTGTGAAGGGGCGTGCCAGCAGGTTGCCGGACGGAGCCGCTAGGAGCAGGGCAACGCCCCCCCTGCTCCTAGAGGCTAATTTACATAATATAAAAGTAAGTTTTTCAGACTATATATACAGCGGATTTTTATAATAAGGACATTATCAGGCTGGTCTGACATTAGCACATAGCTAATGTCAGACAGCTTATAATGTCAAAAGTTGGTGACAGAAACCCTTTAAGTAACATAGTGCAGGGCATGGAGAGGGGATCAGCCACAGATATTCCCCCATTTCTGTAGGCCCACCTGTCAAAAGAAATGTCTCTCCATTGGTAAAAGTTTCTTCTGACAGGTGGGCCTGTAATAGACTTGGTTCATCTACTTGTTTTACATAGGAGATGCATCATGTCAAGAATACTTCATTATACTGTCATTCATTACTTTTCTCAATCCCAGTGTATAATTACCGGTCGTCTATGGTCTTGTTCAGGTTAGAATGAAAGAGGTTTTCCAGATTTTAATAATGACATCCATGTGTGTATCAGTCTTTCTGGTGGTTCAGCAATACCCACCCCATTCAAATGAATAGGGCTGAGCTGTTTCTGAGCACCAATACCAGTCACAGTCACATGGACGAGAATAATGTATTGTAGTGGAAGCCCCCACCAACCCCACACTGATCACTTACATACATTAAAGGGAATCTGTCACCAGCGACCTCCCCATTCAACCGTTTGCATAGACACATAGCTGTGGTTTAGCTTATTAAAACGCTGTCTTTCTTTTATTGATCTGAGGCTCCATTCTAGAGTTATGATACTTTTTCTTAATATGCAAAATAGGCCTTTGGTGCAATGAGGGATTTATCGTTGCATTGTTGCACCCAAACGCCACTCCTTTCTGTGGCTAGCCCCTCCCTCACTGCTTTGATTGACAGGGCCAGGTAGTAGCAAAACAGCCCAGGAGGAACTGGTCACAGAAAGGGGTGGAGCTTAGATGCAACAAGAGTATCAGTGAAGCCCTCATTGCACCAAGGGCCTAATTTGCATATATTCAGGACCAGTCCATTTTTTTCTTTTTAATTTTTTACTCCCAGCCTTCCCAGTGATATAAGTTTTTATATTTTTCCATTCACAAAGCCGTCTAGGATTACTTTTTGCGGGACAAGTTGTAATAGAAATGGCACCATTTATGGTTGCATACAATGTAGTGGGGAGCAGGAAAAAAAATTCTAATATTCTAATAAGGTGAAATTATAAAATAAAAAACGACAATTCTGCAACAGATTTATGGGTTTTGTTTTTACATCGTTTCCTATGTGGTAAGACTGACCAGTTACTTTCATTCTTCAGGTCAGTACGATTACAAAGATTACCACGTTTGTGTAGTTTTTATTGCATTTTAATACTGAAAAAAAATAAAATCCTTGGATTTTTTTGCATCGCTATATTAACACTCCCATAACTTTTTTATTTTTATGTTTACAGAGCATATGTAGGCTCATTTTTGGCGGGACAATCTGTAGTTATGCATGACTTTTTGATCACTTTTTATTCCATTTTTTTAAATGGGAGAAGTGACAAAAAATGAAGAATCTGCAATTTAGATTTTTTTTTTCTTCATTACGCCATTCACTGTATAGGATAAATATTTTTATATTTTACCCTTTCAACCCCAGGCCAGTTTTCACCTTCCTGCTCAGGCCATTTTTTGTAAATCCGACATGTGTCAGTTTATGTGGTTTAGCTTTAGGCCTTATTCACACATCCGCAATGTAGTCCGCATGTATTCCGCAATTTTGCGGAATACATGCGGACCCATTGACTGTGAATGGGGCCGGGAACGATGCGGAGAGCACACACTGTGCTCTCCGCATCCGATTTTGCGGAGCGCGCCGCCGATTTTCCGGTCCGCGGCTCCGCAAAAAAAATAGAGCATGTCCTATTCTTGTCCGCAATTGCGGACAAGAAGAGGCATTTTCTATGGAGTTCGGGCAATGTGCGGTCCGCAAAAATGCGGAATGCACATTGCCGGTGTGTCCGTGTTTTGCGGATCCGCGGCTCCGTGGATCCGCAAAACACAACGGATGTGTGAATAAGGCCTTATACACTTTTACTTATCCAAGCCATTCTGAGATTGTTTTCTCGTGACACATTGTACTTCTTGATATATAATCATATATTTGAGTCAATATATTTCACCTTTATTTATGAAAAAATCCTAAATTTACCAAAAATGTAGAAAAATTAGCATTTTTCAAAATTTCTATTTCTCTGCTTTTAAAACAGAAAGTGATACCTCATAAAATATTTATTACTTAATATTCCCCATATGTCTACTTTATGTTGGCATCATTTTGTAAATGTCATTTTATTTTTCTAGGATGTTAAAAGGATAAGAAGTTTAGATTAAATTCTTAAAATTTTTAAGAAAATTTCCAAAACCCACTTTTTAAGGACCAGTTCAGGTCTGAAGTCACTTTGTGGGGCTTACATAGTGGAAACCCCCCATAAATGACCCCATTGTAGAAACTACACTCCTCAAGCTAATCAAAACTGATTTTACAAACTTTGTTAACCCTTTAGGTGTTCCTCAAGAATTAAAAGAATATGGAGATGAAATTTCACAATTTCACTTTTTAGGCAGATTTTCCATTTTAATCAATTTTTTTGTTTAACACATCGAGGGTTGACAGCCAAACAAAACTCAATATTTATTACTCTGATTCTGCGGTTTACAGAAACACCGCACATGTGGTCGTAAACTGATGTAAGGGCACACGGCAGGGAGCAGAAGCAAAGGAACGCCATATGGTTTTTGGAAGACAGATTGTCCCATTACATGTCCCTTACAGTAGAAACTCCCAAAAAGTGACCCCATTTTAGAAACTAGGGGATAAGGTGCCAGTTTTATTGGTACTTTTTTGGGGTACATACGATTTTGAATTGCTCTATATTTAATTTTTTTGTGAGGCACGGTAACCAAAAAATGGCACCTTTTTGTTTTTTTCTTTACAACATTCATCTGACAGGGTGGATCATGTGTTTTTTTTTTATAGAGCAGGTTGTTACAGACGCAATGATATTAAATATGTCTACTTTGTTTGTTTCAGTTTTACATAATAAAGCATTTTTGAAAAAAAATTATGTTTTTGTGTCTCCATTTTCTGAACGCCTTATTTTTATATTTTTATTTTTATGTGCAGGGGCTCGATTTTTGCAGGAAGAGTTGATGTTTTTATTGGTACCATTTTTAGGTGCTTTGATTTTTTGATCATTCATTATTACACTTTATGGAGCAGGGTGACCAAAAAATTAGTAATTTTGTCAGTTTTTATTTATTTATTTTTCCAGCGTTCACCTGAGGGGTTAGGTCATGTGATATTTTTATAGAGCAGATCGTTACAGATGTGGCAATCCCTAATATGTATACTTTTTCTTGTTTATTAAAGTTTTACACAATAATAGCATTTTTGAAACCAATAAAATCATGTTTTATTGTCTCCATAGTCTGAGAGCCATAACTTTTTTATTTTTTGACCAATTGTCTTAGCTAGGGTCTCATTTTTTGCAGGATGAGGTGACGGTTCGATTGGTACTATTTTGGGGGGGCATGACCTTTTTGATCGCTTGGAGTTGCAATTTTTGTGATGTAGGGTGATAAAAAAAATAGCTTTTTTGGCACTATTTTTTTTATTTATTTCTTTTTTTTACGGTGTTCATCTGAGTGGTTAGGTCATGGGTATTTTTATAGATCAGGTTGTTCCAGACGCGGCAATACCTAATATGTCAACTTAACTTTTTTTTTTTATTTCACTCAATAATAACAGTTTTGAAGCAAAAAGAAATCATATTTTAGTGTCTCCATTGTCTGAGAGTGATAGCTCTTTTATTTTTTGGCCGATTGTCTTAGGTAGGGGCTCATTTTTTGCGGGATGAGGTGACGGTTTTATTGGTATCATTTTGTGGGACGCCTTTTTGATCGCTTGGTGTTGCACTTTTTGTGATGTAAGGGGACAAAAATTGCTTTTTTTGACAGAGCTTTTATTTTTATTTTTTTATGGTCTTTATCGGATAGGGTGGATCATGTGATGTATTTATAGAGCCGGTCGTTACAGACGTTGCGATACCTAATATGTGTGTTTATTGTTTTTTTTTCTCTATTTTTTATTATAAAATCAGGGGAAAGGGGCGTTTTTTTCTTTTTTTAATTAAAAATTTATTTTTTTATTAAAAATACTTTTTTTACTTTTTTTATTTTACTTTATTTCTGACTTTAACTTTTGGGGGGTCTGATCCCCTCTGCAATGCATTACAATACATCTGTATTGTAATGCATTGCCTGTTAGTGTATTACACAGACTAATCTCCTCGGCCCCCATAGAAGGCAGGTCACAATGCATTGGGCAGCCTGTGCACGGCATCGGGCTGCCTTCTTACCCGTTGGGTCCCCGCCACAGCAGCGCGGGGACCAGATGGGCTCCCTCACCGATGCTGGCGCATACAGCAGGGTCCGGCTAATGGGAATAGCCGATCCCCTGCAGATGATCGGGCGGGTGCAGCTCCTGCACCCACCAGATCAGCACGGCGTAGTAGTATGGCGCTGGGCGGCAAGTCACGTCCCGCTGCACCGTTCTATTACGGCACTGGTCGGGAAGGGGTTAATAGTATGGGAGCTGCACGAACAACAATGACTATTACAGTATGTTTATTTTTTTATAGTTTATTTATTTTTATTTTGGGTAAGGGGGCGATTTTAATTTTTTGATTATTTTATATTTTTAAAAACTTTTTTTCTTTTTTGTTATTCGATAATCTTTCTGGGTACTGTAGTCCACCCATTAGGCCTAATTCACACGTCCGTAGTTTGTTTTGCGGAAACACGGATCCGCAAAACACGGAAGGCTGAAATGTGCATTCCGCATTTTGCGGACCGCACATTGCTGGCATTATATGGAGAATGCTTTTTCTTGTCCGCAATTGCGGACAAGAATAGGACATATTCTATTTTTTTGCGGAAACGGAATCGCGGATGCGGAAACACGGATGCGGAAACACGGATGCGGACATCACATAGTGTGCTGTCCACATCCATTCCTGCCCCTTTGAAATGAATGGGTCTGCAACCCTTCCGCAAAATTGCGGATGGGATGCGGATCCATTTTGCGAACGTGTGAATAGGGCCTTACAGTTATTACTTTAGTTGCCCTCCTCTGAACCCTCTCCAGCTGCAACTCCAGCCCATGGACAAGGTCGATGATGTTTTGTAACGAAAAATTTCCTTTTTCTACCCTCAGACAACCACTTTAATTTTAACACGCTGCCAGACTATCAGCTTTAATTAGAAGCAAGAGTACCCATCTACTTCTAGACTTGTTCAGTCATTCAAGAATACTTCCATTAGTAATAAAGTATTATGTTTAAACAGTTTTTATTTAAATGTTTGTATATGTAACACAGTATCTGTTTATACATATGAATTGCATATATAATAATAACAAAGACATAATTTCCTTAAAGAATACTTTTGGGCCCCATTCACATGAGCGAGTTTTCCGCGCGGGTGCAATGCGTGACGTGAACGCATAGCACCCGCACTGAATCCTGACCCATTCATTTCAATGGGTCTGTGTACATGAGCGTTGTTTTTCCCACATGACTTCTGCGTTGCGTGAAAATCGCAGCATGTTCTATATTCTGCGTTTTTCACGCAGCTCTGGCCCCATAGAAATGAATGGGGCTGCGTGAAAAACGCATTGCATCCACAAGCAAGTGCAGGTGCGATGCGTTTTTCACTGATGGTTGCTAGGAGATGTTGTTTTTAACCCCTTAAGGACCCATGACGTATGGGTACGTCATGGGTCCGATCCCTAAGTATGGCGCCCGCTCCTGCCCTCTGTGGGAGCGATCGCTGCGGGGGTCCGGCTGTTTCCTGTAGCTGACCCCCGCGGCTAATGATCGCGGTCGGCAGCAATGCCGATCGCAATCATTTAACCCCGCAGATGCCGTGGTCAATCCTGACCACGGCATCTGCGCGCGCTAAAACCGAAAGTAAAACTTTCGGCAGCTCTCCGGCTCCCTAGTGGTGATCGGGAGAATCGGAGCGCTAGGAGGATAGCCTCAAGCCTTTCATTCAGCTTGAGGCTATCACTTACTATTTCCTATGGAGCCCTTGTTAGCAATAGGGCTTCATAGGAAAGTAGTAAGATCTCATAAACTCCAATACAAGTGTATTGGAGTTTATGTTAGAAGCAATCAGATGACTGATTTATATAGGTCCCTATGGGACCTATATAAAAGTGTAAAAGAAAAATAAAAGAAATAAAAAAATAAAAAATAAATAAAAACTAAAAATTCAAATCACCCCCTTTCCCCAAAATTAAAATAAAATAATATTTTTTTTTAAAAATACACATCATGGGTGTCGTAATGTGCGAAAACGCCCGTGGTATAAAAATATAAAAATATATTCCCCATACGGTAAACAGAAAACGGAAAAGCGCCCAAATGGCGGATTCGCCATTTTTGAACGCTTCATTTCCTCAAAAAATTAAATAAAAAGTGATCAAAAGTCCTACACACCCCATAATGGTATCAACTAAAAGTTCAGATCGCCCCGCAAAAATAAGCCCCATACAATGCCATACACTTAATTACAAAAAGTTATAGGGGTCAAAATATTGCGACAAAAAAAAATAAAAAATTCCCACTTTTGAATTTTTTTTCACTATCAAAACGCAAGAAAAACTATACATATTGGGTATCGCCGGATTCGTACTGACCTGTAGAATAAAACTAAATGGTCAGTTTTATCACACATCAAACGTCGTAATTTAAAAACCCGTAAAATTGTGGTAGAATTGTTTTTTTTTTTGCAATTTCACCCCATTTGGAATTTTTTTCCCGCTTCCCACTACATCGTATGCAATATTAAATGGTGGCGTTGGAAAGTACAACTTGTCCCGCAAAAATAAAGCCCTCATATGGTCATGTGAACGTAAAAATAAAAAAGTTATGGCTCTCGGAAGGCATGGAGCGCAAAACGAAAATGCAAAAATGAAAAAACCCTGAGTCCTTACGGGGTTAAACCTTCAGTTTTTTATCACGCACGTGAAAAACGCATCAAAACGCATTGCTCCCTCATTGCGTGGAAAAAACTGAACAACTGAACGCAATCGCAGGCAAAACTGAATGGCTTTGCCTGCGAAATCGCACAGTTTTCACTGAACGCATCCGCAACGCATCCGGACCTAATCCAGACACGCTCGTGTGAAAGAGGCCTTATAGTATTATATGAACATAGGTGTGCGCAGCCTATTGCATTAGGGTGTGCACCCTAAAGCACAAACACACACGCCGCGTGCGCGTGTGTATGTATGTATATATATATATATTATATACACACATATATATACACTCTGCATACATACATACATACATACATACAGACCCGCACTTATAATTATCATTATAAACAAAAATAAAAGTTATATTACCCCCTGTATAATTTACCCTGATACCCCTCAGTTATAATATATAACTGAGGGGTATCAGGGTACATTATATAGGGGACAACTGAGGAGGGTTAGCACTGTAACAGGGACAGGGTACATACTTTTTTATAATGCGTTATATAACTTATAAAGCGGGTCTCAGCCAGGGCACTAGGCAAAATTCTTGTGACAGACTTTTTCTTGTAGACAGTCCGGATCGGAGCAGCTCGGTAAGTTCCAACACTATCACGCCACCGCTGCTGTCCTCACCTCACTAGCAGGCGGGGCATGCAGCGTGACGTCAAACTCTGTCGCCCAGATGGGACCACTCCCAGCCTGTGCCTGCACACACGGCTCTGCCTCCACCGGGTCCGCCCCCACTATGTGAATTACCAGCCACCGCCCACCGGCAAACCACAGGTATTGTATTACAGTGCAGCGGCGGCCAGCGTAACAGCCAGTGGCGGATCCAGAGCCTGGTCTCGGGAGGGGCACTTCCAGATTGTTTTGCGGACAGAAAATAATGTGGTGCTTACTTTTTTTTTTTTACAATGTGCAGATAGTATTGTACCCCTCCATCCCCCTTCTCCAACTACCCAGCACCCTTACTCACATAAAACAAGTAATGTATATAATATCGCTTACAGTGAATGACTGTAAATACTTACAGTATTACAAAAATGGAAGCGCTGATTAGTATTCACAGCCTTAAAGGGAAATCAGCGGGCGGGTGGGGGGGGGGGCGACGGGGTCGGGAGCACGGCTTGATTAGGGTGTGCCCAGGCACACGCGGCACACCCCATGTGCACGCCTATGTATATCAATAAGCTACCTGTAATTTAAGTTGTTAGATGTGCCCCATATTAAATGTTTTATTGGTTTTATGGGAGATCGATATTGATGACCTGTTTGTAGGATAGGTCATCAATATCTAATCGGTAGCTGTCCAACTCCATGCACCCCCTGCGATCAGCTTTTTAAAGAGGCCACAACGCTCTGGCCTCCTCACAGCATGCCAAGCACAGCTCTCCACCATTCACCTGAATGCTCCTAGACCATGTGACTGATGAACTTGACGTCACTGGCCCTGGAAGAGGCGGCGGCACTCAATGGAGCGTATGTCCCATTCAAACAGTTGATCGTGGGAGTACTGGGAGTTGGACCCCCACTAATCAGATATTGAAGACCTATCCTGAGGATAAGTCATCAATATAGAACTCTCAGAAAACCCTTTTAAAGGAAATGTGTCACCAAAAATTGTATCTGCCAATTAAAAGCAGATAGTAGCACATATCCTTTCTTCTCAATAATAATGTTTATATTTTCTGATTACAGATTTATTTTTTCTATATCTTGAACATGATTATGTAGGCAGCCATCTTGCCTGAGCTGTTCTTAACAGCATTTAGAAAGCATTAAGAAAATGGCTTCACGGCAGCCACATGGACCAGAGAAACAATGGGCTGAAGCTTACCTTATTGATGTCTATGGGAAAGTCTTCTAGGCATGCTGTGTGACCTGTGCAGAGGTCATTTTACAAGGCAAGAATAGATAAGTTCTGACAATCATCTGTTGTGAATGTCTTATCTATACACAGAGGAGATATCATCACAGGCAGGATTAGAATGACAGATAAGCAGGTAACTGCAGCAAAGTGATTAGTGTACAGACTAAGACGTGGTGCCTATTATTAGGCTTAGTGGCCAGTGGGAAAACTGCAGGATTTTATGGTTTTTGTTTAAATATAGATATTGACATGGAAATTTAAAAATGACACTTCCAAAAATTCTTTAATAATATGTTAAACATAAAAACGTGATTTAGACAAAAGGTAATTTTTGATGACACATTACCTTTAAAGGCTATGTACACCTTTGGGGCAATTTTTTTTATTACTGCATTCTACTAATTTTAAGCTAAAAATCTTTTTTTCAATTGTTTTTTATTAAAAATATGGAGCCCTTTTTTCTGTACATAGCTGAGATGCTCTGATAGTAGCCTCTGGATTTTCTCCCTTTTCCGTTAGTTAGGGAGCTGACAAGCTCCTTATCTCTGCTCTCTGACCTTATAAACACTCCTTATAGCTAAGTTCTTATCTTAATGATAAGAATGTGACTTAAATAAGTGTTTATACCCTCTTAGTAGATTAGAGATTAGGGTTATTAGATGACCGGCATAAAATGACAGTACCAGTCACAGGTAGAAAAACAGTTAACCCTTTGTAACAGAAAAGCTCAATATTTAAAAAAAAAAAGGGCAATTGAAAATATGATTTTTAGCCAAAATTTTGTAAAATGCAATCATAAACAAAAACTGCCTCTGAAGGTGTACATAGCCTTTAAGTATTGTTTTGGACCCCACCAGTTAGTAGAGTCTGACAATGTGAACAAATAAAATTGTGTAGCCATGCTCTAGGATGGAATATATATATATATATATATATATATACAGTTGAAACCAGAAGTTTACATACACTATATAAAAAGACATATACAGTATGCATGTTTTTCTCAATATCTGACATGAAATCAGAATACACCTTTCCTGTTTTTGGTCAATTAGGATTACTATAATTATTATTATTTGCCAAATGCCAGGATAATGAGAGAGAGAATGTTTTAAGGCATTTTTATTACTTTTAGCAAAGTCAAGAGTTTACATACATTTCATTAATATTTGGTACTATTGCCCTTAAACTGTAGGACTTGGGTCAAACGTTTTGGACATCATTATACAGGCTTCTCACAATAGTCGATCGGAATTTGGGCCCATTCCTCCTGACAAAACTGGTGTAAGGCTACTTTCACAGTAACGTTTTTTGCAGATCCGTCATGGATCTGCAAAAACGCTTCCGTTACAATGATACAAACGCATGCATCCATCATGAATGGATCTGGTTGTATTATGTCTTCTATAGCCGTCTTGAACACCATTAAAAGTCAATGGGGGACGGATCCGTTTTTTTATGTGCCAGATTGTGTCAGAGAAAACGGATCCGTCCCCATTGACTTACAGTACATTGTGTGATAGGACGGATCCGTTTGGCTCCGCTTCGTCAGGCGGAATGCAAAACGCTGCAAGCAGCGTTTTGCTGTCCGTCTCCAGAGCGGAATGGTGACTAAACGGAGGCAAACTGATTAATTCTGAGCGGATCCTTTTCCATTCAGAATGCATTAGGGCAAAACTGATCTGTTTTGGACCGCTTTTAGGAGCCCTGAACGGATCTCGCAAATGGAAAGCCAAACCGCTAGTGTAAAAGTAGCCTAACTGAGCCATGTTTGTTGGTCCCCTTGCTCACACCTGCCTTTTCAGCTTTGCCGATACATTTTCAATAGGATTGAGATCAGACCTATTTCCCCCCAAGCTTTAACTTCCTGGCGATGTTGCTTCAGTATTTCCACATAATCTTCTTTCCTCATGATCCCATCTATTTTGTGAAGTGCACCAGTCCCTCCTGCAGCAAAACAACCCCACACTATGATGCTGCCACCCCCGTTTTTCACAGTTGGGATGGTGTTCCTAGGCTTACAAGCTTCTCCTTTTTTTCTCCAAACGTAACGATGGTCATTATGGCCAAAGATTTCAATTTTAGTTTCGTCAGAGCACAGGACATGTCTCCAAAATTGTAGGTCTTTGTTCCTGTGTGCATTTGCAAACATTAATCTGGCTTTTTTCAGATTCTTTTTGAGTAATGGCTTCTTCCTGGCAGAGAGGCCTTTCAGCCATGTTGATACAGTACTCATTTCACTGTGGATATTGACACAATCTTACCAGCTTCTGCCATCATCTTCACAAGGCCTTTTGCATTTGTTCTTGGGTTGATATGCACATGTCGGACCAAAGCACGTTCATCTCTGGGACACAGAACCCATCTCCTTCCTGAGAGATATGATGGCTGGACAATCCCATGTTGTTTGTACTTGCATATAATTGTTTGTACAGATGAAAGAGGCACCTTAAGGTATCTTGAAATTGCAAGGTTGAGCAAGACTTGTGCAAGTCCACAATTCTCTTTCTTATATTTTGGCTGATTTCTTTAGACTTTCCTATGATGCTACACAAAGAAGCAGCGTGTTTTAGGTGTGCATTTAAATACAACCACAGGTGTGTCTCTAATTACCTCAGATGTTGCCAACAAACAAACAGAAGCTTCCAAACACATGACATCATCATATGGGCTGTCCAGAATTGTTCAAAGGCATAGTAATCTTAGTGTATGTAAACTTTTGACATTGCAGAAAGTAAGGGTACTTTCACACTAGCGTTGGTGCGGATCCGTCTGTTTATTTGTACAGACGGATCCGCACCTCTAATGCAAACGTTTGTATCCGTTCAGAACGGATCCGTTTGCATTAGCTTTAAAGAAAAATGACAAAGTCCAAAACGGATCCGTTTTGACTTACATTGAAAGTCAATGGGGAACGGATCCGTTTTCAAATGCACCATATTGTGTCACTGACAACGGATCCGTCCCCATTGACTTACATTGTAAAAAAAAACGGATCCGTTAGGCTCCGCCTCTTCAGACGGACACCAAAATGCTGCATGCTGCGTTTTGGTGTCCGCCTCCAAAACGGAATAGAGGCGGAACGGAGCCGAACTGATGCATTCTGAACGGATCCTTATCCATTCAGAATGCATTGGGGCTGAACTGATCCATTTTGGACCGTTTGTGAGAGCCCTGAAACGGATCTCACAAACGGAATCCAAAACGCTAGTGTGAAAGTACCCTAATAAAAAGGCCTTAAAACATTCTTTCTCTCTCTCTCATTATTCTGGCATTTGGCAAATAATAATAATTATTGTAATCCTAATTGACCAAAAACAGGAAAGGTTTATTCTGATTTCATGTCAGATATTGAGAAAAACATGCATATGTGTCTTTTTATATAGTGCATATAAACTTCTGGTTTCAACTGTGTATATATATATATATTTATAGTGTTCAAATTAAGCCAGTCCGGGGATCAGCTAATTGTACCAGTCTGGTTTAGAAACTCACCAGTAACCAGCTGTTATTGCCAAGGAAAGCCTTATCTGACCAGACATTTCCCACATGGTTTCCCGCAGGCCAGAGACAACCACTCTCTGTCAGCAAGAGACCCCCATATATAAAGTCAATATGCCCCAACCGGAACGGTTATCACCTAGCTCTTACGTTGACAAACCTCATGACAAATGAATTTTATTGTATAATCCTGTGTGATGTACTTAAATTATTGTCCCCTTTATAATAAAAAAACCATGAATGTAATAATAAAATAAAATGCACATTGAAATAAATATGACTAAACAGGTGAACAGTCTTATTCTTTATCAAATTTATTAATGCAGAATCCAAACTACAGACAAAATTTTATGTTATCACTTTCTTTCAATTTCTTGTCCTGAAATAAAAATACATCAAATAAAATACTCTTGAGTCTTCGGGGTCCAGACGACGTCTCGTAGCGCCCAGTACACTCATCCATAAAGTAGGAAACACTACAGTGTTCAGTCCTATCTAGTAGTGCTTTCTACTTTATGGGTAACTGCACTGTATGTCAGCCTCCAGGTTTGGTCCGGTTGTGTCTTCACTCTTTTGATGTCGGATTTTAGTATTTTATATCATGACATAAATGACTATACAACTCTATTCATCCAATAGTACAAGACTTGTTCAAAATGATAGAAATATATAGAACTTGTAATGAGTAATGAACTAAAATGCATTGACGAAGATTGTTTTCTTACTGCAGAATAAACTACTGAACAAATTGTATCAATTCAATCAACTTAAGGAAATGATAAAATCTTGGGTGCGGCACGGTGATTCTTGCATTTTCATAGTCGCAGTCTTGTAGCGCCCAGTACACTCATCCATAAAGTAGGAAACACTACAGCGTTAAGCCCTGTCTAGTAGTGCTTTCTACTTTATGGATGGCTGCACTGTATGTCCTTGCCTTCACAGATAGATCCTCTTCCAATGGGGTTTCCAAGATGGCTTTTATTGTGATGTCCTCCAATATCACATGAACACTTACCCAAAGGACGTTACTATGGTAAAAGCTGTTCCGATTGCTTCTTATAGTCTGTATATCCTACAAAGAACAAGAAAACAGGATTGTGATGTCAAGGCTGTATGACCTGGGCGTCCACATTATATAAAAAACAAGGAACCAAAGTAAAAAAATTTAGAGAGTATATCAGTTGTCTAAACAAATTAACATAAAATATTGAAAAATTTATAATTTAGGAAAATACAGCTACAACTCACATATACGTTTTTCCATAGGGCAGGCGCATTAATTATATTTTCTACCTGGTACCTTCAAATTTTGAATAGTCAATTTCATTCTTATCCAACTTAGTAGGCTATAACAATACTGTATCGCCATCATCCCATCCACTGATACTGATATAAGGCTCTCCTTACACTGCACAAATGTAATGTGGCACGTAGACAATGGGGAGAATTTATCATGATAGTAATGAAGTATGAAGTCAGTTTTCTACGAGTCTGGATTGATATACTTTGCGCCAAATTTGGCACACATTTTTCTAAATTTGTCACATCTTTAAACCTAACACTTTTGTCTAGAAACCCTACTCCACTTTTTTGCTCCATCCTCCTACTGGAGTGGATTTTTTTTTGCAACTTTTGAAAAAAGTCCCAGTAATAAATCTGGAGTGAAACTCACTTAAATAGCTGACCATTCTTACTTTTTCCACCTACTTTTCAAAACTGGAGTGGTGTAAAAATGCAAAAAGGCGCAAAGATATTGCGCAAGTGACCTGCAAAAGCCGCAAAAGTCCTATTTTGTAGCTTTTTAAAGATGAAATTCTGCAGTGCAGGGCTTGATAAATTCACCTCATTATTTTAGGAAGAAGTAACGAGATCTGCTGATCTTTTAATGTTTATGGTCTTGTGACTACTTCAGGCATCTATTCTCAGAGGAAGCAATAGACAAGCCAGTCTCTAATTTTTACCTTCTGATTTGTCATGTTTTGCCCTAAGATATGTGGCGCAAGAGGCGTCTGGAAGGCAGCAAACCCTTTTCTCCCTTATGTCTACAGTGCTTGCGGATGAAGTAACCACCTTTTTGGTGACCGAAAATTGAATACTGCAAGAAAAAATATAGGGGGGGATTTATCATTTGTGGGGGTTTTGGTATCAGTTTTATCTTTGCTTAAAGAGGTTGCACGAAATTTATGATGCGACTTTTTTGTGACTTTTTAAAATGTTGCTCATCAGAAATGAGACTTAAAGGTGGTGTAATCTGAAATCCTGACCTACTTTTCACTCCACTTCTAAAAGTGGTGAGGCTCACCAAATGTCGCAAAATATGCATCAAATGTCACACTCGGGCCTCACTTGCGACATTTTTATGCTACAAAAACTGGCGTCGCAGACTTGATAAATGTCCCTCCGGTTTCTATTATAGCAGCAATGAAAGAATATTAGGGTCGGCCTTTTCTAGTGTAAAGATTGTGGCACTGTAGAAATTAATAAAAAAAAAAAATTATATATTTGCAAAAAAAAAAAAAAAAAAAATATATATATATATATATATATATATATATTTACATATAGCAACCCAAATAAATAGCAGCACACTGTGCTGAATGCACTAAAAATCTTAGTGCATTCAGCAGTGTGCTGCTATTTATTTGGTTTGCTATATAGTTGTCTGTGTAGCTTGCACCTGCCTCTAAACTAACTACCCCTAGGAGGTGCTGTTTCATTTTTTGGATATGTATATATATATATATATATATACAAACACACACGTACATTCCTTCCTTGTGGCATGCAGATAGTACTGATGAGTTTCGATATATCTCTTCCCTACATTTGTCAGCATAACATTCATAATGGTAACAGTATTCAGTATTAATGGGCAAGATGTAGTAATATTCTTTAAAATAAATGTAGAAATACAGTTACATTTGCAGGTGATATGTTTGGGTAATTTTAGATGCTAGGTTTTAGTTTATTAGACTGACAATAGGAAAATGCAATTTTATAACATTTGAAATCTACTGCAGATATATAAAATGAGGGGAAATTGTGCGCCCACTTCATACTCATGGATATTTAAAGTTACTGAATGCTTCTCTCCCGCCCCCCCCCCCCACCTTCCCCATCTGGTAGAACAGGTGCAACAATACCAAACCAGGCCAGTTACGTACCTCTAGTTTTTGAAGCCACATCTATATTATCCAGGTGGCATCTTCAACGGTTCTAAACTTCCTGAGCAGCTGAAATAAAAGTTCCTTTAGTGATCTGCATCATTAATCCTTTCTTCAGTCAGTTAGTCCGCACCCCATTAGTGAAGAGAAACTCAGCCTGTCAGATCACCACCTCCCGCCAAACAGGGTTTCACTTCTGCTTTTTCTGACTCATACAAGTCTTCAGTTGTGTCTTCAGCTAGAACACTGCACGACAGGAAATGGTGGCCATTAAAAGAGTAGTCTGCTAAATAGGCTTGAGGGACTATCTATGACATATTAAGTCATTAGTCATTTTATTACAATGACCTATCATGTAATACAGGCTTAAAGTAATACTTCGTAACTAATACTGTCCTTTTTTTTTTAGAAAATTGAACGATTTGATACCGATATTTCACCTTTTCTCGCTTTGGTCCCTAGAGTTCTCTAGAACATCTTACTAGTTGTGACGAAGAATGTTTCAGGACTTTGTGTGTTTGTGCAGCTAAAATAAGGGCTTTTTTTTACTAAAATATTGTAATGGCCTCTTCTACATGAAGCATCTAATTACATGTATTTCTAATCACTGGTAGTTCTCATGATACAGTTGAACACCATTCATATCTAATAGCATTTGGTTAAAAGAAATACATGGAATACCTTATTAGGATAGATACAACCAGGCATATACAAAGCATTCTAACTAAGCAGGGCTGAATTCAACTGTTAGGACATGCAATAGACTACACCTATAGGAAGACAGCTCAGTTAGATGAACTTAATGCTTGTGAGGGATGTTACTTGCAGGAGAAGCGTTAGGCTAGCCCTACATATTGGGAAAAGACTGATATCTGGTAAAAGGAGTGTGATATGGATGATATCAGTTTCCATCCTACAATGAACCTATAGTCGTTTGGCTGACAGTAGTCAGTCCAAATTCTCTCATTATTTTAATGGAGCAGAAAGGCCATAAGCAGCATCTACTAACGGTCTCATCAATATTAGAAGGTCAGTGGATCTGGTCAAAATCAGTAAATGAAATGTACAGACTTATGTTATGTGGCAGATACATTTCACGCATTGCTTAAAGTACATATTTTCCAGATTTACAGTTTAAGGCCACTTTCATGTTGCAGTATTTAGGTCAGTATTTGCTTCAGTATTTGTAAGCCGAAACCAGGATTGAGTCGAAATGACAGAAGAGGCGCTAATATTCCCATTATACCTTTCTCTGGGGGCTTCATTCTTAGTGATCGCTTACAAAAACTGATGTAAAATACTGACCAAAACATAGCCATGTAAAAGCAGCCTTGCACAAACCAATGCATGTACCAAATACTCAAAATACCTAGTTAGTTTCTTCAAACGAAATGTTAAAGTGCCAAGTCATCCAGCAAGTGCATTGTACTGATCACGTGAAGGGAGCTTACTTAAAGTTCTGGTTGCCAGGCTGTGCATATTTTAAGGAAGCTCTAACAAGACAGGATGAACAGATGATTACCAAACTGTTCCTAAACGATGAAAAAACATTCAGAACTAAGATCTAAAATGTAGCATAAAGCTTTCACTATCGACTTTTTTTTTACTTGAGCAGTCGGAGATAGTAGGTTCCATCACATTTAACTTTTGAAGGAAATAAAAATGCCAAGTTCCTGTAAAACCTAAATAAAATAAAAAAAAACTACCCCCCCAGAAAAAATTAACTGAGCTATTAAAAACCTAATCTAGTAATTAATGAGAGTCAATGAGAGATTGCTTATGCTGTTGTATTTTCACCCCCCCCCCATGCACTTACTGTAGGTGTTCATTACTTCGGTTGAGGGGTTGCTTCTTCTTCATAATCCGGGCAGCTTAGGCATTACCTTCACCAGGGACCGATGGGTAAAAGGATGGAAAGTAGGCTAGCCTCCCCTTTTAACCTTTCCCAATGACCAACGTCACTAACCACAGATAGAGGAACTAGATCTAACTCCACCCATTCACCATACAGCGAAATGTTAATGTCTGAAGAGGGGCCGCTGTGTGTCGCAAGTGATGTCTTGCAGAGAGAAAAACAATCGAATAAAACAAATTGAAAGAAAGATCTGGAAACATAGTGAAATGTAACAGTAAAGTTCAGAGGAAGTCATCCGAAACCGTGCCCTAACACTGGAGACATGGGAGATATCTCATGCCCAATAGGATTACTTTCTCCATAAGACATAAAGGAAATATGTAACCGTTACGTAGAAATAAGGACAATATGGCCTACCTTAAATAATAGCCACCAACTGCAAGTAGAGCCAAGGCTGTATGTACACACCTCCATGCAGATACAAGCTTTCTGGCCCTGGCTAAATAAAGCCAAAAAAAAGGAAACTGCAAGAAAAGCTGAGCTAATAAACAGATTGCACAACCTGGCCTACAGAGATATCTGGTGCAACTCATCGAATCCAGGAGATTACTACATTCCTGCTTTTTACACAAATCCTAAAAACTAATTGATGTTCACTTCCTTGTGATGAAACTCAGATGTCTGTCACTTCACATTGAGCCCCATCCCCTATTTATCTGTGACGTGACACAATGTATAGATCTATCAAGCCTAACATAAGCAAAGGAAGAAGAGTCATCCAAGTCAGCATGAAGACCAAAAAATGGCAAGTCTGTATACATATAGAACATTGAGGTGTACGATCGGGGAGGAAGGATTACAGTGACAGTCAGCACTTGTACATGGAAGCTGCTAAAGATACAACTTATCTCCTCAAGCAGCCTCTTCCACAACTTGCTGTGGTTTGCATTCACAGCAGAGCAATGGGGGGCTGGGTGAACATAATGCAGTCAGGGATAAGTACGTAAATCAATACAAAAACAGTGACACTAGCATGGAAAAATAAATGATGTAGAAGAAAGCATATTTTCTACTAATTGTAATAATTAAACGGGCAATCAAAGAGGTGAACACACCAATTATTTTTATTATCAAGAAAGAAGTAGTAGAGGCAGTCTGTTATAATTTTTCTAAGTTCAGAATGTACTTCTAGCTTTCGTTAAATTAAAAACCCAAAAAAAACAAAAACCTCACCACACTGCAGGGTTGAAGGTCAAGGAACAGGCCCTCCCTGTGTATGGTAAAGGAGCTCAGGGAACGGCAAACAAGATTAGGCCCAGAAAACATTGGGACACATTTAGCAAAGCATTTCTCCACATCTGTGGCGTAAAAAAGTTGCAAATCACGGCACATTCCGTATTTGGGCCGTAACTCTCAATGTTTTGTGCCTCTCGACAATTTTCAAAAGTGGTTAGCAAAGCGGTGAGACTTAACAATGGGGGCATCTCACTCCAGTGCACAGGGGATCAAAACTGACATAGGAAACACTAGTCTTAACAAGGGTGCATTCACACGACTGTATGTATTTTGCGGTCCACAAAATGTGGATTTGCAAAATATGGATGGCGTCCGTTTTTTTGGTGGATCTGCGAACAGCATTTTGCAGCCAAGTATAGTACATGTTCTATCTTTTGTGGAAAGCACACAGATGTCCGTATGTCCACTGCACAAAAGATGGATCATGTTCTATTATTGGCCGCAAGATGTGGTTTACGGACCCACTTAAGTCAATGGGTCCAAAAAAAAAACGGATGCAACACGGACGTCATCTGTATTAGGCGAATCTGCGTTTTATGGACTCCAAAATACATACAGTCGTGTAAATGTCACCTTGTTCTCCACTAGATAAGGATTTTTTCACCTTGTACAATTGAAAGTCAGGTAGAAGTCAAATTATGATTCCCAAAATATTCTATTGTTTAAAAAACAGAAAACATAGGGAGCTACTGCTCTGTAAATTGGGCGTTTAAAAAAAAAAAAATCCATAGGGCCTTATACAGACAAGGTAGATATTTTGCATCAGTTTCTAAAGCCAAAATGAGGAGTGGATTCAAAAGAGTCTCCATTTTACTTCCTTTGTAATCAGGACCCACTCATGGGCTTGACGTATAAAAAAACTAATGCAAAATACTGTTCAAATCTGAAATGTATGCATGAAGCTTAAAGGGGTTATCCAATGCTATGCCCAAGCCCCTCATACTGGTTATACTTACCCACTCCCCGTCACCCGCATCGGTTCTGATGCTCCCACGGTATCCGCGGGGAGATGCACGCCCGCCGTGCTGGCATCAGAAGCGACGTTGTGTTGGGCAAGTATAACCAGTATGAGGGGCCCGCGCAACTTAGGGGACATTATCCCTCGGTTCACACTTGCGCGTTTTACAGCGTGTTCGAACGCGCTGTAAAACGCATAACTGATGCAAACCAATGCTTCCCTATGGGACTGGTTCACATTTTCGCGTTTTACAGTGCGTTCGAACACGCTGAAAAGCGCCCGACGCATAAACAAGTACTTGAGCTTTTTTTGGGGCGTTTGTCGCGCGTTTTGGCCCATAGAGTTCAATGGGAATGCGCAACGCTTGTATTTTGCGCGTTTTTGACACTGAAAACGTGCGTTCGAACGCGCATTTATGAATTTGCAACATGCTGGAAAGGCCAAACCCCAGCTCTAATTTGGCCAAACTTCATATAGACAGGGATATTTGGTCATTGGACAACACTGCAGTCAATCACACAGACGTGCGTTTACTATTGCCAAAAACGCGCACAAAAACGCGCGGAAAACGCGCGTCTCAGAAACGCTCAGGTCTGAACCCAGCGTATAGGAGTTAAATAGCCCCTTTAAGAGAGTTCTATGATCATATACTATATAAATATCTTAGGTTACGAAAATGAGCTATAAACTTTTAGCTGCTTCTGTCCTCTATGACCAAGGCTAATCATTTGGTCTTATTGAAGCTTTATGCATACTCGCAAAGTTGGGATCTATATTACATGGATCCCAAATATGGTTGTCATGTAATTCAGCAAACCATGTGTACTGCCTATGGCAGGGATCAGCAACCTCTGACTCTCCAGCTGTTCTGAAATTACAACTCCTAGAATCCTCCTTTAACTTCTATGTGAATTACAAGAACAGCTGAGTAAGTGTGCATGCTGGGAATTGTAGTGTCACAGCAGCTGGAGTGCCAAAGGTTGCTGATCCATGGATTATATGCAGTGATGGCTGACCTCTGACACTCCAACTGTGGTGAAACTACAACTCCCAGCATGCTCCATTAATTTCTATGAAGTTCTGAGAACAGCCAAGCAAGTGTACATCTTGGGAGGTTAGCCATCACAGGCCTATAGGATAGCTTGGTTCCAGATATGGCAGCGCACACTAAACCATGCAGTCTGTAAGACAGTACCAGTTTCACTCTTTTTTTTTTTTGTATATTTGTCTGCATTACAAAGAAGGTATTTATGATGTTTTTTCAGTCTGTCCGCACCTGTTCAATGGGTGTGATAGAGATGCCCGAAAGGAGGCCCTGGTGGTGATCTGTAACAGCAAGACTGCTAGAAATTCTGTCAAAAATGCTGTATGAATTCTGCAGGGAGCCATCCTTGCATGGACTTCACTTCCAGATTTGCAGTACTGACCTGTAGTGTACTTACTGTTCTGCGAGGATTCCTTCTTCTCAGGCAGAATACCTCCACAAAACAAAATCAGAGGAAAAGCATGCCCAAAGATTTTTGAAGGGCAACAATATGGCTGTTTACGTGAGACCTTAGGTGCATCTTAGGTTGGGTTCACATCATGTTTTTGTCTTACATTTAACGCATGCAAAAATGTATACATACAGTGGCATCCTTCACTATGTTTCCATTGTTAAAAAAATAAAAACATATATTTATATATATATATATATATATATATATATATATACACACACACACAATGCCTTGCAAAAATATTCACCCCCCCCCCTTCGTATTTTATTACCTTACAGCCTTAAGTTCAATGTTTTGTTAATCTGAATTTTATGTGATGGATCAGAACACAATAGTCTAAGTTGGTGAAGTGAAATTAGAAAAATAAATAAATAAAACTATTGTTTAAAAATAGAAAATTGGCATGTGCTTTGTTAGGAAGCCCATAAAAAGCTCTGGTGCAACACCTACGCAAGAGCATCACTAACCAAACCAAACACGGCCATGAAGACCAAGGAACTCTCCAAACAAGTAAGGGACAATGTTGTTGAGAAGTACAAGTCAGGGTTAGGTTATAAAAAAATATCCAAATCTTTAATAATCCCCAGGAGCACCATCAAATCTGTCATAACCAAATGGAAAGAACATGGCCCAACAGCAAACCTGCCAAGAGACGGCCGCCCACCAAAACTCACGGACCGGGCAAGGAGGGCATTAATCAGTAAGGCAGCACAGAGACCTAAGGTAACCCTGGAGGAGCTGCAGAGTTCCACAGCAGAGACTGGAGTATCAGTACATAGGACGACAATAAGCCGTACGCTCCATAGAGTTGGCCTTTATGGCAGAGTGGCCAGAAGAAAGCCATACTTTCAGCAAAAAACAAAAAGGCATGTTGTGAGTTTGCAAGAAGGCATGTGGGAGACTCCCAAAATGTATGGAGGAAGGTGCTCTGGTCTGATGAGAGTAAAATTTAACTTTTCAGCCATCAAAGAAAACACTATGTCTAGTGCAAACCCAACACATCACATCACATCACCCAAAGAACACCATCCCCACAGTGAGACATGGTGGTGGCAGCATCTTGTTGTGGGGATGTTTTTCAGCAGCCGGGACTGGGAAACTGGTCAGAGTTGAGGGAAATATGGATGGTTCTAAATACAGGGATATTCTTGAGCAAAACCTGTACCACTCTGTGCATGATTTGAGGCTAGGACTGAGGTTCACCTTCCAGCAGTACAATGACCCCAAACACACGGCTAAAGCAACACTTAAGTGGTTTACGGGGAAACATGTAAATGTGTTGGAATGGCCTAGTCAAAGACTTTAAGATTGCTGTTCACAAGCACCAACCATCCAACTTGAAGGAGCTGGAGCAGTTTTGCAAAGAGGAATGGGCAAAAACCCCAGTGGTAAGATGCGGCAAGCTCATACAGACTTATCCAAAGCGACTTGGAGCTGTGATTGCTGCAAAAGGTTGCTCTACAAAGTATTGACTTTAGAGGGTGAATAGTTATGCACATTGACTTTTTCTGTTATTTTGTCCTATTTGTTGATTGCTTCACAATAAAAAAAAAAAAAAAAAAAAAACATCTTCAAAGTTGTGGGCATGTTCTGTAAATTAAATGATGCAAATCCTCAAACAGTCCATGTTAATTCCAGGTTGTGAGGCACCAAAATACTAAAAAAGTCAAGGGGGGTGAATACTTTTGCAAGACACTGTATACTTTATTTTTTAATGGACTCTGCGGGATAAAAACGCATAGTATACTGTGCTTCTGCATCCTCTCCCTCAACGTATAGATTAAATGTAAAGCAAAAATGTGATGTGAACCCAGCCATACACAGCTAGCCTCAGTGAAGACTTTGTGATGTAGTCATCTGGGAGGGCTACCATCCACAGAAGGACCATATAAAGTGGCATAACAGGAAAGTATGAGACCCCTTCTCCACAGCCATCCTAGCAATAGTAAGTCTACGATTATATTTATTATTGGGCGGTCATCTCCAGATCACTTGTAAGTGCTCGAACTATACATTGTCTCTCTCTTATCCTACCTCTCCTTTAGCTGGTGGACCATTGCAACTGTTCCTTGGTATACAAACTTTAGATAGCACTTACCATGAAAGTTACACCAAAAAACACAAAATCTAACAGTGAACTGCCATCTAGTTTTGGCTTTTACTTTACAGGTGCCCTTTTTCTCTATAACGTTCTTTATACATTGGGCTCCTTGGATAAATGAGATCATGAATTAACAATGCAAGTAAGGACTCTTTCACACAAACGTGTGAGTCCTGTGTTGCTGGCCGCAAACTGCGGCCCGCAATGCACGGGCACCTACCGTGGGGCAGCCGCAGCGGATCTGCCGGTTCCACAAAAAGATAGGACATGTTCTATATTTTTGCGGGACGGAAGTACGGAACGGAACCACTCCATAGTGCTTTTGTAGTGTTCCGTATCTCTGGATTTGCAGACCCATTGAAATGAATAGGTCCGCAACCGTGATGCGGAATGGCAACGAAACGGTGCCCGTGTATTGCGGATCCGCAAATGCGGCCCGCAATACAGGCAAGTGACACCTACAGCCGTGTGAAAGAGGCCTAAATGGCAGAAAGTGACCAGTTCTGCACATTGTAGTGATTGTAAAGATAGACCGAATGTTGACTGCAGACTCTAAAGTCGAATTTCCTGCCCCCTCTCTCTCAGCAAGCTTCTTTCTGCCTCCCGCCTGACCACACAGGAAGTGACAAAGCTAGTTACGACGTGCCGGTTTTTAGGCCGCCAGTTTCAGAGAAGCTGTTGTATCCATATATGGAAATGCGCAGTGCGTTACAACGTAACCCTTTCAAATTTCCTACAAATTCAGGTTTAGAAGGCGATCTAAAAGCCATGATAACAGAAGTAAATAAAAGATTACGGATATTGAAAACAAATAATGTGTGGGTATGTACTTATTAGAGTGAAGCAGGGGGAGGGAGTGTGTGCTTTCAGTAACAGCGCTCTTTTAGTTTAGCTGTCGCAGTAACTATTAGCCACTTCCTTTCCAAAGCCCTAGCAGATTAAGCCTTGTGACGTCCATGTGGTAGGGAAGGGGTTAAGAGCGAACTGTGGTGTTGCTATATGGTTTCACATTTACTAGTTATTTTAGACAGCGTGTAACAATCAGGCAGGCTCCGGAAAGAGGCAGCGATGTCCAGGCTCTGCAGTTTCAAGTACAGGATAATGACAATACAACAAGAATCTCAATAAGAAGTTTATTGGGAAAAATAAAAAGTAAAAAAAAACTCAAGCAAAAAAAAAAAAGTCTGTATGTATGAAAACCATGGGTAACTTTTATAGAACATTCCCCCCCCCAATCACACAAACGCCTCCCCACAACTCTCTTCTGGTTTCTATTTGTTTGGTGTAGGACATAATGTGCCTGTAGATGTGGCGCACTCAGTGGCACAACCCTCCCCCAACTGCAGGGAAACCACAGTTTCAGTAACATAACAGGAAAATAAAACCAACGGAAGAGAAGACATAGACATCAGCCCAATCTCTGCTCCAGCCCTTCTTTTGCAGTCACGTCTTGATGGCCGTGTCTCTGGATTTGTAAACCACGCCGCGGCTCTTCAGCTCACGTACAATACCTGTAAGAAAGTCAGTCCGTCAGGTGAAAGACAACTTGATTCTGCCAGTAAATAGACACCATTCACCAAAAGCCCCCATCATATAACAAGTGCCACATCATTGAAAATACATAACTAGAAGGGGTCACAGATATTTAAAGGGAGAGGGGGTGGGTGGGGATTAGCTTTTCAATGAATTAGTTATACTCACAGTTCCAAACCCCCTCCTCAACCACTCTGACCACCATTTCTCAGGTTTGTATTCATGACTGCATCTGTGATGTGCCCACATACTGCATGTGACCACTGCAGCCAATCACTGGTTGCATCGGTCTGGTGCCATATACCGCTCAGAGGCCAGTGATTGGCTGCAGCAGCAGTCACATGCAGTATACATGCGTGTCAGTGTTGCAGCCAAAAACATGAAGTCATGGCTGCAGCGTCTCGGAGGTTTGGAGTGGTGGCGCTAGAATGGCGGGCATTCGGAGCAGTTAACAGAACTTTTCAGGCAGCTTCCCTGCCTTAAAAAAAATAACTCAGACAACCCCTTTAAGTTAGCCATAGAGGTAATGCTCATTTGTCAAGGCTTGCATGTCTTTGCAATCGCTATATCTATGATACTACAAAAAAAAAATCTGATAAACACTGCTGTCTAAAGCAGGCATCCTCAAACTGCGGCCCTCCAGATGTTGTAAAACTACAACTCCCAGCATGCCCAGAAAACCTACAGCTATCAGGCTACAGCACGGCATAGTGGGAATTGTAGTTTTACAACATCTGGAGGGCTGCAGTTTGAGGATGCCTGGTCTAAAGGCTTAAATTTACTATTGTGCGAAAAAACTACATGTTGGTAAAGTGAACAATTCTCATTTCTCATGTATGCTCATTCCCAAGCAGTGTTTGTGCAGTCACCAAGTCTTTACACCTATGGCCAAACACCACCATGACTGTACGGCACTCTCTAGGTAGAGAGGACAACTGCAGCAGCTTTTCCATGCAGCACCTCTATCTATTCAGCAACTGCCTATGAAATGTATACGTGGACCATTTCATAGACCAGAGGTGGGATGTGAACCTATCTCCAGAACAGGGCCCCCCCACAGTGAATATTTCCCCAAGTAGTATGTGCAGCGTGCTCGCTATTCACTTCTATTGAAGTTCAAAAAAAGCCAAGCGAGCGCTCTCGGCTATTTCCGCAACTCCCATAGAAGTGAATTGAGAGCACACTTTGCATGCGTTGCCACTTCTCCATTCATCCCTATAGGAGTTCCAGAAACAGCTGAGCCAGCGGTCTGTCAGAAGTTTTGACCATGCAACCAAGAAGCAGCTGGGGAAAGCAGGACAAGCAACTTTTGTGGAGCTTTTATTATCAGTAGTAGTGTAAACTTTTATTTTACCAGGTTCTGCTCCTATAAGTGTCCAGGAGGTGGATCTTTACTTTAAAGTGCTCTCTGCATTGTGCTGCTTCACAGCCCCTCCCCTCTGAGCGGGAGCTGTAGCATCAAACCAGGAGACCACTACAGCTGTCATTCAAAGCAGGAGAAGTAGTGAAGCAGCACAATGCAGAGGGATCATCATAATGAAGCTCCGCCTCCTGCAGGAGCAGAACCTGGCAGAATAAGGGTACGTTCACGCGAGGACAATTTTTATAATGGGAGTCTATGGTGTCGCATTGCAACATGCTGCGACGAGACAGTCGCCGAAAAATCCACCTGGAACGGATTTTTCTTCGACTGTCGTCGTGTGAACGTACCCTAAAACTTCATATTCACGGTACTCCTGATAAAAAAAAAGCTCCACAAAAAGTATGTTTGTCCTGCTCTTCCCAGGCCCTACCTAGTTCTGCCAACAGTTTTGCATTGACAAAATTGCTGACAAACTCAGTTAAATTGTATGTAAAACATACTCATTATTTTTATAATCTTGAAATCATGTGCTACTAAGGATGAAGTTGTCAAACATTTACCTTGTGGTAGTCGTCCTGTGACAGATACTGCATACACCCCAGGTTTGAAGTTAGCTGGATGGGACAGAAAGCAAATTCAGTTGGATAATGTAAAATGTCAGACACAGACCCCCTGCTTACATTTGACTAATGACAAACATTTTTCACAAATCCACATAAAATCCATGACAAGAACATTTTTTCTATTCTTACTGCTTCCACTGCAAAAAGTAAAATCGTGAATATGCGTGCTGCAGATCTGAAAAATCCACTACGTGAATGAGGTCTTAAAATAACCTACGTTGTAATGTAGTTTGTGAAATCCACTCCAAAACCCTTAGCAAATTCTGCATGTGGTCTGAGCCAGTATATACTTACAAACCAGTCTAACAAAAGCCTCCCCAGCTATACAGCTCGTACACTGTACATGATCACTAATGTCCTATGTTTCTTACTGCTAAAGACTTAGGTTACGGTATCATAAATGACACATTTATAGGCTTTTCTTGGATTTACACAAGGGATTTATGCCAACCACTCAATTTTTGGTGTCCCATCGTAATACCTTTATGTCTCATCCTGTCAGTGTAACCAAAATATGAGCCAGCAACTTGGAAGTAGAAACTCATTATCTTCTTATAGGACCCCACATCACACAGCCTACTAGTACTGACCATGATAAAGGGTCTCTTTTAGAAAAGTTACTGCTGAAAGAGAGGCTCTTAGCAACCAATCAGAACACTGCTTGTATTTTCCAGATGGTCTACAGCAGGCATGTCCAAACTGCGGCCCTCCAGCTGTTGCAAAACTACAACTCCCAGCATGCCCTAATAGTTGTAGGCTAGGCATACTCAACCTGCGGCCCTCCAGCTGTTGCAAAACTACAACTCCCAGCATGCCCAAACAGCTTACAGCTATCAGCCTACAGCAGGGCATGGTGGGAGTTTTAGTTTTGCAACAGCTGGAGGGCCGCAGTTTGGACATGACTGGTCTACAGACAATCAGATTACCCTTGATTTGTAGCCGTTTGTTTTTGGTACGTGGAATACATCTCCCTAGGCCAGGGGTCCGCACTCCAGCTGCTGAGAAACTACAACTCCCAGCATGCACACTTGCTCTGCTCTCTTGTAAATCCCATAGAAGTGAATGAAGTTTCAGAAGAGCTGGAGTGCCGGAGGATGCCGATTCCTGGCCTAGGCCATAAGAGCAGGAACGGCTCTTCGCAGTGGCTACGATCTGACTAATAGGGGTAGGCGCCTGTACAGTAGATCAGAAAAGATGTAGACTGTAGAGACAGGTCTTCACAGGAACCTTTAGATAAAACCAGTAAACCGTTCTAGCTCCTGGTTTATTACTCTACTCACTTATCCGCTGCCACTTGGACACCCAGCTGTCATCAGGGCTCATCATAGCAACAATCCTGTAAAGAAATTCAGACTAGAGTCAATCTTATATACTCAAATTGGTGGAACTCTACTAAAACCAAATCCATCTATGTTCATATTTTTTTTTATAGAAATACATTTTCTTTACAGATGGATCAGTGCTCCTGGATAGGTTTGGATGGTTGATTCTTGTACTGCTTTTATTCTCCGGACCTGCATTCTCTGACATGCCTGCGTGTGCACCTTCATGTTCAGAGGACATTCCCTGTGAAGCTCTTCTCTCTCTCCCTCTTTATTGTGACAGTTCCTCCGTGACTCTACCCCCACTCTTTCTCGCACAGCTCTAAAAGTTGTGACTTCTGTGAGCTCAGAAATATACTCATTTGCTGTGACCACAGACGCCTCTACACTATATAACTGATATGCATGCACGATCAGATCAAGCACAGCAGGAGCACAAGCGGCATCAATGCGAAGCACATAGGTCTGCATGGGTGCTGTATACAAAAGAAAACCCTCAACCATCTAGAAGTTTATTTCTCAGAACAGTTTCCTGTTTGCTGAGACTTATGGTATGAAATACAAATGTTAGGTGGTCAGCATGTCAAAATAAAAGGCACTTGGTCATGTATATGGTTTATTTCGATTTAATAGGTATTAACTGACGCCATGTTTACAGTGTAAGCTACTTTACCAACGTTAAAAATCCTCCTAGTTGTTCCGAAGGCCTGATAACAGAAGTTCCATGTATCATCTAACAGCCTCTGGGAGCCAAAGCCCATTACATGCAGAGCAGCCCCTTCTCTACACTGTAATCACCCCTGCCCTGAAGAAGCTGCAGACACGTTTGAGAAAAGGAAGCAGAAGAGACCGCCGTGTGTGACAAGACCCATACAAATGGTAGGTCCTAGGGCAGAGCAATTACAACCTCTGCTTCCCAGTTCACTAATTGCGTCAGGGAATCAGTGCAGCTCTAAGGCCTCTTTCACACGGGCGTCGCGGGTGAGGGCTGGATGCATTCAGGGTGCATTGCGGGAAACCCGCGTGAGTAGGAAAGCAATTTTAGTCAGTTTTGTCTGTGATTGCGTTCTGTTGTTCAGTTTTTCCCACGTGGTGAGCGCGATGATGTCAGCGCAGGTCCTGCTGGAAGAAGAAAGAAGAAGGGCCCGGCTGCTTGATCAAGTGGATGAGGCGAGTTAATTTTTTTTATTTTTGAACCCTCTTAAATGGGCATTTTAGTTACCAATCTGTAGTAAGAATGCTATTATTTTCCCTTATAACCATGTTAGAAGGGAAAATAATGCAGTGAATTAACCGGGGTTGCTCATCACTATTTAGTATCCTCATCTCCTAGCAACCATGCGTGAAAAATCGCACAAGAAAGTGTGGATGCGATTTTCACGCAGCCCCATTCATTTCTATGGGGCCTGTGTTGCGTGAAAAACGCAGAATATAGAACATGCTGCGATTTTCACGCAACGCACAAGTGATGCATGAAAAACATCGCTCATGTACACAGCCCTATTGAAATGAATGGGTCCGGATTCAGTGCGGGTGCAATGCGTTCATGTCACGCATTGCACCCGAGGGGAAAACTCACCTGTGTGAAAAGGGCCTAACTGTTTTATTGGAGATCTTCCTAGGCCATCAATGTTTGACCCACAACAAGTGTTACATCCTGTTAATTGTTCGCACAGGAACAGCAGATCATCCTGCCGGCTGTGCCTGGTAATGCAATTTAGTTCTGTTCAAGTGAATAGGACGGAGCTGCAGTACCAGACACTGACTCACCCATCTGTACAGAACTGTCTCTGGATACACAAGAGGTTCTGTTCGGGATCCAACAACGTTGAGGTTCGAGAATGGAGGCCTCGTTGTGAGCAATTCAATCCTGCTTTTGCTGTGGAGCGACGTACTGCATCAACTGCTGGTGTGACGATCGGGGAAGCCATCGCATACACCAGCTGGTCACCCCTAGTAGTGATATGAGGGACATTAACAGCTCAGCGATACGTGCAGGACATCCTGCGGTCACAGGTGTTGCCTCTCATGGCAGGGCTTCCAGCTGGCATTTGTCAGCAGGATAATACTTACCTATTCCCAGGAATGTCTCCTTCATATTACAACACTTCCTCAGCCTCCCCGGTCTCCAAATTTATCACCAATTGCGCAAACGGGGCCTGCTGGGACACCAGCTTTGGCAACCTACTAGTGTTCAGGATCTACAGGCCCAGCTGCAATATCTGTGGGCAAATGTGCCACAGGATACCATACAGAACCTGTATCCTCCATGCCAAACCATTTCTCATCTTGTATCCAGCTAGAGACGGACCAACCGGGTCCCAGACCCTCCATTCAGTTGTACAGTTTTACAGTTTCTTCCAATAAACTTATCTTTTCACTCTAATATTGTCATCACTTAAATATCTCATCATTAAACACATCGAAAGTTTAACTCAATTCCAACAACTCCTTCGTGGTGCGTTATTCTTTGTCCATGAGCGTAGATTAAGAATTGATTGATAATATAAAGAAACCCACCCGTCGAATGAGGAGCTTGTACAATCGTATACCATCTCCCTGTTGCCTTTCATCTGTAGGTAGGCGTCACAGTTGTCACAGCCATCGTATTCAAACTGGTCAATGGTCTGCAAAAGGAAATAACACACTTAGTAAGAATAGGACGATCAACAAATTACTGGTGAAAACAGGGCTCCAGACGCTAGTTTCACCCTCGCACAGTGGCTTTCTTCCGGCTGATTGTCAGCATGTTTCCAGGTTGCAGCCAGATCGCTGCTGGTCCTCATGATAGTTAAAGAGGTTCTCCGGGCTTTTAATATTAGTGACTTATCCTGAGGATTGGTCATCAATAGGGATGAGCAAATCGGCTTCGGATGAAACATCCGAAGTCGATTCGCATAAAACTTCGTTCCAATACTGTACGGAGCAGGAGCTCCGTATAGTATTAGAATGTATTGGCTCCAATGAGCCAAAGTTATTACTTCATGATAATAATAACTTCATAAATCAATTTCTACTGTAAAAAAACATTTCCCGAACTCTGGTTCGGTTCCAAGTAGTACTTTGGAACCGAACCCAAGTTCGGGAATTTTTTTTTTTACAGTAGAAATTGATTTCTAAAGTTACTATGCGAAGTCTCACGAGACTTTGCAAAGTAATAACTTCGGCTCATCGGAGCCAATATATTCTAATACTGTACGGAGCTCCTGCTCTATACAGTATTAGAACAAATTTGTATGCAAATCGACATTGGATGTTTCATACGAAGTTGATTCACTCCCTAGTCATCAATATCAGATCGCGGGGGTCCAACACCCAGCACCACTGCCAATCAGCTGTATGAGGAGATGCAGTGCGCATGTGCCATCTCCCTTCCTGCTCACCACTAGTCTTTGCCATAGAAAGCAGCAGCAGACAGGAAGAGAGAAGGGAGACTTCAAAGGCGCACTGTGTCTCCTCATACAGCTGATCAGCGGGGGTGACGGGTGTCGGACCCCCGCGATCTGATATTGATGACCTACCCAGAGGATAGGTCATCAACAGTAAAAGTCCGGACAACCCCTTTAATGGGGCCGGACATAGACGTTCAAGCTTCTGGTGATGCCTGAATGCCTGCTGGCTACTTAGCACTAGAGTGAAACTAGCCAAATATTAATGGAATAGCGCTAATGGGCTGAGAAGTGATGTAGAAATAGTGACAGTAGGAAGCATATTTTGTATGATCTCTGTTAAAATGCTTCCATACTTCAAAGGGGCTATCCAGATGGCCAATATTCGCGATAGGGTAGGAGTCGGATACCGCCGCTGATCAGCTGCAGCCCCAGGAACTACGCAGCTTCATCCATTTCCCTGGTGCACTGCACGGGTTACTGCAGTGCTGCTCCCACTGAACTAAGCAGGAGCCGTGCTGCAGAAACCACCTAAGTTCACTACAGAAATGGTAGTTCCGCCGCTGGAGCTACGGCGCAGCAGCTGATAGGCAGGGGGTGCGGGGTGTCGGTCCCCAACCCTAAGATATTGATGGCCTATCCTGAGAAAAGGCCATCATTCACAAGACCGTAGTGTTTTGCGGACCCGCAAAACACAGATACTGGCCCATGTGCGATCCGCAATTTGCTGCCACTATCATGGAAAATGTCCTACAAGAATAGGGCGTGCCCGTGGAACAGAACTACGGATGCGGACAGCACACGGTGTGCTGTCCGTAGCTCTTGCGACCCTATTGAAATGAATGCGGAACGGGTGCGGACCCAAAATTCTGGAACAGACACGGACTTCTTCATACGGTCAAATAAATAACCACTTAGAGTACTGGAATAAGCCCTTTAAAAAAAAAAAATTATAAATTAATAAATAAAATTTAAAAAAAAAAAAGGTGCTCCAGAGCCAGGTAGTAGGATGAGGTGTAACTTTCTACTTCACATGGCGGCTTCTGTAAGTTGGTGCAGATTCCACTCCAGAAAGTTGGCGGCAGACAGGTGGTATCCAGGTTTGTAACACATTTTCTGGGTTTGGTAAAACCACTTCATTAGAACAGACCTGCGCACTAGAATTGCAGGGCGCCAGATGCTAGCCTGGACAACCCGCCTGTGCAGCATGCATCGGACTGAAGATACTGAACGTGGCAACACATCCCTTAGGCCTCTTTCACACTTACGTTGTGAGGATCCGTCACAGCGCAAGACAACTGAAAGCACTTGAAGACTGATTAGTCTTCAAAATGCTTTCAGTGTTACTATGGCAGCCAGGACGCTACTAAAGTCCTGGTTACCATAGTAAGTAGTGGGGAGGCAGGGGAGTAGATACTTACAGTCCGTGCGGCTCCTGGGGCGCTCCACAATGATGTCAGAGCGCCCCACGCGCATGGATCACGTGATCCAAGCAATCATGTGATCCATGCTCATGTGGCGCTCTGACGTCATTGTGGAGCACCCCGGGACTCGGGAGCCGCACGGACGGTAAGTATACTTCTCCCCTGCCTCCCCACTACACTTTACCATGGCAGCCGGGACTTTAGCATCCTGGCTGCCATGGTAACCATACACAAAAGCTAAACGTCGGATCCGGGGATGAGCCGAAACGACGTTTAGCTTAATGCCGGATCCGGATTAATGCACTTTAATGGTCATTAATTCCAAATCCGCACCATGCTACGGTTTTGTCAACGTCCAAAAAACGTTCACATACTGAACGGAAGATACATCCTGATGCATCCTGAAAAGATTTATTTCCATTCAGGATGCATTAGGATAAATCCTGATCAGTATCTTTCTGTCCTAGAGACCCGAGGACGGAACTCTAGGACGGAAAGCAAAAGCGCAAGTGTGAAAGAGGCCTCACATTTTGAAGATTGTCAGGGTACTGGGGGTCTGGCGCCAACTGATCGCACATTAGGCCACTAAACCTGGAAAATCCCGTTAAAGGTCAGATGTTGCCATTTTTTTAAGGAAACATCCATCTCCTTGGAAGGCAGACTGTACACACAGGGTAACAGGCCCCTTACTGGCACAATGCTGTCTGCTCCCTGGTTGTAAAGGTTGCTGGGATCCACCTGATGTACACACAGTATACAGAGCGTGCCACAGATGATTACAAGCACATACGCCATAAAGCAGTACACGGGACAGTATATGCGACCACCTCCGCTGTCCCAGCATCACTGCCGGCACAGACGTTTCTCCCCCGCTCCTCACCTTCACCAGCGAACACAGTAAACATGCTCTCAGGTGCCTCAAATCTTTCGGTACGGTTTCCAACGCCATTGCTGTAGACACCGGAAACACGTCACCAGGAAGTATGAACACATTCTGCGGCGGACGGGACGTCTCTATGGCTTACAGCTGTGCGACGCTCTATGGGGGATCCGGGAACTCTATTGTCAACACAGGAGGCGTTTTACGCTGCGAGTAGTCACGTGACACGGTCTGTGCATGTAACGGAAAAAAGGGTGGAGGAATGTGGCTGCTGCGGCTAATTTACCATGTGTGTAACTTGTACGTTTAAATTGTTATAGGGTTATTCCTTTCATGGGTGATTTCTAAGTAACCCTCCTCAGCCATGGCAAGGCGTTGCCACATGGCTAGGGTTGTGTTCTGCAGACATCCCAACCTGCAAAAACTCATTTCAGGGAGGTGCACTTCTCATTTCAGGGAGGTTTTCTTTTTTTTTCACGAACTTTTTATTACATTCATCAGCCCCCCAGTGCCTCTCCATCAGCCCCCCAGTGTCTCTCTATCAGCCCCCAGTGCCTCTCCACCAGCCCCCAATGCCTCTCCATCAGCCCCCCAGTGTCTCTCTATCAGCCCCCAGTGCCTCTCCACCAGCCCCCAATGCCTCTCCATCAGCCCCCCAGTGCCTCGTCCATCAGCCCCCCAGTGCCTCGTCCATCAGCCCCCCAGTGCCTCGTATCAGCCCCCAGTGCCTCTCCATCAGCCCCTCAGTGCCTCTCCATCAGCCCCCCAGTGCCTCTCCATCAGCCCCTCAGTGCCTCGTCCATCAGCCCCCAGTGCCTCTCCATCAGCCCCCAGTGCCTCTCCATCAGCCCCCAGTGCCTCTCATCAGCCCCCCAGTGCCTCTCCATCAGCCCCCCAGTGCCTCTCTATCAGCCCCCCAGTGCCTCTCCATTTCCGGGATATATTGTTTTACATGCGGGCGTCAGGGAGACTTGAGATCCCTGGCTTTAGGGCTCATGCACACGACCAGTATGTTTCTTGCGATCTGCAAAAAACGTATCCGCAAAAAATACAGATGACGGCCGTGTGCATTCCGCATTTTACTGAACAAAACAGCAGGCCCCAAAATAAAGCAGTGCTAACCTTGTCCGTAATGCGGACAATAATAGGACATGTTCTATTATTTTGCGGGATGGATATACGGAAACTGAATGCACATGGAGTAGCTTCTGTTTTTTTTTTTTGCGGTCCCATTGAATGGTTATCTGGGTGGTTGTAGCACAACAAAGTTATCACAAACCCAGAATCACAAAAAAATTTTTTTGAAAATTCAGCAGTGTTGGATTATTCTGGGTTCAAGCTTCTGTGATTCCAGAATTGCAGAAAATCCACCATAGGAGATAAGGTTAGGTGGGAGTCATACCACTGGGACCTCCACAGTTCACAAGATTGGGGGCCCCATACCCCCTCAGAGCCTGCCAAAATGAACGAGGGAAGCCCAATATCACCGGAATAACCCTTTAAGTGACTAGGAGCTGCACAAACGGTAGTGTGCTGCTTCCGTAACTCACTTTTCAGGGTTATTCCAATCTCAGTGATGAAAGTCAGAGATGGGAATAAACTTATTTCTAGGAGGAATAACCATACTTGACAACTTTCTGGAGTGTTCGGGAGTCTCCCAGAAAGAGAAGAGACCTGCGAGACTCCCGAATCTGCCGGGCACAGCATGGAGGGCTGCTTTCTTCCTCCATGTACTGTAACTGTATGTGGCACTGGGATTCTGCATCATTAGACTTGGTCCCGCTGCCCAGTGTTCCTTGACAGGAGACAGAACGGGGTGCTCATAATAGGGTGGCGCCTGAAAAGGGGAGCAGCTCTAAAATAAATTTTGCTGTCAAAACCTCTTACGGTCTGGAGGCCAAGCATCAAAAGATGGCAAGGATGGGAATAAAAGCAGATATAGGGGTAAAAAAAAAAATCACAATAAACTCCAGTGGAGTACTGTCCAAAATAACGTAAGTTTCAGGCTGATTCAACTAAGCTATAAAGACCAATAAACAGAAAAAAAGAGTCGCTGCAGCCCAAAGTATAGAGAAAATATATCAATATATATTAAAAACTGTTATAGCAAGCTGCCAGTATATGTAAAGTATGGGATATAAATAGACTAGTCAAAAATCTATTAATATATGCTCAAAAGAGCAAAAAAATATATATCAGCAGTACAAAATGCACAATAGTAAACCCGACAACTAAGAGAGGTTTCTGCGAAACAGAAACCAAACTAGATGATACTGTAACGGCAACAGATAAGTGAAAGCATTAAAGGGTTTCTGCACTTTGCTTAAACTGATGATCTATCTATCCTCTGGATAGATCATCAGCATCTGATCGTCAGGAGTCCGACACCCGGGACCCCCGCCGATCAGCTGTTTGAGAAGGTAGCTGCACTCCTGGAGCATCACGGCCTTCTCACTGTTTACCGTTGGCCCAGTGACGTCACGATTAGTATCAATTGGTCTGGGCGAGGCTAAGCTCCATTCAAGTGAACAGAGCTTAGCTGCACCCAGGCCAGTTGATACAAGTCGTGACGTCACTGGCCGGACCCGTGCCGATCAGATGCTGATGATCTATCCAGAGGATAGATCATCAGTTTAAACAAAGTGCAGAACCCCTTTAAGTAACACCACTGAGAAACACTGGCATCAGCCTGTCAGAAAGTCCCCCTTTCCACACAGCCAGGTGAAGGGGTCCTGCTTCAACCTGGTCTATCTCAGGCTTTATAGCAGCTAGATATATGAGCCAGATCTTATTTTTAAGTGCTAGTTGCAATATATCTGGAGATATAACCAGCACTGACAGCATAGAGTACAACTAGGACAATGATACACAAAAACTGCACCAAAATAACTGCAGTAAATAAGTTTAACCCTTCAGGACCCGGCCATTTTTTACCTTAAGGAACCGGCCATTTTTTGCAAATCTTTATGTGGTGATAACTTTAAAGGGATTCTGTCACCTGGAAAATCAATATTAAGCCAAACATAGGTCCTTATAGCTCTTCATACCTTCTTTCCATAGGTGTTCTTTACACTTGGATCCAAACATAGTAGCCGATAACCCCGCCCACTCCTTCCCTCCAACTTCACTAACATCCACTGAGTCGGCTCCTGCGCTCTTCCTGTTTAACTGAGTGCATGCCCAGTGAAACACTTGAGGCTGATGCGCTCAGTTAAACAGGAAGAGCGCATGAGCCGGCTCGGTGGATGTTAGTGAAGCTGGAGGGAAGGAGTGGTCAGGGTTATCGGCAACCAGTGACGTAGCCAGTGGGGGCGGAGCTTGACGGCAGTCTTAATGCCAGGGACATATGGTATGAGCAGAGAGAGGGGCGGGCCTGGGCACTGGATGGAGGGCGTTCCTGGGCACTTTTTGAATGAAAACAACGCCCCTCTGTGCACCTTCAGGTGTCATTAGCATAAAGATAAAAGAGGATTTTCATGAAGATAGAAAGCCGGATCCAAGTGTAAAAAACACCTATGGAAAGAAGGTATGAAGAGCTATAAGGACCTATGTTTGGCTTAATATTGATTTTCCAGGTGACAGATTCCTTTTAAAACGCTTTGGCCTCATGCACACGAACGTGTGCGCCCCGTCCAATGCACAGGCATCGGCCGTGGGGCAGCCGCAGCGGATCGCGGACCCATTCACTTGAATGGGACCGCGATCTACCCGTTCCGCAAAAAGATAGGACATGTTTCTCTTTTTGCGGGACGGAAGTACGGAACAGAACCCTGCGGAAGCACTCCATAGTGCTTCCGTAGTGTTCCGTTCCGTCATTCCATCCGTGGTGCAGAATGGCCACTGAATGGTGCCCGTGTATTGCGGATCCGCAAATGCGGTCCGCAATACGGACACGGAGCGCACACGTTCGTGCGCATGAGGCCTTTTACTTATCCAGGCCCTTTTGAGTTTGTTTTCTCGTCACATATTGTACTTCATGACAGTGGTAAATTTGACTCAAAATATTTCATTTTTATTTATAAAAAAAAAAAATACCAGATTCACAAAGAATTTGGAAAAACTAGCAATTTTCAAAATTTCAATTTCTCTGTTTTTAAAACAGATAGTGATACCTCCTGAAATAGTTATTACTTTACATTCCCCATATGTCTACATCATGTTTGGATCATTTTGTAAATTACATTTTCTTTTTTTGGGCCATTAGAAGGCTAAGGCCTCTTTCACACTTGCGTTGTGAAGATCCGGCGTGCACTTCCGTCGCCGGAATGCACGCCGGATCCGGCACAACGCAAGTGAACTGAAAGCATTTGAAGACTGATCAGTCTTCAAAATGCTTTCAGTGTTACTATGGCAGCCAGGACGCTACTAGCGTCCTGGTTGCCATAGTAGCAGTGAGGAGCGGGGAGCGGCATGCCTACATTCCGTGCGGCTCCGGGCGCTCTGAATGGCGTCAGAGCGCCCGCGCGCATGGATCACGTGATCCATGCGATCACGTGATCTATGCACTGGGGCGCCCTGGCGTCATCCTGGAGCGTCCCGGGAGCCGCACGGAATGTAAGTATGCCGCTCCCCGCTCCCTACTTTACTATGGCAACCAGGACTTTAGCGTCCTGGCTGCCATAGTAACCATTGACAAAAAGCTAAACGTCGGATCCGGCGATGCGCGGAAACGACGTTTAGCTAAAGGCCGGATCCGGACTAATGCCCTTCAATGGGCATTAATTCCGGGTCCCGCGTTGTGGCATGTCTTCCGGATTTTTGGACGGAGACAAATCCGCAGCATGCTGCGCTTTTGTCAACGTCCAAAAAACGTTCACATACTGAACGGAAGACATCCTGATGCATCCTGAACGGATTGCTCTCCATTCAGGATGCATTAGGATAATCCTCATCAGTAGCTTTCCGTCCTAGAGACCCGAGGACGGATCTCTAGGACGGAAAGCTAAAACGCTAGTGTGAAAGAGGACTTAGAAGTTTAGAAGCAAATCTTGAAATCTTTAAGAACATTTCCAAAACCCACTTTTTAAGGACCAGTTCAGGTCTGAAGTCACTTTGTGAGGCTTACATAATAGAAACCACCCATAAATGGCCCCATTTTAGAAACTACACCCCTCAAGGTATTCAAAACTGATTTTACAAACTTTGTTAACCCTTTAGGTGTTCCACAAGAATTAAAGGAAAATGTAGATGAAATTTCAGTATTTCACTTTTTTGGCAGATTTTCCATTTTAATCCAATTTTTCCAGTAACAAAGCAACGGTTAACCGCCAAACAAAACTCAATATTTATTACCCTGATTCTGTAGTTTACAAAAACACCCCATATGTGGTCATAAACCGCTGTACGGGCACACGGAAGGGTGCAGAAAGAAAGGAACGCCATGTGGTTTTGGAGGGAAGATTTCACTGGGATAATTTTAAGTTACCATGTCACATTTGAATACCCGGTGATGGACCCCTAGAGTAGAAACTCCAAAAAAGTGACCCCATTATGGAAACTACGGGATAAGATGGTAGTTTTGTTGGTACTATTTTAGGGTACATATTATTTTTGGTTGCTCTATATTACACTTTTTGTGAGGCAAGGTAACAAAAAATAGCTGTTTTGGAACAGTTTTTATTTTTTGTTTTTTTACAATGTTCTGCTAACAGGTTAGATCATGTGCTATTTTTATAGGTTGTGACGGACGCAACAATACCAAATATTTTCTGAAAGCCATAGTTTTTTTTTTTTTTTTGAGAGACTGTCTTGTGTAGGGGCTCATTTTTTTCGGTATAAGAAGACGGTTTGATTGGTACTATTTTAGGGTATGCATGACTTTTTGATCGCTTGGTATTACACTTTTTGTGATGTAAGGTGACCAAAAAATGGCTTTTTTGACACAGTTTTTATTTTATTTTTTTACAGCGTTCAGGTGAGGGGTTGGATCGTGTGATATTTTTATTGAGCCAGTCGTGGACGTGGAAATACCAAATATGTCTGGTTTTCTTTTTTTTTTCTTTTTTTTATGTGTTTTATTTTGGAATTTTTTTTTTATTTTTTTTTACTTGAAACTTTATTTTTTTATGAAAAACACTTTATTTTACTTTTTATTTTTGTCCCACTATGGGACTTCAACTTCTGGGGTCTGATCCCCTCTGCAATGTATTACAATACATCCTGTATTGTAATATATTGCATGTCAGCTTGTATGCTAACAGCCATGACAGCCAGCCTGTGAGACCCAGCCTCACAGGCAGGCTGTCACAACATGTTTGCAAATGCATCACAGGCATTTGCTGGTGGACATCCTCCTCCCATCGTGACATTAACACTGGGTTCACACTTGAGCGTATTTGATATGCGCGTATTACAGCGCGTTTTTGGTAATAGGAATCGCGCGTTCTACGCACGTTCGTGTGATTGACCACTCTGGCTTCAATCACAATACATGCGACAGAAGCTCCTGTACTTCTTTGGGCGTAGGGCATTTTACAGCTCGTTCGTACGCGCTGTAAAACGTTCAGGTGAGAACCATGCCCATAGGGAAACATGGGTTTTCGCCTGTTGAGCGTTTTTTCTGTTGTAATTTTTTTTTTACATTTGTATATAAATTTTTCTCTAAATTTATTGTTCTACATGTCTTTGCTAAAAAAAAAAAATCCAATAAGTGTATATTTATTGGTTTGGGTAAAAGTTATAGCGTTTACAAACTATGGTGCAAAAAAGTGAATTTCCGCATTTTGAAGCAGCTCTGACTTTCTGAGCACCTGTCATGTTTCTTCAGGTGCTAGAATGTCAGGAAAGTATAAATACCCCCCAAATCACACCATTTTAGAAAGAAGACACCCCAAAGTATTCGCGGAGGGGCATGGTGAGTAGAGATGAGCGAAATTTAAAAAAAAGTTCGGCGTTCGGGTTGTGGTAACTCGCGCATCCCGTTATGGATTCCACTATCGCGGCATATGGAATGCATAAGGGGCGGCTTCCACCAACCCGAACTGTTGAACAGCCGAAGGACCTGGGGTGATGTCACCGTCATGTGATCAGTGCAGGGCGTGGCTCAGCACGGGATCAAATCCAGTGCTGAGCCACGCCCCCTGCACTGATCACATGGCGGTGACTTCATCCCAGGTCCTTCGGCTGTTCAACAGTTCGGGTTGGTGGAAGCCGCCCCTTATGCATTCCATATGCCGCGATAGTGGAATCCTTAACGGGATGTGCGAGTTACCACAACCCAAACGCCGAACTTTTTTTTTAAGTTCGCTCATCTCTAATGGTGAGTTCATGTATCATTTCATTTTTTTTCACAAGTTAGCGTAAAATGACACTTTCTGAGGGAAAAAAATAATAATAAAGTTTCCATTTCTGCTAACTTCTGGCAAAAAAAATAAAAATCTTCCACGGACTCACTATGCCCCTCAGTGAATACCTTGGGGTGTCTACTTTCCGAAATGGCGTCATTTGTGGGGTGTGTTTACTGTTCTGGCATTTTGGGCAGGGCTAAATTGTGAGCAACCTTGTAAAACCTAAAGGTACTCATTGGAATTTGGGCCCTTTGCGCACCCAGGCTGCAAAAAAAGTGTCACTCATGTGGTATCGCCGTACTCAGGAGAAGTAGGGCAATGTGTTTTGGGGTGTATTTTTACATATACCCATGCTGGGTGAGAGAAATATCTCTGTAAATTGTCAACTTTGTATAAAAAAAATTAAAAAATTGTCATTTACAAAGATTTTTCTCTCACCCAGCATGGTTATATGTAAAAATACACCCTAAACACATTGCCTCTACTCTACTGAGCACGCTACATAAGTGACACTTTTGCAGCCTGGGTGCTAAAGGCCTAAATTCCAATGAGTACCTTAGGATTTCACAGGGCATTTTTACGCATTTGGATTCCAGACTTCTTCTCACGCTTTAGAGACCCCTAAAATGCCAGGGCAGTATAAATACCCACGTGTGACCCCATTTTAGAAAGAAGACACCCCAAGGTATTCCGTGAGGGGCATGGCGAGTTCATGTAAAATTTTATTTTTTGTCACAAGTTAGTGGAATATGAGACTTTGTAAGAAAAAAAAAAAAAAATGCCAATTTCCGCTAACTTGTGCCAAAAAAAAAATCTTCTATGAACTCGCCATGCCCCTCACGGAATACCTTGGGGTGTCTTCTTTCCAAAATGCGGTCACATGTGGGGTATTTATACTGCCCTGGCATTTTAGGGGCCCTAAAGCGTGAGAAGAAGTCTGGAATACAAATGCGTAAAAATACCCTGTGAAATCCTAAAGGTACTCATTGGTTTTAGGGCCCCTTTGCGCATCTTGGCTACAAAAAAGTGGCACACATGTGGTATCGCCGTACTCAGGAGAAGTAGGGCAATGTGTTTTGGGGTGTATTTTTATGTATACCCATACTGTGTGTCAGAAATATCTCTGTAAATGACAACTTTTTAAACATTTTTATACAAAGTTGTCAATTTACAGAGATATTTCTCTCACCCAGCATGGGTATATGTAAAAATACACCCCAAAACAGATTGCCCTACTTCTCTTGAGTATGGCGATACCACATGTGTGACACTCTTTTGCAGCCTAGGTGCGCAAAGGGGCCCAAATTCCAATGAGTACCTTTTAGGAGGGCATTTTTACGCATTTTTCTTCTCACGCTCTAGGGCCCCTAAAATGCCAGGGCAGTATAAATACCCCACATGTGACCCCATTTTGAAAAGAAGACACCCCAAGGTATTCCGTGAGGGGCATGGCGAGTTCATAGAAGATTTTTTTTTTGCCACAAGTTAGCGGAAATTGACTTTTTTTTAATTTTTCTTACAAAGTCTCATATTCCACTAACTTGTGACAAAAAATAAAATTTTACATGAAGTCACCATACCCCTCACGGAATACCTTAATGTCTACTTTCTAAAATGGGGTCACATATGGGGTATTTATACTGCCCTGGCATTTTAGAGGTCTCCGCAATCATTACATGTATGGCCAGCATTAGGAGTTTCTGCTATTCTCCTTATATTATGCATACAGATAATGAGATTTTTTTTTTCCGTTCAGCGTCTGGGCTGAAAAAAAAAAATGAACGGCACAGATTTCCTCATTCGCATCGATCAATGTGGATGAAAAAATCTCTGCCAAAAAATGTGCAAAAAAAAGAAGTAAGGCCCCATTCACACGTCCGCAAAAATGTCCGCATCTATTCCACAATTCTGCGGAATAGATGCGGACCCATTCATTGTGAATGGGGCCAGCGGTGATGCGGAGAGCACACTATGTGCTCGCTGCATCAGCATTTTTGGAGCTGCGGCCGCGAACTTCCGGGTTTTTGCCCCCAAACATCCGGTCGCAGCTCCGCAAAAGATAGAGCATGTCCTATTCTTGTCCGCAATTGCGGACAAGAAAAGGCATTTTCTATATAGTTGTAGCAATGTGCGGATCCGGAACATTGCCGGTGTCCGTGTTTTGCGGATCCATGGATCCGCAAAACACATACGAATGTCTGAATGAGCCTTACAGAGGGGTGATTAGTGACAGGGGGTGACGTGGGGTGATCAGGGGTTAATCGGGGATTAATCAGTGACAGGAGGGGGGGTTGGATGGGGGGTCTGTGTGGTGATTGGTGCACTTACATATGTTTCCTTTGGTGGTCCCAAGCAAAAGGGACCACCAAAGGAACGAGCAGCAGGCATATCAGACGCTGTTAACAAAACAGCGTCTGATATGCGATTTTTTTTAACTTCTACAGCCTGCCATTGCATGATCAGCGCTGGAAGGCTGTAGTTTACTTTCTCGTTTCTGTGAGCAACGTAAAGTCTCGCGAGATGATGCGCGGATGCGTCCAGGAGAAGTAAACCAGCCGCCGTCTGGACGCATCCGTGCGTTCAGCGGTCCAGAGCTGGTTAACCCAATTTGGGGCCCCCTGACCAAGGTTTATATAGGAGAAGCTGGGCCAAGCGCACAGCCCTGTAATCTCTTATTTATATAAAAATGAGTTTCTGTCTGTTCTTTATGCGCGACCAAACGACTGGACCACCAGACATTTTTCTTCACTGCTGTAGGTTAGTTTTAGGCTAGGGCTACACGACTACATGTGTCGCGTGACAATAAGTCTCACGACACATAAGGCACAACTACACTGCGACTACTTGCTGTCGCACAACAATTTTCATAATGATGTAAAGTCACTGTTAAGGGAGCCTGGGTACAGTGGAGGTCACTGTTAAGAGATGCTGTGGCAGTCACTGTTAAAGGGGCAGTCATTGTGGAGATCCCTGTTAGGGAGCTGGGAATGGTGGAGGTCATAGTTAAGGCGACTGTAACCTATGGTCAGTGTTTAGGGGCGGGTGCTGTAGAGGTTACTGTTAAGGGGGCGGGCCCCTATTGAGGTTACTGTCAAGGGAGGGGGGTACTGTGGAACTCACTGTTAAAGGGGCAGGCTGGTGTGAAGGTCAAAGTTAAGGGGGTGGGCTGCTATGAAGGTCCCATTTTAAGGAGGCAGGGCACTGTAGGGGGGGCGGGTCATTGTTAAGGGGTGGGGGGCTTTGGAGGTCACTGTTAAGGGGGTGGGGTACTGTTGATATGACTGCTATGGGGGATACTGTTGATATATTTTAACGAAACACACAAACATTAAATGAAGTATATGAAATATACCCGTCCAAAGCTGGATCCTTCTGCTGGTATTTAATAAAGTTGGGCAAGGGGAGGCCATCTAGATGTTTAGGCTACTTTCACATTTGCGTTTCTCCTTTCTGGTATTGAGATCCATCATAGGATCTCAATACAGGAGGAAAATGCTTTCATTTTTACCTCATTCATTGTCAATGGGGACAAAACTAAACTGAACGGAACGGAGTGCACCAGAATGCATTCCGTTCTGTTGTGTTCCCATACCTGACAGAAAACGGCTGCAAGCAACGTTTTTCTGTGCGGCATGGGATGTGGAGCAAGACGGATCTGCCATGACACACAATGTAAGTCAATGGTGCTGGTTTTGTTTTTTTGGACACAAAAGAAAAAGGATACGTCCCCCATCCCCAGTTTTAGTGTCGGATCCTTCATGGCTATTTTAGAGATAATACAACCGGATCCGGCTGGCTTACATTTAGACTGGTGCTGGATGCGCCAAAGTTATAGAGAGGTCGGTGCCAGTTATAGGGGTTGTAAAGACTGGCGTCTAAAACGGCGGTCTTAATAATTTATCCCCTACTTGACTACATTTAACATCTTGGGCCCTCCAAAGGCAGAGAATCTCTTTGTAGCCACCTGTGCTCCGGTCAATTGATTGACTTGCAAAATGAGGCTGTTTAAGAAGTTTTCTATGAACAGATAGATGGCCTATCCTGAGAGTGCCGCTGTCCCTTTATTCTGCCAATTGGTGGGGGTCTGACCGCCTAAAGAATTGAAGGGGTTGTCCCACCTCAACATTTATTGCACATTGCTAGGATATGCCACAAATTATAATTTTTTATGATCATTATTTTTAAAGTGTCATTTATTCCAGGGCGCTGTACATATGAACTGTGTGTAAGTACATAAAACAAGTACAATACTTATGAACAAGCCTAAACAGCCTGTAAATGAGGTTTTACAATATAGAAATGTAGGGTGTGGAAGACAGTAGATTACGGCAAAAGCTGCTCATACAGCAGTATAGTACGAGCAGGGTTAATGTAGGCTTTAGACTTTGTGTATAAAGATGGTTTTTCAGGTTTCTTTTAAAAGTTTCCGCCGTAGGTGAGAGTCTGATGTGTTGTGGCAGGGAGAGGTAGGCGATTATGGAAAGAGCACATATTAGAGTAGAGAAGGAGGTCTTGAGACATTCTGTGTGGGAAGATACTGGGAGGTCAGGTCACAGCTCTATGGAGGGGACAGTTTGTGGACAGCTTTTTATGTCATAGTCAATGTTTTGGGTTCTCTGGGAAATGAGGAGCCAGTGAAGAAATTGGCAGAGAGGAGAGGCAGAGTTAAATTTGGGGGAATCTACTGGAGGCACTAAGAAGGGGTATTTTATACTGGCACATTATGAGGGACACTATGGGGAAGGGGGGAGTGGAGCACTATGGGGGCATCTACTGGAGACACTAAGAAGGGGTATTTTATACTATCACATTATAGGGGGCACTATGAGGGCATCTACTGGGGGCACTATATAGGGGCATTTTATACTGGGACACATTAGGGGGGTACTATGGGAAAGGGGGAAAGATGAGCACTATAGGGGCATCTACTGGGAGCATTATATAGTGACATTTTATACTGGCACATCAAGGGGGGTGCTGGGGCGTGGCCTGCACGCTGATGGCGCCGGCCGCATAGTTCTGCTGCTCCGTGTTCAAGATCCCTGAAGCGGCTCACAGAGTCTTCAAACCACTGCTCCAGCGGGTAATATACTTACCTTATACCTTCCTGAACCATGGGGAAGGTGAAGAGGCGTCAGGCTCCGGCGAAGCTTACCGAATTTTTCAGCAAAGCTAGCCCAGGCACTGCGGCCCAGAGGGCCTCTCCGCAGCATGTGCATTCTCCCTCCTCCGGCTCTGCTTCCCCAGCGTCGCACCCTCCTGCCCGTCCGGACCCAGCCTCTTTCATATGCGGGGCCCCTGCCTTAACAGAAGAAGTGATGAGGACATTGCTGGATGACCTGCGTGCTTCCATGAGAGAGGACATGGCGGGGATGCTGAAGGACATTAAAAGGGACGTCGGTGAGTTGGGTGATCGGACGGCCCATGTGGAGGCCAAAATGGCGGAGTTTGCCTCCTCACACAACTCGCTGATCGATGCGCATGATGCGCTTGAGGAGGAGGTCTCCAGGCTCACAGCCAAGCTGCAAGATCTTGAAGACCGTCACAGGCGGAACAATATTCGCTACGGGGGTTCCGGAAACTGTGGAGCCCTCTGAACTCGATCCTTACTTGCAACAGCTCCTCAAGGCTGCCCTGCCACAATGTTCAGACCGTGATCTCATCGTGGACCGGGTCCACAGAATCCCAAAGCCGAAGGGTTTGGACCCTTCCCTTCCACGCGACGTTATTGCCAGGATCCATTTTTACTCCACTAAAGAGGCGTTTTTAAGGGTCTTGAGGAGGGATCCAGAGCCTACTGATCTATTCCAGGGAATATCTGTGTATGCGGATCTCTCGGCAGCCACCCTGGCGAAGAGGCGGGAATTTGGATCCATTACCAAGACGCTCCGCCAGCAGCAAATCAAATATAGATGGGGGTTCCCTGTGAAGCTACTGGTTCACCATAATGGCGTCCTGCACCCCCTTTCTACACCTAAGGTTGCAGCTAGTAAGTTGGTGGAATGGGGCCTCGTTCCTGAGGGGATAAGTCTGGATCTCCCCGATCCGGAATGCTACAAGGATCGATCCTGAATGGTCGGCAGCCTGATCAAGCGGTCATGGAATGTGGTGATTTGTGTTTGTGTTTTATATGGGACATGGGATCTGACACGGACGGTCAGTTGCTGGACACACTTTCCGCCCCTCCCTGTCACAGTTAAGGTTCTATTCTCCTGGACTTTCTGTTCTCCCCCCTCCCTCCTACTTTAGTGGGCATGTTTAGGCCTACTCTATACCTGTTTTATTTGTTAATCCCTGTTATGTTCTTTTACCTCTTCTTCCCTAGGTCCTGGGTCTGTAATGTTATGATGTCAGGTTACTCGGCTGCGTGGTCTGGGTCAGGCACTACGCTGGCCTTTACTGTTAAGTTTTTTAGCGGATGGTATGCGTTATCTCCTCCTAGATTATGGGTTTCCGAGTACTGTCCTTGAATGTGCGGGGCCTCAACTCCCCATTTAAGAGGTCCATGCTATGGTCCGAACTCATTAAGTCTAAATGTGATGTGGCACTCGTGCAGGAATCGCATCTACTGGAAGCTGACTCTCATAGATGCACACACCCGCGATTTCCCCATGTCTTCCACTCTCATGCAGTGAAGAGTAAGCGGGCGGGTGTGTTCATCTGTGTTAGGTCTTCTGTGGCTTTTTCTATGAGCAAATGCACCTCTGATTCTATGGGTAGATATGTCCTGGTGGTTTGCTCTATTAATGGGGTTAAATTCACTTTGGTCTCTGTGTATGCACCCAATAAACGTCAGCAAGCTTTCTGTAGGAAAGTTCTCAAGAAGGTTCAGATGCAGGCTGAGGGTGAGGTGATCATAGGTGGTGATTTCAATGCTCCTGTCCAGCGCTCCCTGGATTTTAAATCTCCTAATTCCCCTCATCGCCCTGACCTTATAGGGATTATCCGGGAATCACCCTACCATGATATCTGGCGTTACCAACATGGAGAGGAACGCGATTATACCTACATTTCCCCAGCCTCGCTATCGCAAGCCCGACTTGATTTTTCTTGATCTCACGAAATATAATTCATAAGGTATTGGAGACGAGCATTGGAATCGCCACCTGGTCTGATCATGCCCCAATTGTCTTGACCCTTGAGGACGGCCTTCCCCTCCCCCTTCCCCTCAGTGGCGGTTGAATTCTTACCTGCTTAAATGCCCGGACAGGGTTAAAGCATATTCGGACTCTCTTACAGAGTTCTTTTCTTTTAATGATACCTCGGAGGTTAGCATATCCACACTATGGTTGTCCCAAAAAGCCTACATGAGAGGCATTTTCTTACAGTCAGCTGCCAGGTTGAAGAAAACTAGAATGGCTGAGATGGACGGGGCTTTGCAGCGACTGCGCACGGCGGAAAGCCGGCATAAAGAGAATGCCTCTTCTTCCTCTTTAAAGGAGCTCCAGGCCTCCAGGACTCATTTGAGGTCCCTCTTGTTATATAGACAGGAGTGGTGTATGCGGAGACTTAAAGCTTCTTTTTATCACGAAGGGGATAGAGCGGGGCGAGGTTGGCGAGACGGGTAAATAAGAGGCAGGCGGAGTCTCGCATCGAGAAGCTCACCTATGGTAATACCACGACTACTCACCCGCAAGATATCGCGGACACCTTCGCATCATACTACTCCTCTCTGTATAATCTAGCTCGTGATGATAGCACACCGCAGCCTACTCCCGAGGGGATCAAGGGTTTTTGGACTCGCTGGACCTCCCGGCTTTATCTCCTGAGGACTTAGGCGTTTTGAACGCACCAGTCACTGGTGGGGAAATACGTAGTGTCATCAAGAGTACCCCTTCGGGTAAATCCCGGGACCGGATGGATTGCCGGTGGAGTATTATAAGACCTTTCAGCAATTGCTTCTTCCTGTGTTGAATAGGCTTTTTCCCTTTTTCTTGATTCTGGTAATATCCCACCGGAAATGTTGTCCGCTACCATAGTCACCCTCCCTAAACCGGGTAAGCCCCGACGACACCTGCGAATTTTAGGCCAATCTCCTTGCTTAATTCGGACCTTAAGCTCTTTGCTAAATTGTTAGCTTCCAGAATTAATAAGTTTCTACCCTGCCTGGTCTCTTCTGATCAAGTGGGGTTTGTACCTGGCCGCCAGTGTCGGGACGGCACCCGGCGTATGATCGACCTGATTCAAGTTGCTCACTGGTCCAGGACTCCCAGCATCTTTGTCTCCTTAGATGCTGAAAAAGCCTTTGACAGGGTTCATTGGGGGTTCCTGGACCAGGTCTTGAGAAAATTCGGCTTTGATGGAAAGATCTTACAGGCGGTCATGGGTTTGTATTCGGCTCCATCAGCAAGGGTTCTTGCCTCTGGCTTCCTCTCGACCTCTTTCTTGATCACGAACGGAACCAGGCAGGGTTGCCCATTATCTCCCCTTATTTTCGCGCTAGTGATTGAACCCCTGGCAGCCAAGATTCGAGCCTGTCCGGACATATCCGGAATTCAAGTGGGCTCAGTCACCCATACCATCGGGCTCTATGCGGACGATGTGATTTTAGCCCTGTCCTCTCCCTTGAAATCCCTTGAGGCCGCATCCCGGATCCTGTCTCAGTACTCTGGGGTTTCATACTATAAATTAAACCCGAGCAAGACTCAAATACTCCCAATCTTAGTACCGGACTCTATGAAATTAGCTATTTCGTCCCAACATTCCTTCTCGTGGGTAGATCACTCCCTAACGTATTTAGGGGTGGAACTAGCTTCGACTCCCTCAGATATGGTTCGCATTAACTTTGACAAGTTACGCTCGGAGCTCCGTACTGAATATGCCAGACTCTCCTCCATCACTCTTTCTTGGATAGCCAGAATCAACTTGGTGAAAATGCTAATACTGCCCAAAATCTTATATAGATTTAACTGCGTCCCACTACGTATTCCGAAACGCACCATCGAAATATTGCAGGGAGTTATCACCAAATTTATATGGCATAATACACACAGACGGATCTCCAATGACACTCTGTATTTGCCTCTGAGGGCTGGAGGGCTGGGAGTGCCGTGTCTTTATGATTACTACCTGGCCTCTCTATTGGACCAGGCTATGGCTTGGTGGTCCACGGAGTCCACGCTGCCATGGCTTAGTATTGAGGAACATTTTGTTAAACGTAGATCCCTTAAAACTCTACTGTTGGCTCAGACATGTAAATCTTTCGTCCACCACTCTGCCTTGGAGACTATGCGAGCTACACTATGGGCATGGTCTAGATTACTTAAGCTCCGTCCGCAACTGCCAATAGGAGCTCAGTCTATTCCTTTACCTGTCGTTGAGTACCACATCTCCACGCTCTCGGTATCCTCTTGGTTGAATGCTGGTATAGGCACCCTGGGAGACTTGTTCTCTGACGGTGTCCTGAAGGAGTTCCAGTCTCTGCATTCTGACTTTAACTTGCCCAACTCGGTGTTCTATCAGTACCTGCAGATCCGGCACCTTCTTGCTCGGGTCCCCTTTGTTGGGGCCCGAGGGAGGAGGACCCGGTATATGCACTATTGAGGACCGATGGTTGGAAAAGGTCTAAGATCTCAGTTTGGTACAAGTTACTCCTTGAAAAATTAACTGCAAACAAAAGACCTTATATGTTGAAATGGGAGGCGGAGTTGGGAAAGGCATTCTCTCTGCAGGACTGGAACTCTGCTATGCTCTGGTCTATTAAATGTACTAAGTGTATCAACCATGTGGAGCAGGCTAGGAAGGTGCAATTAAGGTGGTACCTTACTCCGGACAGGCTCTCGCACAGCATACCTGGGTACTCTCCGCTGTGCTGGAGAGGGTGCGGGGCCCGCGGTAATCCTTTTCATATGTGGTGGAGCTGCCCTTCTATCTCGGGCTTCTGGGCCTCAGTTTCGGGGTATTGTCCGAGATCATGGGTTTTAAATTTCATCTGCTTCCTGAGCTAGCTGTATTAGGTATTGGGCTTATTGATATCTCGCCTGAGTTCCGTTGGGTAGTGGCTCATGTCCTTAGTGGGGCGAAGAAGGTAATAGCTCGTCAGTGGAAACACGCTGAGTCCCCAACCGCGGAGGAAGTAGTGACCATAGTTAACTCTCATCTCCACCATGAACTAGTTTTTGCAACAGACATGCTTCATAGAATAGCTTCGCACAACCGTTGGCTAGCCTGGCTTTGAGTAAGTATGCATCACCCCTTCCCGTGAGCATACTTTAAGTGAATTTTGAGGTCTGCCAGCCTTGATTGCCTGACTTTCTGATTGTTATACGTTACATTGTTGTATTATGGATCTGGGACTTTATTTCCCTTATTTCCCTTATTTCCTTTATTTCTCCTCCCCCTTCTCCTTCCCATCCCCTCCCCTCTCCTACATGTCCAAGACTGTGCAACCTCTAGCGGGCTCATGGACATATTTCAACATCTTATGTTTATTCACTGTCTACTTTGTGAATTGCCTTTTGACTCACCAGGTTGGCAGCACCCGAGCGGGTGCCCTGGTGATTTTGTCTGATGCTTTTTTGCACTTTTTGTACTTAAGGCACCTGATATATGTCTGTTGTTGTTTGTGACATGATGTGGTTGCACCCACTTTATTCATGTCTATGTATCTTTATGAAACTTCTCAATAAAAACTTATTGGAACTATCAAGGGGGGTGCTGGTGAGAGAGGGGAGCACTATGTGGCCATCTATTGTAGGCACTATATAGGGGCATTTTATACTGGCATACATAATGGGCGACACTGAGGGCATCTACTGGGGCACTATACAGGGGCATTTTATACTGGCACATTATGGGGGGAAAGTGGGAGAGGAGCAGTATGGGGGCATTTACTGGGGGCACAATATAGGAGTATTTTATGCTGGCACACATTATGGTGACGTTAGCTCAACTGTGGACACTAAGAGGAAGTATTTTTCATAGTTCACATTATTAGGGGGGACATTTTTTTTGTACTGGCACACATTTTAAGGGGGCATTTTTAGTACTTTCTACTGTCACATTATAAGGAGAATTATTACTACTGGAGGGCATTCTGGTGGGCTTTATTACTACTGGGGGACTATGGGGAACATGATTACTAATATGGGTACTATGGGGGCATTATTGCTTCTGGGGCACAGTGGGGACAGTATTACTATTGGGGGAACTATTACTACTAAGTACGCTCTGGCAGAGAATTATTACTGTTGGTGGGACAGGCCGTGAGCAGGATTCAGGGAGGAGATTCCTGGCTGTGGCCTCATATAATGTAAAGCTGACCTACAAACCCTGACCTAATCACCTTGAATATTGTTCAGCTCCTCCTCCAGTCCTCTTTTGGCATCTTCAGGACTTGGGGGGAGGAAGAGAAGCTGCAACAGCTCCTCCCAGAGCCAGCAACGTGGTGGGTGGTCTGTGAAACAGAACTGGATGATGAATTCTGTCATAGGGAGGGAAAAAATAATAGTTATTTGAGTACAGTAGCTTTATATTGGGGCCCTGAGTATAAGTACAGTGGGGGAGAGTTATCAAACTGGTGTAAAGTAGAGCTGGCTTAGTTGCCCATAGCAACCAATCAGATTTCACCTTTCATTTTTCACAGCTCCCTTGGAAAATGAAAGGTGGAATCTGATTGGTTGATATGGGCAACTAAGCCAGTTCTACTTTACACCAGTTTGATAAATCTCCCCCAGTGTGTCTATGTAGGATGAGGGTGAGACTCTTACCTTTATCCTCAACAATATAATTTCAGCTGTATGGTTTTTGTTAAGAGTGGCCTATCTGTAGCTATATGTACGAGGGGTCTAAAATTTTGCCTAGCTGCTCTTCCCACAATCGCCTCCAAGATATGTCCTATGTATCCCCACTATTCTGGAACGCTCTACCCCAACATATCAGACTCTCACCTCACCTACCATGGAAAACTTCAAAACAAACCTGAAACCCACCTCTTTAGACAAGCCTACAACCTACAGTAACCCTACTGCCGCTATACCGATGTATGACCAGATTTATCCTCACCCACTGTATATTTCTCCCATCCCTTGTAGATTGTAAACCCTCGCGGGCAGGGTCCTCTCTCCTTCTGTATCAATTTGTAACTCGTCTTGTTCATGCTTATTGCAATTTTTTGAATATTATTTATTTATACCCCTTTTCTCATGCACAGCAGTTATATAGAATGAATAGTGCTTTAATAATAATTATAAAGAATAGCTGTTTATCCATCTGTCTCTCTAGGTGCTGAACATTTTAAAGCTCACTAGCAGTGTGCCCTGACACATACTCTGTCTGAAGTGAATATAAAGAATGGTACCCAGGTGTTGTGCTATAGTCCCAGAGAACATCTGCTACATAAGCAGGGGAAATCCACAAACAAGATTAAAGACCAGCACTTGGTATTCCTGATGAGATTCTTTTTTTAATGAATATTTTAAAACAAACAAGTGATAGTAGCACAAGGTTCACTCTTGTCGTTTTATTGAATAGTTTGATTATATAAACATACAATAGAATATCAGTGAATGCAAACAAAGAATGTAACTATCACATTCATTGCAAAAAAAAAAAAAACCTAAGGAAAGGGAAGACGGAGGGAAGTGGAAGGTGCAATTCATTAATGGATTACGGCATACTCATAAGAAAGAGACTAATGTACAGATCAATGTATCAATGTATCGTCAGAGTACAATTTAGCATCCAAAACAGCAATTTAGTAATACCAAGGGTCCAATATTTACTTAACCCCTTAAGGACCTCTGACGTATATGTACGTCAGAAGTCCTGTCCCTAAACATGGCGCCCGCTCACACGTGCAGCATAATATGAATATGGTTATACATTTATTTTTTCCTTAAAGGCTTTAATTTTTTTTTTCACTATTAAAACGCAAGACAAATTATACAAGTGTGGTATCGTTGTAACCGTACTGACCTGGAGAATGAAGATAGGTAAATTTTACCGCATAGTGTACAGTGTAAAAAAAACTAAAACAAAAAACCTTTATTAGAATTGTGTTTTTTCCCAATTCTACCCCATTTGGAATTTTTTTTCCGCTTCCTACTACATGGTATACAACCATAAATGGTGCCATTAGAAAGTAGAAATTGTCCCGTAAAACATAAGCCCTCATAAGGCTATGTGAATGGGAAGATGAGAAGTAAAAAACAAAAACTCAAAAAAATTGAAAATCTCAGGGTTCTGAAGGGGTTAAAGGTGGCATTGGAAATTTCCTCCATGCTATATATATATATATATATATATATATATAACGTAATTTGTCACTCCAGAGCTTTAACAAAGGTGGAGAAGTATTCAACCAACGTAGAGGTATCAGCAGTTATTAAGTGAATTAAGTGTGCAATGTGTGAGAGAGAGTTTATTCATCCCGAGACCCAAGCATACCATACTGGGGGCCAGTGAAACTCTAAAGTGACACACCGCCTATATCTCCTCTTCCACTTCCTTCCAATATGATTGAATTCGGGGACAAGACCACCAGATGTGCAGCAGATTTTCTATTTCTCCCTGACACCTCCAACATAGGTTCGAGGCTATAAAGCCTAATCTGCAGATAACATCTGGTGTTCTGTAGCAGCGTGTCAATAGTTTAAAGTGGTTTTCTTGTAACCTTAAACATTTTAAATAACCATAAGAATGCCTCAGAATTTCCATAACTTCATCAGTATTGAGGGTGGGATTTAAATCTTGCAAGCAGTAATATACGAAGGGTTACGAGGCAAGTATGAGGGAGCAAAAGGTCATACAAAGTAGACACCTTGAACAGCTTATGAAGACCACTCCACATTGTTTTCTCCAACTCACTTAATGAGTATGGTGGAGGAAATTGTCTAACTGCCTCCGAGATCGTAGACCGAAATTTAAGAAATGCTAAGAACCCTCCTCTATACTCTCCCACTAATTCCCAAAACTTGATTTCAGTTATCCTTTCACGTTTTTGAAGAAGATCTAATATTGAAGTGGACCTCAGGCGGTCCCACCATTCCAACTGATTATGACATTCCTCAGAAAAATAACAAAGTAGGGGATGTGTTTGGGAAAGCAATGAAGGCAAGGGGAGTAATTTAAATCTATTATTTATGTCATGCCAACTTTCACAGCGTTAGTTGTTAGAACACTAACAAACCTAAAGGAGAACTAAGTCTCATGGTGAGCCACAGAAGATCTTGGATGTCCTTGCATGAAATGATAAGCCAATAATAAATATGAGGATCTGGCAAAGCCATGACTCCCTTATCTCTCTTCCTAAATAAAATGTGGTATTCCAGGGAGGATTGGGATGTTTGTTTTCTTTTTTCTTTTTTGTTGTTTTCTTGTCTTGTATAAATTTTTAAAAACTCTTTAATAAAAATTATCTGATACAAAAAAAAAAAATGTGGTGTTCCAATCCAGGGTGTCTCTTTTCCAAAGGAAGGTGGAAAATAGTCACTTTACAGTACTGAAAAAAGTCTGAGGGACATGTATAGCCAGAAGCATCATTACATAAAGCAGCTTCGGGAGAACATAGGCCTTTTAAAGGTTCTTATGACACATCCAGGAAATCATTGGGTGGTTATAATCAGACAATAATTTCTAAACTTGGGTCAGCAAGGGCAGGTAATTCTCTTTATAACGATCCTCTGAATCAGTAGTTAGTAAGATACCAAGGTATTTCATCAAGGACAAATGCCATGAAAAAGGGGAGGAGGTCTTGAGGCCTGTGACCACTTGTGAGGGTAGGTTGACATTCAAAATCTCAGATTTATCCACATTCACTTTGAAACTGGACAGGTCATTAAATGTAGAGAAAAGATCATTAAACCAAAGTAGAGCTTGTTGACAGTTAGTAACAAGAATTAGCAAATCATCTGAAAATGCAGCAGTATGATGTGTCACAGCCCGAACCTCTAACCCCTGAATAATTGGATCCTGCCTAACATGTTGAATTAAAGTCTCTAAAGTGAGTATAACTAAAGAAGGAGACCAGGTGCCACAACAAGGTCCTATTAATGTGGAGCCTGGCATGTGGGCTGGAATAAAGGGATAAAATCACTCCGACAAAGGAATCAGGCAGATCAAACTTAAAGCGAGCCTGTCACCTGCATTTCACTTAATAAACTATTAAAAGTACCTTATAGTTCATCCTCAGTGTGTTTTCATACAGTCTTTTCCCGCTTTTCTGCCATTTATATTTATGAAAAAAATCGCCTTATAAAGATCTGTTCTCCAGCTTCCCAAGTCACGATAGAAGTCAAGGGGGCGGCCCTTCCCTGACTCCAGGCTGTGCCTCCCCTGCCCTAACCCTGCCTCTCTGCATTATAATTGACACCCGGCTCAGTCGCTGGGACTGCGCTTGTACAGGCGGCGCATGCGCCGTTGGCCTTAGTAGCAGCGCGATCAGTAGCAGCGCGATCTTGCAATAGAATACCTGCAGTATATAATAGCAATGCTCCAGATGATCACTGGCTTGCGATCTGCGGCAAGTCAACAGTGATCACGTGGACGCATGGAGCGAGAAGATGGGGGCGCGCGCGTGAGGAAGAGAACAAGGGCCGGCATCGGGGACGGAATCAGTTACAGGATCGCACTTGAGTCCGCGCGATAGACGGGATCGCGCTGCTACTTAGGCCGACGGCGCATGCGCCGCCTGTACAAGCGCGGTCCCGGCGACTGAGCCGGGTGTCAATTATTCTGCAGAGAGGCGGGGTTAGGGCAGGGACCTTGACTTCTATAGTGACTTGGGAAGCTGGAGAACAGATCTTTATAAGGCGATTTTTACATGAATATAGATGACAGAAAAGCGGGAATTAGTTTATTAAGTGAAATGCAGGTGACAGGTTCGCTTTAAACAAGGCCTGCTTCATGAATGAACAGTGTGCACTAAACGTGACACTTTATCCTTTCCCTACCTTTCACGAAACCTACTTGTTCACCTCAAATAAGATGGGGAACGAATTTACTAAGTCAAGTGGCCAGCAGCTTTGCTCAGATTTTCACATCTACGTTTAAAAGGGATATGGGGCGGTAACTCCGGCAACCGTTAGGATCCTTACACTCTTTTTGGCAATATGGTAATATATGCCTCAAACATGGTTCGTGATAATGGGGAGCCCTGTAGCAAGCAATTACAGAATGTGATGTCAATATAAAGCTAAATGTCTTATAGTTTGCAACTGGAAACCCATCCAGGCCAAGGCTCTTACTAGAGGGAAAAGAGGCTATGACCAATTTAATTTTGTCCACAGTAACGAGACGCTATAAGGCCTCATGCACACGACCGTTGTTGTGGTCCGCGTCCGAGCTTGGGCAGCTCGGGCGCGGACCCATTCACTTCAATAGGGCCGCAACAGATGCGGACAGCACTCCGTGTGCTGTCCGCATCCGTTGCTCCGTTCCGTGGCCCCGCTAAAAAAATAGAGCATGTCCTATTCTTGTCCGTTTTGCGGACAAGAATAGGCATTTCTACAATAGGCCGCGTTCCGTTCTGCAAATTGCGGAACGGAACGCGGAGCAGCTTCCGTGTTTTGCGGATCCGCGGTTTGCGGACCGCAAAACACCAACGGTCGTGTGCATGAGGCCTAACTCTTCTTGATATTCTATAAATAGGGAGGGTAAATTAAGCTATTGCAACAAGCATGCTATCCTAGAAATCCTATCTGTAGCCTCCACCCTGGAGTAGGAATGAAAAACCTCTGCTTTGTCTTTAGTGGCTACCTTCTCAATCCCCCGCACATCTCTAATCCTAGTCTTCTTTACCATGGAAGACACTAATTTCCCATCCTTGTCCCCATGAGCATGGAACTAATGCTTGCTGCACATATATTTCTTACCTGTTTTTAAGTTCAGTAAATCTATGTCACAAAGTCACTAAATCTGACTGTAATTCCACAGCTCTGGACTTCGTATACCCTTTCTATCGTTGATATCTGAGCTAAAAAAGAAGATAACGTCTTATCTCTTGCCCTCTTTACTCGAGAACCTAATGCGATGAGTAAACCCTTTGCAACCGCATTCTGTGTCTTCCACAAAAAGAGTGGGGAGGCATCTTCCTGTGTGTTAAAAGCGAAGAATTCAGTTAACTGATAGTTCCTGGACATGAGAGTTGTTCCCCAGAAGGTTCTCTTTCATACGCCATATCCACTCTCTCGGAGGCAGCTGTGGTGTTTATAATGACAGTAGGAGAATGATCAGAGATTGTGTAATACTGCTGCCGATTACACGATGAATGAATCTTTTAACCGGTTTAAAAATCGCCTGCATGATGTACTCATTTAATATTATAGAAACATTGCACAGACATGAAGAGATAAATATATAGTCTAATTGCTGGAATCAAAGATTTCTATTGAAGTAAAAGGAAAATTCTTCTCAGATGGGTGCAATGCTCTCCAGGAGTCAATCAAGGATAAATCCCATTGAGCTCTATTTTTATGCGTCTCAAAGCCCGAAAAAAAAGAGCAGATTTTTCAGTGGCGGAATCACATAGGGGGTGCAGTGTGACATTAAGATCCCGACCTAATAGGGTCATACCCTCAGCGAATTGTTTCAAAATCTGAAGAATAGATGGAATCCAATGAGATTGGCCCGAATTAGGGGCATACAAGGAAGTCAGAGTGTACTTTAAAGGGGTATTCCCATCCTGGACATTTGGAACCTGCACCTATACATAGAATGGAGGGTGCATCATGCATGCGCGGCCGCCCTCTATTCATTTCTATGGGACTGCCTAAAATAGCTGGGTGCTGGCTCGGCTATTTCTGTAAACCCCATAGGAATGAATGGAGCCGTGGCTGCACTTGCACAGTACGCTTCCCAGTGATTTCAATGAGACTTCCGAAAAGAGCCAAGCGTGCTGGTTGGCTATTTTTGTCAGTCCCATAGAAATGAATTGGGGACGCCCACACAAGTGCAGTATGCCTTTTGGCACTTTGTGGGCTCCATTCTAAGTATAGATGCAGGTCCCCGAGTATATGGCCCTCCAAGGTGCATGTGGCTCCATCTCAGGAACCTGCACCTATTGATGTGCCCCTAATGTCAAGATGGGCTAACCCCTTTACCATTACCTATCATCCCCTTAACAAAGAGTGCCCTATCATCTGCATCTGTGTACAGTATTCGTCTTTTAGAGTAAATTGTACTGTTTTATGAATGTCTAAGCTAACTCCATTAGAAGCTGAAGTAGGTGCCCACTATGAAACTATTGGTTAAAATAATGGGTTGGAAATCTAGGAATTTTATGTTCCTTAAAATGCATCTCCTGAAAAGGCCAAGGTTACATTTTCCCATATAGAGCACCGAGAATCCTGTGTATATATTAAATATAACAAAACACAACATAGCATAACTAAAAATGAAAATATACGAGAACCATTGCTACAGTTGAAATATGAAATGAACACAATGCAGAAGCACTAAAGGGTCAGAGCACAATCTAGTTTCCAATCTAATCAAGTAACCTGTCAGAAAGAGCACTGTATAATCCAGGGAATGGGTCATTATACAGACCCCCTCAATGTATCTGCTAAAGAAGGACCTACAAATGAACTATAAAAAAGAATTGAAATATAAACAAAAACTAAATGGAAGTCCTCAGCAGTTAGGTAGCCCCTGTTCACCCCCTTTGTTCTGATTCATTGTAAGCAATAGGGATCCTGTTCCGGTAACAGAACGTCCTCCAAATGACTTCTTGTTCTGTTTAGGCGATCTTTGCTTGGTCACAGATTGCCACCTATCCAGCTTCTTCATAGTGGGGAACACCACATTGTCGTTACCATCTGCCAGAATTTCCATTGACTAGATACCTAGGCATTGCTAGGCTTTTGGTAAATCAGTTGGAGTGCGGATAACCACCGAACAACCTTTTTTAGTAAAATGCAGCCCAAAAGGAAAAAGCCACTTGTACTGAATGTTCGGTTCAAACTTCTCCTCTTTGCCAGTGTCGACACTGCCAGATCCTGACAAATGCTTAGTAAGCCACAGATAACATCACTTAGTGGGGCCGTAAACTCTGGTTTAGGTCTCAAGACCCGATGGATACGATGGATACGTTTAGTAACTATGTTTTTGTCCTTGTTTGGACCAAGCAGGTTGCTAAAGATTTGATCTGCCACATTGCGCACGGCATCTGCTGTACACAGTTCAGAGAGGCCTTTTATGCAAATATTACAGAGCCTGCTCATATTTTCCTAATCCCCCAGCATATCAAAAGCTTGATTAAGTTTCTCATCTTTGAGCTGCAGCTTGGCTTGTGTCAAATCTGCAAAGCACAGGAACTCTGCCTGGGCCATCTCAAGTTCATCTACCCTGTGGCCAATACTGTATGGAGCACATCACTTTTAATGTCTCCAAGCTCCTTCATAACTGGCTTTAGCGACAAAGCGATAGTCTTTTTAAGGAACTGCTTGGAGAAAGAGAGATGTTCCAGGCTACTTGCATCCTGCTCACCTCTACTCTCTTCCTCCAGTTCCTCAGGCACCATGACATCTTCTGGTGCTATATTGGAGAACCGCGTGGTAGACAGTTGAACCGGTATAGTGAGGTATGTCCGCTTGATTCTGTAACTCAGGTGTTCTTCCCCGATTCCTCTGGCGATCCTTTTCAATCTTGACCATGATCACAGTGGTTCTCAGCTGTAAAAGCAGGATTCTCAGTGGCAATGGCAGGGAGCGCTCCCGCTATGCGTCCATCACGGCTGACAGACAACTTCCATAATCCTACTTTGCCTTTGTGCCAGTCATCTAACAACCCTTATCTCTAAATTACTAAAACATCATAGACACTTAGTTAAGCCACATTCTTATCAATAAGATAAGAATTGAGCTATAATGAGTGTTTATAAGGTCAGAGATAAGGAGTCGTAAACTGAGCTGTCTGACGGAAAAGAGTTAAAATTCAGTGCCTGCTAATAGAGAAACTCAAGGCTGCACAAAGACAGTGGTTCATAAGACCAAATGAAAAAATGATTTTTATCCCAAAATGAGTAAAATGCAATAATAAAAAATGCCCCTGAAGTTGTACATAGCCTTTAATAACCTGGAAAACCCTTTTAAATATTAAACAGAAATGTGTTAAATCAGGATATGTTTTATATTCTTAAAAGTGTCCTCCTTTTGCTTTGATGACAGCTTTACACACTCTTGCCATTCTTTCAGTCAGCTTCATGAAGTAGTCACCTGGGATGGTTTTCATAAATTTCATTTAAAAGGTGTGTTTTGTCAAGAGTTAGTTTGTGGAATTTCTTGCCTTCATAATGTGTTTCAGACCATCAGTTGTGTTGTGCAGAGGTAGGATTGGTACACAGTTCCATATATTGTTTAGTCCTATTATTCTACTGTTATAATCCTCATTATGGCAAGAGCCACTCAGCTAAGTAAAGGGACAGGACAGTCTATCATTACTTTAAGACATGAAGGCCAGTCAATACGGAAAATGTCCAGAACTTTGAAGGTATCCTCAAATGCAGTCATGAAAACTATCAAATGTATAATGAAACTGGATTTCATGAGGTTACTTTACACGGGACAATTCAGCAGGCGATTTTTGGGAAGGAAACGTTTTCTTCCCGGCAATCCCCTGCTCGTCAGCGAAGGAGACCACTGCATTCACATGCAACGATCACCTCCACAGTATGCTAATGGTATTGCTCCTTCCTGTACAGACTCGTTTGCCAGCAAAAGAGTGCTGTTTAGACAGAATGATCTGCTGCTGGCAAACGACGATTTAGGCGCCTGTACAAAAGAGAATATTAACCGACGAACGAGCGTTTTGCTCTTTCATTGCGTAAATGGGCTAACGAGCATTCCTATGAACTCTCATTAGCGATTTTCTCGGCCTGTGTAAAGGGGCCTTAACCTCTGCTGCAGAAGATAAATTCATTAGCGTTATCAGCCTCAGAAATGACAAATTAACAGCACCTCAGATTAGAGCCTACAAAAATGCTTTACAAAGATCAAGTACCAGATATATCTCAATATCAACTGTTCAGAGGCGACTATGAAAATCAGGCCTTTGTGGTCAAATTGCTGTAAAGAAGCCAGTACCAAGGAAAAAGAAGAAGAAGAACAGAAATGCTTGGGCCAAGAAACAAATGTAATGGACATTTGACAAGTGTAAGTCTGTACTTTGGTCTGATGAGTCAAAGTTTGAAACTTTTGGTTCCATGTCTTTGTGAGATGCAGAAAAGTTGAGCGGATGGTTTCTACATGTGTGGTTCCCACTGTGAAGAATGCAGGAGGCGGTGTGATATGTGGGTGTGCTTTGCGTGTGATACTGTTGGTGATTTATTCAAAATTTAAGGCACACAACCAAAATATCTTCTGGTAGATCTCTTTTGACACGTGACATGCTTCTATAATTTTGTGCAATAAAGTGATGTGCAGCTTGACACCACCTAAACACAATCATCATGAAATATACTTGTCAATGGAACATTTTGTATGAAATTCATCGCAAGTCTGATGTTAGTGGGGGGTTGTGGTTGGTGAGGGGCTCTGACTTGTTTCGTGCCATAGGGCCTAGGAAGCAGAATCTAGATCACTGTGGTAAGCTCCTCACTATGTAGGCTTTCAGCAATAAAAAAAAAGGCTTGGTGGTGAAGCAGTTAAAGGGTTGCTGAGATGAGCAGTCTGTAATCACTTCCCCTGGGTTGTATATAGAGAGAGGAAGGAGTGGTTTGTCACATCTTATCTATGTAGACTTACAGGAGTTATAGAGAAATGAAAGCTCAGTGCAAGGTCAGAGCAGAACCGTTTTTTATAGTCAACATTTTTGTACTGCAATATATATATATATATAAATATATATATATATATATATATATATATATATTTACACACATACATACATACATACAGTGGATATAAAAAGTCTACACACCCCTGTTAAAATGTCAGGTTTCTGTGCTGTAAAAAAATGAGACAAAGATAAATCATTTCAGAACTTTTTCCACCTTTAATGTGGCCTATAAACTGTACAACTCAATTGAAAAACAAACTGAAATCTTTTAGGTAGAAGGAAGTAAAAATATAAAAGAAAATAATATGGTTGCATAAGTGTGCAACCATATTATTAAACTAATACTTTGTTGAAGCACTTTTTGATTTTATTACAACACTCAGTCTTTTTGGGTATGAGTCAGCATGGCACATTTTGACTTGCCATGATTTGCCCACTCTTCTTTTCAAAAACACTCCAAATCTGTCAGATTGCGAGGGCATCTCCTGTGCACAGCCCTCTTCAGATCACCCCACAGATTTTCAATCGGATTCAGGTCTGAGCTCTGGCTGGGCCATTCCAAAACTTTAATCTTCTTCTGGTGAAGCCATTCCTTTGTTGATTTGGATGTATGCTTTGGGTCGTTGTCATGCTGAAAGATGAAGTTCCTCTTTATGTTCAGCTTTCTAGCAGAAGCCTGAAGGTTTTGTGCCAATATTGACTGGTATTTGGAACTGTTCATAATTCCCTCTATCTTAACTAAGGCCCCAGTTCCAGCTGAAGAAAAACCGCCCCAAAGCATGATGCTGCCACCACCATGCTTCACTGTGGGGATGGTGTTCTTTTGGTGATGTGCAGTGTTGTTTTTGCGCCAAACATATCTTTTGGAATTATGGCCAAAAAGTTCAACCTTGGTTTTATCAGACCATAACACCTTTTCCCACATGCTTTTGGGAGAATTCAGATGTGTTTTTGCAAAATGTAGCCTGACTTGGATGTTTTTCTTCGTTAGAAAAGGCTTTCGTCTTGCCACTTTACCCCATAGCCCAGACATATGAAGAATACGGGAGATTGTTGTCACATGTACCACACAGCCAGTACTTGCCAGATATTCCTGCAGCTCCTTTAATGTTGCTGTAGGCCTCTTGGTAGCCTCCCAGACCAGTTTTCTTCTCGTCTGTTCAACAATTTTGGAGGGACGTCCAGTTCTTGGTAATGTCACTGTTGTGCCATATTTTCTCTACTTGATGATGACTGTCTTCACTGTGTTCCATGGTATATCTAATGCCTTGGAAATTCTTTTGTACCCTTTGGAAGCTCTCTGTGGACCATGGCTTTTGTTGTGGGATGCAACAAAGAAAATTTCAGGAAAGACCAACTAGAGCAGCTAAACTTTATTTGGGGTTAATCAGAGGTACTTTAAATAATGACAGGTGTATGCTCACTCCTATTTAACATGATTTAGAATGTGATTGCCTAATTCTGAACACAGCTATTTTTGTTTTTTTCCCGCCACCTAAAAGATTTCAGTTTGTTTTTCAATTCAGTGGTACAGTTTATAGGTCACAATAAAGGTGGAAAAAGTTTTGAAATGTTTTATCTTTATCTCATTTTTTTTACAGCACAGAAACCTGACATTTTTACAGGGATGTGTAGACTTTTTATATCCACTGTATATATATATATATATATATATATATATATATATAGCGATTTATAGGATAATGATAATTTAAGAGATGTTGCAAACACCCCCACATACTGTACACCATGGCAACTAAACATCTGCATTCATTACCCTTTTGTATTTAAAGAGGATCAGTATCATTGTAAAGTATCCCGTGTTGTGACCATAGGTGGATCATCTGAACTTTTCCCATGTAATACTCAAATTATTGTTTGATTATATGCAAAGAGTGTAGGAGCACCCACCTAAAGTGAGTACTTTCTTAATAATTTTGAGTTAGACCAACCATTATATAATCCTATATTGCTGAGGACACCATAATTGTTATGGACATTGCAAAAAGGTAATGTATATATTCGTATGTGCCTCATTTTAAATACCATTGTACATACCGCATTTAATGGCACATGCCACACTTTTTCTTCTTTTACATTCATAAGGAATCCAAAATTTTTCCTCTGGCTCTGGATGAAATTGGTACAGTAGTGGTAGCATCCACTTGGATTGGCACTCTATTGTGACTTCATAAAAAATTGAGCCACAATACGGCCTTCTGCTTGGAAGATAAGGCACCATAATTCAGATTGATAACATAGAAATACCAGCAAGTGCTTTGTAGTTCAATCGGGTAAATCCTATTGTATTCCAGGAGATATCATATCAGGACGCGTTTCGGCCCGTCCAGCCTTCCTCAACTGACACACATGTAACAAAAGTACAATATTTTATAGAAGAAGTAATCAAGTCACATGCAAGTGACATCAGACGCACCATATGTGGTGCCAATACCATTTTCATAATGGCACCACATTTAGGACGTCTGACATTGTTTGTACGTGACTTGATTATTTCTTCTATAAAATACTGTTGTTTTGTTACACATGTATCTGTTGAGGAAGGCTGGACAGGCCGAAATGCGTCCTGAGATTATATCTGTTAGAATACAATAAAGGATATACCTGACTGAACTACAAAGCGATTGACGGGATTTCTCTGATATTGACTTGGGGAACGCCCCTTCCTGTTGCAGCATGCTCAAAAGATCGAGTGCTGGCTGAACTGTAAACCATTAGAAAACGTGGTGTGGTGTTTAACAAGCAGGATATGCTCAACCCATATGCAGTTGTGCATGTATATAGGGGAGCACATCCTGCACTTGTAGTCCGTTGCTAGGGGCAATCAACAGCAAAAAATGCATACAATGGAAGATGCCAGCAACGGACTACAAGTACCACAATAACCATCCTACATACGATAACGATAATGTGGATGGGGAGAACAATCAAAAACATAACCATAGCAAAGGCAGGTGCACTCTGCGGCAATACTAAACCCTCACACTGATAAAATTGAGAGCTTAGTTCGACATATCCTACTAGGAGGACATGTCTTTAGCTCGGACACCACGCCAAGGTCTCTCAAGTAGTCCGAGGCCCCACCACTCAACCTAGCTGTGCCGTATGGGCGATACGGCACAGACCTTGTGCCTGCTTTTCATCTACAGGCTACATTCAGGTGCACCTGGTAGGCTCTGGGCCATATCAGCCGGTCTCGGTTGGGGCACAGGCACCTCCCATTGCAAGCATGGTTACATGCTGGAGGTCACTGGTGAGCTCCCGTAATGCCCAACGGCCCCTGGTATCGCCCATACGGCACAGGTAGGTTGAGTGGTAGGGCCTCGGGCTACTTGAGAGACCTTGGTGTGGTGTCCGAGCTTAAGACATGTCCTCCTAGTAGGATATGTTGAACTAACCTCTCAATTTTATCAGTGTGAGGGTTTAGTATTGCCGCAGAGTGCACCTGCCTTTGCTATGGTTATGTTTCTGGCTGAACTGTAAGACATAATTCAGATTGATGTTTGACATCATAGCTGTAACACCTGGACATTCTGCATTTCTGCTTATCTGAACTTAGATCACAAAGGATAGTAATACTGCGGCACACCTCCTTTGCAATGAAGCAGCGTAGACTTTATTCACCAAATTGTGCAACACTTCGATACAACTCTGATTCACCTGAGTGCAGCTGATCGGCGAGCGTGCCAGAAGTCAGACCATCACCTATCCTGAGGACGGGTCATCAATATTTAAAGGGAATGTGTCACCTATAATTATTTTTTTACGAACCAGATTTTGACACATTTCCTGTTTTTCTAGTCTGTTTTTATTTTCTGATTGTAGATTTTTTTATTCTATTTCCTGAACATGATTATGTGCTGTCATCTTGCATGAGCTGTTCTTAACAGTATTTAAATATATATTTTACAGCAGCCACATGGGCCATAGGCACAATAGTCAGGAGGGGACCCCATTGATTTCTATGGGAGAGTTTTCTATGCATGCTCTGTGACCTGTGCAGAGGTCATTGCATAAGGAAGGAGTACGGATAAGCTTTGAAAATCACCTAATGTGAATGGTGGATCCTGTGGACTCTATCTATCCATCTATTTTTGAAAGTTATAGTGGTATTAAAAATTAAATATAACAACACCAAAAATTCTTTAAAATATGTTTAACATAAAAACTTGATTTAAACAATAGGTCATTTTCTAATGACATATTCTCCGGAAAACACCATTAAAATCAGTAGCAAACTATTGTAACGTCTACAAGGACAGACAAGCTCAAAGTCACTAATAGGTACAGTTTCAAGATGGAGAGAGAAAGATGAAAAAACGCCCAGGCCTTTATTAGGAGTGAAGCTTAAAGTCAATTATGTAGTAAAAAAGTTTCTGTATTACCCAAGATGAGTCCAAGATATAAGGCGGCGGCTTTAGGTTCATTGTGCAGATGCAGCAAGTACAGTGCTTACTTCTTTGCGTCTAGGCATGTACTGCCCTCGGCTTTATACGCACATTGCCCAAAGCTGCCGGACAGATCGCAGGTAATGGATTAGATCTATTACAATGGATGCCCAACCTGCGGCCCTCCAGCTGCTGCAGAACTACAATTCCCAACATGCTCTTATAGCTGTAGGCTGTCAGGGCCTACTGGGAGTTGTAGTTTTGCAACAGCTGGAGGGCCGCAGGTTGGGCATCCCTGCATTATATAAGGAAGGAAGAGAAGCATCACACTAGCGCCACCTCTTGGAATTGGCTCCCTATGAGTAAAAATCTCACCTTAAAAACAAGCCTTTCAATTTGAGAAGTGAATATAGCCAAGCCAGATATCCATTCGTACACAGCTGTTTTAGGGTGCTTGCTCCTTGCCAGTACGGAGTAGGGTTCTGGCTGTCCCATTGTGATGCCTTGAATGAGGCTTAGACAGGGTGCGGGCTCTCCTTGGTAAATGCACACGTTCAGGATTTATGTGCGGACAATCCGCACTGAAATCTGCAGGTGTTTGCAGGGAAATCCGTGTGGTCAATCCTCATCAATTTGTGCGTATGTGATGCAGATTTTCCTCATGCGGATTTTCCTGTCCCCATTGAAGTGAATAGAGAAAATCCAGACAGGAAAAATAAAATAAATTAATATGCTGCAGATTTTAAAATTTTTAAATCCGTACCGTAGGTCAAAATCCGCTCGGAAAAAATCTCCATCGTGTACATGAGAATTTCAAATTCTCATAGAATGCAATGTACATGACTTGCGGTGCGTATTTTCTGCACGCAATCCTGATCGTGTGCATTTAGCTTAAAGAAACCTGTCCTGTATTGAGACATACTGGAAGTACTCCATGGTATGGAGACTTATTGGCAGTGTCTCCATACCATGAAGTACTTTCAGTAAGTCTCCACAGAGGACCGGTCACTTTAGGAGATTCAGCACCCTGCATAAATGACATAATGCTAAAATGGATGGTCGGTTTTGACAAGGGCTTCTTTGGACTGATAAAACTTATCTGCACGCGGATATGTTGGTGGTTTAGTGGCCTCAATCCCAGTGACAGGTTCCTTTTTAATGTACAGCAGGAGGGGTGACTTAGGGTTTGGCCACAAGGCGACCTGTCGCATGACAAGAAAGTTGAGCGACATTATTATTATCATATTATCATTATTATTTATTATTAAAGCGCCATTCATTCCATGGCGCTGTACATATCATAAGCGGTGCACATACATAATACATACAATTGCAATAACCATGAACCAGACGAGTTACAGACTGGTACAAAAGGAGAGAGGACCCTGCCCGCGAGGGCTTACAATCTACAAGGGATGGGAGAAGGACACAGTAGCTGAGGGTAAAGCTGGTCATGACGGTATAGAAGCAGTAGGGTTACTGTAGGTTGTAGGCTTGTCTGAAGAGGTGGGTTTTTAGGTTTCTTTTGAAGGTTTTCACTGTAGGTGGAAGGTTGATATGTTGGGGTAGAGAGTTCCAGAATACAGGGAAGACACCTCATGTAATGTCGTTATGCGACTTTTATCCCATTGACTTTAATTTAACTCACGTGCAACTTGGTTATGTTTTTCACAGTTCTAACATAGTTGCACGACCGCAAGTTGCAGACAAGTCGTACTCATTTTTTAGCCAAACGGCGTACATAAGAACACTAAAATATGAAATGTTGTACAAGGAAAAATGATTCAATAGGAAGATACTGAGTAAGAAACACAAGCCTGCAGGGAGGTGACTTCTGTCATTAATAAAAGATAGAACAAAGATAACATTTTTACCACAAAGTTATTCTTAGGGCCCTTGCACACTACCGCATGCCCTCCGAGACATACGGTCCATGAGCGGACCATATGTCGCGGAGCGGCATTGATCGTGCGCATGGGAGCGCACAGCATCACAGATTACAATGATGCTGTGCACGTCGGGCCGCCTGCGCTGCTATTGTCCTGCACTCATAAAATCATATGAGTGCGAGACAATAGTCCCGCGGGTCGCCCGACGTGCACAGCATCATTGTAATCTATGGTGCGGTGTACTCCTGTGCGCACGATCAATGCCGCTCCGGGACATATGGCCCGCTCACAGACCGTATGTCTCGGAGGGCATATGGTCATGTGCAAGAGGCCTTATGTTGACATATTAAAGTGCTGTGAGAAATCTGTCTCTTGTGAAGCTGGAGCGGTAATAGTCTGGTGACAGCGCAGGAACATTTTCTGAAGTGTAATTTCATCCATGTGATGTGTGGATGTGTCAGTCTCGGGGTGATTGACTGCATTGGGTCCTAGTTTTTTACTGTCTGGAAAGTACCTATGTGCCATAACAATAAAAATGTATCATTTCTTTTCTGCAGGATCCGTCTTATAGCCCAGGGCCCATGCTTCATACCGCCTAGGTGATTGTTCAGTTCTGAGTTAATAACCTAGAAAATAGGACTTGTGAACAGTAGAAGGGATGGTAAATTGCGGAGGAGCTCAAGATGACATCTGTGCAGCTTGTTCTTGTAACAACCCTGTAATTTGGGTGCTGGAGAACAATTGCGTTGGTGTGCAGTCATCTGCCGGCAGGATGCATTCCTCACTGGAAAATCATTGTTGGTTTCCACAAATGATGATTTATTTTTCTATTCTTTGCAGTCACAAAAACTTGATCAGCAGAAAAAAAAACCTTGTAAGGAGTTGTCCCAGATGAAGAGCTTATCACATTTCCACCGGATAGGTAATAAGTATCTGATTGGTGTGGGCCTGATCACCCCCACTGATCATGAGAACAGTGTCCTGGAGTGAAAGGAGCGACAGACGTACATGCACAGCGCCGCTCCATTCATTCTTTACGGGACTGCCCGGCGATGGATCACAAAAGTAGACAAATATAGAAGACAGATACGACGTCTCCTCTTTTTTTAATTCACTTCTGGTTTTTGTCTTCCAAAACTGCATTCAGAAACCTGACCGTCTGGACGTACCCTTATAGACAACCCTATTTAATATCTCATAGTTCCCTCTAAGCTGTGCTCCCTGGAAAGGAGAGGGTTAAAACAATAAACTAATGAGGATTAAGAAGCCTAATAACAGCTTTACCTGCTGCAGAGGTTGGAATTTTTAACCCCTTCGGTTCCAGAGAACATAGTTTAAGCTTATATTACACAGGCAAATAATCTTTCAGATCATCGCTAACAAGCGTTCGCATGAACACTCATTAGCGATCATCTGGCAGTATAAAAGTAAAGAACAAATCAAGGCAACTGGACGTGCTGTAGATTTCTTGAAAACGTTTCACTCGTTCTTCCAACGAGCTTTCTTATTTCTAAGGCCTCTTGCACACGGGCGTCATGTTTGACGCCCGGATAAGATGCGGGTGCGTTGCGGGAATCGCCGCGATTTTTCCGCGCGTGTGCTAACGTTTGTAGTGCGTTGAGCACGCGCGTGAAAAAATCCGCATGCTTGGTACCCAGACCCGAAGTCAGACTTCATCACTGAAGTCTGGTTTCGGGATGAGTATTCTGTATGTGTAATTATTTTCCTTTATAACATAGTTATAAGGAAAATAATCGCATTCTAATTACAGAATGCAATGTTCCCGGGCTTTAAAGGGTTAAAAATAATAAAGAGTTAACTTACCTTCTCCCATTGCACGCAGAGCCTCAGAACGTCTACTCTCTTGATAGTTTTGATGCTTGAGGACCTGTGGTGACGTCACAGGGTCACATGGTCCAATCATAGAAGCATTTGAGTGGACTATGTGACCCATGTGATCCTGTGACATCACGGCAGGTCCTTCATCCAACAGATGTTGGATGAAGGACCTGCCGTGATGTCACAGGATCACATGGGTCACATGGTCCACTCAAATGCTTCTATGATTGGACCATGTGACCCTGTGACGCCACCACAGGTCCTCAAGCATCAAAACTATCAAGAGAGTAGACGCTCTGGGGCTCTGCGCTGCACAATGGGAGAAGGTAAGTTAACTCTTTATTATTTTTAACCCTTTAAAGCCCGGGAACATTGCATTCTGTAATTAGAATGCGATTATTTTCCTTATAACTATGTTATAAAGGAAAATAATAACGATCGGGTCCCCATCCCGATCGTATCCTAGCAACCATGCGGGAAAATCGCAACGCATCCGCACATGATTGCGGTTGCTTGCGATTTTCCCGCATCCCCATTCACTTCTATGGGGCCTGCGTTGCGTGAAAATCGCAGAATATAGAACATGCTGCGATTTTCACGCAACGCAAAAGTGATGCGTGAAAATCACCGCTCATGTGCACAGCCCCATAGAACTGAATGGGTCAGGATTCAGTGCGGGTGCAATGCGTCCTCCTCACGCATTGCACCCGCGCGGAAAACTCGCCCGTGTGAAAGGGGCCTAAGTGACTTGTACGAGAATTCTCTGGGAATAAATATGTAACTGAATCAACATCTGGTAATAAGGTCATTAAACCCAGCATGGGGTCAAAGGTGTTGATTCCATGTTGGGTTTAATGACCTAATTACCAGATGTTGATTCAGTTACATATTTACACTGGGTTCAGACCTGAGCGTTTCTAAGACGCGCGTTTTACGCGCGTTTTAGTCGCGCGTTTTTATGCGCGTTTTTGGCAATAGTAAATGCGCGTTTTACGCGCGTTCGTGACTCTGGAGACTTTTTTTAATTGGTCTGGAGACCAATTAAAAAAGGGCATCTCTACACTTAACGCACGTTAAACGCGCATTAAACGCACGTTCCCATTGAAGTCTATGGGAGGAAAAGCGCGACAAACGCCCAAAAAAACGCTCCTGAACGAGCTTATGCATCGGGCGTTTTACAGCGCGTTTTTACGCGCTGTAAAACGCGCAAGTGTGAACCACTCCCATAGGGATGCATTGGTTTTCATGTGTTGAGCGTTTTACAGCGCGTTTGAACGCGCTGTAAAACGCTCAGGTGTGTGTAAGGCCTCTTTCACACGAGCGTGTCCGGATTAGGTCCGGATGCGTTGTGGATGCGTTCAGGGAAAACTGTGCGATTTCACAGGCAAAGCCATTCAGTTTTGTTTGCGATTGCAGTCAGTTGTTCAGTTTTTTCCGCGCGGGTGCAATGCGTTTTGATGCGTTTTTCACGCGCGTGATAAAAAACTGAAGGTTTACAAACAACATCTCCTGGCAACCATCAGTGAAAAACGCAACGCATCCGCACCTGCTTGCGGATGCAATGCGTTTTTAACGCAGCCCCATTCACTTCTATGGGGCTAGGGCTTCGTGAAAAACGCAGAATATAGAACATGCTGCGATTTTCACGCAACGCACAAGTGATGCGTGAAAAAAAACGCTCATGTACACAGACCCATTGAAATGAATGGGTCAGGATTCAGTGCGGGTGCAATGCGTCCTCCTCACGCATTGCACCCGCGCGGAAAACTCGCCCGTGTGAAAGGGGCCTAATACTGCTGCCGATTACCTGATCAACGAGCAAATGCAATTCTCCTTCAACAGGTTTAACAATGCTCTTTTGTCAGCGGCAGATTGTGCTGTGTAATCACGATCTGTTGCTGGCAAACAGTAATTGAGTATGGGGATGACTGATGGCATTAGTGATCGCTCCTCCGCATACTGTGGAGGAGATCGCTGCATGTAATAGCAGTGGTCTCCTCCGCTGACAAGCAGGCGATTGCCTCAGAGAAGGAACCGTTCCCTCCCGACAATCACCTGCCTGATTTATATGCTCCGTGTAGGAGTGTGATTTCCCGTCCTAGGGCGCCTTCACACGTGGCAGATTTTGTGGCAGAAAACCAGTTCCATTCATTTGAATGAGGCAGCAAGCACTCGGATTTTTGCAAGCTCCATTGAGGTGAATGGAACTGATTTTCAGTCATGGAATTTCTGCCAGAAAACCAGCCATGTGTGAAGGTACCCCTAGACTCAGCTCTTGTAATGGGACTTCACAGCATTAGGCCTTACGCACACGACCATTGTTTTGGTCCGCATGCGAGCTGCATTTTTGCGGCCCAGACGCGGACCCATTCACTTCAATGGGGCTGCACAAGATGCGAACAACACTCCATTGCTCCGTTCTGTGGCCCTGCAAAAATTATAGATCATGTCTATAATCAGCATTTCTATAATGGGCTGCCAGTTGCGTTCCCGTGTTTAGCAGACCGCGAAACACAGCACGTTCGTGTGCATGAGCCCTAATTAGAATGATTTATAAAGCTGCACCCTGGCTGACATCATCTGTAAAGAATTGTACTGACATAATGCTATCAGTACAAATTATTACAAAGGAGTTTGGGCAGGAGCATATAGCATTATAAGGCCCTTTTCACACGAGCGTGTCCGGATTATGTCCGGATGCGTTGCGGATGCGTTCAGTGAAAACTGTGCGATTTCACAGGCAAAGCCATTCAGTTTTGCCTGCGATTGCGTTCAGTTGTTCAGTTTTTTCCGCGCGGGTGCAATGCGTTTTGACGCGTTTTTCACGCGCGTGATAAAAAACTGAAGGTTTACAAACAACATCTCCTAGCAACCATCAGTGAAAAACGCAACGCACCCGCACTTGCTTGCGGATGCAATGCGTTTTTCACGCAGCCCCATTCACTTCTATGGGGCTAGGGATGCGTGAAAAACGCAGAATATGGCCCCTTTCACACGAGCGAGTTTTCCGCGCGGGTGCAACGCGTGATGTGAACGCATTGCACCCGCACTGAATCCTGACCCATTCATTTCAATGGGGCTGTGTACATGAGCTTTTTTTTTCACGCATCACTTGTGCGTTGCGTGAAAATCGCAGCATGTTCTATATTCTGCGTTTTTCACACAGCCCTAGGCCATAGAAGTGAATGGGGCTGCGTGAAAAACGCATTGCATCCGCAAGCAAGTGCGGGTGCGTTGCGTTTTTCACTGATAGTTGCTAGGAGATGTTGTTTGTAAACCTTCAGTTTTTTATCACGCGCGTGAAAAACGCATCAAAACGCACTGCACCTGCGCGGAAAAAACTGAACAACTGAACGCAATCGCAGGCAAAACTGAATGGCTTTGCCTGTGAAAACGCTCAGTTTTCACTGAACGCATCCGCAACGCATCCGGACCTAATCCGGACACGCTCGTGTGAAAGAGGCCATAGAACATGCTGCGATTTTCACGCAACGCACAAGTGATGCGTGAAAAAAAACGCTCATGTACACAGACCCATTGAAATGAATGGGTCAGGATTCAGTGCGGGTGCAATGCGTTCACATCACGCATTGCACCCGCGCGGAAAACTCGCTCGTGTGAAAGGGGCCTTAGGCCTCATGCACACGGCCGTGGGTGTTTTGCGGTCCGCAAACCGCGGATCCGCAAAACACGGAAGCTGCTCCGCGTTCCGTTCCGCAATTTGCGGAACGGAACGCGGCCCATTATAGAGATGCCTATTCTTGTCCGCATAACGGACAAGAATAGGACATGCTCTATTTTTTTTGCGGGGGCACGGAACGGAGCAACGGATGCGGACAGCACACGGAGTGCTGTCCGCATCTTTTGCGGCCCCATTGAAATGAATGGGTCCGCGGCCGAGCCGCGAAATATGCGGCTCGGACGCGGACCCGAACAACGGCCGTGTGCATGAGGCCTAAATCATAATGCTGTGAGGTCCTGTTACGAGAGTCCAGGATGAGAAATCATGCTCCCATATGGAGCGTGTTTCTCACACTGAGCACGCTTGTCTGAAACTGACTTGTGCCTCTTGCACGCGACAGTATTTTGCGGACCGTATACTGGCAGTTTTTTCAATTCAGTATACTGACAGTGTACTGAACCATTCACTTCAATGGGACCGCAAAAAATACTGAAGTGTCTCCGTATGCCTTCCGTTTCCGTTTTTCCATTTTTTTCCGTGTTTGTTTCGGTTTTTTTTGCGGGCCATATGCGGAACCATTCATTTCAATGGGTACGGATGGTACTCCGTGTGCATTCCGTTTCCGTGTGTCAGTTTGTCCGTTCCGCAAAAAAATAGAGCATGTCCTATTTTTTCTAGTTTGCGGACAAGGATAGGCATTATTACAGTGGATCCGCAAAAATAACGGATCCGCAAAAAAACCGGATGCCATACGGAACGTCATCCGTTTTTTTTGCGGATCCGCAATTTTCGGACCGAAAAACTCATACGGTCGTATGCATGAGGCCTTAAATATAGACCATGTCCTATACTTTTCCGCAAATAACGTTCAATGGCTCCATTCCAGTCAATGGGTCCGCAAAAAAAACGGAAAGCATACGGAAAGGCATCCGTATGTCTTCCGTATCTGTTCCGTTTTTGCGGAACAATCTATTGAAAATTTAAAGCCCAGCCCAATTTTAATTATGGAATTAGCGTATACTGTATATGCCATACAGAAAAACGGAACGGAGAAACAGAACAAACACAACAGAAACAAAAAACGGAAAAACAGACCGCAAAATACTGAAAAAGCCATACGATCGTGTGCAAGAGGCCTAATAGACTGAGTTCACATGTGACTGATTAGCTGCAAATTTCCTGCAAATCTGCAGCGTTGTACAGTACCAGCAAAGTAAATTTTAGCTATTCTCATCTATACATGGCAGAAAAAATCTGCAGCAGAAACTGACCTGTGGTGAGGATTTGAGATCTGCAGCATGTCAATATATACACCGCGGATTTTCATTGCAAATTTCGCCTTTTCCAATGCAAAAAATGACATTTTTGTCTAATCGGCAGCATTTCAGCAACAAAATCAGTGCGCAAAATGCACAATTTGGTGTATTTTCTTCTGCTGCAGAGTACAAACAGAAACGCTGCAGATTGTCTGCTGCAGAAAGTCTGCAGCTAATCAGTTATGTGTGAACCCGGCCTTGTACAGTGCCTGATGGAGCATGTCATAGTTTTTTTTTGTGTATCCATTATGTACAATATCAGAAAAAACAATGGGGGATATTTACTAAAGCTTATATGCCACTATTGTGTTGTAAAAAAGTCATAAATTATCACATACACCATAACTGTGCCATAATTGGAGACTTTTTCATCTTCTCAGCACTCTTTTGAAGTGTTGAGAAAAGGGGAACGAACGTGGCTTCCTGACGCCCTCTGGATTTACTATAACCTGCGCAGGAAACTGGTGTAAGTTATAGCTCAAGTCTACACCACATGCCGGCTGGCGTAGACTTGAGTTTCTGGTGCAAGGATTGCCAGAGATACAACTAATTTATTAAATTAGGTGCATCTTACTCCAGAGCATGAGAATCAGACTGGTTGATGGGAACTCCAGTCTTGATAAATGTCCCCCAACATGTATGATGTTGGAGGCATATGGACGTTCAGTAGTGCCCCACGCTATTGAGTGTCTGCCATACTACATACTAGAACAGGGATCAGCAACCTCTGGCACTCCAGCTGTTCTGAAACTACAGCTCCCAGAATTCTCCATTCACTACTGTAGTAGTTGCAAGAGCAGCCGAGCCGGTGTATATGCTGGGAATTGTAGTTTTACAGCAGATAGAGTGCCGAAGGTTGCTGACCCCTGTACTAGAGCATTACACAACTCAGAGGGGCATGAGACCTTGCAGTGGAGCTATGACAGTGGTAGGGGTTCTCCAGATGGAGAACATTTCTCTAGGGCATGCTTACTCAGCTGTTTTTGGAACTCATATAAATGAATGGAGAGCTGTGGATGCCTGGCCACCTTCAAAGCAGATGTGGGATAGGGCCCTGCTCTCATGATTGATCTGCGTCCCAGAGGTGGGACTGATAGCTATTGGACATATATGGCTTATCATGTGGTTATGCCATAAGTGTTGAAATTGGAATACCCCTTTATGGTTGCACATCAAAAGGCTTCTCTGAGCTTTTAATATTGATGACCTATCCTCAGAATAGGTCATCAACATCAGATCGGCGGGGGTCCGACACCCCCACTGATCAGCTGTATGCTGGGAATTGTACATTCACCAAATTGTGCAACGCTTTGATACAACTCTGATTCACCTGAGCGCAGCTGATTGGTGGAGTGCCGGATGTCAGACCATGGCGTCTCTTCCTGCTCTGATGCTGAGGATAGGCCCTCAATATTAAAAGCCAGGAGAACCCCTTTAATGCTCTATTAGTTTACCGTGCCCTTATAGGAAATGTAACTACTATGTACTGTATGTAATTAAAGAAGAAGTTCATGAACAGTTTTCAAACTACAGTAAACAGCAAAGAAGACTGCATTAGAACCTGTAACTTTTATCTAGATATTCACACTTGTTTCTCTGCTGTGAACCCCCAAACCGATCACAGAAAAAACTATATATAAACCATCCTGCACGATATGGTATTAAATGTGCGGATGTATATGGCTACATAATACAAAATCACTGAAAAAAATGCACTATACAAATAGATACAAGCATAACATATGGACTAAGCCCTCACTCTAGATAAAATATGAGACACTTGGTCAATACATTTTGATCAAAAGACCACCTTGTCTCCGGTAGGTTGGCTTAGATGTATTTTGATCAAAATGTATTGACCAGGTGTCTCATATTTTATCTAGAGTGAGGGCTTAGGCCTATTGCACACGAACGTGTGCACCCCGTGCCCGTATTGCGGACCGCATTTGCGGATCCGCAATACACGGGCGCCATTCCGCATCACGTAATGGAATGACGGAACGGAACACTACAGAAGCACTACGGACTGCTTCCGCGGGGTTCCGTCCTGTACTTCCGGCCCGCAAAAAGATAGAACATGTCCTATCTTTTTGCGGAATGGGCAGATCGCGGACCCATTCAAGTGAATGGGTCCGCGATCCGCTGCGGCTGCCCCACGGCCGGTGCCCGAGCATTGTGGGCCGCAATTTGCGGCCTGCAGCACGGGCACGGGGTGCACACGTTCGTGTGCAATAGGCCTTAGTCCATATGTTATGCTTGCATCTATTTGTATAGTGCATTTTTTTCTGTGATTTTGAACCCCCAAACCGGCACTATAATGCATTGGAGTCCTGTCATTGGGTGTGCATGCTCAGCAGTCCTCTCAAGGCATTTCACTGTCTGTAGCAGGTACATGGCAGGGAGGTGGGGATGAATATTGAGATAAAGATAATAGTTACAGATTCCGATGCAGCCTCCTTTACTGTATTCAGTGTTTACTGTACTTTAAAAGCTGTTTCTGATCTGACAGATTCCCTTCAGCCATATCTTTAACTTTATGGTTGTCTTAGCGTCCAGGTTGCAATCTTAACAACCTTTTAGACATCTTGTGAAGATAATATTTATGATATAGAACGATTAATGCATGGTGCAAGGAGCAGGTTGTAACTGACAAATGCAAGACAGGTCTGTCATGCTGAGCTCAAAAATTCATCCAGTCTTTATAATGTATTGAAAGTTTGCTTAAGGCACAGGTATCATTGGTTTTAGGGTAACTTTCTACTCTTATCACTTGTTTTAACATGTATCTCACACTTTTTGCAACAGTTCCCTAGGGTCAAAATAGAGTAGACTTCATTGACTAAGGCCTCATGCACACGACCGTTGTTGTGGTCCGCGTCCGAGCCGCATATTTTGCGGCTCGGGCGCAGACCCATTCACTTCAATGGGGCCGCAAAAGATCCGGACAGCACTCTGTGTGCTGTCTGCATCCGTTGCTCCGTTCTGTGGCTCCGCAAAAAAAATAGAGCATGTCCTATTCTTGTCCGTTTTGTGGAACGGAACGCGGAGCAGCTTACGTGTTTTTCGGATCCGCGGTTTGCAGACCGCAAAATACATACGGTCGTGTGCATGAGGCCTAACTGGAAGAATTGAGCAGCTTCTTTTAATCTGCAAACTAAAATCTGGTTTCATAATGGTCAATAACAGACCTAATTAACGGACCTAAAAATCAGTAGTAGGCAGCGAAGCTCAGGGAGGCACCTAGTTACTATAGAGTTAGACAAAGGTGTCAATCCCTGCGTCACATTTATCATCCAGCCTGAGTCACTGTGATACATTTAGGCCCCTTTCACACGAGCGTGTCCGGATTAGGTCCGGATGCGTTGCGGATGCGTTCAGTGAAAACTGTGCGATTTCACAGGCAAAGCCATTCAGTTTTGCCTGCGATTGCGTTCAGTTGTTCAGTTTTTTCTGCGCGGGTGCAATGCGTTTTGACGCGTTTTTCACGCGCGTGATAAAAAACTGAAGGTTTACAAACATCTCCTAGCAACCATCAGTGAAAAACGCAACGCACCCGCACTTGCTTGCGGATGCAATGCGTTTTTCACGCAGCCCCATTCATTTCTATGGGGCTAGGGATGCGTGAAAAACGCTGAATATAGAACATGCTGCGATTTTCACGCAACGCACAAGAGATGCGTGAAAAAAAACGCTCATGTACACAGACCCATTGAAATGAATGGGTCAGGATTCAGTGCGGGTGCAATGCGTTCACATCACGCATTGCACCCGCGCGAAAAACTCGCTCGTGTGAAAGGGGCCTTAGGCCTCTTTCACACGAGCGTGTCCGGATTAGGTCCGGATGAGTTGCAAATGCGTTCAGTGAAAACTGTGCGATTTCACAGGCAAAGCCATTCAGTTTTGCCTGCGATTGCGTTCAGTTGTTCAGTTTTTTCCGCGCGGGTGCAATGCGTTTTGATGCGTTTTCACGCGCGTGATAAAAAACTGAAGGTTTACAAACAACATCTCCTAGCAACCATCAGTGAAAAACGCAACGCACCCGCACTTGCTTGCGGATGCAATGTGTTTTTCACGCAGCCCCATTCACTTCTATGAGGCTAGGGATGCGTGAAAAACGCAGAATATAGAACATGCTGCGATTTTCACGCAACGCACAAGTGATGCGTGAAAAAAAACGCTCATGTACACAGACCCATTGAAATGAATGGGTCAGGATTCAGTGCGGGTGCAATGCGTTCAGATCACGCATTGCACCCGCGCGGAAAACTCGCTCGTGTGAAAGGGGCCTTATAGTAAATCTGCTCATTATAAGTGTTAAAAGAAAAAAAACTATGTAAAATGCTGCATGAAACACAAAATGCTATAAAATACGTGAAATATTTTAAAGAAAAAAAATAAAATAAAAGGAAGGAAGGAATCCTTATGCACATGTGTTCAGACACTGGTCTATAAGCAATTACCTTGGGTTAAGTGATAAGTGCAGCTCATAAGTACAGTTGCACCATTTCTGGGTATGCAGCCTTAGTGTCACAACTACATCCTTGCATACTCACAGTGTCGGAATTGCAACACTTGTTTCCTGGAACTGATAAAGTAGGGTAATGCAAAAGGGCTTGGTTTTAAAATTGTTGAAAAAGAAAGATGATTTAATTGGAAGAAAGGAAATGGCCAAGAGCAAAGCAAGATAAAAGAAAGCTAGAGGTTTATCCATAGCAACAAATCAGATGCCTGCTTCAATATTAAACCTATGTACATAATACAAATAATGTGAATAGTTGTCACGGGAAGCACTACTGTTTGTCCTTTGTTTCTGTTTGTCCTAGTTTTTTTTGTCTGTTTCAGTCTCCCGGGAAATGGTGTGTTCATATCACCTATATAAAATCTAGAAGGTAAAACACAACTTAGGCTTCTTTCACACTGGCGTTTTGGTTAATGTTTGTGAGATCCATTCAGGGCTCTCACAAGCGGTCCAAAACGGATCAGTTTTGCCTTTAATGCATCCTGAATGGAAAAGGATCCGCTCAGAATGCATCAGTTTGGCACCGTTCTGCCTTCATTCCGCTTTGGATGTGGACACCAAAACGCTGCTTGCAGAATTTTGGTGTCCGTCTGACGAAACTCAACCAAACGGATCCGTCCTGACACACAATGTAAGTCAATAGGGACGGATCCGTTTTCACTGACACAATATGGCACAATAGAAAACGGCTTGGCTATGTTAACCGCTTGCCGACCGCTGAACGCACGGATGTGTCCATGCAGCTGCAAGTTTGTTCCTTCTGGACGCATCCGTGCGTCATCTCGCGAGAGGCGAGATCTGCTGTGAATGCGCGCGTTCACAGCAGAGCGCAGCTCTGCAGTTATACTACAGCCTGCCAGCGATGATCAATCGCTGGCAGGCTGTAAATGTAAAATAAATTAGATCAAAGAGCTATATCAGACGCTGTTTTGTTAACAGCGTCTGATATACCTGCTACCTGGTCCTCTGGTGGTCCCATTTACTGGGATCAACCACCAGAGGACCAGGTAACTCTGTAAAGTTGCACCAAACACTACACTAACCCCCCCCCCCTCACTTTATAACCACTATTAACCCCTTGTTAACCCCTGATCACCCCATATAGACTCCCTGATCACCCCCCTGTCACTGATCACCCCCCTGTAAGGCTCTATTCACATGTCCATATGTGTTTTGCGGATCCGCGGATCCACACACCCGTGCCACGGATCCGTGGTGCGGATCCGCAAAACACCGACACCGTCAATGTGCTTTCCGCATTTTGCAGATCCGCACATTGTCAGAACTATATAGAAAATACTTTTTCTTGTCCGCAATTGCGGACAAGAAAAGGACATGTTCTATATTTTTGCAGAACGGAAATGCAGACCCGTAAGTGCGGATCCGCAATTCCGGATCCGAGCGGGACAAAGTCTGTCCCCATAGAAATGAATGGGTCCGCAATTCCGTTCCGCAAACAGAATTTCGGACGTGTGAATGGGGCATAAGGGTCCCTTATCACCGCCAGTTAGCTAGCTACTTGTTAGGTAGTTAGCGCCCAGCCCACCGCACCGCAGTCACTGATTTTGGCAGAGATTTTTTCATCCACATTGATCGATGCGAATGAAGAAATCTGTGCCGTTCATTTTTTTTCTTTTTTCAGCCCAGAGGCTGAACGAAAAAAAAAAATCTCATTACCCGTATGCTCAATATACGGAGAATCGCAGAAACTCCTAATGCTGGCCATACGTGTAATGATTGCAGAGACCCTCAAATGCCAGAGCAGTACAAAAACCTCACATGTGACCCCATTTTAGAAATAAGACACCCCAAGGTATTCCGTGAGGGGTATGGTGAGTTCATGTAAAATTTTATTTTTTGTCACAAGTTAGTGCAATATGAGACTTTGTAAAAAAAATAATATATATATCAATTTCCGCTAACTTGTGCCAAAATTTATTTTTTCTGTGAACTCGCCATGCCCCTCACGGAATACCTTGGGGTGTCTTCTTTCCAAAATGGGGTCACTTGTGGGGTATTTATACTGCCCTGGCATTTTAGGGGCCCTAAAGCGTGAGAATCCAAATGCGTAAAAATGCCCTGTGAAATCCTAAAGGTACTCATTGGTTTTAGGGCCCCTTTGCGCATCTTGGCTGCAAAAAAGTGTCACACATGTGGTATCGCCGTACTCAGGAGAAGTAGGGCAATGTGTTTTGGGGTGTATTTTTACATATACCCATACTGGGTGAGAGAAATATCTCTGTAAATGACAACTTTTTAAATTTTTTTATACAAAGTTGTCAATTTACAGCGATATTTCTCACACAAAGTATGGGTATATGTAAAAATACACCCCAAAACGCATTGCCCTACTTCTCCTGAGTACGGCGATACCACATGAGTGACACTTTTTTGCAGCCTGGGTGGGCAAAGGGGACCAAATTCCAACGAGTACCTTTAGCTTTTACATGGCTGCTCACAATTTAGCCCCGCCCAAAATGCCAGAACAGTACAAACACCCCACAAATGACCCCATTTTGGAAAGAAGACACCCCAAGGTATTCGCTGAGATGCATAGTGAGTCCATTAAAAATTTAACCTTTTGTCAAAAGTTAGCAGAAAGGGAGACTTTATGAGAAAAAACAATAAAAAATCAATTTCCGCTAACTTGTGCCAAAAAAAAAAATCTTCTGTGAACTCGCCATGCCCCTCACGGAATACCTTGGGGTGTCTTCTTTCCAAAATGGGGTCACAAATTTAGGGGCCCTAAAGCGTGAGAAGAAAAATGCGTAAAAATGCCCTCCTAAAAGGTACTCATTGGTTTTAGGACCCCTTTGCGCATCTTGGCTGCAAAAAAGTGTCACTCATGTGGTATCGCCGTACTCAGGAGAAGTAGGGCAATGTGTTTTACCAATTAACCTCTATTTATTTATAATTTTTACTTATAAGGGTACTTAAGAACAGATAAACTATGATTTTTAATAAAATATTCAAAACTAATGTCCAACAGCAAACAGGGAAATATATCTTTGCCCATACAGGGATACACAAGAAATTGTACACCTTTAAAGAAAAAGAAAAAAATGTTTTCTGAATCCCAAAAATTAACAGACTCCAGTCCGGGTTTTTGGTGGATCTCCAATCAAAATGGGTATATAAGAGGGCAGTCCTGAAGGTTCAAACATAGCCACTGAGGAAGAGGTTGGAGGACCTCGAAACGCGTCTGGCGAGACAAGGCATCTACTTCAAGGAGACTACCCACCAATACCCATATGACCAAGGAGAAAGCTCTGCGCTGAGAAAGAGAAAGACAAGCAGACCGGGAGACGGAACATCGCGACATCACCAGCTGCTCAAACATACGCAGCGTCACGTGATCCGGACACGTGGGACGCCAGCTTGAGGAAACAGCGCGCGAAACTAACACCGCTCACTACGGGACAGCAAGATCCGAACAAGCAGAGTGAGTACCGTCTACTGCAGTGTGGGACGCCACCAGCAGAGACACACCAAACCGAACCACCTGTAAAAAGTGAGTACAAGCATCGATAATATACCCAGAGCGTGGAAAGTGATAAACATATCGGGAACATACCCACAGCGTGGAAAGTGACTAACATACACTTAAGAGGACTGAGACTACATCCTCTCCTCCCACCTAGTATACCTTCTTCTTGAACTAAATACCCTGGATTCTAGATGGACATATAACCATATCACAATGGAACTAATTTTTACCAGCTAAAACAGCTAACTTCTTTACAATCCTCATTCAGTTAAAACCTACCGTATTTTATCATTAGCTATTACCATTTTTCCATACCCCCTATTTTTTCATTTTCTTTTTCTTATTCTCCGTTTACCCATAAATAAATATATAACTTAATACTCCAAACTTTTTTAAAAACAATACCGTTTTTAAAAACAATACCCATGTTTATAATTTTTAAAATAAAAAACTAACTTTTTATAAAAAATTCTTTTAATAAATACGTATATACATTTAAAAAATATATATATACCAATATATCAAAATATATGTAATAAAATTAACCAAATAAAGCCAACTTTTATGTAAACCCAGATATTGAGTGCCTGTCTACTTTTGTTATTTGAATATCAATAATCCCATAGTGGCTGGGTGAGCCACATTAGATAAGAGCACCACTCCTAAGTGATAAATTGGGAGAAGCCGCTATCACAACATATCCAGGGTATTTATATTGTCCTGGCATTTTAGGGGCCCCTAAAGCGTGAGAAGAAGTCTGGAATCCAAATGCGTAAAAATGCGTAAAAATGCCCTCCTAAAAGGTACTCATTGGTTTTAGGGCCCCTTTGCGCATCTTGGCTGCAAAAAAGTGTCACTCATGTGGTATACCTTGGGGTGTCTACTTTCCGAAATGGGGTCACTTGTGGGGTGTGTTTACTGTTCTGGCATTTTGGGCGGGGCTAAATTGTGAGCAGCCATGTAAAAGCTAAAGGTACTCGATGGAATTTGGCCCCCTTTGCGCACCCAGGCTGCAAAAAAGTGTCACTCATGTGGTATCGCCGTACTCAGGAGAAGTAGGGCAATAAGTTTTGGGGTGTATTTTTATATATACCCATACTTTGTGTGAGAAATATCGCTGTAAATGACAACTTTTTAAATTTTTTTATACAAAGTTGTCAGTTTACAGAGATATTTCTCTCACCCAACATGGGTATATGTAAAAATACACCCCAAAACACATTGCCCTACTTCTCCTGAGTACGGCGATACCACATGAGTGACACTTTTTGCAGCCTGTGCGCAAAGGGGCCAAATTCCATCGAGTACCTTTAGCTTTTACATGGCTGCTCACAATTTAGCCTCGCCTAAAATGCCAGAACAGTAAACACACCACAAGTGACCCCATTTCGAAAGTAGACACCCAAGTATTACTGAGGGCATAGTGAGTCCGTGGGAGATTTAATTTTTTTTTGCCAGAAGTTAGCAGAAATGGAAACTTTATTATTTTTATTTATTTCCTCAGAAAGTGTCATTTTCCGCTAACTTGTGAAAAAAAATTTAATGATACATGAACTCACCATGCCCCTCCGCGAATACTTTGGGGTGTCTTCTTTCTAAAATGGTGTCATTTGGGGGGTATTTATACTATCCTGGCATTCTAGCACCTGAAGAAACATGACAGTTGCTCAGAAAGTCAGAGCTGCTTCAAAATGCCGAAATTCACTTTTTTGCACCATAGTTTGTAAACGCTATAACTTTTACCCAAACCAATAAATATACACTTATTGGATTTTTTTTTTTATCAAAGACATGTAGAACAATAAAGTTTGCGAAAAATTTATATAGAAATGTAGTTTTAAAAAAAAAAAATTACAACAGAAAGTGAAAAATGTCATTTTTTTGCAAAAATTTCGGTAATTTTTGATTAATAGCAAAAAAAGTAAAAATGTCAGCAGCAATGAAATACCACCAAATGAAAGCTCTATTAGTGAGAAGAAAAGGAGGTAAAATTCATTTGGGTGGTAAGTTGTATGACGGAGCAATAAGCGGTGAAAGTAGTGTAGTGCAGAATTGTAAAAAGTGGTCTGGTCATTAAGAGTGTTTAAGCTAGGGGGGCTGATGTGGTTAAAGATAATACAAACAGATCCGGTAATGACGGATGCATGCGGTTGTATTATCTGAACAGATCAGTTTTTGCAGATCCATGACGGATTCGCACCAAACACGAGTGTGAACATAGCCTAAAACATGTAGATGTGTTAAAGAGGATCTGTCAGCTCCCCTGCCATGTCTATTTTATAAAATAATTGTATTTCTGATGAAATAATAACTAAGCAGCTACTTTTCTTTGAGCTCCATGTTGGAGGTGAGTCTCTACCCATGTTGACACTGTCTAATCCATGGTGGCAGTGTCTGTGTGTATGAAATGGTAACACCCAGTTGTCAATTTATTCATAAATCTCTAGGGAGAATAACTCCATATAAAGTGTTATTTTTGTTTATTACACTCCTGAACATTGAAATTGCAACACCAAGAAGGATGAGCCGGAAGGTTATTCAAATTAAGGAAGCAGGTGCTAAGATCTGCAGATGATCACATTTTCAGCACCTAGCTCCAATTTGTGGCACGTCGGAGGGGCATAAAATCCAGATTGAAAGCAAAGTTTTTGAACCACATGAAACCTCAAAAATTGTTTGACATGCTAGTTATCACCACTTGTCACAAACTGAGAGGTACAGAATTCTTTAACTGAAAGACCTTGGTTTATTACTCCAGCAGATCACTACACGCTGAGGCCATGATGTCAGCACTCTTCAATGTTGCATGCCCCAGTGCTTGGGAGAACAGTAACTAACTGGAATGACAGCAAGAGGTGCACAGAGGAAAACCTCTGCACGGACGGATCATCTGATTAGAAGAATGGTGCAAAGTGATCCATTCTGTATTGCTAGTGAAATTGGAAGTCACATCCCAAACCTAGGGTGGCAAACAGTATCTATACAAACCATCAGAAGCGGTTGCATGACATTGGGCTATGAGCCAAACGTCCAGCTACAGTTATTCCATTGACCTCACGCCACCGTTCTCTAAGGCTATTATGATGCACAGCAAGACAGCAATGGAGGCTGGAATGAAGGTCTATCCTCTCCATCAATAAGTTGTGCTTTTGTCTTGGAAGCATTGATAGCCAGAGATTGGTCTGGAGAAAACGTGGGCAACACCATAATGAGGCCTTCACAAGGGAAGGTCCCACTGGTTCTACTCTCGGACCCCTCTAGTCTTTATTTCAGGTACAATAACAGCTCAGAATTACATTGATTTGGTCGTGAAACCAGTGGTATGGGCATTTCTTCACGAGCCGTTTTCCAATAGGGCCACATATAGTGCTGCTGTTAGCAGCCTGTGTGACCTAAACATACTACCATGGCCTGCAGTGTCTCTGAACTTGTCTCTCATTGAGCACATCTGGGATGTCATTGGTCAGGCATATGCAAAGGGAGCTGCCAGCTGAAGATCTTGATGATTTGCATGCCCCAGTGCATTCAGTGTGGCAGAACATTCCTCAGACAACCATTAATAACCTCATTGAAAGCCTTCCAATGCAAGTAAGTGCGTGTATTTCTGTGCAGCACACGCATACTTGATGCTAAATAAATTAAATGTTTTGAATATTTTGTTTCTATTTTTTATTTCCATAATTCCACAATTTTTCCTTGTTGGTGCTGCAATTTCAATGTTGAAGAGTGTATGTAGGAACAGTGGTGGTAATTTAATAAAGTTTTGTGCCAGGTTTTTGAAGTACAAAGTATCAAAATTTGGTGTAAAGGCCATTTTACGTTTTAGACTTTACACTTTTTGTGTATTAAAAAAGTGTGTGGGTTATAGCAGAAGGGTGCAGGGCCATATTGGTCCACACGACCGTGAATGTGTCCGCACCCGTTCCACAATTATGCGGAACAGGTGCCGACCCATTTATTCTCTATGGGGCAGGAATGGATGCGGAGAGCACACAGTGTGCTATCTGCATCTGCATTTCCCGAGCACGCCCCCGAACTTCCGGTCCGCGGCTTCGAAAAAAAAAAAACATGCCCTATTCTTGTCCAAAATTGCAGACAAGAATAGGCAGTTCTATGGGGGTGCTGGCCGGGTGTATTGCGGATCCGCAATACACTACAGACATGTGAATGGACCCTTACAATAATTTATGCAGGAAAACTGGTGTAAATTATAACTGAAATTTACTCTAGCACCCAGCTGGAGTAGATTTCAGTTTCTGGAGCACAGCAGATGATGCAACATATTTATTAAGAGTTGTGTACCTACTAATAATTGGTCGGATCTTTCTCCACTGGGCTGGTGTATGAAATGGTGGTCTTAGTAAATCACCCCAGTGAGTGTGTTTTGTAATATACTTTATTAGGGTTGTTCAGCATGTTAATGAAGACTGGCTTAAACGTTTAACCATGTGCATTTAGCAGAATGGTGGACACTTCAAACACGTCATGTAAAGCACTATAGAAAACTTTGACCTCGCCTAAAGATGCACTCCCACAAAGACTTTTATTCTCTGACCCGAAAGGAACATGATATAATTTGTAGTGAATGTAATTTCACCAGTGTCTGCATTTGTGAGTTTTCCCCTCCCTTCTGATCCTCAGCTGTGTCATGTGACCAGAAATCAGACTTTTCAAATAACACAGCATCTTATGTGTGGACAAGAAGCCAGTTTCTCTATGTATCCCTATGGGAGCCTCAATGTCAGTCCCATTAGAATAAATAGAGAAGTAACTGATCAGAGAGTTGGTCACATGACACAGCTGAGGATCAGAACAGAGGTTGTAACTCACAAATACAGTCACTGGTTAGAAGATTACCTTCACTATAGAGTACATCCTGCACCTTTCTAATAGGGAAGAGAATAAAAAGAAATTGTGATAGTGCTACGTTAAACCCTTCAAGTGACAGTCTGTTTGGACCAAATGCCGGAGCCCCATTTTTCAAATCTGACGTATCACTTTATGCGGTAATAATTTTGGAACACTTTTACCTATCCAAGCCATTCTGAGACTGTTTTCTCGTGACACATCGTACTTCATGTTAGTGGTGAATTTAAGTTGATACGTTTTACCTTTATGCAGAAAATTTTGAAAAATTCGCTATTTTCAATATTAGAATTTCTTTGCTTTTAAGATGAATAGTGATACTTCATAAAATAGTTATTACTTTCCCATATGTCTACTTTGTGTTGGCATCATTTTGTAAATGTAATTCGATTTTTTTAGGAATTAAAACGGCTTAGAAGGTTAGAAGCACATTTTTTAATTTTTAAGAAAATTTCCAAAACACACTTTTTTCAGTTAGGAAGTCACTTTGTGAGGCTTACATAGTAGAAACCACCCATAAATGACCAAATTTTAGAACCTACACCCCTCAAGTTATTCAAAACTGATTTTACAAAGTTTATTAACCCTTAAAGCAAAATGGAGGGGAAATTTAAAAATTTTATTTTTTGGGGGCAGATTATCCATTTAAATCCAATTTTCCTGGAAGACATCAAGGGTTAACAGCCAAAGAAACCTCAATATTTATTACCCTGATTCTGAAGTTTACAGAAACCTCCCATATGTAGTCGTAAACTGCTGTATGGGCACACGGCAGGGCTCAGAAGGAAAGGAGCGCCATATAGTTTACGGAGGGCAGATTTTGCTGGAATGGTTTTCAGGTGCCATGTCACGTTTGAAGAGACCCTGAGGTACCCTTAGAAAGAAAACCCCAAAAAGTGATGCCATTTTGGAAACTACCCCCTCAAGGAATACATTTAGTGGTGAAGTGAATGCTTTGACCCAACAAGCGTTTCATAGAATTTAGAAACAGATGGCTGTGAAAATGAAAAATTAACTTTTATTTTCAATATAAAGTTGCTTTAGCCCCAAATTTTTCATTTTCACAAGGGGTAACAGGAGAAAATGCACCCCACAATTTGTTATGCATTTTTTCCTGAATATGGCAACACCTCATACGTGGTTATAAACCATTGTTTGGGGGAACGGCAGCATTCAGAAGGGAAGGAGCGGCATTGGAATTTTCTAACATGTAATTTGCTGAAATTAGTTTAGGGCCCATAACATTTGTATTTTTTCACCAATGTAGCTGTGTGGGGACTTGTTCTTCGCGGGACAGTTTTTATTGGTATCATTTTGGGGTACATATGTCTTTTTGTTCACTTTTTAGACCCCTTTTTTATGGAGCTGAAGTGAGCAAAAATGGCAATTCTGTCAGTGTTTTTTATTTTTATTTTTTATTGGGCTAATCTTGTGGTAAATATTATATGATTATTTTATTCTGTGGGTTGATACGGTTATGGTGATACCAAATGTATGTACCCGTATTTTTCGCCCTATAAGACGCACCTGCCCATAAGACGCACCTAGGTTTTTGACCAATAGGTGTGCTTTTGGTGGGTTTTCAACTAATGGTGGTCTGTGCATGACACTATTATGGGGGATCTGTGGATGACGCACTGTTATGTGATGGGGGGATTTGTGTAGGCACTGTTATGGGATGGGGGGATCTGTGGAGGCACTGTTATGGGATGGGAGGATCTGTGGAGGCACTGTTATGGCATGGGGGGATTTGTGGAGGCACTGTTATGGGATGGGGGGATCTGTGGAGGCACTGTTATGGGATGGGGGGATCTGTGGAGGCACTGTTATGGGATCGGGGGATCTGTGGAGGCACTGTTATGGGATGGGGGGATCTGTGGAGGCACTGTTATGGGATGGGAGGATCTATGGAGGCACTGTTATGGCATGGGGGGATTTGTGGAGGCACTGTTATGGGATGGGGGATCTGTGGAGGCACTGTTATGGGATGGGGGATCTGTGGAGGCACTGTTATGGGATCGGGGGATCTGTGGAGGCACTGTTATGGGATGGGGGGGATCTGTGGAGGCACTGTTATGGGATGGGGGGATCTGTGGAGACACTGTTATGGGATCGGGGGATCTGTGGAGGCACTGTTATGGGATCGGGGGATCTGTGGAGGAACTGTTATGGGATGGGGGGGATCTGTGGAGGCACTGTTATGGGATCGGGGGATCTGTGGAGGCACTGTTATGGGATGGGGGGATCTGTGGAGGCACTGTTATGGGATGGGGGGATCTGTGGAGGCACTGTTATGGGGCATCTATGGAAGACAATGTTAGGGGTTGGATATGTGGATGACACAATGCTATATACCCGTATGTGTCACTCACACATTCCCCCCTATAACATTGTCCCCCAATGCACCGTGTCCCTCACTTTAGTATGCCCTGCCGCTCACAGAAATATTCTTTAGTAACAGTAATATTTAACCTTTTATTAGCTATAGCTAAAGTTTATCTCTTCTGTGCGTTTTACTACTTACTAATCGTCTCCGGTAGTAGGCAGGCAGGGCGGATGACAGCGTAACTAATGTCATGCCTCTGCGCCGCCTACTTCATTCATAGCCAGCAGCGCGTGACGTCAGTCAGTTACGCTGCCACCCGCCCGGCCTGCCTACTACCGGAGACGATTAGTGTAAAACGCACAGAAGAGATGAACTTTAGCTATAGCTAATAAAAGGTTAAATATTACTGTTACTAAAGAATATTTCTGTGAGCGGCAGGGCATACTAAAGTGAGTATGAATATGAGCTGAGCGCTGCGATTGGCCAGCGCTCCAGTCCTGGGAGAAGGAGATGCCCAGGGCAAAAGAAGATGTCTCCGCCCCAGGCAAAAATAGGAGAAGCACGAGCGCCGGTACCGGGGGCTACAGAGGATGAACGGAGCGGCACCCAGGGATACAAGTAAGTGCAGGGGCATCCCTGGGCGCCGCTCTCCATGTACATACCTTTGCCTAATAAACTGTGGACCAGTGAAAGGTCCTCTTTAATGCATTGCCAGGCCTTTACTGCAGCTGTTTTCAGTTGCTGTTTGTTTCTGTGCCTTTCTGTCTGAAGTTTAGTCTTTAACAAGTGAATTGCCTGCTCTTTTGGGTTCAGATCAGGTGACTGACTTGGCCATTTAGGAATATTCCACTTCTTTGCTTTAATAAACTCCTGGGTTGCTTTGGCTTTTTGTTTTGGGTTCATCTGTATTATGAAACACCTACCAATCAGTTTGGCTGCATTTGGCTGGATTTGAGCACACAGTATGTCTCTGAAAACCCCAGAATTCATCTGACTACTTCTGTCCTGTGTCACATCATCAATAAACACTAGGGACCCAGTGCCAAAGGCAGCCATGCATGCCCAAGCCATCACACTGTTTTACAGATGATGCAGTATTCTTTGGATCAGGAGCTGTACCGTGTCTTCGCCATACTTTTTTCTTTCCATCATTCTGGTAGAGGTTGATCTTGGTTTCATCTGTCCAAACAATTTTCATTCCGAAGTGTGCTGGTTTTTTAGGATGATTTTTTTATTAGCAAACTCCAATCCAGCCTTCTCATTCTTGAGGCTTATGAGTGGCTTGCATCGTGCGGTGAACCCTCTGTATTTACTTTCATGCAGTCTTCTCTTTATCGTAAATTTGGATATTGATACGCCTATATCCTGGAGAGTGTCGTTCACTTGGTTGGCTGTTGTGAAGGTTTTCTCGTCACCATAGTAATTATTTTGCGATCATCCACCTCTGTTCTCTTCCGTGGGCCTCCAGGTCTTTTTGCATTCTTGAGGTCACCAGTGCTTTCTTTCTTTCTCAGGATGTACCAAACTGTAGATTTTGCCACTTCTAATAGTTTAGCAATTTCTCAGATGGGTTTTTTCTGTTTTCGCTGATGAAGGATGGCTTGTTTCACCTGCATGGAGAGCTCCTTTGACCACATGTTTACTTCTCAGCAAAATCCTTAAAATGCAAGCACCACACCTCAAATCAACTCCAGGCCTTTTATGTGCTTAATTGAGAATTAAATGAAGGAATTGCCAACACCTGCCCATGAAACAGCCTTTGAGTCAATTGTCCGATTAATTTTGGTCCCTTTAAAAACAGGGTGCCACATGTAAATGAGCTGAAACTCCTAAACCCTTCATCCAATTTTTATGTGGATACCCTCAAATGAAAGCTAAAGATCTGGAATGTATGTCCATGTCCATTATATAGCTATAACTATAACAACTATAACGGATATGTTTTAGTAAACAGATAATAAAAACACATTTTTTGTCTGTGTCCAAATATATATGGACCAAACTGTGTCTTTTTCATCACTTTTTATACCATTTTTTGTGGAGGTGAAGTGGGCAAAAATGGCAATTATGTTTTTTTTTTATTTTTTATTTCTTATGAGGCTCCTTTTGTGGTATATATTATATGACTATTTTATTTTGTGGGTTGATATGGTTATGGCGATACCAAATTTATGTTTTTTTATGTTTTACTACTTTTTCAGCAATAAAATCACTTTTGTGTGTAAAATAAATTATATTTTGCATTGCCATATACAAAAGTCAATAACTTTTTTATTTTTTTCATCAATGTAGCTGTGCGGGGGGGTTATTTTTTGCACTTTTTTTTTACACTTTTTTTATTTTATTTATCAAGACCCATCTGGATCTTGAAGATCCAGTGGGCCTGATGGTTATACAGTGCATTTCAAAAGTTATCTATTGCAATGCACTATATAGTGTCTATTACAGTTACACTAAGGCTTATCAGACCCTCAGGGTCTGATCAGCCATAGGTACATGGCAGCCCAGATGCCTTTGTATGGTGTCTAGTTGCCATGGCAACCATCGGGCTGCTGCCATCGCAGCAGTGGCGGCCCGATGGAAGACAGAGGGAGCTCACTCCCTCTCAACCCCATGGATACCACGGGTGGCTGCTGACTGCGGCATCTATGGGGTTAAAAGGCCGAGATCAGTGCCAGCACCAATTTCGGCCGTGTGAGCTATAAATTACAGCAGACACTGTCTCCTGAGCTGCTGCCATCAAAGCCCGCACAGAGGATCAGGCTGCAGGGGGCATCTAGGAGCAATGGGGGGCAATTGTGGCATATGGGGGCTGTATAATCATTAGGGGCATGTGGGGGTCATGGCTGATTTCAGGCTGTGATCTCCAGCATGGAGATCACAGCCTGAAACCGACATTTTAACACTAAAGTGCTTTGATTGGTTAGTCTGCAGAGACTAACCAATTGGAGCGCTTGTCGGCAAGGAACCACTCAGATTGGTCCCGTGCTGGCTTTCCCGGTGTCTCTGCTCTCCTACTCACCTTGTCCCATTCCTGAAGCTCACAGTCCTCTCTTCCCTGCAGGCACAGATCACGCTGCAGCACTGTGTGGGCGGAGCCTATGCAGATTACCGGGCTGCAGGCTTCACCCATACCGGTCGGCAGCGTGATCTGTGCCTGCAGACTAAATGGTGGAGCAGGGAGAAGTCTTCCTGCTTCATCATTCAGAGCACGGCTGGCCTGAAGGAGGGGAGGAGTGCGGGGAGCTGACCGGTGGGAGACAAGACCGCAGCTCCCAGCACTCCAGCAATGAGCGCTTCCATCTGTATTGATGGAAGAACTCATTGCTTCTGGCCTCTGGCAGCTGTGCTGTGGGCCCAGCACTTGCACGGGTATGCCGGGTGCTGACGCCGGCCTTGGTAGCCTCTGTTTTGCGTATTCATTTCAATGCGGCAGCACATCCATTCTGTGGCCCCACATAAATATATATAAATATCTATATTGTGGGAATTAACTCTGTAGTAGTAGGCAGAATGAGATGACACAGTGACACAGAAGTCCATTTCAAACAGGGCTTTCTTTGCCTGTTCTTTGTTGTACAAAATACACCTATAGCCTTCACATTGAGGTCCGAAACACAAATCAACTGCTGCTTGGCTGAGCGCTAACTAAACATACAAGTTTTCCCGACTATACAAGTTGCTTACTACCAAACACTCAAATAAAATTACATTAAAGGGGTTGTTCAGTGCCACAATATCCTCAGGATAGGTTATCAATATCAGATCGTCGGGGGTCCTACCATCAGTGGTAGCAGCTCATGCCAGGGCTGCTTCCACTTCAAAATTACCTGCGCATCATCTTGCATGTTGAGGCAGCGCAGTGTAATTCTATCTGCAGGTCTTATTCGCTTAGAGCCAGCTGATCGGCAGGGGTGAGTCTGACCCTGGCCAATCTAATATTGATGACCGATCCTGAGGATATGTAACGTGTCTTACCTCACAATGAGAGCAAAAGGAAGAAATGTCCATTTTTAGGCTAGCAACCTCAGTAACAGTCTCTCCAGACAGGTTCTGTCTCCATAGATGGTTCTTTCTCTAGAATACCTTGAATAAAGTGATTCTCCGGGAATTAAGAAAATAAAAGTACTGAAAATTCTTAAAGCTTATTTTATTAATCGCACAAATGACATTCAGTTGCTTCAGAACAATGTATTTCATGTCTAGTCATGAACTCCATTGCTATATCAGCTGAGGAGCATACTAAACTGTAATCCCTGACAAGCAGAGAGGATGAGGCAGCTCTTTAGCTCAGTGTTGTGAATTATGTCCTCCTGTGTGATTAGGACAGGTTTTGTCTGTACTTATAGGACGGCAGCCATTTTATTTCCCGTGATGATTACTTCCTACACAAAACAAGCCATTATAACTAATGAAAGGTATTTGGGAATATATTTATAATAAAGTAAGATGTAAGTATTTTCATTTTCTTATTTCCTGGAAAACCCCTTTAATAGCCTGGTAATGACCTGGACTGTGTTACAAGGAAAACTTGTTCTGGCCAGGAAGGGAATGATAGGCCCCACTATAAAATTCCTATATCTATAAAACATTTCTAGCAATACTTAGTGTGCACATAGTGGCATAGAGCCAACATATTTCACAGCACTGTACAATTGGAGGAAGCAATAAATATACAAAATGAAAAATAGTGAAAAATTAAGAATGATCAAAATATGAGACAAGAGGAGAACATCCTGCCTATATGAGCTTACAATTGACTCATACATCATAGGTTATTGTTACTCATCTGTCTTGGATCCTCGCTGCCCTGTTCTGTCTGGCTCATTCTCTCTGCCATGGCAACCTGTCGCATGGTGATGATGTCATGCCACTGGCACAGGCGGCGGGATGGCATCCAATTATTCTGGCTAGTCTCTGGCATCCCCACTAACAGCCACAAGTTAGGGTGAGTTCACATAACCGTTATGGATTTCATTTTTGTTTTTCGTTATAACATGGTTATAACGGAAAATTACGGAAACCATAAGATGGAATTTAAAATGGAAGCCTTTGAGAGGCATTCGGTTTTGATCCATCATAATAGAAGTGTATGGGCAATCATAACAGATCCTTCTGGTTTCCGTTATGCAAGACTGAAAACAAAGTTCTGTTGTATGATACACTTCTATTATGACGGATCAAAACTGAATGCCTTTTAAAGGCTTCCATTTTGCATTCTGTCATAATACAAGTCTATGGGCAGCAGAACGGATCCGTCCGGGTTTCCGTTATGCAGGACTGGACTCCTGCATAATGGAAACCAGGATGGATCCATTATGCTGCCCATAGACTTGTATTATAAAGGATCAAAATGGAATGCCTCTTAAAGGCTTCCATATTGACTTCAGTCTTATGGATTCTGTTGTTTTCCATTATAACCATGTTATAACGGACAAAAAAAATAACGGAATCCATAACGGTGATGTGAACTCATCCTTAGGCCTCTTTTACATGAGCATGACGGATTTGCTCCGGATGTGTTCAGGGTGCGTTCAGTGAACCTTGCACCATTTTGAAAGCAAGTTAAGTCAGTTGTGTCTGCGACTGCGTTCACGCGCGTGATAAAAAACTGAAGGTTTACAAACAACATCTCCTAGCAACCATCAGTGAAAAACACATTGCATCCGCACTTGCTTGCGGATGCAATGCGTTTTTCACTGAAGCCCCATTCACTTCTATGGGGCCAGGGCTGCGTGAAAAACACAGAATATGCGTTTTGCACGCAATGCAGAACTGATGAGTGAAAAAAACGCTCATGTACACAGACCCATTGAAATGAATAGGTCAGGATTCAGTGCGGGTGCTATGTGCTCACGTCACGCATTGCACCCGCGCGGAAAACTCGCACGTGTGAAAGGGGTCTTACTCTGCCTTGTTCCACTGCATCAGCAGCTACATTACTCTGCTATACTGTTCTCCAGTATGCTGCTACAACTGTGCTACAATGCTGCTACATCACTCTGCTCTACTGCTCTTCAGTATGCTGTCACAACTCTGCTGCATAACTCTGCTATATTGGTGTTGTGTTTGTGATTTTCACGGCCTACGGTAATAGACTTCAATGGGCGTATCACAGATCAAAGTAGTGCATGTCTCCGTGAATTTTTTACTGACCCATGGTCAGTAAAAAAAATACTGAAGTGTGAACAGACACATTTAAATCAATGGGTACTTGTGCTGTCCACAGAAAATGCAAACAGAACACGTTAGTGAAAAAAATGGAAATATGGACAGGCAGGGGAGCATCCAGAAATTTTGTCTAGGGGGGGTCCGAAAAGAAAAAAAATTGTGCAGCGCCAAAAAATTGACCCCGCCCATTTTTCTAAGACCATCCTACATATAATAGGCCACTCCCAACAAACACTGTACAGCTGAAATGATATTGATGAGGATGACGGTAAGAGTCTCACCCTCATCCTACATAGACACACTGTACCTAATACTCCACCATACAGGGCCCAACATAAAGCCCCTGTACTCTCACTGCTCCCCACATAGCTCCGTGGCAGGAGCTGTTGCAGTTTCACTTCCTCCCTCCTAGTCCTGAAGGCACCAAAAGTGGAGTGGAGGAGGAGCTGCGTGATATTAAAGGTGTGTAGATCCGGGTGGAGGAGCCCGGGTCTACACATCATACCAAGGGGATGGCGTGTCCTGGCTGCACTGCCTGCTTCACATTATACAATGGACAACAGCAGGCTACAGCCAGGAAGCTCCTCCACTCTTCTCCCTCCCCAGATCTTGCTCAAGGCTTGTGATTCCCCCCCACCATCCGCCACCCGCCCCTGGCCTGCCACCCCCTTGGGCCGTCCTCACGTAGCTCTGAATCCTCCTTTTGCAAATGGCAGGAGGAGAAGCCGGTGCATCTCCTATCCTACATAGCGCCACATACCTCCTACATCCAGTGATGTCACCTTTGATGTAGACGTTCTCTTTTCTCATCTTCTCCATTCAGACCAGACCGCCATGATGATTTTTCACCCATCTCCTGTCTCTGCAGAGATTGACAAATAGACATTAGTTTCCCACTTTTCCATCATCTTCATATCTTCTGAACACCCCATCCTGCCATCCCCAATACTGTTCCCGCTGTGCTCCTCAATACTATACTGCAGAAACTATCCCTGAAAAATACCTGTACCACACAGATAGTGCCCCTTCTACAAATATTGGCACACAGTGCTCTAAAAACATAACTGTGCCCAGTATATAGTATCCCTGACACTAATAGAATAAACATATTGTCCCCAAAAATAATTGTGCTAAGCTGATACTGTGCCAGGGTGCCCACCAAAGTAACAGTGCTCACCAAATTCCCACCAATAGAAATAATTCCCTGCCTGAGCACACTTAGTAATAATGCCCTCATAGTGCCCATACTAGTGTGATCATGTTCGCCATAGCCCCCAGTAGTAGTAAAGCTCACCATAATGCCCCCTAGTAGTAATAATTCTCCTATAATATTACAGTACAAGAAATATACCTGCTTAGTGCCCGCAGTTGAGCTAATGTCCCCATAATGTATGCCAGTATAAAATACCTCTATATAGTGCCCCAGTAAATGCCCCCGTAGTGCTCCTCTCCCACTTGACCATAGTGCCTCGATAATTTGCCAGTATAAAATACCCCATCTTAGTGCCCCAGCACATGCCTCCATGGTGCTTCTCTCCCCTTCCCCATAGTGCCCCCTATAATATGCCAGCAAAAATGCCCCTTTGTAGTGCCCCCAGCAGATGCCCCTATAGTGCTCCTCTCCCCATAATGTGCCAGTAGAAAATGCCCCTTCTTTGTGCCCTTCATATTGTGTCAGTAACAATTCCCCTTCTTAGTGCCACCAGATGCCCCCATAGTGCTTCTTTCACCCATAATGCCCTCATAATGTGCCAGTTAAAAATGCCCCTTCTTAGTGCCACCAGATGCCCCCATACTGCTCCTCTCCCCCATAGTGCCCCCATAAAGTGCCAGTTAAAAATGCCCCTTCTTAGTGCCACCAGATGCCCGGCCCTATAGTGCCTCCCATGTGCCAGTAAAAAATACACATTAGTGCTTCATGAGGTTAGCAGCAGACCTCTTCCGGCCGCGCTGTGTGCTGCCCGGCTCAGGCCGGCGCGATGATAATGATGTCATCGCGCCACCTGAGCCGGCCTCTGATAGGCTGCAGGCACTAGTGCCTGCAGCCTATCAGAAGAACAGGGAAGGGAGACGCCTCTCCCTCCCCTGCCACAGCACATTGATCTGTATCGCTGTCCTGAGGACGGCAACACAGATCGATGAATATAGAGATGAACGCTTCCGCAATGGAAGCGCTCATCTCCTACTGCCTCCCCACCGCCGTCTGCAATTGGAACCAGGGCCGCGCCGCCTGTTGCGATCGGCGGTGCGGCCCTGAGTGATTTAAAAAAAAATTGGATCTGGGTTCTAGGGGGGGTCCAGACCCCTAAAACCCCCCCTGTCGGTGCGCCCCTGTGGACAGGGCCTGACTCTATAACTCCACTACTCCAGTCTCCAAGATAACTCTTCTGCACTGGTCTTCACTCAGCTCTGCTACATCAACTCTGCTTCATCCAATCTCCAGCTACTGCATTAGGTCTACCGCTCCACTATACCATCTCTGCTGCTCTGCTACACCAGCTATCTTGCTCTGCTGCACCAGCGCAGCCTATCCGCGTAGCTCAAGATCTGCTTTTCAGCACAAGCATCTTAGTGGATGCACCTCACACCAGTTGAGAACATAACAGCATACAAATCTCATTCCTGTTAAGTATCCTGTTGTGCAGTATGACAGAGTCAAAGCGAATGGGTTTCTTTCCTGCTGTTAATACAGTTAATATATTCTAACGGTCAGTGTCGGACTGGGGTACCCAGGGCTTACCAGTGTAACTGATTCTGGGGACCCAACTTAGGGGGCTCCTGCACACAAACTTATTTTTTTCTGTGTCCGTACCATTTTTATTTTTTGGGCCTGTATATGAAACCATTCACTTCAATAGGGCCGCAAAAAACGGAAATGACTCCATGTGCATTCTGTGTCTGTATGTCCTCACGTTACGCAAAATTATAGAACATGTCCTATTATTGTCGGCATTACAGACAAGGATAGACCGTCCACAAAATGTGGAATGCAGACACCCAGTATCGATGTTTTGTAGATCCGCAATTTGCGGACTGCAAAACATCCAACAATCGTGTTCATGAGCCCTTACATTGATAACAGAAATGTTAAAGATGAAGTATGATGGTAGACACTCACAGTAAAATGCACAAACATACATGTGGCAGAATTTAGGCTACTTTCACACTTGCAGTAACACGGTCTGGAAGTATGTTCCAGCGGGGGAACAGCCTGCTGCATCCATGCTATCGCTAGCCCACCGTGCCACCAATCAGACACTTATCACCTGTCGTGTCATAGCTATTTCACCGTTTCACATTCCTTATCCATAAATGTTTTATTTGCGTGTAAAAAAATAAATAAATTATAAAAATTAAAAATCTGGCCCAAAATATGTCAAACTGAAATAGAAATGCTCGCCTGTTAAAGGGCCTGTGTCTACTTTTCTATCTCTATCCACAGGATCGGGGATAACTAAATGATCCGTGGGGGTCTGAAGGCTGGAGCCCCCACTGATCCCTCTTCTTGACTGAGTGGCAAGTCGATCATATGCCCTCTGCCTCTCCATCCATTCTCTATCAGGTCGCCGGAGATGGCGGAGTACAGCGCTGGCTAATTCCAGTGGTCCCAAAGAGAATGAATGGAGCAGCAGGGCATATGTGTGGCCTGCCACAAAAAGGGGGAACAGGACCCGTTCCTGGAATCAGTGGTAGTTGCAGAATCGGACCCCACTATTCATATAGTTATGCCCTATGGTGTGGAGAGGATAACTTGAAAACCTGCACAACCCCTTTAAATCCTCCACCATTTCACCAGTATCTCTTTACATGGCAGCAGTGATGCCTGTAAATACGGAACATCATCACTACCGCCATGTAAACCATACGTATCAATACCGGAGCATGTGACGCACTGTACAGAATTTTTCGGGTAGTCGGGAAGTCCAATCCCCTTTGCAGGTCACAACCTTTAACAAAGCCCAAGCAAAGGTGCTAGAGGAGCAAGGTGAGCAAAGGGCTCAAACGGAGGGTCATAACTAAAGCAAAGACATTAGGGTCCCCTGAGGCAGGGTAATAGTGGGGATCCTGGAGCAGGGGTAACTGGAGAAGAGGCTATCGTAGTGGTGCATTTAGAGTGGAGGCATCTCTAGCTGGGGCATATATGGGGGTGCACCTAAAGCAGAGGCATTAGGGTCACCTGAGGGAGGGTAATAGTGGGGATCCTGGAGCAGCTACAGGGGTATTAGGGGGACAACTGGAAAAGATTCAATATTAGGGGTGCTTTTAGTGTGGGGGCATTGGGGGGGCATCCGTAGCTGGGGCACTTATGGGAGTGCACCTAAAGCAGATGTATTGGGGGGACCTAGGTGCAGAGTCCCCCCAATGCCACTCTGAACTCTGCAGAGAGCAGCATACATACATAGATCTGTGTCTGCTATAAACAAATCCCCTATTTCCCCTTTACAGTTTCCTACAACTCACTACTGTCACACACCTGATAAATCAGCCCAGCACCGCAGAGGAGTCCTTCTTTCCAGCAGCCACAGTTTCCTGACAGAAGGGAGGGCAGGAGGAGGCAGACACCTTCTCTCCTCCTTCACAGCTAGCAGCCCCAGAAGTCTAGAAGGTACTGGGGGGCCTACTGTACAATGTACACTAGCAGAAGGGTGCATCACTGTGCGATACTGCCACCTAGTGGTTACAATAATTATCTCTCCTGTGAAAGGAGAAATAATTACTCCTCCATCTTATCTCGGGCACAAAAAAATGGGGGCCCACCGAGGAATCCCCCGCCTCCCCGGTGGGCCAGTCCGAGCCTGCTAACGGTGATATCTGAGGAATTCATTATGCATCATATTATCACAATCTGTAAATAATTCTGGCCTAAGAGCCAGGGCATATAATTAGGTACAGGAAAATGTATCAATGACTGAAAGCTTATGGGGCTCATTTGTTAAGGTCCGCATTTTAGACGCCAGTCTTGATAAGCCCCTGCACTCAGTGGTGTAGCTTGGTTTTGTGCTGCCCTAGGCGAGACTAAACTCGGGCACCCCCCTAATATAAATTTGACCCACCTCTTCCTGTCAAGGCCAAACCCCTTCCTCTGTAAACTCCACCCTTTCCCGTTAGAGCTTCACATCTTCCTTTCTGTATTTAAAAGTGAATAACGAAGGCCAATATTTTGTGCTTTCTGTACCAAATGTTGCATCTATTATTTAAAGATAATCTTTAGATATAATAATATAAAGTGTAAATTCAACCACTTTACAAAGATCAGTCATCCATGATCCACAGATCCCCCCCCCCCCCCAATAACATTGTAATCCACAGATACCCCCTAAACAGTGCCATCCACAGATCCCCCTCCCCATGACAGTGTCATCCACAGATTCCCCACCCATGCAAGTGCCATCCACAGATCCCCCCCATGACAGTGTCATCCACAGATACCCCCCATAACAGTGCCATCCACAAATCCCCCACCCATGACAGTACCATCCACAGATCCCCCATATGACAGTGCCATTCACAGATCCCCCCTATGACAGTGCCATCCACAGACCCCCCCCCCCCCATGACAGTGCCATCCACAGACCTACCCCTCCCCCCCCCATGATAAATCATTCATAGTAACAGAAACAATATAGCAGAAGCCACATCTACTGCCAAGGACACAAAATGAGGGTGACCAGAGTAGCTGACACTTACATCCATTACTGTGCATGCTGGCAACTACTACACGACCAGTGAGCCCAAGCCCCTTCCCAGTATATAGTCCCAGTCTCTTCCCAGAATTAATTACTAACCAGGAGACACTGTGGAAAGTCTGCACTTTCCCAACACATTCATTAGCAATGCATAATGGGAGAAAGCAGAGTCCTGTCCCTCCGAGGAGTCTCAGAGCACACGTGAGAGCCGCGGCCCATGTGCCTCACCTGAGTCATGGGGAGCATCCCATAATCCATCCAGTCCTATGCAAGGTAAGAAGGTCCACCGGGAGCGGCGGTCAGCGGCACGGTCCCTGTACTCAGAGACTTTCTGCCTGGGACAACATGAACTTGTGTCTCCTCTCAGCCTATGAGAAGTGAGCGGCCGCTTCTCTCCTAGCAGCACTGCACAGGCTGAGTGCTTGCACTCTGGGAGCCGGGACAGCGGCGACCCGCAGCTCAGTTAATCAGCGCCGAGGAGAGGCGTGGTCTACAATGCTGTGAGGTGGATTATGGGGTTAGAATATACCATCGGACAAACAAGGCATTTTGCCGCCCTATTGGCAAGTGCCACCCTAGGCAAATGCCTTGTTTGCCTCGTGGTAGATACACCTCTGCCTGCACTGGTGCAGGCCTCTCTATAATTTCGGCACATCAAGTGCCAGTGGTAAATGTAAGACAGCTTCCTTGCTGGCCTCACATTTAGACCATGTTCTACGACTAAAACAGGAGTAGAAAATTATAAATGAGACAGGCCTTCCCCGTCCATGCCACGTCCACTTTTTTGGACCTGGCGTGAAGAGGAGGAAAAGTCGCAGATTGCGGCAGACGGTACAAAGGTTATTTAATTATATAGGCGTATTTCTTGGTAGTAAATGACCCCCTATATGTTTAGTATAACATTGAGATTATCTGGGTCCAGCCATCAGGTGCAGAAAAGGGCATAGTGTGTTTCTGTACGAGTGAGCTGTAAATGGGATAATCATATTTCTTCAAGAACATAATTTACCATAGATATAATTTTCAGTCACAAGTAAATTTATTAAGTGCCAAGGACCAATTAAGACAGCACACTGCGAATGCATAGCTTTATGGGTAGAACTATGGGTGCTTAGCAAAGTAATGTACAGCATTCCCATGACTCAAGGTGAACAAGTGACATCTACTGTTCAAATGTGGAATAACATGATATTTACTAGTAACGATTAGGAATCATAAAGGGGAGTTAGAGGGAAAAGATGAGGTAGGATATAGGATAAAAGGTTGATGGCCATATGACTGTTAACAATGAGAAATCTGAGGGTTGGGAAGTGAACCTCTGAATGGCCTGGTTCAATGTTTTGGGAGCAGGTGGGCCCTAGCTCATGGAGTGGGGCATCACTGTCACAACTACTGTAATCAGGCTTCACTATATAATAATTATTTCTTTAACAAAAGGTGGTACACGCCATGATTTTGCCAAAAAGAATGTGGGGGTGTGTTTATTAACCGCCTGCCGACCGCCTAACGCAGGGCTGCGTCCAGGCGGCGGCAGGCTTGTTCCTCCTTGACGCGGCGGCGCGTCATCTCGCGAGAGGCGAGATTTGCCATGAACGCACGCGCGTTCACAGCAGAACGCGCCTCGGCAGTTGTACTGCAGCCTGCCAGCGATGATCAATCGCTGGCAGGCTGCAGATGCAAAATACAAAGCATCAAAGAGGTATATCAGACGCTGTTTTGTGAACAGCGTCTGGTATACCTGCTACCTGGTCCTCTGGTGGTCTCATTTGCTGGGATTGACCACCAGAGGACCAGGTAGCTATGTAATGTAGCATCAAGCACCACACAACCCCCCGGTCACTTATTAACCCCCTGTTAACCCCTGATCACCCCATATAGACTCCCTGATCACCTATCACCATCACTGATCACCCCGCAAAACACGGACGACGGCAATGTGCTTTCCGCATTTTGCAGATCCGCACATTGCCAGAACTATATAGAAAATGCCTTTTCTTGTCCGCAATTGCGGACAAGAATAGGACATGTTCTATATTTTTGCGGAACGGAAGTGTAGACCCGGAAGTGCGGATCCGCAATTCCGGATCCGAGCGGGACAAAGTCTGTTCCCCTAGAAATGAATGGGTCCGCAATTCCGTTCCGCAAACAGAATTGCGGACGTGTGAATGGGGCATAAGGGTCCCTCATCACCGCCAGTTAGTTAGCTACTTGTTAGGTAGTTAGCGCCCAGCCCACCGCACCGCAGTCACTGATTTTGGCAGAGATTTTTTCATCCACATTGATCAATGCGAATGAAGAAATCTGTGCCGTTCATTTATTTTATTTTTTTCAGCCCTGAAGCTGAGCGGAAAAAAAAAATCTCATTACCCGTATGCTCAATATAAGGAGAATAGCAGAAACTCCTAATGCTGGCCATACGTGTAATGATTGCGGAGACCCTCAAATGCCAGAGCAGTACAAAAACCTCACATGTGACCCCATTTTAGAAATAAGACACCCCAAGGTATATCGTGAGGAGTATGGTGAGTTCATGTAAAATTTTATTTTTTGTCACAAGTTAGTGGAATATGAGACTTTGTAAAAAATAAAAATATATATCAATTTTCCGCTACAATATCAATTCCGCTAACTTGTACCCAAAATTTTTTTTTTCTGTGAACTCGCCATGCTCCTCACGGAATACCTTGGGGTGTCTTCTTTCCAAAATAGGGTCACATGTGGGGTATTTATAGTGCCCTGGCATTTTAGGGGTCCTAAAGCGTGAGAATCCAAATGCGTAAAAATGTCCTGTGAAATCCTAAAGGTACTCATTGGTTTTAGGGCCCCTTTGCGCATCTTGGCTGCAAAAAAGTGTCACACATGTGGTATCGCCATACTCGGGAGAAGTAGGGCAATGAGTTTTGGGGTGTATTTTTATATATACCCATACTTTGTGTGAGAAATATCGCTGTAAACGACAACTTTTAAAAAATTTTTATACAAAGTTGTCAGTTTACAGAGATATTTCTCTAACCCAACATGGGTATATGTAAAAATACACCCCAAAACAGATTGCCGGCGATACTACATGAGTGACACTTTTTTGCAGCCTGGGTGCGCAAAGGGGCCCAAATTCCAACGAGTACCTTTAGGTTTTACAGGGATGCTCACAATTTAGCCCCGCCCAAAATGCCAGAACAGTAAACACACCCCACAAATGACCCCTTTTCGGAAAGTAGACACCCCAAGGTATTCACTGAGGGGCATAGTGAGTCCGTGGGAGATTTTTCTTTTTTTGCCAGAAGTTAGCAGAAATGGAAACTTTATTATTATTTTTTTTTTCCTCTGAAAGTGTCATTTTCCGCTAACTTGTGAAAAAAAATGAAATGATACATGAACTAACCATGCCCCTCCCCGAATACTTTGGGTGTCTTCTTTCTAAAATGGTGTCATTTGGGGGGTATTTATACTTTCCTGACATTCTAGCACCTGAAGAAACATGACAGGTGCTCAGAAAGTCAGAGCTGCTTCAAAATGCTGAAATTCACTTTTTTGCACCATAGTTTGTAAACACTATAACTTTTACCTAAACCAATAAATATACACTTATTGGACTTTTTTTTTATCAAAGACATGTAGAACAATACATTTATAGAAAAATGTATATAGAAATGTAGTTTTTTTGAAAAATTTTACAACAGAAAGTGAAAAATGTCATTTTTTTGCAAAAATTTCAGTCATTTTTGATTAATAGCAAAAAAAGTTAAAATGTCAGCAGCAATGAAATACCACCAAATGAAAGCTCTATTAGTGAGAAGAAAAGGAGGTAAAATTCATTTGGGTGGTAAGTTGCATGACGGAGCAATAAACGGTGAAAGTAGTGTAGTGCGGAATTGTAAAAAGTGGCCTGGTCATTAAGCGTGTTTAAGCTAGGGGGGCTGAGGCGGTTAAAGGGGTTGTCCCACAAAATGTTTCTACTGTTTTCAAACCAGTACCTGGATCTGAATACTTTTGTAATTGCATGTCATTAAAAATTTAGCATAGCCAGTGAGTTATTCAATAAAATGTATCTGTATAGCGCCACCTGCTGTATGTTTTTTGTTTTATTTTTATTTCTTTGACCTGCTCGCTGAGATGGCCGCACATGCTCAGTTTCATCCTTCAACTGCCTCCTGAGCTGTGATAGGGAGAGCATGGACATGCCCCCTTAGCTGCAGCAGAAAAGACACTCCCCTTGAGCTGCGAGCTTGATATAAATCTAGCAGAGCAATGAATGGGGAGATCTCTGGATCCATGTGAGGTACAGGGCTGGTTATAGCTTTGTTAGAAAGAGATTGTCATGTGCTATATGGCAATGGATGGATTTTTATTTTTAACATTAGTCATGGGATAACCCCCTATAACTGGAGTAAAAGGGTTAGTCTCTAGGGGTTAACTTGTGCACTTCTTGGGGTAAATCCACACTTACTGGGGAAAAATAGTTGTTCCCAAATACTGCTCTTGCAGTCTATATCTGCCCCTGAAATGTGTAATATTTCATTTCTCCTCTAGAGCGCTGTAGTCATATAGAGCACGTGCTTTCAAATTCCGTGGAATACTATGTTTCTCCTCTAAAGGCAGATGGGCCTGGGTCCCGATGCTAAATTGGGCCTCCAAAATATAATTTGGTATTTATGACACTGGTGCCCTCATGGCCTGGGTATGAGTGCAATCTCTGAATACCCTATAGTTACACCTCTGCTTACTTTTGTACAGATAAACAGCAAAGAAGGCAAAGTAACATAGCTTGTACATAGATGCTGTAAGAACCCAATGTTCATTGCATAAACTAAAGATCATCTGTCAGCATTATCAACCCTATTAAACTAGGAATACAACCTGGTAGGGTTGATCATGTTGATAAAAATGATACCCTGATTATGACCTCTGTGTCCCTGTTGCTGAGAAATTCCTTTTTCTTCATAAGGAAATGATGTTACTAGAGCACCAAGGGGCCCTCCAGAGCCCGCGGAGCACTAGTTTGTTACACCTTTTCAGCTTTAGCCCAGTCCCCCTTCCCCTGCATTGACAGAGCCCTGTCTTCTTGTGCCTGCTGCACTCCAAGCACCAAGACCTGTCATCGTTTGCCTGTGCTGCATCTCCTGGTCTTGGCACTTTCTCAGTTGAAATCTGCACTACTTCGAGAGCAGCAGGAAATTCACTAAGCAAGTGCTGAGACTGGGTGATACAGAGCAGGAATGAGCTGACAGGTCTTGGCACTTGGAGAGCAGCAGGCACAAAAAGACAAGGCAAGAGCCAACACAAGCGAAGATACATTTTGGCACCCCCCTCGCCGCTCACCTGGCCCTGGTCCCATCTGCAGCAGCTGGCTTCTCCTCTGTGTGGTCCTGGTATCTTCTCTCTGCTTCAGATAATCGCTGGTTTGAGGACCGTATTTTTCGCCCTATAAGATGCACCGACCCATAAGACTCACCTAGGTTTTAGAGGAGGATAATAAGAAAAAAATATTTTCCATTACACCTCAGGTCAGACCAGCAATCAGACCCCCAATGTTAATCAGACCTCAGATCACAGCACTAATCAGACCCCCAATGTTAATCAGACCTCAGATCACAGCCCTAATCAGACCCCCAATGTTAATCAGACCTCAGATCAGACCTGCAATGCCTCAGATCAGCCCTACATGTCAGCCATCAGCCCCCATCCATCAGCCCCCCCATGTCAGCCATCAGCCCCCCCATGTCAGCCATCAGCCCCCCCATGTCAGCCTTCAGCCCCCCCCCCCATGTCAGCCATCAGACCACCCCATGTCAGGCATGATACCCCCCCCCCCATGTCAGCCATCAGACCCCCCCATGTCAGGCATGATACCCCCCCCCCCCATGTCAGCCATCAGCATAAATAAAATAACATAAAAATAGCTTACCTCTCCTGCTCCTGGATGCTGCTGCTCCTCACCACCAGCGCTCTCTCTCTTCTCCCTGGTTCTCGGCTGTCAGCTGTGAAAGCTGCGCACAGCATGAGGTCACATTTTTCCCCACTTTGGGGGGTGGGGGGACTGCGTCTTATGGGGCAAAAAATTGTGTGTATTTAAAAAAAAAGTTTCATTTTAAAGCCCCCCCCCCCCATCTCTGCGCCCTAAGACAGCCGCTTGGTCTGCCTTATTATAGCGCCCGGCCTGCCTGTCAATCCAGGGGAAGAAGGGAAGGGGCTAAAGCTGAAGGTGTGTAACAAACTGGTGCTCTGAGGGCTCTGGCTGTCCCCTCTGTTCTCCAGCAAGGTAATTTGCATTTAAGAAAAATGCGTTTTTCTTAGCCATGGATAATCATATTCAGGGTATCGTTTTTAAAAGCTTGATCAACCCTAACAGGCTGTATGCTTGGTTTAATAGGGTTGATCATGTTAACAGATGCTCTTTAATCCAGTGTCTATAAAAGGTGTGTCATATTTGTCCCAAACACAATAGTAGAAGCCAAAATAAATTAAAAGATAGTGATAGCAAAACAGCCTAAAGCCTCATTCACACAGTCAGTGTTCGGTCAGTGATTTCCATCACTGATTGTAAGCCAAAACCAGGTGCAGCTCTAAACACAGAACAGGTGCAGATTTTTCGAATCCTGATTCTTTATTACCTCACTGATGGAAATCACTGACCAAAACACGAACATGTGAATGAGGCATAACTTTGAATGATATAAAAAATTGGGTGATTATCTCTAAATGTTTCATAACATCTCTTACATACTAAAGTATATCCATGATCTTGCATAAGTATAGTGAAAGATAAGACAGAAGAGAAGGAAGAGGAAAGAACAGCAGGAAAAGGGGAAGAAAAAAGAAGAAGTAGGAAAGGAGAAGGAAATACTGGAACCTCAGGATTTTTCTCTGTTCTCATGCCTTCCATACTTAAACAGGTTGCCTGACTGATAAAAATTATTTAGAAAAGTCTCACAATTCTGTGAAATAAAAAGAAAAGAAAAAACACACTCATCTTACCTTTCACCTGCCAGTTTCTGCCACTTGCTGAGCAGTCAATTTCTGTGTATAGAGAAACCAGGAAATAGAGACAAGTGGAGGACCATGAAACAGGGGAACAGGAACTGAGGTTTTGGTTAGGTGGTTATGATTTTTACAGCATTTTGAGCCTTTTCTAAATACTTCATATCAACCGGACAACCCAATTAAAGAGGTTTTTCACATTTTATGTATTGACTGTTGAATAATGAAAGTTATGCAGTTGCCTTCTTTTCAGTTTTCTGCGGTCAGTGCGTGGGAAAATTCCTGTTTTCATCCAGAAGCTGTGAACGAGTACAGACCTAACAGCTGAGAATTTACTATAGTTATGCCCAGTCTAGCTAGCTCGGTGTCCAGACTGATACATTTAATTTTCACTGATCCTCTTCATCAACGCATTGGGATTATAGGTTGGACCTCATGGACCTTTGTCTTCTTTAAATCTTATCACCTAAGTAACTACTGTATACATATAATTTAATTTTTTATACTTCTGCATAAATTTGACCTAAAACTAAATCAGATTTTCATACAAGTCCTAAAAGTAGATAAAGTTCATAACCAAATCAAACAAATGAGTCAAAAGTTTTAGACCTGGTCATTTATTTATTGAGAAAAAAGATCCAATATCAAATGTCTGTGAGTGACAAAAGTATGTGAACCTTTGCGTTCAGCATGTCCCTTGTGCAGCAATAACTGCAACTAAACATTTACGGTAATTGTTGATTAGTCTTGCACATCGGCTTGGAGGAATTTTTGCCCATTCCGCTGTGCAAAACAACTGCTCACTTCAGGTCCTTCGACAACATTTCTATTAAATTAAGGTCAAAATTTTGACTTGGCCATTCCAAAACTTTATTCTTCTTTGGCCATTCTTTGGTAGAATGACTTGCAATCTTAGGGTCATTGTGTTGCTGCTTGGCCCACGTTCTCTTGAGATTCAGCTCACAAACAGATGTCCTGACATTTTCCTTTAGAATTTGTTGGTATAATTAAGAATTCATTGTTCCATCAATGATGACAAGCTATCCTGACCCAGATGAAGCAAAACAGGCCCAAACCATGATAGTACCACCACCATGTTTCACAGATGGGATGAGGTTTTTTTGCAGCGTTTTCCTTTCTGCAAACATAATGCTTCTTATGTAAACCAAAAAAATATTTTTTTGGTCTCATTGTCCACAAAACATTGTTCTAATCCAGGTGATCTTTAGCAAACTACAGAAGGGCAGCAATGTTCTTTTTGGAGAGCAGTGGCTTTCTCCTTGCAAACCTGCCATGCACATCATTCTTTTTCCGTGTCCTCCTGATGGTAGACCCATGAACATTAGCTAATATGCAAAAGGAATTTAGTTGTTTAGAGGTTACCTTGTTTTGCTTTGTAACCCTAAGGACTATTATATGTCGTATGCTTTGCATGATTTTTGTTAGTCAACTATTGCTTTGGAGGGTAATAATAATCTTAAATTTACTCTATATGTACACAATCTGTCTGGTGGAGCCCAAGCTCTTTTGAGATGGTTTTGTAACCTTTTCCAGCCTGATGAGCATCAACAACTCTTCTTCTGAGATCCTCAGAAATTTACTTTGTTTGTGCCATGCCCATGATATACATCTTGAAGATGAGACTTTGATAGATCCCTGTTCCCTGAATAAAACAGGTCCCCCACTCACACCTGATTGTCATCCCATTAATTGAAACACCTAACTCTAATTTCACCTTATCTTCTAATCACAGGCATGTTATGTTAGATCATTTTCCGTAATAAATAAATGACCAGGTCTAATATTTTTGATTCACTTGTTTGATTTGGTTATCTTTATCTGTTTTAAAGACTTGTGTGAAAAGCTGATGTAGTTTTCTACTCCCAGCCTTCCCAGAGCCATAACTTTTTTATTTTTTGCGGGACAACTTCTACTGACACCATTTACCTTTGCATATGATGTAGTGGGAACCTAGAAAAAATGTAAAATGGGGTGGAATTATAAAAAAAAACACAATTTTGCCACAGTTTTATGGGTTTAGTTTTTACAGTGTTTCATTTGCAGTAAAACTGTTACCTTAATTCTCTGTATTTAATAACACAATTACAATGATCCCAAATCTATTGTTTTTTGTTTTTTTTAATACTGAAAAAAAACTTTGGAAAAAACTATTTTTTCCTTGCATCGCCATATGAAGACTTTTTATATTTATATATATATAATATATGTACACAGCTGTGCGAGGCCTAATTTTTTTTGCGGGACGATCAGTATTTTTTATTGCTACCAATTGGAATGTGTATGATTTTGAATCTCTATTTATAATATTTTTGGGGGGAGTTTTCAGAAGCCCATAATGTTTATTTTTTCAATTATTTATTTTAATTTTAATTTGGGGGAAAGGAGGGGTGATTTGATTTTCTATATTTAATTATGTAGAAACATTTTTTAAAGCTTTTTTCTTTCTTACATTTATTCATATTTCCCTTTAGTAGTTAATTTGAACAAGCAATACCGGTAATAGATTGCTTCTCTCAGACTCATTAGCATTGGAGTCAAGGAGAATTTTACTGTGTTCCTATGGAGCCCTGCCACAGGCTGGGTTTTCATAGGAACCCATCTGATCCCTCGGATCATTTAGAAGAACTGAGGCTGCCGCACACGTCATCTGGCTCCCCTGATCCCCACTCACTCCTGGATTTTTTAGTTCCCAGATGCCAAGATAATATTGGACCACAGCAACGTTCGAACACTCATTCCCAACAATCTGCCTGTATAAAGGTGCAGCAGACCACTCACCTGCTGATCGCTCGTTCAACAGGTGAAAGTGTTGTTCGTGCTGGTACTTAAATTATCATTTCTATGCAGCATATCATGCTGTCTAAACAGCAATCTGCTGTTCAGAATCAATGCAGCTGTATGAGGACAAGCAATCAAAATAGCGACCACTCGTCCTCATACTGTGGAGGTGATCGCTGCATGCAAATGCAGCACTTCACCTCTACTGAACAAACAGCCGAAGGAACCTGTTGGGAAGGAACCTGTTGGGAAGGAACACTTCCTTCCTGACAATCTGCTGCACATCAGCCCGTGTAAATCCACCTGGCCTGGTTTGATCCTTTCTATGGGGCCCTTACTTCTCTATGTACGTCCCTGACCACTGATAATAGGTGATAGTTTCAGCTCGCCTCTTCCCCCTCCCTGCACAGTGACACTTTGCAGGGCACATTCCATACACACAACACTCACCCTTTAATGTTAATGAGTCTTCTTCAGACACCAGTCCAGGTGGCTGCTGTAAAGCTGCAATATGAAATCCTCTTTTATCCAGAATTTTAATTTTATTAGTAAAATACATCAGAATATCATAAAGCAGCAAGATGACAATTGTGCTATTTGAGATTTATAGCATGTTTGCTTCTATATAGTCAGATTATTTCTCATCAGCCAATATAGCAAATTTAAGTCATTGCTTCACTGTATGGCTGTTCGAATAACTAAATTGGCAAAAATGATAAATGGTTGCATCCAATATTTTTTTAATTGATGGAGACTGACAAAATATAAAAAAGTGAAGGAGGTAATGAAAAACATTAGATATTTGCTGTGAAATGTATTGAACAGCAAAAGTCACGAGTATCTGAATGATATCATGGTTACATAACTAGTGACCAGACAGATGGTCATGTTAGTGTGCAGTCTATGTGATGAACTCATGGCTAATCACTTTTGACCAAGGTAGCAGTTCTGAATAAACCAGTGTATATGAGTATTGTGTATTTATAAGCACATGGTTTCCATTTGAGTTCATCCTGTTTCTCAGAGATAACTGGATACATAGTCTGTAAGGAAAAGTAATAACTTATGATAAGCATACAATGCCATCATTTACAGGCATTAATTTAACACCATTAGTAGATTTGATACTGTTATTCAGTGAACATTGGGCAGTGGTACTCCGGTGGTGTGGTCCGTTCATTATTTACACAGGCATGTTGAAGCACATTGTGGCTTTGTACTGGAGCTCAGTCTCATTCACTTGAATAGGACTAAAGCTTGGCAGAGCATGCATATTTAGCAAATGGAGACAGTCAAGAAAGTCACTTCCAGACTCTCCTGGCAGTGGCTTATTTGGTGAGAATAGATTGGGCAGTTGAAATCCAACATGCATGATCTTTATCTCCACCAACAGCAGCGGTCAGGGGAAAGTCGGAAGACCCCAACATATTAGTTGGTCAGCCGAACCCATCGGTGGGTTGGCCAACATAGATCTAATGTATATGGCCAGCCTAAAGGAGTTTTCCGAAATATTAAAAAATCTCGAAATAAAAGTATAAGCGAATCAGGCTGAGCCGCATCTAGGCCACTGAACCTATGATCGTGACATCACTGGCCTAGGGTAAGCAAAGACAAGGCCACAGTGCTCACAGGAGACTTCTCAAAAAGCTGATTGGTGGGGGTTCTGAGTGTCAGATGCCCCACGATCAGATGCTGATGACCTATCTAGAGGATAGGGTTACATAGAGTTACATATAGTCAGATTACGCCTTTAAGCCTGTGTTTCGACTGCTAAGGTTTCTGGCTTGTATACAGCGGGTCCTGGGTTCAAGACCTGGTAGTAGATGATCTGGAAAAAAAAAACTGAAATCAAAGTTTTAAATACACAAAGGTATCCTCAAGAACTATTAGAACACTAGACTCCGTAGAAAAGAGCAGCAACTCCTAACTATGACTCTTTAAAGATCTGCAGGGACTCTTTACACTGTTCTAGCCGAGTCCCATAGCTATTGCATGGTCCTCCTTCATTGACAATAAGCCACTGACTGGATTATTGTTTTAAGGGCACATGCACAAGAATGTGATCGGCCCAGGAAACTGGTCTGTTTGTCGGCTGCATCTGCCAGGCTGTCTGTAGCTCCCCTGACCTAAACTGACTGTATTATAGTAATTTATGTTATAGTTAGTTCGTATCTGATTGTAGGGCTATTGCAGTGTAATATGAATAGCCAAGTGGTCAGAGACTGACTGTATCATAATGGATGTGAGCACACTGCAATAACCCAGCAATAAAATGGAGACTGACTGTATCCTAAATTTCTATGATAGCCGCGGTTGGTCTGGGAGATGCAGCCGACACACAGACTGTGTTTCCTGGGCTGATGACGGTCGTGTGCCCTTGGAAGTAGTACAATAGCCTTCCTCAGGTTTCAACCAAATGTAATAAATAGGGTATAAATAGGTTGGTGAACATATGGAGCCCTCACATGGCAATCTCTGACTATACAAAATTTAAAAAAAGATTATTAAAATTGAAATTTGAACTACATGTCTTTGCACAATTATTCAGGGATATGATTTGATATGATTAAAGCAATTTGATCTGAATAAAAATAAAATATAGAATATTTATATTATTGTATGTTTGTCATACACGGCAAAAACATAGTAAATCTAAGTTAAATAATGAAAGGGTGTTTTGAAATATTATAAATTATTAATATTTAAGTAAAATGCTGTTTAAATGTGGAAGAATGATTTGGGCAGCTATACAATATTTAGGAAGACTTGAATGATTTAATTACGAGCCTCACATTAGGCATCCTATTTTTTCTCACCTGTCTCTTGCTAACCGTCAACTGGCCACCGCATGAACCTGTACATGCCCCTTTTAATGTGTTAATAATGTATGAAATGGACCAACTACATAGAAGACTTTATTTTTAACATGAAGATATCTCCAGATTGCTGAAGATAAACTGGATCAGATGTGAAATGTATCCACATGATTTGGAAACGTCACAAATGTTTCCAGTACTGGAATAAACTAATGTAATTAAAAGATATATAACATTTGTTCTTCTTTTGATCCAAGACTTTGCATATTGGGCAATATGGGAAATTTACAACCGTAATTAAAGGATTATTCCCATCTAGGACAATTTTGGCATTTCCACAGGGTACGCCAAAAGTGTCTTATAGGTGTGTGTCCCACCCTGGGACCCATATCTATCTTGAGAACTGGGGTCCCACATCCCTATCTTGCCACTGCTGTTAATGTAAAAGTGGCTGCCCGTGAGCGGTTCTGTCCATTCACTACTGTGAGAGTTCTGAATATAGTCAGTCATGCTTCCTTGGCTGTTTTTGGAATTCCTATAGGGCATTGTAGAGAGATGAGCATCTGAACCCACCTCTTCAACATTAGACAGGGGTCGGGGAATGCCCGTTCTCAAGATAGCTGTTATAAGCAACTGCCTTGCATATGAATCTGGGTTAGGTTATCACCTGGCCTGGTTAATTTAGGGTGGAACTGTTGATTGCTTAGCCTATATATGTCTAGGTTTTTTGCTTCTTGAGTTGTCTATTGTGTTCTGTTGTGTCTCCTGGGACTTGGGGTTCCCTGGTCTTTCATTGTTGTTAGCTTTGAAGCTTATCTGTTAGCAGAGTTATTTTTTTTTATTCGCCCCACTGCTCTATTAACTGTTTAAGCACTGGTTCCAGTAAAAGGTTCCTGCTTCCATTGCAAGATGGGCTAAGGGTTCTTGGAGAACAACGGCAAAAAAGAATATTTGTGTGTAAGGATGGGTTCACATATGCGTTATATATTCTGTTATCCTGTTCCGTTATAACAGGGTTATAACGGAATATAATGAAATTTAAAAACTGAATCCAAATGGAAACCTTTAGAGGCATTCCGTTTTGAACCTCCCTAATAGAGTTCTATAGGCACAAATGATGATTCCGTCTTGTTCCGTTATGTAAGATGGAAAAAAAAGTCGTTTCCGACAAAGAGATTGCAAGGATTACCAAGCCAATACTGTTTATGAGTGGAAAAGACGCAATGATAATGTAAACACACCCAAATCCATTCTCAACGGCAAAGGTAAAAAATCATAGAAATAAAAATGGAATGTCAGCTTCAGCTCTACAGTGCCAGACATATCTGAAGGTTATTTTGACACTACGGACACAGACACAAGCAGTCACGGTGCAAAAAAACACACAGGGCTGGAAGGAAACACCAACGAAAGAAAATCAAGATATCCAAAGAGGAGGCCCAAATAATACATTTCCTTTAATGGAAATCAAATGTAAGTAATCTTTCAACTACAGTTCTCACTCAGGATCAACTAACTATATCATCCAGAGGTCTTTTTTGTACCAGATGTGCACTTTGATTTATATTCCATCTTACTGGATGTTAACAAACTCATACGCCTGACTACAGTCAAGAAACACTTTTTTCATGATGATTCGACCATCTGTAAGGAGGAAAATAAGGAAAAACAAAGAAAACCATTCTAATACAACTAATGCTTTTCAGGGACTTACGGTAGTTTCCAAGAGCAACTGACTATACAAAACCTGTATGAATTGAGTGAAGAATCCACACCCCAAATAGCCCTTGATCAGGTAGTACCTGTAAAAACAGCTAACCCTGATTTCTATCCGATCCAAGTTAGAACAAAAAGTATGAACAAATTTCTAACAGTTATGGAACAAGAACTGAAGATATTAGAAACAAACCATCAAAAATAATAAAAAATGCGTTTGAGAATATGTCCTTTTCCCAATACAAAGCTCTAAAAGAACTACAATGTAATAAAAAAAATCACCATCCGTAACTCTGATAAAGGAGGAGCGGTGGTGGTATTAAACAGTGAAGATTGTGAACAAGCTATTACCAACATCTTACAGGACAAGGAAACCTATCACCAATGTAATACCTAACACAGGATCTTGGGGCTCTTTCACACTAGCGTTTTTGTTTTCCGGCATAGAGATCCGTCCTCGGGTCTCTATGCTGGAAAATTCCTGATCAGGATTATCCCAATGCATTCTGAATGGAGAGAAATCCGTTCAGGATGCATCAGGATGTCTTCAGTTCAGGACCGGAACGTTGTTTGGCCGGAGAAAATACCGCAGCATGCTGCGCTTTTTGCTCCGGCCAAAAATCCTGAACACTTGCCGCAAGGCCGGATCCGGAATTAATGCCCATTGAAAGGCATTAATCCGGATCCGGCCATAAGCTAAACGTCGTTTCGGCGCATGCGACATTTAGCTTTTTCTCAATGGTTACCATGGCAGCCAGGACGCTAAAGTCCTGGTTGCCATGGTAAAGTGTAGTGGGGAGCGGGGGAGCAGTATACTTACAGTCCGTGCGGCTCCCGGGGCGCTCCAGAGTGACGTCAGGGCGCCCTACACGCATGGATCACGTGATCCATGCGCATGAGGCGCTCTGACGTCATTCTGAAGAGCCCCGGGAGCCGCAAGGACTGTAAGTATACCGCTCCCTCGCTCCCCACTACTACTTTGCCAACCAGGACTTTAATAGCGTCCTGGCTGCCATAGTAACCTCAAAGCATTTCGAAGACTGATCAGAATCCTGATCAGTCTTATAATGCTTACAGACGACTTGCGTTCTGACGGATCCGGCGGGACAGAAGTGCCTGCCGGATCCTCAGAACGCAAGTGTGAAAGAGGCCTTAGTGAAGCACTTATATGAATCCTAGAGGAAGAACCGTCTATGGGAGTTATTAGCAATAAGGAAAAGGAAATCTTTTAATGTTTCTGACCCGTGCATTCCAATAATGTATGATCATTTATAAAAATAACCCTGTACTGTCATACCGCCCCAATGTATACTTTTTGGGGTCATTATTTGAGAAGTTCTGCCAATGGCTGGACAGTCACCTTCAGCCTTTGGCTGCACGGGTTCCCAGCTTTTTGAAGGACAGTAAAGACATTTTGAATGCCATGGACGAAATCCATTGGGACTCTTCTTTTTGCTCGTGGGTTACCTGTTCCATTCTCCATTCAGCTGCCATCTCTGCGTTATCATTCATTATCATAAATATAGTGATTATCCTGAGACTAAAAGAATATATGCTTGAAGTCATTCATTTTCTGCTTATTAATAATTATTTTTCTGTTAATGATATGTTTTTTCTTCAGACAAAAGGCTGCCCTATGGGTGCCAGATTATCCCCTACATTAGCCATTATGTTTATGGCATGGTTTGAGGAAGGCTATATTTACTGCTCATCATTTGGCATGGTCCAATGGCGTCTGTGCCAGTCTTTGTACAATACATCAATGATAACCCCTTTTCCTTATGGTTTACTCATGCTACTCAACCCAACATGATTACCTTACTACATCCGCAGCATACCTGTAGGTGAATTTATCAGGGCACGCCGCGCTTGTTCACATGATGCGGATTTTGAAAAAAAGTGCCACCAATCACTATTAGCGATCGTCTCAAAGGAGGATAAAATGTGCCATAAATATTGCCCAAACCAAAAATAGGACTTTTTTGTTAATCAAAAATAAAAATAAATAATAAACATGAAACAATGAATGTATTAAATTCTTCACTTATTTTTCCCTTGAGCATAATCACATTATTTCTCTGGTCACCAAATACTTACCTATATTATATGATGACCCCAAGTGAAAGAAATATTATCTAATGGGTGTAGGTGTGTAGTGAGACAGGGTGTAACCCTAGGCACCCTCTATGTATTCCTCTCAGACTAGTAAACCCACTAACTGGCCTTCCTGTAAATCTTTATTCACACGTCTGTGTCCGTGCTTAAATCCGTGAAAAGGTGGTCAGTGATGCCTCTGTGAAGATGTCTGTGATGGGTCTGTGTTAGGTCTGAGTGTCCGTTTTTTGCTGTCTGTGTGTCATCCGTTTTTCACAGATACTGAACAGCTGAAAAATAATTTTCAAAGCATTTCTTCCTAATGATCCGTGAAACATGGATGCAACACGGATGGTATCTGTGTTGCATCCGTGGTTTTTACGGACCCATAGACTGCTCGTGCGCCATGGTGACTTCTCCCTGGCCTGTATAGTACAGAGCCGGCATGCGCGGCTCTGTACTATACTGGCCAGAGAGAAGTCATCATGGAGCATGCGCTACAGCGTGCGCGTTCTGGACATCGCGCGGTCCTGCCGGGAGAAAATCTTCAGTCTTCTGCGCAAGCGCGGCCACGGGATTTGCCAGGCGAAAGGTGGCCGTAACCAGGGTAGATGAAAGACAACAATCAGGTAAGAGGGGACTAATTTTCTCAAAAAGGGTGGGAATTGGGTAATAAAATGTAGTTAGAAAAATGATCACTGTCAAATCATTAACAGATTTAATAGTGATCACTGTGATGAGAATACCCTTTTAAGGCGTCTTGTCCTCTTAATATGACAAGTGGTGGCAGCTAATATTCCTTAGATGTGGATGTTAGATAGCTAAAGGGAAGGGGGGGGGGATTTAGCCTTGTGGCTCAAAGTAGTAAAGTGGGAGGTTGACGTTAAAATCTGGGTGACCCTTTAAGCTCACATCCTGAGTCTAAAGCCTGTATTAAACCTGACGATTTTGCAGCAGATGATCGCTAAGGAGTGTTCGTATGAACGCTCATTAGCGATCATCTTGCAGTGTAATACTGCCGCCGATTGCCCGATGAATGAGCAAACACTCGTTCATTGGGCAAGCCAAATCTTTCAACATGTTAAAAAAATATTGTTTGCACCCGACAGATGGTGGTGTCTAAACACGATCTGCCGCCGGCAAACCACTATACAGCATGGGGACGAGCAAGGGCATAACGATAGCTCCTTCCCATGCTGCGGAGGAGATCTGCATGTACAGTTGTGTTCAAAATTATTCAACCCCTACTGAAATTGAGTGTTTTGGCCAGTTTGACATTGATTTTGATCATTTCAGTCATCGTGTTTACAATTAAATCAAGGAGGCACTTGTAGGTCAGACAAATATAACATAACATTTATAATGAAATAACCACAAATGTCTTTTCTGTGCTCACATCATTATCACTTTTATTCAACCCCCAAGTGACATTCAATCTTAGTACTTAGTACAACATCCTTTTCCAGTTATAACAGCTTTTAAACGTGAAGCATAGCTTGACACAAGTGTCTTGCAGCGATCTACGGGTATCTTCGCCAATTCTTCATGGGCAAAAGCCTCCAGTTCAGTCACATTCTTAGGCTTGCGCGCTGCAACTGCTTTCTTTAAGTCCCACCAGAGGTTCTCAATCGGATTTAAGTCTGTGACTGCGATGGCCACTTCAAAATGTTCCAGCCTTTAATCTGCAACCATGCTCTAGTGGACTTGGAGGTATGCTTGGGATCATTGTCCTGTTGAAAGATCCAACGTCTCCCAAGCCTCAGGCTTGTGACGGACTGCATCACATTTTCATCCAATATCTCCTGGTACTGAAGAGAATTCATGGTACCTTGCACACGCTGAAGCTTCCCTGTACCTGTAGAAGCAAAACAGCCCCAAAGCACGATTGACCCCCCCCCGCTAGAGATGAGCGAACATAAAAAAAAAGTCAGTTGTTCGATTTGATCCCGTGCTGAGCCACGCCCCCTGCACTGATCACATGACAATGACGTCACCCCCAGGTCCTTCGGCTGTACAAAAGTTCGGGTTGGTGGCAGCCTCCCCTTATGGATTCCATATGCCGCTATAGTGGAATCCATAACGGGATGCGCGACTTACCACCACCCGAACGCCGAACAACTGACTTTTTTTTAATGTTCGCTTATTTCTACCCCCCGCCATGCTTCACAGTAGGCAAGGTGTTCTTTTCTTCATAGGCCTTGTTCTTCCTCCTCCAAACATAGCATTGATCCATGGGCTCAAATAGTTCTAATTTTGTTTCATCAGTCCACAGAACACTTTTGTGGTTTGTCCACATGACTTTTGGCATACTGCAGTCGACTCTTCTTATTCTTTGGAGACAGCAAGGGGGTGCGCCTGGGAGTTCTGGCATGGAGGCCTTCATTACGCAGTGTGCGCCTTATTGTCTGAGCTGAAACTTCAGGACCCGCATCTGACAAATCTTTTTTCAGTTCCTCAGAAGTCACACGGGGACTTTTCTCCACTTTGCGCTTCAGGTAGCACACAGCAGTCGAAGTCAGCATCTTCTTTCTGCCACGACCAGGTAGCGTTTCAACAGTGCCCTTTGCCTTGAATTTGCGAATGATGCTTCCTATGGTGTCTCTTGGTATGTTTAACATCTTTGCAATCTTCTTATAGCCATTGCCCTTCCTGTGAAGAGAAATCACCTCTTCTCTTGTCTTCCTGGACCATTCTCTTGACTTCACCATGTTTGTAAACACACCAGTAAATGTCTAGAAGGAGCCGAGTATCACAGTCATTTTACATCTGCCTAATTGGGGCTTATTATGCTTGATTGCTGCTCCTTGACATCCAGAGGTGTTTTCAATACCTGATCGAAAACACTTGAATGAACCTCTGTTCTTAAGAGTGGTCGTCTTTAAGGGGTTGAATAATTGTGTCAATGAAGAAATCACAAAAAAAACATTTAATACTGTATTACAAAAACAATTGATGTCATTTTAGTCGCATTTGGTTCTTTAAAAAGTCCTTGTAAGATTTCATTCTGAACACAATTACAAATGTACACTAAATTCCCTAAAACCCTTTACAGCATTGGGGGTTGAATAATTTTGAACACAACTGTAATAGCTGTGGTCTCCTCCACTAGCGAGCAAGCAGTTGCCGGGAGGGAACACTTCCCTCCCGACAATGTTCCCTCCCGACAATCGTCTGCCAAATCGGGCTGTGTAATACAGCCTTAAGTCGTGATCCATATATTAGCATTTTACTTGTTTGGGATTTTTGTGTTTTTCCTACCTACAGTTGTGCTGGGGACATTACATGTTAAAGGGGTTGTTCCTTCCTAACATTTATAGCAAAACGATAGGATGTGCAACAAATGTCAGATAGGCTAAGGCCCTATCTCTGGGACCTTCTGCTGTTTCCAGAATGGGGTCCCAATGAAGTCAAAGGGAGAGTATCTGTGCATGCGCAGCCAACTTCCATCCACCGTTATAGTTCCGCACAGTGGTGAACACAGCAGTGCCTGTGCACTCATTTGGCTATTTCAGAAGTCCCATAGCTATGAATGGAGAGGAAAATACACATGCACAGTGTGCTGTCATTCACATAGGGGGCCCCCTTCTGGCGATAGAAATGGTCCTGCATATATGACATTTATGACATATCCTAGCGATATGCCATAAATGTTGAGATGGGACAGTCTCTTTACACCGGGATGGAAAGGAGGGGGTGGGGGAAACTATGCCAAAAGATATAAAGGCCATATACTTCAAGTTGGAACAAGCAACAAAGAAGAAACTGAGGCAAAACTAACAATAACTTCAGTTTTACTGAAACATGTCTCAGCAAGAGAAGCAATAATTACAGTCAGCACAACAGTGGGTCAGTGGTCACCTCCCCAGGACTAGCAGCTATCCCCATGGGTGGGACCCTCTTTCTCGTGGATCAGTCTCTACCAGTTTCTAATTCACACCTGCACCATTTTCTCATTATGCCACTTGGTAGCAGTCTCACCACCATGCACTTGTCACTGGCCATTGTCCTACTAGCATGCATTGTGCTTAAGACTATACTGGTGGGAAACAGGCTGTTAAATATTCCCTTCCCAGGCGGGTGACGCTGCCTTGCACTCCTGGGTTTCCACCTTGGTGAACCGGAGGTGTTATCTCCTCCTACAAATATGGCCTCTGAAACGTTCCTCCCCCTGGAGGATGTTCTCTCACATGCAGTTGTCGCACTTGCCTGGGGCACTACTCCTCCTGCTCCTCCAGTATTCCCAGAGGCTGCTGCACAGACTTTGGAGTTGGCTATTCTTTGGTCTGGAGACAATAACCTATTGCCTCCTCTGAAGGGACCCAGTTTCTCAGCTGACACTTTGGCCACTTTAGGTGTCACTGCAGTCTGTTGCCCGTATTTTACGCACTTATTTAAGGCTACTACATTCCACAGTTCTTTACAGACATTAGTATCAAGCTGTCCCCAATGGGGCTCACAATCTAAGTTCCCTATCAGTATGTCTTTGGAGTGTGGGAGAAAACTGGAGTACCCAGAGGAAACCCATGCGAACACAGGAAGAACATAAAACTCCATGCATATGTTGTTCTTGGTCGGATTGGAACCTATGACTCCAATGCTGCAATAAACCAGTGCTAACCAGTGCGAACCAGTGCTAACCGTCTGTTCTCCAGGGTCATTGTCTGGTCAGTGCATTTCTACGCCTCAGTCAAGGACGTCAACTTGGGCCTCATGCTTAAACCCCTAGGCCCCCTTTTACATCTTGGGCCTTTCTTTGGTGCACCCTCTAGCTAGAGAATGTACTACTGCCCCACATTTTCTGCAGAATACTCATTTGCAGGGGCCTGCACTTGACTGCTGCTGCAGCAGCCACAGCAGCAGGCCTTTATTCAGTGCTCACCCCCAGCAGGGAGGGTGAAATCATGACACATGGCTCATGCTAGACTCTCCAACATTGCAATCAGTCAGGCGCTTATATTTGGGCCCACCAAGTTGGTGACCTTCTAGGTGTGTCAGCGCTCATCCTAGCAACAGGGGGTGGCTTTTTCTGTTACGGCCTCCGGCGCTGAGAGCAGTACATTCATTTGTGGTGCAATAGCATCATCTAATGGCTGATCCGGGGCAGTGCGGAAGAGTAGCTGCGCCATTCACCTTTCCTCTGGTGGTCACCTGGCAAATACAGAGGCTGCTCTTTGTAAAGTTGGTGTTGGGCCCTCACATTACATTTGCATGATATATTCTCTACTATAGCTCTGCAAATAGCTGAGACTTGAAACGTTATATTCATTTCACTTTAATGCTGTTATTTTTTGTGAATTAGATATTGTTTGCTTTACAAATAAGATAAGGGCAGCGAGAACACAATGGTGCAACAATCTTAAACAAACACTAAAAACATTCTTCACATCTAAAAGGAACTTATTAAACTTGAGCAAAAAATATAACCACAGGACAGAGGGGAAAAAAGTTTAAACGATAACAGTTTCTATGTAAGCTTATCTGCCCGAGGAGAGGGACTCAGAACAATGTGCAGACTTCACATAGTAAAGGGCAGCTGCACCGTCCACCAATAGGATTGTCAAATATAGTGACACGCCCTAGTCACGCCCTTTCAACCTCTTATCCCTTGTAGTTTGATCAGGACTAATAGAAGTTTGGCCGTAACCTCTTCACTGCCATAGGGCTCAGCAGATAGAAGAAAGAACAACCAAAATACTGCATACTTAGCTTTTCTAGCCCCATGGTAAACATGATGAGTTTTCTCAGAATGGGCAGCACAATGGCAAGGGTTTAAATAAAATCGAGAAAGAGTGTAAGTACTTTGATGCTGACTGCGGCATATTTGATGTACACAAATCAGGACCCAGCTGGCAGACGATCAGCAAAAATAGTAGTGCAACATAGTGATCTTTATCACTAGATAAACTTTATTGCATATGAAAACCTGCCAGTGCCTAACCGTAAATAAGAAAAGCAGTAGCTTCTGACTTTGGTATCAGTGCCAATTTAGATATCAACTCGGGAATACTTAACCCTAATCATGCCCTACTTAATAATTCTAACATATAATTTCAGTTAATGTAATAATCTGTCAGTATATTTTTCCAATGCCACTCCTTACTGAAATTACAGAGGAAGTTAAAGTTATCAAGAGTCACATCTATAGACTGACCCATATACAGAGGTGAAAACTAAAGCATCCAAGTTCCAGTAGGCACTAGGCAGCTTCTCATGTGCAGTAAAATACACTGATCAGGTGTATAACATAAAGGGGCATTTCACTAACAGAGGCTGAGCTGCCCAAGTGCGCCCCCCCCCCCAACTTGTGGAGTCTTTACTAAATACTTACTGTTGTAATCACACATAAATATGCACAGTTTAATGTACCAATTAACTGTAGCTGTAAACAAATGCACAACCTCTTTAGATCCATATAAAGATAGAAATAAAGTGCAAAAACAAGTCATATAAGACAATAACCACATAATCTTAATATAAATAAACATAATCCCGTCAACAAGACAGAATAAAAACTAGCAAGTTTTGCATCAAAAACTGTATAGTTTTGTGGTCAGCAAAATTCCAAGTGCAAAATTGGCTCCCTGCTGGTTTCACAAACCTTTGAGGTCAAAGTGGAGCGGCATGGGCTGGCAATGGTGGCAGTGAAACTGTGAAGACAGGTCTGCTGCAGTGCTGCTGCCTGTGTGCCGCAAATGGCACTCACATGCCCCCCCCCCCAAATAGTACTACTCATTTGGCACCCCCCCTTCCCCCCCCCCAAAAAAAAGGCATCTGTCATATGGCATGATGGCATTGGCAACTCCCAGACCCAGTCCCACATCCCCCCCCCCTTAACCCTGGCCTAATGGGCTCCCTGCTGGTTTCACAAACCTCTAAGGTCAAAGTGGGGCGGCATGGGCTGGCAATGGTGGCAGTACTGTGAAGACAGGTCTGCTGCTGTGCTGCTGCCTGTGTGAGGGAGGCTCAGGCTGGACTCTGGAGCTGACACTGACTGGCGCCGCGTGACGCGTACTCTTCTTCTCCCGCAACAGGCCACACAGGAGCAACCGTCAACTAGGTGCACTGAACAGAAGCGCTCTGGGGGCAGAGCTGGCCTGGCTGCCTGGCAACGTCATGTACGCACTAAGCAGAGACGTGCCTGTGCGGCGGCCGGCTTCCTAAACACACAGTGCACGCTAAGAAGAGTGTCAGAGGGGCGGCTGTTAGGTGAGGACGACGCCGGTCGCCGCTACTGGCGGCTCCAGTGGGGCGGCCGCGGCCGGGTCATCATCATTTAAAGTGTCCGGCCGGCCCCCGCCTGAGCCCTGAGGCTGGAGCGCTCTGATTTCCAGGGGATTAATTTTTATTAAGAACAAGGTCAAAGTGGGTTAAAAAAGAATCAATAGTCACCCGCCCCTACCTATTGTGTAGGTCTCCCTTGTGTCACCAACACAGCTCTAAACCCATCAAGGCATGAGCTCTGCAAGAACTTTGAAGATGTCCAGTGGGATCTGACATGAAAAAGGCCATATTTACAGCTCAATCCTCCATAGGCAGTAAGGCTACTTTCACAGTAGAGTTTTTGCTAGATTCCGGAAGGGCTCAGCAAAAACGCTTCCGTTACTGATAATACAACCGTCTGCATCCGTTATAAATGGATCCAGTTGTATTATCTTTAACATAGCCAAGGCGGATCCGTCATGAACTCCATTGGAAGTCAATGGGGGGCAGATCTGTTTTCTATTGTGTCAGATAGTGTCAGATTGTCTTGCTCCACATCCCATGACGGAAAGAAAACCGCAGCATGGTAATGCAACCAAATGGAACAAAATGCATTTTGGAGCATTCCGTTCTGTTCAGTTCTGTTTTGTCCCCATTGACAATGAATGGGGACAAAACGGAAGCGTTTTTTTTCCGGTATTGAGACCCTATGACGGATCTCAATACTGGAAAATAGAAATGCTAGTGTGAAAGCAGTCTAAGCCTGAATATGTCCCCATTAAAGGCCCTCCAGTTAACATTATGATAACTGGGAAATACAGGGCAAACTATGCTATATCAGAATCTGGAAACTGTATACATAAAATAGCACTAGCTGCTAATAAAATATAGTGCAGGGGTACTCAACTACTTTTTATAAAGTATAAAATATTGTAAAAAGGGGGAGGCACTCTACTACCACCGTATCACAAGGAAAATAAAATGCACTAGTATATCATAAAATACCGGGAATTTATTATAACCCAATTCACATAATAACCCAATTCGCATTAAAATTCGATCGACCATAAAATGAATATAAAATCACAAACACTGTAAGGCATATGTCATATATCACAAATCATATATCAAATAATGGAGGGGTCAGTCAAAGGTACCCTTCTGTTGACATCATGTGTCATGTAGTATATTCCATCTGCTGTATACTCTAGGTGTTGGAATAAAAGTCACAGGGTCAATTGAGTCCCCCAACAGCGCCCCTTTCTTTTGAGTCCACCACAGGTATCCTTTTGAGTTGGTGTAATGATGTATCCCTGGTGTAAATATCCACCATAAATAGAGTATATTATTTGTTACCAGATAAGGACCAATCCGCTGTGTATAATGTTCTCGGCACTCTATTGTGTGCGGTATGTTCTCAGCATATAAATGAAGCCACGTATTAAAAAAGAAGGTGTAGTTACATTACCACAGAGGTTTTCAGATGGCGTCCTTCCCTCTCCACCTTGCACCGCCGCATGTACCTGCCAGGACCTGCGGCGTCCCACGTGATCCCTCCGACGTACAGTGGCGTCCCACGTGACGGTGGCAGGAGCGTCCGATTGGTTCAGATCCACTTGTATAGGACGCTATTGCGCGGGGTAATTTAAATATGGTGTATATCTTGTGGATATATCGTTCTTGTTAAATGCTCTACCGGAGCGTTTTCTTGGTATATAACAGCCTCACTATGGTTCCCAAACGCGTTTCGGGGCAAAAGGTATCTGGCCCCTTCTTCAGTGGTTAGATAGTGAGGATTTTAGAGGCTAATTATAGGCAGTCCTTATTCCCAAAGGAGGCTGGGTATTTAGAAAATCTGGAATTCAAATCCAGCTTCTAGATTTCCATGTATCGGTTCTCATATTCATCTTCCATAGTATACAGAGGTTCATATCAAAAGTGACATAGATAAGCCAGAGATTCTATAGCAAATACTATTAGACTATTTACAAATGTTGCTAAGGGAGATGAATCGTGGTCTGTGTGGTTTGATGGAACGATCGAGTAGGGAGGGGCTCAAAGGGGAGAATGGGTCACAGTGTTGATAGACAACCAGACTGCGACCCCCCTTCTCCTGAGGGCCCAACCCCACAAAACTACAAGAAACCAAACAACTCCATCTCCGCATTTAATCCTTTAGGGATCAAGGAGTCAAATTAAAAAATAATTTTTGTTTCTGTTCTTGACATGTGTGCCACATGGTTACCCCCTCTCCATGATCGTCTGACTTTCTCTATTCCTACAAAGGCAAGGCTAGAGGGGTTACTGTCATGTATCTCTTTATCATGGCGAGATAGGGAATGCAATTCATATCCCTTCCTTATGTTTCTGATATGTTCCGCTACCCTATCCTTTAGAGATTTTTTTGTACGTCCTATGTACTGTCGATGGCAGGGACAGGGTCGATGGGTTACAATAAATTCCCGGTATTTTATGATATACTAGTGCATTTTATTTTCCTTGTGATACGGTGGTATTAGAGTGCCTCCCCCTTTTTACAATATTTTATACTTTTAATACGGCACAAGGGTGCACCTAGGGAAGTGCACCACGATCATAGTTGGAAGTTTTGGGTGTAGCCGCTGTACATACTATTTTGTTCTCTTTATCTACTTTTTATAAAGGTCTACATACCTGGGTCTGCTTTCGACTGAAGATCTGAGCTATAAAAAGATGTATGGAAGGACAACACCAGTGGCGTCTCCTTTGTGCCTCCCTAGGCAGTAGTGATGCCTCTCAGCCAGTATAATGCTCCTTTAGTGCCCCTGACACAGTGGGGGGCATTTACTAAGCATGTTGCGCCAGAATTATGGTGTAAAATGTGTGCCAAATATATCAACTGTTTTCTCCAAAATGTTCACCAAAAAGAATGCGTCCTGCCAGGATGGCAGAGCGGCAGCGGCAGAGTGTTAGCTGTAATGTCCAGCTAATACTCTGCCTGAAACAGCCAACATCAGTGCCAAAAAAGCCATTTTTTATCACCTTACATCACAAAAAGTGTAATACCAAGTGATCAAACATTCATAAAGAAAAATTTATTGTGTAAATCCAAAATAAAATTAAGGGTACTTTCACACTTGCGTTATTCTTTTCCGGCATAGAGTTCCGTTAAAAGGGCTCTATGCCGGAAAAGAACTGATCAGGCATATCCCGATGCAATCTGAATGGATAGAAATTTGTTCAGTTTGCATCAGTATGCCTTCCGTTCAGTCACTGTCAGGCGTTTTGGCCGGACATAATACTGAAGCATGCTGCGGTATTATGTCAGTCCAAAATGCCTGATCAGTCGCCGGAATGCCGGATCCGGCATTAATTTACATTGACTTGTATTAGTGCCGGATACGGCATTGCGAAACAACTGAAGGACGGATCCGCAGATCGGGAAAACTGTAAAAACTGTACTGTACTGACCCCTGATATATTTATACATAGATATTAGATCTCCCCTCAGTCGTCTTTTTTCTAAGGTGAATAACCCTAATTTTGATAACCTTTCAGGGTACTGTAGTTGCCCCATTCCAGCTATTACTTTAGTTGCCCTCCTGTGAACCCTCTCCAGCTCTGCTATGTCTGCCTTGTTCACAGGAGCACAGAACTGTACACAGTACTCCATGTGTGGTCTGACTAGAGATTTGTAAAGTGGTAGGACTATGTTCTCATCACGGGCATCTATGCCCCTTTTGATGCAACCAATATCTTATTGGCCTTATTGCTAGTGCTCATGCCCCTGCTCATTTTGGTACGGCACAGGTTGCAAATGACAATTCTTTTATTGTCCGCACTTTCCTCAAAAATGCGCAAGACTGTGGAACTCCTACCCCTTGACAAGGGAGATTTCCACAAGGGGGTGCTCCGGGGAACAGTGTTCGGTGCGGCCCGGTCAGTGACTTTATTGTCCACTACCTCCTCTTTCACTTCCACTTTCTAACTCTAGTCATCCTCCTGACTTGTTGACCTAACAACAACCTCAGTTATTGACAACTGTGTCTCATCCTCATCATGAACCTCTTGAGACACTAATTGCGGTTGACTTATTGGCAACTGTGTCTCATCATCATCATCATCCACCTCATGAAACACTAATTGCCATTCCCCACAGTCATCTTCTTCTGACTGTGGATGCCCAAGAGTTTGGGAATCAGGGGACAAGATCTCCTCATGTCCCTCTTCAAGCAGGGGCCCAAATTAAGGAATGGTGATGAAAAGAGCTCCTCAGAGTGTGGGATCACTTGTTTGCCAAGACTCTCCATGGTGGGTGGAAGGAGTATCAGAGTGAGGATTCTGTTGACCAGACTCTTGGTGTAGTGTACTAGCGTGCATACGTTCCCCTCATTTGTGGGGAGATTGGTAAATGTCATTTTCAGTAAATGCAATGTAATATAATGCCTATTTATATATCCTATCACCCTGTTACTGTGAATGTATTGCTATGTACAGGCCTGCTAGGGATGTCATTCCTGCTCTGGGTCAGTAGAGGGAGCTAGGGAGCCCTAGTTTATATATTCAGGCCCAGTCAGGGAAAGGCAGTTGAGTCCAGGCCATGAGCCTGTGAAGGCGAGTTCAGGCCTTGAGCCTGTTGAAGGCAGTCCAGTCCAGGCCATGAGCCTGTGAAGATGTTCAGTGTTCAGGCCCTGAGCCTGTTGAAGTCAGCCCAGGCCCTATAGCCTGAGAGGGTCCAGCCTAGGAAGAGTTATTCCCTGGGAGGAGCAGTCCAGACCCTAGGACTAGTGGAGAAGTGTTGCCTCCTTAGTCAAGCTGCAAACAAGATAAGGATCCCTGCAGAAACATCACTGGTCACCAGCCTGAGTGAGCTGAGGGAAGGCAGAGCAGTAACCAAGACAGCAAGGGGTACTACAAATTCCAGAGGAGGTACTTAAAGTTAACTCTATCCCAGGATATAAGCCAGAGATAGGGCATTGGAGCCTTGGAGAAGAAGATATTCCTAGTCAGGATCAGTCAGGGAATGTGTGCAAGCCGCCTGTACTGCAAGTCCTGCTTTTAACCCTCTGTGATCACCTTGCTAAATATGAGCCTGCCATTAATGTACTGTAACTTTAAGCTTGCTGAAACCAATCGTCTTCTGAGGAACTGTCAAGAAAGTGTTTGCTGTTTATTACTGTTCAGTAAAGTGAAGTTCTGGTTTACTATCCAAGTCTGTACCTCAATTATTCCTCCTATCAATCGGTGTGCCACCATTACCGGCACTGGCATCACGGACATCAGGGACACCCAGCCACAGGCACGTTAATCTACAAACACCAAGGGCACCTCACACTACACCAGGCAGTGTCCCTCAAGAACCCAGAGAGTGCCCCAGAGGATCCATGTGCCAGCCTCTCCATCACTGGCATTCCCCAGGTCAGTCCCTCACACTCCCCTGACTTGGGGATGCTACATTGGCTACAGAGACTGGACTTTGGTGGTCCAGTGGAGGGTTGTGCTTAGCTGACTGGAAGCATTATCTGCTGTAATCCAACCGACCACCTGGTCGTACTGGTCTGACTTTGAGAGTGGTGTCCTACGCTGCCCTGCAAATTGGGACATGAAGCTAGGTATCGTGGATGAGTGTGTTTCTTGTGCTCTGGAAGCAGGCACAGTTTCACCGCGCCCAGGGCCACGGCCTCTGCGTGCACCATCGGCAGCGCGGCCACTTCCCGTCCCTTACTGCTCGCCTTGCGCATGTCAAATTGACTATATGTGCTTGCAAGTATGTCACACGTACAGTAGCGCAGGTTTTGTAAGTGTATGCGCGAATAAAGTACACAGAATGTCACAGATATTTTTAGGATGCGCACACGTTAAACAGAAGATTAGCACAGATAATGTCGCTGTCACCACTGCCTAATAAACAATTACACTGAATGAATGTAACTAATATTTAAGATGCACAAACGTTATACAGGAGGTATAGCGCAAGTAATGTCGCTGTCACCACCAGCTAATAAAAAATTACACTGAAATAATGTTATTGATATTAAGGATGCACAAACGTTATAAAGGAGGTATAGCGCAACTTAAGTAATGTCGCTGTCAACACCGGCTAATAAAAAATTACACTGAATTAATGTCACTGATATTTAGGATGGGCAAACGTTATACAGGAGATGTAGTGCAGGTAATGTAACTGTCCGCAGCGGACACTGTCTACAGAAAAAGTACACTGGATATTTTTAGGCTGCGCACACGTTACACAGGAGATGTAATGCAGATAATGTCGCTGTCATCAGTGGCGAAAAAAATTACACTGAATGTCACTGATATTTCGGATGCGCTAACGTTATACAGGAGATGTAGCACAGGTAATGTAACTGTCCGCAGCGGACACAGACTACGGAAAAAGTACACTGGATGTCACAGATATTTTTAGGCTGTGCACACATTAGACAGGAGATGTAGCGCAGATAATGTCGCTGTCTGCAGCGGCCAAACAATTGCAAGGTAACGCAGGTTGTGTTAAAAATATACATTGCTGCCAGATTCAACTATAGTCCTTAAAAGGACTTTTGGATCTCTAACAAGTTTTAGCAATTTAGTGCAGGTTGCGCTAAAAATATATATTGCTGCCACACACAATAGTCCTTAAAAGGACTTTTGGGTCTATAACAAGAATAAAAAATAAAATATTCCTATTTCACTCCCTACACTATCTCTCCCTTCTACTCTCCAGCTCTCCCTGACTAAGACTGAGCAGAACATGTGTCATCGGGTGCAATATAGCACCCGATGACGCTTTCCGGCTAGCCAATTACTGTAATGCCAGCAGCCAACATGGCTACGGCATTACAGTGAATGGCAGTACTTACCAACAAACGTGCAGAGAGGAGACTCGAGCATCGCATTAAAGCTACGCGGTATTCGGCCAAACACCGGGATGTGCCGAGCATCGCGATGCTCGAGCCGAACTAGTGTTCGGCCGAGCATGCTCGCCCAACACTAGTTGTGATACATCCGGCTGCACCAATATAGGGGCAATAGCAAAGCACTCTTTAGCTGCAGAAAAGGCTCGCAACGCCGAATCAGACCACACTGAAACATCCGTCCCTTTCTTAGTCATGTCAGTTAAGGGTTTCACCACTGTCAAATAGTTCTGAATAAATTTTCAGAACTATTCTACATAAGAGCCTTTAGATTTTCAGGTCGATCACAGTCCAATACAAGCACGGACTTTCTCTGGATCTTAGGATCTGTAATACCTGTCTAATGTGATCCTAATGAGTCTCCACGTCTGGAGAATAAGTTAGTATGTCATCCAAATATACGACAACAAACCTCCTTACCAGGTGATGAAAAATGTAATTCACAAAATGCTGGAAAACCGCAGGATCATTGGTCAACCCAAAAGGCATGACCAGGTTCTCAAAGTGACCCTCTGGGTTATTAAAAGCAGTCTTCTATTCATCCCTATCCTTGATCCTGACCAGATTATATGCCCCCCTTAAGTCCAACTTGGAGAACACCTTGGCACCAACAATCTGGTTAAACAAATTAGGAATAAAAGGAATGGGGTATCACGGACAGTTATTCTGTGCTTTTTTTTTTAACAAAGAAAAACCCTGCTGCCATTGGAGATTTGGAAGGTCTTATGTGTCCTTTAGCCAAACTCTCGGTAATATACTCTCTTATAGCCGTTCTTTCGGGTCCAGAAAGGTTATACAACCTTGATTTGGGCAATTTAGCTCAGGGAATAAGGTCGATAGGACAATCATATTCCCGATGCGGAGGTAAATCCTGACATCCACTTTCAACAAATACATCGGCAAAATCAGATATAAAAGAGGGTAATGTCTCAGTAGTTAAAGCAGAAAAAGATGTATTCAGACAATTGTCAATGCAATAATCATCCCAATCCAGAATTTGTCTAGCTTGCCAATCGATGGTTGGATTGTGCTTGCTTAACCACGGTAAACCCAGAACCAACAGAGCAGTGAGACCCTCCAGCACAAAACACGAGATGAATTCCTGATGAAATTCACCCACTCTTAATGTCATGCACCATCTGAGATAAACACTTCTGAGTTAGAGGTGCAGAATCAATAGCAAAAATGGAAATGTTTTTCTCTAATGCACTTGGAGACAACCCGTGTATACAGACGAACGGAGCATCAATCAGGTTCACCCCTGCCCCACTGTCGATAAACACCTCAATCCCCACAGTCTTGGACTCTAACGCCACCTCGGCAGCCAGGAGCAATCTGGTACTACCAGTCAAAGACAAATGCAAGTTCTCTGACTCCCCTCTCACCCCTCCAAGAGTCAGATGGGAATTAGACGTCCCCTTTTTTTTTTACACTGAAAGCATGGACATACATCGAAAAAATGTTTCTTTTGTCTGCAGAAAAAATACACTCACTTCCTTCGACTAACACGCTTAAAAGCAGATCCAGGAGTAGCTCCCCCTAATTGCATGGGTTCGTTCCCGAGCATAAAGCCAGGAGTATCTTCACCCAAAGTGTCAGAGGAAGGCGTCTATCAATAGATACTGTAATAGACGGCTTCCAGAGACTCAGGATTCTCATGAAAGGCCAAAGCGTCCTTCAGCCTCTCTGATAATCCCTGACAGAACTGACTATGGAGAGACGGATCATTCCACTCAGTATCTGTAGCCCACCTCCTAAACTCATAGCAATAGATCTCAGCAGAACGCTCTCCCTGGCGAAGGCCATGTAGCTTGGCCAGGGAGGTCCGATTTGGGTCATCATAGATGAGACCCAGAGATTTAAAAAATTCATCCACCGACCGGAGAGACTGCGATCCGGTCGGCAGAGAAAAAGCCCATGATTGAGCGTCCCCTTTAAGCAACGAAATAACCACACCAACTCTTTGAATCCTATCTACAGATGAGTGTGAACGTAGCCTAAAATACAAATAGAAATGATCACTTCCCGCAGAGAATCTGTCCGGGGGGCAACTCTAGGTTCGAGACAGGCCTGGTAACCACCACTTAGAAATTCCCTTGTATCCGACGCACATTTACGTCAGCCACAAAGAATTTCTCCCGTGCTTAAAAGCACGTGTATCAACATCTTTTGTGTAAGGAAAGTCCACACTCCTAGGATTCTCATGTGTGCTTATTTACAGGGACTGCACCATTACCTCCAGCGGTTGATCAGGCGCACTGGAGACAACAGACGCACGTTCCTTTCGTATATTGTTCTCTTAACAAATGCATCCACGCCTAGCCAATAAATCTGTGCTTTGGGCGAGGGCCCTAGCTGGTGTCCATACATTCACCAAGAAAACACTGCTCCGCTGCACATCAGTCTCCCCCAGCCCACAGCCCAGCGCATAGTACATGGACTGTTTGTCAACAGAGACCTCTGTGTCCGGTGGCTGCGTCTCTACATCCACAGTAAGATATCCACTCCAATGGTTTACCCTGACACTGAGAGACATGATGACAATACATCCTAATAAAATGTCCACAACACACTAGGACCAGCAGCCTGTGGTCTCTGGATCTGCGAAATGGTCGTGTGGAGGTCAGCTACCTCCAAAGACAGCCCCTGCAGCTGTCCGGCCAGTGCAGCAATAGGATCCATGGCTGTACTGAAACAAGCAAAAAAGGTGAATAGTTACAGTTTTTTTGTTTTGTTTTTTAACACAGAGGGGGCACAGAGAGCGCTACTACTATGAAGGGGGGCACAGAGGGAAATACTACTACAAAGAGCATTACAAAGAGCATTACTACTACAAAGGGGCACAGAGGGCATTACTACTATTAAGGGGGCACAATGGGCATTACTATACTGAAGAGGGCACAGAGGGCATTACTACTACCAAGGTGGCACTTTACTCCTGTGAAGGAGCATAACTGTTATGTGATACAGAATGGGCATTACTACTATAAAGGGGGCACAATGTGCATTACTACTGTGAAGGGGCACAGAGTGCATTACTACTGTAAGTGGGCACAGAGGGCATTACTACTGTGATGGGGCATACCTGTTATGGGGGCACAGTGAGGGCATAATTACTCTGAAGCGGCACAGAGAAGGCATAACTACTCTAAAGGGGCACAGAGAGGGCATAACTACTGTGAAGAGGGCACAATGAAGGGATAAATACTTTAAGGGGGGCACAATGTGGGCACAACTACTGTGAAGTTTGTATAATGAGGGCATAACTACCCTGAGGGGGCACAATGTGGATATTATTAGGGAGCAAATATCTGGACATAACAGTGAATAGTGTACAATGAGAGTAAAGCTACTGTAACGTGGCACAATTTTTTTAAAGTATTTGGGGGGATGCCAAAGAAAGGACCCAACCCGGGTGCCAAACACCTTTTGCAGCCATCGGCCCCCTGTCACCACAGCATGGAGGCCAATGGGGTAAGAGGGGGAGACGGCTCCCTCTGCAAATCCTGTAGATGCTGCGGTCAGCATTAACTGGGGAATATAAGGGATTATTACACCGACATTAGTGTTTTTATCGATGCTGGTGGATACTGCAGGGACCCGGCTGTCAGTAATAGTTGGGCCCTGAAGCTTATTGAGCAGGCACAGCTCCTGCGCCCACCAGATCAGAGTGCTGTACATGTACGGCGCTAGTCCTTAAGTCACTGCCCACAGCGCCGTATATATGTGGCGCAGGTCGCCTACAGGTTAAATACAAATACATCAAACCAGCATATTGTCATATAATAATGAAAATATCTATTACTTTTACAAAAACAAAAAAAGCCAAATAATAGAAAAGGGAAAGGGGATCAGGCCTGAGAACTAGGCAAGGAAAATGGACACCTCCTAGTGAAAACCCTAACCAACATTCTGACTTACTACCAGTATGAACAGACCCCAAAGGTAGGTGAGTCATATGCAGGAATACCTAGAGTCCTATCAAGCCCTATAGGACCCTGGTACTAATGGCAGGGACGACACTACCTGTTACTCCAAAAGGAAGGACAAACAGGAGTCTCTTTCAGGCCTAATACAAACAATAGGGAAATGCAACACACAGAACCCAAACAAAATACAAAAGGGAAAGGAAAGACTTAACTTCAAAGGAGCAATGGAAGCACCAGGAACTCAGCCGAGATCCAACCATAATCTATCCAAAGGTCCAAACAGAAGCTATAAACCGCACAGCATTGTGGGAGAAGCAACTATAAATAGAGAAGGTTAAATGACCCTAATAGCCACACCTGGGGAAAGAAGGTGTGGCAAGCACCAGAAACAACACAGACGTCATTTGATCCAAACGGAAAACATGTCAGATCAAACCACGTGTGGCCATTCTCACCGATCTCTTGCCACTTGTCGTGGGAATGTCCGTGACAGACGTCACTGGCTTGCAGTAAGCAGCAAGAACTTATTTAAGTTAAGATGCTGCAGAATATTGTTTTTATAGGTAATACAAAAAATTACTATAACAGACAAGTCAGGAGAGCAGACAGCTCCTCTATAAAACTGGTGACTGAAAAGTCATCTCTAATTGTAGATGTTTCCTTTTCATCTTCATCCAGCTCAGACCGCTATGATGACTTCTAGTAAAGATTGCTGCCAAGACATCTGTTGCCTTTTACTGCAGCCCTTCTCAGCCTCTATAGTAATACAAATATATTCAAACCCCATACCACATCCATAAATTAATTCAGACTAAGGATGAACAAACCAGTTCAGACTGAACTGGGTTCAGTCTGAACTTTGCTATTTTTTTGCGCCATTTTAGTGCACATGTCGGAGGGAAAAAAGCACTAGAGATGAAGAAAATGGGTTCTCACACGATCCTGATAGGAAGTGGGGGGGGGGGGGGTATGGGAGGACTTGCTCTGATTGCTTCCCAGGCTAACATACACTAATTGTGCAGCTGCTGGGCGAGGGGGGCCGACTGTCAGTGACTGCAGGGCACCCCATAGAGAAGTCAGGGACCGTTCCTCCGTGTCCCTGCCTTCTAGATCGCTGGATACGCAACGCTGAACGTATTCAGCTAAGGAAGCGATATGCTGCTTTCTGTGGCGGCCCTAATTGAAGAAAAAAAACATACTGATAGGCAGGCAGGGCTGTGAACTCATTGTATAATAAAGCAGACAAGGGAGCATAATAGGAATGTGTGGTAGCAAACTGTCATACCCTTCATTAACCCCTCACTGTACGTCACTGTGCTGTAATTTGATTATCTGATTGTGCTCCTAGTTCTCTCTATCCTAACTCCTCCCCTTCTGGCCAATTTTTATAATGGTAATTACAAATAAGAAATGAAAAGTTGCCAGTGAGGGCTGCTGCTTCCAGAAAAGGTGGAAAGTGGAATATTTTTTCACTGAAATACTGAATCACTGTGTTTGTCTGATATGCCAAGAGACTGTGGCTGCTTATAAGGAATTTAATGTCAAGAGACACTACCAGTAGAGACATAGTACATACGACAAGCTAACAGGGCGCAACCGCAGCGAAAAGTTGAAGCAACTTGAAGCTGTTTTAGTGTCACGACAGCGATTTTTTACAATTGCAAAATGGTCGGCCCTCGCACATGTTCACTTCATCAAATCTGGCCCTCCTCAAAAAAAGTTTGGAAACCCCTGACATAAAGGGTTAACAACATTTCTAAAGTCTGTTTTGAATAGTTTGAGGGGAGTAGTTTATAAAATGTGGTAATTTATCGGTGGTTTCTATTATGTAAGCTCCTCAAAGTGACTTCAGAACTGAACTAGTGCTTAAAAAAGTTGATTTTGGAAATTTTCTTGATTTTATTTTTTAAATTGCTTCTAAAATTCTAAACCTTCTGACATCCTGAAAAAATAAAATAACATTGCTAAAATGATGCTAACATAAAGTATACATATGGTAAATGTTATTTATAAGTATTTTATGAGGTATCACTATCTGTCTTAGGTTACATGCACACGACCGTATGTGTTTTGCAGTCCGCAAATTGTGGACCTGCAAAAAGAAAAAGATGATATCCGTATGGCATCCGTTTTTTTTGCGGAGCCATTGTAAAAATGCCTATCCTTGTCCGCAAAACGGGGCTACAGAAACGACAAATAGATGCGGATAGCACACGTTTGCTGTCCGCATTTTTTGTGGACCCATTGAAATAATTGGGTCCACATCCTATCCGCAAATAAAATGGAATGGATATGGAAACAAAATACGTTCATGTGCATGTAGCCTTAAAAGCAGAGAGATTCAAATCTAGAAAATAATTATTTTTTCCAAATTTTCAGTACATTTTAGATTTTTTTTATAAATAAAGGTAAAACATATTGACTCAAATTTACCATTAACATGACATACAATGTATCACAAAAAAAGCAATCTCAGAAAGGTGTGGATAAGTAAAAGCATTCCGAAGTTATTACCACATAAAGTGACACATGTCAGATTTGCAAAATTAGGCTTGGTCAGGAACGGGGTAAATGCCGTGCTCTGGAAGTAGTTAATAAAGCTGCATATATATGTGATCACTGCAGCAATACCCAAGGTGTGGTAGCAATCTACCTGTGTGTATTAGGGTGAAATTGAGCGTCAAGACTCAATTGTCCATTTATGTATATTCAGTTTCCACATAGTTGCAACGTAAATATTTTTATGGGAGGGTTATTAAATTAATGAAGCCAGCATATATATGTAATTACTCCAAGACACAGTGTTGGGAAGCAACCTACTTGTGAGTGATAACGAGAAATGGAGCATTAGGCTTCAATTGTCTGTTTACGTGAATTCCATTTCCACATGGTTGGAATTTACTTTTTTGTTTGAATTGTTACATTTCAATAAATAAGGAAATATATCTGATTACTACAAGACACTGGGTAGAACAGCAATCTACCTGTGAGTGATAATGAGAAATTAAGCGTCAGGCCTCAATCGTCTGTTTCCATTGATTCCATTTCCACATGGTTGGAATTTAAATTTTTTTGGGGGATTGTCAAATTTAATTAAAGCAGCATATATAAATATATATATGATTACTTCAAGATACAGTGTAGGACAGCAATCTACATGTAAGTGATAACGTGAAATTGAGTGTCAGGCCTCAATCATCCATTTACGTGAATTAAATTTCCACATGGTTGGAATTAAAAAAAAATTTTGTATTGTTAAATTTAATTAAACCAGCATATATATGTGATTACTACGAGACACGGGGTAGGGCAGCAATCTACCTGTGAGTGATAACAAGAAATGCAATATCAGGCCTCAATCGTCCATTTTCATGAATTACATTTCCACGCGGTTGCAATTTAATTTTTTTTGGGGGGATTGTTAAATTTAAATAAACCACCATATATAAGTGATTACAACAAGACACAGGGAAGGGGAGAAATCTACCTGTGAGTGATAACGAGAAATAGAGCATCAGGCCTTAATCGTTGATTTCCGTGAATTCCATTTCCACATGTTTGCAATTTTCATTTTTGGGAGGGATTGTTAAATTTAATTAAACCACCATTAATAAGTAATTACTATAAGGCCACCTCAGCAGGGAGCATCTGTTATTTCCTGGCTGGGCAGTGGCAGCGAAGGCCGTTTATGCTGCAGTTGTCCCTTATCCCCCTCATGTGTATTTTTGAAGAGACACTGACGCTCATGCAACAGGTGGCCCTGTAGCTGTTGGGGACCCACAATGAGAAACTCCAATGGGGGAGTAGGTGCTTCTACTTCAGAAGGAGGAAGAGGAATGATGATGTTGACAATGGTCACAACACCCAATCGTCTCATTGGGGACAGAGGTGGAAAAAACTGGCTCCTGGGGCACGCTGGCCAGAATGGTGACCTGTAGACTCGCTTGCTTATGTAGTGACAGTCCTATTGTTGACATCAAGTAGACCCTCGCTACCAGGGCAAATTGGGAGAATGTTTTTCTCTCGCAGAAAAGGAGGACAAATAATGTTATTCCCAGGAAACAATGTATACTCAGCTTGCCACAACTTACGCCCAGCAGACGCCTTCCGCAGACCCCTCTCCGCCCCCAGAGTCACCTCCTTTCCGCCGCCGCCGCAAGTAGCAGAAGGCGCAGCAGCCATTTCAGTCTCCTCAACATGATGGAGCAGTTTTTCCCATGTGCTGCTCCAGGCAGAGGCCAGTCAGCAAGCCAGCAGCTCGTGCATCAATGCCCAGGTTCAGGCCTACTTAAACTATGGCCAGTCTCTGTTACATACCCTGTTCCCTCACCCCATGGATTTGTGGGCAGGCAGACTGGAACAGTTGCCCAAACTGGCACAGCATGCTCTCTTCTTTCTTGCTTAGCCTCCAGTCTCATCTCAGAGAGGGTTTTTAGCGCCATAGGGAGGAAAGTGACACCCAAACAGACAAAGTTGTCCTCCGACAGTATCCAAAACATCACTTTTGTCAAAATGAACCAAGCCTGGATTTAGGAGGAATTTTCACACTCCCCTGGCTGATTGCGATGAATAGCTTGCTGGTGGTGCCCCATCTTGCCACTGTTGCTGTCTGTCTGTTTACCATCTCGTTCTGTATAGCTGCTGCTGCAGCCTGCGTCACGCCACTAACGCCACTTGCCAACTATCACATTCTGTACGGCTGCTGCTGCGGCCTGCATCATGCCACTAATTCGACCTGCCAACCATCATGTTCCATATGACTGTTGCCGCGATGTGCATTATTCCACTATTGGCACTTGCTAAACAGTACGTCCTGTACAGCTGCTGCTGCCTCCTGCATCACCTCACGTTCTGTACGACTGCTGCTACCGCCTTGTTCATGCCACTGCTGCAACCTCCCTACATTTACGTTCTGTACGGCTGCTGCCGTCCCCTCCATTATGCCACAAACGCCATCATGCCAGTGCTGCGACCTGTGAACTATCATCTTCCGTAAGGCTGCTTTCAGACGAGCAGGTGTCCTGCTCCGGACTCGCAGCGACAGCACCAATCCTGAACTTCCAGCACTGCCGGGGTCGCATAGCATTATATTGATTTATGATGCTATGCAACCCTTAGAGATCTGGAATGTATTGGATAACACTGAATAATTATCACCATACTGTTACAGAAGAAAACCCAGTATACTAAAGCCAATCTTACCACTAATACCACTTTACCATAAGACACTGGCCATAAAGTGGTAGATAGTTCAAAGAGGACCTTTAATCTGGAAAAAAATTCTGAACTAAGCATCATGATATGTAGAGCGGCGCCCAGGGATCTTCCTGCACTTACTATTATCCCTTGGCGTCGCTCCGTTCTCCCGCTATGTCCTCCGGTATGTTTGGGGACTTAGTTATACTGGGCGGAGACTGCCCTTGCTCTCCTGGGCGTCTCCTTCTCCCAGACTATGAGCTCTGCGCTGCGATTGGCCAGCGCTACAGCTTGGGAGAAGAAGACGCCCAGGAGAGCAAGGGCAGTCTCCGCCTAGTATAACCAAGTCAGGCAGTCTCCGCCCAGTATAACCAAGTCCCCAAACATACCGGAGGACATAGCGGGAGAACAGAGCGACGCCCAGGGATAATAGTAAGTGCAGGGAGATCCCTGGGCGCCGCTCTACATATCATGATGCTTAGTTCAGAATTTTTTTTCCAGATGAAAGGTCCTCTTTAAGTCTTTATTTAAAGTTTGCAAGAACACATAAAGCAACCATGTAATAACCATGAAACTAGTATACAATCATTGACTCAAAATGCATGGTAAAGAGACACATTAGACAAATCTTATAATAAAGGCACATAGGTCAAATAAGGTACACAGAAATCACAAGCGTTAGAGATAATCATCTGAAACCATTTATATAAATGCAGTTTCAGAGAAACAATAACATTCATACACATCACAAAGATGGAAATCATATCCATCACGCCTACCACCCCATTCCCTGACAATCCACCAGGAGCCAAACCACAGTAATACAATTGAGAAGTTCCTGTTTTACAAGAGAGGGGACCAGTGGTAACTGTCTCAAGACAGGACTATATTTTTCAGATTTTTTCTAGACATACCATATACAGAATTTAGTAAAAAGACATTTAATAACCAAGCAAAGCCTGTAAGATAGAACTGGAGAAAAGGTTGACCTCTGCTCTCATTATGTAGTGGTAGATATTCCTGTAGCTCTGCACTGGCGATCTGCAGACTGTATAAGTTAAATCCAGTGACTCACAGGTGAAGTCCTTGGGGGGAATTCATTAAGAATGGTGCTTCATATGCCCACAACTCCTGACACATTTGGTGCATCCTAATGCAGTCTGTGCAGCAGAGAAGCAAATTTACACCAGCTTTGAGCATTGCTATGATTAAGGGTGTATTATCACCTGAAACGCATAAGCGAATTGGAATTTACATTTTTATATGTGTTCCAATATAAAGACTTCATGGAGTGCTGAATGAATCTATCTATATAATGAGCTGTTTCTGCCATAAATTATAGCAAATCTATGAGCAACGTAAGGCCATGCTCCCTCTACCTTTCCTAAAAGTGATAAGAGCCATGTAACATTTAACTACCTCAGCCCCCCTAGCTTAAACACCCTGAATGACCAGGCCACTTTTTACAATTCCGCACTACGCTACTTTCACCGTTTATTGCTCCGTCATGCAACTTACCACCCAAATGAATTTTACCTCCTTTTCTTCTCACTAATAGAGCTTTCATTTGGTGGTATTTCATTGTTGCTGACATTTTAACTTTTTTTGCCATTAATACAAATTTAACGACATTTTTGCAAAAAAATTACATTTTTCACTTTCTGTTGTAAATTTTTTTTAAAAAAAACTACATTTCTATATAAATTTTTCTCTTAATTTATTGTTCTACATGTCTCTGATGAAAAAAGTCCAATAAGTGTATATTTATTGGTTTGGGTAAAAGTTATAGCGTTTACAAACTATGGTGCAAAAAGTGAATTTCCGCATTCTGAAGCAGCTCTGACTTTCTGAGCACCTGTCATGTTTCTTCAGGTGCTAGAATGTCAGGATAGTATAAATACCCCCAAATGACACCATTTTAGAAAGAAGACACCCCAAAGTATTCACGGAGGGGCATGGTGAGTTCATGTATCATTTCATTTTTTTCACAAGTTAGCGGAAAATGCATATCTGCGTAAGAGTACAATTCCGACTACGCTACTTTCACCGTTTATTGTCTCGTCATGCAACTTACCACCCAAATGAATTTTACCTCCTTTTCTTCTCACTAATAGAGCTTTCATTTGGTGGTATTTCGTTGTTGCTGACATTTTAACTTTTTGCCATTAATACAAATTTAACGACATTTTTGCAAAAAAATTACATTTTTCACTTTCTGTTGTAAATTTTTTTTAAAAAAAACTACATTTCTATATAAATTTTTCTCTTAATTTATTGTTCTACATGTCTCTGATGAAAAAAAGTCCAATAAGTGTATATTTATTGGTTTGGGTAAAAGTTATAGCGTTTACAAACTATGGTGCAAAAAAGTGAATTTCCGCATTCTGAAGCAGCTCTGACTTTCTGAGCACCTGTCATGTTTCTTCAGGTGCTAGAATGTCAGGATAGTATAAATACCCCCCAAATGACACCATTTTAGAAAGAAGACACCCCAAAGTATTCACGGAGGGGCATGGTGAGTTCATGTATCATTTCATTTTTTTCACAAGTTAGCGGAAAATGACACTTTCTGAGAAAAAAAAAAGTTTCAATTTCTGCTAACTTCTGGCAAAAATAAAAATCTTAGACGGACTCACTATGCCCTCAGTGAATACCTTGGGGTGTCTACTTTCCGAAATGGGGTCATTTGTGGGGTGTTGTTTACTGTTCTGGCATTTTGGGCAGGGCTAAATTGGACATCATGAAACCTAAAGGTACTAGCTTGCATCAGGCCTCAATTATCACTGAAAGGCACTTGTTAGTTCGTGTTCGGACTCACTATGCCCCCAGCATTGCCTTGGGTGCCTACTTTCCGAAATGGGGTCATTTGTGGGGTGTGTTTACTGTTCTGGCATTTTGGGCAGGGCTAAATTGTGAGCCACCATGTAAAACCTAAAGGTACTTGTTGGAATTTGGGCCCCTTTGCACTCCAGGCTGCAAAAAGTGTCACTTATGTGGTATCGCCGTACTCAGGAGAAGTAGGGCAATGTTTTTGGGGTGTATTTTTACATATACCCATAGTTAGTGAGAGAAATATCTCTGTAAATTGTCAACTTTGTATAAAATGTTTTAAAAGTTGTCGTTTACAGAGATATTTCTCACACAAAGTATGGGTATATATAAAAATACACCCTAAAACACATTGCCCTACTTCTCCTGAGTACGGCGATACCACATGTGTGACACTTTTTGCAGCCTGGTGCGCAAAGGGCCCTAAAACCTATGAGTACCTTTAGGATTTCACAGGGCATTTTTACGCATTTGGATTCCAGACTTCTTCTCACGCTTAGGGGCCCTAAAATGCCAGGACAGTATAAATACCTCACATGTGACCCCATTTTAGAAAGAAGACACCCCAAGGTATTCCATGAGGGGCATGGCGAGTTCATAGAAGATTTTTTTTTTGGCACAAGTTAGTGGAAATTGATTTTTTATTGTTTTTTCTCACAAAGTCTCCCTTTCCGCTAACTTTTGACAAAAATTATAATTTTTCATGGACTCATTATGCCCCTCAGCGAATACCTTGGGGTGTCTTCTTTCCAAAATGGGGTCACATGTGGGGTATTTATACTGCCCTGGCATTTTAGGGGCCCTAAAGCGTGAGAAGAAAAATGCGTAAAAATGAACTCCTAAAAGGTACTCATTAGAATTTGGGCCCCTTTGCGCATCTTGGCTGCAAAAAAGTGTCACTCATGTGGTATCACCGTACTCAGGAGAAGTAGGGCAATGTGTTTTGGGGTGTATTTTTACATATACCCATGCTGGGTGAGAGAAATATCTCTGTAAATTGACAACTTTGAATAAAAAAATTTAAAAAGTTGGCGTTTACAGCGATATTTCTCACACAAAGTATGGGTATATATGACACTTTTTTGCAGCCAAGATGCGCAAAGGGGCCCTAAAACCAATGAGTACCTTTAGGATTTCACAGGGCATTTTTACGCATTTGGATTCTCATGCTTTAGGACCCCTAAAATGCCAGGGCAGTATAAATACCCCACAAGTGACCCCATTGTGGAAAGAAGACACCCCAAGGTATTCCGTGAGGGGCATGGTGAGTTCACAGCAAAAAAAAAATTTGGCACAAGTTAGCGGAAATTGATTTTTTTTTTTTACAGTCTCATATTCCACTAACTTGTGACAAAAAATAAAATTTTGCATGAACTCACCATACCCCTCACGGAATACCTTGGGGTGTCTTCTTTCTAAAATGGGGTCACATGTGAGGTGTTTGTACTGCCCTGGCATTTTAGGGGTCTCCGCAATCATTACACGTATGGCCAGCATTAGGAGTATCTGCGATTCTCCTTATATTGAGCATACGGGTAATGAGATTTTTTTCCTCTGCGCTGAAAAAAAAATAAAAATGAACGGCACAGATTTCTTCATTCGCATCGATCAATGTGGATGAAAAAATCTCTGCCAAAATCAGTGACTGCGGTGCGGTGGGCTGGGCGCTAACTACCTAACAAGTAGCTAACTAACTGGCGGTGATAAGGGACCCTTAGGCCCCATTCACACGTCCGCAATTCTGTCTGCGGAACGGAATTGTGGACCTATTTATTTCTATGGGGACAGACTTTGTCCCGCTCGGATCCGGAATTACGGATCCGCGCTTCCGGGTCTGCACTTCCGTTCGCAAGAATTTAGAACATGTCCTATTCTTGTCCGCAATTGCGGACAAGAAAAAGCATTTTCTATATAGTTCTGGCAATGTGCGGATCTGCAAAATGCGGAAAGCACATTGTCGGTGTCCGTGTTTTGAGGATCTGCGGATCTGCGGATCCGCGGATCCGATCCGCGGATCCATGAATCCACGGATCCGCAAAACACATATGGACGTCTGAATGGAGCCTTACAAGGGGTGTGATCAATGACAGGGGGGTGATCAGGGGGTCTAGATGGGGTGATCAAGGGGTTAACAAGGGGTTAATAGGTGGGGGGTTAGTGTAGTGTTTGGTGCAACTTTACATAGTTACCTGGTCCTCTGGTGGTCGATCCCAGCAAATGGGACCACCAGAGGACCAGGTAGCAGCTATATCAGACGCTGTTCACAAAACAGCGTCTGATATAGCTGTTTGATGCGATTTAATTCGCATCTACAGCCTGCCAGCGATGGATCATCGCTGGCAGGCTGTAGGAGAACTCCTGAGACGCGCTTCACTGTGAACAGGAAGTCTCGGCTCTCGCGGGATGACGCGCCGATGCGTCGTCTCAGAACTACAGGACCGCCCGCAGGACGCATCCCTGCGTTAGGCGGTCCTGTAGTGGTTAAAAAAAGTGCAAAAATGTGTGACTTTTATATGCCATACTTGTGGTATACAACCTTTAATAAATAACTCCCTTGAGTTCCATTTTCTTCTCCATGCAGCCCAGACTACCACAACAACTTCTTCCAAGTTGTTCCACATCACTGAACAATTTGCTCCACAGACATTTTTGCCTCCTTGCTTTTCCAGCATCCTCTGCACCTTACAAATTCTCCCAATCCATAAAGCCACAGACAGTAATAATGCATCCTTTAGTGCCCTGTGTAGTAATGGTACCCCCCTTTGTGCCCCACATGGTAATAATACCTCCCTTTACACCCCCGCACAGTAGTAATTTTTCACTGTAAGTCCCCACTTAATAGTAATGTCTGTTTTTGGGGCCCAATACAGTAGTAATTCTCACCTCTCTTGCCTAGCCCCAAGCCCCCCAACCTCCTTACCACTGAAACTGCCCCTGGTAGCAGTGGGGAGCAGATCTTCCGATACCACACCGAGCATCAGTAACATCTATTGTTGTATTGGTGACTTCTGTTTCATCTAGCAGTTATCACCTCAGTTTCTCATTGAACAAAATTGTGGCAACTCAGTACAATTTAACCTCATCTCCACAGGGTTAATCTTTTATAAACTATAAATCCCAAGAAATGTGCACAGAAGACCTAAAAAATATCAAAAAGGTCACCACAAGGAATGCTGTGCTCTGCAACTCCACAAAAAATTACTATGTGTCCACTGGCTTTAACAGTGGTGGGCAGAGAGCCCTAACCCACATCACAGCAACTTTACCGACTGTGCAGCTGCCATACGAGGTCGCCTGTGGCCCTTTGCTGATTTAGTTCTTTAAACGTAACCACAATTTTGTATGCATTTAGTCTGTGAAATCTGCCTAAGTGTTACATATATCTAAAATTGTATGTGTACTGTCTTCTCCTTAATGTATTATGCAATATCTGCCTGCTGTATAAGTATTTGCAAACATTACGCTGGAAGGAGATGGCTGTCCATTGTGATTATTAGAAGGACCATATGTCATGAAAATTGTAAACCTTGAACAGAATTAGTCACATTTTAGATGTTAGAGATACAGTTCATGTTACTTTATTGAACATAGTACCTTTCATTGTACGTGGTACATATTGTTATATTACTGCGTGATATCCAAGCTAATATGTGTAATTCATTGGAAGGCTCTGTCGGGAACAGTTGGTGTTGTGAATTGTAGCATCTATGCTAATATGTTCCATTACATTATTTAAAAGTACCTTTTCCTGGAACTTTAAATGATTAAGGCAGCCATTCCCAAGTAACGTGTCTGCACACATGTGTCATAATTGTAGACTGGGTGTCTCAGAAGATCATAAAAGTATTATAGATGAGTTAGGATTTTATATATATGATAATTGGATTATCACAGATGCACATTAATCACTTCAAAGGACAATGCGCTACTGAATCTGTTTAACACCTCATGGGAGACCACCCAGGACTACAATCTAGGCCACCAAAGTCTGATTAAAGCAATACATTTTATTATATAGCAAGATAATATTTTTATAACCTTTTTTTAGAGCCAAACCTTTATAGGATGGATATGTGTCACAGTATTAAATGGACTACTGGGGCTAATACTTAGCCTTAGTTTACATACACCAGGGGCGTACACAGATCTCATAGTGCTCATTCTAAACAACATGTTTCTCAATGTATCTACACCAGATACCTTGCAAAAATACATTGACAAATCTGCTTCCTTCATGTTATAAAGCAGGCTGCCTGCAGCCACCACTAGGTGGGGCTCAGTGCAAATTAATTTTAATAGTTACCATTTACAGGACCATATACTGAAATAATCTCTTTGAATTAAGCTCCCCCTAGTGCCTGCATGAAAATGCAGTGTTTTCTTGTCAGGAGAAGAAAGAATTCAGCACCAGCCCTCCACCCAGACCCCATAGCAGTTGTGTGGTCTGCCTCCATTAAAGGTACACCACTCATGTACATCTTAAATTTGGAGCCCTCTCTGTGCTTCACATTTTTGGATTAATATGCTTAAATAATTCTCTCCCAGTGTGTTTCAATGTCACTTGTGAAATTAAAAAAACTCATTTTGAAAGAAAATGTGAATTACCCTCGTTGTACTGTTAAAGTCCATCCCAATGCTACATACTATATGGAAATCAGAATAAATACCTGAATCAACAACCCATGTCCGGAACTCTAGTTCATACTACTTTATAATAATACTGTATTATTTCTGTCAAGAAAATCAGACAGGCACCTTTTTAAAAATCTTCCAGGAATTTACCATTCCAGCTTCTTCTGGCAGAGAGTTCCATAGTCTCACTCATTTGAGGTCCCTTTGTATGGTGGTGAAGGGATGTATCTCAGCTAAACACCTACCAACAATCATAGACTGCTATCAAGGACATTTTAAGTTGTAGCCACCATAGAGAAGCAGAGCTTTATCTGATTTTGTCATTCTTGCAATGGATGATCCAAGCTAAATTTTTGTGGGCATGGCCAGCCATTAGCGGGTGAGGACGTGCTCTGCAAGAGCACCGCTGCATTCCTGGCGAGATTCCCCTCATATCAGCCTCTCCTGGCAAAACCATAAAAAAGGGTAGAGCCCGATCATCGGCTTCCCTGGTGTCCTCCCAAGGTGATCTCCCCCACTTCTTTTCCCGGCAATCTGCCTCACCAGGCCCTGCTCTGTGCGACAGCGCCATGCACTCCCAAGATGGCGCCGGCGTTCAAACCATGCGGTCAACTGAAGCGCTGCCTTAAGCGCTCGGGAGTCCTTCCGTACAGCTTAACAGACGCCGCTCAGCATCGGTGCCCTAATTACCTGCTCCTGCTGAGCATCACGAAAGGCTCCACAACTCGGACTGGATCTCCCCGGCACCATCAAGACTGCGCTCTTCACATGTGCACCCCGGCCTCACCTCTCTCCACTTGCCGAAACCTTCGCCATCCCCTGCAGTGGCATCGCAAGCAGCAGCACCACAGGTCGGTCCAGGGGGCTCACCCCCCTCCTCACAGGCTGCAGCACCAGCTGTTAGCAGCCCTGCCACTCCAGTGGACTTTGCTTTGAGGCCCTCAGCCCATCCTTTTTGGCCCAGAGGGCCCACACCTATGGTGCTAAATGCCTCAGATACCCACCACCACTAAACACGAGTCTTTCTCCCAGGGACAGCCTCTGGACCAGCAACAAAGGACCCCTAACCTGTCCGCACTGCATGTCCCCTCTCCTATTGCACAAGACCCCTTTCTCCCACCTTCCCACTTCTCTGAACCTTCCCTGGCAGCATCCCCGCACTGGTCCACTTGATCCTCATGGGATGGCTCCCATTCGCAGTCGTTCAGAGCTAACCCCACTTGGTCCCAACGTCACGATCTTGCAGCTATACCCCCTCAGGGATCTCCCTTGCACTCCTCTTTGAGACTCTCATTCTCTGCAGATTTATTTGACGAGGACTCCAGACCGCCAACTATGGCAGACCTGCGTACCCTCTTCTGCTCTCTACCCTCCAAGGCAGACCTGTCCAGTTTCGCTACCAACATCCTGCAAGAGTGTAAGCGGGTATTCTCCCAGGTTCGCTCTGAACTGGCTGCGCTTGATACAAGAGTTAACTCTGTCACACAAGACCATGGAACCTTGTCTGCGACTGTTAAAGCCCTACAAGATAAGACCCAAACTCACAACTCTATGTCTTACAACAACATCTAGATGATATAGAAAACCGCAGTCGCCGCAACAATATACGGTTTAGAGGGCTTCCAGAATCAATAACAATGGCTGATCTACTGCCCACGATCTTGGGAATTCTGAATAGAATCTTGGGCTGCCCGCCAAGCTCTCACATAGAAATCCACAGGGCCCATAGAGCCCTTAGACCTCCTAACCCTGATGGCGCCAAACCAAGAGATGTCATTTACAGAATCCACTTCTACGTCTTCAAAGAGCGAATCCTGAACAAAGCTCGACAATCCTCCCTCCTGTCTCATGAAGGGACCTGCATTATAGTCCTTTCAAGTCACACTCTGTCCCAGCAAGCTACCCATTTGCGGGCCCCAAGGGACATGTTGCTGCTCTCCGTAATTCCGTGAGTCTACTGCACTTTCTTCAACAACTGGATCTGCCTCTAGTTGACTTGGGTCCCTGGCCATCTATCCACCCACTTGCTCCAGCATCACTAGGCCAACCTCATCCCTCTCAAACCGTCAGCACCGAGACCCCTGGACCAACCATACCAACTCTTCGTGGACAGTGACTGAAGGACTGCCTACTGTTCCTGATTGGGACAACTAACCTGTAGCCATAACGGCTCCTCTCTACTTCTTGCAGCTCTCTGTTTCACTTCAACCCCCACCCCCCCTCCTCAGCAGTTAGTGATATCGTTTTTGACAGTTTACTTTGACAGGGAATGTAGCAGGTCTGCTCTTCTCTGGCTGTTACCTTCCCACAATAGTTTGAGACACTCCCTTGGGGCTGTTCGGTCTCTGGTGACTGTCTCTATAGACCTTTTGGCCACATTAGATAGCTACCTCTTCCTTTCTTCTTTTCTCTTTGGTTGATTTGACTTCTCTTTTTACTTTTTTTTATTTCTTTTCTTCCTTTCTCCCCCCCCCCCCCTATTTTTATATTTTTTTACCTGTTTACTCTCCCTCTCTTTGCTCCTTGTGTTCTTCCCTCCCCTGCAGATACAAAGTCACTCAAGATAGCGTCTTTCAACGCAAAAGGTCTCAACACTCCTGAAAAAAGAGCCCAAGTACTTCACAATTTCCATCGCCAGAAGGTACATATTATCTGTTTTCAAGAAACACACTTCAAAGAGGGTGGTGCTCCTGTCTTTCGGCATCGGCACTATACGACCTGGCACTTTGCAAACAATCCGGTGAATAAGACAAAGGGGGTCGCCATAGTGATCCACAAATCCTTGCCTCATCAGGTGCTAGGCTGTGCTGTCGATCCCTGGGCCAGGTACCTGATTCTCTCACTTGATTGGCGGACGAGAATTTACTTTTCTTAATGCTTATGATTCCAACCAAAATCAGGCCTCCTTTATTCTTGACCTATTTTATACGGTCCTGCCCCTAATCCACGTAACGGTCGTATTCTGTGGTGACCTTAATCTCACTCTGGATCCTACGCTTGACAATTCTACTGGGCGTGCATCCCTTCCCTACTCGACCATTAAAAAAGTTAAAAAAGCACTACAATCACAACTACAGTCATGTGAAAAAATTAGGACACCCTTTGAAAGCATGTGGTTTTTTGTAACATTTTTAATAAATGGTTATTTCATCTCCGTTTCAACAATACAGAGAGATTAAAGTAATCCAACTAAACAAAGAAAACTGAAGAAAAGTCTTTTCAAGATCTTCTGTAAATGTCATTCTACAAAAATGCCTATTCTAACTGAGGAAAAAGATAGGACACCCTCACATGTATTCTCTCTTAAATTGGCTCAGATCTCACACAGGTATATCACACCAGGTGCACATAATTAGTAGATCGTTACTCTGCATGTTGAATGAGGCTTGCCCTATTTAAACCTCAGACATTTAGTTTGGTGTGCTCCTGACTGTTGAAGTGAGAGTGAGCACCATGGTGAGAGCAAAAGAGCTGTCAGAGGACTTCAGAAAAAAGATTGTAGCAGCCTATGAGTCTGGGAAGGGATTTAAAAGATCTCAAAAGATTTTGAAATCAGCCATTCCACTGTCCGGAAGATAGTCTACAAGTGGAGGGCTTTCAAAACAACTGCCAACATGCCCAGGACTGGTCGCCCCAGCAAGTTCACCCCAAGAGCAGACCGCAAGATGCTAAAGAGGTCTCCAAAAACCCTAAAGTGTCATCTCGAGAACTACAGCAGGCTCTGGCTACTGTTGATGTAGAAGTACATGCCTCTACAATCAGAAAGAGACTGTACAAGTTTAACTTGCATGGGAGGTGTGCAAGGAGGAAACCTTTGCTTTCCAAGAGAAACATCGAGGCCAGACTGACATTTGCCAGAGATAAAGTTGACAAAGACCAGGACTTCTGGAATAATGTTCTTTGGACAGATGAGTCCAAAATTGAATTATTTGGACACAACAGCAGAGGACATGTTTGGCGTAAACCAAACACAGCATTCCAAGAAAAGAACCTCATACCAACTGTGAAGCATGGAGGTGGAAGTGTCATGGTTTGGGGCTGCTTTGCTGCAGCAGGACCTGGTCAGCTCACCATCATAGAATCCACGATGAATTCTACTGTGTATCAGAAGGTGCTTGAAGAACATGTGAGACCATCAGTTAGAAAATTAAAGCTGAAGCGGAACTGGACCATGCAACATGACAATGACCCAAAACATACTAGTAAATCAACCAAAGATTGGCTGAAAAAGAAGAAATGGAGAGTCCTGGAATGGCCAAGTCAAAGTCCAGATTTGAATCCCATTGAGATGCTGTGGGGTGACTTGAAAAGGGCTGTACGTGCAAGAAACCCCTCAAACATCTCACAGCTGAAAAAGTTCTGCATTGAGGAGTGGGGTAAAATTTCCTCAGACCGATGTCGAAGACTGGTAGATGGCTACAAGAACCGTCTCACTGCAGTTATTTCAGCCAAAGGAGGTAACACTCGCTATTAGGGGCAAGGGTGTCCTATCTTTTTCCTCAGTTAGAATAGGCATTTTTGTAGAATGACATTTACAGAAGATCTTGAAAAGACTTTTCTTCAGTTTTCTTTGTTTAGTCGGATTACTTTAATCTCTCTGTATTGTTGAAACGGAGATGAAATAACCATTTATTAAAAATGTTACAAAAAACCACATGCTTTCAAAGGGTGTCCTAATTTTTTCACATGACTGTATATGACTCATGGCGTCTTCAACATCCAGCGGACAAAGACTACACCTTTTACTCTGCCCCACAGTACTCCTATAGCCGAATGAATCTCTCCTTCTTGACTCAGTTTGCGCAGCTGACCTTACCAGTACTGTAACAAATTTCCTCTCTGATCACAGCACAGATCCCACCCCTCTCCCAACACAACGGGAAGCTTTGAAATGTGTTCTGCGCGGGATCCTCATTAAGCATGGCTCTCGTCTCAAGAAGGAGAAAGCACATTCCCTTAAACTTGAGCTACAGAAAGTTGCCTCTGTCGAGCTTGCCCACAAACGAGCACTGTCCTCTAGAGATGGCCCGAACTATTCGCCGGCGAACATAGCTTGTTCGCATTCGCCGCGGCGGGCGAACATATGCGATGTTCGGTCTGCCCCCTATACATCATCATTGAGCAAACTTTGACCCTGTACCTCACAGTCAGCAGACACATTCCAGCCAATCAGCAGCTTACCCTCCCTCCCAGACCCTCCCATCTCCTGGACAGCATCCATTTTAGATTCATTCGGAATTTGCAGTCTTAGTGAGAGGAGGGACAGTGTAGCTGCTGCTGATTTAATTGGGAAATCGATAGCTAGGTTAGTGTATTCAGTGTCCACTCCAGTCCTGAAAGACTCATCTGATCTCTGCTGTAAGTACAGCGTCCTGACAGCACCCCAAAAAGCCCTTTTTAGGGCTGTTACATTAGTCTGTGTTTTTTTTTCTCCATATATATTGCAGTTGCCTGGCCTGCCCGTGTGTCAGGAGCTGCAGGCCCACTGACTGTAGTGTGCCCACTGCCAGTGCCCACCACTCATACCGTGTGGCACAGGACTTTGCATCAAAAAAAGGCATTTAATTTTTACACTTTAGTCTAATTTCAATTGCTTGCCTGCTAGTGTGTGTCAGGCTGACTTCCACTGACTGTAGTGTGCCCACTGCCAGTGCCCACCACTCATACCGTGTGGCACAGGACTTTGCATCAAAAAAGGCATTTAATTTTCATATTTTAGTCTAATTTCAGTTGCTTGCCTGCTAGTGTGTGTCAGGCCGACTTCTACAGACTGTAGTGTGCCCACTGCCAGTGCCCACCACTCATACCGGGTGGCACAGTAGCTTGCCGATAAATAAGGCATTTCATTTTTACACTTTAGTCTAAATTCAGTTGCTTGCCTGCTGCCAGTGTGTGCCAGGCCAACTTCTACAGACTGTAGTGTGCCCACTGCCAGTGCCCACCACTCATACCAGGTTGCACAGTAGCTTACCGATAAATAAGGCATTTAATTTTTACACTTTAGTCTAATTTCAGTTGCTTGCCTGCTGCCAGTGTGTGTCAGGCCGACTTTCACAGACTGTAGTGTGACCACTGCCAGTGCCCACCACTCATACCGTGTGGCACAGGTCTTTGCATCAATAAAAGGCATTTCATTTTTACACTTTAGTCTAATTTCAGTTGCTTGCCTGCTAGTGTGTGTCAGGCTGACTTCCACTGACTGCAGTGTGCCCACTGCCAGTGCCCACCACTCATACCGTGTGGCACAAGACTTTGCATCAAAAAAAGGCATTTAATTTTTACACTTTAGTCTAATTTCAGTTGCTTGCCTGCTAGTGTGTGTCAGGTCGACTTCCACTGACTGTAGTGTGCCCACTGCCAGTGCCCACCACTCATACCATGTGGCACAGGACTTTGCATCAAAAAAAGGCATTTAATTTTTATATTTTAGTCTAATTTCAGTTGCTTGCCTGCTAGTGTGTGTCAGGCCGACTTCCACTGACCGTAGTGTGCCCACTGCCAGTGCCCACCACTCTTACCGTGTGGCACAGGACTTTGCATCAAAAAAAGGAATTTCATTTTTATATTTTAGTCTAATTTCAGTTGCTTGCCTGCTAGTGTGTGTCAGGCCGACTTCTACAGACTGTAGTGTGCCCACTGCCAGTGCCCACCACTCATACCGTGTGGCACAGTATCTTGCCGATAAATAAGGCATTTAATTTTTACACTGTAGTCTAAATTCCGTTGCTTGTCTGCTGCCAGTGTGTGTCAGGCCGACTTCTACAGACTGTAGTGTGCCCACTGCCAGTGCCCACCACTCATACCGTGTGGCACAGGACTTTGCATCAAAAAAAGGCATTTCATTTTTACATTTTAGTCTAATTTCAGTTGCTTGCCTGCTAGTGTGTGTCAGGCCGACTTCCACTGACTGTAGTGTGCCCACTGCCAGTGCCCACCACTCATACCGTGTGGCACAGTAGCTTGCCGATAAATAAGGCATTTAATTTTTACACTTTAGTCTAAATTCAGTTGCTTGCCTGCTGCCAGTGTGTGTCAGGCCGACTTCTACAGACTGTAGTGTGCCCACTGCAAGTGCCCACCACTCATACCATGTGGCACAGGACTTTGCATCAATAAAAGGCATTTCATTTTTACACTTTAGTCTAATTTCAGTTGCTTGCCTGCTAGTGTGTGTCAGGCTGACTTCCACTGACTGTAGTGTGCCCACTACCAGTGCCCACCACTCATACCGGGTGGCACAGTAGCTTGCTGATAAATAAGGCATTTAATTTTTACACTTTAGTCTAAATTCAGTTGCTTGCCTGCTGCCAGTGTGTGTCAGGCCGACTTCTACAGACTGTAGTGTGCCCACTGCCAGTGCCCACCACTCATACTGGGTGGCACAGTAGCTTGCCGATAAATAAGGCATTTAATTTTTACACTTTAGTCTAATTTCAGTTGCTTGCCTGCTGCCAGTGTGTGTCAGGCCGACTTTCACAGACTGTAGTGTGCCCACTGCCAGTGCCCACCACTCATACCGTGTGGCACAGGACTTTGCATCAATAAAAGGCATTTCATTTTTACACTTTAGTCTAATTTCAGTTGCTTGCCTGCTAGTGTGTGTCAGGCTGACTTCCACTGACTGCAGTGTGCCCACTGCCAGTGCCCACCACTCATACCGTGTGGCACAGGACTTTGCATCAAAAAAAGGCATTTAATTTTTACACTTTAGTCACTTTAGTTGTCATTTTACCCCCCTTGTCATTCTCTTTCCCCCTCTTGTCATTCACTTCCCCCCTCTTGTCATTCACTTTCCCCCTCTTGTCATTCACTTCCCCCCTCTTGTCATTCATTTTCCCCCTCTTGTCATTCACTTTCCCCCTCTTGTCATTCACTTCCCCCTCTTGTCATTCACTTTCCCCCTCTTGTCATTCTCTTTCCCCCTCTTGTCATTCTCTCTCCCCCCCCTTGCCGATAAATAAGGCATTTAATTTTTACACTTTAGTCTAATTTCAGTTGCTTGCCTGCTGCCAGTGTGTGTCAGGCCGACTTTCACAGACTGTAGTGTGCCCACTGCCAGTGCCCACCACTCATACCGTGTGGCACAGGACTTTGCATCAATAAAAGGCATTTCATTTTTACACTTTAGTCTAATTTCAGTTGCTTGCCTGCTAGTGTGTGTCAGGCTGACTTCCACTGACTGCAGTGTGCCCACTGCCAGTGCCCACCACTCATACCGTGTGGCACAGGACTTTGCATCAAAAAAGGCATTTAATTTTTACACTTTAGTCTAATTTCAGTTGCTTGCCTGCTAGTGTGTGTCAGGTCGACTTCCACTGACTGTAGTGTGCCCACTGCCAGTGCCCACCACTCATACCATGTGGCACAGGACTTTGCATCAAAAAAAGGCATTTAATTTTTATATTTTAGTCTAATTTCAGTTGCTTGCCTGCTAGTGTGTGTCAGGCCGACTTCCACTGACTGTAGTGTGCCCACTGCCAGTGCCCACCACTCTTACCGTGTGGCACAGGACTTTGCATCAAAAAAAGGCATTTCATTTTTATATTTTAGTCTAATTTCAGTTGCTTGCCTGCTAGTGTGTGTCAGGCCGACTTCTACAGACTGTAGTGTGCCCACTGCCAGTGCCCACCACTATCACCGTGTGGCACAGTAGCTTGCCGATAAATAAGGCATTTAATTTTTACACTGTAGTCTAAATTCAGTTGCTTGTCTGCTGCCAGTGTGTGTCAGGCCGACTTCTACAGACTGTAGTGTGCCCACTGCCAGTGCCCACCACTCATACCGTGTGGCACAGGACTTTGCATCAAAAAAAGGCATTTAATTTTTACACTTTAGTCTAATTTCAGTTGCTTGCCTGCTGCCAGTGTGTGTCAGGCCGACTTCCACAGACTGTATTGTGCCCACTGCCAGTGCCCACCACTCATACCGTGTGGCACAGGACTTTGCATCAATAAAAGGCATTTAATTTTTACACTTTAGTCTAATTTCAGTTGCTTGCCTGCTAGTGTGTGTCAGGCTGACTTCCACTGACTGTAGTGTGCCCACTGCCAGTGCCCACCACTCATACCGTGTGGCACAGGACTTTGCATCAAAAAAAGGCATTTAATTTTTACACTTTAGTCTAATTTCAGTTGCTTTCCTGCTAGTGTGTGTCAGGTCGACTTCCACTGACTGTAGTGTGCCCACTGCCAGTGCCCACCACTCATACCATGTGGCACAGGACTTTGCATCAAAAAAAGGCATTTAATTTTTATATTTTAGTCTAATTTCAGTTGCTTGCCTGCTAGTGTGTGTCAGGCCGACTTCCACTGACTGTAGTGTGCCCACTGCCAGTGCCCACCACTCTTACCGTGTGGCACAGGACTTTGCATCAAAAAAAGGCATTTAATTTTTATATTTTAGTCAAATTTCAGTTGCTTGCCTGCTAGTGTGTGTCAGGCCGACTTCTACAGACTGTAGTGTCCCCACTGCCAGTGCCCACCACTCATACCGTGTGGCACAGTAGCTTGCCGATAAATAAGGCATTTAATTTTTACACTTTAGTCTAAATTCAGTTGCTTGCCTGCTGCCAGTGTGTGTCAGGCCGACTTCTACAGACTGTAGTGTGCCCACTGCCAGTGCCCACCACTCATACCGTGTGGCACAGGACTTTGCATCAAAAAAAGGCATTTAATTTTTACACTTTAGTCTAATTTCAGTTGCTTGCCTGCTGCCAGTGTGTGTCAGGCCGACTTCCACAGACTGTATTGTGCCCACTGCCAGTGCCCACCACTCATACCGTGTGGCACAGGACTTTGCATCAATAAAAGGCATTTAATTTTTACACTTTAGTCTAATTTCAGTTGCTTGCCTGCTAGTGTGTGTCAGGCCCACTTTCACAGACTGTAGTGTGCCCACTGCCAGTGCCCACCACTCTTACCGTGTGGCACAGGACTTTACATCAAAAAAAGGCCTTTAATTTTTACATTTTAGTCTAATTTCAGTTGCTTGCCTGCTAGTGTGTGTCAGGCCAACTTCCACTGACTGTAGTGTGCCCACTGCCAGTGCCCACCACTCATACCGGGTGGCACAGTATCTTGCCGATAAATAAAGTATTTAATTTTTACACTTTAGTCTAATTTTAGTTGCTTGCCTGCTGCCAGTGTGTGTCAGGCCAACTTCCACAGACTGTAGTGTGCCCACTGCCAGTGCCCACCACTCATACCGGGTGGCACAGTAGCTTGCCGATAAATAAGGCATTTAATTTTTACACTTTAGTCTAATTTCAGTTGCTTGCCTGCTGCCAGTGTGTGTCAGGGCGACTTCCACAGACTGTAGTGTGCCCACTGCCAGTGCCTACCACTCATACCGGGTGGCACAGTAGCTTGCCGATAAATAAGGCATTTAATTTTTACACTTTAGTCTAATTTCAGTTGCTTGCCTGCTGCCAGTGTGTGTCAGGCCGACTTCCACAGACTGTAGTGTGCCTACTGCCAGTGCCCACCACTCATACCGGGTGGCACAGTAGCTTGCCGATAAATAAGGCATTTAATTTTTACACTTTAGTCTAATTTCAGTTGCTTGCCTGCTGCCAGTGTGTGTCAGGCCGACTTCCACAGACTGTAGTGTGCCCACTGCCAGTGCCCACCACTCATACCGGGTGGCACAGTAACTAGCATGCATAGTACCACTTATCTAAAAAAAAATGACAGGCAGAGGCAGGTCACCCCGCAGGGGCCGTCGTGGTCATGGTGCTGTGATTTCCACTGGCCCTGGAATAATGCCCAGTGTTCAGAGGCCACGTACCCTGAACCCGAAAAATTCTGAGGACATAGTTGACTAGACACCCAATCTTTAACAGCTTCCGCTTAGAACCTTGACGCACCATCCTCCTCCAGCTCAGCTTTGGTCACCTGCTCTCAAGTTACAACGCACCCGCCCGCCGCCACCACGACCACTACCACCACAGCCACCACAGCCGCTTCACTTGATCCGTCAGAGGAGTTATTTGCACATCAGTTGGATGCAATTAGTGATGCGCAACCATTATTGCCAGATGATGTAGATTACAGGGATATGTCTCAGTCAGGCAGGATTACACACATGGACGTACAGTGTGATGATGATGATGATAATGTTGTAACCGCTGCTGCTTTCTTTGCTGAGGTGTCAGATACAAGTGAAGCGGTTGATGATGACGATGTGTCCACGGATGCCACGTGGGTGCCTGCTCGAAGAGAAGAAGAGGGGGAAAGTTCAGAAGGGGAGACAAAGAAAAGGAGGAGACGAGTTGGAAGCAGGGGGAGGTCGTCACAAGGAGTTAGTGGCACAGTCAGACAGCATGTATCGGCACCCGGGGTCAGCCAGACAGCACGCCAATCAACGCATGCTGTTGCCACCACCACAATGCCGTCATTGCAAAGCTCAGCAGTGTGGCATTTTTTTTGTGTGTCTGCCTCTGATAACAGCAATGCCATTTGCGACCTGTGCCAAAAGAAACTGAGTCGTAGGAAGTCCAACACCCACCTCGGTACAACTGCTTTGCGAAGGCACATGATCTCACATCACAAACGCCAATGGGATCAACACATGAGTACAAGCAGCACACAAACTCAAAGCCACCATCCTCCTTCTGGTCCAGCATCTTCAGCCACGTCAACCACAGCTGTCCTCCTTGCCCCCTCTCAACCACCCGCCACTTCGCCTCTCACCTTCAGCAGTTCCATCTCATCTGCCCACAGTCAGGTGTCTGTTAAGGCAGGGCTGGGTATTTGTCAGCCTGTTTGCAAAGGTGGCCGGGCGCAGGGTCGGCGCGTCCTAGGAGCGCCGGCCCCCTTCATGCTGCAGCCGCCCGAGCGCTCAATAGAGAGCCTCAGACGGCTGCAGCACTGCCCGGGCTGGCGCGTCCATGAGGGCGCACCGCCCAGGCACAGCAAGAGGAGAGGAGCTGACAGGAGGGAAGCGCTCAGCGCTCCCTCTTGTCACTCCATTGTAGCGTGGCCGAGCCCTGTATGGTCCGCGGGTACAGGGAGCATCTGTCTCCTGTACCCGGACGGACTGACAGGAAGTGCGCACACAGTGTGCACTTCCTGTCAGTCCGCCCGGGTACAGGAAACTAAAGCTCCTGTACCCGTGGGACCATACAGAGCTCGGCCATGCTACACCAGAGGCGAGGGAGGAGGGGAGAATGACAAGAGGGGAAAGATAATGACAGGGGGGAGAGAATGACGGGGGGAGAATGACTAGAGGGGGAAAGATTATGACGGGGGAGAGAATGACAAGAGGGGGAAAGATAATGATGGGGGGAGAAAGAGAATTACAAGAGGGGGAAAGATAATGACAGGGGGAGAAAGAGAATGACAAGAGGGGAAAGATAATGACAAGAAGGGGGAATGACAGGAGGGGGAAAGATAATGACAGGGGGAGAGAATGACTAGAGGGGGAAAGATAATGACGGGGGGAAGAATGACAAGAGGGGGAAAGATAATGACAAGGGGGGGGGGATGACAAGAGGGGGAAAGATAATGACAAGAGGAAAGAGGAGGAAAGATAATGACAAAAGGGGGAAAGGGAATGACAAGAGGGAGGGGGGGGGAAGAAAGAGAATCACAAGAGAGGGGAAGATAATGACATTAGGGGGAAAGATAATGACAAGAGGGGGAAAGATAATGACAAGAGGGGGAAAGAGAATGACAAGAGGGGGAAAGAGAATGACAAGGGAGGGGGAGAATGACAAGAGGGGGAAAGAGAATGACAAGGGGGAGAATGACAAGAGGGGGAAAGTGAATGACAAGAGGGGAAAGGGAATGACAAGGGGGGAAGAGAATAACAGGGGGAGAGAGAATGACAAGAGGGGGAAAGAGAATGACAAGAGGGGAAAGAGAATGACAAGAGGGGGAAAGTGAATGACAAGAGGGAAGTGAATGACAAGAGGGGGAAAGTGAATGACAAGAGGGGAAAATGAATGACAAGAGGGGAAGTGAATGACAAGAGGGGAAAGTGAATGACAAGAGGGGAAGTGAATGACAAGAGGGGGAAAGAGAATGACAAGGGGGTAAAATGACAAGGGGGAAGAGAATGACAAGGGGGAAGAGAATGACAAGGGGGGGAAAAAGAAAATGACAAGGGGGGGAAAAGAGAATGACAAGGGGGGAAAGAGAATGACAAGGGGGGGAATGAGAATGACAAGGGGGGGAATGAGAATGACAAGAGGGGGAAAGAGAATGACAAGGGGGGGGAGAATGACAAGAGGGGGAAAGAGCTGGGCGTTGTAGTGATACGGGGACTGCAGAGGCTGAGCGCCAGCTGGGGGTTGTAGTGCTCAGTAAAATGTCATGGTGCCCCCTGTGTTTGTGCCCTCCGGACCCCTCTGCCCTCTCCTCCGGACCCCTCTGCCCTCTCCTCCGGACCCCTCTGCCCTCTCCTCCAGACCCCTCTTCCCTCCCCTCCGGACCCCTCTGCCCTCCCCTCCGGACCCTGTAATCCTTGTAAGGGTTTCCACATGTCATGGCGGCCGCAAGTGGCGATCACTTGGACGCTGGCAACATTATGGGGGGCCCTATATACTCGCACATTATGGGGGGCACTATGGAGAAGAGGGGAAGGAGCACTATGGGGGCATCTACTGGGGGCCCTATGTACTGGCATGCATTATTGGGGGGCTCTATGGAGAAGTGGGGGGGGGGAGCACTATGGGGGCATCTATTGGGGGCTTGATGACGCGCCTCCATCTGGCTCCTAACTTTTTTCTGGGTCCTAGATTCCAAGGAAATTTGTCAAGCCCTGTGTTAAGGAAATGTTTGAGCGTAAGAAGCCAATGTCACAGAGTCACCCCCTTGCCCGGCGACTGACAGCTGGCTTGATGAAACTTGATGAATTTGTCGCTATTGGGACACCACAGTGAAAGGTACCCGGACGAAATTTTTTTTCAAAAAAGGCAATCCCAAACCTCTACTATGTTATTGAAAAGGAAGTCATGGCATCTCTGGCTTACAGTGTTGGGGCAAGGGTCCATCTGACCACTGATACCTGGTCTGAAAAGCACGGTCAGGGCAGGTATATCACGTACACTGCGCATTGGGTCAACCTGCTGACGGCTGACAAGCATGGAATGCGTGGCTCCGCAGCAGAGTTGGTGACACCGCCACGACTTGCAGGCAGGCCCACTGCCACCTCCTCTACTCCTACTCCATCCTCTTCTATATCCTCCTCTATATCCTCCCTGCACCAACTGAAGATCGGCAAAGTGGTGTGTGACAATGGAACAAATTTGTTGGCATTGAATTCGGGCAAGTTGTCACATGTGCCGTGCATAGCACATGTGTTGAATCTCATCGTACAACACTTTGTGTATAAGTGCCCAGGCTTACAGGACGTCCTCAAGCAGGCCAGGAAGGTGTGTGGCCATTTCAGGCATTCCTACACGGCCATGGCGCACTTTTCCGAAATTCTGTGGCGAAATAACATGCCAGTGAGGCGCTTGATTTGCGACAGCCCGACACGTTTGAATTCAACACTCCTAATGTTTGACCGCCTGCTTCAACAAGAAAAAGCCGTCAACGAGTATTTGTATGACCGGGGTGCTAGGACAGCCTCTGCGGAGCTGGGAATTTTTTTGCCACGTTACTGGACGCTCATGCACAATGCCTGTAGGCTCATGCGTCCTTTTGAGGAGGTGACAAACCTAGTCAGTCGCACCGAAGGCACCATCAGCGACCTCATCCCATTTGTTTTCTTCCTGGAGCGTGCCCTGCGAAGAGTGCTGGATCAGGCTGTAGATGAGCGTGAAGAGGAAGAGGAAGAGTTGTGGTCACTATCACCACCAGAAACAGCCTTGTCATCATCGCTTGCCGGACCGGCGGCAACGCTGGAAGAGGAGTATGAGGAAGAGGAGTCAGAGGAGGAATGTGGCTTTGAGGAGGAGGAAGACCAACCACAGCAGGCACCCCAGGGTGCTCGTTGTTGTCACCTATCTGGGACCCATGGTGTTGTACGTGGCTGGGGGGAAGAACAGACCGTCAATGACATCAGTGAGGACGAGGAACGGGAAATGAGTAGCTCTGCATCCAACCTTGTGCAAATGGGGTCTTTCATGCTGTCATGTCTGTTGAGGGACCCTCGTATAAAAAGGATGAACGAGAACGACCTGTACACCCAGGCCACGCTACTAGACCCCCGGTATAAGCAGAAAGTGGCAGAAATGTTACCAAATTACCGAAAGTCGGAAAGAATGCAGCAGTTCAAAACCAAACTAAAAAATATGCTTTACACAGCTTATAAGGGGGATGTCACAGCACGGGAATCTAACAGGGGAAGAGGTGAATGTAATCCTCCTTCTACCATGGCGGCAAGGACTGGACGATTTACAGATGTGTTGTTGATGGAGGACATGCAGAGCTTTTTCAGTCCTACACATCGCCACAGCCCTTCGGGATCCAGCCTTAGAGAACGACTCGACCGACAGGTAGCAGACTACCTCGCCTTAACAGCAGATATCGACACTCTGAGGAGCGATGAGCCCCTTCACTACTGGGTGTGTAGGCTTGACCTGTGGCCTGAGCTATCCCAGTTTGCGATAGAACTTCTATGTAATACAGTTCTTGATGTTATTATTGTGATTATACTTGCTATATCTAAATAAGCTTAAATTTACAAGAACTTCTGGCCTGCCCTGCTTCAAGTGTCCTGTCAAAAAGGACCTTCAGTGCAGCAGGAGACATTTTCACTGACAAGAGAAGTCGCCTCGGTCAAAAATGTGTTGATTACCTCACCTTCATAAAGATGAATGAGGCATGGATCCCGAAGGGACTGACAGTGGGGGATACGTTTGACTAACAAAAGGCCTGATGACATGGCTTGGCCTCAAAATGGTCCCCACGCTGCTGTATTTAATGTCTGCATCCAGGATGACTTTCGTGAATTCTCTGCCACCAACTAGGGTTCAAGCCGCAATGTTTTAGTCACTTTTCTGCCTGGAAAACATAAATTTTTCCGGCCGCTGCTACAACAATGCCATTATTTTTCAGGCATGTGTACATGCCTAATTTTTCTGTCCTATGGTTCAGCACTGTGGCTGCAAAAACAAAACAAAAAAAGGCACATACAAGTGTCAATTCCCCTTCGTGATCGTTACCTTGTTGTGGTGAAGGGGCTTGCGTATCACAATGAAGCAATCATCACCTCTATGAGTGTGTTGGCAATGTTTCCACACCCCAGATGATAAGGCCGTTGCTTCATTATGGTCAGACCAAAAGCGATCAGACGGCTGGATAATATTTCATAGAAAAAACATTAATTTACCTTTTTTTTTTTTTTAAGTGGTATGGGTTTTTAATACATAAAATAAAAAATCATAATAAAGTCTCTTAATCGTTTATTAGAAATAATACAGACAATTAAAAAAAACCCCCATCAATTCCAATACAAAGCAAGTACAGAGCTCAGAACTAAATTATTTCATGATGTCATAATCGTTCATTAATTCGACAATGGTTAATCAATTTGACACACGTCCCGGATAGGGTACGTAACAGGGATTAAACTGATAGGAATAGTACTAGTTAAGACACCACTCATATAGGGTGTCACAGCATATTGCTCTGTGCACGTGCAGTGCCCCAATTTGGGAGTAAGAGGACCGACCAAGCTGCTTTTTCCATCTTCCGGTTCCTAAAATCAATTCAGTTTGGTGTATGAGAGTTTGGTCTGTCACTGTGAAGGCAGTCAAAGGTACCCGGCCTAAATTTTTTTTCACAAAAGGCAATCCCTGATATGGGACGTAACAGTGATTAAACTGATAGGAATAGTACTAGTTAAGACACCACTCATATGGGGTGTGACAGTAAATTGCACGGCGCAGACGCAGTGACCGTGGATTAAAACAAAGGGGAGGGAGCCAGCGTTTTTTTAACCATCTCCCCGTTCGAAAAATCTATTCTATAAATGGACCCCAGATTGAGGACGTTAGAGGGATTAAACTGATGAGAATAGTACTACAGAAAATACCACTCATATGGGGTGTGACAGTAAATTGCACGGCGCAGACGCAGTGACCGTGGATTAAAACAGAGTGGAGGGAGCCAGCGTTTTTTAACCATCTCCCCGTTTGAAAAATCAATTCAATAAATGGACCCCAGATTGGGGACGTAACAGGGATTAAACTGAAAAATCAATTCAATTCACCTTTCGGGGACCCTTGGTGTTGTACGTGGCTGGATGGAGTAAGAAACCTTCAATGACATCACCAGGACATGGCTAGCTTGGTATCCAACCTTGTGCAAATGGGGAGTTTGCGGTTGTGCAAATGGACTGTTTGCGGTTGTTTGCGGTGCATTAAAAGGGGAGTTTGGTCTGTCAATGTCTGTAAAGTGGGCGTAGCCCTTACACTACCTGATCGATACAACATCATACCTGATCGTATACACACACTGGATGTTTTAAAGCATGTTATTCCAAACAATTTAGGAATGTTAGTTGATTTATGCCCTTTATGGATTAAAAATCGACTCTACGTCCACTACGTAATTTTCCATGGGAGTTTTGCCATGGATCCCGCTCTGGCATGCTACAGTCCAGGTGTTAGTCCCCTTTAACCAACTTTTCCATCACTATTGTGGCCAGAAAGAGTCCCTGTGGGTTTTAAAATTCGCCTGCCTATTTTAGTCTATGGCGGTTCGTCTGGTTCGCCCGTTTGCGAACATTTGCGGAAGCTCGCGTTCGCCGTTCGCGAATGGAAAATTTTATGTTGGCGACATCACTACTCTCCTCATCAACTCTGCTTGATCTCCAGAATGCACGTTTAGACTCCTGGAGACGTCTTTTAAGCGCATGATCCAACTATGCAGTAGTAAATTCTACGAATACGGCATCAAGAGTGGGCATTTGCTGGCAAAGGCTCTCAGGGGCAAACTGACTGTCTCCCACATCCTCGCTATCAAAATGGATCATCCCCCTACCTTTTCCCAATTCACAATGGCACGCGACAAGGCTGTCCATTGTCTCCTTTACTTTATGTCTTGGTTATGGATCTTATATCCTCCATAAGTAACAATCCAGACATCTCCGGAGTAAAAATTAGAGACCATGAATACAAATGAGCGGCTTTCGCGGATGACCTCCTGCTCTACATAACTAACCCCCACATCTCTCTGCCATCTTTGCTCTGTGAGATATCCGCTTTGGTGACTGGACCAATTTCAAGATTAACATGACTAAGTCTGAAGCCTTAAATGTCTACCGTCGACCTGTCGCAACTTTGTAGATTAAACTTCACCCCTCTCTTCCATTGATTTCAGAAGGATCTGGAGTCCTGGCGTCGACGGAACTTTTCCTGGTTTGGTAGAATCTGTATTTTAAAGATGACCTTGCTGGCAAAATTACTCCTGCAGACCATCCCCCTTCGTATATCGTCAACATTTTGGTTCCAAATACGCAGATGCTTCACAAAATTTGTATGGTCATCTGGTAAACCGCGGATCAAATGGGAAATAATGACCCGTTCTAAGGAGGCACTTTTGTTGGTCTCCCAGACTGTCGCCTATACTACCCTTCTACTGCCTATGCTAGGCTCCTAGATATAATGTGTAATGCTCACACCCAGTACCGGTACCTGGGGAATCCCTTACCCCATAAGAGGTTTTAATGATATATGTCCCTGTGTTAGAGCAAGTTGTCGTGATACCAGTTGCAGTTAAGCAAAGAGGACATGGAGTCCCCTTTAAGTAGATGGTGTGGGTATCCTGATGTAGGATTGTCAGAGTGGTGTAGAGTTGCCTACAATGTCTCTGAAGATGTTGTATGTACCTGTCACGGTGCTCCTACCTGGATATCCTTGGATCCCCGATGTGGTTCGACAAAGCAGTGCAAAAAGAGATGAATAACTTGCTCTACTTGAATAAACTTTCATCAGCAAACAATCTTCCAGCTTTATCTTGATCATCAGCAGACTTGGCTCTACTACATTTGAACTCTTTCAGGTCAGCTATAGTAGCTGGATTAACTAGGAACGTTTCCTCTTCTGCTGTGAGCTGCAACATAATTTTCTGTAGTCTGACTCTGTCTTTATCTTTCTTTTTATCCAGGGAATCTTTCCTCCTGGCTCTGAAGCTCTTTACTTCTCCTCTTTGGACCTAACCGAGCAGACAGTGCTCTGCTGGCTGGCACACACCCTTCCCCTATACTAAACTCTAAACTTCTGCAGGCTCGCCCAGCAGGGACGAGAGCCTGCTCTTTCCCCTAGGAGGAGATCCTCTAGACTGACCTTCTCTAACCTAACTCCTCTCTCTATAGAGGTTTTTGGAATGGATAGAAGGTTCCACTCCAGGGAAACTGCCATGTCCGGTCGGGATCTTCCCTGAAGCCTCTATCTCAAATGTTGGAGGCCTCCTACCCTTTGGCATGAAAGTCCTTTGACCACCTGCAACTCCAGCACTTCTACTCCTCTATGCTCAAGACCCATACATTAATTTAAAACCTCTCAACATTCGAACAGATATGCATAGCTCCGTCAGTGATATCTAGAAACATATCAACTATATACAAATTACTAATAAATCAACGCTCCTCGCCCCTTTTTGTCAGGACTGGGAGCGTGACCTGGGTACACACCTCACCCCATCTCAGTGGAATAGGAGCTTTCTGTTATCCCATAAAGCGCTGATTTCCACTAAGGCTCAGAAAACAAGCTATAAAATCCTATCCAGATGGTACAAGGTGCCCACGCTTCTCCATAAGTGGTTTCCTACAGTATCAGACCGCTGCTGGAGATGTCACACGGAGGAGGGTACGATGATCCATATTTGGTGGCATTGTACTGTCCTACGCCTCTTTTGGCAAGAGGTGACGGGCATCCCTATACAAAATCCCCCTGAATCTTTTCTATTATTTGTGCTTGACCTAAACATCCAAGCCTACAAGAATTTGCTTCTGAAGTGCATAATTTTTTTTTGTTTCTTTTCTATTACTTTTTCTTTTCCTTTAAGTTATTTAATCAGTTATTATGTTCTATGTCTGCTTACTTTTCTTTATCCATGTCGTTGCGTGATACAATATTTTTGAGCACAGGAAACATTACGTGCTCTCCCTTACTGTATATTTATTACAAGTTTGTATCACTTGTTAATGACAAGAAAACTCTATACTAAAAACCTCAAAAAATTGAATGAAAAAAATCTTTGTTTCAACTTTTCTATGTTTCACGGTGGGAATCATAGATTGTCCAGTTACTGGTACTGTGAAAAGGGCCTGGGAGACAAAAAGTACTTTTGTTACTTTGGTTGACAGCACACTTGGGCAAACAAGAGCTTTAAGAGTATGAAATGGGAAAACATGGGAACTTTGCACCTGACCATAAATAATGAGCAGCATTCCTACATAATTGTAGGTTTGTGGAAAGAGACACAGGATGAGTTTTTACATCTTTCTCATACATCCTACATCATTTACTGATGAGATTGGTGAATTATATGGATAAAGTCGCCAAACCTGTGTTGGATCATAAGTGGCTATATGATGAATTGTGTAGTTCCCGAAAAGACATAAGGGATGCTATATCTTGGTAGATTAAATCTTGGGGGCAAGTAGTCTTAGACCTACTATAAACAACAGTTCATTTTCTGTGCTTACAGGATTGATGATCATGGTATATTGAGTCTTCGTTTGGTTCCCCTTCCCTATGGCTCAATTGTAACTTCAGCTGCTGAAACGTGTTGCTTTGACAAGGCTTTGAGTCATCGTCTCTTTTTTTTTGTATCCTGGGATAACCATACAAAATATTGAAATTAAAGTTGCACATATATACAGTATATGGCACCATTACCTTATAGAAAATTATTCTGATTTAAGCTAAACTATTCTCCTGGATAGTGCTTCCCCATAAGGACCTACCTTTCAATATGGTCTTCAGGATCATTACTTTTAAGATGGTGTCCATAAACTGTATTGCATATCATCTTCTAAGTATGATTTCCTTTCCAATGAACTCGGTCTTCTGATATGTCCACAAAACATAGCTTCAGCTATTTGGCACATAATATATACATGTCTAAAATACCCTACTAGGGTTTTATTAGTTACTAAAAAAAGGGTCTTCTGGGAACTCCATCAATTACAGCAGCCAACAAAACGTCTCTCTGTCTGAGGAGTTTGCCATGTCTATGCATTTCAAAAAAGGCCTGTTGATTTCAGTAGGCAACATGCAATGCTATATTTCTCCTGTGGTGACGCTGCAGAGAAATTGAAACTTAGTTGTTTGGTTCCCTGGCAGATTATAGTTGATCCCTGGGCAAACTAGCAGTAGGATACCGGCAACATTCAAAAAGCTATTTTCGGAAACCCAAAACCCTTTAAAAACATATCAGTGCAATCAACCAGACCATCTAGCAATTAAACCAATTCTGGACCTTCAGAGAGTGGTCTTATAATCTTTTCCAAACAGAAATGTGTCTTGAAGGCAGCATTCTATGTTTTTTCATATACAGTTTGGATTTAGAGTATCTAATGTGTGAGCAGAGTTTACAGATATATACATACAGATATACAGGGTAGGTCAAGAGTCGCAGGACACCCTTTTATTTCAGAAACGAAAGGGAAAATGAAATATCTGAATACCCCAGCAAGTAATGGGTGAGGGGGCCTATCTTTCAGGCTATGTTCAGAACATGGCCACCATCTTGAAAGTCGCCATATTGGATCAAGGGAAATTTTTTCCAATGCGAAAGGGGTCAAAAGACCATAATTTTCTCAGAAATTGATTGCCACAATCAGATTTGCAATAGCTCTTGTGGTTTAAAAGTTAACTACACAGAAAATTCAAAACTTCAAAGTTCTGTGTTCAGCATCAGGGACAACACAATGTCAAATAGCTGTGCATCACAGGGAACCTTCCCTGTTGTTGTTGCAACTTTCTTTGCTGATAACTTTTCAACCACAAGAGATATTGCAAATCTGATTGCAGCCCTCGATTTCTGAGAAAATGATGGTCTTCTTAGATATGTTACATGATCCCCTACCCAACTTGCCCTTGATCCAATATGGTGGCTTTCAAGGCAGCGGCCATGTCCCGGACATAGCCATGCTTAGTCTACTTTCACACTTGCAGCAGCTTTTTCCGGCAGACTGTTCTGGCGGGAAAACAGCCTGCTGGATCTGTGCTACTGCTAGTCCACCGTGCCGCCAGGAGGTCCGGTCGCAGCACTGGAAAAAAGCCGAGAGGTGGCCAGACAAAAACTGCAGCATGTTGTTGTTTTTGTCCAGCCGCCTCTCGGCATGGTTGCCTCACTGCGACCGGACCTCTGGCCCGCCCCCATTATGGTGAATGGGGAAGGAGCGGACTTCCGGCGGCACAGTGGACTAGCAGTAGCACGGATCCGACAGGCTGTTCCAGCGGGGGGAAAGGCTACTACGCAAGTGTGAAAGTAGCCTTATATAATCCTGAGCAAGAGGTCACATTGGCATTGATCTAACGATCAGTACAAATCTCTTTGATATGGCGGTATATATTGAATTGCCTTTGAGTGTGTAGACAGATAAAGGCATTTGATGTGCATCTATGGGAACTTCATATCTTTTGTATTCTCTCACTTTCATTCTCAGATGACAGCTGTGGGAAATTGAAAAGTTTAAAAGTGGATAGAAATAAAGGGCAGTTCCAGAAAGATGATCCTAGTATGATTGATGATATTCCTTTATGTATTTTTTCAGTTTTAGTTTTAGCTTTCATTATGAGATTTCTTTACTTTTCGGCTGCTGTGTATTGATACAGTCAAAGCCTGGGAGAGGTGTTAGACTGCAGGGCATAAAACAATTACTTGGGGTTTAGTTCTTGCTGCCATTCATAATCAACTTTGTCATCTTCTAATTGTATGACTGATTATGGCCCCCACAAAGTATATGCTGCCATATGCAGTTATGAAGGATGTTTTCTTTCACTTTGAAACCCAGGCCTTGATATATATAACCAAATTTTTACAATGCCACGTAAGTAATATGTATGTGTGCAAATGCATATACACGTGTGAATAACATTCTCATAAAGGAAGATCAAAGAAAGTTAAGTCTGCAGGCAATAGCGCAAAGTTATCTCAGCCTCTGGTGTCACGCTGATTTTTTTTATTTTTTTTTTGTAGAAATGTGTTTCTGAGCCAGGTGGGAAGAATGAAACATTGTTTTGTTCCACCCATGTCTATGGCAGAAAAATGCTAGCAGCTCAGAGTGACCTAGTAAAATAGAATTTTGCCAGAAGCCAAAGCTCTTCAGCTTTTAAATTAACTGTGAATCTTATCACAGATCTATCTGTGTAGGGAATAGTACTGTGAATTCTCAGACTGCCGGAGTACACCGTATCTTACATAGCCAGACACCACTGGGCACCTCCAGATCCCCATTTACTATAATGGGATCTGGGAGGTTTCTGGTACAAATACCGGCTTCCTGCCATGAAAGTTCTTAAAAACAAAGCCGGCATTTATGTCGGAAAGCCACTGGATCCAATTATAGTGAATGGGGATCTGGCAACACCCTTCTGCCGGGACAGATTACCAGATTACACAACAGAGATGTGAACCTAGCCTAAGGTGGTCATAGACAGTCGGTAAATGATGTCCGAACTCACTCACAATTTCAGCCCCAGAATAACCACCCCCAGAGGTGTTTGGCAGTTGCATAATCCACTCTGCCTTTTTAAAACACGTGTATAGGGTGGTCAGGAGCAATAGCAGTCGGCTAAACAAGAATTTAGCTGACAGCTATCCAAGGTATATGTTGGTTGCATAGTATCTTTACCCTGCTACTGGATTTCCAGGAGAGGAAGGTAGTGGGGTAAAAGTAGAGGAATACATACAATTTTTTATAACTTCTCTTCCTGGGTTTTGTTGTGGTCTACTGAAGTTTTCTTCCTGCTACTTTTCTAATAGAAACTACCCCTTCTACCCTCATTTGAACTAGTCAACGGAGCTGTTGAATCCTTTTTGGGTACCAGACACCAAATATGTTACATAAAAAATATTGGTTTGAAACAACCTAACATGCATTCCCAAAAAACTTGTGGTCCCTAATATTTACTCAAATAGAGTATGCCCATGTTTCCTCTTATGGGCTCCTTCACTCTGACTGTGAACATTCTTCCAGTAAGTTTTACATCTTTAGTGTACTTTGAAAATGTGTTCTTATCAGTACATTATTGAAGTATAGACATGGATTACTAATAATTAGAGATGAGCGAATTTTAAAAAAATTCGATTTTCTGGTTCGTCGAATTTTTGGGAAAAAAATTGGTTCAATCCGTAATTTATTTGCGTTGAATTTCGTTAAAAAAATGCTATTTCCTGGCTGCATAGAGCCTTTATAGTGGTCTAGAACACTGTGCCTTGCAGTAACACGCATAGGGAGTCTGGTCTGGTAGTGAAATAATACTGTGAGTCTATATGACATGCAGATGACAGGCGTCGCTCTTAGAATCAATGCACACTTCACTAACAAAATAACTAAAGTATGAACTCAGCCTTACAGGTCGATGTTAGCGCCAAGCAGAAGCACATTCCTTTTATACCGTCATCAGCTAATTCCACATAGATGTCAGCAGAACCAGTTCTATTAAACACTTATACAAGTAGAGCCCTCCAACAGAGTGGAGAGGTTGTCAGCAGTAAGTTTGTGTTGACGTCACTGATTATTTTGCCCTTCCTTTGATCCGTCAGAACAATAACTCCCCAAAAATTGGATCCTGTCTGTGGAGCAAACGAGGTGCAGAAGGGAAGGATAGACAGCTCCCTTGGGCTGTGGTGGTGGAGCCTTGACTGCCTGATATCGGCTGCGTGCCACTGGGTGATGCAGCGGTTGCTGCGGCAGGGTGGACCACCACATCGGAGCCACGGTTCTCCCAGGCCACTTTATAGTGATGCTGCATATGTTTATGTAGGGCCGTGGTGCACACAATGGCACCCCGACTACGCTGCACCTTCTGCCTACAGATTCTACATATGGCCATGTTCACCAAAAAACTGACACACCGCCGACTAGGTGAATTTCCCCCAACACTACACACTGAGTAAATGCCCCTTCGCCAGAGGGGGTGAAGACGTGATGATGTAGGTTTGCTACGTCGCTCCTCCCTACGACCGTTCTATCTCGCCGAACTATGCAAAACATGAGCCTCTCTATCTGAACCGCGGAACGCCCCTACCTTTGGGCCCTTTGCGTTCTGCTGGACCAGACTCTCGCCGGATCCCCTGTGTTTGTCCGCCTTGTCTGGCAGTGTTTGCTTGCTGCTTCGCTCGCAGATGGGACAGTCACCCACCTTTTGATGTTTCGGTCTCCGCTGCTTCCTGCCGCCCCCTCCTTGGATCTTTGGTGTCGGCTGGGACCTGGTTACAGGTTTGCAGTTTGAAGTATCGAATAGATGTTGCTTCGTGTCCTCCTCTGCCTCCATATTTGACCCCCTCCTCCCCCATGCCCTGTGTAATTGTTTTCTCGATCTCCCCACTTTGTCTATTCATTGATAGGGAATATGGGACAGAAGGTTAAAATTTCTCAACTTTATACAGTGTTGCTTAAAACACGATTTAATAATACACATTCTCCGGGACAAAAGGCTTGGCAAATTGATTGTCCGGGAATTTCCCTCGAAGATTGGGATAATATATTGGCGAATTTAAGTTTAAGACCTGTCTCAAATATAATTCCATATACTTATCACATTGACAGGGTGAGTCAAGAGCACCACATCTATAGCAACAGGGGGGTGAGCCCCTATATTCTTTTTCTTATTTCGAATTTAAGTTAAGTTTCTTAAAATTAAAATGAAGTTTTGGGTCAATGTCAAATTTTAAATTTAATTTAACAGATTGAAGCATGGAGACAATTCGATCTGATATTGGTAGCAGTCCTTGTAATAACTTATCTGTGGTTAACCCGCACCAGAAAGGCCTTTATGGGGGCAGTGGACAACTGTTTTTTGACTTTCCGCAATTACTCAATAAAGTATTGCCTAAGACAAGAGATTCTTGTACAAGTCACTCAGAATTGAGAAAGCTCGTTGGAAGAACGAGTGAAACGTTTTCAAGAAATCTACAGCAAGTCCAGTTGCCTTGACTTATTCTTTACAGATATACCATAACCTGGATAAATGAGAACCTTCACAGACATAAGACAAGAGAGAATTGGCCAGTCTTCTGGTTATTCAAGAACATGGTTGCGATGGAGAAAGCATTCCAAAAAACAATTTCTCTCTACCTGGACATGAATCCTGTCAAGATTGATGCAAGTGCAGTATCGACTGCTCATGGAGCCAGATACTTCTGGGGGAACCTGCCTGGCATGAACAGGCCTTTAGTAGCTACAGACAATGAGAAGACAAAGCTTCAAGATTGCTTGGAGCCCAGAAGATTTGCGAAGTTCATCAAGGTTCAAACCATAACTACCCCTGGTCCTACACCAGCCCCTGGTCTCTTCGTCAGGGAAAAAATCACGAGTTCCCAGTCATCATGGATGGGAAGGAGGACATCCTGTGGTGCACGAAGATGGAGAGGCTCTTGGGATTCCCCCCGCACTATACGGACGTCTCAGAAAATAACCGCTGCTCCCGACAAAAGCTTCTGGGAAGGTCATGAAGCGTCCCAGTCATCCGGCATCTATTCACCCCAATGAAGGAATATTTTGAAAGTGTATAGAAGCCACACGGGGACCCTACACTGTAGATTTATCATGGAGACACCGGATTTTATAATATGACATTATTATATAAAGAAAAAAAAAATAAAGAAAAAAATTAAGCTTCTTTGTCACCCGGTTCCCAAGTGCAATCAGCTACATCATCATCATCGAGTACTGTCTGCACGTCACTGATGTCCTCCTCAACGGTCTCTGGGTCAGGAGCCTGACCGCTCTCAACACTAGCTCCCACGCCACTCTCCTCATCACTACTTGCCCACCTAGTGGAGGAAGTGCCGGATGTCTCCTCCACATCTTGGCTGTCCAGTAGCTGCTGACCGTCTTCTAGTAGTTCGCCCTCACTGTATAGTGGAGCTGAGCCCAGAGCATACATTACTTCTCTGGCTGAGGGAACAGAAAATGACAGAGGCAGGTTGAGTACAGATGAGGGCACGAGGCCTGCTCCCGGGCCATGCCAACTAAGGGTTGTGTCTGACGAACCCACTGATTCTTGGCTGGGGGTGTCTGATGTCACTTGCGACAAAGTTAAAGATCGAGTCAACCATTCAAGAACCGTTGGGTTGCTGGTCACGACACGACCGCTAGCTGACACTGGGAGCTCAGGCTTCTCGAAGTGACCCCTGCTGCCACGGCCCCTTACTCTGCTGCAACCTCTGCATGCACCAGAAACATTTAGGCCTCTGCCACTCCCCTGTGCAGGGCCTGGCACTTCTCTGTCTGACATACTGTTAGATCAAATAATCAAATGTTAGATAAAAAAAAAAATGTTGCCACTAATACACGGCAAACTGGGCTTCAGAATATATCACTGCAATGCAGAACGGCAATTAGGCCCTTTTTTCCACTTTTACACAACACAAAAGGCTTTTCAACAGATAAGTGCAACGATGAACGGCGAATATATTTTTATTTCGCCACTAATACACGGCAAACTGGGCTTTTGAATATATCACTGCACCGCAGAATGGCAATTAGGCCCACATTTTTTTCCACTTTTACACTACACAAAATGCTTTTCAACAGATAAGTGCAACGTTGAACGATGAATATATTTTAATTTCTCCACTAATACACGGCAACTGGGCTTTTGAATATATCACTGCACCGCAGAATGGCAATTAGGCCCTCATTTTTTTCCAATTTTAAATAACACAAAAGGCTTTTCAACAGATAAGTGCAACGTTGAACGGTGAATATATTTTAATTTCGCCACTAATACACGGCAAACTGGGCTTTTGAATATATCACTGCACCACACAAGGGCAAATAAGACGTACTGTAGAAATATTTTCTTGTAATAACCCTGTTAATGTCTGTATTAAACAGCACTTGCACCCCAATTACAAGAACGGTTTGCTGGAATGACAGAGCTGTATAATGGCAATTTAGATCCCCAGTCAGTGCAGTCAAGGTTTCATAGGATTGTTCCTATAGACCCAGTTTGTAACCTCCCCTACTAAACCCTGTTCTAAACGCTTTGGGACGATTCCTCCATATCCTTTCCCTACCCTAATAAATAGTTTTTTCACCACAATCAAGTCTTTCCTATCACTGTCCCTAGCGGCTGCAGAGTCTTTCCCTGTACTAAGTACACTGGTAAATAGCAGAATCTAAGATGGCTGCTGCTATTTATAGGGCTGTGACATCACAGGATGGCCGGCTGCTGATTGGCTGCATGCATGTCAGTATGGATGATTCCACCTTCCCAGAGTTCCTTTCTCCATGTCCTCACATGTGCGGCAGCCATTTGTCAGCTTCGATTCGCTCATCTCTACTAATAATATTAATCATTCAATATGTTTTTCCAATTTGTCCATAAAAAATGTTGGCCGTCCTTGATTTTGGGATAAGTTGTCCAGAAAAAAGAAAAGTTCTGGTTGACAACCCTGGATGGCCTCCATGATTACGACCAACTATATCCCCAGCAACCCCAGAACTTCCATGGTTAGTTATGCCGATTGGACATGTCATGTCTATAACACTAGATGGATAATGGGGCGAATTGGAGAGTCACAATGATACATTGGGGCACACTTACTATTAAAAATGCGCCAGCTTATAGGCACAGTTTGCTCCAAAAAACTGGCATACATGCATTGCACTGCATTAATCATTTTGTCAGATACTTTTCTAACTTTTTACACCTCGTCTGACAAGGGAGTATATCTTGGCAACAAGGGAAATAACTTCACCGGAAAGGGGCATGGCCTAAATGTCCCACCATGTGCCAAGAAAGTGCACCTAAATTTTGGAAAACTAAACCAACTAAGGGCTCTTTCACACTAGCGTTTTTGTTTTCCGGCATAGAGTTCCGTCGTCGGGTCTCTATGCCGGAAAAATCCTGATCAGGATTTTCCCAACGCATTCTGAATGGAGAGAAATCCGTTCAGTATGCATCAGGATGTCTTCAGTTCAGGACCGGAACGTTGTTTGGCCGGAGAAAGTACCGCAGCATGCTGCGCTTTTTGCTCCGGCCAAAAATCCTGAACACTTGCCGCAAGGCCGGATCCGGAATTAATGCCCATTGAAAGGCATTAATCCGGATCCGGCCTTAAGCTAAACATCGTTTTGGCGCTTTGCCGAATCCGACGTTTAGCTTTTTCTCAATGGTTACCATGGCAGCCAGGATGCTAAAGTCCTGGTTGCCATGGTAAAGTGTAGTGGGGAGCGGGGGAGCAGTATACTTACCATCCGTGCGGCTCCCGGGGCGCTCCAGAGTGACGTCAGGGTGCCCTACACGCATGGATCACGTGATTTCATGGATCACAAGATCCATGCGCATGGGGCGCTCTGGCGTCATTCTGGAGCGCCCCGGGAGCCGCACGGACTGTAAGTATACCGCTCCCCCGCTCCCCACTACTACTATGGCAACCAGGACTTTAATAGCGTCCTAGCTGCCATAGTAACCTCAAAGCATTTCGAAGACTGATCAGGATCCTGATCAGTCTTCTAATGCTTTCAGGCGACTTGCGTTCTGACGTTTCCGGCGGGACGGAAGTGCTTGCCGGATCCTCAGAACGCAAGTGTGAAAGAGGCCTTATAGCTGGTGTAAACTTAGGCCAGACAGTCTAAAACACACCTAATTTAATATCTAGCATCAGCCACTATAATAAATCTGCCACACCTAAAAGGGGTTGTCTGGGCTTTTACTATTGATGACCTATCCTCAGGATAGGTTATCGATATCAGATCGGCGGGGATCCGATACCTGGCACGCACGTTGATGAGCTGTATGAGGAGACGACGCGCGCAGTGCGCTCGTGCCTTCTTCCTTATCTCTTCCTGTTCACCGCTGCTGTCTATGGCAAAGACCATAGACCGCAGCAGCGGACAGGAAGAGAGAAGGGAGACGGCACGTGCACATTGCGCGCGCTGTCTCCTCATACAGCTAATTGAAGGGGGTGCTGGGTGTCAGACCCCTGCCATTCTGATATTGATGACCTATTCTGAGGATAGGTCATTAATAGTAAAAGCCCAGACAGCCCCTTTAAGACTGTCTGTCTAAGTTTACACTTTACTTTAGTCAATATTAGTAATTCTGCCCCATTGTCTATACCTCTTTCTAGGGCACTCTGGAAACCCCATTAGAGCTAATATGAGAGTTTTAGATTTCAGACAACTATTACCTGTTGGAAAAACAATACTTCAAGGGAACCCAGGATTTCGCTGGGACATGTTTCACAGACATGAAGTCCGCATTCTTTACCCCATAACATTGCCAGCTATAGTGCCTTGAAAAAGTATTCATACCCCTTGAACTTTTCCACATTTTCTCACGTTACACCCACAAACTTAAATGTATTTTATTGGGATTTTATGTGATAGACCACAACACAGTAGCAAGTTATGTGTGAATGAGTTGATAACGAAATGACATGTGGTTTTCAAACTTTTTAATAAATAAAAATCTGGAAAGTGTGGCGTGAGTTTGTATTCAGCCCCCCTGAGTCAATACTTTGTAGGACCACCTTTTGCTGCAATTACAGCTGTAAGTCTTTTGGGGTATGTCTCTACCAGCTTTGCACATTTAGAAGCTGATGTTTTTGCCCATCTTTCTTTGCAAAATAGCTCCAGCTCAGTCAGATTGGACTGAGAGCATCTGTTAAATAGCAATTTTCAGGTCTTTTTAGAACAAAAAAAAAAAAAATCTTTAGTTGCAATTAAGAAAAAATGATATCCTTTAAATATTTTATTATTAAAAATGTAAATAACATATGACAAGTTGATTAATTACATAAAGATCCAAGTGAAAAATTATTCAAAATATATATATACCGAATAGGGGTCCGTTAATATTTTAGATCATTAGGATTATAGTAATCCGTGCAAAATTCCAGGAGCTATGGCTATTCTATAGCACTGCAAATCAACCTCAAAATGAACTTAATATATGTGCAACAATATAAAGTGCAAAAAAGTGAACAAGTAAAGTGCAAACATCCACTGAAAAAATAAATATACTAACAAAGTTACATAAGCCGCTAGAGAACAAAAGCTCCAGTATATAAGCTCTATGTAAAGTGCAGGTGCTAGACAAGAGTAGCTAATACCGACCGGGTTCTAATATATCCAGAATAGTATGGACCCCAAACTCGAAACACGAACTGGGTCATTCTAGATTTTTGTAACCATACAGGACTAAATTAGTTAATAGTGACACAAATCTGTCGTTATTCTACTGTGCACTACAATGTTGTGATGATAGAAATACTTTCACAATATAGGTTATTGTAATATGAGTAACATTGCCAGCAGAGGGCACTAGATCACATTGGTTTTCACTGCATGCAATATTTGAATTTTTTTTTCCATTTAGATATCTCTGCCTGTATCACACACAACCAGCATTCATGGGGACTTACAGGAAATACACTGATTTCGCTTATCACTTGTCTATACAAATTTCCAGATACATACTCAGCAATGACTCATTACTACTCTCATGGACTCAGTTCTACACACATGGCTCCAGGTACAGTCATTGCTTTTATGAAACTATTTTGCATGTCCTTAGCAAATAACTATGGCAGTTGTTTCTAAAACTTGTTACCATTAAAGGTGATATAGTCATTTTGACAGCCCACACCCCTTTTCACATTCAGAAAAACAATAACAATGGGAGGAAGGGGGTAGTGGCATAGTTGCCAGCTGTCCTGAATTTGCCAGGACTGTCCCCGATTTTAATTTTGAGCTTTCCCAGGATGAAAATAGGTGTGGTGAACAATAACCCCACCCATAAGGGAGCATTCCCAGACAGGGAGTCGTGGCGGGGTTTAGATGCCTTGCATTTACCAGCTTAAATGTTGCCAAGCATGTGGTAGTTGTGGCACTGATAGGAGTTGTAGTGATTGACGGTGGCTGTCCTCATTCCAATGCTCCCTGGGACCGTGCACTGAATGGACGCTGCACCCTTTCTTCCCACAGGGTACACCCTGGACCTCTTAGGGACTTATGTCTGCTGGTAGTTGGAGTGCCCTTGATGGTGTACTATTAGCAAGGAGCAAGGAGCAGAGCTGTCAAAAGATTAGGGTTGTTGCGGGTATCGAACTTTCGATACCCAATCGATACTTTTCTCTGGTATCGCACTCGATACCAGGATTAGTCTTTTATCGATACTGGGCTGCGCTGCCGGACAGCCCAGTATCAGAGAACGTGGCTGCGCCGCTCTCAGCGCGGCCATGTTCTCGGCAGCACGGGGAGAAGGAGGCGGTCTCTCCCTCCCCCCCCCCCCCGTGCTTCCGCTGCAACCAATAGAGGGAGAGGGGGGCGGATCGGGGGCGGGAGCACTGGCTACCATTGAAAAGTAACCATTCACATACAAACGCAGGCAGCAGGAATACACTGCCGTCACCCTGCCTGTCAATGAGCGCTGCGATCCGCGGCAGTTAACCTCTCAGGTGCCGCACGACGCCCCCCCCCCCCAGTATTAAAGACATTGGTGGCCAGTGTGCCCTCCCGCCCCCAGTATTAAAGATAAGAGTGGCCAGTGCCCTATCTCCACCTTTCTCTCCCCCCCCCCCCCCACAGTATTGAAGTCATTGGTGGCAGTGGCCACAGGGTCCCCTCACCTCCTTCTAATTGGTGGCAGTGGTAGTGATCGGAGCAGTGGTAGTGCTGGGGCTCCGATCAGTTACCATGGCAACCAGGATGCTACTGAAGCCCTGGCTGCCATGATCAGTTCCCTGCTGCTGTGTGTACTGTGCACAGGGCAGCAGGGAGAGTGTGAGATCCTATTCACCCTAATAGAGCTCTATTAGAGTGAATAGGATGAAAAATATTCCAGGTTCTACCCCCTAAGGGGGGAAAAGTTAATAAATAAACTGTAAAAAAAAAAAAAAAGTTAAAAAAAAAGTACACCAAAATATTAAGTATAAATCACCGCCTTTCCCAATTTTACATATAAAGTATATAAACAATAAATAAATAAAATATTACATTTCGCCGTGTCCGAAAAGTTCAAACTATAAAAAAATCCTTTTATCGCCCGCACCGTTAAAGAAAAAAAAATAATTTCAAATAAAAACTACATTATTCGCCATTTTCTTTTAGTCGCCTTGTCCCCCCAAAAAATAGGATAGGACTGTTGTATTATGGCCCGGCCATTCTATAAAATGTGGAACGCATGTGATTTTTTTTGGAGTTTTATTTTTTTCGCGTGGTATCGAATGGTATCGAGTATCGCAATACTTTTTTATGGTATCGATACCGAATCAAAATTTTGGTATCGAAACAACTCTACAAAAGATGGAGGCAAAGACCACATGCCCAGTTTAGTGATAATAAAGAACAGTGTATTTTCTGAGGATGTTGAGAGTTGCAGTACAGATAGCAGCAATAGGCACAGTTCTAAGGTATAACACAGGGATTACTTATTCCAATGGCTAAATATCCAAAATGGAATGGAACATGAACCAATCACCGGACACGGTCCCAATATGAACTCCAAAAACAGGCAATCTGGGCGTTCCCCCGATGAAGCATTAAGAAGCGAAATGCGCGTCAGGACTGAGGGGTGACCAAGTGACACGGACACCTGATATTAGTAAAGTAAATACTTTATATACCAGGAGTGTATGTGGGGTCTTTTATGTGATGGGATGGATCCATGATTCATTATGCACTGTACACTTTTTTTGATAGTTGCTGCTATTGATCCGCCATTGACCAATCTTTACTGTTCTTTTACGCTGCTCCTGGTAGTTCAACCTCTTATGATATTCATTATATACATAACTGTCACTCCTCATTTTGGTATTACATGGCCCGGTATGTAGCTTGCACCACCTAACTTGTTTTAAATACTTTGTGATGTTTTTATGTATAAACTATATGTTTAATAAAGATGTATTATTGATAAATCCGGATTGTCTGTTTTTGGAGTTCATTATTCCAATGGCTGTGTATAAGCAGCGGCAATGATGGTGGTAATAGTCTCACTCCAAACACATTTTGCAATATTTCCAAATTGACCACGGATGTGCAAGTCTACAATCTGTTGCACATGCTGCAAAGTCCAAGGTTGTCTTTGCTGGCCCTGCAAACGCTCTAAACCTGGTCCTACACAGTCTGTGGAAATCTGTCCTGCTTTCTCTCAGGGTTAAAGGGGTTCTCCATGAATTAAGAAAATGAAAATACTTAAATATTACTTTTATATATATATATATATATATATATATATATATATTCCCAAATACCGTACCTTTCATTAGCTACAATGGTTCATTTTGTCTAAGGAGCAATCATTAGGAGAAATAAAATATCCGCCGTCCTATTAGCACAGACAAAACGTGTCCTAATCACACAGCAGGACAAGTTACTTTACAACACTCAGCTCAAGAGCTGCCTCGTCCTCTTTTCTGCTCATCAGGAATTATGATCCTGAACACAGCTGATAAGATCTTCAGCTGAATCTCTGTAGGAATGGAGTTCATTAGGAGACATGAAGTACAGAGAGGACGGACAGGAGAGACTGTGGTAATGGAGACTGCATACAAGCGCTGCTGCTCATTATCTACACCCCCATTATCCTCTCTGCACTTCATGCCTCCTAATGAATGCCATTCCTACAGGGATTCATCTGAAGATCATATTAAACTGTATTCAGGATCATAATTCCTGACAAGTAAGATAGGAAAATGGCGCAGCTCTTTAACTTGTCCTCCTGTGTTATTAGGACAGGTTTTGTGTGAACTAGTAGGATGGCGGCCATTTTATTTTTCCTAATGATTGCTCCCCCGACATAACGAGCCATTATAACTAATGAAAGGTATTTGGTAATATATTTATAGCGAAGTAATATTTAAGTATTTTCATTTTCTTAATTCCCGGAGAAACCCTTTAAGCCTCATTCACACATCAGTGTTACACGGACGTGTGCTGTATGTGTTCTCCACGGACAGCACACATCCCCATAAATTTTAATGTGTTTATTTAGACATTAGTGTTTTAGCACGGTCCGTAGGTCGGGGTTTTCGGCCCGAATGTATGCTCTATTTTGTCCGTGTTCACGGATCCATCACGTCCATTATAGTCTATGGGTCCGTGAAAACCACGGATGCAAAACGGATGCCATCCGTGTGGCATCCGTGTTTCATGGATCATTAAGAAGGGATGCTTTGAATTTTTTTTTTGCAACCGTTCAGTGTCAGTAAAACACGGCTGCAACACGGACAGCAAAAAAACGGACACACGGACCCTTCCCAGACAGCTTCACGGATGCATCACTAACCACCTGCTCACGGATTTGAGCACGGACGTGTGAATGAGGCTTTAGTCTCCTGGCATATTTTTTTTGTATATGGAGTTTCTACACTCCACAATATGATTAGTGTTTTCCTGGAGGCTTCAGCCAGAATCAAAAGCATTTGCCACCAACAACAGGCAGTGCCAGACTGACTGTAGACTAGCCAAAAACTAACCAGACATGGGCGTGACCAGCAAATCATCCTGGCAGCTACACCAAAAGGCTTCCAGATTAATTATTTCCTTGCCTGCAGGGACCCTGCTGTGAGCAGTTGGTTGCTGCACCTGTTTCTGTGGCAGTGACGCTACTTTCTACGAGTAGGGGTTCTGTGATCGTGCTAAAGGCGATACTTTCAGTCTCACTGTCATCACTACAGTCAAGGATCAGAGTCTTAGTGCAGAAGTTATTTGTTGGCCTAGTTTGAAGATGTGCAGCAGCTCCAGGCAGCACAAAAGGTTATTTTTTATCATGAGCGGTTACCTCATTCTTGTATTTGTGGGCCATTTTACTTATTGTATTCTCTTTTCTAGATGTCCAGCCATACGGAACAAAGGAAAACAGCCAGGAAGTCACATCATCGGCTATGTAGAGGTTGCCAACAGCCATTACATTATGATTGTGCCAGAGCCTTCTGTGATTTCTGTACTGTAGAGGAACAAATCTAAATCAAAAAGGGTTTTTATCATGGTTGTAATAACAATTGACAGAGACTTTTAAAGAGGTGGCTTCTTCTCACAAGTGTGCAAGGTTTGGCAAGTGTAAAAGAACTTTATTGATAGCTTCAAATCAGTGGAAATAACTTTTATGGCATCTGAAGTAGAATTGGTCGCAGGCGAGCCCAAGCTCTGTTCCAGATGACAGATATCTCTTTAACCATAGATGCTCTAACTGAAAGCGGTGAAAGAAACTGTAAAATCTAACAGAGACTAAATATATGTTTAAGAAGTGTTAATCCTCATGTATTAAGTCCATAAATAAAGACAAGTTGGGGTAAAATTAATATTTTTTGTGAAAATTGGAGCATAACTTCAAGACACTGATGGGTATGCTCTATGATCAAATCTGGTCACGCAACAAAGTTTTCCATCTATCCACCAGACATTTTTTCCCACACAAGGCCACTCCAGTTCTTGCCCAGTAGCAATGGACCAGGTTAGTTCAGGCGTATATTCTTGATCTTTCCAGGTTTGTAAACTGGGAGGAAAATGGAAATTAATGCTAGTTCTTACATAAGTCAACAAATTCAACTTGTCAAGTAGAAAATCAAAATGGAGTCTATAAGATCAGTGGCGACTATTTTTGGGACAAACAATTTTATAGCCAAAATACACTTAAAAGTTGTATATAACCATATTCTCATACTTGCAATACCTAACACTCTTTAAAGGCTTTTACAGGTTATAGATATTGATGACCTACAGTATTCTCACTATAGATCATCAATATCAGATCAGAGGGGTTTGTCACTTGACACTTCCGTCGATTAGCTTTTCTCAACTAATGCCCGACACCTTAAAAAGACACAGTGTACAGAAACAGAAAAAAACCAGGAAGCTTTGCTCATTGTGTAGCGGGCATGTAAGGTTACTGCAACTTGTATTGTTCAATAGTTTTTTATTAAAGGTTTTGCAAATTACAAACATAGACTGTCCAGCATGACACAACTGGACAGGTCAAGTTATATCAGGATTACATACAGTAAACCAACATTCGTTAAATGACAACAGGACCGTTGAAGTCCCGCCTAATCTTTGCGATAAGCATGACCATGTACAGTGAAATATTAAAGCATCAAAAAATACAACAAAAAGAGAAAAGAAAAAGAGAATCCCTCCCAGCCTCCGCATCCCGCCCCTCCCAGGACCATTGGTATATAAACATCACCAGAGACATTCCGGCAGAGGTTTAGCATAAGAGCTAGACAACCACGGCATCCAACAGTTTAGAGAGCGGATAAGGGTGGAAGAACAGTTAGCGAACATCAGCTCGCAATGCATATGATAGTTAACCGACTCAACCACTTCCTGTAATGGTGGGGTGCCCGGCAACTTCCATCTGCAGGCAATAACATTGCGTGCTGCGCTAAGTATATGAGCCGTAACCCATCTTGTTTTGTAAGGTATAGCCTCCAGACCTATCCCCAGGACGGATAAAGCAGGAGCTAAAGTTATCGACAAGGCAGTGACCTTTCTGATTAGGGTCTCTATCCTAGTCCAAAAGATACGAGTATACATGCATCCCCTCCACATATGTAGAGGGGTACCCACCACCCCACACTTCCTCCAACATAAGGGCGAATAACCCAGTACGCAGTGGGCTAACCTATTAGGGGTCAAGTACCATCTGAGTTGTATCCTCCTAGCCTGCTCTATGTTATTCAGACATTTGGTGCACCTAAAAGACCACGACATTGCTGCTTTCCACTGACTGATAGTGAACACATCACCCAATTCTTGTTCCCATCTCAACATAAAGGACAGTTTCTCACCCTCCAATTCTGCTGACAGGTTTGAGTAGACATCAGAGATCTTTACACGAAATAAGGGGGGAGAAGAAGAGACATAACACTACAAAGGGTTATTGCATAAAGGGGATTGCGTCAGTGATACACTATTCAGCAAATGACGTATCCACAAAAACTGATAAAAGTGACTGTTAGGGATAGAGAAGTTATCATGCAGGGACACGAAATCTTTTAGACCCGACTCCGTGTAGAGATTCTGTCACGACTGTGACTGATCCAGATAGGTCTGGGAAGAGAAGGTCGCAGCGACTTGCTACTCGCGATAGCTTGTGAGTTTGCTTCATGGTTCAGGGTATGTCATCCAGGTTTTGCCTTGTGAACCTTTTTGTCCTGACTGGGAGTTTGTAGGCATTCTTCTCAGGTGAGTGCTGTCTGCCACTCCCAGCTACTATATTAGTTTCAGTTTCACTTGCAGTCATTGCCAGATATAGTCCTTACTTCCAGTGCTATTCTGACCTTTGAAGGAGATCGTTTGACGGTATTGCTGTGGAGCTCTTGTCTGGCGTGGACTGTCGTTATTGGGATCATCTTCTCTGCTCGTGACTGGATAAGTCTATCTCTGCTGGAGATTGTTTGTTTGTTTGTTACTGTCTTCCCCTGTTGTTCTCCTAGACATGAGTGATGGTGACTAGTGCTCCCATCTGCCTTTCCCCAGTCTAGTCTTCTAAGGGTCACTCAGGGTTTAGGCATCCTGCTCGCCGCACGGGTTCACACCCCGTCTAGGGTATCAGGGCAGACAGATGCCAGCGTAGGGTTTGTCAGGGGTGGCCGTTCTATTTCCCATCCGTAGATAAGGGTCCCCCTTCCCCTCCGTCTGGTGCGACACAACTGCTGCTGGGATAGCGGTCGTGACAGATTCCCTACCGTTTCCATTTCACTATCCACGCACAGTTTCAGATTTATATCAGGGACATGATATTCGAGTGCAATAATCGGGATTTTATTTCTCGGCACTGCAATCGACCTCTTTACCGTTCGCAGATACGACCACGAAAAGAGGGAGGCTCGCATTGTAGGGAGAGGGGCCACATAACACATCCTTCCCAATTCATGAGCCTCTAGAATGGCCGGGAGCGAACGACCTCTAACAAAAGCCCTTTCTATCTCAAGCCATTTATGAGATGCTGACGGGGACCACCACTCCAGCATCTGCTCTGCTAGAGAGGCCGGGTAATATTTATGTAAATCCGGGACCCCAAGCCCCCCATTTTCTACTGAGGGGTACAAGGAAGCCCTCGGTATCCTAGGATGTTTATCCTGCCAAATGAATGCCAAGAGGTCTCTTTGCAGCAATGTTATCAGTTTTTTAGGGACCTGCAACGGGAGGCATCTATAGCAATAAAGCACCTTTGGTAGGGATAACATTTTTACGGCATTAATTCTCGCCACCCAGGACAATTGGACCTGCGCCTTGCGGGAGTAATCACCTTGTAAGTCTTTCCTCAGGCGATTAAAATTAATGGCAACTGTTTCAGCCGAGCTCCGCGCCAATTCTATTCCCAAATACGGAATGGACCGTTCTGACCATTGGAAGGAATATTTCCGTTTCAACCTATTCAATGTAGCTTCTGGCAGGTGGAAATCCAAAACCTTCAGGATTTGATATAGCGCTTCCAGGGATTTTTCAGGTTGCGTCACTGTCAGTATGATGTCATCGGCGTAAAACCCGATCACATGTGTAGCATCCCCCGCTTTAATGCTTTGTATACTAGGGCATGCCCGTATTTTAGTGGCAAGGGGCTCCATTACCAACGCGAAGATCAACGGTGATAATGGGCACCCCTGTCTGGTCCCATTCGTTATTTGAAAGGGTTGTGACATATATCCCGACGCAAGAACAGTAGCTGAAGGGCCGTGTACAGACCCATTACTCCAGATCTAATATTACCGTGAAAACCGAAGGCCTGTAGCACCTGGTCCAGGAACCCCCAATGCACCCTATCAAATGCTTTTTCAGCATCCAGGTACATGAACATTGCAGGGTTCCCGGACGTACCAGAGATCTGGATCAGGTCTACCATGCACCTGGTCCCATCCCTGCATTGTCTTCCAGGCACAAACCCGACCTGATCCGAGTCTACTAGTTCGGGGAGAAACTGATTTATCCGGGAGGCTAAGATTTTAGCGTACAACTTTAAGTCTGCATTAAGCAGGGAGATGGGGCGGAAATTGGCAGGGGCATCCGGGGTTTTGCCCGGCTTCGGTAAAGTAACCACCGTAGCTGCAAGCATCTCTTTTGGGATATTACCCATTCGGAAAAAGGAATTGTATAAGGGGCACAAAGTGGGGAGAAGCTGAGGCAAAAATTTCTTATAATACGCCACAATAAAGCCATCCGGCCCAGGTGCTTTCCCTATGGGGGTGAACTTAAGGGCTGCACTAATTTCATCGTCAGTGATCGGCGAATTGAGCTTGGTTAGCTGAGTTTCTGAAAGTGTAGGAAGAGTGAGGTTTTCAAGGAAGGCTGCTATGGATTCTTTCGTAGGCTGAGGCGTTGTAACATCCTCTTTTAGATTATAGAGTTTTGCGTAATATGAAGCTATAGCATTCGTTATGTCTTGTGGATGTTTAACTAAAGCTCCATCATAATGCAGTTTCTCTTTTCTAGAGTTGGCTGCCCTTCGTTTGAGCCTGTTCGCTAATAAAGAACCTGCCCTGTCACCCAGGTGATAGTGGGTCATCTTAAACCTACGTATTACCCTTTCATGCTCATATAGAAGGTGCGACCATAGATTAGAACGGGCATTCTGCAACCGTAGTAGGTGTACTGGGGATGGATCTTCCTTGTATTTTTGCTGTGCTGATTCCAACTGCGACAGCGCCGTAGTGAGTTGTTGATCACTGGCTTTTTTCATGCGGGAGGCTACCTGTAAAAATATTCCCCTCATGAAGGCTTTATGAGCCGTCTACAAGGTCGAGCATGAGATATCAGGAGTACTGTTTAGAAGAAAGAATTCCTTCAGATGCCTCCGGAATTTATCTAATCTTTTAGGGCTTTTAAGTAAATATTGATTTAGCCTCCATGCCGGGGGTGATTGGGGAGGAAGACCCATATCAATCTCCAGTATCACAGGTGCATGGTCCGACCAGGTAGCTAGCAAAATGTCCGTTCCAATCACTCCCTGCAGAACATCTCTCGAAACCAAAAAGTAATCAATACGGGATTGTGTGTGATGTGAAGAAGAGACATGTGTATAGTCCCTCTCATCTCCATGCCGCTACCGCCAGATGTCGTGCAAAGAGGTCCCCTTGAGAGCTTCTTTAGGGCTTATCAGGCGAGTGCCAGCAGGGGCACTACAATCCATCCCCACATCCACTGGGACGTTAAAATCCCCTCCCATTATGATGGCTCCCTGCGCCACTTTCAGGACTTTCTTGTGAAGTTTGTTGAAAAACGATATCTGTCTAACATTTGGCGCATAAGCCGAGACTACAGTGCACATTTTACCTTCAAGGGAGCAAATCAAAATAACATAGCTGCCAGCCTTATCAGTTATACATTTGTGAAGTGCGAAAGCAACAGAAGCCTTAATACATATAAGAGTGCCAGCCTTACGTCTATGAACAGCAGGAGAGTGGAAGACATGCGGATACAACCGATGCCACCAAATGCGTCTCTTGTATAAGTGCCACATTACATTTGCTGCGAAGCAGATCCTTCCACAACTGGGACCGCCTAAATGGAGAGTTCAGGCCGCATACATTATTTGAATAGAATGTTAGCCCTGCCATGAATAGACACTAACATAACCATGCATGAACCAAGGGGGCTTAGATACAGTGAGATCAAGGGAGAGATAATAACTTGTGGACCGCAGCAAAGGTCACAAGTAGGCTGGGACATTAAGAAAAAGACATACTGAACAATTAAAAACAAAAACACAAACAGAACATGTAAAAAAAATGAGACAGTAATACACCTCCAAACCGCGGTGAGCAGTGTCACCAGACCTAAAAAGGGGGTCTGCCTAAAGGGCGAACTTCACCCTAGCACCAAACGGGCAGACCAAGTGGAGGGAAAAGAGGCAAAGGTCTTACAAAGCTCCTATCCCACACATCCTGATAGATAAGGTCGAACAAAGAATCCTGAGAGTCACACTTGTTCCCACTCTTGAGCAATTTTGTCCGGCTTGCGTCCGGGGACCCCTCCATCATCAACGCCATCCGGGAGCAATTCCAGCTTGTGTAGTAGGATAGATGCATCCTTTGGTGCATTGGATGTAATCAACTGACCCTACACCGAAACCAACAACTCCTCTTCGCCAGGGTGGCCGCAGAGAGGTCTGCAAAAACCTTTATATCCCTAAATGATGCAGATGGGGTCAGATTGTGCCGCAGGTTGCGGAGAAAGTGCTCCTTGGCGTGATAAAAGTGGATTTGCGCTATGACATCGCGCGGGACAGAGGATTCTAACCCTTTTGGCTTGGGGATGCGATGGATCCTGTCTATCATCAGGTCCCGTTCAGCTAAGTCAGGTACAGCTTCCTTAATCAGATTCTGCAGAAAAAACTCCAGCTCTGCTGGTCCTACCGTCTCCGGCACACCCCGAATCCGCACATTGTTGCGTCGATGCCGGTCTTCCAGATTCTTGAATCTTCTCTTTAATGGCCGCTACATCTTTCTCGAGCGCTTCATGCGCATCTATTAGGGAGTTGTGCGACGCGGCTTATTCCGCCATCTTGCCTTCCACGTGGGTGACTCTATCTCCCACACTCTGAATGTCGCGCTTCAAGTCTTTAAACATGCTGGAGATGTGAACCTTTAGAGAGGATCTCAGGGAATCCAGAAAAGTGCGCAGGGTCTCTTCTGTGATCGGGAGCACCCCAGTATCAGAGAAGGTAAGAGGTAGCAGGACCCTGTCCGTTACAAGAGGGGAGGCAGGAGGCTCAGAATGCTGGGGAGAAGAAGCGGGAGAGTCCGCAGCCCCAACACCAGACGGGGGAGATCTGGGGAAAAACTCAGTCATCTTCTTTGGTCCTTGTCTTTTCTTTATCTTGCCCATTTTGGCAACCAAATAGGAGAGGTTAGATTGCTCTGGGATCCCTCAGGATGATTGTGTGAGCCGCTGTGGATATGTGAGAAGCGGAGCTCCACACTCAGGCAGCCGCCGCCATCAACAAGCAGGCCACGCCCCCAGGTTACTGCAACTTGTAAGCTGGCATGGTCACTACACAGTGGATGGAGGTCTCTATGGCCGTCTCCATACATTATGTTTTTTCCAGCACTGGGCAGCTTCCGAGAACAGGAGATTCATGGGAGTGTCAGTCCCCCACTGATAATAATCCATCAATATCTAGAACCTGGAAAACCTCTTTAATGTATACTTTTTTGCAATCTTAGCTTTTCCAGTAAGATTCGAAGCCCTGCTAAAACTTAGACTTTCAGATCATGTTCCTATATCCTCATGGGATCTTTCTTTGATTCCTAAAGGCGTTCTCCAGGAATTAAGAAAATAAAAATCCTTAAATATTAGTTTGCTATAAATATTTTTCCCAAATACCTTTCATTAGTTCTAATGGCTCATTTGGTCTAGGCAGCAATCATCAGTGGAAATAAAATGGCCGCTGTCCTATTAGTACACACAAAACCTGTCCTAATCACACAGGAGGACAAGTTACTTCACAACACTGACCTAAAGAACTCTATCATCCTCCCCTTCTACTTGTCAGGGATCATCCTCCTTCCTACTTGTCTGGGATACTGTATGCAATCTCCATTACTACAGTCCTGTTCAAGGGTGGACTGGCCATAGACTCTACAAGGAAATTTCCCGGTGGGCTGATGACCAGGGGGCCATCCACGCCCTCCTCAGCCACCAGCCAGGTATATAATAACCTGATGCTCTCAGCATTTATGAATGCTCTGGGCATCAGGTACTTACACACCTGGCCAACAGCTGCAGGTGCCCTCCTGAAGTCAACTGTATCTCCATCCTCAGGACAGTGGTACAGCTGAATACTGTGGTGAGGACAGCAGTATTTTGTGTCTGGCTGTCCCAGCCTACTTCTTTTGTGCCTGCCTATGAGTGTTAGGTCCTTGTAATTACGTTGGCTCTGCCTATTTGTGTTGACCAGTCCTCTGTCAGTTTGGAATTTCCTATTCAAGGGGCCACTTTTAGTTTTTTTTCCAGGACCACTTTAAGTTCTCAGTCTACCCCTGGTCCTGTCCATTCTCTCTGTACTTCATGCCTCCTCATGACCTCCATTCCTACAAAGATTCCACTGAAGATTTTATCAGCTGTATTCAGGATAATAATTCCTGACAAGCAGAGCAGAGAGGAGGATTTGGCAGCTCAGTGTTGTCAAGTAACCATCCTCCTGTGTGATTAGGACAGTGTGTACTAATAGAATGGCGGCCATTTTATTTCTTCTACGAGGTACGGTTCGGGCTAATCGGACCATGAGGCAAGGAGGTCGCTGCCCCCTTGACTTCAAGCATGACTTTTAAACGGTGCCAAGACAGATTTAAAATGTGATTTTTACAGATTTAAGAAGAGAGAAAGAGGAAAAGAAATCATCATTAGTGACACACTGGGGTATACTTTAAGGTACTGTGCTTGGTTTAAGAAGTGTTTTCCAGGTGATAGGTTCCCTTTAAGCTTAATGTTTCTTGTGGACAGCCACACAGAATCACCCACTCTCAGGTCTGTACCATTCATACGTCTCCTGTCAGCCACACGCTTATACCTGTTGCCCATCTTTTTCTGGTTATTTTGAATTTTCCGCCAAATCGAAGACAAAGAAGAGTAAAATCGTTCCTCCTTAGGAATACCGGAAGATTGAGAACCAGAAAATGTGCCAAACTGCAGATGGAAACCATATGCCCAAAAAAACTGCGACTTATCAGTGGACTCCTGCCTACGGTTATTAATGGCAAACTCAGCTAACGAGAAGCATGAAGACCACTCCTCCTGGTTCTCTAAAACAAAACATCTCAAGTAAGTCTCCAGATTCTGATTGGTGCGCTCTGTCTGTCCGTTCGACTGAGGATGAAAAGCCGAAGAAAAGGACAATTGTACCCCCAGTCGAGTACAGAATGCTTTCCAGAATCTGGAAACAAACTAAATCCCCCGATCAGACACCACATCAAAGGGAATGCCATGTAGTTTCACGATGTTATCTACAAACACCTGTGCAAGAGTTTTGGCATTGGGTAGAGCAGGCAATGCTATAAAATGCGGCATTTTGCTAAACCGTTCAAGATGAATTTACGGTAGTAGTGGGTGAATACCAAAAAACGCATAAACGCTTTCATATTTTCAGGTCGATCCCAGTCCAACACCGCACAGACTTTCTCGGGATCCATACGAAAACCTGAGGATGAGAGCAGGTAACCCAGGAAATGCACTTCCTTTAAAGCAAAAACACATTTTTCCATCTTAGCGTACAATTTATTATCTCTTAGGATCTGTAACACCTGTCTCACATGATCCTGATGAGTCTCCATGTCTGGAGAATAAATTAGTATGTCATCCAGATATACAACAACAAATCTCCCCACCAGATGATGAAAACCACTGGAGCATTGGCTAACCAAAAAGGCATGACCAGATTCTCAAAATGACCCTCAGGGGTTTTAACGGCCGTCTTCCATTTGTCTTCCTCTTTGATCCTTACCAAATTATATGCCCCCCTCAGATCTAATTTAGAGAACACCTTGGCACCGACAATTTGATTAAACAAATCTGGAATAAAAGGAAGGAGGTAAGGATGATGGACGGTAATACGGTTGAGCCCACAGAAGTCCAGAAATGGTCTAAGGGTACCATCTTTTTTTTTTTTTACAAAGAAAAACCCAGCAGCCACTGGGGATTTGGATGGTCTGATATAACCCTTCGCCAAGCTCTCGGTGATATACTCTAGCACAGCCTTTCTTTCGGGCTCCGAAAGATTATACAACCGAGATTTGGGCAGTTTAGCTCCAAGAATAAGATTGACGGGACAATCATACTCTCGAAGTGGGGGTAACTCCTGGTTACCACTCTCAGAAAACACATCAGAAAATTCTGAAATGAACAAGGGTACAGTTTTAGTGGTGATGGAAGCATGTGATTGGACCATGTGACCCAGTGATGTCACGGAAGGTCCTTTACCCCCCAGCTAAAGACAGAACTGGAGACCGGCTGCTATGCGCTCAACTGGAGGGGGTGAATTACTTTTTTTTTTAATTTTTAACCCTCAATCACCCATTTTACTTTGCATTCTGTATTTAGAATGCTATTATTTTCTCTTATAACCATATTATAAGGGAAAATAATAAAGATCGGGTCCCCATCCCAATCGTCTCCCAGCAACCATGAGGGAAAATCGCCTGCATCCGCAGTTGCTTGTGGGTGTTTGCGATTTTCCCGCAGCCCCATTTACTAATATGGGGCCTGCGTTGCGTGAAAAACACAGAATATAGAACATGCTGTGATTTTCATGCAACACAAAAGTGATGCGGGAAAATCACCGCTCATGTACACAGCCCCATTGAAATGAATGGGTCCGGATTCAGTGCGGTGCAATGTGTTCACATCACGCATTGCACCCGCGCGGAAATCACACCCGTGTGAAAGGGGCCTTAGGGTTGTAGATTTGGCACCTATTGCTAAACAATGCTTCACAGTTCCTTACACCATATTTTGGGTGGCTTACTTTAGATCGTTTTGTACCAAAATTGTAGCACACAATAATAAATCTTATGCAAGGCATGTATGCCTTTTTTTTTAACAAACTGAACCATAATTCAGGAGCATTTTGGTTAGTAAATCTCTCCCAATCATTTCAGAGTCAACGTCACACAGGACTGTCACCCCCATGTAGTCACTTGATTCCACTCAAACTAGTGCTTTACTTAAATGAATTCCTGTTAATTTTTAATGTAGCCAATTAGCTGTCACTGTGCATGTAGTCTATAGGGGGTTAACTTTCAGTCTTGTATGTGCTACAGGACCTTGTAAAAATAGATTTCTTTAAAATCCTAAGAATGGGACAGTCTTTTTGGATTTTCGATCGCAATGAGGAAGGGCTAGTGGCTAATGTCAACAGAAATCGGAATGGAGTAAGTTATTCAGTAAATCATTTCCCTGCAGTTTTCTGCCTCCACAATTCTGCAGCCTGAGGCCACTGGCTTTGTTTGCTTTACTCCTAGTATATATCAGATTCTTTTGTACGGCAGGCAGACACTGTATCCGATTATGGTAGCATGTACTGGATAAATGGTTGATTTCCAATGTTTTTAATAGGTAGATGATACCTTTTTCATTGGGGTAATACCGCAATGGACATTTATTATCTATCCATCCAGGATAGGTGATATATGTCTGATTGCTGAGCGGTGGTCCAGCAAACATGGTGCCTCCATATTCATTGAACTAATATAAACATCAGAGTGCAGTGGTCGGCTATTTCTTTCAGCCCAGTAGAGGTTAAATGGAGTGAAAGAACACCTGCTCGACCGCCGCTCCATTCAAACTCTTCCTCATCGTGGTTGTAGAGAGAACTAGGACACTTGTAACACCCATTCTAGTGACTGCAGCTTCCCAACAGCGGGACTACCAACAATCAGACATTAATAGCCTACCGTACATTGTGATGTCCATTGTGGGATATCTCCTTTAAGGCATTCTATCAGCTTCACTGAAAAGATATATTGCACAATGGTAAAACTAAACCGAAGGCAACATAAAGTAATGTAGTTATAATTACTGCCCCACACCCCACTTTTAAGGGACCCTCTAACAAATGCTTACTGGACTGAGCAGCACAATTTTGATCCACAAAAAGGAGCTGGACGTGTCCCAGGACAAGTCTTCAATGACGTTACTTTCCAATTGCTATTGAAGCAAAGTGTCCCAGAGTAAATTCAACAATTGGCTATTTTCGGAGGTCCCATAGTGGTCAATGGAGAACGTGCTTTGCATGCACGGCGACCTATGCATTCACCGCTATAGAACTACCAGAAATAACCCCAAGCTAGCAAGGTGAATGGAGGGTGGGCTCGCTTGCGTGGTGTGCTCTACTTCACTTCAAGGGGCCCGTTCTGGAGATAGGTGCGATACGCTATCAATGTCTGAGATAGGAATACCCCTTTAGGCCTCATGCACATGACCGTATTTTCAGTCCACATGCGACATGCATTTTTTTTCCGGATCGGATGTGAACCCATTTATTTCAATGGGGCCCAACAAAAGATGCGTTCTGTCCACATCCATATGTCTGTTCAGCTCCCCACAAAAAAGACAGAACATGTCCCTTTCTTGTCCATTTTGCGGACAAGTATAGGACATTTCTACAAGAGTTTGAAAAAAAATGGTGGCCTGAACATGGCCAGGATCCAGGTTTTGTAGACAGTTGTGTGCATGAGGACTTAATATGTAGGCTTTGCCTGGAGGTAAAATGCAACACGTTCCAACTATAGCTGCCTTCTTGATGATTTGTCAGTTTGATTTCCAAAAATAATGTTAAAGTAAAAAAATAAATAAATCAGAGCTAGGTAGAAAACTGTATATTGACAGGATTACCTCAACTCCTAATTTTTTGCTAGGTAGTTCTGAAATGTTCTTTTACTGATGAGCCATTCATACACCATAGTTCACATAATGACAACCGTTCTCCTGTTCATTCTGGGGCCACAAGGGTACTACAACAGTGTTTGCGATAGGGAATGATGTTATCATATTGCAGAGTTCTCTATGATCTTTTGTAAAAAAAAATTTTTACAGCTCACCAAAGGCAAAAGGAAATGGATACCAAGAAAGAGGACAACCCTTTGATGTGTGAGGCATGCAGTCATCCTGCAAGTCACGGGGAAGGTACGGTATTCTATGTGCTGAGGAGGATGTTTGTTCTGATGTCTACATTGGAGAGACAGAGAAGAGTCAATCATAGTCAATAAACTTTATAGGAAGTGTAAGTCTGAAAAATAATAAAAGGGTACATGATTTCTTTTTGCCCCACGCGAGTTCCAGAAGAATCAAACACAATAATATGAAAACTGAAGCATATTTTCATATATTATATGAAAATATGCTTCAGTTTTCATATTATTGTTCCATTATTTTATTACTCCTACTAAAAGTTTATGAATTAATTGCCAGCAGCCTACCATGAAGGTCCAGATGGGTGTTACCAGTTGGGGGGTCCCTGCACACCTTTTTTTGGCACGTCAGTTTTGACAAATTTATTATTAATTTATGCAACCCCTCCGCAGATTGTTGAGCTTCACTAGTCACTTTTCAAAAGTGTCTAGAAAAAGTGTGGTTTTATTGCGCCCTAAAATATGCCAGCTTTCTGATGCAAAATTATAGGTCTACGGCTAGAGCTACACGACATTTTTTGTCATCATGGTCAAAGGTGTCACAATGTAGCATGTGACATTCTGCAGCTACAATGCGACAGTTAGAAACACACCCGACTTGGATGGATTTTTTGAAAGGAAAGCATGAAACCCTTACCTTGGCCACACCTGTGTCTTTTCTGAAAACTTGGGTCCTGATTTATCAAAGTCGGTGTGTTCTACACCATTCTTGATGGTCCTGCGCTGCCAGAGGAAGCATGTCATATAAATGAGATGCTTCCTCTGGCAGTGCAGCCCCATCAAGAATGGTGCAGAACACACTGGCATTTATGACGGGGTACAGGCCGCGTCATAAATGACATGTCTCCTCCGGTAGTCCATACGCCAAACTGCAGCTGGAGTAGATTTCAGTCAAAACTGACACCAGTTTCTGGCATAAATATCGATGAATGTGAGAGGGCCAGTGGCTCAGCCTAAAAATTGTCGAAGGGGGTGTAAAAATGCCAGCTGAGATTATAAAATTCCCAGTGGCATTTAAAAGGTCTTGCTGCTTTTTAACACACAAAAAAAAAAATAAAAGAAATAGGAGGTGGATTTTCCCCCCTCCCCGTGATTCAAAACCATACTATATTTTCCACCTCTCTATCTAAGGCCCCTTTCACACGAGCGTGTCCGGATTAGGTCCGGATGCGTTGCGGATGCGTTCAGTGAAAACTGTGCGATTTCACAGGCAAAGCCACTCAGTTTTGCCTGCGATTGCGTTCAGTTGTTCAGTTTTTTCCGCGCGGGTGCAATGCGTTTTGATGCGTTTTTCACGCGCGTGATAAAAAACTGAAGGTTTACAAACAACATCTCCTAGCAACCATCAGTGAAAAACGCAATGCACCCGCACTAGCTTGCGGATGCAATGCGTTTTTAACGCAGCCCCATTCACTTCTATGGGGCTAGGGCTGCGTGAAAAACGCAGAATATAGAACATGCTGCGATTTTCACGCAACGCACAAGTGATGCGTGAAAAAAAACGCTCATGTACACAGACCCATTGAAATGAATAGGTGAGGATTCAGTGCGGGAGCAATGCGTTCACATCACGCATTGCACCCGCGCGGAAAACTCGCCCGTGTGAAAGGGGCCTAAAAGTTGCCTTTTCTCCCTTGTGATGCCTTAAAAGACAGAAGAAGGAGCCTCACGGTGTATCTGCTTGTAGACTGAAGTGTTTTAGTGATGCTGGGACATTTCGAAATATCTACCTGCAGACATACACATACCTGTAAATAAGGGTAGATGCCAGATGCCTTTGCATTGAGCTTGTATCACATATATTTTTAGAACCTGTTCAAAGAGAGCACTTGAAGCTTGTTTCAGAAGACTTATCTTCCATCTTGGTCTGCTGATTATGGAATATATACGATACATTAGTGAATTCCCTAGTTCACTCATTTCAATGGATTTCCAGGTGACACAAATATCACCGGCTTACGAGGTTTATGCCAAGATGCTGCAGCTGGTGGTCGGGTAAACAAATACATTTGTAAAAATTATTTTTGCCCTTAAGATAAATGTTATCCCAGTATGCATAGATTTAAGGCCTCATGCACACGGCCGTTGCCGGGTCCGCAATACACGGGCACCAGCAGTGTGCACCCCGCACCATAGATGCAGACCCATTCACTTGAATGGGTCCGTAATCCGGAGCTGCGTTGCGGAACAGAGGCACGAAACCCCAAGGAAGCACTAGGACGTGCTTCCGTGGCGTTTCTCTCCGTGCCTCCGCACTGCATAAAAAATAGAATTTGGTCTATTTTTTTACGGTGCGGACAGATCACGGATCGTTGAATGGGTCTCGATCCGTCCCGGCCGCTGCACGGATGGGGTCTGTGCATTGGGGGACTGCAAATTGCGGTCCCCAATGCATGGCTGTGTGCATGAGGCCTAACAGTCTGCTCTCAGTATGGGAAATTCAGTGGTGGAGATTTATCAAAACTGGTGTAAAGGAAAACGGGCTTAGTTGCACCCAACAACCAATCAGATTCCACCTTTCAGAGCTCCTTTGGAAATTGAAAGTTGGAATCTGGTTGCTGTGGGGAACCAAGGCTGAGTCCACATAACCATTTAGCTTTGCGTTCTTCTGATCCGTCAGAACAGAAAAATGAAGAAAAAAACTGACCCGTTATTTTGAGTATTAGTTTGTGTCACCTCTGTCATGGATCAGTTGTTTTTGATGGGAGAAAAAGTCCTGCATACAGTACTTTTTCTCCCATCACAAATAATTGATCTCTGACGGAAGGGACACAAACTGATCATAACTGATGCTCAAAAAAAGACGGATCGGTTATCTTTAGTGCAAACTGATAGTAATGGAGCATAACTGATGCTGAAAATAACAGATTTTTTTTTTCTGATGGATCCTAGGAAAGTTAAACTCGCCCTAACCCTATAATTGGTGCCTACATTCTTATCAAATCCATGACTGGCTTAGTTCGTCTGCTCAGTTGCTTTAGGACTCGTGCACACTGTAGTTTTTCTCTGCATTCCATCTGCATTTTTTGCAGGTCGGATGCGGCTCCATTCACTTCAGTGGGGCTGCAAAAGATGCAGACAGCACACCGCGTGCTTTCCGCATCCGTATGTCCGTTCCACAGCACCTGCAAAAAAAAAAAAATAGAACACGTCCTATTCTTGTCCATTTTGTGGACAAGGATAGGACAGCTCTACAGAGGGCAGGACGTATAGTTCAAAAACGGCAACGGCCATGTGCGTGAGCCATTAGAAAAATAACATGTATTGCCAACTAGAAATGCGCGGCTCAGTTTGGGGCCGAATCACTCATGCAATAAACTGTACCCAAATCGAATGTCCTCCGATTGGCTAGAAAAGTTTGAGAATTTTCTAATTGATTTGCTCATCTCTACGTCCTGTCTCCAGCCCTCTCTTGAATGGTTTCAATAGAAGATTAGCAATCAGGAGGTCCCGGTGATCAGTAGTCCACAGGACTGGAAATAAATCTACATAAAATACAGGCAATTATTAAACTCTACAAGTAACACAAAATGGAATAAACATGAAGATTTCTTTTTTTTACCATATTTGCTCAAACTCTTCATGCATATTTTTTCTGCTATATGAAAAATCAAAGCAACAGAATGGTCATTTTCCAGGGTGCAGAAATTATGAAAAAGTTATTCACGGCGAACATGCCATTTAACTTGGGCATTAAAGCGTAAAGTACCCTGACAATTTAGAGGGCGAGGTCCAGGTCTAGCTATATCATGAAACATATACTATTCACTCGGCCACTGAGTACTTATTAACAGCATGGTGTTCTATTGCATTGGGAAAAAGCTCCAGTCAATAAATCTACCCGAAAGAAAAAGCTAAATGTTAAATAGCACAATCATACCACTCTATGCCCTTGTACCTAAGCCAGAAAAAAGCCCCAGGGCTCAGGGGTCACACACGTGGTGAAAGCCCCCTAGCCAAGATCAAAAGAACAGTCTCAGCGTGCACTGTGTAATGTGTGCTGCAAAACCTTAGTTAAACCATAATCTCCGGTTTAAAGTCCCAAGTTAAAACAAGATAAAGGGAGATAGGCAAACAGTTAATTGTGGAGGATTATGTATTATGATAAGAGAAGAAAACGTACTTAAAGAATACTATTAAATCATGAAAGTTCAAATGCAGTGTTGTGCTAGGAGCCTGCACACAGTAACACGCTACTGAACAGGGGGAGAAGAGAAGGTGGCTCGTCTTTTCAAACTTGAATTTTACACTATTATTGTCCGAAGGTAAGGCCTCATGCACACCATGTTTTTTTTTTTCCATCCGTGTGCTCCAGATTTCTATGGGCCCACGCACACATCAGTGTTTTTTGCAGATCTGTTTTTCCATTCTGCAAAATTATAGAACATGTCCTACTGTCTCTATTGTGGATGAGAAGAGCCCTTTCTATTGATGGGAGTAAGAAAGGTATGGAATGCACATAGAAGGTATCCGTATTTTGTGGATCCGCTTTTTGGCTGCCCAAAATAAGGACAAGGTCGTGTGCATGAAGCCTAAATAGTAGTTTATTCTCCCGCATTAAAAGGAGTGTACAGTGTAATATCAATGACCTAGGCCCGGGATAGATCATCATCAGATTGGTGGGGTCCGACTCCCGGCTCCACTGCCAATCAGCTGTTTAAAGAGGTTGTGGCGCTCGTAGGGTCGCCATCTGCGTTGCAGCAGTGGTGCAGTGTAATTACAACTGGTGGTCCCACTCACAGGAGACACAAGGGAGAAGGGGTGCAATTAAATATTGAAGGGGACGCAATGCTTGCACAAATGCCGTACATGTACGGAGGAAGTCAGTCTTTAAAAATTGTGGATTTCGTGCAGAAGCACAATGACTACCACATGAAAATCAGCAGAAATGACAATGCCATGTGCCCTTACAATGCAATGGGTAAAATGAGCAACAAAATGTAGGTCAATTCAGCAGTGTGACGTTTACACACTGGGGCAGATTTACTAAGCCTGTAGATGGTGGAACCCTAGGCTGTCTAGACAGGCACCAGATTTATCACAGTGACTCATGCTGGATGATAAACTTGGTGCATGGCTATAAGCCAAACCAACTATTGGTTTGGTTTAGTTTGTGGCACAATTTTAAAGGGATTCTGTCACCTGGAAAATCAATATTAAGCCAAACATAGGTTCTTATAGCTCTTCATACCTTCTTTCCATAGGTGTTCTTTACACTTGGATCCGGCTTTCTACCTTCATGAAAATCCTCTTTTATCTTTATGCTAATGACACCTGAAGGTGCCCAGAGGGGCGTTATTTTCATTCAAAAAGTGCCCAGGAACGCCCTCCATCCAGTGCCCAGGCCCACCTCCCCCCGACAGAGTCCAGGCCCGCCCCTCTCTCTGCTCATACCATATGTCCCTGGCATTGCGACTGCCGTCAAGCTCCGCCCCCACTGGCTACGTCACTGGCAGCCGATAACCCCGCCCACTCCTTCCCTCAGCTTCACTAACATCCACCGAGGCGGCTCCTGCGCTCTTCCTGTTTAACTGAGTGCATGCCCAGTGAAACACTTGAGGCTGATGCGCTCAGTTAAACAGGAAGAGCGCAGGAGCCGGCTCAGTGGATGTTAGTGAAGCTGGAGGGAAGGAGTGGTCAGGGTTATCGGCTACCAGTGACGTAGCCAGTGGGGGCGGAGCTTGACGCAGTCGCAGTGCCAGCGACATATGGTATGAGAAGAGAAAGGGGCGGGCCTGGGCTCTGTCGGGGGGAGGTGGGCCTGGGCACTGGATGGAGGGCGTTCCTGGGCACTTTTTGAATGAAAATAACGCCCCTCTGGGCACCTTCAGGTGTCATTAGCATAGAGATAAAAGAGGATTTTCATGAAGGTAGAAAGCCAGATCCAAGTGTAAAGAACACCTATGGAAAGAAGGTATGAAGAGCTATAAGAACCTATGTTTGGCTTAATATTGATTTTCCAGGTGACAGAATCCCTTTAAGACCGAATTGTGACGCAATTTTTGAAGAAAAAAAATTACTATATAGGCTACAGCTTCTTGTTCAGCTAAGTGCAGAGAATTTTCTAGACGCATTAACTAGATGCATCAATTTTTGGCACAATTTACAACAAGGTCTACATGCACTCACTGGACCAATGTGTGAACCCAGCCTACAAAAAAAAAAAAAGATATTCTAAGACCTTGTTCTTCGCAAAATACTTGTGGAAGAGCCACAAACTACAGGTATATACGTCACTTCCCCCCATATATATACTGAAGATGTACAGACCTAATAATATTTGAAGATAGGAAATACCCATGGGTGGAGATTTGTGAAAATGTCTAAAAGAAAAAATGCCTTTGTTGCTTAGAGCAGCCAATCGCAGCACAGCTTTCATTTTGTATTCTGCCATAGATACCGTAGATCACTTCAGGTAGGACAAGCAGAAGCCGATCCGGGTCAAGCGATTGTTCATATTTCACGGACATCCGTTTGAGAGCGGTGGAGGTCTGGCAATTAGGAACCACTCTGAATGACTAAGGAATTCTTTCATTTGCTCCATAAAGAGATAACGTATTTATAGTGAAATTAGGTAAACTTGTATGTATGTATGAATGTATGTATAAAGCACATCTTATGCAATTCCATTTTTCCTTTTTGCAGGATTTGTATGAGGCACATGGTTCGAAGAAATTTGGCATAGCCAGATAGTGCCACGTGCCTGTCGGACCCCATTGACTATAATGCGACGTGGCAGGGATCCGGCCATTCAGCTGGGCAATAACCGCTGCATGCAACAATTTTTTTTCCGTCTGAATCCCAGTTGATGTGTTGGGGAGTGGCAACCCATTATAGTCAATGGGGTCCAATGGGCATGCGGCACTATCCGGCTATGCTGGAGAACTCTCTGCCACAGCAGTGGACTGGGAACTTAAAATGGACCTGGAAAAAAAAAAAAAAAAAACTAAAAGTGACCCCAAGTTGCAGGAGAGTCCCAATTAACAGAAGGCAGGGCAACAGAAGTAGGCAGGGCCAGCAATACCATAGTGCAGCACAAAATACCGGCTCAGCAAATCCAAATACCACAGTGCAGCAGAAAATACTGCTGTGTCACCATCCTGAAGATGGCGATACACTGCGGCCATAGGACAAGTTCTATTTTTTTCCGGAGCTGCGGACCGGAAGTTCGGGGGCGCGCTCCGGAAATGTGGATGGGTGAATAATTGAATGTGTCCGCACCCGTCCCGCATAATTGCGGAATGGGTGCGGACACTGAATGCGGACGTGTGAATGGACCCTAAGGCCCCTTTCACACGGGCGAGTTTTCCGCGCGGGTGCAATGCGTGAGGAGGACGCATTGCACCCGCACTGAATCCGGACCCATTCATTTCTATGGGGCTGTGCACATGAGCGGTGATTTTCACGCATCACTTCTGCGTTGCGTGAAAATCGCAGCATGTTCTAAATTCTGCGTTTTTCACGCAACGCAGGCCCCATAGAAGTGACTGGGGCTGCTGGAAAATCGCAAGCATCCGCAAGCAAGTGCGGATGCGTTGCGATTTTCCCGCATTGTTGCTTAGCAACGGGACCCGATCTCTATTATTTTCCCTTATAACATGGTTATAAGGGGAAATAATAGCATTCTTAATAAAGAATGCATTGTAAAATGAAGAGGAAGGGGTTAAACATAATAAAAGTTAACTTACCTTTGCCACTTGATCGCGTAGTCGCGATCTGTCCTCTCTTTCCCTGCAGCATCTATGATCTAAAGGACCTGTGATGACGTCACATCACATGGTCCATCTTACCAGGGTGATGGACCATGTGATTGGACCATGTGATGTGACGTCATCACAGGTTCTTTAGCTGTTAGCTGAGAGAGGACAGATCGCAACTACGCGATCAAGTGGCAAAGGTAAGTTAACTTTTATTATGTTTAACCCCTTCCTCTTCATTTAACAATGCATTCTTTATTAAGAATGCTATTATTTCCCCTTATAACCATGTTATAAGGGGAAATAATCAATTCTCCAGTAGACCCGAAACCGGACTTCAGTGATGAAGTCCGGCTTCGGGTTGGGTACCGAACATGGCGTTTTTTCTCACGCGCTTGCAAAACGTGTTGCAAACGTTTGCACCCGCGCGGGAAAAACGCACATATTCCCGCAACGCACCCGCCTCTCATCTGGGCGTCAAACATGACGCCCGTGTGCAAGAGGCCTAAGGGTTTACGCAAAATGTTTGAAGTAAGTAGAATGACTGGTAGTAATGTCCATGACACTCAATCAATTTATGTTTGCAAAAGTCACTAAATTACTAAAACTGAAAAGCAAAACTTTGATTTTTAGCCAAGGACAGCCTCATTGGATTATTTTGTACCAATTCTTATTTTCTTTTCACAACAAATGAAGAGCAAGACAGAAATCCATAGGAAAACGAGCTTCATTAGTTCTTCAAAGAACCACAATATGTCTCATAAATAGAAAACTTTTACAAATATACAAACCATATTTTTATACACTTTTTACAAGGCATCAAGGAGGCACAAGAGCTTACAATCAGTTCTTTTGGGACATGAGGCACAGAAAGAGTTTAACGTAAAAGTTTCTTAGTCTCGAGATGTAGAGCTGAGATTCACTGGCAGTACCTGAGAAATGTCATTTGTGGTGAAGTTACCCAATTAGGTACCTAATTTCTGGAATCTCAGACTACAGAAACAGCTGCCATATCACAGATAAGGTTTCAGTAATGGTTTAAGGCCAAAACCGGCTCTCAGTCTACAATTAGAAAAGTGAATTATTAAGTGCAAATTAAAATCATTGTTAACACCTGGTGTCCAGTGAATTCAATAGAATACAGTATTATATTGCATTGGCAACTTGGCCATTGGCCGTATCTTGACATTCAATTCCCAAAGGACTGGTTCAGTCCTGGGGAAAAACCATGCCTGGTATGCACTGGATATTTCCAAAAAGGGTGTGCTCCTAGTCAGGCTCACAAATGAAGTCACGGAGACATCCTGGGTAGCTTTTCCTTGCAGAAATACTCTCCTTTGGAAAGGTGTGAAGAGTAGCTTGTGTGGATCAATGTTTTGAAAGTGGCAGAGGTGGTCTGTGAAGAGCTGCATCCGGCACTCTTCTGGGGTAAGGAACATTGCTCTGTAAGGTCACAGGAAACCCTAGGAGATAAGAGCAGAATTACAAAGGATTCTCGGCTTTGGACAATGGCAATCTATTAAAAAGGATTCCTTATCACAAAGTGTCCCCCTGCTGGGACCAGCAATCAGTTGTAATCTGCCAGGAAACCTGGCCATGAGTATTCAGTTTCCTTGCAGCGCCACCACAGGTGGAATTCAGCATTACACAATGTGTATTCAGATCAATCCAGTGCAACAGAAACTTTTTGCAGCCGTTAACCATGAAATGAGGCTCTGGAACAGATGGTCTCTCCTCATTTAAAGGGTTGGCCACTGTTATATCATTTTATGTCCCTGCTGTATGCAGTTTAATGTGTCTGATGTATAAATTACCTGTTTTGCTGCTTGTTTGCTGGTCACAGCAGTAAACAGGGGCTGTGCTGTTTGTTTTTCGGCACAGTGGCATGTTCATATACCTAACTTCACCCACCCGTTCATTTGGCATTGCACACCCCCGCCCTTAATTCTACTGGAAGTATCCTATGCGTGCTCAGTGTAATCCAGTTCCACTTCTTCCTGTCCATCATCATTTGCACTGCGCAGATGCCGGACGATTCATGTGGGGTCTGCACAGTATAACATACGATTAGACTGCATAAGAGGAACAGGAGTGGACTGGACATACGTAGGATCTCAGAGCGGGGAAGCAATTCACGTGCCAGGAGCACCCCCGGGGAAAAGCCTCTCAGATGACAGATTACATGTCTGTGATCGGCATTATCGACGATCACAGGCATTAGTCCTGGGTGTCTTCTGTTTAAAACAGCAGAAACCCGGAAGCTATAGTGCCTGCTGCTCTCTGGAGAAGGCTCCATCTTTAAAGAAAGGTCAGGAGGGGGCTAAAGGAGTTATCAAGCCTTGTCCTCAATATCACTAGGTGATTGTTCACTAACTGATCGATCAGTCAGCGCCAGAACTACACTGCACGGTCAAGACTGTAGTGGACAGCACTCATCACAACATAAAGTCAATGTTGTCGGTGCAGTGTAGTTCCAGAGCGGACTTTTGGATATGGACCTAAAGAGCACAGTGGATTGATGTGGGCGCTGTAGGGATTTAGTGATGGCCTATCCTGAGGATAGGCCATTACTTAACAAAAGACCGCACGACCCCTTTAATGTATTGTCCAGTTCCTGTCTCGCTACAGATAGCATATTGCAGACTTGTCCATTCTTTACACTGCAGCTCTGCTTGTTCAGATTGTCTGCTTGGCTGAAACACAACCCACTACAAGCTTACTATGAGGTCTATGTGATTTTCATTACAGCAAGGACATAGTAAGATAAGAGGTACTCATCGACCTCTGTTTTTTTGGGATCATTCCACATCTGTGTTTCCTCGATTTACACCACAACTGAGCCCTACATCTGTTTCATGGAGGCAGCCCAAATCTGCCTGCTATCAATTACTTGAATCATACAATAAATCTATAACGCTTATGTCTCCTTAAGGGAGCACATCTACATCTTTACACTGACACGACTTTCATAGCCATTAAACTGTATACAGCTCGCGGAGTGACACGAATATACTTCGAAAAACCGTTACACGTTTCAGAGATTTCTCCTTAGGCTTATGAACTGGAAGTATAAACTCACATGCACAGATGTTCTCGGCTCAGTCAGCAGCTGCACAGACTCTACGGAGATGAAACGGGTGTAAAATGACCTTAGAGGCTAAGGGAAAATCTGGAAGCTTGGACGTGGAAGCAGCCTGCTGGAGACTGAGTCCCCATCACTGGAGCCTGTACTGGTGGGTCTTGCCAAATGGTTGAAATGCCTGAAGTTTTACACTGCGTGTTCACATACAGCTTCAAGCTCCTCAGTACTAGCGCCTAGAGAAAAACATAAAAAAAAAAATGTATAAAAAAAATAAATAAATCAAAAACTCAAGCATATGCAGACCGAGTTCTGTCTGGTTTGCTTATCGCCATAATTCAAACAATTCCAAGCAGCAGGTGAGCCTACAGGTTTAGTAGGTTTTCCTTAGGTGATGTGGCTTACCTTGGTTATGATCAGGGTGATGAGGAGGGTGATACAAGTGCATCATTGCTGTGTTTTCCCGGTGTGTGTTCACTCTTGTATGTGGCAGTCTGGCGCCATCAGTCCACAGCGGATGGACTCTTTCACAGTTCTGAACACCATGGCTTGTGTTGAAGTGGCGGGTGCTATAAGAGGGAAGATGCACCTGTGCAGGGGATCTTTTCTTCCGATGACTTCTACTTGGAGGTTCACTCCTGTGTCCTCTCAAAGACAATGGGGCTTCGGGTTCATTTGACTCGTGCGTTGGTGATGGCGATTGTGGTGAGGACTGGCTGTGCCTCACAGCTTCCCTGCTAATCCTTGAATCAAGGTGGTGCCTAGAGGAATGAGTCCATGGCTCTTTTCGAGTCAAAAGAGATCTAGATTCCCCACTATGGCCATTAGCTGGCCTGTGCTCCCTATGACTCCCAATGTCTATCCTTGCCTCCCCCCTAGAGGGCCGAGGTCTCCGTTTGGGTCTGTGGGGGTGAGAGGAATTGGGATGTTGCCGTCTGTAATGGTGATGTCTGTGCTGGTGGTAGTGAACATGGCTGGCATAAGAACTTTGGGTAGGCACAACAGTGTTAAATCCTGGGAGATCATTTTGAGGTAGTTGAATAGAGGCAAGTGCTGGAGATGGCGAGTCTCCTGGGTTGCTCTGAGAGCTGTGGCAAGAAGAGGAGGAGGAGGATCCTTGTAGGCAACGTAGACTGACATCTGTACAATTCTCACTGGAGGAGCCGTTAAAAGGACCAGAGCTGCTATCACTGCCTGGATCATCAGGCAAATATCCACTGGACACTTGGCAGAGTGGAGAAATTCCAACTTCCCTCGGTCCCTCCGGTGTACGGCGGTGAGAACGCGGCACTTCCCATTGAAGTCCAGTACCGAGAGTATATGGGGAGCGGGACAAAAATATACTATTGTTCAGTGGGGGATATATTAATGGGGTCGTATGTGGATGAGGAGGATACTGGAAGTGCGCAGTTCCTGGATATCTCCTCCAAAACTGTTGGTGGGAGGGAGGTCTTATAGGTGCCGGACGTGAAGAATTGTTCGGTTCTGCTGTATGAAAAAAAAAAAAAAGGAAAGTTTAAGTGCGGCAAGTCTCGGATTCCAAGTACCGACGCTGCCATGAGCCACCATGAATGCTAAGGCACTTGTTTAGTTTTCTAGATGTGTCTCAAACCTGTTTTTAGTGTTACGGTTTTGAAGAGAAGGGTAGGCTTATAGAAAAAGACCAACTGTGGCATTAAAGTCGACGACACAGCTAAAGCCTATTCTTTATCGCCCACAAATAACTGGTGATAGCCATGACCTCCCCCACAGCATTGCAAGTCCACCAACCCACAATATGTGCTCACTTACCTAAGATGTCAAACATGCAGAGGGGACAGGTGTGATTCTCCCTCAGCCAAGGATCCACACAACTCAGGTGGTACTCGTGGCTACAAGGTAAAATCCGTAAGTCCTACAAAAAAGAAAGTCACAGGCGTTGCTTCTTGTAAGTCCAACACTTACACGAATAATCAGCAGAATTTTTGTAAGGCTAGGATGGTGCACATATTTTGTCTATATACGCCAGGCATGCTCAACCTGCGGCCCTCCAGCTGTTGCAAAACTACAACTCCCAGCATGCCTAAACAGCCTACAGCTATCAGCAGGGCATTGTGGGAGTTGTAGTTTTACAACAGCTGGAGGGCCGCAGGTTGAGCATGCCTGATATACACCATGCTTCTTTCAGCTGGCAATAGGGCGGGCACCTGCCATTAAATCTAGAAATCTATTGCTCTTCCACAAAAAACATGAGGGAAAAGTAGGATGTGTGAAATCGCATGATTCTAAAAGTAGGTCCTTTGTTTCAAAATAATTACCTGTCCATCAGAGAAGTCATCCAGACATATGGCACACATGGGCGTGGAGCTGTTGGAACTGGCCGTTTCTCTGCCGGAACTAGCCTTTTCTACCTGACAACCATTTGAACTCCTGCGATAATCTCTTCCTCCTCGAGCTTGGTATTTTCTGGTGCCAAGGCGACTTATGGCCAGCTCAGTCTGTTGCTGCACAGGATCCTGTAAGAGCCATAGGCACAAAGTATATGAGATTTCTTGCCTTTCTGCCCTTGGATTATTTAAACTAGGCTGCAAGATGTTTAGAGAGTCCCCACGGAACAGGGTATAATTTGGGCATACTCTTGTACTTAACCCTGTCACCTCTCCTGACATGTCCGTTTTAGTAAATGCTTGTATTCTCAGGGAGCAATTTTTTTTTTTATAACTTTATATTGTGCTCTTCCTCTGTTATTCCTGCTAAAAATGTACAAACAGATCGTCCACTCGGCTCTCCTATTCTTTCCCAGTCTCACCACTGACTAGAAAATGTCAGAGTATGTAGAGACATGTCCCCAGCTGATAAATTACATCCAGCTGGCAATGTGTTCATGTTTCCAATAGGAGTAACAGAGGAATGAAACAACATAACGTTCCAAGAAAGGATACTCCAGAATTGTTATATTAATGGGGAATACAATTACTAAAACAGACATATTAGGACAGCTGATAGATCCTCTTTCGTCCTTATCCTGATATCAAAGGCATAGGTAAAGTGGAGATTGGGGTACGCGGGACAGTATGTGTTCTTTGTAAAAGTATACAGTCCACTCTTTGTGTGTTTGATACTAAACCTACATGTATTATATTTGTACATTTATGAGCATGTAAACTATACGGCATACTTCTTCTGCACCAATACATGTCCAAAAATGTAGAAAACAACTGTCCACGGGTCTATTACCTGTGCAGGGGCTGGCTTGCAACAAACCCGAAATGCAGCGAATATGAAGATGATGGACAATGTTGCAACCAGTGTGGCCAGGATCCAGATGTCATGGACAACCTGCAGGAAAGGAAGCGGTTCATGAGTGACGGGCACTTCAACAATTCAATTCAAACAAGATCAAGCCTCCCCGGTACCCTCCATCAACCCGGGGATCCCCCAGCCTCACCTGCTTGAGTGGCTCCGGAACTTCAATCCTGACAAGAGCTTCAGTGTTGTTGTGCACAAGGGACATCAGCCGCTCTGCATCGCGGCCGCGTAATAGTACCACCGGTGGATTTTGCGCAGCTGGTTGCTGTAACTAAGAAAAGAAGGGAAACCAATACTATAAGATTTTCATTGAATTACGATAAAGACGACCTGTTAAAGAGAACCTGTCACACTGAGTTTGCTGTGCAATCTGCTGGTAGCAGGTTCGAGAGCAGGAGGAGATTAGCAGACTGATATATAGGTTTCTGGGTAAGATTCTGTAGTATATATGCATGTGCAAGCAAGGACACCCACTGGACTCCGACTCCCAGAATGAGCAGGTATCCATCACCCATGAAACGACATATCCATCTGCTCCGCTCCTATTGCCCTACAACATGTTGGTGGACACATGCGGCCCTTCATGCCATTCCGTGCGGCCCCCAGACATCTGGTCACAGACATGCTAGTGTTTGTCTAGTGGCTGTTGACATGTATTTTCATGTATTAAGAGCAGGAGGAGCTGAACAGATTGATACATAGTTTTATCGGAAAAGATTCAGTAAAACGTGTATTATGCATTAAAATTCTTGCTCATTCTGGACTTTGAAGTCGAGGAGGCGGTCCTATCAGTGATTGACAGCCTTCCCTCTACGACTGTGTATATAGAGAAAGCTGTCAGTCATTGATAGGACCGCCTCCTGGACTTCAAAGCCCAGAATTAGCAGAAATTTACATGAATAAAACACGTTTTACTGAATCTTTTTCCCAAAAACTATATATGAATCTGCTCAGCTCCTCCTGCTCTATAACATGGTACCTGTAGCTTACAGTGCATTCTCATGGTGACAGGTTCCCTTTAAATGGAGTCTGTAAGCAGGACATTTACTGGTATGCCTTGTAGAGCTAAGTCAGCTGAATATAACGATACCTTTCACTTCGTAATCTGTTGCTTCATTCTTCTGAAAAGGAAGTACTTTTAATCCATAAGCAAATGAGCCGTTTAGAGCACCAAGGGCGGACCCAAGCCCCTTTGTGCACCCTTGCTCCTCCTGTTCCCTCTACCAGGTCCTCCCCCTCTTTGATTGACACGGCCAGACAAGGTGACTATGCAGGAGCCTGACCCGGTGAATCAAGGAGAGCGAGGGGCGGGCAGAGGAAACAGGAGGAGAAAGGGTGCAGAGTGGTTTGGGCCTGCTCTCGGTGCACTAAATTGTTCATTTGCACATAGAGTACAAGTAAATATTCTCCAGAATGAAGCAACGGCTCACAAAGCTGGGATTTCCCTACACGGCATTGTGTCTGCTCTACCAGTTAATGTCCTGGTGAAACACTCCCTTTAAAAGTAGACCACAATCCCGAGTAAACTAACGACTTGGAAAAGATGCATGTACAGTAAATGATCCCCTGAACGATGAGGACCCTGTGATGTTGGGGGAGGATGGTGTGGCCCTACTTTGTGGGGTGGCAATCCACTTGATCTAATGCCATAGGTGTGACCAATAGCCTGTTAGCCAGCATGGTGCACAACACGTAACAGAGCGACTGGAACCTATCTGAAGCCTTATTTGTGTACAGGTAGAATACTAAGCCTCCGCTCCCCCTGATGAATGATAGGTGTTGGAGTAGCTGTTCACCAGTATTTGGCACCTGTATGACCGTCCGTTGTAGCATTTTGGTTTGTCAGATGCCCATGTATATGCGAGTATTACCTTTATCTGTGATATGAAGTAATGGAAGATGGAAGAGATGCTAGTCAGGTTGCAAAATCATATGTGACTACCACTAAGTAATGCTGACCGCTGAGGACTCTGCTTCGCTCCTCAGAACCACAGTGACTGACTGCAGACTTGCCCCGTCATCTGATAGGGGTCGGCATTGAAAGGGTTGTCCGAGCTTACATATAAACCCAAGCAACAAGTAACCCTTTTCTCCCCTGCTGCTTCCAGAGTAGCTCTCCGGTCCTACCCTGCACGTTTTGGAAAGTCTCCACTGCAGCCAAGAAAACGATGTCAAAGGTGAAGGACCCGGAAATGGGACGCTGGGCCATGGAGGCTAATTACAGCTGCAGCCTAAAAATTTTTTTTATTTAACTTGGACAACCCCCTGTCCAAGGATACAAACTGTAGACTGATCCGGATGAGGGTCTCACAAATGCATTGCCATACTGGATCCGTCTCTCCGGTTGTTTACCCGGAAAAACGGATCCGGTATTCATCTTTTTCATATTTTTTAAGGTCTGCCCATGCGCAGACCAGGTCAGTCAATGCGGTTATTTTAATGGCACTAATACATTTCAATGTAAATGAATGCCGGCAAGTGTTCCGGAATTTTGGACGGAGAAAATACCGCAGCAAAAAAAAACGTAAGAGGGACTGAACTGATGCATCCTGAACGGATTGCTCTCCATTCAGAATGCATTAGGCTAAAACTGATCAGTTCTTTTCCGGTATTGAGCCCCGAGGACGGAACTCGATACCAGAAAAGAATAACGCCAGTGTGAAAGTACCCTAAGCCGGAGATCTACTTGCTAGCACATCAGAAGTTTGGCTACTGCTGTGTTCATCCCCTGTGCTTTATACTGCAGCTCAGTGTGTGGAGAGCGAATTTCTGTTCCATCAAGCATACGCTGAATAAACTGCTAGTAACTAAAAAAATGGACTATAGAGGACTACATGACATTATTGGCAAACAGAAACAGAGGGAATAGAGCCCGAATAATGAAGGGAGGGGGCTGGATATCTGCTTCACATGTCGTGGAACTAAACACTTTTAAATAGCCCACAGATACAAAAAGTCGGCATACAGATTTCACAAAGCAGCGAGGCTAGAATTACCTGGTATTCAGCTCCCTCATCGTCACTAATATCGAAGATTACAGCACGGGAACCCCTTTTCCCTGCGAGCTGAACCTGAAATAAGAGCCGTGAGATTACTGGAGGGCAGATACCAGAGAACAGAAGACAACAAAGGGATTGGGGGGAAAGGAGGGTGAGGAGTCAGAACGGAGCGGCACACTTTAAGGTATCAGATTCTAAAAGGAAATCTGCGGGGGAAACCAATGCGCTATTAGATTTCATCGCACAAATCCCTATAGACATTCATTCTCTCACTCAGCACATGGACGGCACATATTATGGGTGCTGAGCCGTGCCTCATGAACATGCAGCAAGGCCATTACCCTTCAACCATTCTCAATACCCCGGTCCTCGGGATCAGGGACGTATACGCTATCCTGTGGATGAGGGAATGAGCCGATATTTTGGGACAACTCCTTTAGGGTCCATTCAGAAGTCCGTAAGTGTTTTGTGGTCTGCAAAACACGGATACTGGCCGTTTGAGTTCAGCATGGCCAGCCCTATGATAGAAATGCCTATTCTTGACACGCTCTATCTATTTTTGCGGGGCAGCGGAATGGAACTATGGATGTGTGTGCTGTCCGCATCTTTTGGAGCCACATTGAAATTAATTGGTCTGCACCCGTTCCGCAAAATTGCGGAACGGATGCGGACCCAGAACTACGGGTGTGTGAATGGACCTTTAGGGCTCATGCACACGAATGTATTTTCTTTCCGTGTCTGTTCCGTTTTTTTTTTGCAGACCATATGGGTCCGCAAAAAAAAAAAAAGGAAATCACTCCGCGTGCATTCCATTTCTGTATGTCCGTATTTCCGTTCCGCAAAAAAATAGAACATGTCCTATTATTGTCCACATTACGGACAAGGATAGTACTGTTCTATTAGGGTCCAGCTGTTCCGTTCTGAAAAATACGGAATGCACATGGACGTCATCCGTATTTTTTGCGGATCCGTTTTTTGCGGACAGCAAAACACATACGGTTGTGTGCATGAGGCCCTAAACAGATAATTATTGGTTCAGCCAACCCAAAGCTTACATGATTAGACATGACAAGATGGAGAAATATCTGTAGACCAGATCTGCATCACTGGTAGTGGTAAGAGCTAGATGGTGGCCATCCACAGACTGTCATCAGGTCCCACCAAAAACATTTCGATCTGCAAACCAATATTTAATGTCCATGGCCTTCTTAAAGGGGAAGCCTCTGCTCATATTACCCATCAGGAAATTCTGAACTAACAGGAGGGATCCTAATCTCGTGGAGGATATAGAGGAGTTTGATTACAAAGATCACCCTCAGGATAGGCCATCAATTTCGACTCCCCACTGAGCGACTATACTGCAGTAGCTCCGATGCCGAACTACACAGCCCCATCCATTGTGTAGTGGTAGGAGCTGGTTACTGTAGAACCGCTCCCAGTTACTTCAATGATGGCAGTACTGCAGTAACCAGTTCTGTCCACTACACAATGGACAGAGCTGTGCAGTTACAGTGCTGGAGCTACCGAAGGACAGCCAATTGGTGGGGTGTCGGATGCCCACCGATCAGATATTAATGGCCTATCACTTGTAAAAAACGTGGGAAACCCCTTTAAGCACTGGTTATGCAAGAAAACTGGCTGAAATCTACGCCATCTCCAGTTTCTGGAGCATGAACCTCCCAAGATGCACCATAATTATTAAGACAGTGTGTAATGCTGTCGATCTCCAGTGGTGGGACTGTAGGACAACTGAACAGTACTAAGCTGATCCCTGGAGGTCCCTGCAAGGGGACACTTTGTAATCCATTTATTGTCAAATGACCCTTCTAACATGTAGAGATTGTCCAACGTGGACAACCTCTGTAACAAAAAAAAGAATAGTAGGTACCCAAGACTTGTCAGGATAGATGCCTACACTGGTAAACCAGGAATTGAACAATAAAGGGAATTATATATTTTGGGAACCTTTTTAGAATATTCCCGAAGTCCAGCTCCACGTGTTTTCTCAGGTCAATCCTTTCTACAATCAAGGCATAATAATGGAGGCATTTACTCGAAAAGTGCAGTCAATTGAAGGTCGGCAAACATTGAGACAGTATAAGGACGAGCAATGCGTTAGTGATCGCTCATCCCTATACTGAGGAGGAGATCGCTGCATGTAATAGCAACAGTCTTCTCCTCTAGCGAGCAGGCGATTGAGGGGAGGGAATGCTTCCCTCCTGACAATCGTCTGCTCTATCTGCCCATGTAATAGGGCCCTAAGCATGTCCAGAAATACAGTAGAGATGAGGGGATAACACATTTAACTACTACTACCCCCTCTGCATTCCATGTCTTCAGGTGCACGGTCAGAGGTCAGCAGCCAGCTGTATGATCAAAAGGAGGATGAAAAAGCACCCTGGGAGCTGCAGACACCATCATCATTACACCAATTCTTCATGGTAGTGTTATTAATGGCACTACCTGCTAGTTCTTAAATCAAGCGCTTCCGAAGTTCCTTTCCAGATTCAAAGTGTGTGTGTGTATATATATATATATATATATATATATATATATATATATATATATATATTTATTAGCAGAAGGACCCGGGTATATTTCATCTATTTCATTTAATGTTTCTGTGCGTCGTTAAAACATATCGACAGTATCCCCCATAACAGTGACCTCTACAGCACCCCGCCCCTTTAACAGTGAACTCCACAGTCCCCCACCCCTTAACACTGACCCCCCACAGTGCCTCGCCACTTTAAAATGGAACCTCCACAGCAGCCCATTCCCTTAACTTTGACCTTCACAGCAGCCTGCCCCTTTAACAGTGAGATTCACAGCACCCCACTCCCTTGATAGTGACCTCCTCAGGGCCCCGCCCCCTTAACAGTGATCTCCACAGTACCCCGCTGCCTCAACAGGGACCTCCACAGCAGTTGCCCCTTTAATAGTGGCCCCTGCCTCTTAACAGTGACCTCCACAGCGGCCTGCCCCCTTAACATTAACATCCACAGTGAACGCCTCTTTAACAGTGACCTCCACAGTGTCCACCCTCTTAATGCTAGGGCTACACGTCGACATGTGTTGGGCAACATTTTGTCTTGTTTTATAATGATAGTCTATGGTGTTGCACTGTGACATGTGACACGCTGTGACTGCGACTCGACAGTTGCAAAAATCCATCTAAGATGGATTTTTCGGCGACTGCCACTTCGCAGCATGTCACATGTCGCAGTTCAACACCATAGACTATCATTATAAAAAATGTTGCGCAATACATGTAGCACTGTAGTTGTGCCCTATATGTCATGTGACTTATTGTCACGTGACACATGTCATCGTGTAGCCCTAGCCTAAAGCTGACCGACAGCAGTGAAGAAAAATGGCTGGGTTGTTATGGAAACTTGGAATAAAACTGCGCGTATGTGGAGACTAAGAGCCTGCAAGCTTCTATTGGCTGATAAGGGACATGTGATCATGTGTATGGCAGTTGGGATATGAAGAGAAAGACTTGCAGGCTTGTATTGGCTAATGCAGGTCATTTTTTGGGAATATCTCAGGAATGGTAAGTCCTAGAGAGCTGTGACCCCCGCAAGATTTCTTTCCAGGTAGCAAGGGATGTGTATACCAAGTTTCGTTGAAATCGATGGTTCTGTTTTTGAGTGATAGCGGAACATATATACCTCCTTCTTTATATATTATTTATATATATATATATATATAGACAGAGGTGTCTGTTACAACTTCTTCCGCTCAGGTAAACCTGCTCCTTGATGCACACATATATTGGGAAATCAATGGAGATCCTTGCAAGCTGAGACAACCATCTTAAGTGTATGGCCACCTCAAGAACTGATCTTGGGATTCATGCGGGCAAAGTAAGAATTACCCAATTACTTGCCACGCATCCACAGGATAGGGGCTCATGCACACAAACATTTTTTTTTTCCGCATCCGATCTGCAAGATGCGGAACCACTAGCTTCAATGGGGCTGCAAAAGATGCAGATACCACACCGTGTGCTGTCTGCATTCGTATGTCTGTTCTGTGGCACGGGCCAAAATATTGATCATGTCCTATACTTGTCCGCATTACGGGCCAGGACAGAGCGGAACATTCCGTTCTGCAAAACGCGGAACGCACGTGGCTGGTATCCGTGTTTTGCAGATCCATATTTTGCGGAACGCCCCAAGTGGAATAAATTCGGTGAGATGGACTCTGTGCATTGTGGAGCCGGCCAAACAAGCCTTATGTAACTAAGCATTAACCCCCATAGCAGAAGTCTGTGAAGATCTTGTGGTCAGGGTTTTACATGATTCAGGTTAAGTAGTAGTGTTTTTGTTGGAACTCTAATTACGACATGGATCCCCTTTAATGATGGTCTCTGTTGAGAAAAACATATTGAAGAACCACACCCGATAAGCATTCACTCATATACTACTTTACCTTGCTTGCCAGGGGTAGGCACGGTTGGGGGGAACGTTCTGGGCTCTCCAGTTTGACAATGGAAATGAATCCAAGTTTTGGCGGTTCATCATCACTGGCATTGCAAAGAGACAGCGGGTGAAACTAAAGAGAGAAGAAGACACTGGTAAGGACTCGGCCATATAATGATTTACAAGACTGCTCTGCATTACAGCATGAAAGGTCAACTTTGGTGAACACAAAAAGTCTATCACACTCCTGCGAACATGGACTATGGGCGACAACAGCAATTCTGAAAACCCCCTAAAGCACTTCAGTCATGGCTGCCGTATGAGGACCCAACGCTGGATTGTTGGTGAGAAATGGATGTATGTTTGTCTCTTGTATGGGTGCTCACAGAGGAGACCACATGGGAGACAGACTTTCTGATCTCCTGTGCCATGATACAATAGAATGTCTTTGTAAGTGACGGAAAATTGATTTTCTTCTAAAATCACAACTTTGTAGATGCAACTGTTTCAACCCTGGTCTGTTAACACAAATTCATGAGCATGCGATCTTCTGTTACCCAAGGAACATCTTACAACTTGCAGTTTCCTTATTTTAAACGAACATTCATGAGAAAGTTTTATAGGGAGATGAACATTTTTCTTGAAATCTGACACTAGACAAGATGCTTGTGTCTAGAAGATGCTCTGAATGACTACGAGCCGAGGATGGGGACAATTATCAAGGACCAATGTTCATACAAACTCTCATTCCCAAGAAATGCCCCGTGTAGGCATGCCACTGATCACCCGATGAACGAGATTAAATGCTTGACCGACAGCTGATCAGATGTTTCATGCGTAACCTCAAAATCGTTGCTTGTGGGCAACACATCACTCCTGGGATGCAACCTAGGATGTGCTGCCAACAAACAAGGGATCTGTATGGGGACAAATGATCACAGTAGCATACAGCGGGGATGATTATTGCATGTAAATGCTGCTGAATGAGCTGGCAATAAACAAGAACGCGCAGTTCATTCCCAATCATTGCCCTGCTGACCAGGAATATGGCTTCATTGGAAAGTTTATTCCCAATCACTGGACGCTATATGATCTGCATTTACTTGCTAAAACGGGAATGAACAATTGTTACTGCGATCATTCGTCTCCATACGGTTTTACTATTTGTCAGTAGTACAATCCTATGTGCACAAGATGATGTGCTGCCGAGATATGATAATTTTATGTGAAGCATAAGAAGTCCAATCAGCCAACAAACAAACTCCCCATAACTGGCCTGGTTACTAGTGTTGAGCGAACTTGTGTTTTAAGTTCTGCGTCCAAAGTTCGGGTTCTCGAAGAATCCCGTTATGGATTCCGCTACCATGGACCAGAACGGAATTTGGAATCCATAACGAGATTCTTCGATAACCCAAACCCGAACTTTGGACGCAGAACTTAAAAAACAAGTTCGCTCAACACTACTGGTTACATGTCCATGGACCCTAAGGCCTCTTGCACACGGGCGTCATGTTTGACGCCCGGATAAGATGCGGGTGCGTTGCGGGAATCGCCGCGATTTTTCCGCGCGTGTGCTAACGTTTGTAGTGCGTTGAGCACGCGCGTGAAAAAATCCGCATGCTTGGTACCCAGACCCGAAGTCAGACTTCATCACTGAAGTCTGGTTTCGGGATGAGTATTCTGTGTGTGTAATTATTTTCCTTTATAACATAGTTATAAGGGAAAATAATCGCATTCTAATTACAGAATGCAATGTTCTCGGGCTTGAAGGGTTAACAATAATAGAGTTAACTTACCTTCTCCCATTGCACGCAGAGCCTCAGAACGTCGTCTCTTGATAGTTTGGCTGCTGAGGACCTGTGGTGACGTCACAGGTCACATGGTCCAATCATAGAAGCATTTGAGTGGACCATGTGACCCATGTGATCCTGTGACATCACGGCAGGTCCTTCATCGAACAACAGATGTTCGATGAAGGACCTGCCGTGATGTCACAGGATCACATGGGTCACATGGTCCACTCAAATGCTTCTATGATTGGACCATGTGACCCTGTGACGTCACCACAGGTCCTCAAGCAGCCAAACTATCAAGAGACGACGTTCTGGGGCTCTGCGCGCATAATGGGAGAAGGTAGTTAACTCTTTATTATTTTTAACCCTTTCAAGCCCGGGAACATTGCATTCTGTAATTAGAATGCGATTATTTTCCTTATAACTATGTTATAAAGGAAAATAGTAACGATCGGGTCCCCATCCCGATCGTATCCTAGCAACCATGCGGGAAAATCGCAACGCATCCGCACATGATTGCGGATGCTTGCGATTTTCCCGCATCCCCATTCACTTCTATGGGGCCTGCGCTGCGTGAAAATCGCAGAATATAGAACATGCTGCGATTTTCACGCAACGCAAAAGTGATGCGTGAAAATCACCGCTCATGTGCACAGCCCCATAGAACTGAATGGGTCAGGATTCAGTGCGGGTGCAATGCGTCCTCCTCACGCATTGCACCCGCGCGGAAAACTCGCCCGTGTGAAAGGGGCCTAAAGGTCTCTGCTCGGGAATCGTTTCCGGGCAGCAGCATGATGTGTAGACAGCACAATCTGCTGCCTAGAAATGATGATTCTGCATACAGAATTGTGGCTCTGCAGCAGATTGTACCCTATGCATTGCAACGAGTGAAACTGCAACCTAAATTGACATGGTTTGAATTTCAAATTTGCACAGCAGGTTGGTTTCCTTGCGGATCCTGCAATGGTTTTTTCTGAAGCAGGTGAGCGAGAATTGCTAAAATCTTCTTCACTTAGCTACTTGTGTAATATGCTGTGGACTTTCCGTCCAGAGGAAAAATCTGCAGCATGTCTGCTCCGAGTGAACATGTCCTGGTATCAGCTCCAGCTTAGGAGACAATCATGGTCGTCTGAATGCCCCCTTAGCCACAGACCAACTTCTGCTGAGAAAAGCTTGGCACTCACTCAACTAAACTCTACTTTACTGGAGGTGCTACAAGAGGAACAGTCCAGCCAACTTATGGTGGCCGGTGTAGAGGACCTGTGCTCATCACGTGTGGCGTGGGTGGAATTTAATGCTGGCATCACTCTGTCCTCTATTTTAACTCTTGCCAGTCAAGTCGTGCTTTTGTACACTGCTCCCAGTAAGTACCCGCTAAGGGGTCAGTTGGCTTTTAATGGGTGATACCTATGCTTTGCTTGGCACAGATTAAAAAACAAAAAAAAAACACTTTGTTCAGTGCATCTGATAAGCAGTTTTAGAAGAAACGTATGGTCTCATACCATGTCGAACAACAATCCCTGCAGTCTGAAAGGCACAAAGAAAAAAAGTGACAGTGAAATAAGATAGGTGGGCAAACAAGGAGAGAGTGCAAGGTAAATGTTTGCAGATAGATGAACGATATCAGGTATCTGGGTTGAGGGGCTCCATGGAGGAAATGAAGGAGATAGAAGATAGGAATGTCCCCAGACGTTCTAAACATCCAGAACCTGCTTAGGAGAATATAATAATTGTGCTGCTGGCTCCAGGGCTCACTCCGATCCAGCCACAAGGAATGCCTATGTACTCGGAGCAGGAGAACAATATTTAGTCTGAAGATAGAAGGACACAGATGCCCAGATAAACATGCCATCTTCCCGGCGGGCACTACAAATGTCTCCTCTCTGTATATAGCATGAAGGCAAACAGACTGCGCACACACAGACCAGAAATGATCTGTCAATCAACTCAGCCACAGAATTAGGGCAAGGTGTGCCGCTGATACAACGCTCACAGTAGTACAAGTCAAAAGCCATGGGGAACGGAGGAGCATAGAATAAATGAACCTTCACAAACTGGGATATAAGCTTTTTCCTGCCTTTGCTGCGGCCAGATGACATGCTCTGGATGGGGTGTTTTCTGCTCTCACTGTTTCCACAAGCTTCTCCACAGGATTTGAAAAAAACACTCTGAAAGACTTAAAAAACGATGACCAATTTCTCTGTGAAGGACTTATGGTGCCCTACACAAAGTAAAGCTGAACAAAATGGCTGACTCGCTCATGTTTAAGCCGGTATGCCGACTCTCGTCCAAGGGAAGAAGGGTTGGGCATGTCGAATTTTATCTTAATGGAGATAAGCCACCATCAGAGGTGTCTGGCAGGGTCTTTCTCCCACTAAGAACACACACATTTTCGATTAAGTTGAGCTTGCCTGTGTATAGCGGAGTCAAGAAGAATAAAAGGTCACCTAAACAAGCGTTTGGTCAAAAAGTATGTAAGGCGTATGGTCAGGTTTTCTTCTTCGTTCCCGCTCGCTGCCACATGGTGCTACCTATGTGTATGACCAAGTTCAATCCCATTAACATTATCTGCATTGCTACGGTTACAAAAAATAAAAAAAATTGCACCTGAAAATTTTTTGCTGTAAAAATGAGTAAGTCCGCCAAAAATGTCATGTTACGAAATTCAGGAAACAATTATTTTAAATTAAAAAGCAGTCATGTATCTGCTGAATCTGGAATAACCTCTAGGGCATTTTCTAACATTAGATGGCAAAAAGTACACAGTCTACGACAAGACCGGGCCGAATTCTTCCTGTCTGACACTGAAGATCTATGACCAAAAGTAAAATGCACATTGACAGAGCTATTTGTTTGTAGATTTTTTTTTTCCATAAAAAGAAACAAATTCGTGGTTTCCTGCTGTAAAAATAGCAAAATGTGAACTGTGTGGCCCTTTCCAGTGTTCAGTAGGGGCCCCAGCGGCTGGACCCCCACCTATCCTGTGGATAAGGAATAATTCAAGAACTTGACACAATTCCTTTAACCATATATTCACACAGTCTCACACAGTTTAGGGTAGGTTCACAAACGGATCTGCAGGCTGTCCCGGCAGAGAACCGCATGGCGGCGTTTACCGGATCTGTCCTACCCAGATATTGCCGTTTAATTGTCTATAATGGGATCCAGCTGCTTTCCAACATAATAGTCAATTGTTGGCTGGACAAAAACTGTAGCATGAAGCGGTTTTTGTCCGGTGGAAAGCTAGCATTTCGCCAGAAAGCAGCTGACTCCCATTATAGTCAATCCGGTCCAGTCGTGAATGGCAGTGGGGCAGATCCGGAAATCTTCAGCAGGCTGTTCTCTGGCAGAATAGCCTGTCGGATCCATTTAAAGCAAATGTGAACCTACCCTCATTGCCTTGATTACGGAAAAATCTTGTCAAAACACTGCAGGATTTTGTGAAATTTCCACAAAATTGTGCAATTTTTCTCAGATTTTGCATTTAATTGTGACAGTAAACTGAAATCTGACTGCACTGTGTAAACATACTTTAGGCTGAAGTCACACACATTGGGCCAGATTTATCATTAGCCTAAGTCACTTTTCTGGAGTTGAAAAGTCGCAAAAAATTGCGCAAAAAGCCAAATTGCGCAATTTTTTGCGACTTTTTGGAGACTTACGCCACTCACTCCAAAACCAAGTTTATGGGCGTTTTGTCGTATGTAAATCACTTGCAAGACAGATTTATTATTGCGACTTTTTAAATAGTCGCAAAAAAGTCGCAAAAAATTGCGCAAACTCACTCCACTCATGACCATGCTTATGTTTGACAAAATCACTTTTTTAAAATTGCGACTTTTCCAAAGACAAAGCCAAAATACAACTAGGAACCAGAAATACGCCAGATTTATCAACCTCTGAAAGAGCCCATGATAAATTTGACTTGACTCAAATACACATACGCCTTCTTTGAAAGTGGAGTGAACTGCAAGAGTAATGATAAATCTGGCCCATTGTTTTGTCATGTTTTTCCATTGCGGTTTTAACAGAATTTTTCTAGAACAAAAATCCTACGTCCAGCTGTCACTTTAAAATTAAAGACTGTAGGCATTCATTTAAAATACTATATACATGTTTATTCTTATGGCATTTTGGTGGTGTTTTAAGGCTGTGGGTCTGATGCGTCTTTTCTAGCGTTTTTCTCATAGGCTTCTCTATAGGACCTGTTAAATGCATGCTACAAATGTAACAAAAACATAAGCGACAGAGGTCGCAATAACGCCTGCGCAAGCGTTACAGATCCCTGTTTAATCTATTTTACTCCCTGTAAAAAGTCAGAGGCATATCAATACGACTTCTCCCTGGCATTCATCAGCGCAGTGAGCACTGGGACTGGCACAGCGATGCTGCCAGTGCCCGCAATAGCCAATAACAAAGCTTCCAAAAACAGCTTGGCTGCCCAAACCATCCAATAACAAAGCACCTTGTAAGGAGCTTTGTTATTGGCTGGTTTGGGCAGGCGCCGGAGCCATATTGTATCCTGCAGCTGGTGGGATCTGTGAGGAGAAGGAGCTGGATCCCAAGAGTTGCTGTAGTAAGGGGGAGTGGTGACTGTGCTTAAGGACCCCAGCAAACATGGCAGCAGTGGAACTGAAAAGAACTCCTCAGCGGTGGAAAACTACAGCCCGGATATCAAGATGGATGTGCAGTACAAGGTGACAGCACAGCGTCTAATGTATAAAGTGCAGTGTGTGACGCATGTGGTGCAGTGCGGGACGCATGTGGCGCAGTGCGGGACGCATGTGGCGCAGTGCGGGACGCATGTGGCGCAGTGTGTGATGATCACACACTGTGATTAAAGGGATTCTGTCACCACATTTAACCCCTATGAGCTAAACATATGTTTATGTCCAGGGTTATAATAGGATCCCTAAGGTGGCCTTGTAAACCTGGGCACCGAATGGCCGGGCACCATGGATCCACAAACCTCCCCTCGGGCACCTTAATTCATTGATTGACAGGTTAGTAAAACCTGTTTTTTAGCACAATAAAGCCACAAATAAGGTATATAAGGCCACCTTAGGGATCCTATTATAACCCTGGACACAAGCGTATGTTTAGCTCATAGGGGTTAAATGTGGTGACAGAATCCCTTTAATGTGTGTGACAAATGCTCAGCAGGCTATTATAGCCAAGTGATAAACTCTGGTCCAATATAGTGGATCTTCCCTGTACTTTATCACTTGGCTATAATAGCCTGATGTTATTTAGACTAGTAATGGTTCCTTGCATACTCGCCTCTTAAGGCCTCATGCACACGACCGTATGTGTTTTGCGGTCCGCAAAACACGGAAGTTGCGGAACGGAACGGGGCCCATTGTAGAAATGCCTATTCTTGTCTAGGACATCCTCTATTTTGTTTGCGGGGCCATGGAACAGAGCAACGAATGCAGACAGCACACGGAGTGCTGTCCGCATCTTTTGCAGCCCCATTGAAGTGAATGGGTTCGTGCCCGAACCACAAAATATGCGGCTTGGATGCGGGCCAAAACAACGGCCGTGTGCATGAGGCCTAAGGTGGATTTACACTGCCTGATAATCGAGAACAAACTTTCCTGCAAGCGCTCGTTCCGAACGGCCTGCCTGTCTAAATGGGCCACCGACCATTTGATAAACGAGCGAAACTCTTGTTCATCAGGCTCAATAATCTATCTGAAGTAACGTTTGAGAATCGCATTGAACTTTTCTGCAGAATATGTAGCACATAAATACCCCAGGATATTTGCCAAGCTTGACTGGAGTGGAGATAGAAGGCGGGTAGCCATCTTTAAATAAGCTCAAGACAACTGGACTGTTCAGAAACAAGAACCTAGCTTTTAAAGTACAAAAGTACAGAACATGTAACAGTTGTGCAACCAATCGTATAAAAAATAAACCAACATATCAACCATTGCTCAGTCTGTTCGCTACTTGGCCCGCTTCACTTGAGGTAATTTAATGACGCCACTGAATATTTGTTTAAGTTGATAGGACTCCCAGGAGATAAAAATCTATTGCGCATCAGATTCTATTACATACTGTCAGGTAAGGTCCATATTTTTGATGCACCTTTTTAAGGAGTGGCTAAAGTTTTTTTTTTTAAATGGAGGCTCATAAAAAGGTATGTTCACACATTTCTTCCATACCAACACAAGGGGGGATATTTATTAAGGGATTGCGACTATGGTAGAAGTAAAAATAGTTGCAAGTCCCCTTTTTGACTGACTGTGCAACACTACTAAGTTGCACGGCCGGTGTCGAAAAGTTTTCGTTGGTTGGGCGGGATTCGAGTGGAATGGGGGCATGTCGGGATCAGTGCCGGGACTCTGGAAACATGTTGGCTAAAAACTACGCCATCTGGCGCATGGCTGCCGGAGAATTAGCCAAATTTAGGACGAAGTACACGCCTCGTCATAAATTAGGCCAATCCTCTGGCAGTGCAAGGGGAAACAAAGACCGGCCTGAAGACGCTGGTCTTTATAAGTGTGTCCCAAGGAGTTTTGCACACACTAAGCAGATCTATGAAGCAATCTTGGAAATTTCTGCTGTGTGAGAACATACACCAAGGGTCCTTTTACATGGGCCGATTTGAGCGCCGATCGACGTTATAACAATTCAATCAACTTTTAATTAAAATGCCCTTTAATACACAGGCTGATGCAGTCAACGTGGCGGACGAATGATCGTAAGTACAGATGACATGTCGTAGTCCCCACATCCCCTGTTTACATAGAGAGATACGCCGTCGACAACTATTTTAGGCCCACGTAAAAGATCAACTGACAAACGAGCAAATGATCAGTGCCATCTCTACACAGGCGATTGCTCGGTTCATGTAAAAGGGCCTTGAGTCTTTCCTTTATACTTTTCGTCTTTCCTTATTTCCTCCATTTATGATCCATTCTTGGTTTAGGAATCTGTCAATATGACCTTTTGGACGTTGCCTAATTCTACACAACCACCATTTACTGGTGACCACCAGCTGTACTGTGTGTGGACCCCAACAAAAAAATCTCAATCTCATGGGATCAAGAGAGAAGAATATTTGGGATTAAATGCAGTCACATCTGAACCCTTAGGGGCACATTTATTAAGATCGGCGTCTAATAAAGGCCCATAGCTGGTGGTGGTTCCGCCGAAGTTATGAATAGGCGCAGGCCTCTACATAACTCTGGAGCAATCAGCACCACTTCTAAATGAAAGAAAGCTTCCGAGCCGTCTTACATTTAGACTTTTTTTTACGCCTCAAACCTGGCGTAGAAAATGAAGAACGAGACGGGCCTGCCGGGCCGTCCCCTTCCAGGCCACTCCCACAATTTTAGACCTGGCGTGAGTGGGGTGAAGTCGCAGATAGCGGCGCAATAACCGTTGCTCCGCCATCTGCGCCTGAAATACGCCTAGTTCAGGTGTATTTCAGAATAGTAGGTGACCCCCTTAGTTTCTTTATGAGGCTCAGCTTGGGAAACCATATTGCCTAAGGGTACGGCCACACGTTCAGGTCTTTTATGCTGATTTTGAAGCCAAAAGCAGAGGCAGATTCAAAAGAGGAGAAGTCGTATCTGTCCTTAATACTTTTCTCTCCTCTTATGATCCACTCCTGATTTTGGCTTCCAAAACCACATGAAAAAACCTAAACGTGTGGCCGTACCCCAAGCCCGATACTAACTACACTACATGAATGCGAGGTTTATTGTACAGAAATCACGGATTATAAATGGAAAAGTCAGAGGAATATGCGTGTGACAGGGCAGGGGCTGAGATTTTGCAGCACTCTGCAGTGACCTGCCTCCCTCTCCCTCTTTCCATCTTGTATTAACTGTCGGCCCCTTTAGTGCTGTTTGAACTCTTTGCAGAGCAGAGTTAACGATTGCAGCACTGTGTGTCTTGGCTGCGAGCCGAAATTCTTACACACCCGTGGCACATTCTCACAGAAGCCAACATGCTGATAAAAGGAGTGAGCAGGGGCAGCCGCAGAAAAGAAGCAAAGGGAGGATTCTTCACCCTGTAAACATGTGCTGAGCTTGGGCTTTAGGACTCCATGCCTCCTACTAGACAAGGGATAAAAGATAAAGTCATGGCAGCATGACATAGAAACGCTGTAAGTAGATGAACTGGCCTAGAAAACTACATTCACACAACCAGATTTATTTATTGTTCCGCAAAACACCGATCTGCGTTTGACATCCACATTTTTTCCCCCGACCCAGTGACTTCAAGGAGTCCACATTTGCAGCCAAAATAGGGCACGTTCTATCGTTTCCGGGACGGACATACGGATGCAGAAAATAGAACATGTCTTATAAATTGAGCACAAATGCAGACCACAGACTCATTGAAGTCAATAGGTCCTCAAAAAATGACACTGTCACCGGGATGCTAGGAGTATTTTGTGGATTTGCGTTTGGCGGACTGCAAAATACATTCGGTTGTCTGAATGTACCCTAATAATGGGCCAGTCACTTCCAAATAGTTAATGAGTACATGTAACAAAGCTTGTCTGGCTCTACCAGCACTAACCTGGCATTAGTGCGCCATCTGCAAAGCTTGAACGCCTACGAAACTGTAATAGGAGCAATATATACTGCTTTCATACAAACGCTGTACTTCTCAATCAAATTAGGGGGGGTTGTCTTATTTAGTCAATCCAATTTTAAAAAGAAGCTGGTACAGAATCGGCCGCCAGCTAAACGTGTCCCAGGTAACAATGTGACAGCCATTATAGCTCCTATAGAGGTTACCACTCAGCTTTCATCACGTCCTCAATGACTAATCTAGATACTGTCATACAGAAATATGTTCCTCGGGAACATCCACTGGAGAAGAAGTGGGACTCATCCCAGCAGAGAAGTGCATTTATAGCAATTCCCTAATATAATTTTATCATTGGAATAGCTATCTTTAGTGAGTCCTATATAGTCAGTCTTCTATCATACCTCATATTAAAGTGGTGTGTCCACAGGATATGTGATACATGTCAGATAGCTGTGGGTCCCACCTTTAAGACCTGCACCTATCCTGAGAAGAGCGGTTGCCGGTACCAGTCCAGGTGGCCGCTACATGCAGTCTGCGATTTACCGCAGTGGTGGACAGGATTACGGAAAGAGCTGGGCCTGCAGTGCCAGATTGTCTCCATAACTCTCATAGAAGCGAGCAGGAGTTAGGCTACTTTTACGCTGGCATTTTGGTTTCCGTTTGCGAGATCCGTTCAAGGCTCTCAGAAGCGGTCCAAAACGGATCAGTTTTGCCCTAATGTATTCTGAATGGATAAGGATCTGTTCAGAATGCATCAGTTTGCCTCCATTCCGCTTTGGTAGCGGACACCAAAACACTGCCTGCAGCGTTTTTGGGTCCGTCTGACGAAACTGAGCTAAATGACAATAGAAAACGGATCAGTCCCCTACTGACTTTCAGTGGTGTTCAAGACGGATCCGTTTTGGCTATGTTAAAGATAATACAAACGGATACACTCTGAACAGATGCAGACGGCTGTACTATCTGAACGGATGTGTTTGTGCAGATTCATGACGGATCCGCACCAAACGCGAGTGTGAAAGTAGCCTTACCGAAACAGCTCTAGTTCCATAATCTCAACCACGCTCGCATTCAGGATAGTTGCATATTCCAGAGGTGGAACCCCAATCCTGGGGATATAATCATAAATGTCTAAGATGCGCATGCCCCTTTAAATCCTAAAATTTGCTCTCTGCTAAAAAACACTACTTAATTCGGAAAAAGTCAGTCCCATCACTGCAGCTTGCTCACCAGCATTGTGCTGAGCAATATGTGTGGGCCTATCTAGCGGTAAAACAAGGTCGCAGGTAACTTGGTTTCCTCAAAAGATACAGGCACCAGCATGTCGACATGTGGGCCAAGCCTTAAACACAAAGTAATGGCCTCAAACCACAGTCCTTTAGAAAAGCAAATGATACATTTGTCAAAAGGAAAGGAATTTTTAATACATGAAAGGTAAATACATAAATGGCGAGAATGTTTAATGGAGGGAACTTGAGGATCGGGATATCTGCTTGCTGCGGCCACCGGTACCCTCAATCTGAACCCCATAAACTGCACAGTGTTCCCTCGAAGCAGACGCCAAAGGTAGTATTCCCAACGGGGTAACTAGAAGAAAGTCAAGTAAACTGTCTGTCCCCATGTTCCCTGCCTTACCTCACGTCATCATTCCGGAAAAACCTCCACAAATAATTGTGTGAACGGTCTTTGCAGCTTTTATAAACTTTCCATTGTTAACCCTTTCTGCACTGGACGAGCAGTCCCTTGTATATTAATGTGCTGGACTTTTGGTTTACCTCCCCGGTTGTTGTGCCTCACGGTGCACTTTACAAAACCACATTATTATAGCATTTCGTCTTCCCAGGATGGGACCTCCACTGAAATAAACAGGAACCCCAAGAGGTGTTTGCATTCCTAGCTCCAAGTGTAATTCTAGGCCACCATGTGGAAGTACGTTCCCCTAGCGGACAGTGAAGGTACACAGACAGAACAGGGGAAACGTGGAGACATTTATAAAGGTTTGTGACCACAGACAGGTCTGGTTAATGTCGTACATTTCTGGCCCCACTTAAAGGAACACTAAACATAGAAGATGCACAAATACATAAAAAAGAAATTGTAGCACTTCCTCCTTATTTTGTCTCCGGTAACAAGAAAAATAGCGGTGTCCCCCCTCCTCCTTCTCACTGTCCTGTGTCTGTCTGTGAGACAACTGGCTGAAGCAGGAGCCTCCCCCCTTTGTCTGCAGTAGGACAAAAAGCTTTTCAAGCCCTGCCCTTTTACTTAGCCCTCAGCCAAGACCAATCGAAGATGGAATTAATCAGCTGGAGATTAACCCCTGGGTTATCTGAAGGATTTCGAGGAATTCCGAGTTAATCGTGGGCGTCTTCCGCTCAGGATGTTCCTCTCTTGGTTAAAGTGGTTACAAAAAGTTTGTGGCTCTGGAGAACCTGTCCTGGTCCACTACAGAGACAACCCACTGACAGGTTTCCCCTCAGCTGGGGGACACTTTGCATGTAGTGACGCAAACCTTAAAGAGGACCTTTCACTGGTCCACAGTTTATCAGTTAAAGCTATGTACATTGAGAGCGGCACCCAGGGATGTCCCTGCACTTACTTGTATCCCTGGGTGCCGCTCCGTTCGTCCTCTGTAGCCCCCGGTACCGGCGCTCCTGCTGCTGTAATTTTGCCTGGGGCGGAGACTTCTTCTTCTGCCCTGGGCGTCTCCTTCTCACAGGGCTGGAGCGCTGCCAATGCAGCGCTCAGCTCATATCCTGAATATGAGCTGAGCGCTGCGATTGGCCAGCGCTCCAGCCCTGGGAGAAGGAGACGCCCAGGGCAGAAGAAGAAGTCTCCGCCCCAGGCAAAATTACAGCAGCAGGAGCGCCGGTACCGAGGGCTACACAGGACGAACGGAGCGGCACCCAGGGATACAAGTAAGTGCAGGGGCATCCCTGGGTGCCGCTCTCAATGTACATAGCTTTAACTGATAAACTGTGGACCAGTGAAAGGTCCTCTTTAAGGGGTTTTTCTAAACTGGAGAATAAGAGGTGCAGCTTTAAAGAACCACTCTAACAAGGGAAACAAATCATGCTTAAATACAAGCAAATATTATTTGGGTGGAAAACTGGATCTGCACGCTAATATGATGAATACTGCCCCATTCACAAGGATGACAAACTGGGCGATACGATACTCATAGGTGTTAAAGTCAAAAACGTTCCATTTTCCTGGCTGTAGATAACAGTACTCGCGCCGCCTTTTGGGGAGCACAGTGTGAACAGTGGAATCCCAGATGGTTTGCAGTTAGTTACCTGCTGCAGTTTTCAGACATCCCTGGTTAACAAGTTGCCGCCTCATAAATCAGTAATGTGGTTACTTTGTGTAAGTGTTATTTTAACAATGCCTTTAATATAGTATTAATTATCATCTGTTCCATTTAATAAGTGCGTGTTTGAAACGTGTGACATTATGCAACTACTCCCACACATGGAAAATGGAGATTAATTCATCAAATGTTCCATACCTCTCGGCTTTTGGAGGCTGTGATGCAGCATTAAAAAAAAAAAAGCCTCCCCTTGGTATGGCTAGAAGAGAGCGCTGGCACTGTGTAATGGGGATCCAAGCAGAGTCGGGTTTACTTCTTTGAAAATGGTGCCAGCCAAGCAAACACAAATTAGCTCCACCAGTCTGTTCTCACTTCAGTCATTTTCCCAGTTCTGAGGTTCCAGAATAGTATGTACTATTAGGCTTTAATATTCAGAATGGACAGTCACTCTATTCCTACATAGAACTACACTAATATAGTGCACGCAGGATTAAAAGGGCATTTCAAGGGGCGCTAATACCCAAAGTCCACAGCTTATAAGAGTGCAGCTTATAAAAAGTGCCCCGTAGAAATAAATGGGAGCATGGGCCGCGCATGCGGGGTGCGCTCCTATTCACTCTATGGGAGAGGCAGGGAGAAGCACTTGGTGGTGGACGGACCCTGGGAAATCTGGGGTCCTCCAGCCACAGCTCTCCCTGCTCTGTTCTCGATATAGGTGCGGGGACCCACACCTATCAGACAATGGGGGCATATCCTAGCGATATGCCCCCCATTGTCTGAGATGGGAATACCCCTTTAAAATGTGGAAAAGCAATTTACATTAAGAAGGAAGGAAAATAGTCCAATGCTCTTATTTTCAAGGAACCCCCATCAGTAAAGGGGTATTTTTTTTACTCTATATTCATAGAAAACATTTTTTGTAGAATTGGATGCTTTTCTTTTCCATTTAAGCAACTGAAAATGTAATACAAAATATTGTCCTTCTACAGCAGTCAACACAAATGATGAGACCTCCCACATAGACCGGTAATCCATTGTCAGTTTACCGCTGCTGTAAGGGGAACACCTTATTTGAAGGGAAATACTCATTATAACGGCAGATGTAGAATTGGGATAACAGCATTACAGCTCTATTCTTCTCCTGTTAGGCCTATGCCAACAGAAGGGCATTGCATTGATTAAAAGGGTTCTCGGGAACGATTTAAAATGGCTGTCAGCAACCTGTCTTTGAATATTATTAGGATTAGTTGCCTCCACTTGCAGAGCTAGCGAGGGGGTGGTGCCTTACTACATACTATACTGCTCTACAATAGATAGTAATGATGTGATCCTGCCTATGATATGCCATCATGGCTGAGCAGCCTGACAGGAACGCTCACCAATGTGTAGTACATGTAAGTGCCTGAGTGAAGTGTTACTTCCAGACAGTCGGCTGCTCGTTCAGTGGAGGAGACCTCTGCATTTTACATGCAGCGATCAACTCCCCAGTTTGAGGACGAGGGATCTGTTTCTGGGCAGCAGATCTTTGTTCATACAGTACGATCTGCTGCACAAAAACCATAACTTAGGTACCGGCATGCACGACAGGATCACCTGATGAATGAGAGTCTTCCTCATTCATCGGGTGATCAGCGGCATAATTAGATGGGTAGATTGTCAGGAACAATTATTTGCAGGAACGTTCGTTCCTGATAATCTACCCATTTGAATTCACCATAATAGAGTGACAAATATCAGCCCAATCAAAGGGCACTTGGAAAAGAAGACAACGAGTTTTATGGGCTTGTGTGAAGGCTTTGTAACCAAAAACACTTCTGTATAGCCTTCACGATCACCGACTCCAAAGAATATGCCATAAATGTCCAATAGGTGCGTTCCCCAACTTTGCGACCCAGATCTCAAGAACAGAGTCTTGTCTAATGACCACTGTGAAAGCAGATTTGACTGTAGGCTCTCTATGGCCACCTTTAGATATTCAAGGGGAAGTCATAGGGCCGCCATCGAAACTCCCCATTGGAGGTGGTCACCCACCATCCCACTACCTTTGAATATGAATCCCCTTGAACTATCCATGAATAACAAGGCAGATTTGCCATTCTTGAGCTGGGTGAAGACTTTTAATGAAGCTGTAATGGTGACAAGGTGATTTTTTAGTTTTTTTAGGGAGGAAATAATCTTTATAGAACAAACGGCTAACAAGTATTATGTTAGCATATTTCATTTTCTGTTGTGCCTCTTCATGTATGTGTGTTTGTGAATAGAGTACACGGAATTCCTCTGCGGCTACGTATCCCAACATGCCTTCCCACATGTCTGCATGGATCTAGTAGCTACAATGCAGATCCAGCATTTCTTCACCTTGGAGAACAGTTCAATGAACAAAGTTCTGCAGGTCTCTACTGTGAAGTCAGGAATTATCTCAAGTCTCCCTCGCTCTCCCCCAACCCGCACGCTCCCTTTTATCATTCCTGCCGGCAGCTGCACGTAGCATGGTTATAAAACTATTTCTTTTGTTCCACTTGTAATAAAAAAATAAAAAAAAAAGTTGTTCCCAGGGCGTGTTTTGAAGGCAAAATGAGCGGTGCCTCTGAAGTATATTATCCTTCCATTATAGCAGGAGAGTGATAATGCAGAGAAAGGTCATGTCCTGCTTTTAAGTGTTCCTATTTATTAACAGTTCTCCCTACTGAAGGAGAAACCAGGCCGATTAATAAAAACATCTACAAGACTTCCCAGCCTTCTGACAGTCAGAAAAATATTAAAAGAAAGATTTTTAAAAAAAAGTTGTTTAAAAGTGTTCTCCCTAGTGGAATTATTGACCTTAGGGAGCTCCGAAAAAACGTACTGCGTCAAAAATACCCACAAAAGCAAAAATAAAAACATGGACTGATTTCTCTCTCTCACTATCTTTCGGTTTGAAGTGTTGTGCAAGAATGGGGATGGGGGAGGGTTTGGCAAAGTCTCCCATTCTAAGATGACTTATCTGCTTCCCAGCGCCCCACTCCTTCTCCTACAGGCCTCCATCGATGTCGACATCTGTTCTGACATCATATGACCATTTGTCATGACATTGAGGGAGCCGGACAACGCTAGTGATTGGCTGCGGGGATGGCAAAATGGATGTTGACATCGATGAAGTCCAGCGAAACCATGCAGGCCCGCAGAAGATGGGGTGGGAAGTCGGAACAGAGGTAAGCAGAACACCCCCCCCCCCCCCATTTTTGCACAACCTCTTTAAGCTCTTACCCTCATGCATCTCTGTTTATCTGATCCAAGCTGTGTATTATACCCATGTGACAATGCACCATAGATGGATGGGAGAAATTCCCAAATTAGAGCCTCTTTCACACGTCAGTGAACCGCTCACGTATCCACTGACTTTAAAGGGAACCTGTCACCATCATAACGCCCCCTCCCCCAACCGTCCACAGTACCTCAAAGTTCAACTAATCTGGTCTCCAATGCTGTCTTTTGTTATTTGATTGCTCCCGGGAGGCTGCTCCTGTGCAATGAGCTGCACACTACTGCTGGACGCACTGCGCAGGCGCTGAAAATGATAGAGGGTAGCCCAAGTGTGCATCACGGACATGGATGTAAGAAAAAGGCCTAAGAAACCTAAGGAACGCTTTTCACAATCATATAAAGAGGAACAATATTGTTGGCTTTAAGTAGATGCAGGCGAACAGGAAAAGATCGAGACCAAGGCAGAAGAAGAGCCCACGGCTTGTGCGAGCGGAGCGGAGATGGCAGCATCACGGGAGTGAAGGAGGGTAAGTACTATCTGAAAAATCTTCCCTCCACAGGTTAGTGCTAATTAGAGAAAAAAAAAACTTTACATTTCCTACTATTTTTATGGGAATAGAAAAATGGAACTGGAGTACGAGAATAAGACCAATGTGAACGGAAAAAGACCATGTAAATCCCATGCACTGTGGTCAGAGTCATCCGAGACCCCAGTGCGGTTACCGCTGCGTCACCAGGTCATTTGTGTATCCATATACAGAAAGTGAGTGGGAGCTGTCTAAAGGATTTTCCTATGACTAAGTTCTATATCCGATCAGTATGGGACTGTTCACAATGGGAAAGGAGATCCGACCCCATAAAAAGGAATGAAAGTTGGAGAAACCACCTAGTGCAAATCTTTTCACTGCGAGCACAATCAAACTGTCCTGTCGTACTGATCACATCCTATGCACAGCTCATAAAACCTAAAGACCATTAAAGGGGGCGTGCCATCAGAAAAAGACCCATTGTTTAAAACAAGTTTTTATGTGAAACTATTTTGTTTTTAAACATTTTTCCATCTCATCTATAAATTTAAAAAAATCCTGAAATCTTGCAGTTTTCAAACGGACCACTGAACGTCTGACCCTTCCTGTTTTGTAGAGGTCATTACTCAGTCTTCACTTCATAATCGCCACAAACAGAATTACATGAAAGGTAACACCTACAGTATATATAGATAACACAAGATCCACCATTCACAATAGGTGATGGTCACAGCTCATCTCCTCCCCCTCCCTACACAATGACCTCTGCGCTGGTCACAGATCCTCACAACACTCTCCCACGGTCAATGAGTCTAAAAGTTCTGATCATGTACAAAACAAAATAGAATTAAGTAGAAATGTACAATCAAAAAGGAAAAGGATATTTTTTTGAAATATATATTTATATTACTTAAAAAAAATCAAGGCAATACATTCCCTTTAAAATTTCATCAAATGTCAATTTAAATCATTACAAAAAAAAAAATGCTTTGTTTCCAAAATAGTGACACCAGGAATTGCAGCTCAGGCCATATTGCCACCTTTACTGGCTCACCGCATTATACACTGCTCCTATCCTGGGGTTATGACCACCCTGTAATCCAGCAGCGGTGGCCGTGTTTGAACACAATAGGAAAAGGTGTAGGCCTCTCTAGTGACCAGGACCATGGGAGCGCATAGGCACACATGCACAGCAGCTCCCGTCCACCTCGTATCTGCACCTCGTATCTGCAGGGTGGTCGTAACTCCTGGATAGGAGCAGTGTATAATGCTATTGAAAAAGGAATCAAACCAGTAAAGGAGGCAATTTGGACAAGCACAGTACATTAGTAAGTGCCTTGTATTAACTGTCTACATCAGGCATGCTCAACCTGCGGCCCTCCAGCTGTTGCAAAACTACAACTCCCATCATTCCTTGACAGCCTACAACGATCATCCTACAGAAGGGCAACGTGGGAGTTGTAGTTTTACAACAGCTGGAGGGCCGCATGTTGAGCATCCCTGGTCTACATGATAAATGCCATTTGTGGTAGTGAGACAGCCCCTTTAAGGATATAGGGAGACATTGATTAAGACCGGCTTTTTTCACGTCGGTCTTAACGCCCACTGCTCTTCCCTAGGGAACACAGGCCTCTACTTAAGGTTGCCGCTTTCTAGCAAGCCATGCGACAGCCTATAGCAGTGATTGCTAACCTCTGGCACTCCAGCTGTGGTGAAACTACAACTCCCAGCATGCTCCATTCATTTTTATGGAGTTCTGAGAACAGCCAAGAAAGTGTGCATCTTGGGAGTTGTAGTTTTACCACAGCTGGAGTGCCGGAGGCTAGCCATCACAGGCCTATAGGAAGGGCGTTGCCGTAGATTTAAGCCACTGTTCATGCCACAAACCGGTGTGGAAAACGATAAATGTGCCAGGCCGCCTCCTCCCCCGCCACTCTGCAAAACTGGCGTGCGCCGGGACAAGCCAGAGATTTTGCCGCAAGCATGGAGTGAAACAAAATCTGAAACTTTAATAAGCCACAAAGTGTCCCCCATAGTCCATATGACTGGTCACATACCGTTAGCAGAACAATATGTCCGACTGTTTACTCTCAGGAAGACGTAGCGCACCACATATTTGTAATATCTTTCCATACTATAGGAAATGACACCTCTATTGCCCCAGTTCTACTCCTTAATGGCCATTCATGCTAGGTTATAAGTCAACTTTCTCATGACAACCAAGATAACGCTATCAGTTCTGTCTTTCATGAAAAGCAAGGGACATAAAAAGATTACCTATTAGCTGCCATAGAAAACTACAGAGCACTCCGAAGCAACCTTCCGAAACAAAGGCACAATTGTTACTGCATGCACCCATTTATGACCAGCATATTGTGTACAGTGATCGGATTTTTACAACTGGAGTGTATTGTACACATGAGAACATTATGGGTGTCAGGCATGACACGAGGGTTCAATGGTCTCACCAAACGACCCGAGAGTCCTGTATGAAAATATATCTAGTTTTTTCTTTGGTAGATACTCTGTACCGTCTACACCGTCTTTATGGGCTATTCTAGTATTTTCATGTTGATGTCCCATCAATATCAGATTGGTGGGGGCGCAGCCCTGCAGTAACCTACTTCTGGTGCCAGAGATACTCCCAAACAGCTAACTGGCTGAGTGCTGGACCCCACTGATTCTGATAGTAGGTCATCGTTATCAAAATACCGGAAAACCCCTTTAAAGGGGTGGTCCTACTTTGAAAACATATCATTGATCCATAGCTTATATCAGGCATCCTCAAACTGCGGCCCTCCAGCTGTTGCAAAACTACAACTCCCAGCATGCCCAAACAGCCTACAGGTATCGGCCTACAGCAGGGCATTGTGGGAGTTGTAGTTTTACAACAGCTGGAGGGCCGCAGTTTGAGGATGCCTGGCTTAGATGATAAGTGCCTAATCAGTGGGGGGTCGGACTGCTGAGATTACCACCCATCACCAGAGCGGGGGTCCTATGGCCCATTTGACTGGAGCGGTGGTTGATCATGCGCTCTGCTGCTTCATTAATCTCTAAGGGACTGCTGATGACGCTCAACTGCTGCTCCATTTACACAGGGTACACCCGCTTTTGCGGTCGGTTGGGGTTCCAGCGGTTAAAGGGATTCTCCGTCAGTGTAAATAGTTTTGAGAAAACAACAATCTGGTTGCCGAGTTCTGAACTGGAAAGTCCCATACTCTGTTCACAACTGAAAGGTGGCGTTGTATGCCGATGTACTGCTTCTCCGAGGTACAGTATGACCAGTACGGGAAACAGCTGCTCTATTAGAGAGCGCCATGGAAGCTGTTCTGGGTTACTTACACACGAAAAACTGAACTGACAAGGAAATGGTGTGAAACATTCTGGTCACCTGTACGGCAATTCCAAGTACCTGTATGCATGGTGCACCCAGTGTTCTAGCTGTGATTGCCAAAATGGGCTGACCGCAGAGATAGAGAGATAGATAGACAGATAGATTCTGACTTAGCAAGGACGAATATAAAGGACGGGGGCCTCTGGAATGACTACGAAGCGACTACTCATCTAGTAATGCAAATGAACAAGAGGTGTGACAACATATAATGTAGCCACCCACATAAAGACACAAAAGATGGGGGGTTACTGGTGTTGTAATGGCACAAGCATGAATGTATAGCTGGCACTATATAAAAAAGATGCCAGAAGAGTAGCAGCTGCAGAGATTCAGCCATGAGCACACGGCGTACTGGCATGTACGCCGACCAGTGACCATTCCTATGGACTGTGCAATCTTTACACACAGCTAGGTCAGGTTAGGAAAAACTTTCTGCCCTTCATTTTGACCCTTATTAGCAGTGAACTGAAACACAACCTATTGCTTTTGACTCCCTCAGATGCAGAATGCAGCGGGAGACAATCAGTTAATACGCCTTGGCGCAGCGCCACCCCCTCCGCCCCCCTTTACAACATCGGGCTATGTACAATATAAATCAGCAGAGGACAGTGTAAAACAAGTGCGTATCAATTACAGGTTATTTGATTCACAGGAAACAGAGTTATTAATCAGAGGAGCTGCCTTTCTCCAGTATCAGAGGTTCTACCTCAAAGACTACAAGAGGCGCCTGAATTTTAACCAGGGTGGAAAGTATTCCTCCAAACATTAATCCAACCTGACGTCCCACTATCTGATCTTGGAGAGGCATAAAGAAGACTTATTCCCGATTATGCAACCGGGTAGATTAAAGGGGTGTTCTGGTTTCTGGATAATGATGAGGATAGGTCATCAACATTAAATCGGTGGGGATCAGACACCCGGCGCCCCATCAATCAGCCGTGCTCAGCACCTGCCGATGCAGGAAGCAGTGACAGAGTAGAGCTGTAGTAAGCCGGTGCGGCCTCCACGCGGTGGATGGAGTTTTCCGCTTCTGGCTCCATTTACTGCGTTGTTTCCGGCATCGGTAGCTGCCAAATACAGCAGATCGATGGGGGTGCCACTTATATGATATTGGTGGTGACCTATCTTCAGGACAGTAATATCTAAGAGAGAGAGAAGTAATCAGAAAATGATAACATTTTTCAACCCAGCACCTGGATCTGGATACTTTTGTAATTACATGCGAATTAAAATTTTGTATAGCCAATGAGTTATTCAATAAAATGTCTCTGTATAGCGCCACCTGCTGTTTGTTATTTTCCTTAATTTTTGTCCGTCTCACTGAACTGGTCGAACGCACTCAGTTTGAATCTTCAACTGTCACCAGCCATACGCTCTGTTAGAAGTAGTTACAGGGAAAGGGCTGCTGCAGAAAGAACACGCCCCCTGAGCTGCCAGGATAAAGATAATCTAGCAGAGCAATTGGAGCAGTGAATATGGAGAACTCTGGATCCATGTGAGGTGCAGGGCTGGGTCTAGCTTTGTAAGAAATAAATTGTCATGTGCTATATGATGTCTGATTTTCATTTTTTACATCAATCATGACATAAACCCTTTAAAGGGGTTATTCCATGACTAATGTATACAATGAAAATCAGACATCATATAGTACATGACAATCTCTTTCTTACAAAGCCAGACCCAGCCCTGTACCTCACATGGATCCAGAGATCTCCCCATTCATTGCTCTGCTAGATTTATATCAAGCTGACAGCTCAAGGGGAGGGTCTTTTCCTCTACAGCTCAGGGGGCGTGTCCATGCTCTGCCTATCACAGCTCAGGATCCAGTTGAAGGATGAAACTGAGCATGTGCGGCCATCTCAGCGAGCAGGACAAAGAAATAAGAAAAAGAACAAACAGCAGGTGGCGCTATACAGAAACATATTATTGAATAACTCAGTGGCAATGCTAAATTTTTAGCATCCAGGTGCTGGTTTGAAAACTGTAGAATATTTTTTGTGGGACAACCCCTTTAAGGAAAGCCAGGACCACCCAAAGCGGTCCACTAAGTAGAATGGTAAAACTGTAAGTGACAATCTATCAAGTCCACAGGAGCAACTGCTACAACTGCTACAAGAAGCAGCTACTTTTGGATTCTGACTGGAGGATTAAAAGGGGTTATCCAAGGTCTAACACATTCACCCCAATGCCCGGGCCCCTCATAAAGATTATTACTCTGTTCCCCGGCACCTGCATTGCTCCTGATCCCCGCACGGCTGCCCTTGCATCTTGAGCCTCCCTAGTGTTGCCCCGCGGCGGCCTGCTGTTGGCTGCTCCCTTCATTGCCGGATGTTTTGATCCGCGCAAAGAGGAGATGCAGTGGCGGCCATGCAGGGAACCTGAGCGATGCGGGTGCCTGGGGGCGAAGTAAGTATAATCTATATGAGGGGCCCGGGCATTGGGGGGGAATGTGTTAGACTTTGGATAACCCCTTTAAGTAACAAAACAAGATACTAGTTGGTATTATATATTTGTATTGGCAAAACAAGACATGATCTAATTATCGCACAACTCATCTAGCCCGAGTGTCCTGTTAAATAGGCCGATGCCAGGCCAATAACGAGCGCCGATCGTTGGCATACAAGTCGATGGGCTGTCTAAAAGGCTTTTTAATGCCAAATACGAAGTGGAAGCAGGAGGAACGATTCTTATTATGAGGATTCACCCTCCAATCCACTTTGCGAATTGTCGGTGATGAGATGCCGACAAATGATGATTTTAGGCGATCCATGAAAGATGCGGTCACCCAAAAGAAGAGTATTTTGACCAACAAAGCAAAAGGAGAGGCAGCACTCCAAAAATAAGCTTTTCAACAGAAACCTCACATATGGACTGAAATCATTGCTGGATTTGCATACTTTTGGAGTGCTGCCTCTCCTTTTGCTTTGTTGAACTCCACATTGGGGATGAGTTGGCCCACACCCTCAGAGGTGTGCACCCATCCAGGTTAAATCTCTGGGAGTGCTGTTGGGTGATTGGAGGCCCCTTTACTTGGGCCATTTACCAGGAACTATAAGGCAAAGCACCTGAAGATCTTACACCACGGCCCATTCCAGGGCTACGGACTTCGGTTGTAAATACGTCAGCTTAGATCCGTGTTCAGAAGAGAAGAGAAAGGGACTACAGACCGAGCTGTAAGGGGGCTTCCCTGGCAGATCTCACACTGATCAGGGCAGAGCAGCCGGCAGAGGACAAATGGCTGAAAATGTTTAATAAAATCCAGTAGCAAAAATTACTTTTAGCTAAAAATACATGCATTTGAGTAAAAAAAAAGTCCCCTAAAGGCGCCCACTGTCATAAAAGTCTGATAGGAGCGAGTGCTAGAGGACCTGCAACCATCTCCAGAACCTCTACTTTCACTTGCTCGATGCATTTGGTATCTGGAGGACTCCTCACCCGGCAGTATGATGGTCGGGGAACCCCCATTCCGAAGATTTTTTTATGTTAATTTTTTTTAGTTATCTATAAATTTAAAATTGGATTCCCGCCCACACTTAAGTGAAGATGCTTTGATTCGAGTCCTCCCATGTTGGCTTAGATTTTCTAAACTACCACATAGGTCAAGGCCAGAAGCAGCTCAAGAACAAGGACGAAAATATTTTCTTACGTGTGGCCATCACCCAGAGTTGTAGTTTCCTTATTGGCACACGAGGGATATTTGACTCATAGTAAGTAGTATTTACCCCTCCACAATGCAAAAACCCAACATTAAATGGAATAATCGCAGTAAACACACGGATCGAAGTAATGGCTAACATTTCACAGGAGTGTTTTTAGACTGTACCCTGTACCCTGATGGTCCCTTCCCATTGATTTGACAATTTTCGAGCATTCAGCAGGCCATCGCCACTTGCATATCAGTGATCTGTCATGTGCCGGGTCATTCAATAGCTAAACGATGACTAGTTGCTATGGAATTACACAAGTGAAATTTTGCCCTTTGTTAGCAATAATCTCTTGCTGTGAAGGAATTGGATATGCTATGCAGGCATTTTCCCTAGCGAGATCAAAGCCCTGCCTCGGTTTCCTGCCATGACCCAGGTTTAGTATTTACAGTTATTGGTTGTAAAACTTAATGACATTTTAGGACTAGCAAGTAAAGCATATAAAAATAATAGCAGGCCGCCACTATACAAAAACTGTGTTGTAAATAATACCGCCTCTGCTTGACAGAACCGCAAGTGGGTTGTGATGCAGCCCAGCGACCTCCAATAACGACACGTGGAATGCCCTCTCCATTTTAACGCTGGAGTTGTGCTGGTGACACAAGTGATTATAGGGCAAAACGAAGCCTCTTACGCCCTGCTTATATCACCACATCATGGTCACTAGTAGCTGATCAGAATCAAGGGGGTTTGGGCTAAAAAGTCTGAGAAGTGGAAGCAAAGCCGAATAATGAGGCACCATACAGAAAGCTTTGTAACTGCAGAAAACAGTGGCCCAGATTTACTGATCCTGTATGCCGGGTTTACACGGCCCAATAGCTGGGCGGATGATCGGGGATGAACGCTCATTCCCGACAATCAGCCGATCTAAAGGTGCAGCCAATCACCCGACGAACGAACAAAACACTTGGTCATTGGGTGATCCTGTCGGTCGTGCAGGTAAGTAAATGATTGCTTCTGGGCAGCAGATTGTCCTGGTTAAACAGCGATCTACTGCCCAGAAACAATGCAGCTGTAAGAGGATCACTTGTCCTCATCTCCATGGAGGTGGACTGGCCATAAACTCCATGGGGAAATTTCCCAGGGGGCCACCCGAGCCCTCTTCATGGCCACCAGCCGGGTACATAACAATCTGGTGCTCTCAGCAAGGAGCATCAGATACTTATGCATCTGTCCAGTAGCCCCAGGTGCCCTCCGTAATCCAACTGTGTTACCATCTGTGGCGATGGTGGCAGTATTTTGGGCTGCAATATGGTATCGCTGCCCCTTCCTACTTGTGTTGTCCCCCCTGCTGTCAGTTTGGACCCACTGACAACATGGAGCCACTTTTAGGCTTTTTTCCAGGGCCACTTTACGTTCCCAGTCCGCCCCTGGACGAGCTGCCAGTTGTTGGGAAGGAGCACTTCCTTCTGCCAAGCGGTTGCCCCTCGCCCCATGTAAACCCCATTAGCCCTGCACCCGATTTATCACAGGGGCTCGGGCTGGATGATGAATGTGGAGTCGGAACAGACACTTTTCTCGGACTCTATACCAACTATAGGTTAGCTCACTGTGAGACTTTTCATGCGAGAATCGTGGCACAATTTCGGCTCATCGTACACCTTGCCCCTTTTCGCTAAGGGCCCTTTCACACTGGCGTTTTTTGTTTTCCGGCATAGAGATCCGTCATCGGGTCTCTATGCTGGAAAAATCCTGATCAGGATCATCCCCATGCATTCTGAATGGAGAGAAATCCGTTCAGTATGCATCAGGATGACTTCAGTTCAGGACCGGAACGTTTTTTGGACGCAGCAAATACCGCAGCATGCTGCGCTTTTTGTTCCGTTCAAAAATCCGGAACACTTGCCGCAAGGCCGGATCCGGAATTAATGCCCTTAAGCTAAACGTCGTTTCGGCGCATTGCCGGATCCAACATTTAGCTTTTTCTGACGCTAAAGTCCTGGTTACCATGGTAAAATGTAGCGGGGAGCGGCATACTTACATTCCGTGCGGCTCCCGGGACGCTCCAGGATGACGTCAGGGCGTCCCAGTGCATACATCACGTGATCGCATGGATCACGTGATCCATGCGCATGGGGCGCTCTGACGTCATTCTGGAGCGCCCGAGCCGCACGGATGGTAAGTATACCACTCCCCCGCTCCCCGCTCCTACTATGGCAACCAGGACGCTAGTAGCATCCTGGCTGCCATAGTAACCTGAAAGCAATTCGAAGACTGATCAGGATCCTGATCAGTCTTCTAATGCTTCAGGCGACTTGCGTTCTGACGGATCCGGCGGGACGGAAGTGCCTGCCGGATCCTCAGAACGCAAGTGTGAAAGGACCCTAAGTCAGTACTCTTTGACAAGCATGTAAAAAAAAAAAAAAAAAGTGTAGAAACCCTAGCGTTAAGGGCGCCACTTTCTTGACAGTCTGCTTCCAATACGTCAGGCGTTTGCTTGTCTTCGTTATAGGAGCACAGACCAGTTGCTTATAATAATCTTCAGACGTGTAGCGACATCTTTATTTACTTTAAACTGCGTCTTATAAGACACTAATGTGCTGCCCTTACTTTCACCCCACTCCAACCCTGGCTTACAATGCAGCTGTGGCAGAGCGGGGCTCTATGTCATAGCACTGTAGAAGCGAGAATAATCAGCCACGCTATGGACAGCTTTGTGCAGGCCGTCAAATGTTCCCCCAAGTTTCCTGCTTAAGCTACAAAACGAATTACTGTAAAAAATAGCAAACGAGCCAATTTAATGAGGACCTGTCCCCTCTCCTGACAAGTCTACTTGCATTCCCCTTGGAATAACGATTGTGAAGCATCTGTTCCTAGGACACTATCTTGTGCCATTCCTTTATTATTCCTTCTAGAATGAATGACTAGAAGTCTGCAATGAAGGTCCAGCTGGGTATTACTAGATGGGGGGGTCCCTGGACTGACTGGATAGTGTTAGATTCTGCAGGGACACACCTGCAACTGGAAACACCCATCTGGACCTCCACAGTAAACTGCTAGTAATAAGGAATAATACAGGAATGGCACAGCATAGTGTAATAAGTATAGATGCTCCAGGATTGTTACTACATGGGGGATGCAAGTAGTTGCTAAAACAGACATGTGAGGCGAGGCGACAGGTCCTCTTTATAAGGGTTGTCCAGGACCACAAAACATGGCTGCTTTCTTGCAAAAACAGAACATTACTCGTCCACAGGTTGCGTCTGGTATTGCAGCTCATCCCCATTCACTTTAATGGAGCCGAGCATTAAAGGGGTTATCCAACCCCTATAATGACCCCTAATGCCTGGGCCCCTCAGATAGCTTATACTTACCCCGCTACCCGGCACCTGCGTGGCTCCTGATGCCCGCACGGCCGCCGCTGCATCTCCCTAGCCGATGTTTTGATTTGCGCGACGGAGAAATGCACCGGCGGACATACGGGAGCTTCAGTGACGCGGGTGCAGGGGTAAGTATAACCTACCTGAGGGGCCTGGGCATTAGGAGGGTCATTATAGGGGTTGCATAACCCCTTTAATACTAGACACAACCCATGGACAGGTGAGGTGCTGTTTCTGGAAGAAAGCCATGTTTTCAGAATCCCGGACAACCCCTTTAAAGGGGTATTCCAGTTATGTTAAGTTATCCCCTTTCCATAAGATAGGATATAGCTGTTAGATCGCGAGGTCTTAGCACTGAGACCCCTACTCATCATGGGAACAGGGGCCCCGTACCCCGCGTAGCCTCCTGAAATGAACAGAACTGCCGGTCGGGCATGCACACGGCCACTCCATTCCTTTCTATGGGGTTCTTCTTTCCTTTAGGTGTTTTGGTATTAGTGCAATCAAATGAAAGTTATGCTTTGACATAAGGATCCGAAACAAGGTTTCGTTTAGCCTCTTGGTTATTACTTATTCATATATAAACCTCCACACTGAGCTCCCAGCAGCAGATAGAAGCCTGCAGGGCATGCTGGGACTTCTGGTGCGACATCACCTGGGCACATGGTCTTTGCTCAGCAGAGGTTCCTATGCTGTCCCTGGCACTTCATCTGCAGCCCGCAATGGCGCGGGGGTGGCGCGCTCCCCATTTTCATAATAACTGAAAAGGAAGCTGCTGCATTCAGAGGAGCAGCCAATGGCAGAGCAGCCCGCCGATACTGGCAAAGCAGCCTCCTCCCTAATAACAAAGCTCGGTTATTGGAGCTTTCAGGCACCAGCGGTATTGCTGTGCTGCCTGTGCCGTTCACAGCGCTCATGAATAGCAGTGATTATCGTGCGTATTCATACGCATTAAGGTCCATTCACACGTCCGTGTGTGTTTTGCGGATCCACGGATCCGCAAAACACGGACATCGGCGATGTGCGTTCCGCATTTTGCGGACCGCACATCGCCGGCACTCTCATAGAGAATGCCTTTTCTTGTCCGCAATTGCGGACAAGAATAGGACATGTTCTATTTTTTTCGGGAACGCAATTGCGGACCCGGAAGTGCGGATCCGCAATTGCGGACCCGGCCGGGACATCGTCTGTCCCCATTGAAATTAATGGGTCCGCAATTCCGTTCCGCAAATGCGGAACAGAATTGCGGACGTATGAATGGGGCCTCAGACATTTTTTAGGGAGTAAAACTGCCTGTACAGGCGTCTATGATGCTTGTACAGGCATTATTGCGACTTCTGCTGAGATATATGATGTTTTAATATATGCAAATGAGCATCAACCGGGCGTTGCCATTGCACCTAAAGGCTCTGCTCTCTCTACAATGACTGTAGGACGTTTACACTGCCGGGCCCTGTCAAAGTCCAGAGTTGTAGAGAGCAGAGCCTCTAGGTGTAATGGCAACGCCCCTGGTGCTCCTAGAGGCTCATTTGCATATATTAAAACATAATTTTTTTTTCCTCCTCAGCAATGCAGGCACATATGAACATGGCACCAACACAGATGCTTCAGTATCGCCAAGTGCACGTGTAACAGGTCAGCAAGTGTCATAGGTACAAATCTGCTGACAGATGGCCTTTAATGGCCTCTTTTTTAAAAGGGTTTTCCAAAATTCTGATACTAATGACCTATCCTCAGGATATCAATATGATATCAGCATGGGTCTGACACTTGGTACCAGCCCCCCCCAAATTCAGCTCTTTAAGGCATTCTAGTCATCGCCACAGCCTCCTCGTAGCTTGCCAAACAGAGCGCCGTCCATTGGATAGTGGCCGAGTCTGGTATTGCAGCTCAGCCCTATTCACTTTAATGGGACCGAGCTGCACCTAGGTCTGTGCTGACTAACCTCCGCCACTCTAGCTGTGGTAAAACTACGACTCCCAAGATGTACACTAGGCCTGCACAATATATTGCGAAAGCAATCGCAATTAATCGCCGTATCGCAATCTGCTGACCCAAAAATGCTGTAATTATATTAGCGTATTTTTTGCTTTATAAGACACACTTTTTTCCCCCAAAAAGTGGGGGGAGAATGGCAGTGCGTCTTATAAAGCGATGGTTGACTTTCTACGTGACACTGACGCTGTATCTCCGGCCGCTATGCTGCACAGCGCGGCCGGCAATACATCAGTTACAGTGCGGGGAGGGAGGAGGGGCTGGAGGCTGCACAGCGCGGCCGGCGATACATCAGTTACAGTGTGGGGAGGGAGGAGGGGCTGGAGGAAAGTCGTTATTTTAATGAACACACGTTCTTATATCTATTTTATTTATCTGTTCTGTGCAGTGCTATAAAGAAAATGGCAAGTTTAGTATTTTGTGCTTTTGCAGTAATGCAAATATGTATTTTATTTTGAAAAACACTGTACATTTCAGTTCTTGAGTTCAGCATAACTACATTTCACATTATCAGTCATCTGTGTGAGCTTTTACCTTGAAAATCCAAGCAGATAGACCTCTAGCACAATTCCCTTAAAATATCGCATCGCATATCGTTATCGCAATTTTTAGGGCCCTAATCGCAATCGCACAAAATTCCCATATCGTGCAGCCCTAATGTACACTTGCTTGGCTGTTCTCAGAACTCCATAGAAATGAACGGAACATGCTGGGAGTCGTAGTCTCACCACAGATGGAGTGCCGGAGGTTAGCCATCACTGACCTAGGCCAGATGATCAAACGTGACATCACTGGCCTAGGAAGACCAGAGTGCCGCTACCTTTCCAAACAGCGGATCAGTGAGGGTGCTGGGAGTAGGACCCCCACCAATCAGATATTAATGACCTGTCCTGAGGATAGGTCGCCAATATCAGACTTTCGGAGAACCCCTTTAAGTACAAGCTGCAACATATAACAGAGGCCAAGGCGGATGCCAAACAGCGACAATTATCACCCACATTTTTTATTCAATACCACCGAACGTAATATTGTACCACACAACGCCATGTTTTTCTGGGGGTATACTGAGGAGTAGTGGGTGGGTTTAACACGTACACTGGGAGCTTTCCCAGCATAGACGATAAGCGGACATCACAAAATGAGACGTGAACCCAGACTTAGCGGTAATCCCCAAACAAGACCTCTTTTTTAGAAAGTACACGGATGCAGACATGGCAGCCGTACACAAGACTTATCAGCAAGAAAAGACTAATTCTAACCATCTTGTAGGAGTCGGAGAACGTCCCGCACACATGAAGAACGCTCGGCACTTCTCTGCACATCAGCATTTCCGGCCACATCTTAAAGATGGTAGAAATGACATCATACAGTAGTCAGAATCCTAACGATATACGGGACAATGTTTATAAAACCAGCGTCGGGGGGGGGGGGGGGATCATTTGCTTGATCCCTGTCTGCAGCTTAACCACTGGAGGACTGGAAGCAGCATGCAAGCGTCACGTGTCCATTTCACCCCTTGTTTTCTACTCTGAAATCACCGCACAGGAACCAAAGCTATTGCTGGTCATTACGATGGGTCTATGTTGTCTCATGAGAAAAGTAAAATGAGACATCATATAGTACATGGCAATCTCTTTCTAACAAAGCTAGAACCAGCCCTGTACCTCACATGGGTCCAAATCTCACCATTCATTGCTCTACCAGATTTATTTCAAGCTGGCAGCTCACGGTTTGTGCACTCTCTCAGGAGACGTGTCCTTTCTGCTGCAGCTGGTGGCAGTTGAAGGATGAAGCTGAGCATGTATGTCACCCTCCGTGAGCTGGACAGAGAATTTAGAAAAAGTGAATAACTCACTGGTTATACTACATTTTTAATTACATGCAATTACAAAAGTATTCAGATCCAGGTGCTGGTTTGAAAAATGGAGAATATTTTTGGTGGGACAAGCCCTTTAAGGAAATGATTCACGCCCCACCTCCACATATTTGCACTTTTAATTATAGTGTAAATTATGTTGTTTTTATTGCACAGAACATATCACGTCTCGTATGTTATATGAGGATGAACCCATTCAAAGGAGATCCTAGTGGTAAACGGAGTTGTCTTCAATTGAACCTTTGGGGCCCGTAAATGTGTCACAGCCTGGGCCCGAGGATCCAGTAAAGGCTCCCATATTAGTCTAAACTCGATCAAAACGGACGTCATCAACAAAAACTATTGTCTGATGGGTGAAATCTAGCACCGAACAATCATTTTAGGCGACTGATCACATTGTCCGGAAAGAAGTCCGCCGCGTTTAACTTTTTGTCTGCTTGACATTAGTCAATGAATGATCTTTTTGTAAATGTTCCCAAGAAAGACTGTTCATTCTTCACCGAGTCTCAATGAAAATGTTTGGCAACTTAGTTGGCCGTTAATGGCCAGTATGACTAAAGTGTGTATAGCGGGATCGGCAGAACGATCGCTCACCAGTTTTTCAACCATCAACCTTCTTCTGTCTCATCTGTATGGCCATCTTAAGAACCAGGCTCAATGGAGGAGGTCTTGAGGAGCAAGCATTTGTTTACCACCATAATGACCCCCCCAAGTGCCCGGAGTACCTCACAGCTCTGGGCATCACGTCCCCAATGATGCTCTAGGGTCGTCCATCCAATACATAACTTTCCATATTCACTTCACGTTCATGTTCACTTGCGCCAGTTTTCTGGCGCAAATCAAGGCAGAAATCTACGGCAGCTCAGAGCTACCGTTGATTTCATTCTGGTGCGCGGACTGCCGGAGGATGCGGCTAATTTACGTTGAGGCCGGCGCCTAGTCATAAATTAGGTGCACTCTCGGGCAGCGCAGGAGATTTCAAAGACCGGCGTCCGGCTTTGAGAAATTTCCTCCTTTGTTTTCGGAGTTTGCGATTGTGACACGCGAATGTCTTCAGTCTTTTAGGCTCGGCTTTCATCCGCCACACTACAACTATACTGGCTATTTTGCCTTTTTTTATAAGCAAAAATGAAAACAAATCAACACAAAAAATACAACAGTTTAGGCTAAATTCATGCGACAGTTGTTTTTTGCTGTCCGCAAATCGCTGATTCGTCTTCCTTTTTTTTTCACATCCACATCCGTTCCGTGTGTCTGCAAATTTTGTAGGTTGTGTTTCCGTGTGTCTTCCGTTTTTTTTGCGGATCCGCAAAAAAAAACGGAAGGCTTGAATCAGTTACTTAAAGTATCTGTACAAGTGCCCTGGTTTCCAAGCAACCATCCGCAAAAAAAACGGATGCGGATGACAAACGGATGGCTACCGTTGGTCATCCGCATTTTTTGCGGACAAGAATAGGACATGCCATATTTTTTTTTGTGGACGTGAAATGCGGACAGCGGACAGGCAATGGAAGAGGCATCCGCATTTTAAACGGATCCATAGAAATAGAATGGGAAACCATCGGATCCGCAAAAAAAAAAACGGAACAGAGGCCGCAAAAAAACACTGCCGTGTGCATGTAGGCTAAGTAAAATTAATTGAAAACGTCCCCCAAGTAGAATAAGGTTTTCCTATGACTGTGGAATATGCCGCAGCTGCCACACACGTATTACACCACCAGCAGGATGGGATTTTGCCTTTTCGCAGATGCAATAAACACTTTATGTGCAGTTTTACATCAAATGAGGAATCAATAGAAAAAAAAAAAAAAGCGTCTTAGAAGAATCCTTCACCAGAAGGACTCCTTTAAATGAAGGCATCTATGTTCCATATCCCCCTGATGACTGATTTTCTTGCTTTGGAGATGATTACTACTGAGCAAGGAGTTTGAATTGAAGCCATACACAATAGCGATAGGTTCACATGGAGTTTTTTTGGAGCAGGTTTTAAGGCAGATTTTACGGCAGGTTTTTCAGCCAAAGCCAAAAGTGGATGCATCAGGAAGAAGTACAAGTCCTTTCTTTACATTTCCGATTCCTTCCAAATCTACTTCTGGCTTTGGCTGAAAAACCTGCAGGAAAATCTGCCTCAAAACCTCCTCCAAAAAAGTCTGTGAACCTACCCTGAAGCACACAGCCCGAAGACATGATTCAACAAATGTAGGATCAGAAACTGCTGGATTAGCACATTTTTCACACAACTAAGGATACTTTCACATCAGGGGCAGGGAAGTCCGTTAGGCAGTGCTGGCGGGTAAACAGCCTGTCGGATCCGTCCTGCCGCCAGTTCACGTGTGCCCCTGGACTGCTGCTCCGTCTCCATTGACTATAATGGGGGCGGAGTTCCGGCAGCAGCATGGCAGCGCACGGCGAGAGGCCGCCGGACTACAAGTACGACACGCAACAGCCTGACGGACTCCCCTGCCGCTAGTGTGAAAATAGCCTAAGTTAGACTAAAATGACAAAAGCAAAATATTTACATCACAATATAAATGCTGTACAAACAATTACATATAATAATATCAATACTATAAGGACAAGGCTGCAGGTGGGCACCAGTGATGGCAGAGGGCATCTAGCAGAGAAGAGGAAGGGGTCATTTATTATAGTTATCTGTTATAGGGCTCAGGCACACGACCGTTGCCTGTTTTATTTGCAGATCTGCAAAACACGGATACCGGCCACGTGCCTCCTGCATTTTGCGGAACGGAACATCTGGTGCATAATAGAACAGTCCTATCCTTGTCCGCGATGTGGACAAGAATAGGACATGTTCTCTATTTTTGCGGATGCCACGGAACGGCCATACGGATAGCACACGGCTCCATTGAAGTGATTGGGTCCGCATCCGACCTGCAAAAAAATGAGGATCGGATGCAGAAAAGAAAGGTTAGTGTGCATGAGCCCTAGAGTCACATTTTTCCTATTTTAGACTGTCATTTTTTTAGGTGCATTTACTAATAAAAGTGTGCCAGTTTTGGAGGCATTTGCTCAGACTAATTCTGGTGGGGTTTTTTGTTTTGCTAATTTTTTTCGGCTTATTTACGTAGGTGCAACTTTTTACTCACGAATTAGGTGCAAAACCATTCTAGTTGCAAATATACAAATATCTGCATGTGGCTGCGACTTTATAAATCTGATATGCAACTTGCTTTGTCTACTTTGCGACTTTTTCGCTGCACTTCGTAGGCTGACCAGCGAGTAGTGCAATTGCACACGATCCGCCTGCGCCCTGACGAATACAAAGCCGTATCGCCTAATTATTTCCATCACCTGCTGTGCGACTCCTTAGGATTTAAATACTATGCAAAATCCACTACGACGGTCTAATCGCAGTCTAAAAATAAAAATAAAAAATGACGAGCATGATAAAAGTGACCCCCAAGGAGATGAAAGTGTACGTAAAATTACATTCATACAAAATACTGCAAAACTTTTCAATGACCCAAGGGCTGCAAGATGATTAGAAGTCTGCTGGATAATTGAGGCGCAGTCACCAGAAGCACATCGTGTGGGGGAACTTGTCCGGAGGTGTCCTGAAAGCAAACAGCTGATAAAGGACATTTCTTCAATTTCACCTTAGGCCCCTTTCACACGGGCGAGTTTTCCGCGCGGGTGCAATGCGTGAGGAGGACGCATTGCACCCGCACTGAATCCGGACCCATTCATTTCTATGGGGCTGTGCACATGAGCGGTGATTTTCACGCATCACTTCTGCGTTGCGTGAAAATCGCAGCATGCTCCAGTTTCTGCGTTTTACACGGAACGCAGGCCCCATAGAAGTGAATGGGGCTGCGGGAAAATCGCAAGCATCCGCAATCATGTGCGGATGCGTTGCGATTTTCCCGCATGGTTGCTAGGATACGATCGGGATGGGGACTCGATCGTTATTATTTTCTTTATAACATAGTTATAAGGAAAATAATCGCATTCAAATTACAGAATGCAATGTGCCCGGGCTTAAAGGGTTAAAATACAAAGAGTGAACTACCTTCTCCCATTGACGCAGAGCCTCAGAACGTCTTTCTCTGATAGTTTGTTGCTGAGACCTGTAGGACGTCACAGGGTCACATGGTCCAATCATAGAAGCATTTGAGTGGACCATGTGACCCATGTGATCCTGTGACATCACGGCAGGTCCTTCAACGGATGAAGGACCTGCCGTGATGTCACAGGATCACATGGGTCACATGGTCCACTCAAATGCTTCTATGATTGGACCATGTGACCCTGTGACGTCACCACAGGTCCTCAAGCAACAAAACTATCAAGAGAGAAGACATTCTGGGGCTCTGCGCATACAATGGGAGAAGGTAAGTTCACTCTTTATTATTTTTAACCCTTTAAAGCCCGGGGCACATTGCATTCTGTAATTTGAATGCGATTATTTTCCCTTATAACTATGTCATAAAGGAAAATAATTACACATAAAGAATACTCATCCCGAAACCAGACTTCAGTGATGAAGTCTGACTTCGGGTCTGGGTACCAAGCATGCGGATTTTTTCACGCGCGTGCTCAACGCACTACAAACGTTAGCACACGCGCGGAAAAATCGCAGCGATTCCCGCAACGCACCCGCATCTTATCCGGGCGTCAAACATGACGCCCGTGTGCAAGAGGCCTTAGACTTTTATATCAGATTCGTATTATATATCCCCCCATGCTCCTGCACCTATCTCCAGAAAGGGGGTCTCCTGAACCGCCAATAAGGTGGCTGCCGGGACCTTCTACAGTTGAGAAAACAGTCAGCAGCTGCTCGTATAGAAATCTCTGCAGCCCGACATCAGCTCTGTGGTGGGCAGAGGTGGTCTACAATCGATCACTTCTATCAAGCAGATGCGGGGAGTTCCAGACTGTGCCGGGAATTGATGACAGCCCAACCTCTATGTTCTCGACACGTAGACAACTTAAAAGGTGATAAGCAAGTGCCTTCACTGACAGCTTCAGATGGATTGTCCGCTGATGGACCTCTTGGACATAGTTGTGGCTAAGTGCTGTTATCGTGTCACAACCTACGCTCATGAACGGTGGGCTAGTCTCTGCAATGCAGGGGGTAATGGAAAAGTAGCAAGTAAAAATTATTCTCTGCCAAACTTCAAGCCCCTCTAGTTGGGTCAGTAACTTCATCCTATTCAAAAAACACCTATCTCATAAAATATGAAGCCAAATAAAGCTTGGCAGATGAGAAATAAATATTGCAAATCACGGAAAATGTAGGGTACTGTAAGGGTACCCATACACACAGCAACGGAAAAACACGCGGATTTCCATGGTTTCACTGCAAGAACAGGCGAAGCACCTAAGACCATGTGCTTCTCCTGCACTTGGGGTGAAACCGCGATGGTACCAAGTAAGGCCACCATCAAGGAGATTTTCTGGGAGTACAATTTTGATGACCTACTGGCCTAGGAAGAGGCTGCGGCGTTCACCAGAGCTCCATGGCCTCTTCAAACAGATATTGATGACCTGTGATGTGGATTCTACTCCCAGAGAACCCCTAAATTCCGCACTAAATCCACACCAAAAACTGCATGTGTTACTTGCGGTTTTTGGTTCAGATTTTGTGCCGATACATTGCAAAGTGTGAAATCTGTGCAAACAAAAATCGTACAACTGGCATGTTAGCAGATTTCTAAATCTGCATGACAAGTCAGGTTTCGCATGAAAATCCCCCCAAGGGGGGCGATTTACTAAGACCATCTTTTTATGTTGGTCTTAGATTACCCCCCCCCCCTTACACTGCTCAGTTATGACGAGGCGTGCACCTAGTCATAAATTAGGCGCGTCTATGGCAGTCTGTGTGCCTTTTGTCAACACCTATTTCCGACCACGGCGTTCAACCTAAGCATAGTCACACAGCTGGTCAAAAAAGGGACTTCCACCTTTTCTTATGACTAAAAAAAGATGCAAGCCCCCTTAAAAATGACTCCAAGTGCACTTGAGATTTGTCTAATCTCATTCATATCAAAGGGGCCGCAAAAGATGCGGACAGCACACAGTGTTCTGTCCACATCCGTAGGTCCATTCCGCAGACCCCCCCCCCCCCCCCCCAAAAAAAAACTTGTACTAAAAGGACTTTTCTAACATAGGGCACAAAGTACCAATCTGAATGAGCTCTTACTCATATGCACATATAAAGTAAAAGACCAGTATGAATATACAAATGTAAACAGTTTATTAGTCTCCATCTCATTGTCCGCAGTAGGTGGTAATGAGCGTTATCCATACACATATGGGGGATCGCAGCAGCTCTACTAGAACATTCCGAATTTTTCTTCGTTTTTTACATCTGTTGCCCCATTTTTTGTGATAAGCCCTTGGAAGCCTTCAGAACAAACTTCTCCTCTGCTTCCATGCCGTAATATGTCTTCCTGGAAGATACAAGATTATCTCTATGCTTGGGGCCATATGGGCGACTTTGTTGGGTGCAATGACCCAATATCATGGTCAGAGACCCACCATAGCTTCAGGATTACACAAAGCCCCCCATATAGGCTTTATACTGACAGTGTAAAATCAACCTGACATCTGTTAAAGTCGTTCTCACTTTTGTCGCTAAGGGGTGGTACGCTGACTGACATAATACCTATGGGGAGTAGTCATGGTCTAGACGGGCTTGTGAAGAATATTCTGCCTTTTTACGCATTGGGACAATTACCATTTCTTTATGGGTGTCTACCCCAGCTACGTTGAGTCTGCACACACAGCCATAATTCGTGGAAATATTGCGCAAGGTTCCCATTCCACAGCAGTTTAAGTATCTAGAATAGTGTGAGCGAAAGGCCAGTAATTCTACATCACACAGCACGGAGGAAACGCCCTCATTAGGAGGATAACGCGCTTTAAATTGATCATCCGATCTAAAAACTCTATATTCATACACATTGTTAGGGTCCTTTCACACTTGCGTTCTGAGGATCCGGCAGGCACTTCCGTCCTGCCGGATCCGTCAGAACGCAAGTCACCTGAAGCATTAGAAGACTGATCAGGATCCTCATCAGTCTTCGAATTGCTTTCAGGTTACTATGGCAGCCAGGACGCTACTAGCGTCCTGGTTGCCATAGTAGGAGCGGGGGAGCGGCATACTTACATTCCGTGCGGCTCCCGGGGCGCTCCTGAATGACGTCAGAGCGCCCCATGCGCATGGATCACGTGATCCATGCGATCACGTGATCCATGCACTGGGGCGCCCTGACGTCATCCTGGAGCGTCCCGGGAGCCGCACGGAATGTAAGTATGCCACTCCCCGCTCCCTGCTACATTTTACCATGGTAACCAGGACTTTAGCGTCCTGGCTGCCATGGTAACCAGTTAGAAAAAGCTAAATGTCGGATCCGGCAATGCGCCGAAGCGACGTTTAGCTTAAGGTCGGATCCGGATTAATGCCTTTCAATAGGCATTAATTCCGGATCCGGCCTTGCGGCAAGTGTTCCGGATTTTTGGACGGAACAAAAAGCGCAGCATGCTGCGGTATTTGCTGCGTCCAAAAAACGTTCCGGTCCTGAACTGAAGTCATCCTGATGCATCCTGAACGGATTTCTCTCCATTCAGAATGCATGGGGATGATCCTGATCAGGATTTTTCCGGCATAGAGACCCGACGACGGATCTCTATGCCGGAAAAGAAGAACGCAGGTGTGAAAGGGGCCTTAGGGAATTCGAAGTTGACAAAAAACACACACAAAAAAGCGTAAAAAAAATACCACCACAACACTGCTTCCTTCATCTCCTCGTATTTGGTCTTATTTTACACTTAAAAGTGAGACATACGGTATATAAAGAATCTCCCAGCAGCTCAGTCATGTTCCCCCCTCCTCAATGTCACATGTCTGGCAGTAAGACAGCTGGCTGGAGCCTTGCCCCTCTGTGCGAATGCAGCAGGACAAAAAGAACATTAAAGAGCATCTGTCTGCAGGATCAACCCCTATTAAAACTGAAACAATGCTGATTAAAAGCAGATCCGTTATGCTGCTATAAAGATATCAGTGCTTCAATGAATATGCAAATGAGGTGTTACGTGCACTAACCACTCGGTGCACTTTAGCTTAGGGTTGGGCAATATCAAAAATATTCCCACGATAACTATATCAAGAAATGTATCACGATAACGATATATATCACAATAAATACCAAATTGGGAGAAAAAACACTTGGGGCCACAAGGAGACATTATACTGTATGTGGTTGTGGGCTACACGTTTTAGGCCTCCCTCGTACAGTAGAATGTCTCTTTGTGGCCCCCATACATTATAACGGACGATTATTCGTGTCAATCCAGTATTCCTGTTTACATAGGGAGATGTGCTGCCAACCAGTGGGCATTCTGTATGCCCCCAATCAGCCGACAAAGGATGGTTTGCGCACGGATCGGAGACCCGTTTGTACTTGGCGATCATCTAACCATTTAAACCTTACCTTGAGGGTCCATCCACACAACCATAAGGGCTTCGTGCCCGTACTGCAGACTGCAAACAGCAGGTCCGCAAAATATGGACACTGACCGGGCGTACTCCGTGCTGCGGACCTGCTGACTTGAATGGGTCTGCGATCCGCAACACACGGCAAAAGATAGGACGTGTCCTCAATTTTGCGGAGCGGAGGCACGGATCGGAAGCGCTTCCGTGGGCTTTCTGGTCTATGCCTCCGCACAGCAAAAGAGAGGACATGTGCTATCTTTTGCTGTATTTTGTGGATCTCAGACCCATTCAAGTCAACGGGTTTGTACCGTAATACGGGAAGCACACAGCCGGTGCCTGTGCGTTGCGGGCCGGAATACGGGCACGGAGCCCTTACATTCGTGTAAAAGGAGCCTAAGGCTGGGTTCACACGAGCGTGTCCGGATTAGGTCCGGATGCGTTGCGGATGCGTTCAGTGAAAACTGTGCGATTTCACAGGCAAAGCCATTCAGTTTTGCCTGCGATTGCGTTCAGTTGTTCAGTTTTTTCCGCGCGGGTGCAATGTGTTTTGATGCGTTTTTCACGCGCGTGATTAAAAACTGAAGGTTTACAAACATCTCCTAGCAACTATTAGTGAAAAACGCAACGCACCCGCACTTGCTTGCAGATGCAATGCGTTTTTAACGCAGCCCCATTCACTTCTATGGGGCAAGGGCTGCGTGAAAAACGCAGAATATGGCCTCATGCACACGACCGTTTTTTTATGCTGTCCGGAAAAAGGGGTTCCGTTGTTCAGTGATCCGTGTCCGTTTTTGCCTTCTGTTGTGTTTCCGTGTGTCTTCCGTTTTTTTTAGCGAACATGACCCAAAAGATTTTACCAAAAGACAGGCTGACAATTTTTGCCAAATGCCTGCCAAGGGATCCGCAAAAAAAACGGACACGGAACGCGGATGACACACGGATGGCCATCCGCATTTTTTCACGGTCCCATTGACTTGAATGGGTCCGTGAACCGGTTTTAGGACAGGTTATATTTCTTTGACGGACTGGAATCACGGACCACGGACGCAGAGGACAAACGGTGCTTTTGCCGAGGTTTCCACGGACCCATTGAAAACCAATGGGTCCGCAGAAAATCACGAAAAATGGAGCAACGGACACGGAATCAAACAACGGTCGTGTGCATGAGGCCTATAGAACATGCTGCGATTTTCACGCAACGCACAAGTTATGCGTGAAAAAAAACGCTCATGTACACAGACCCATTAAAATGAATGGGTCAGGATTTAGTGCGGGTGTAATGTGTTCACATCACGCATTGCACCCGCGCGGAAAACTCGCCCGTGTGAAAGGGGCCTAAGGCTATATTAACACTTCAGATTTGTTGCAGAAGCTTCTGCAACTCAAGCACAGGTTCATTCATCTGATTGGGGTTGTTTTAGCAAAAGTCCCACTCAGCTAAATCTCTGCAAAAATCTGCCACGTGTGAATATAGACTACTTTTCAATGCACGAGGTCTTGAATATAATTATATATATATATATATATATATATATATATATATATATACATACACACGTATGTATGATTTGTCATGTATAACGGGATTATCACACAAGTATTCGCTGCTGTCCATAGATGGAGAACCCCGCTCAGTCCTATCCACAGGATGGGACATAACCTAGCGGCGGGGGTCCACCAATCCTGAGAGGGGCAGATCCAGCATGCACCCTGCTGCTCCATTCACTCTCTACTGGACTGCCAGAGATGACACAGTACTGCAGTGAGAGGGGGCACGGCTGTAATGGAAATGAGACCCCCATTTCCCAACTTGCTACAGCAGCCAAACGGAACAAGTCAATAAAGGACTGCAAGCGCACAAAATGTGTGTTAAAAATGTACAATAATCCATGTCCTTACACCAGTCATATGACCAGGTTACCACAAAGGCCTTATTGTCTTACTATGGCGATCATGAGATTATTATTAGCTACTCATGTGGACCTTCATTTTCTCCTGTTGTCAAACGTTAAATGTACTAAAAAGGATAAAAGTAAAAATCTAGGGTGATGAGATGGGCATATTAGAGAACCCTACTAGTAAAGGGGTTGTCCCATGGAGAATATGCTACCTTTTTCTAACCAGAACCTGAACCTGAATACTTTTGTAATAGCAGGTAATTCAAAATTGCGTCTAGGAACTGAGCATGTGCGACCTTTGAAGTGATGTCACTGAGGTGGACAAAGAAATAAGTTAAAGAACAGCAGGTGGTGCTATAAAGATACTTTTTAGTGAATAAACCACATTTTGAATTACCTGAAATGACAAAAGTATTCAGATTCAGGTTCTGGTTAGAAAAATATAGCATATCCTTCGTAGGACAACTAGTAGGGTTCTCCAGTATGCCACATCTTGTGCACTTCAGAGCATGGTATGGCTCCAGAAATAACACAGAACGTGGAGAGAAAGTGACATATAGCCTCACAAAACTTTCCTTTATTCAATAGACACTTTAAAAATCCCATAAAAACGCATGCCTGGAAAAACAGCTTGTTCTGTGAGCAGATCTGTTTTCCTTGGCATTGGCTCGGGTCGGAAGCCTTGACTTGGATAATGAGAAGTTCCCGCTTCTTGTATGTTGTAACATTAATGACATAATAAAAAGCGTGGATTTCAATAGCAGCGCCAGCTCGCGTCCTCCTCACAACCCACCTGCTCCCTCTCCCACCAGGCGGTAATGTTCACCCACTGCGGGTGCGCGGTACACAGGGCTGACACGTAATTAAGGTGCCCACAAACCTTACCGAGAGGGAAATGCAGCTGGGATCTGACAGACACAATGCATCTTCTATGGAAGGCGCATTCCTCTTATTACCTGTTAGAGCGCTGACAAGCTTCTCGGGCCTTGTTCATACATGGGTTATCAAAGGCTGTGGGCAACTCTTCCACTTTCCTTAGAAAACCACCAAAAAGGTTAAAGTGAACCTGTCACCGGATTTTTACATCTAAAACGGCTCACAGTACCTTACAGATCTTGTTTCTTGTACTTTCCAAGCTGGTGTCATATGTAATTATGCCCTTAGTATTCTTGAAAAAATGACTTTATAAAGTGCTGGTCCCATGCATAATCTTACACTTCGTAAGAAGAGCTGCAGTGTAAAGTATGGATAGGGACAGAGGAGTAGAATGAGACGCTGATGAGACAGAAAGTGACTAACTTAGATCTTGAAATTTGCTGCTGTCACTTAAAGCGAACCTGTCACCGGATTTTTACATCTAAAACGGCTCACAGCACCTTACAGATCTTGTTCTTGTACTTTCCAAGCTGGTGTCATATGTAATTATGCCCTTAGTATTCTTGAAAAAATGACTTTATAAAGTTCTGGTCCCATGCGTCTGCAGTCACGGCAGAAGTCAAGGAGGCAGACCCTCCGTGACTGCAGACAGTGACTCCCCCGCCATAACCCCGCCTCTCATCCCTGTGATAGACCGTTCTCCCCAACAGCCGGGACCGCGCTTGTATCGGGGCACATGCGCCCTTGCCCACTTCGCAAGCGCGATCCCGAGCATCGCGCCGAGGGAAGCGCGATCCCCTTTCTCAATCGCGTCTGCGCAGTCCAGTCCCCCGACGCCGGCCGGCTTCTTTTTCTAATGTCGCTCTTGAGAAATCTCTCTCGCGATTGAGAAAGGGGATCGCGCTTCCCTCGGCGCGATGCTCGGGATCACGCTTGCGAAGTGGGCAAGGGCGCATGTGCCCCGATACAAGCGCGGTCCCGGCTGTTGGGGAGAACGGTCTATCACAGGGATGAGAGGCGGGGTTATGGCGGGGGAGTCACTGTCTGCAGTCACGGAGGGTCTGCCTCCTTGACTTCTGCCGTGACTGCAGACGCATGGGACCAGAACTTTATAAAGTCATTTTTTCAAGAATACTAAGGGCATAATTACATATGACACCAGCTTGGAAAGTACAAGAACAAGATCTGTAAGGTGCTGTGAGCCGTTTTAGATGTAAAAATCCGGTGACAGGTTCGCTTTAAGTGACGGCAGCAAATTTCAAGATCTAAGTTAGTCACTTTCTGTCTCATCAGCGTCTCATTCTACTGCTCTGTCCCTATCCATACTTTACACTGCAGCTCTTCTTACACTTATAAAACTCTGTTCCATAAGGTAGGACATTTATATGAAATTATTCAGATTTTGCTACATATGGCTTCCTTCAGCTTATGTTCACACGGTTTAAATTCCATGCGGATTTCAATGAATATTGTTTCCGATGGGAATCTGTGCTGTTGTTCACTTCTAGTCTGCCGGGGACTACAAACCACGGGGATGGGAGCCTTGGCACTGGAACAGAGGAGCTTTCAAAAGGGGAGGGTTTTTTTAAATTCCTTTATTATTATTTTTTCAAGGTCAGACAACCCCTTTTAATGTGGATGCCCCCCCACCTCACCAGACCTAAGGTGGTAAGTATACTTACCTGCTCCCTGCTGCTGGGGTCCAGCTCATTTGGTCCACCACTGTGGTTTTGGTGCTCCAGTCCCTGCTTGTCACCTTCCAGCTGCAGCGCCACATGGGGAATGTCTTGTGCCACTTGGGTGGCATGTTACTGCTGCAGCCAGTCATTGGCTGCACCAGTATACGTGACCCCCGTCCATTATGGGAGCTGACAACTAGGGACTGTAGCACTGAGCAGCGGTGGAGCCGGGAAACAGGGAAAAGGGAGCAGGTAAGTAAGGAATAGCCAGAAATGCTGCCAAAGCTGGACAACCCCTTAAAAATCATCACAAGTAAGGGTCCATTCACACGTCCGTAATTTGGATCCGCATTTCCAGGATCCGTATTTTCGGGATCCGCAATTCCGTTTACGAAAAAAAATAGAACATGTTCTATTCTTGTCCGTAATTGCGGACCAGAAAAGGCATTTTCTATTATAGTTTCGGGAATGTGCGGTCTGCAGATTGCGGATCGCACACTGCCGGTGTCCGTGCTTTGCAGATCCGCAAAACACTTATAGACGTGAGAATGGACCCTTAGGCTGGTTTCTCATCTGTAGCATAGCTCGCCGGCAGGCTGTTCCGGCAGAGAATGCCAGGAATTGGACAAAAACAGTTGAGAGCAGCGGTTTCTGTCCGCCTGAATGTCGCCATGTTTGCCGGAGAGCGGCCGGAGTCATTATAGTCGGGCAGGCGGCGCTATTCAGCAATGCTGGATCCGGAGAACTCCAGGAGAGAAGAGTTTGCCGGAAAGCTGTGCCGCAGATGTGAAACCAGGCTGACAAGTCTTCAGAAAGCTGCCAATTATAGCTGGGGGAATATGGGGGAACGCGTCAATAACCCATCATAACTAGAGATATACGTCACAGTTCACACATCTTTATACACAGCAGAAAACCGCATTTTTCACCCAGGGAACCAGGTGACCCTCCCCGGCACAGTCCCGCACAGTGCACGGAATTTACAGGGCTGAACTTTATACGATTTGTCATGTATAACGGGATTATCACACAAGTATTCGCTGCTGTCCGTAGATGGAGAACCCCGCTCAGTCCTACCCACAGGATGGGACATAACCTAGCGGCGGGGGTCCACCAATCCTGAGAGGGGCAGATTCAGCATGCACCCTGCTGCTCCATTCACTCTCTACTGGACTGCCAGAGATGACACAGTACTGCAGTGAGAGGGGGCACGGCTGTAATGGAAATGAGACCCCCATTTCCCAACTTCCTACAGTAGCCAAATGGAACAAGTGGAGTGGCAGTGTAAAGCATGGAGGCAGAATAAACCAGCAGCGAATGTGCAAAATACATACCCCCCCCCCCCCCCCCCCATTACACATATTGCTCAGTATTAAACATGGTTTACGGCCGGTGCCAGTAGTTCCGCTGTCATGTCATTGATTTTTGTGGGGTACCCCATCAACATCACTCACGAGAATAGGGTGAAGCCAAAAGAGCGCTGCACTAGATATATAACACTATGTGGGAGATTTATCAAACCGGTATAAGGGAAAACGGGCTTAGTTACCCAGAGCAACCAATAAGATTCCACCTTTCATTTTCCAAAGGAGCGCTGAAAAATGAAAGGAGGAATCTGACTGGTTGCTATGGGCAACTAAGCCAGTTTGATAAATGTCTACCTACGTATGTTTTCCGTCAGTGTGAGTTTTGTCTCCCGGACCCCCACTGATAACATCGTCTTACATTCCTCAAGGTGAGAAGTGGTTTCAGGCCTCATGCACACGACCGTATCGGATTTGCAGTCCGCAAATAGTGGATCCTCAAAGCACAGATCCTGCCTTCAATGGGTCCGTGGTCTGCATTTCGCAGCCAAGTATAAGACGTGTTCTATCTATTGGCGGAACTGACAGAGATGCGGAAAGCACATGGATCCTCTGTGCGCTTTCCGCATGTCCGTTCCGCAAAAAGATAGCATATGTCCGCAAAGTGAAGACCACAGGCCTTAAAGGTAGCGATCTATACATGTCTGCCGCGACAAAAAAAAAAAAAAAGGTTTCTTTCTTCGACTTCACAAGTGATGTTTCTGCTATAGGATGGCAGCAAATTGAATTTTCCGAGACTGGAATTGCTCAGGACATGGAATTTAAGAAAAGATAAGCGTTCGCCCAGATCCCAATGTTATACATGAAAATATAAAATCATCAAACTGGAACAAAGAGGCGCTTGTGTGGCATGATAAGGCTGGCAGGCGGCGGGCAATTTTATTGTACTAATCTGTATAATCAGTTATTCTGTGCCTGATTGTAGGACTGATAGGATTACAGGGGGTTCTGCTGCTTATTACAGAGCGCTGGAGAGGTCATGTGTATGGGATGCACAGGAAGCTATACTTACCGCATGTAAATGTACAGTATTGTTCCGGCAGGAACGGGGCTCACGCTCAATAAAATGGCAGGAATTCTCCTCATTCTGCCCTTAAAGTGTAACTGTCAATTCATTTTTCAATGTGTGGGGAGAGTTTTTGTAATACAGTTTTCTAATAAAAATGTATGTAAAGTCTCCCCTGGGCAACCCTCTAACTAAGGCCTAATTCACACGTCCGTATTTTTTATTTGCCGCATTATTTCCGCAAAAATGCGAAAATAACGCGGAAGATATGCAGTCCTATTCATTTCATTCTGCATGCTCTCCGCATCCGCAAATCCTTTCATTTCCGCAATGCGTAACCGTAAATAAAGTAGAGCACTTTTGTCCACAAATTGCGGACCGTAGCCCCATTGAAGTGAATGGATCCGCATAAATACGGATGACATGTGGAAAGGTTACAAAAGTCATCCGCATTTGCGGATCCATAAATACGGATCCACAGGAAATGAAAAGTGTTTCTTGTTCTTCCAGATTTTTGCGGAAATACGGAAACACGGAAGGTATACGGAGACACTAAAAAACAAAAACTGAAGAATTTTGTGGAAACACGGATCCGCAAAAAAACGGACCGTGACTCTGGAAAGAAAAATTACTGACGTGTGAATAAGGCCTAAAAGGAGAATCCATCTTTAGCATCTACTGAACACCGAGGACCCCAATTTAACTGTATGATGCAGAGGCTTCTCAGCCTGCCTCTGGTCTCCTTACCCCAAGTCCTGCCTCCTTTCATGTGTAATAGAGCTTACTAAAAATGATGCCACATACTTCTCTGCAGTTGTCTGCTGCCAGCACTCCCGTCTACTTTACCAGTAAATCTCTCAGTAGTGCTGAAGTTAGTGAGATGCTATAGCGCTCAATGCTGACAGTATACAGCAGGCGCGCAGCAGCCCCACATTCAGCGCTGACAGTAAGTGTGCTATGTACCTGTATACCTGCCGTCAGCCCTGAACACTGCAGCCATCTCCCTATGTTCCCAGGGCTAACAAGGGACACACTGGGAAGATAGAGAGGAGAAGAGCTGCAGCGTGACCATACTATCCGCGTTGAAAGCTGCAGCACAACCTGCATCCTATCTTGCCGTGCTGACGAGCAACACACAATGGGAAGATAGGTGATAAATCTGTATAGTTGCATGTCATATTTTTAGTAATCTCTATTACATATTTAAGGAGGCAGAGGCTGGGGTAGGGAGACTAGAGGCAGGCTGAGAGTCTACACATTGAACAGTTAGGCTACTTTCACACTAGCGTTTTAGTTTTCCGGTATTGAGATCCGTCATAGGGTCTCAATACCGGAGAAAAACGCTTCCGTTTTGTCCCCATTCATTGTCAATGGGGACAAAACGTAACTGAACAGAACGGAATGCTCCAAAATGCATTCCGTTCTGTTCGCATACCGGAGAGCAAACCGTAGCATTTCCGTCCTGGGACCCACAATGCAAGTCAATGGGGACGGATCCTTCCTCTGACACAATAGAAAACGGATCCGTTGCCCATTGACTTTCAATGGAGTTTAAGACGGATCCGTCTTGGCTATGGTAAAGATAATACAACGGGATCCGTTCATAGCGGATGCTGGCGGTTATATTATCAGTAACGGAAGCGTTTTTGCTGAACCCTGCCGGATCCAGCAAAAATGATAGTGTGAAAGTAGTCTTACCCAGTGTGTTCAGCATTCAGGGGGTTACTAGTGGGAGACTTTACATACAGTTTTCTAATAAAAATTTACAAAAAAGTCATCAGTGAGACACATTCCTTATACGCTGAGCCATGTGACTCATGAGACGTAAATCTGACCAACTGCGCAATCTACATTTTTTTGCATTTGCCATGAATATGTATGTGAAAGGTTAATTTCCTGGGCCCAGGTAGCCAATGCCTCTGAGAATAAAACGCCTGATGTTCAATATCTCAGTATGCTGTCAGAGAATTGAACTTCTTGTTTACTATAAATGTGTTTCAACTAGATGTCTCTTCTTATCAGGGCTGCCATCAGAAATTTTGGGGCCCCTTACACAGCTCAAGGCCTGGGCCCCCACCCGACACTGCCCCAGTGGCGGATCCAGAGCCTGGTCTTTGGAGGGGCACTTCCCCCAGGAATAGGAGATCATGGGGCCCCTGTGTCCCCGTCCACCCTCAAGCCACACCCACACACAGCCCCAACCATATATCGCGCCCATACCTCTTACATCCAAGGACGTCTCCCACACGGCCCTCCACACTGCCCCTCACTGAGTAATTTGCCCCCCCAAGTTAATTTTGCCCCCACACAACCCTGCATTATGTAACTTGCCCCCACACGATCCTCTATTATGTAGTTTGCCCACCACACTGACCCCCCACTGACTAATTTTCCCCCCCTCACAAGTTAATTTTGCCCCAAACAGCCCTGCATTATGCAAGTTGCCCCCACTAAGTAATTTGCCCCCACATGTCCCTCCACTATGTAGTTTGCCCACCACACTGACCCCCACTGAGTAATTTGCCCCTTCCCCACAAGTTAATTTTACCCCCAGACAGCCCTGCATTATGTAATTTGCCCCCACAGTCCACACTAAGTAATTTTGCCCCCACACGGCCCTCCATGTAGTTTGCCCACCACACTGACCTCCCACTAAGTAATTTGCCCCCACACAAGTTAATTTTGCCCCTCCATTGTTGCCCCCCCCCCTGGATTCGGGGGCTGGGCCGAGAGTAGATGGATGGGGCGTGAATTAATATAAATTAAATTTAAATTTCATAACATTAAAGGTTTAGTTTATTTCAAGATAGAAAAGCATAAAAAGACGCACCTAGGTTTTTGAGGAGAAAAATAAGAAAAAAATTATTTTTAACCAAAGGGGAGCATTTGGTGGGATTTGAGCTAATGGTGGCCTGCGGATGGCACTGTTTTTTTGGGGGGATCTGTGAATGGCACTGTTTTTTTTTTTGGGGGTCCGTGGATGGCACTGTTTTGGGGGGATCTGAGGATGGCACTGTTTCTGGGGGGATCTGAGCATGGCACTGTTTTAGAGGGGAGGGATCTGAGGATGGCACTGTTTTAGGGGAGGGATCTGAGGATGGCACTGTTGTGGGGGAATGTGGATGGCACTGTTTTTTTGGGGGGATCTGAGGATGGCACTGTTTTAGGGGGTCTGAGGATGGCACTGTTGTGGGGGAATATGGATGGCACTGTTGTGCGGGGATCTGTGGATGACACATATATAGCATAGGATCCCCCCTAAGTGCCATCCACACTGATCCCCCATAAGTGACCCCTAACACTCAGAATTAATAGTGGTATAATAAAGCAAAGACCTTTTTTTTTTCAGAATCGCGCCACACTCCGGAGCCCAGTGCCGCCTCCTAGTTAATTTATTCACCTCACTTGCGGCTGACGTAATCTCGCGCAGTGTGTCTGCGAAAGATTACAGCGCTTCTCTTCAATTATGTCAGCGTCAGTGAGGGGAGTAAGCTAGTTTGCACGTCAGACAGACACACACGCAGGGACAGACAGACAGAGACACACGCAGGGACAGACAGACAGAGACACACACGCAGGGACAGAATCATATACACCATGGCCCTCAGAATACACCTGGATCTGTGCTATAAACCCCCTTAATTGCACCAGATTCCACTCCACTTGAACCCCACTGCTCCTGAGTGCTCCACCTGCCCCCTCATATATGAGCTGCCCCTCACCTGCTCTCCATGAAGCTTTGTGGACTCCAGGAATGCAGCACATCCTCCATCACTGAGCAGCCTGCAGGCACACAGCCCCTCCTCCCTCCACAAGCTGCTGCTGCTGTCGGGGTTTGTCCATGTGACTATGAAGGAGCATGTGACCAGTGATGTCACAGACCTCCTTCTAGCAACTACATTCTACCCATGGATCTGCAGAGACTCCAGCTATCTTGTTCTCAGAACAAGATAGCTGGGGCCCGGGGCCCCGGGAGGTAAGGGACAGGCTGCAGAAGGAAGAGGGGGAGGAGCACTGGGCCCCAGAGCCAGCTGCCACAATAAAAAAAATTAAAAAAAAAAAAAAAAAGTTTCAGGTCTGGCCGGGCCCCCCCAGGGTCAGGGCCCCTTACTGGAGTATGGGCTGTACCCCCCTGATGGCGGCCCTGCTTCTTATTGAACATCTCTGCTCAGTCTTTCGGGTCTCGTGAAAATCGCACATCATATGGCAGTTCTGTGCTGGCAACGAGGATGGCTGTATGAAGGGCTGATTCACACGACCGAGATCGGCCCGGGAAACTCAGTCTGGGCCGACCGCGGCTCTTCTGACCAGACCTGAGCGCATCATAGTGTTTTATGATACAGTCAGTTCATATGTGATCGCATGATGATGTGAGTCCAGTATCAGATAGGATGCAGTCAGTTCAGGGTAACCGCGGTCGGCCCAAGAGATATGCCCAACACGCGGAACATGTTTGTCAGGCCAATCACAGTCGTGTGAATCAGCGGATATATGGATGATAGACTGTAACCAATGAGACCAGGGCTGTGTCTCAGACTACCCCTGCCTCCCTGTAGGCACTGTAGAGAAACTAGTCGCAGATGACAGCTGTGCCCTTATGGAGCTGAGCAAGATCTGAGGAAAACATACAGCAGGTTATCACGCCCAGTTGGTGCTGACACCATTTTTGAAATCCAGACTGGAGGATCGTTTACAGTAATACAGTAATCCAAATAAATGTACTTCTACCATGTGTAAGGTTACCGATACTCTGCATTTGGGGTCCCATTCAGGATCATATTGGACAACTGCATTCACGGTAGGAGGAGCTGAGCAGATTGACAAACAGTTTTTTTGGAAAAAGATTCACAAAAGTTGCGCATTTTGCGGAATGGAACGTCCTGCCCTCTATAGAACTCTTCTATCCATGTCTGTCATACGAACAAGAATAGGACATGTTCAATTTCTTTGGTGGGTGCCATGGAACGGACAAACGGATGTGGACAGCACATGTGTGCTGTCCACATCTTTTGTGACCCCACTGAAGCGAATGGGTCTGTATCCGATCCACAAAAATTGCGGATCAGATGTTGGCAAAATCAACGGTCCTGCGCACGAGTCCTAACTTGTATTTTATTCACTGCTCTTTGGAGTCCACTGGGCGGTCCTATCAGTGATTGACAGCTATCTCTATGCAGAATGATCCAGGGGAGGCGGTCTATCACAGACTCGGACCGTCCACTGGACTCTTAGGCCTCTTGCACACAACCGTATGTATTTTGCGGTCCGCCAAAAACAGATCCGCAATAAATATGGATGACGTCCGTGTGCATTCCGCATTTTGCGGAACAGAACAGCTGGCCCCTAAGGGCTTGTTCACACGAACGTGCCGTGCTTTGCGGTCCGCATATTTTGCGGCCGCATTGAAGTGAATGCGGAACCAAACCATGGTCGTGTGAATGAGCCCTAATAGAACAGTACTATCCTTGTCCGTTATGCGGACAATAATAGGACAAGTTCTATCTCTTTGCGGAAAGGAAATAAATAAACGGAATGCACAAGGAGTACCTTCTGTTTTTTTTTGAGGATCCATTGAAATGAATGGTTCCACATACGGTCTGCAAAAAATGCGTCTCGGATGTGGAACCAAACCACGGTCGTGTGAATGAGCCCTAATAGAACAGTACTATCCTTGCCCGTTATGCGGACAATAATAGGACAAGTCCTATCTTTTTGCGGAACAGAAATACGCAAACGGAATGCGCACTGAGTACCTTCCGTTTTTTTTGCAAAAAAAAAAAACGGAACGGATACGGAAATAAAATACGTTTGCGTGCACGAGACCTTAAGCACAGCCAGAGCGGGGATTTCGTATAATCTGCTCAGCTCCTCCTGCTCTGTACCAGGCTTCCCACAGGCTGGGCTGCATTTTCAATATATCAGGTCATGTCACTGGTAGGGATGAGCGAATCGACTTTGGATGGAACATCCGAAGTTGATTCGCAATAAAACTTTGTTCCAATACTGTATAGAGCAGGACCTCCGTACAGTATTAGAATGTATTGGCTCCGATGAGCCGACGTTATTACTTCGCGAGACTTTGCGTAATGACTTCATAAATTCATTTGCACTGTAAAAAAACATTTCCCGAACTCGGGTTCGGTTCCAAGTGAACCCAGTCTCGGCTTCTGCCCACAACATACGACGGGTCAATCCTGAATCTGATGCCAATGTGCAGAAAGCAAACACCACCAGTGTGAACAGAGCCCCAATACCGCATACACACTACATTTCTGAGGGGCACGCACTAGGCTAGGTTCGTCGGAGGCCGTATAATGTCAGCATATATATATAGTCAGTGGGATCCATCCGGCACTGTTGGCGTCATACGACGGATCGGGCAGAATAATAAAAATACGAGCGCAGACGTGCACAAATAAAAAATAAAACGGAAACAAAATCAGATTATTGGGGTCTGAGGAAACGTCTCGCCCAGGAGACATACGCAGAAAAAGGTCTCACAGGACTGCTCAGTTATCTGCCGCCGTATGAAGGTCATTATTAACCGGCGCACTGCAAGTCCTTATCTCCACATGACAAGTACGTAGTGAGTGTGCCAGCAGAGCGGCCATGGACGTCCTGGCGTGTCACACAACCTTCACGGGCATTCGGAATCATTGGGCACCAAGGGATTTTTTTAATGAAAGTTTAGGATTTCCCGCACCACTGCTCAGGTGTTGACCATCCATGAATAGTGAGATATCAGGCAGGTAGACGCAGGGCGGTGGCGCGGGCACGCATGGTGATTAGCAGCGCTAGTTGAGGTTACTTTCATCTTATTATTGTTGGTTACTACATAGTCATTATGCCAGCCCAGGTTCTCACCTCAGACAACACCGCAACCGTGCCCTCACCACGTCGAGGCTCCTGCAGACATGCATGTAAGAACATGTGGGCACTGGCACTGCCAGGCCCGGTCACATGAGGCCAGGGCACACTCACCTGGAACAGCCAGCCCTCGGCGTTGCCCGCATCGGCCACCTTGGCGAATTCCCCCACCACGGTAAAGTTTGGGCTCTCCATCCTCAGAGGGAAAACCTTGACCAGGGCTTTCTGCTTGTGCTCCAGCTCAGAGAGTGCCAGCCTCGCCTGCAGAGTTACCAGAAGCAGCAGCCAGAGGGATGCCAGCTGCAGCCGGGCTCTACTCATACTGCAGCCAGCAGCAGGCATCCATAGCCAGTCCCAGGAACCCTGCGTGCCAGCAGTGCCAGCCGCTACCCCCAGGGCAGGGGCCCCCCATCCATGGCCTGGGCTGTCACGTAATCCTCAGTAGCTGCTCACAGCACAGTCACTTCCATTCATTGACTTGTCTTCTAAAGGCACCAGGGCGGCTCAGCCTTGCCCAGCATCATCCCAGCAGCAGCGTGGAGGGCAGCGACCCGCACAAGTGGCAGTGACTGGCCGGCGCCGTGCCCTCCTCCTCCCTCTCACGCACAGGTAGATGAGGCCGTGTGGAGCCGGTGCCCCCTCCTCCTCAGGCCCCTGCTGGCTCCTCTCACATCTCCCTGAGCCAATCCCCGCCGAGCAGTGTGTGGACTCCGGCGCCCTGCGCACAACTTCTCTCCCGGCTCGGGGCGCAGTGCGGTGAGGACGCTTCCCGGGACACTAAGCCTCCCTCCCCGGGGACTGGGCTGCTGTGCTCCTACCTGCTGACACAAAGTGAGGGTGGAGCAGCTGCAGGCGATCCCCTCCCCCCTCACTGGAGAATGTGGTTCTGCTGGCTCCCAGACTCCCTCTGCAGCCCGGCCAACAGATGGCAGCTCCCTGCCTGCTGCTCCAGCCTCCTCTCTGCATGGGGCTCCAGGCCGCACACAGTACCGGAGCTGCCCTCACTCCAGCCCCTGACAACCGTGCGGCATAGCCGCCGCCACTGCACTGTGGATATCTACATATACTGTAGCTGTATACTGAGGCTGTATGGTATCTACATATATACTAGTGTACTGTACCTATATACGGATGTACTGTACCTATATACCGATGTACTGTACCTGTATACTGATGTACTGTACCTATATACCAATGTACTGTACCTATATACTGACGTACCTATATACCGATGTACTGTACCTATATACCAATGTACTGTACCTATATACCGATGTACTGTACCTATATACCAATGTACTGTACCTATATACCAATGTACTGTACCTATATACTGACGTACCTATATACCGATGTACTGTACCTATATACTGAGGCTGTAGTGTACATATATACGGATGTACTGTACCTATATACCAATGTACTGTACATATATACCAGTGTACCTATATACGGATGTACTGTACCTGTATACTGATGTACTGTACCTGTATACTGAGGCTGTAGTGTACATATATACGGATGTACTGTACCTATATACCAATGTACTGTACATATATACCAGTGTACCTATATACGGATGTACTGTACCTGTATACTGATGTACTGTACCTGTATACTGAGGCTGTAGTGTACATATATACGGATGTACTGTACCTATATACCAATGTACTGTACATATATACTGGTGTACCTATATACCGATGTACTGTACCTGTATACCGATGTACTGTACCTGTATACTGATGTACTGTACCTATATACCAATGTACTGTACATATATACCAGTGTACCTATATACGGATGTACTGTACCTGTATACTGATGTACTGTACCTGTATACTGAGGCTGTAGTGTACATATATACGGATGTACTGTACCTATATACCAATGTACTGTACATATATACCAGTGTACCTATATACGGATGTACTGTACCTGTATACTGATGTACTGTACCTGTATACTGAGGCTGTAGTGTACATATATACGGATGTACTGTACCTATATACCAATGTACTGTACATATATACTGGTGTACCTATATACCGATGTACTGTACCTATATACCGATGTACTGTACCTGTATACTGATGTACTGTACCTATATACCAATGTACTGTACCTATATACTGACGTACCTATATACCGATGTACTGTACCTATATACCAATGTACTGTACCTATATACCGATGTACTGTACCTATATACCAATGTACTGTACCTATATACCGATGTGCTGTACCTATATACTGACGTACCTATATACCGATGTACTGTACCTATATACTGAGGCTGTAGTGTACATATATACGGATGTACTGTACCTATATACCAATGTACTGTACATATATACCAGTGTACCTATATACGGATGTACTGTACCTGTATACTGATGTACTGTACCTGTATACTGAGGCTGTAGTGTACATATATACGGATGTACTGTACCTATATACCAATGTACTGTACATATATACCAGTGTACCTATATACGGATGTACTGTACCTGTATACTGATGTACTGTACCTGTATACTGAGGCTGTAGTGTACATATATACGGATGTACTGTACCTATATACCAATGTACTGTACATATATACTGGTGTACCTATATACCGATGTACTGTACCTGTATACCGATGTACTTTACCTATATACTGAGGCTGTAGTGTACATATATACCGATGTACTGTACCTATATACCAATGTACTGTAGATATATACTGGTGTACCTATATACCGATGTACTGTACCTGTATACTGATGCTGTAGTGTACATATATACCAATGTACTATACATATATACCAATGTACTGTACCTATATACTGAGGCTGTAGTGTACCTATATACCGATATACTGTACCTATATACTGAGGCTGTATTGTATCTACATTTATACTAGTGTACTGTACCTATATACTGAGGCTGTAGTGTACATATATACCGATGTACTGTACATATATACTGGTGTACCTATATACCGATGTACTGTACCTATATACCTATGTACTGTACCTGTATACTGATGTACCTATATACCGATGTACTGTACCTATATACCAATGTACTGTACATATATACTGGTGTACCGAAGTACTGTTCCTATATATTGATGTACTGTACCTATATTCCGATGTACTGTACTTATATACTGAGGCTGTATTGTATCCACATATATACTGATGTACTGTACCTATATACTGATGACTACTGATACTACTGAAGACTTCATTGTGCTGAAAAAACGATTTAAGAGTTCACTGAAAGATTAGTCAAAGTGTAGGGAAAGGATAGGAAGGCATCATCTACACCAGTGGTACCCAACCATTTTTCGTCTGAGAGCCGCACTAGACATGGTATAAATTTTGCGGGCTGGAACCAGGTAACTTTGCCAGAAAGTAATGCAAACACTCTGAGGGGGCACGCGTGAGCACTACTACTGTGAAGGGGGCACGCGTGAGCACTACTACTGTGAAGGGGGCACGCGTGAGCACTACTACTGTGAAGGGGGCACGCGTGAGCACTACTACTGTGAAGGGGGCACGCGTGAGCACTACTACTGTGAAGGGGACGCGGCGTGAGCACTACTACTGTGAAGGGGGCACGCGTGAGCACTACTACTGTGAAGGGGACGCGGCGTGAGCACTACTACTGTGAAGGGGGCACGCGTGAGCACTACTACTGTGAAGGGGGCACGCGTGAGCACTACTACTGTGAAGGGGGACACGCGTGAGCACTACTACTGTGAAGGGGCACGCGTGAGCACTACTACTGTGAAGGGGGCACGCGTGAGCACTACTACTGTGAAGGGGGCACGCGTGAGCACTACTACTGTGAAGGGGGCACGAGTGAGCACTACTACTGTGAAGGGGGCACATGTGAGCAGTACTACTGTGAAGGGGGCACGCGTGAGAATTAATACTGCGAAGGGGGCACATGTGAGAATTACCACTGCGAAGGGGGCACATGTGAGCATTACCACTGTGAAGGGGGCACATGTGAGCATTACCACTGCAAAGGGGGCACATGTGAGCATTACCACTGCGAAGAGGGCACATGTGAGCAGTACTACTGTGAAGGAGGCACATGTGAGAATTACTACTGTGAAGGGGGCACATGTGAGCATTACCACTGTGAAGGGGGCACATGTGAGAATTACTACTGTGAAGGGTGCACATGTGAGCATTACTACTGTGAAGGGTGCACATGTGAGAATTACTACTGTAAGGGGGCACATGTGAGCATTAGTACTTGTAAAAGGGGCATATGAGAGCATCAGTAATGTGAAGGGGGCACATGTGAGCATTACCACTGCAAAAGGGGAACGTCTGAGCATTACCACTGCAAAGGGGGCACATGTGAGCATTACCACTGCAAAGGGGGCACATGTGAGCATTACCACTGCAAAGGGGGCACATGTGAGCATTACCACTGCAAAGGGGTCACATGTGAGCATTTCCACTGCAAAGGGGGCAAATGTGAGCATGACCACTGTGAAGGGGGCACGTGTGAGCATTACTAGTGTGAAGGGTGCACATGTGAGCATTACTACTGTGAAGGGCGCACATGTGAGCATTACTACTGTGAAGGGCGCACATGTGAGCATTAGTACTGTGAAGGAGGCACACATGAGCTTCATTACTGTGAAGGGGGCACACATGAGCTTCATTACTGTGAAGGGGGCACATGTGAACATTACTACCGTGAAGGGGCCACTGCCAGCCATAGCACAGACCACCGCTATGTGTCACAACTCCAACCAAGACCAATGAACACTTTGGCCAACAATGAACACCACTCATGTCCTGGCCTTCCCAAACAACTCGGAGGGTTTCCTTTCTTACCCTTCAAAGCCATGTACTGCCAGACCCCCTGCCACATGGACTCCACTGGCCTTTCAGGATATTCCAACTCTCCTCACTAAGGTACCTGCCACACTCACAGGGGCAGCCCTCCTGAAACACTGCTCACACACAGACCACTGCCGACACTAAGAGCCAGCCCTTCTTTAACCAGCACAGCGCAAGCATGAAGACATCGCACTTCCCCAAGATGGCGACTTGTGAGCCCAGCACTGTGGGGAATGACAGTGGTGAGAGAAGTCCACACACAGAACGCACCATGCGGAGTCCAGACACACAATGCCGCACAGTCACAGAGATTATTACACTTATAGTCGTTCCCTGATTTGCATCCAGGTTTAGAATGGAGATGAATCTTCCTGTACTGCGCCACTGCAGCCGCCCAGGCGTGTACCTTCTTCTGCTTCTTCAACTGGGCGCAAGCTCACTGCGAGGGCCAGTCCACACAGCTTTGCAGGCCGTAGGTTGGGCACCACTGATCTACACTATAAAAGGAGAACAGGGTGCAATAGGAGAGTGTACACCTTGCTGCACTTATTGCTTGTAGCTTGTTTGCACTGTATGATACATCACTAATTCCATCAAACCTTGCGGTGAAGTTACATTGTACTACAGCCATTTACGGGGTGTATTAATAGGAAAGATTTGTACGTCCTAATAGTCGTTCTGCGTTGATTTTGCATTGTTTAATTTTTTTTTTTTTGGGGGGGGGGGAGGGGTGTATTAATAGGAAAAAAATATATGTCATAATTGCCGTTCAACGGTGAAATTACATTGTACTACAGCCACTTACGTGGTGTATTAATCCCTTAAGGACACGGATATTAGGGCGTACCCATACACCCTGTGTCCTTAAAAGGTTAAAAGGAAATATACGTACGTCCCATTAGCCATTTTACGGAGAATTGTGATTGTTATATTTTTTTGGGGGGGTGTAGAAATAGAAAAAAAGGAGAAAAAAAATGTTAGGGGGATCTACTTGTATAAGCATTTAATAGAACAGGTTCTGTAGACATCTATGTGGAATCAGCTGACGACGGTGTAAAAGGAGTGCGCTCTTTCTCGCTATAGTAGGATCTTGGGCCACTGCATGGTTCTTTATACCTGGTGCTAACATTGACCTGTAAGGCTGAGTTTACACTTGAGTTTTAGCCCTGTAATTGACCAAATGAGTGAAGTGTGAAGTGATTCTAAGAGCGACGCCTGTCATCTGCGTGTCATACTGACTCACAGTATTATTTCACTACCAGAGCAGACTCCCTATGCGTGTTACTGCAAGGCACAGTGTTCTACACCACTATACAGGCTCTCTGCAGCTAGGAAATAGCTGTTTTTTAACGCGATTCGCCACAAAAAAATTCGTATCCGATCGAATCATTTCGGAAAATTGGGCGAACCGACCGAATCAAATTTTGGAGAAATTTGCTCATCTCTAATAATGATGCTGTATTGTACCTATATATACTGATGCTGTATAGTATCTACAGTATATATACTGATGCTGTATTCTACCTATACATACTAATGCTGTATTGTACATATATACTGATGCTGTATAGTATCTATATATACTGATGCTGTAGTGTACCTACTGTATATACCAATAATGTATTCGATTGCTCTATTGTGTGTGTGTGTGTGTATATATATGTATACTGATACTTTAATATATGTACTGATGCTGTATTGCACATCTATATAGATGCTGAGAATACAGAGACACTGTACGATCCTTACCTTAGGAGAAGGATTGCTGCAGTAGTATATTCATAACTGGAAATTAAAAAAAGAAGAACCCCTGAAGGAGTTAAGATAAAAAGCCTGTTTTACAACATGGCAGTGCTGGAGAGTGTTACATGTAGTATTAAAGTTCCAAGATCCCTACTTTACATACAGATGCTCCACAGACTATTTCCTGCTGTTCATCACTGTTGCTTTTTATCTGATACCACTGCTTTTTGTCTTATAGGACTGTTGATCGGGTTCACAATGCCTCCTATATGAAGGTGTACACTATTTGTGCAATTAACAGACTTTGAAAAGTGCCGAATAGTTGTACTTCAAGAAGCTGGATGGTCTATCGGTCAAATCTGAAAATAATTTGAGATGTTTCTGTAGTGTATCAGTGGTGTCGACAGTGAGGGTTGGGAATAAGACTAAGATCCCTGTCAAGATCTCTAAGGACAACCACAGCATCACTAGTTGGTTTTGAAGCAGGACTGCATTCACACACTCCACTAGCTTGTTTGCCACTGAACTCTCATCATCACCAATAGTGCCTGAACTGGTGCCATGAGAGAGCCCACTGGAGGCATGCATGGCAAACAATAGTGTTCAGTGATGAAAGCAGGTTCTGCCTTGGTACTAATGATGGCCACATCAGAGTTTGCAGGAGCGCTGGAGAGTGCCAAGCCATCATGCATTTTGTGGAGACACACATGACCAACATCATGGTCTGGGGCGCCATTAGTCACTATGCCAGTTTGGTGGGAATATTGCCCAGCCTTCAGTATGTCCAGGACATTGTGGAACCAGTTCTATTACCGTTTTTTAAACTTAGGACATGTTGTTCCAACAAGATAACGGCTGATCCTACACTCTCCATGCTACATAACATGCTCTTCAGGGTAACTAGAAGCTCTCCTGGCCAGCTCAAGCTCGGATTTTTATCCCATCGAGAATGTCTGGGACTGGATGCTGCAATAGATTTTCCATGTACAACAGCCAACAACTACCTTGGCTGAACCATGGCTCCAAGTTGAAAGAGCATGGATGAGATACTACACGAGGGCACCCAGCCTTAGTATGATCGTTATCATTCCAGAGTAGCAGCCTGTATCACAGAAACGGGAGATGTCACCCAGTATTAATGTGACCCTGCCTCATAGTTACATGGTTAATACAGTTAAAAAAAAGATATAAGTCCATCAAGTTCAACCAAGGGATAGGTGGGGACACGAATCCCAAAAGGAAGTGAGACTCACCATTAATGCTGTTTACTTTTAAGAATTCATCTAAACTCTTTTTAAAACTGTCCACTGTTCCTTCTGTGACCACGTCCCGAGGAAGTCTATTCCACAGCTTCACAGTTCTACAGTAAAAAAGTTTTGACGCTTCTGGAGACTGAACTTTTTCTTCTCCAGTCGGAAGCAGTGCCCCCTTTTCTTTTGAGGGCATTTTATATCTCAGTTTTTTTTGTATGAGCCATTTACCGTATATATTTGTATAGGTTAATCATGTCCCCCCTTAGATGTCTCTTCTCAAGACTAAATAAATTCAATTATTTTAATCTTTCTTCATAACTAAGATCCTCCATGACCCTTATCAGTTTAGTTGCTCTCCTCTGTACTTTTTCCAGCTGCAGTGCGTCCTTTCTATAGACTGGTGCCCAGAACTGAACTGCATATTTCAGATGAGGCCGCACCAACACTTTGTAAAGTGGTAGCATTACATCCCTGCCCCGCGAGTCCATGCCTCGTTTAATGCATGACAATGTCCTGGTGTCCTTAGAAGCAATTGATTGACATTGTATGCTGTTATTTAATCTATAATCTACAAGGATACCCAAATCCTTCTCTATAAGTGACTCTCCCAGTGTTACATCCCCTAGGACATATGAAGCACAGAGATTATTACTACCAAGATGCATAACTTTACATTTATCCACATTGAACCTCATTTGTCAAGTTGATGCCCAATCACTCAGTGTCCAAGGCAGCTTGTAGTTTATGGATATCTTCTATAGACTGCACAGTACTACATAGCTTAGTGTCCTCTGTAAAAATAGAAATGGGGCTATTAATCCCGTCCTCGATATCATTAATAAATAAATTAAATAATAGAGGACCCAGCACTGGACCTTGGGGTACACCACTTATAACCCGGGACCATTCTGAAAAGGAATCATTGACCACAACTCTCTGGACACAGTTCTTCAGCCAGTTTTTAATCCAATTACAGACTATACTTTTCAAGCCTATAGACCTTACCTTACCTATTAAACGTCGATGAGGGGCAGTATCAAAAGCCTTTGCAAAATCCAGAAACACTACATCCACAGCCGCCCCTCTGTCCAGGCTTCTACTCACCTCCTCATAAAAACAAATCAGGTTAGTCTGATTAACTTCTGTCCTTGGTAAACCCATGTTGGTTATCACATAATATTATTTACAATCATATACTCCTGTGTAAAGTCCCTTAAGAGTCCTTCAAACATTTTTCCCACAACAGAAGTTAAACTAACTGGTCTATAATTACTTGTGAATGACCTAGACCTTTTTTTGAATATGGGCACCACATTTGCCTTGCGCCAATCACTGGACACTACCAGTACCTAGAGAATCTTTAAACATTATAAACAGGGACACAGCAAGAACTGAACTGAGCTCTTTAAGCACCCTTGGGTGTCATCCATCTGGACTCGGAGCCTTGTTCACATTTACCTTATTTAACTTATCTTGGACCATATCTACAGTCAGCCAATTGAGTATATTACTGGATGTACTAATAGCCTCAACACATACCCTGCCGCAGAATCCAAAATATAGGGTGCACCACATTGGTTGTGTGATCATTGACCATGCACCACTAGCAGTTTATACTTTGTCAGTCAACTCAATCGCATTGTTTCCAGGTGTCCTTTTTTCATTTCCCACTAGTACATACATTTAGGGTGTGTTCACACAGCATTCCGCGCTCACAGTTTACCTCCTATTGTATTCAATGGGAAATCCATGCTGAAGCTTGTGTTCACTATCAGTGCACCCTCTTGACATCCCGTAGGACTGTGGTGGATGAGAGGTGTCCACACCTGATCTACTGGAAGCTTTAACCTGTGCCTCAAATACGCTAAAGGCTCTTGTATGGAAGGAGTTTTTTTTCTGCTGAAGGAAAGTGCAGTGTGGTCCATTTATGATACAGCTACTTTTGAATGTGAATTGGACCTACTTCACACCTGGACCTGCAGCGGCACCAGTGGCGTTGAGAGGGGGGTGCGGGCCGCACCACTGATGGGGTGACACCAGTGCCGGCAGAAGATAATTTATTCACTGCACTTGTCTAAAGCAGCAATACTATACAGGGAATTCCGAATAGTTCGAACTCACAACCTTTTACATCAGAGGCAAGAACACTAACCACTGAGCTATGGAGCTCAATGGTAAACTGTGCTTGGTAAACTATGCTTGGTAAACTGTGCTAGAAAAACCTCATAGTAGTTTATCAAGTATTAGGTATTCCCATACAGCAGAAGTATAATTTTATATATTTTTTTTCAGTAATTGTAATAAAAAAATGTATGACACAAAATAAATAACTAAATAGTGTAATTACTATATATATATATATATAGATTGATATATATATTGTAAGAAGGCACGGGGAATGATTGTGGACGATAGATACGTGTCACCGAGGTTCCTGGCCTCGGTGGAGTAAGAGCCGTTTTTTCATGTCAGCAGCAGTAGCTGCTTGACACTTTTTATAGGTAGCATGGCTACTATAGCTTATCCGGGACGGCTTTTACTGGGAGTAGTCAAAGTGCTGGGTGGGTGACTACTCCCCATGTTCCAGGCCAGGTTTTGGCTGGGCTATAAAGCTCAGGCAGCACTGTCAGGTGTGTGGATTGTCTTCCATCCTGAGAGTGAGGCTGTGATTGTCCTGGAGCTGCTAACAGTGCTGTGGAGCTCTCTGACCTGGAGGAAGGAGCTCAGCAAAGTGGGGTTTTTCCTGGAAGCCTGAAGATGGTTTGTCCTGCGGCTCGGCTGACAGCCAGGTGCGAACCCGCACCTTAAACCTCACAGGTGATTGGATCCTGCTTTGGACTCTTTTTGTTTGGCCTCATGACCTCTGATGTGTGTGTGAATTAACACCAAGAGACTGTTTATCATTTGTTTTGTGTCAGTGTGAATAAAACACTGTTTATTGCACATTCTGGACTCCTTGTTTTGCCTCTGTACTGCACCCGCACCGCTATCTACCAGAGCGACTCCCCACATTTGGTGTCAGATGCGGGCATGTGCAGTGAGGCTGGCGTGAACGCCGAAAATTTTTTTTGTTTCTGCTGGGCACGACTGGATGTCCTATATTAGGCCGGCAAAGTTGCAGCCTGTGTTCCCTGATAAAATGGAGGCGGTTGTAAAAGCCCTTGTGGAGGCTAACTTGCAGCAGCGGGAGGCCAACAAGCAGCAGCAGCAGGAGACCAACCAGCTACTACTTCAGCAGGTGATGGCCTTACAAGCGACAGGAGCGTCCCAGTACGTCCACGATGCCCGGAAAGCTGTCCGTGCAGCGATCCCTAAAATGACCCCCTCGGATGATGTTGAGACCTATCTGGCGGTGTTCGAGAAGGTGGCCATGAGGGAGAAATTACCCCGAGAACAGTGGGCGGAGGTCGTCGCTCCGTTCCTGGCGTCTGGACCCCAGCAAGTATTTTTTGACCTCCCAGATGATCAAACAGCTGACTACCCGACCGTGAAGGGTGAGATCCTGGCAAGACTGGGGGTGAATGTTTTGGTCCGGGCCCAGCGGGTGCATCAGTGGGAGTTTAACCCGGCTGAACCCGCCAGACCACAATACTATGACTTGCTACATCGGTTGCAAAAATGGCTGCAGCCAGACATACTGACTCCTACTGCTATGCTAGACCGTCTGTTAGCAGATGTATTCTGGAGGGCTTTGCCATACCCTCTCCAGCACTGGATCGGCCAGGTGTCACCTGGGAATGCCTTAGAGATGGTCGACCTGGTGGAGCGATATGAGGCCACCAGAAACCTGCAGGGGGGTTCTTTTGGGAGGGGGCCAGTCAAACCCCGGAAATCTCCACCCCAGACCCGGCGGCCGGCCAAACCCGCCTGGGATGTACCCTTGCAGACCCATCCCCAGTGGTCTGCTGGCAGTGTCGGGAGCCTGGACACATAAGGGCCAACTGTCCCCATCGGGGTGAACCCATGGACACGAACTATGGTTACCGCCATTCGTTGTATGCCCGGAAGCTGTGTGCCACCAGTTTCTCTGAGACTATAGACAATAGCCACCTGTGTCAGGTGGAAGTGGGGGACACTCTGGCGGTGGCTCTGCTAGATTCAGGGAGTCTGGTGTCCCTGGTAAGAGCTGCCCTCGTGCGACCCACGGAGTATACTGGCTGAAAGGTCGGGGTGGTGTGTATTCATGGAGACTTAAAGGACTATCCCACCGCCCTGGTCTCTCTATCAACTGTGGCTGGCAGGTGGGTTCATGAGATGGCCGTCGCTACAAAATTACAGTATGAACTTATAATTGGGAGAGACTTCCCTGGTTTTCCAGCACTCTGGCCGGATACGAAAGTCACCACTGCCCAGGAGGCAGATGGAAACCTAGCAGAGTGGCCTGGCTCAGGGGGGAGTCCAGAACCCTGGGAACCCGAGACCAAAGGGCCAGCGGTAGGGGTGACCGCCACTTCGGTGGAAGAGGGGAGACAACCCCACTGAATGTAATGGTGGGAGACGTGGAGGATTTGCCACCTGGACCTGAGTTGGCAGACCTCAACGCCTCTGGCGAAAATTTCGGTACCGCACAACACCGGGATCCCACCCTATCCCGGGCTTGGGAGAATGTGATAATAATTGATGGTGAACCACAAAAACCTGGGGCTGAGTCGGTGTTTCCCGGTTTGTTGTTCACCAGGGAATGCTGTATCGGGTAAACCAGCTGCGGGGTGAGCATATTGAACAGCTGGTGGTGCCCAAAGCGCACCGCAAACTCGTGTTGGAGCTAGCCCACCAACATGTTCTTGGGGGACACCTGGGATGGCAGAAGACGCAGGACAGGATATTACAGAGGTTTTACTGGCCCAGTGTGTTCAAAGAAGTAGAACTATTTTGTAAGTCTTGCCCAACCTGCCAGATAACTAGCCCCCAACCACATTTCCGTAGTCCCCTGGTGCCTCTCCCGATTATCGAGGTTCCGCTCGAGAGAATAGCTATGGATCTTATAGGCCCTGCATCGAAGTCCGCTAGAGGGCACCAACATATCTTGGTCGTCCTAGACTATGCCACTCGGTACCCTGAGGCGGTGCCCTTGCGACATACATCGGCCAAACTGATAGCGAAGGAGTTGATGGAGATGTTTTCCGCGTGGCCTACCTAAAGAGGTTCTGACTGACCAGGGGACTCCTTTTATGTCCAAGGTCATGAGGGAACTCTGTAAGTTGCTGCACATCAAACAGCTACGGACGTCCATTTATCATCCGCAAACTGACGGCCTGGTTGAAAGGTTTACTAAAACATTAAAAAATATGTTAAAACGAGTGGTGGCTAAGGATGGGAAGGACTGGGACCTCCTTCTCCCCTATCTGATGTTTGCAGTGCGAGAAGTGCCCCAGGCCTCTACTGGGTTCTCGCCCTTCGAACTGCTATATGGCAGGCATCCTCGCGGGCTGTTGGACATAGCCAAAGAGGCGTGGGAACAGCAACCCACACCCTATAAAAGTGTTGTGGAATATGTCACCCAGATGCAGGAACGCATGGAAGCCGTGTTACCGCTGGTTAAAGAACATATGGAGGCAGCGCAGCAAGCTCAGAGTCGGGTCTATAATAGGCAGGCTCGGGTCCGGAACTTTAACCCAGGAGATCGGGTTTTGGTTCTGGTTCCGACGGTGGACAATAAGTTCCTGGCTAGGTGGCAGGGACCCTACGAAGTACTCGAAAAGTTGGGGAAGTAAACTACAAGGTACACCAGCCAGGGCGGCGAAAGCCGGAGCAGGTGTACCATGTGAATTTACTTAAACCTTGGAAAGCTAGGGAGACCAGTTCAGATGATAGCCCACGGCCGAAGTTTTCTAGGAGAAGAAGTTCCAGCCCCTATATATGATACAAAAGAAGCGGTGGTCACAGTAAAATTGCTGACACCCTCTCCTCTAAACAGGCTCAGGAAGCTAGGGAATTCATTAGTCGGAACACTGATGTGTTCTCGACCTCCCTGGACGCACTTCCCTAATCCGGCATGACATTGTCACTGAGCCTCAGGCAAGAGTCCGGTTAAAACCATACCGGGTACCCGAGGCTCGGCGACAAGCCATCTCGGAGGAAGTGCAGCTAATGCTGAAACTTAATATCATTGAGGAGTCTAAAAGTGAATGGGCTAGTCCAATAGTCCTAATACCTAAGCCCGATGGGACGTTACGGTTCTGTAACGATTTCCGCAAACTAAACGAAGTTTCCAAATTTGATGCGTATCCCATGCCGCGGGTGGATGAGCTGATTGAAAGGTTAGGCCAAGCCAGGTATTTTTCTGTTTTGGACCTCACCAAAGGGTACTGGCAGGTACCCTTGACGGAGGCTGCCAAAGAGAAAACTGCTTTCATCACCCCTGAGGGGCTGTATCAGTATAAAGTGTTACCCTTTGGTCTGCATGGTGCCCCCGCAACGTTCCAACGACTCATGGACATTGTACTACGTCCACATCGTCGGTACGCATCGGTTTACTTGGATGACATTATAATCCACAGTGGCGACTGGGAAAGTCATCTACCCAAAGTGCTGTAGTGGACGCACTTAGGAAGGCCGGACTGACCACTAACCCAAAGAAGTGCTCCATAGGGTTAGAGGAGACAAAGTATCTTGGGTATGTCATTGGGCGCGGGGTCATCAAGCCCCAAGTAAACAAAATAGAGGCAATACGGAGTTGGCCCCGACCTGTCACCACGAGGCAGGTAAAGTCATTCCTGGGCATGGTGGGCTATTACATGAGGTTCGTTCCCCATTTTGCCACTTTAGCGGCACCATTGACAGACCTCTTGAAGGGGCGGAAGTCAGTGACGGTCTGTTGGAATGAGCAGGCAGAAAAGGCTTTCTCCGCCTTGAAATCGGCCCTGTGTGGGTCCCCGGTTTTGGTGACACCCGATTTCAAGAAGGAGTTCATAGTTCAGACCGACGCCTCTGAGGTTGGCCTGGGTGCTGTACTGTCTCAGGAAGTCAACGGGGAGGAGCATCCCGTTGTCTTCCTCAGCCGTAAGCTCACCCCAGCTGAGACTAGGTACAGTATAGTGGAGAGAGAGTGCCTGGCTATCAAGTGGGCACTCGAGTCTCTCCGCTATTATCTATTGGGGAGGAAGTTCCGTCTGGTGACTGACCACTCCCCTCTCAAGTGGATGAGCCAGGCCAAAGAGAGAAATGCCCGAGTCACCCTGTGGTTCCTGTCCTTACAGAATTTTAAATTCTCCATAGAACACAGGGCAGCCCGCTTGCAGGGAAACGCGGATGCCCTGTCCCGAGTGCACTGTTTGACGTGTGTTCAACCCCGCAGGGTTGAACAAAGGGGGGGGGGGGTATGTAAGAAGGCACGGGGAATGATTGTGGATGATAGATACTTGTCACCGAGGTTCCTGGCCTCGGTGGAGTAAGAGCCGTTTTTTCATGTCAGCAGCAGTAGCTGCTTGACACTTTTTATAGGTAGCATGGCTACTATAGCTTATCCGGGACGGCTTTTACTGGGAGTAGTCAAAGTGCTGGGTGGGTGACTACTCCCCATGTTCCAGGCCGGGTTTTGGCTGGGCTATAAAGCTCAGGCAGCACTGTCAGGTGGGTGGATTGTCTTCCATCCTGAGAGTGAGGCTGTGATTGTCCTGGAGCTGCTAACAGTGCTGTGGAGCTCTCTGACCTGGAGGAAGGAGCTCAGCAAAGTGGGGTTTTTCCTGGAAGCCTGAAGATGGTTTGTCCTGCGGCTCGGCTGACAGCCAGGTGCGAACCCGCACCTTAAACCTCACAGGGGATTGGATCCTGCTTTGGACTCTTTTTGTTTGGCCTCATGACCTCTGATGTGTGTGTGAATTAACACCAAGAGACTGTTTATCATTTGTTTTGTGTCAGTGTGAATAAAACACTGTTTATTGCACATTCTGGACTCCTTGTTTTGCCTCTGTACTGCACCCGCACCGCTATCTACCAGAGCGACTCCCCACAATATATATATATATTTATCCATGAAAAATCAACGCAGCACTCTTCTTGTGAAAAAAAACGCAGTGTCTTTATTCACAAATGTGACACAAAATAAGCTTATTTTTTGTCACATGTGTGAATAAAGGCACTGCGTTTTTTTTCACAAGAAGAGTGCTGCGTTGATTTTTCATGTATATACATGCCTGATGTCAAGGGTGAGACGCGTGCACCTGATAAACCATAAAAGCGAGTGCTGCTGGAATTACTATATTATATATATATATATATATATATATATATATATATATAGTAATTACACATTTATTTTTTTATTTAATTATACTTCTACTGTATAGGAATACTTAATACATGATAAACTACTATGAGGTTTTTCTAGCACAGTCTAGCATTGAGCTCCATAGCTCAGCAGTTAGGGCTCTTGCCTCTGATGTAAAAGGTTGTGAATTCGAGTCCTGGTGGAAACCTTTTAGAAATAGAGGCTAAATTATGCATTCATGTATATCAGAAGTATATGATAATGTATATTTATACTTCTGATCTATATATAAATGTATTATATATGGGAAACTATTACTGAGGTTTTTAGCCATAATATTAGTACAGCAGGTTAATATGAAGCTCTGATGGGGGGATGTGTGGCTGACACTGATGGGGGGGATGTGTGGATGACACTGATGGGGGAGATGTGTGGATGACACGGATGGGGGAATGTGGGGATGATATCTAGGTGGGATCTAGGGTGGGGTGTGGGGATGTTGGGATGGGAGGTCCTGGAGGGGTGTTTGGGTGGAAGCTCTGGAATGGGTGGGAGGTCCGATAGGTATGTGGGGGTGGGAGATTCGGGAGGGGGGGCCCATAAAAAAAATGTAGCTATGGGGGGGGGCACATAAAAAAATTTGGTATGGGGCCCAGTCATTTCTAGCTACGCCCCTGGGTGACACCACTAGGAGATGAGCGCTTTCATTATGGAAGCACTCATCTTCCTACATTCATCTGTATCGCGATACAGATGAACACTGCAGCAGGGCAAGAGAGAGGCGTCTCCCTTCCCTGTTCCTATGATAGGCTGCTGGCTCAAGGCCAGCAGCCTATCAGAGGCCGGCGTAGGCGGCACAATGACGTCATTGCGCCACCTGAGCCGTACTGCTCGGGACACAGGCCAGAAGAGGCCTGCATCGCATCGCTGCCATGGAGGTATGTGTTTTTTTTTTATTTGCTTTTCTGTATGCAAATATGTATGTGTGTGTGGGGGGTGCTAAGCAGACAGAAGAAAGACCACCGGGGGTTGGGGCGGGGGGGCCTGTTGGGGGTGCTATAATTTGAACACAAGCGATAACATGGATGGGGGTTTGGATAGTATACAGACAGCTGACGGGGGGGGGGGGGATTACACCATTTTCTACTGCACCGGGTGACACCAGCCCTAGCAGCGGCACTTAACATAGCTACGTATCTGAGACTTTTTTCTCTTCTTTTTTTGTTTATGTCTGCCACTTTTGGCTGAGCTGACCAGGCATGTGTATGGAGTTATTGGGGGAAGATCGCTATCAGCCAAACCAGTGTTTGGACCACAACTATCTTAGTTGTATGGGTGAAACCTCTTTGGCATAGCAAGGCTTCCTGTAGTTCTATATTAAGAACTGTAGACACTCAATGTGCCGTTATACAGTATGGTGTCTTGGTGCGGCAATCTCCAATAGAACATGCACAGTAGGGGTTTTCGGCCTAATGACAATGTTTTTATTTACTGACTGCAATAAAATATCTTAGAAAAGTCATGGCATCCCAAGCACATGGCCTGCGACTGCATTACTATCACGGCACTTTTCTTTTGGCTGTGATCGACAATAGATATGACCTGACAAATGCTGAAATCTACGAGCAGCATTCCTCAAAACACACATAACACATGACTCACAATAAATGTACATTAAAAAAATTGTAGAAGAATTCATTATACAAGAATTAATCATAATTTCCCATTTCATAAAGTGATGCAGTATTGCTAGGATATGCATAACATGTTAGAGTGAATCTGGATCTCACATCCTCAGTACTACGCTTTTGATACAACAACTGATTTATCAGCAAAATTAAACATGGCTTCTGAGCCCAATTTATAATAAATATACTCTATGCTATGCAACAATGATCATACAGTTTGATCAAAGAGCATAGGCCCACTTACCACGACAAGGTTGCCTCTTCAAGTGGGGACCTACTCTAACTTTGTCGCAGCAATGCGCGGCGACCAATTTATTCATGTTGCTTATGTAGCATCAACCTATTCCACAACATTGTACAGAGATTGTCATCTTCATCTCCGTCCCCGGAGGGACTCACAGACCAATTTTCCAATCTCACACACACATTTGTAGCCAATTGACTTACCTGCATGTTTTTGGAGTGTGAAGGCGGGAAGAGAGGCACAGACAGAACATACAAACTCCATGAAGATATTGTCCTTGGTCAGATTCAAGCCCAGGACTCCAGCATTGTGAAGCAAAAGTCATGCAGTCCACCACCTCCTGGGCAGTGAGGTTCCTGATAGTATCTTCTGCTGGCATAGTGCTGCATCCCCAACAGAGTTTTCCCTCCACCCTGCACTTCCAGGCACTCCCTTGATCAGGAGCAACACTATACATGAAGAGACTGTGAAGAGTGCTGAAACAGCCCTGTGGCCCCTTCATTCTCAGGATCAGTGGGGTTCCTAGCAGTATACAAACCATTAGAAAACGTGGTGTGGTGTTCAACAAGCAGGATATGCTCAACCCATATGCAGTTGTGCATGTATATAGGGGAGCACATCCTGCACTTGTAGTTCGTTGCTAGGGGCAATCAACAGCAAAAAATGCATACAATGGAAGATGCCAGCAACGGACTACAAGTACCACAATAACCATCCTACATACGATAATGTGGATGTGGAGAACAATCAAAAACATAACCATAGCAAAGGCAGGTGCACTCTGCGGCAATACTAAACCCTCATACTGATAAAATTGAGAGGTTAGTTCGACATATCCTACTAGGAGGACATGTCTTAAGCTCGGACACCACGGCAAGGTCTCTCAAGTAGCCCGAGGCCCTACCACTCAACCTAGCTGTGCCGTATGGGCGATACCAGGGGCCGTTGGGCATTACTGGAGCATAAGGCTTGACTCAAAGACAGCTCACCAGTGACCTCCAGCATGTTAAACACCACACCACATTTTGTATGGTTTGGTTTGTATAATATGTTTGGAGGTGTATAAACTCCAATTTAAATGTGCCTGCTTTTCATCTACAGGCTACATTCAGGTGCACCTGGGAGGCTCTGGGCCATATCAGCCAGTCTCGGGTGGGGCTCACAGGCACCTCCCACCTCCCATTGCAAGCATGGTTATATGCTGGAGGTCACTGGTGAGCTGTCTGTGAGTCAGGCCTTATGCTCCCGTAATGCCCAACGGCCCCTGGTATCGCCCATACGGCACAGGTAGGTTGAGTGGTAGGGCCTCGGGCTACTTGAGAGACCTTGCCGTGGTGTCCGAGCTTAAGACATGTCCTCCTAGTAGGATGTGTCGAACTAACCTCTCAATTTTATCAGTGTGAGGGTTTAGTATTGCCGCAGAGTGCACCTGCCTTTGCTATGGTTGGGTTCCTAGCAGTAGCCTAGCAATATGCCACCACTTTATGGGTTGTGAAAACACCTTAAAGGAGTATTCCAGTATTAAAAGAGAGTTCAGCCATTGGGACTTTCATAGTATATTGAATACTATTGAATTGTATAGAATATTTTTCATAGGACAACCCCTTTAATTAAACTCCTCCTAGCTGTGATATTAGATTTGGGGGGAGGGAGATCTGGGGTTGCCCATTCTGGCAATTGATGGGGATTCCAGTCAGACCTCCACCAATGTAGCATTGATCACCTATCCATTGTTTCAGGCTGGAATACCCCTATATTCTGTAGATAAAAGCAGACATCTCCTTCACTAAGTGAAAGTGGTCAGTTTATGCCTGTTTGCATTTATGAAACCCAATAAACAGGGTCAGCAGGTTTATATGAAGTGCTTTGGTCTAATGAAGAAATATGTTTCTGCAATGTCTAAGGGTAATTATCGCCTTGCTACATCTTATGTTAATCAAAGAACTACGCCCAAAAAGTAATTTACGCTGACATGTAAATCATGTAGTTCCCATGCAATTCGGAATGTGTTTGATCTACACAGATTCACCGCCATTACTCAGACTTGTTAAACATAATCAATACAAACTTTATTTCTCATTTTATAATTATAATTTTTTACTAATCAATCTTTCCATCAACATTCTCTTCACACATTAACAACCTATATGTGAATATTCTATGTATTTTTTTTATATAAAAATGGGTGCTTGGTGTCCTGCATTACATTTTTTCAGTCACTTCATGTTTTAATTCCTGTTTAGACTCTTTACCTTTCTTCCTGTTTGGATCTTTACCCCTTTCTGATGGAAGTGTTCATTTAAATGGCTTTGGGATGTCATATAGTAGGGGTGGGGAACCTCCGGCGGGATCTTTTTATGTGGCCCCCAGACCCCTGCCATTATGGAAGCGGTAATTAGCATGAGGGAGCCACATGAAGATAAGAACAGCGCTGCACTGGCTGTACTCACCTTCCCTGGTCTTCTTCTGGCCCCAATCTGTGTCCTGACACGTAGAGTCAAGATGTAGTGCACGTAGGCGTGCACCATGACCTGATGCTGTGCACTGTCAGGTTACAGTACAGCGCAGCGTGAAGAAGGCCAGGGAGGGTAAGTGAATTTGCCAAGTGGCAGCGCCTTCCGGAGCTTGAGAAGTAAGTTTATTTTTTAATTATTTTAAATGTCTGATTTAAATGGTTGATCTGAGGCTAATGGAAGGTGGGGAGGGTCTCATGGGGGCCTGATCTCATGCTGGGGGGTCTGATGGGGGCTGATCTAAAAGCTGGGGGGGTCTGATCGGGTCTGATTTGAGGCAGGGGGTCTGATAGGGGTCTGATCGGAGGTTGAGGGTCTGATCTAAGGCCGGGAGGTCAGATGGGGGCTGATCTGAGGGTAGGGAGGGTCTGATAGGAGTCTGATCTGAGGTTGGGATTTCTGATGGGGGTTGTGATCTGAGGCTGGGGGTCTGATCTGAGGCTGATGTAGATTGATGGAGGTGGGGGGCAGATCTGAGGCTGAGAAATGGACAAAGGCAGGGCCAGTGGCAGGAAGAGTAAAAGCTGTCTGAACCCCTCTCTGGACCCCACTGGGTTTAGCTTGGCTGCCATTAATGGCAAATAAAGAACTAAATATATAACATTCGCAACAAAAAAATTAGACTGCTATATGTGGTCAAAATGGCACCTGTACTATTTGTAATACTGTATATAGTCTTGTAATATATATTTTGTCCTGCAAAAATACAGCGCTCTAGATTTTTTAAATTGAAGCACAATTATACGTTTTACCAAATATAGCAGTCAAATTTTTAATGTGAGAATTGGGTATAGCCCCCAAACGATGTTACAAATATCCAAATGGCCCTCGGTAGGAAAAAAGTTCCCCACCCCTGTCGTATAAGGAAGTGGAGCCCACTTAGTCCCCCCTCCTATTAGTCAAAGTGGAGAGCTACCAACAAAGACTGACTCTCGCTATGGTGATCACCTATTACACAATAAGCCATTTACTTGAATAGCAGGTAATACTGTAGCAACAGTCGTTTACCTGGGGTTTTCAGCTTGATATGTAATGTTTAGATGATTGTCAGGTTGGCTTCATTCTAGAAAGGTCTTGTTTTGATGAGACTTCCCCTTAAAGGGGTTGTTCATCCCTGGGGACCTGCATCAAACCGGACATAGATGCAAGGAGACCCAGGACCTGCACATTTGTCAGCGGAGGGATGGAGGCGGAATGCAGCAGCAGAGATCAGGAAGTATTATTCCCACCGCAATCCAGCCACGCTGGGGGTTTTGCAGAAAAGGTGTCCAGGGGTAAACAACCCCTTTACAATTAACTAATGTGTATGGCATCAGGAATAGGAAAGAAGACTTGGGCATGAAAGTATTAGCCCCTTAAAAAGGGATGAAGGAGGAGTTGTAGAGAGCTATGAGGAGAAAGCTAAGCTATTACATCTTTTTTATTTTCCACTGTATTCACTAAGGAAAATAAACTAGCAGATGAAATGCAGAGTATAAAAGTAAATTATCCATTAAAAGTGGCCTGTCTGACCCAGGATGAAGTGCAGAGGGTCTTAAAAAGATTAAAATCGACAAATCACTAGGCCCAGATGGTATACACCCCCGTATTCTAAGAGAATTAAGTAATGTCATAGACCATTATTTCTAATATTTAAGGACTCTATATTGACAGGAAGTGTTCCACAGGATTGGCGCATAGCAAATGTGGTGCCACTATTCAAAACGGGGTCAAAAACAGAGCCCAGAAAATATAGGTAAGTTTAACATCTCTTGTGGGTAAACTGTTTGAAGGTTTTCTAAGAGATGTTATTCTGGAGTACCTCAATACAAAATAAGCAAATAACGCCATATCAGCATGGCTTCATGAGGGATCGGTCATGTCAAACTAATTTATCCAGTTTCTATAAGGAGGTCAATTCTAGACTTGACCACAGAGAGTCAATGTATATTACATATCTTGACTTCTGGGGTAGATTATAGCATGGCCAGTGGTAGCAAACACCAAAGTTATGTAGAGGCCTCACCTCAACATAAATTTGGTGTAGCGCAGTGGGAAGGCCGGCGTCTGCATCTTGCTGACTTTTCTAAGAAATCAAGACATGGTCATCATTAAGACCTGGCCCCCCTAAGGATGAGGGGTGAGGGCTTTATATGGCTGTGACATTACAGGGGATGGCTATCTGCGGACTGGCTGGCTGCATGGCATTATGGGCGATCTTACGTTTTCTGGTTTCTTACTTTTAACTTGTAACACGTGCAGCTGCCATTTTTGGAATAACTGATTCGTTACCACAAAGCACAACGAAATTCAGATTCGTAACAAATACATTTTTCTAAACTTCGGACCGAATTCCGCTTAGAATGCTTCGCATTGCTCAGCACCACTTATAATACTACACTTACACATGGATACTAATTGCATGGATGTATATACAGTATATGTTATGCATGCAAGTTCCTTAGAATAATCTGGCTGTCATCTATAAACTTTACACTTCGGACTATAGACGTTTGTAGACATTTGCTATTGCTGCTGTGCAAAACCATCAACTCAATACTTTAGTGCACTTGGGTTAGTGTACACTATGATTTATGACATTGTTTACAGATTGTTGAACTGCATTTTCAGTTGCACTATTAATGCTCTATATCCACACTGCACTGTGGAAAGGGTTAATGCATAGTCAGCTAATACTGAGAGACTTTGGGACTTTCTATCTATGCACTGAGAAGTTAGAAATGTTTCACAGTTACTCTAATGGACTATGAAAAGAACTGCCTGTAGAGCTCAGAGAAATTATCTTGTGGAGGCACAGACCTAGACAAGAATACAAAAAATTCTTCTGCACAGAAAGTTCTCAAGATCACAGTGGCCTTACAAAAAAGGGCATGTACAGTTAAACCTTTTTTAGGAAACCACCCGAATTTGCACGCAAAATTGTCTTTGTCTTGGTCTGCAGATTGAAGGTTAAAGTGTCTAATGGTCAGTAAACACCTAGTACATAGGCATTTGCATATTACACAAAACCAGACCCAGACTTTGACTAATAAAACAGCTGTGGTAATGTACACAGCTTGCCCCAACCCACAAATACTGTTCATAACCATAGGTGGCCCACTTTTTCTTAGTCTCCATGGTGGCCACTCCCTATCCTAGTTCAAGATGGCCCCATCATTCTTGTTCCCCAGCTTAGGACCTTCTCTAAACCTAGTCCTCATTCCTGATCCCAGCCTTTCTCCCCTCTTAATTTTCTCCCCTCACTGGCAACCTTGACACCTTAGTAGCAGTCTTCAGGACCCCTTGTTCAGCAATTGTGTGAGGTGTTTAGTGCACCACTTTTAGCTATGTTCACATGGCAAAATGCTCATGCTCAATGCTATTCAGCCTCTGAAATCTGGACATTTTTGAGGCGTTTTCTTATGTATTTGACACATGCAGTATTTGAACTATGCTGAGTTGTATTTTATGTGGTCAAATGTATTTTTGAGCTTTCCCATTGACTTAAAAGCGATTCACAGAGTAAAATATGCATCAAACGAGTAACATACTACTTCTTGATGCGTGTTTGAGACCTGTGTGAACTATGGTGGTATTTCCCATAAAAAACTATTAAAAGATTATTGACAGTGTTTTATGCTCCAAAATACTATATTGGGTCATTTATCAAACTGGTGTGTGGTAGAACTGACTTAGGTGCCCATAGCAACCAATTAGATTCCACCTTTTATTTTCCAAAGGAACTGTCATAAATGAAAGGTGCGATGTGATTGGTTGTAATGGGCAACTAAGTCAGTTCTACTTTACACCAGTGACCCTATATGTATTTTGACTAGTAAAAATAGCAAAAGGCTGCACTCTCCTCTTTTCTGACAGCCTCCCCTTATGTCCGTTGCAAATCTCCAGCTGACTCCAGGGCAGTGATCCAATGAGGGGTCATTTCAAAATTGTAACCACTGAAAAATTTACTCAGAAATAGTATTTGGTTGAATAAGTGGTTGCAACTTTTAATGAGTATTGGTAGGAAAATTGATCATAAAAAAAAATCTGTGTGGAAGGGGGGTAGTCTTTTCATTCATGTCATTGCTGATCCTGTTTTTTTTCACTGACATTGGGAAGACGGCCACCATACACATTAAATTATGGACAGATACCACGGATTCTGGCTGGATCCACCATTATTAATTTTATATGTACAACGCCGTGCAACCGTCTTAGGCAGGTGTGAAAAAATGCTGCAAAGTAAGATTGCTTTCACAAATAGAAGCATTAATATTTTATTTTTTATTAATTCACAAAATGCTAAGTAAATAGATAAAAGAGAAATCTAAATCAAGTCAATATTTGGTGTGACCTCCCTTTGTCTTCAAAACAGCATCAGTTCTTCTAGGTACACTTGCAAAGTTTTTGAAGGAACTCAACTGGAGATTATTCCAAACATCTTGGAGAACTAACACAGATCTTCTGTGAATGTATGCTTGCCAAAATCTTTCTGTCTCTTAGGCCTCTTGCACAAGACCGTATGCCCTCCGAGACATACGGTCCATGAAAAGGCCATATGTCCTGGAGCGGCATTGATCATGCGCACATTATCATAGATTACAATGATGCTGTGCACGTTGGGCCGCCCGCAGGACTATTGTCCCGTACTCTTATGATCATATGAGTGCGGGACAATAGACAATAGCCCTGCGGGCAGCCTGACGTGCACATCATCATTGTAATCTATGATACTGTGCGCATGATCAATGCCGCTCCGGGACATATGGCCCGCTCACGGATCGTATGTCTCGGAGGGCATACGGTCGTGTACAAGAGGCCTTAATGTAATCTCAGACAGACTGGATGATGTTGAGATCAGGATCCTGTGGGGGTCATATCATCACTTCCAGGATTCCTTGTTCTTCTTTATGCTGAAGATAGTTTTTAATGACATTGGCTGTATGTTTGGAGTGGTTGTCCTGGTGCAGAATAAATTTAAATTTTATTGGTAAATGGCCTGACTGAGCGTGTGGGAAAAACAGAGAAAAGAAACCTTCCTTGTTTGAAAGATGGTCAAAGCAAGCCGCTTTATGTCCCCAGGTAAACTACAGTTCACTTCCTTGCAAGTGTCAGCGTATAGATAACACAAAAGGCCGAACCCCTGGCAATGCTCTTTATTATTATAGCCACAATAACACATTGTATATCAATTCTCATTACTATGCCTTAAAATTAACCATATCTAGAGGACAAAAGAGGTCCATCATTCATCATTCATATACTTTGTTCCAGCCTGGGACAAAATTATGTTTCTCTCCCTTTCTCTATGTTAACTTTAATCAGGATAGGGATCAAGCAGATGTCAAGGGTCATGAATTCAGCTGTTCCAATCCTTTGACATAGCTAGGATGATGGGGCTAATGCTTTGCAAGTGACCTCTGACCTCACAGTGAGTCTACAAAGGTCAGTGTTTGTCTTCAGCCGCACAGGGTGCCACCCTATAAACCACACACCATCCCTTTCAACCTCTCTAAAGTGGTTCAACACTTCACAAGGGTATGTCTGGAAAGAAAAGTAGCCCATCCATGACACTGCTACATAAACACGTGCATGATAGCCTGCCTGAAAAAAATCAAGACTTTGGCTTTAAGACTTGTGTAAAGCCGCACCATATGAAGATCCCACATACTAAAATGTAGTTTAAAAAAATTTGCCTTCATCATTAATGGCTGTCAATTTAGTTTTATACCCTCACAGCGTAGTAATGAAATTACGGAATTGATGGAAGTCAGTTATTAATGAATTATTTATCAAATTACCATTAATATTTATTATTAACGTGCCATTCATTCCATGGCGCTGCACATATGAAAAGGGGTATACATATCAAATGAAAATATTCCTAAGAAGACAGGACAATCTGAAGAAACACTACCCCATGCAGCACTCTTTATGTCCAGCAGTCCCAGAAAATTGAATGGAGCAAATGCGCAAATGCTCGACCGCTGCTGCATTCACATAGAGCCCTCTGGGACCCTAGTTCTCGCCGCCAGACCCCACTGATCAGAGATGTATAAACTATCCTGTGCATAGGTGACAAGTTTCACTGTTGAGCCATCCCCTTTAGGCTATGTCCACATGTAATTGAAACTACATGGAAAAGTCCGATTGCGGTTTTTGCAGCGGTTCTGCTGTAGAAATCACATAAGAAACCACAAGTATTACGTGTAGCTTTTGCTGCAGAAGTGTGTTGGCCTATTTCATACATGGATACCATATCGCTAGGCTATGCCATCAATGTCAGATAGGTGACTGCTCCTATCTCCTGAACAGCAACCACGCATAGTGAAGGATAGCACGCTCGGCTATTTTTGAAAGTCCCATGGTAGTCGGCGAAGAATACAGTGAATGGATGGCCATTTCTCCACTGCTATTGGACTGCTGGAAATAGTGGAACCAGCGCTCGGCTGCTTTTAGAGCTCCCATAGTGGTGAATGTAGGTTGGATGCACAATCTCCTTCTCTCTGGAGGGCTCATTCTGGAGATAGGACCCACTCCTATATGACATTGATGGCCTATCCTAGCTATATGCCACCAATGTTTGCGATGAGAATAACCCTTTAAGCTTCTAGTAGGTGATCCAGTTTCCTTTAATGCCGACGGACATACTCCTTATTAAAGTGGCCCTAGGGTGTGCTTGTGTGATAAGGTAGTTAAGTGGGGTTCATATAGTACCTTTGTGTGGCACGAGTCTGGAGCATAGCTTTACATATAACTTTATTAAACTGATGTCACACTTTAAATAACCCAGGAATTCACATTTTCTTAATGCAGTAACCCTATGTGTGTTTTCACTCTTTATAACATAGGCACGCTCTATCGCAGTTTTTTATTTTATTTTTTATTATTATTATTTTTCCTGTAATGATTTCAATAGAGAAACAGGAAACATATCCACAGACATCACGGAATGAAAGAAAACATGTACATTTTCACTTAAAATGCAGTCGAAATTAGAAGCTCCTCTGAGATGGATGCAAATGGTAATGGTCAATGACTTGGCATTGTGCTAATATTATACCATTAAAGAATAAGTCATTTCACAGGCTTGGAGAAAGCACAATCATCTTAAAGAAGTGAGAAATTCTCAAGCAGTTTTCCTGGGCTCAATAAAATTCATCAAAATGCGGGTGTGAATGGGATCTAATGCTGTATCAGGAACATCAAAAGAACGGGGCATCAATCCTGTGGCTTTTAGCAGCTGTTCTGGAGCTTTTGTGCCACACACAAACACTGGGCCTTTGTAGGATTCCTACAATCCCTAAGATTCAGTATTATTTCTAAGAATAGGATGGAAGAGAAGCTTCTTACACCGTCCTCGCTCTTTTTTTCACTGTGTTCTGATACTGAACAGTTAACAGAAGGTAGAGATAGTTTAATAACGGAACTGTATCCAGTAATTTCACAGCTAGACTCCCAGGAATGTTAAGATTCGTGCAATTACATCAGTGGAAGCCTCAACAATAGGATCACTATGACTTACAAATTCTGCACCAGTTCACATATAATAAAAAAACGTGTGTGGGCTAGAAGAGTGTTTGAACATCAGCAGCTTCTGATTTTTCTTAAAGATGTCTCATCCTTATGTAAACAGCGTAGCAGTTCCTCAAATTCATGGCTCATTCTCATACCTGCACAACGATATTATTCCTTGTGGTTATGACATGGGGACTCTGCTTGAAATAACTTTTTACATTTGTCTTTTAATAAAGTAAAACCTTGACATTTTAGCATAGGATCGGCTGCATGTCAATAGAATGATTACCCCTATAGTCCACCTAGTGCTCCTTGGTATTTAAAGATATGGGAGATATTGTGTTAAAAAACAACTAGGCGAATTTGCCATTAAAGGCGTTTTTCTGGATTACTATGGTTTTTAAAAGGCACCAGTGTTTATGCCCAGCGTTGCCCGGGTGTAGATCTACCTATATAAATATTTTCTAATGTCATTTCTTACCTAGACATACTCATTGTTCATTTTGGCCGAATTAGAGAAATAAAGAAAAGCATTTTTAAATCTTTTATCTTTGTTTTGCCTCCAGTTTAATGTGTATGGGGAGCTTCTGACTATCCTCTGACCACTCCAACCATTGCACACTTAAAGTTACGATGCAATTCAAGGTATAGGTTTTATTCCAAAGACACAAAGGAACAACTAACTCCACTTCTGTGTAAACACGATTAGGGTAACTGTAATCTGACATTACAGTCCCAGAGACAGACCTTGGTCACAGAGTCACAAGACTCCAGACAAGCAAGTAGGGAAGTATCCAGAGAAGAGTCCAAGATGGAATCACCCTGAGGAACAGTGAGAAAGACACTGCAGGGTGAAAGAAGGACCTTCTTCCTCCCTGTCTTGTGACTCTGAAGGTCCTTCTTCCACCCTGCAGAGCCATCTTCACTGTTCCTCAGGATGATTTCTTCTTGGATTCTTCTCTGGATACTTCCCTACTTGCTTGTCTGGTGTCTTGTGCCTCTGTGACCAAGGTCCATTTCTGGGACCTTAACATCAGATTACAGCCAGACTAACTATGTTTACACTACGTCCTTTACATCCAGGACCCCAGCCAAAATACTAAGCACACAAGACCATAGCCAAAATGTTAGGGAGCTAAAGTAGGAAAAAGTCAGGACCCTAGCCAAAATGTTCATTTGCAAGGAGTCAGCATTAAATGGGCATTCTGGTTTTTATTTTTTACATTTTTTTTTTTATATAATAGGAAATTATAAAATTTTCTAATATACACACACTTAAATTTCCTTATATCTGGCAGTTGACCCCTACATGCAGTAGAATGGCCCATATACTGTATCGGTCCTAGGTAATGCATCCATGGCCTAACTGAAACATTACATCAATCATGTTACTTTATTTACACCCTGACACTCAGTAAGCAGTGTTACATGACATACATGTGGATTGGTGGTGGAATCGTGATTTTTATTGTGGTTATTACAGTTACTACATCATTATGTGCCTGTCTAGCGATTTTTAAAATATCTGCCTGTCTCTAAGTGATGTTATCATGTTGTTAATTAAGTTTAGTGTAAAATAAAAAAACGCACGGAGATCTGCTTCTACACAGACAGACATGAGGTGCTGCTGCAGGTAGTAGTACTGTATATAGTGTATATGTTCTGCACTACCCTACTATTCGCCTGGGCAGTTATCTGAAAACCAGGTCACATAATACTTTTGAGGGTCACATGGATGCTCAGATGACTGTCGCCATGTTTAGTCCTATCCTATCCTGTCCCCTGATATATTTATACATAGTAATTAGATTTTCCCTCAATTGTCTTTTTTCTAAAGTGAATGACCCTAATTTTGATAATCTTTCAGGGTACTGTAGTTGCCCTCCTCTGAACCCTCTCCAGCTCTGCTATGTCTGTCTTGTTCACAGGAGCCCAAAACTGTACACAGTACTCCATGTGTGGTCTGACCAGCGATTTGTAAAGTGGTAGGACTATGTTCTTATCACGGGCTTCTATGCCCTTTTTGATGCTTCCCATTATCTTATTGGCCTTGGCAGCAGCTGCCTGACACTGTTTTTTGCAGCTTAGTTTGCTGTTTATTAAAATTAAAATTCCTAGATCCTTTTCCATGTCAGTGTTATCGAGTGTTTTACCATTTAGTATGTACAGGTGACTTGCATTATTCCTTCCCATGTGCATAACTTTACATTTGTCAGTGTTAAACCTCATCTTTCACATCTCCCAAGCCTCCAATCTATCCAGATCCCTCTGTAGCAGTATATCGTCCTCTTCAGTGTTAATTACTTTACACAGTTTAGTGTCATCAGCAAAAATAGATATTTTACTGTGCAAGCCTTCTACAAGATCATTAATACATATATTGAAAATAATAGGGCCCAATACTGACCCCTGAGGTACCCTACTAGTGACAGTGACCCAATCTGAGTGTGTACCGTTAATAACCACCCTCTGTTTTCTATCTCTCAGCCAGTTACTTACCCACTTACAATTTTCTAATCTACATAAATAAACGTAGATTAGGAAATTGTTCCACTTTCTATCCACTACATAAATAAATGTAATCATTAAAACCGGAATACCTCTTTAAATCTAAGTAGCCTGACCTTAGCCAAAATGCTAATTAGACAACTGCTAATAAGCAAAAATCCTAACCTATGCCGAAATGCCGTGCAGCCAAAACTCCAAATGAAATGCTAAGCAGCTAAGCCCCTGAAATTAAGCCAATCAACCAGGGTCTGGATAAAATGCATAGTAGTAAGTCAGACATATGAAGAAGCGGAGCAGAAGTAGACTGGGCATGCGCAAGACGCTTCCTCCAGCGTCTGTGCAGTACAAGTGATGACACAAGATAGAACAGCAGAAAGTGAAGTTGAAGTATATGCAGGACGCCTCCAGTTTCCACAGTATAAAGAAGGACTGGGTGTGCAATGCCGAATGGACAGGTAGGCGAAGCTAGGCAGGCATTCACTATATGACGTTCTATGAACGTGCCATGATCAGCACAGCCACTAATTACAGCTGGGGAGGCGACCAGAAAACAATTACTACTAACAGTAATAAGGAAAGAGGTAACTTATACAATGGAAACATTAAATAATATACAGTAAGGACACATAAAACGATAGAAAAGTGTCCAACCCCTTTAAATGAATACCAACATAAATTTTAAGACAGCAAACATCCCATGACATGTCAGGTAGGAGAGTTATTTACTGGGCAGATAATAAAACCCTGAAGAAGATAACGACAATTTAAATCTTCAAAGCATTTTGTTACTGCGGACAATTCAGGAAACCAGTTTGTTGTGCTGCAGTCCCCTCTGGGAATGTGACGGTGGTAATTTACACAAGATACTAAACACTTGCTGCTCCAAAGAAACCTTCATCTGAAGAAAATGATCAATGTTCCTGATGGGGCTGCCTCCTAACTTGTTGCAGGTGATTTACATGTGCCCTCTGTGTGTATGTGTCCTCTAGGCCCTTTAAGCACATTATTGGTTTAGCAAATTTAGACCCAAAAATCCAAACCATGTAAAACACAAATGGCAAACACAACAAAATACACAATACAAATTTCTGTTTGCTCAGTAACTTGTGCCCAAGGGCATCTGTTCAGCGGCGATTGCTGGTTTCTAAAGATCAAAGGTACCGGTATTTACAGTCAAATGTGTTGTTGACTTCTGTACGTCCCAAACTTTCAACCATCTGCACCTATTAGGTAACTTTCTTTCATTAAATGCAGCCGTATCTTCTGATTATAAAACTGTATGTTTTATTTTTTTGCATTTACATTTATCTAACATTTATTTCTAAATAAATAAATACATTTAACATCTTTATGAAAATTTAAAAGGGGGTCTTGTCACTGGTAAACCAGGCACAATGTAATGTAGGGCTAGCTCAGCCGAATGTACTGATTCCTATCATTTAGTGATCCTTTGCTTCATTCTCGAAAAAATAGTTTTCATCCATATGCAAAAAAGCTGTTAAGTGCACCGAGGGTGGTCTCAAGCAACTTTGAGCACTCTTGTCTTACTGCTTCCTCTGCCAGCTTATTCCCCTTCTTCTTAAAGGGTTTGTCCCAAAAAAAAATATATTATGCATTTTTTAAACCAGCACCTGGATCTGAGTTTTTCAATAAAATATATTTTTTAGCGCCACCTGCTGTTTGTTCTTTTCATATTTTTTTGTCCACCTTGCTATGGTTGATGCACATGCTCATTTTTATCCTTCATCTGCCTCCTGAGCTGTGATGGGAGAGAGCTGCAGCAGAAGAGACTTGTCCCCTGAGCTGCTAGTTTGAGATAAATCTAGCCAAGCAATTGGAGCAACGAATTGGAAGATCTCTCGATCCATGTGAGATACTGATTATTTGTATAGGGAGAGACCTGTTAATGAAGCCATGTGTCATGCTCAAGTGTGAGAGGGAAACCCCCACATCGAACATATGAGGGAAAGGGAAAAGGAAATAAGGCTTGAAAAATAGGGAAGGAAGATGGACACCTCGCAGTGAAAACCCTAATGAAAGCCCTGACTGACTATCAGTATGAACAGACCCCAGAGGTAGGTGAGTTCATACACAGGAATACCTAAAGTCCTATCTAACCCTAATGGACCCTGGTACTAATGACAGGAATGAGACATCCTGTTCCTCCAAAAGGAAGGATGAACGGGAGTCTCCTTAAGGCATAATACAAAACAACAAAGAAATGCAACACACAGAAAAGCCAAAATACAAAGGGAAAGTTAACACTTAACTTCCAAGAAGCTATGGCAGCACCAGGAACTCAGCCCAGATCCAAAGACCAGCTATCCACAAGTCCAACTGAAGCTATAAACCACACAGCATTGTGGGAGAGACAACTATAAATAGGGAAAGTTAAACAACCACAATAGCAACACCTGGAGGTTAAGGGTGTGGTCAGTACCAGAAACAACAACAACAACATTTCAAACCACGTGTTGCCAGTCTCAAAGATCTCCTGCCACTCACTGTCGTGGGGATGTCCGTATGTCTCGGTACGTTCGTGACACCAAAAAGAAAGCATATAAATCACTAAAACAGGAGGGTAGTGAGGAAGCACTGAAAAACTATAAGAAAAAAAATAGAACATGTAAAAAACAAATAAAAGCAACCAAACTAGAGACCAAGAGATTGCCAAAGTGAGTAAAACTAACCCTAAAATTTTCTTCAATTATATAAATGTTAAAAAGTATAAATCTGAAGGTGTCGGCCCTTTAAAGTGTAATGAAGGGGGAGTTGCAGAGAGCGACGAGGAGAAAGCAAAGCTGTTAAATATTTTTTCTCCAATGTATTCACTGAGGAAAATAAACTGTCAGATGAAAAGCTGAATGTAAAAATAAATCCCCCATTAAAATTGTCCTGTCTGACTCAAGAAGAAGTACAACAGCGACTTAAAAAGATTAAAATAATCGCCAGGACCGGATGGCATACACCCCCGTATCCTAAAGGAATTAAGTAATGTCATAGCCAAAACCTTATTTCTAATATTTGCAGACTCTATACTGACAGGGATTGTTGCACAGGATTGGCGCATAGCAAATATGGTGCCAATATTCAAAAAGGGTCCAAAAACAGAGCCCGGAAATTATAGGCCTGTAAGTTTGACATCTGTTGTTGGGAAACTGTTTGATGGTTTTCTGAGAGATGCTATCTTAGAGGATCTCAAGGGAAATAAGCAAATAACGCCATATTAGCATGGCTTCATGAGGGATCGGTCGTGCCAAACGAATTTAATCAGTTTCTATGAGGAGGTAAGTTCTAGACTTGACAGCGGCGAATCAATGGATGTCGTATATCTGGACTTCTCCAAAGTATTTGACACTGTACCTCATAAAAGGTTAGTATATAAAATGAGGATGCTCAGACTGGGAGAAAATGTCTGTTAGTAGGTAAGTAACTGGCTGAGTGACAGAAAACAGAGGGTGGTTATTAACGGTACACACTCAGATTGGGTCACTGTAACTAGTGGGGTACCTCAGGGGTCAGTATTGGGCCCTATTCTCTTCAATATATTTATTAATGATCTTGCAGAAGGATTGCACAGTAAAATATCATTTTTTGCAGATGACACTAAACTGTGTAAAGTAATTTAACACTGATTAGGACAATACACTGCTACAGAGGGATCTGGATAGATTGGAGGCTTGGGCAGATAAGTGGCAGATGAGGTTTAACACTGACAAATGAAAGTTATGCACATGGGAAGGAATAATGCAAGTCACTCGTACATACTAAATGGTAAAACACTCGGTAACACTGACATGGAAAAGGATCTTGGAATTTTAATAAACAGCAAATTAAGCTGCAAAAACCTGTGTCAGGCAGCTACTGCCAAGGCCAATATGATAATGGGTTGCATCAAAAGGGGCATAGATGCCCGTGATGAGAACATAGTCCTACCACTTTACAAATCACTAATCAGACCACACATGGAGTACAGTGTACAGTTCTGGGCTCCTGTTAACAAGACAGACATAGCAGAGCTTGAAAGGGTTCAGAGGAGGGCAACTAAAGTAATAACTGGAATGGGGCAACTACAGTACCCTGAAAGGTTATCAAAATTAGGGTTATTCACTTTAGAAAAAAGACGACTGAGGGGAGATCTAATAACTATGTATAAATATATCAGGGGTCAGTACAGAGATCTCTCCCATTATCTATTTATCCCCAGGACTGTGACGAGGGGACATCCTCTGCGTCTGGAGGAAAGAAGGTTTGTACACAAACATAGAAGAGGATTCTTTATGGTAAGAGCAGTGAGACTATGGCACTTTCTGCCTGAGGAGGTGGTGATGGTGAGTACAATAAAGGAATTCAAGAGGGGACTGGATGTATTTCTGAAGCGTAATAATATTACAGTCTATAGTTACTAGAGATGGGTCGTTGATCTAGGGAGTACTTCTGATTGCCTGAATGGAGTCGGGAAGGAATTTTTTACTCCCCTTAAGTGGGGAAAATTGGCTTCTGCCTCACAGGGTTTTTTTTTGCCTTTTTTTGACAGGCCGAACTGGATGGACAGATGTCTCTTTTCGGCCTTATGTACTATGTTACTATGCTACTATGCTGTGGTGTTCCAGAGCAACATGAAGCTCCTGACAGGTTCCCTTTAAATAGTAGATTAATGCATCAAAAAAAAGCCATTATTTATTGGTGGGGAAAGAATATCACAAACCCCTCCAATGACCATGAGCTATCTTTTCTTCAATCAGTGTTTATACTGGACCATACAAAGGTCGATGGCTTACTGTACTATGGTCCCCAATCTACTAGGATGGGTGCACAAAGCTTTAATGCGGGGCTCCAGCCTTCAAATCTCCTAGCAGGCTACTTCATACCTACCTCACCACTCCTGCACAAAACTATCATAATCCTGTGCTAGTGTCTGGTTGATGCTGTAGTAGCAGTGTTAGTATGTATGTCATGTGACACCTGTAGCCAGTGATTGGCTGCAGCGGTTTTCAGTGTAGTTCAATTTTGAAGATACTGAGTAATATTAGAGTTAAAGGGAGTATGTCACCAGGATAAACAGTATTAAACCAGGCACAATGCCTGGTAGGGCTTGAGCTGATTAAATCAAGACCTTGTTCACTTTGATCCGTTGCAGCATTCCTGAGATACAGCATTTTTGTATTTTAATATGCTAATTAGGTCATATGTACACTGAGGGTGGGCCCAAGGTAGTTAGTGCAACTGCAGCTTCTCCACTCTGTTCTGCCACTCACTTAATCAGCACCTGTCACCCTTTTAAACCAAACATACTGTAGGGGTGACCATGGTGAATAAAATGACCCTCTATTGCTGCAACTGGATATTCCTTTGCAGCATAATTATCACTTTTATTTTGGTGCACATGAGGTGATGTTTCATTGGTGATGGCACAGTGCAGATCTGAGCAGGGAGAGCTTCCTGGGATCAAGTGTGCATGCGCCGATGAAGTCTTGCTGGTGCAAGCACTAGATTTCGGGGTTAGGCATCTGAATAGTGAGGATGCCTGGCCCTGTCAATCAGGTCAAGAGGAGGAGTGGAGACAAGGGAGAGCTGGAGGGGAAGTGGCACTCCGAGGGGCTGGACCACCCCCTTGGTGCTCCGATTACCTCATTTACATAAAAAGTAATGATTATACTGCAACAGAACGTCTGTTTTCAGCAATAGAGGGCTCGTTTTATTCACTATAATCAACCCTATGCCTGGATTAATAGGGTTGTTTGTGGTAAAATATGCACTTTAACTTGATTGACAGGGCCAGGCGTTCAAAGTGTCACCTTGCCTGGCCAGGTCAATGAAGTTGAGGGGGAGTAACTGGCAAAGCACAGCAAAAGAACTAGGATGCACTGAATGGTTAGGGCCTACCCTCTGTGAATCAAAGGCTCAATTAGCATATTTATAGAAGAAACGCTGTATACCAGGAATGCCACAATGGATCAGAGTGATAAAGGTATCAATTTAATCAGCTTAGGCAGCCTTGATATTAATTTTCATGGTGACAGATTGCCTTTAAAAAGGAAATTGTTATTTTAGCAAAATTAATGACAAATTTTTTAGATTTTTATTTAACTCACATTTAATATGCACTTTTAATATGCACTTTTGCAACACAATAAAAATAAATCCAGGCACACAGTCTGCCGAAGGTTCGCATTGTTTAATTACGTAACTGCATGATTCACAAGCTATTGTAAAAGGGTTCATGATGACATGAAGCTAAGACTAGTTTTTCTAATGTCATTTTTAATTAAAATTTTACATTCTCGGTCACTGCTTTCAGGCATGTGATGATTAATAAAACTATATAACATAAAGTGAAATGACTCATACAGATTAAATCTCATGCTCATGCATACAAACGGTTTATTTTTTCGCGTCCGTTACAGTTTTTTCTGTTTTCACTTTAATATGGCATAAAAAAAAAAAGAAATGACTCCGTTGTGCATTCCGTGTCTGTATGTCTGCACAACCATTCTGCCAAAAATATGTCTGCATTACGGACGAGAATCGGGCTGTTCAATTAGGGACTGGCCGTTCTGTTCTGCAAAATGCAGAATGCACACTGACGGTATCCGTGTTTTGCGGAACCGCAATTAGCAGACCGCAAAACATCCAAAGGTCATATGCATGAGCCCTCATACTTTCGTTCCTGTTATGACCCACTGCTGAATTTGGCTTCCAAAACTCCATGCAGAAACCTGCCTGTGTGGCCGGATCCTTATATTTCTATCTCAAAGCGTTTAGTGAAGAAATAGCTTGTTAATTAGTGTACAAAGTCTAATGTGCTAATGTGCTTGATGGAAAGTAGAAGTCATGTCTTCTAATGGGACTATGTGGCAATGGTGCTCAGTAGAGATGAGCGAAGTATTAAAAAATTTGATTCGGCTGCGTCGCCAAACTTTACAAAAAAATTTGCTTTGTGAGGAATTACTATAACTAAAGGAAATATGTGTTTTCAGACTAAGTAATTTTCATTATGTTAACCACCTACCTGACACTCAAAGGGCTTGTCCCACCAAAAATATTCCACAGTTTTCAAACCAGCACCTGGATCTGAATACTTTTGTAATTGCATGTAATTAAAAATGTTGTATAGCTACTGAGTTATTCAATAAAATGTTTCTGTATAGTGCCACTTAATTTCTTATTTCTTTGACCGGCTTATTAGTAGACCGCACATGCTCAGTTTCATCCTTCAACTGCCTCCTGAGCTGTGATAGGGAGAGCATGGACATGCCCCCTGAACAGTGATAGGGAGAGCATGGACACGCCCCCTGAGCTGTGATAGGGAGAGCATGGGCACGCCCCCTGAGCTGTGATAGGGAAAGAGCTGCAGCAGAATGGACACGGCCCCTGAGCTGTGATAGGGAGAGCATGGGCACGCCCCCTGAGCTGTGATAGGGAAAGAGCTGCAGCAGAATGGACACGGCCCCTGAGCTACAGCAGAAAAGACATACCCCTTGAGCTGTCTGCTTGATATAAATCTAGTAGAGCAATGAATGGGGAGTTCTCTGGATCCATGTGAGGTGCAGGGCTGGTTCTAGCTTTGTTTGAAAGACATTGTCATGTACTATATGATGTCTGATTTTTTTCCATTATTCATGGGACAGCCCCTTTAAACAAATTAGAAACCACAGCTATTGTGGCTATTATTCGTAGACACAAACATAGTAGCATAGTAAAAGCAACCTGTTTTATTACATTTCATCATATGAGCGAAGACTTTATAGTTATATATTTTCAAAGCACTTCTAATTTCCCCTAAGGAAAGGGGTTAATTAAGATTCTTTATAGATCTTGTATGCTCCAGGGGATGGAGCATATGTATTACACCCTTCCCATGGACTGATTTGATTAATGTCTGATTACAGATTACGTTAGTATTTCTTTTAAGTCTGAGTTTTCTTTTGTAGTTATTAAAGCAATTGTTTTTTTTATTCATTTATGTCTTTTCAACTTTATGTATTAGAGATTATTTTTTTCTACAGTTTATTTGAGGGAAACACCTGAATGAAGCTATGTTCATATCTGTCAGGGGCCTATGTTGTAGTTTGCATCAAATTTGATGGACACCATGATGGAACCTGACAGACTACTTAATAAGTCCATGGGATCCGCCAGGTGCCATTGGTGTTACACAACACTGAATAAAGCTGATTTCACAACTATAGCTTTAAAGGGGTTATGCCAGATGAGGTGCAAACCCATTTGGGGCAACCACTTCCGGGATCACGTGCCGTACATTGGGCATATTCCTCACTGTCAATGACAGCCAGGAACCCATGGAGGAGGCAGAAGTAGGTTGCTACCGTTTCTGCCTTCACCTCAGATAGGTGCATAGCACTCTATTGGTAGCATCAATCAGACCCCGATTAGCTCTGCCTTGGACAGTGCCCCCAGAGAGGACTTTTTTACCGTGTAACTAGGGCTCCTTTGGATGACACAGTTACAGTGGAAATATTGCAAAATACAAAAAAGAAGTGTCAGTGTAGCTTTATATCTACTCCTGTATTTTGTTAAGATGTTGCGTGATGGCCGAGTGTCTCGGGGGCAGAGCAGAGCTGCATGGTCTTAGCAGACCCTGATCAGCTCAACCATGGTCAATGCCTCCAAAGGGGGCGGTTTTCCATTGTAACTGGGGCTCCTTTGGATGACCCAGTTACAGTGGAAATATTGGAAAATGCAAAAAAATAAAATAAATGCCAGTGTCCCCCAATAGTCTTTCAATGACCTCTTATGTAGCAAAAATACACTTAAAAAATAAGTTAAAAAATGATTAAAAAAATACTAATTGTGACCACGGCATCTGAGTGGTGAAAATGCAGGAGCCGCATGCTCCCACTCTAGTAGTAGCTTTTCCTGGCTGAGACTGAGGAAGCTGTTAGGCCTCTTTCACACGGGCGTCAAGTCACAAGATGCGGGTGCATTGCGGGAAAATGCACAATTTTTCCGCGCGAGTGCAAACTGTTTTAATGCATTTTGCACGCGCGTGAGAAAAATCGTCATGTTTGGTACCCAGACTCAAACCCGGACTTCATCACTAAAGTTCGGGTTTGGGTTAGGTGTTATGTCGATTTTATTATTTTCTCCTCCAATTGATCGCGTAGGTGCCGGTCTCCTGTTCTCTCTTCAGCTGTGGGTAAAGGACCTTTGGTGATGTCACTGAGCTCATCACATGGTTCATCACGATGTGATAAGCTCAGTGACATCACCACAGGTCCTTTACCCACAGCTGAAGAGAGAACAGGAGACCGTAACCTACTCGATCAATTGGAGGAGGTGAGTTAATTTTATTTTTTTTTAAACCCTCAATTGTCCTTTTACTAAGCATTCTGTATTAAAGAATGTTATTATTTTCCCTTATAACCATGTTATAAGGGAAAATAATAAAGATTGGGTCCCCATCTCCTAGCAACCATGTGGGAAAATCGCACCGCATCCGCACTTGCTTGCGGATGCTTGCGATTTTCCCGCAGCCCCATTCAATTTTGTGGGGCCTGCGTTGTGTGAAAAACGCAGAAACTAGGGCATGCTGCGATTTTCACGCAACACAGAAGTGATGCGTGAAAATCAGCGCTCATCTGTATAGTCCCATAGAAATGAATGGATCCAGAACGCAAGTGTGAAAGAGGCCTTAGATTTTAATAGTACAGGGGTTTTCAGACGAGGCAATGCCTATGATTTTATTTTAATTGTTTATTTATTTTTTAATTTTGGAGAAAGGGGGGGTGATCTGAACTTTTATATTTTTTATTCTTTTAAAAACTAAAAATTGAAACTCAAAAACTAAAAAAATTTTTTATAGGTGTGAGCGAATCGACTTGCGAGACTTTGTGCAATAACTTCATAAATGGTTTATGCGAATTGACTTCGGATTTTTCATCCGAAGTCGATTTGCTCATCCCTAGTGATTATAACAAGCATTAGATTGCATTAGATTGCCACTTGTATTCTGTTATGGATATTTATCCTTTACAGAATACCGTATTTAGTATATTCCAATGCAGTGCTGCCACCTACAGGTTTGTATTGGAATATATTGGAGCCTCATGCAGTCTCTGGCCTATCTCTGTAAGTAAGGCCCCTTTCACACGGGCGAGTTTTCCGCGCGGGTGCAATGCGTGAGGAGGACGCATTGCACCCGCACTGAATCCGGACCTATTCATTTCTATGGGGCTGTGCACATGAGCGGTGATTTTCACGCATCACTTCTGCGTTGCGTGAAAATCGCAGCATGCTCTATATTGTGCGTTTTTCACGCAACGCAGGCCCCATAGAAGTGAATGGGGCTGCGGGAAAATTGGAAGCATCCGCAAGCAAGTGCGGATGCAGTGCGATTTTCCCGCATGGTTGCTTAGCAACGGGACCAGATCTTTATTATTTTCCCTTATAACATGGTTATAAGGGGAAATAATAGCATTCATAATAAAGAATGCATAGTAAAATGAAGAGGAAGGGGTTAAAAATAATAAAAGTTAACTTACCTTAGCCACTTGATCGCGTAGTTGCGATCTCTCCTCTCTTTCCCTGCATCAGCTAACAACTAAAGGACCTGTGATGACGTCACATCACATGGTCCAATCACATGGTCATCTTACCATGGTGATGGACCATGTGATTGGACCATGTGATGTGACGTCATCACAGGTCCTTTAGTTGTTAGCTGATGCAGGAAGAGAGGAGAGATCGCAACTACGCGATCAAGTGGCTAAGGTAAGTTAACTTTATTATTTTAACCCTTCCTCTTCATTTTACTATGCATTCTTTATTAAGAATGCTATTATTTCCCCTTATAACCATGTTATAAGGGAAAATAATAAATTCTCCAGAAGACCCGAAACCGGACTTCAGTGATGAAGTCCAGCTTCGGGTCTGGGTACCAAACATGGCGATTTTTCTCACGCGCATGCAAAACGCAATACAAACGTTTGCACCCGCGTGGAAAAATCGCGCATATTCCCGCAACGCACCCGCCTCTTATCCAGGCGTCAAACATGACGCCCGTGTGAAAGAGGCCATACTCCTCTATGCCTCCTACTTCATACTAATCTTCGGGCTATAGAAGAAGGTAGAGAGGGAAGGGAGTGATACATAACTGAAAGGTCTACACTTCAGACAGGGTATGTATGCAGTGTGTAACCATGGTAAAACATAAGTCTGTGCAGGAGCTGTATAGAGTTATAGACACAATACCATAAGATTTTTTTTTGATGAAAACTATTTGGAGTTATTTTTAATTTTTTTTGATGAATTAGTATAATAAAATGAGGCACTAAACCACCCCACTAAATCACCCCCTTTTCCCAAAATAAAAATAAAAGAACAGAAAAAATAAAAAAAATACACATCATGGGTGTTGCAATGTGCGAAAACGCCCATAGCATAAAAATATATTCCCGATACGGCAAACAGCAAAACAAACAAAAGGTTCAAATGGCCCATTCGCCGTTTTTGGTCGCTTCATTTTCTACATATAATTTTATAAAAAATGATCAAAAAATCATACATACCCCAGAATGGTATCAATGAAAAGTTCAGATTGCCCCTCAAAAAATGAGCCCCCATACAGCTCCGTACACATTATTTCAAAAAAGTTATATTTTGCGGAACGGGTGCGGACCCATTAATTTTCAATGGGACTAGTGCATCCGCACTTCCGTTTCCGCAACAAATAGAACATGTCCTATTCTTGTACGAAATAGCTGACAAGAATAGGCATTTTCTATTTTAGTGCAGGCCATGTGCACATTGCCGGTGTCCGTGTTTTACGGACGTGTGAAATGGAGCCTTAGACTTTTCATTTAGAAAAGCCTGAAAGTCCTTTATGACTACCCCCACATATCTCATTCACACAGTTTCTTTGCAATGTTTTTTTGCTAGATGTGTTATGGTTCCTTTTCATAGACAATAGTGGTGAGTGAGCATGCTCGGCCGAATATCTGCTCGAGTCTCCACCCCGCACGTTTTGCGGGTTTTAAGCAGCCAATAAAGGTGCAGGTAAGTACTGCCTCACTGTAATGCATTACATGTATTACAAATTCCAATAATATGGGCCACATCTATATAGCACCCGATGACGCATGTTCAGCTCAGACTTAGACAGGGAGAGCAGAGCATAGGAAGGGAAAGACAGTGTAGGGAGCGATTTTCACAGTTTTTATTTAGAGAAAGCTTTTCCAAGACCCAAAAGTCCTTTTAAGGACTACTGTGCGTGTATGTGTGTGTTTTAGAGCAGCAATCTATTTACCTCCTGCAGTCTCAGGGACAGTGCTTCGGAAGGGACAGATAGTGCAGGGAGAGACATTTGCTGTTTTTACTACCAAAAGCTTTTCAACGACGCCAAAGTCCTTTGAAGGACTACTGTGTGTGCCTGACAGCAGCAATATATTTTTATTTTATACCTATTAGTGACATATACTGTACATCATCCACAGACTGTGTCTTTAATGATTTGGGCCACATCTAGTGTCCATAATCTGTGGTGCTCTGTAACCAATACTGTAGAACATCTGTAAACAGTGTCTGTATTACAAATTCCAATAATCTGGGCCTAATATAGTGTCCATGATCTGTGATGTTCTGTAACCAATACTGTAGAACATCTGCAAACAGTGTCTGTATTACAAATTCCATAAATCTGGGCTACATCTAGTGTCCATAATCTGTGGTGTTCTGTAACCAATACTGTAGAACATCTGCAAACAGTGTCTGTATTACAAATTCCAATAATCTGGGCATAATATAGTGTTCATATTCTGTGGGTTTCTGTGGCATATACTGTCCTGCATCGGAAAACGGTGTCTTTAGTGGACAATAAAACAATCTGCACCATATCTAGTGACAAAACCATTAATATGAATAAGGTGAGCACTAAGGGACGGGGAAGTGAGCGTGATGCTGATGGTGCATGCAGAGGCCGTAGCCCTGGGCGCAATGAAACTGTGCCTGCTGCCAGTGCACCAGAAAAAAAAAAACATCCATCGTGCCCGACTTTATGTCCAACTTAGCTGGGCGGTGCCGGACAACACTGTCCAAGTCGGACCAGTGCGAACAGTTGGTCGGTTGGATTGCTGAAGATAATGCTTCTAGTCGGTTAAGCACCACCCTCTCGTCCAGTCTCTGTAGCCAAGAGTCTGGTCAACCGAATCCTCACTCTGATCATCCTTCCTCCCACCATGGAGAGGATTGCCAAACGAGTGATCCCACACTCGAATATTCCGAGGAGCTCTTTCCAGTGCCACTATTAGATTTGGCCCTAGTGCCCAGCACGCTTGAAGAGGTACTTGAGATATTGTGCCCTGATTCCCAACCTCTTGAGCCTTCACAGTCTAAAGAAGATGATGGTGGTGAACGGCAATCATTCATTCACGAGGTGGATGATGATGAGACACAGTAGTAAATCACTGAGGTTGTGGATAGGTCAAGTCAGGAGGATGAGCAGAGTGAGGAAGTGGAAGAGGAGGTGGTGGACGATGAGGTCACTGACCCAACATGGGAAGGTGAAAAGCCAAGCAAGGACAGCAGTACAGAGGAGGAGGGATCCGCAGCACCGCAACAGTCTGGAAGAGGCAGTGGGGTTGCAAAAGGGAGAAGTCGGCCCACATCAAACAAGCCCGCAACCGTTACACCGAGCACCCCCATGCGTAAATCTACCTTGCTAAGGGGTAGGTCGAAGGCGCAGGCCCGGATGCCCCTTGCCCTGCACCAGGACCTTCGCATGAACCGTCAGCAACAACATCCACTTCCCTGTCCCAGCGCAGCATCCAAATGTCCATAACACAGGCATTTGAACGCAAGCGCAAATAACTACCCACCTGCCCACAGACCATAGCACTAAATACACAACTTTCGAAATGACTGGCCCCTTAAAATGCTGCCATTTTGGCTTGTTGACACTGAGGCCTTCCGCAGCCTGATGTCGGTGGCCGTCCCTTGGTACGCAGTCCCCAGCCACTATTTTTCACAGTGTGCCATGCCTGGCTTACACCAGCATGTGTCCCAGAACATCACCCATGCCCTGATCAATGCACTTACTGGGAAGGTCCACTTCACCACGGACACATGCTGTGCTGGTGGCCAGGGACGCTACATTTCCCTGACTGCACACTAGGTGAATGTTGTGGCGGCTGGGAGTGAGTCGTACCCTGGGATGGCACAGGTGCTACCCACGCCCAGGATTGCGGGCCCTACGTCTGTCAGGGTTTCCGCCAGCAGCTATGTTACTGGCTCCAACCCCCACTTCTCCTCCTCTGCCGCCTCCTCCCCCACTTCCACCTCCAGCAGCAGTCAGACATCAGTCGCTAGCTGGAAGCAGTGTAGCACTGCTGTGGGTAAACGTCAACAGGCTGTGCTGAAGCTGATCTGCTTAGGGGACAAACAGCACACCGCCGCAGAGCTGTGGCAGGGTATAAGGGACCAGACCAAGCTGTGGCTCTCGCCACTTAACCTACAACCAGGCATGGTTGTGTCTGACAATGGCTGTAACTTGGTGGCGGCTTTGGAGCTCGGCAACCTAAAACACATACCATGCCTAGCCCACGTCTTAAACGTAGTGGTTCAGCTGTTTATCAAAACCTACCCCAATTTGCAAGGGCTACTAGTGAAGGCGTGCCACGTGTGTGCCCATTTCCGCAAGTCGTCCACAGCTTCAGCCAGTCGGTCAACGTTGCAGCAGTGACTGTTGTGCAACGTGTAGAGAAAGGATGGTTCCTGGACACCACTTTACTTTGTTCAATAAAGGTTTATTTCATACATAGATTGCGGAATGCCAGTAATAAAAGAGCCACCTACTCATTCCCATACTGCGGCACTCCCAGTGTTCTGATGAAGGCGTCTATGCCGAAACGTCGACTTTTATTACTGGCATTCCGCAATCTATGTATGAAATAAACCTTTATTGAACAAAGTAAAGTGGTGTCCAGGAACCATCCTTTCTCTACATGAGTATTTGGCTTAAGGAACCATTCCCTGAGACCCGCGTCCACCAAGTGGAGCGCTACCCAACCTGTATTCATGTTGTGCAACGTGAGCATGCGCTGGAACTCTATGTTCTACATGTTGGCCAGGCTTTGTGAGCAGCAGAGGGCAGTTGTGGAATACCAGCTGCAACATGGTCGTCGCCTTTCGAGTCAACTGCCACTATTCACAAGCGAAGAGTGGGCATTGATGTCAGACCTCTATGAGGTTTTAAAAAACTTTCATGAATCCACACAGATGGTTAGTGGCGATAACGCTATTATCAGCATAACTATCCCACTGCTGTGTCTACTCAAACGATCGCTGCTCACAATTAAGGAGGACGTTCTGACTGTGGCAGACGAGGAAATGGGGAGGACATTACACAGAGTGATGGCCAGACCACCCACAGTTCGTCTTCTCAGCGCAAATTGGACCATGAAAGAGGAGGAGGAGCTGGAGACAGTTACCTCTGCTACAGAGGGTAGTACCCATGGGACTTTAATTTCATCTGTTCAGCGTGTATGGGCAGAAGAGGAGGAGGAGGATGAGGAGATGGAGAGTCATCCTAATGTCGACATCGACGTCTTGCCTGTTGGTACTCTGGCACACATGACTGACTTCATGTTAGGCTGCCTTACCCGCGACCCTCGCGTTATACGCATTTTAGGTAACACGGATTACTGAGTGTTCACCCTTCTCGACCCCCGCTTCAAAGAGAACTTCTCATCTCTCATTCCTGTGGTGGAGAGGATGAGTAAAATGGTGCAATACCAGAAGGTACTTGTTGAAAGATTGCTCCAAATTTTCCATCTGACAACGCAGCCGGCAGAGTCCGTACTTCTTTAGGCAACCGAGGAAGGGAGACAAGGGGAACACACAGCGGTTCCAAAAAGGCAGGGCAACACTCTCCAAGGCATGGGACACTTTCATGACACCCTGCCAGCAACCTCACCCTGAGGGCGGCCTAGTGCTACAAGGAGGGAAAAGTTTTGGGAAGATGGTGAAGGAATACATAGCAGACAGTGTCAGCGTCCTAAATGATCCCTCAGTGCATTACAACTACTAGGTGTCCAAGCTGGACATGTGGCATGAACTTGCACTCTACGCCTTGGAGGTGCTGGCCTGCCCTGCCGCCAGCGTTTTGTCTGAGCGTGTATTTGGTGGCATTATAACAGATAAGCGTTTCCGCTTGTCCACTGTCAATGCTGACAGGCTGACTCAAATAAAAATGAACAAGGCCTGGATAGCCCCTGAGTTCATAACTCATCCAGAGGAGAGCTGAGCTGATGATAAACATAAAGGCAATTTCAATCCATCATTTTTAATGTACTCAATCTACTGTAGTGTATTCCCATGCACCTTTTCCACCACAGAAAAAGAGTATATGGTTGAATCTTGTTTTCTCCTCCTCCTCATCCAGATTGTATATATTCCCTCCACTCTAATTTTTTTATAGGGTCAGCTCAACTGCAGACCCTCAACTCAATTTTTTTGATAGGGTCAGCTAAACAGCTCGCAATCGCATATAATGTTTTAGAGCGTCAGCTGTACAGCATGCACTCGCATATAATGTTTTAGAGCGTCATTTGAACAGCATGCACTCGCATATAATGTTTTAGAGCGTCAGCTGAACAGCATGCACTCGCATATAATGTTTTAGAACGTCAGCTCACCTGCAGGCACTCGCATATAACATTTTAGAGCGTCAGCTCACCTGCAGGCACTCGCATATAATGTTTTAGAGCATCAGCTCAACTGCATGCACTCACATATAATGTTTTAGAGCGTCAGCTCACCTGCAGGCACTAGCATATAATGTTTTAGAGCATCAGCTCACCAGCAGGCACTCACATATAATGTTGTAGAGCGTCAGCTCACCAACAGGCCCTCGCCCCTAATGTTTTAGAGGGTCAGCTCAACAGCAGGCCCTCGTCCCTAATGTTTTAGCGGGTCACCAGCAGGCCCTTGCTCCAAATGTTTTTGAGGGTCACCAGCAGACCACCAATCATAATTTATCAAGGGTGTGTATAATGCTCTCCTTTATGTGTAATTAACGGTGTATTGTAGTGTAATTTGGGTGTATTGGAGAGTAATTTTTGGCAGCCCTTTCACTGCATAGGCTTTGTAAGTGTAGGCGTCCCACTACCTGAACAATTGTGCCACAATGTGAATAAGGCCCTCCTTATGTGATATACAGGTTGTTTCAGAGTGCTTCTTGCTAGTAATGTCTGGCAGCACTTGCACTTTATATACAATTGAATATACAGGGAAGAATGTTTCCTAACAATTTTTCTTGTGAAATAATATATATATATATATTTTTTTTTTTGGGGGTCTCCCATTGACTTCAATTATACTTGGGTGCTCTTTTTCAGTGACCAAAGGATACTTCTGTATAAGGTACATGTAATGCAGCTAATGTAGAGCACAAACAGCATAGCATTTTATATATATATAGCAATAACACAATGTACTAATAATACTTTACAGGACATATATAAAGTCATACACTCAAATCATATATAATAGATTGTTCTGCTATTGCTCACATACCAGTCATACTTCCATCATTCAGAGACCAGTTACTATATCATACATTGCACACACAGGTCAGTCACTGCTTTATACTATCACACAAACATACAGAAGTCAGCATAATGCACCATTACTCAAATCCAGAAACAATCTCTGGACCCTCACCTCTCCCACAACCACTGCATGTCTCCTCATGAACTCTCTTGCAAGCCTGTTTATAACACATCCACTTTAAAGTGCCTTTCTCTTCTGAAATGTCCTATTCAATAACTTAAAGAGACCCTCCTTTCCAAAGCTAAAATTTGACAATGGTTCATGGGAATTGAATAATCAACATACCTAGGAAATATGGTGTCTCTGGTGTCAGAGTTCTGGTCACTGGACTTCTTTTTGACAAAATAACCACTGCATTCTCAGACTTTCCTATGAATATACATTCTGTAAAGACAGAACTTTACCACTCTTCACTGCCCTTGGATGAATTAGTGCCCATAAACAGGGCCGCCGTCAGGGGGGGGTTAAGCCCATACCCCAGTGAGGGGCCCGGCCAGTCCTGAGCCATTTTTTTTTTTCTCTTTTTTTTCGTGGCCGCGGGGCCTGGGGCCCAGTGCTCCTCCCCCTCTTCATTCCGCGGCCCGGCCCGCCACTCAGCTGATCGATGGGTCAGGCACGTTTTCCACTGCGCGTCCTGTGCAGCGCAGCCTCTCAGCCTGCTCTTGGTGATCTCCCTCGGTCACTGCCGCAGGGACCGAAGGAGATTGCCGAGCACAGGCTGAGGCTGCACAGGATGCGCAGTGGAAAGACTGATGGCTGAGACTGGATTTAAGGAAGGGGTACCTCCAGGCGGTGCTGGGGAGCAAGCTGGCCGGTGTACAGGATCAGCGACACATGTACAGAGGGGCAATAATGGAGGGCTGTCTGGGGGCAAAATTAATTACCACCAGCTTACCTTGGCAAGGAGGCAGAATATATCGGCATGCCAGGCTAATAATTATCCTGCCTGGAGCACATGAGGGGTAATCTTGACCCATTTGTGCCACTTTGGTAAGAGTAGAAGGAGAGGGCCTTATACATCCATAAATAGGTCAGATCTTCCTTTTTTACCATATGGCTGTACACTACATGTGTGACAATTAACTGTATATGTATTATCAGCCCCCTGAGGAGCCTGGTAACAGGTGAAACGCGTCGGGGACTTTCTCATATATATGAACATCTGGGGTTCAACATGGATACCTAATTGTCACGGGTATTTATTTTGACATTATACTCCTGAGTGGGGAACACTAACCAGCTGAGCACTATCCAATAGTGGGGACATTTAGGGCAAGTGCAGGGCCAGTAGGGAGAGGCACAAGGACAGGGGAACCCCACCATTAGGGGTGGTCATTGGGCTGAGGAAAGGCAGGGCCTGGGAAGGGAAAGAAGACCATTTCCCATTAATTACCTCAGTACCAAGTCCCAGCCATTGCCAGAGGAGCCTATCCCATGGAGCCCCCACACCAAACCCCCTACCACTATTGAGGTTACGGAATTAGTGCAATACTAAGGACCATTGTTTTTATTATTTCTTATCCTCCCTAGTCATCCAGATAGTATTGAAGCTTGGGAAGTGCTTTGGATGAAGGAGGTAGCGCCTAGCACCAAAAGGCACTCGTTTTTGGGTACACTTTATTTTAAATTTAATAGATAGTAAAAGTTAAGTTTTATATACAAAAAGGATTGTGTCTTGTAGAATAAGTTTTGATGGCATTAATTAACTTGTGTGGGGGCAAAATTAACTTGTGGGGGGAGGGACAAATTACTCAGTGGGGGTCAGTGTGGCGGGCAAACTAAATAATGGAGGGCTATGTGGGGGCAAAACTACTTAGTGTGGGGGCAACTTACATAATGCAGGGCTGTCTGAGGCAAAATTAACTTGTGAGGGGGGGGTGCAAATTAGTCAGTGGGGGGCAGTGTGGCAGGCAAACTACATAAGGGAGGACCGTGTGGGGGCAAAATTACTTAGTGTGGGGGCAAATTACATAATGCAGGGCTGTCTGGGGGCAAAATTAACTTTTGTGGGGGCAAAATTAACTTGGGGGGGGGAACTACTCAGTAGGGGCAGTGTGGCGGGAAAACTACATAATGGAGGGCCGTGTGGGGGGCAAACAACATAATGTGGGGCAGTGGGGCAGTGTGGGGGGGGTGCAAATTACATAATGTGGGGCAGTGTGAGGGGCAGTATTACTAATAAGGGCATTCTAGAAGGACATTGCTATTGGTGGGAGCACTATTACTATGGGGGCACTATTTCTTCAGGATAGTATTTGGGGTATTGGGGGGCACAGCGAGCAGCAGGATAACACTGTAGGGGGTCTATGTTGGGAGATGATGATAGAAATGTGAGGAAGCTAAGATGTCCGTGTGTCACACTCTGCAGAGATGAGGCGCGGCTGAGAAGAGTGTCTGGACCAAATGGAGAAGATGATGACAGAGAAGATCTACATTGGAGGAGACGTCACCTGGAGGCCCTGGATGTGAGAGGTACGTGCTGCTGTATAGCAACTACAGAAAAATGCGCAGGGGGGGGGGGGACTTAGAGAATTGGGCCATATTCATAGAGACTGTATATATAGTGTATTTATGTATGTGTAACATGTATATTGTGTATTTATGTGTATGTGTCTTGGATATATATGTGTTGTGACGCCGAGCGTCTGCCGTTGAGTAGGGAACCTATTCTTAAAAATTTCAAATGACGTTGTGCTGGTACGCAACGCTATAGGGCTGGTATGTAATTTTTTCCAGGGCTGGTTTTCATACTGACTGGGTCTGGGGTCTTTGGGCTGATCTGAGGTCATAGGGGCTGATTGGGGGTCTAATGGGGTCCTTGGACTGATCTGAGGTCTGATGGGGGCTGACTGGGGGTCTTTGGGCTGATCTGAGGTCTAATGGGGGCTGACTGGGTGGTCTATTGGGGGGCTAATCTGAGGTCTCATAGGGTCTGGCTGGGGGTCTTTGGGCTGATCTGAGGTCTGATGGGGGCTGACTGGGGGTCTTTGGGCTACTCTGAGGTCTGATGGGGGCTGACTGGGGGTCTTTGGGCTGATCTGAGGTCTCATGAAGGCTGACGGAGTCTTGAGATGTGTAAGGGGCCCCAAAATTTCTGATGGCAGCCCTGCCCATAATGGTGCAGTGCTGGTTGCTCCCAAAGCAGTGAAGTAGGGGATGTCTTAGATTTGCCGAAAGTATCTTCTTACGAAAGTAATGGGCTCTTTGACACGAGCAGATGCCGTGCGTGTCATCCGCAGCGTGAATGAGAGCCAAGCCGCGCTCTGGACAGCAGAGACACAGAGCATTAACATAATTGATAATGCTACATGCTTCTCTGTGATCTTTTTACTACAAAATCACAGTGACAACTTTATCTCACTGAGATTTTGTAGTAAAAAGATCACAGAGAGGCAAAGAGCATTATCAATCATGTTAATGCTCCGTGTCTCTGCTGTCCAGAGCGCGGCTTGGCTCTCTTTCATGCTGCGGACGACAAGCACGGCATCCACTTGTGTGAAACAGGCCTAAGACTGTGGCTATTTTGTGAAACAAGAGACAGGCAAGGGCTCTGGGTATGTTTTAAACTTTTAGTTTTGGATTGGAGGGTCGCCTTAAACTTTTTGATTTGACCTGTGTGGGACACAAGAGGGCCTCTGTGCACAAACAATATGGACTACTTGATTTCCAACTTCAAATTTCATTCCAACTTCTAATTCTGATGTCACAGCTGAGTATATGGGCTGAAATTCATGTGTGATGTCACAGCAGCTCACCGGCACTGCGCCTACACGAGATGTATTCCGGGCAGAGAGCAAATGTAGCCGGGGGGCGGAGCCGTAGCCTTGCCTCTGGGACGAGATTTCAGCTGCTGGAGGCGTTCTTTAGATTCAAATTTAGGCGGTCTGGGCACATCAGGGGGGCGTTCCTGGGCTCCTTGGAAGAGAAAAAACGCCCCTCTAGGCTCCTTACAGACTAATTTACATAATAGATAAAGCGGTTTTTAAGAGAAAATACAAGACACACGGAAAAAAGAACTACAGATCCGGATATAAGGTACTTTATTGCCCTAGGCTAAAGGAAAAAAAAAAATTGTGGATAGCCAGGTGACAGATTCCCTTTAAGATAACTTCTTTATTGACTTCAACTTTTCTTCTTATATAACACTGCCACTTCCGCAGCAGACAGTCCATGTACAAAACACGTGTTAAATAAGTATAACAAAATGACGGTTCAACTGTTCAATCTTGTCATTCAAAATAAAATGGTGGATATATTTCTCTCTTTCTCTCTCAGTATCTATACTCTCACTTTAAAAAAGTTATTTAAGCACTTAATGATCTCTCTGAGAGGCTTAACCAATAGTTTTACTTGCTCTATATGATCTGGTATGAGCAGTTCACAGACTGTACGTAGTTTGCGTGGTTTGGTCGCAATTTGAAGATTGCTATTTGGTTGAACTGCAAGTAAACACATATAACCAGTTCAGCATATAGCTCTAATCATACTATTAACAATAGGAACATCTATAACTGTATTAAATACCTATATTGGCCTTTTTTCTTCCATAAAACTGAACTCTCAGTGGAGTGAATGTCTGTTCAGCTTCTCTCCTCTGGTGTGATGAATTCTAGCAGCTCCTGCTAGGGAATTTCCCAGACAGGCTGGGTGTGAGATTGGCTGTGATTGGCCAAGACCAGGTCAGTAACAACAGTTTAACTCTATACTTTCTGTTGTCAATTCTGCTGTAACTTAAACAGTATAGCAGGCCAGCTCACCTGCAGCTTAAATCACAGCTCCTCCTGTGCACGGATTGACAAGGAAGTCCTTTATTGAGAGTGAAAAGTATGACAGTGGATGCAGCACTCCAATTATCGTAAATAGCCGTAAATCCTTTATTGCAGCGTGAAGAATATACATACAGCTATAAAATCACCAGAAGTAAATGCATGCTCCTGTATGGTCTACGCGTTTCAAACCATGCGGTTCTTATTCATGACCTCCAGTGTGACTGCTGTCAGGGTCAAGATATAATAGCCCTCGGATAGTTGATCCCTCCCTTTGGGTGGGAACATGTGCAGGTGTATCTGCTACTGAACCTGATTGCAGGCACACTGGAAAGCTTTGCTAGTTTAACATATATTGACATTTAAAGCTACATACACAAGTGCAAAAAATATATACAAAAATACAAAACACTGCATTAAAAATACAAAGCAGGAGCGTTAAGTGTTCATAATACAGATCTGTTCACATAAAAATTTAACAGGTGGAATACCCTTTATTCAGGCGTCACAATAAAAGGACCGAAAGACTGCAGCGTCTGAATAGCGTTTGATAAGCTTATACACAGATTAGAGCAAAGTCCTATATTTCAGCAGGAAGGAGGCAAACCTCAGTATCACTCTTGATAAAAATGCAAGAATTCCCTTCTAAAATTCATGCCCAAAGGAAATCTCGTATTTAATTTGAATAGCCAGTAGGCTTCCCTGAGTAGAACCTTACGCTTGATGTCACCTCCTCTAGGTGGAGAGGATACTTTCTCTATCGCAAAGGCTCTGAAGCAACTCGTATTTCTATTGTGAATGGAAATAAAATGTTTGGCAGCTCCAGAGATGTTAGTGCTGGATTCATTAGTAATATAATTCAAATGTTCTAGTATGCGAACTTTGAGCTTTCTAGTGGTGCTGCTGACATACAAAACATTGCCAGAAGTGCATGCGATAATGTAAATAACGCAGGCACTGTTGCAATTCATGTAAATATTAATAGTTAATATTAATATAATATTTTTGTGGGAGTCACAAACCTGCAAGTTTTGCAGGGATGACTGCCACAACGAAAAAAGCCTTTGCAACTCAACCATGTTGCTCCTCCCCTTTTGGAATATGACGAGGAAAAGAAAGATGGTAAGACTGCAGTCACGATTTTAGGAGAGCGTTTACTAGTTATCCTAAAACCTTCCTTTAAAATGGCACTCACCGAATCATTCTCATGGAGAATTGATAGATTATTCAAAACAATCGCCTTAATTAAGTTATATTGCCTGCTGTAGGTGAGCACTAAAGTTGGTGTAGAGGTTTTATTTTTGCGATTATTGCCAAATAGAAGGTCTCTACAATTTTTGTTTTGTGCTAATTTAATACCTCTATTGACCATCCAATGTGGATAGCCACGATCCAATAGTCGATGTGTTATACTGGTACATTCTTTTACAAAATCATATGTGCAACTGCAGTTTCTTTTGGCCCTTATAAATTCCCCTACTGGCACTGACTTAATCGTGTGTAATGGGTGGTGACTATCAGCCCTCAAGATAGTATTACCTGAACTGGGTTTCCGATAAGTCTTTGTTTTAATACATATTTTGGGAACACCTGTCAAGGTAAGATCAAGGAAGTCTACACTAGTGCTATCAAAATGGCACGTAAATTTTAAATTGTACTGATTAGCATTGACACGAGATGTATTCCGGGCAGAGAGCAAATGTAGCCGGGGGGCGGAGCCGTAGCCTTGCCTCTGGGACGAGATTTCAGCTGCTGGAGGCGTTCTTTAGATTCAAATTTAGGCGGTCTGGGCACATCAGGGGGGCGTTCCTGGGCTCCTTGGAAGAGAAAAAACGCCCCTCTAGGCTCCTTACAGACTAATTTACATAATAGATAAAGCGGTTTTTAAGAGAAAATACAAGACACACGGAAAAAAGAACTACAGATCCGGATATAAGGTACTTTATTGCCCTAGGCCAGTGATGGGCAACGTGCGGCTCTCCAGCTGTTGCTAAACTACAACTCCCACCATGCCCTGCAGTAGGCTGATAGCTATAGACAGGCTTTGCATGCTGGGAGTTGTAGTTCTGCAACATCTGGAGAGCCGCACGTTGCCCATCACTGCCCTAGGCTAAAGGAAAAAAAAAAATTGTGGATAGCCAGGTGACAGATTCCCTTTAAGATAACTTCTTTATTGACTTCAACTTTTCTTCTTATATAACACTGCCACTTCCGCAGCAGACAGTCCATGTACAAAACACGTGTTAAATAAGTATAACAAAATGACGGTTCAACTGTTCAATCTTGTCATTCAAAATAAAATGGTGGATATATTTCTCTCTTTCTCTCTCAGTATCTATACTCTCACTTTAAAAAAGTTATTTAAGCACTTAATGATCTCTCTGAGAGGCTTAACCAATAGTTTTACTTGCTCTATATGATCTGGTATGAGCAGTTCACAGACTGTACGTAGTTTGCGTGGTTTGGTCGCAATTTGAAGATTGCTATTTGGTTGAACTGCAAGTAAACACATATAACCAGTTCAGCATATAGCTCTAATCATACTATTAACAATAGGAACATCTATAACTGTATTAAATACCTATATTGGCCTTTTTTCTTCCATAAAACTGAACTCTCAGTGGAGTGAATGTCTGTTCAGCTTCTCTCCTCTGGTGTGATGAATTCTAGCAGCTCCTGCTAGGGAATTTCCCAGACAGGCTGGGTGTGAGATTGGCTGTGATTGGCCAAGACCAGGTCAGTAACAACAGTTTAACTCTATACTTTCTGTTGTCAATTCTGCTGTAACTTAAACAGTATAGCAGGCCAGCTCACCTGCAGCTTAAATCACAGCTCCTCCTGTGCACGGATTGACAAGGAAGTCCTTTATTGAGAGTGAAAAGTATGACAGTGGATGCAGCACTCCAATTATCGTAAATAGCCGTAAATCCTTTATTGCAGCGTGAAGAATATACATACAGCTATAAAATCACCAGAAGTAAATGCATGCTCCTGTATGGTCTACGCGTTTCAAACCATGCGGTTCTTATTCATGACCTCCAGTGTGACTGCTGTCAGGGTCAAGATATAATAGCCCTCGGATAGTTGATCCCTCCCTTTGGGTGGGAACATGTGCAGGTGTATCTGCTACTGAACCTGATTGCAGGCACACTGGAAAGCTTTGCTAGTTTAACATATATTGACATTTAAAGCTACATACACAAGTGCAAAAAAATATATACAAAAAATACAAAACACTGCATTAAAAAATACAAAGCAGGAGCGTTAAGTGTTCATAATACAGATCTGTTCACATAAAAATTTAACAGGTGGAATACCCTTTATTCAGGCGTCACAATAAAAAGGACCGAAAGACTGCAGCGTCTGAATAGCGTTTGATAATCTTATACACAGATTAGAGCAAAGTCCTATATTTCAGCAGGAAGGAGGCAAACCTCAGTATCACTCTTGATAAAAATGCAAGAATTCCCTTCTAAAATTCATGCCCAAAGGAAATCTCGTATTTAATTTGAATAGCCAGTAGGCTTCCCTGAGTAGAACCTTACGCTTGATGTCACCTCCTCTAGGTGGAGAGGATACTTTCTCTATCGCAAAGGCTCTAAAGCAACTCGTATTTCTATTGTGAATGGAAATAAAATGTTTGGCAGCTCCAGAGATGTTAGTGCTGGATTCATTAGTAATATAATTCAAATGTTCTAGTATGCGAACTTTGAGCTTTCTAGTGGTGCTGCTGACATACAAAACATTGCCAGAAGTGCATGCGATAATGTAAATAACGCAGGCACTGTTGCAATTCATGTAAATATTAATAGTTAATATTGAATATAATATTTTTGTGGGAGTCACAAACCTGCAAGTTTTGCAGGGATGACTGCCACAACGAAAAAGCCTTTGCAACTCAACCATGTTGCTCCTCCCTTTTGGAATATGACGAGGAAAAGAAAGATGGTAAGACTGCAGTCACGATTTTAGGAGAGCGTTTACTAGTTATCCTAAAACCTTCCTTTAAATGGCACTCACCGAATCATTCTCATGGAGAATTGATAGATTATTCAAAACAATCGCCTTAATTAAGTTATATTGCCTGCTGTAGGTGAGCACTAAAGTTGGTGTAGAGGTTTTATTTTTGCGATTATTGCCAAATAGAAGGTCTCTACAATTTTTGTTTTGTGCTAATTTAATACCTCTATTGACCATCCAATGTGGATAGCCACGATCCAATAGTCGATGTGTTATACTGGTACATTCTTTTACAAAATCATATGTGCAACTGCAGTTTCTTTTGGCCCTTATAAATTCCCCTACTGGCACTGACTTGATCGTGTGTACTGGGTGGTGACTATTAGCCCTCAAGATAGTATTACCTGAACTGGGTTTCCGATAAGTCTTTGTTTTAATACATATATTGGGAACACCTGTCAAGGTAAGATCAAGGAAGTCTATACTGGTGTTATCAAAATGGCACGTAAATTTTAAATTGTACTGATTAGCATTGACATATTCCAGGAAAGAGGGTATGGCAGGCACATCAATTCTGCTGTGTCATTGAGCTTACCTTACAGTCATGTAATGAATCTTAAAGGCATATTATCTTTTTGCTTCTGTTATATGACATCCAAAAACATGAAGTCACAGTAAATAACTCTGCTTTTGTCTTTAACATATAAGCATATGAACTGTATTAAGGTTATTGGCAGGTCTAGCTGTATACACATATAAGCTGTATTAGCAACCTAGGACAGGTCTTAGCTGAACAGCTACAGTGGGTTCTCCCCGTCCTTTGTCTGCAGAGACCCCGTTCAGTTGTAAAGGTTGCATATTTGGTGTCCACGCTTGATGCCAACCCAATTATTTAATTGCCCTGTAAAATTGCTCTTGCTAGCTTGATTTATTTTTCCATTGCATTATACACTGCTGCTTTTCATGGTTATGACCACTCTGCGATCTAGCAGTGGTGGCAGTGCTTGCACAATTGTAGAAAAAAGCACTGGCCTCGCAGCTGGCCAGGAACGCGGGAGTGTACATAGGCCGGCGCTTCTTCCTATAGTGTGCAAGCACTGCCACCACTGCTAGATCGCAGAGTGGTCATAACCATGACTGGATCGCAGGGTGACCATAACCATGAAAACCAGCAGTGTATAATACAATGGAATGCCTCTTAATAAATTAGGCGCATCTTACTCCAGTGTAGGCAGATCAAGACTGGCTTATGGGAATGCCAGTCTTGATAAATCTCCCCCTTTCTTTCTTAAATTTGCTGCATCTTTAAACCTAACACTTTTAGGGGTTATTTACTGTGCCCCATGTTCGCCAGAAATTGACATAAAAAATAGTAAACCGCAGTTTTGAAACTATTTAAACACCATTGCGCCTAAATTCAAGGACAAGTGCAGTTTCTATTCTGCCCTTGTCACTTTCTGTAAAGGGCAGGGTGTGGTGTCTGTCTCAGCACATTCACTATCATTCACGCCAGCTTAACCACTTCAGCCCCCCTAGCTTAAACACCGTTAATGACCAGGCCACTTTTTACAATTCTACGCTACTTTCACCGTTTATTGCTCCGTCATAGAACTTACCACCCAAATTAATTTTACCTCCTTTTCTTCTCACTAATAGAGCTTTTATTTGGTGGTATTTCATTGCTGCTGACATTTTTACTTTTTTTGCTATTAGTCAAAAATGACCGAAATTTTTGCAAAAAAATGACATTTTTCACTTTCTGTTGTAATTTATTTTTTTTTAAACTACATTTCTATATACATTTTTCGCAAAATTTATTGTTCTACATGTCTTTGATAAAAAAAAGTCCAATAAGTGTATATTTATTGGTTTGGGTAAAAGTTATAGCGTTTACAAACTATGGTGCAAAAAAGTGAATTTCGGCATTTTGAAGCAGCTCTGACTTTCTGAGCGCCTGTCATGTTTCTTCAGGCGCTAGAATGTCAGGAAAGTATAAATACCCCCCAAATGACACCATTTTAGAAAGAAGACACCCCAAAGTATTCGCGGAGGGGCATGGTGAGTTCATGTATTATTTCATTTTTTTTCACAAGTTAGCGGAAAATTACACTTTCTGAGGAAAAAAATAAAAATAATAAAGTTTCCATTTCTGCTAACTTCTGGCAAAAAATAAAATAAAATCTCCCACAGACTCACTATGCCCCTCAGTGAATACCTTGGGGTGTCTACTTTCCGAAATGGGGTCATTTGTGGGGTGTGTTTACTGTTCTGGCATTTTGGGCGGGGCAAAATTGTGAGCAGCCATGTAAAAGCTAAAGGTACTCGTTGGAATTAGGGCCCCTTTGCGCACCCAGGCTGCAAAAAAGTGTCACTCATGTGGTATCGCCGTACTCAGGAGAAGTAGGGCAATGTGTTTTGGGGTGTATTTTTACATATACCCATGTTGGGTGAGAGAAATATCTCTGTAAACTGACAACTTTGTATAAAAAAAATTAAAAAGTTGTCGTTTACAGAGATATTTCTCACACCCAGCATGGTTATATGTAAAAATACACCCCAAAACACATTGCCCTACTTCTCCTGAGTACGGCGATACCACATGAGTGACACTTTTTTGCAGCCAAGATGTGCAAAGGGGCCCTAAAACCAATGAGTACCTTTAGGATTTCACAGGGCATTTTTACACATTTGGATTCCAGACTTCTTCTCACGCTTTAGGGGCCCCTCAAAATGCCAGGACAGTATAAATACCCCACAAGTGACCCCATTTTAGAAAGAAGACATCCCAAGGTATTCCATGAGGGGTATGGTGAGTTCATGTAAAATTTTATTTTTTGTCACAAGTTAGTGAAATATGAGACTTTGTAAAAAAAAAAAAAAAAAATATCAATTTCCACTAACTTGTGCCAAAAAAAAAAAAATTTCTGTGAACTCGCCATGCCCCTTACGGAATACCTTGGGGTGTCTTCTTTCCAAAACGGGGTCACGTGTGGGGTATTTATACTGCCCTGGCATTTTAGGGGCCCTAAAGCGTGAGAATCCAAAATGCGTAAAAATGTCCTGTGAAATCCTAAAGGTACTCATTGGTTTTAGGGCCCCTTTGCGCATCTTGGCTGCAAAAAAGTGTCACTCATGTGGTATCGCCGTACTCAGGAGAAGTAGGGCAATGTGTTTTGGGGTGTATTTTTACATATACCCCTGCTGGGTGTGAGAAATATCTCTGTAAATGACAACTTTTAAAACATTTTATACAAAGTTGTCAATTTACAGAGATATTTCTACCCAGCATGAGTGTATGTGAAATACACCCCACATGCCCTACTCTCTAGCTGACCACATGTGTGACTTTTTGCAGCAAATGTGTAAAGGGGCCTAAAACCAATGAGTACCTAGAAGAGCATTTTACGCATTTTTCTTCTCACGCTTTAGGGCCCCTAAAATGCCAGGGCAGTATAAATACCCCACATGTGACCCCATTTTGGAAAGAAGACACCCCAAGGTATTCTGTGAGGGGCATGGCGAGTTCATAGAAGTTTTTTCTTTTGGCACAAGCTAGCGGAAATTGATTTTTTATTGTTTTTTTCTCACAAAGTCTCCCTTTCTGCTAACTTTTGACAAAAAGTTAAATTTTTCATGGACTCACTATGCCCCTCCGTGAATACCTTGGGGTGTCTTATTTCCAAAATGGGGTCATTTGTGGGGTGTTTGTACTGTTCTGGCATTTTGGGCGGGGCTAAATTGTGAGCAGCCATGTAAAAGCTAAAGGTACTCGTTGGAATTAGGGCCCCTTTGCGCACCCAGGCTGCAAAAAAAAGTGTCACTCATGTGGTATCGCCGTACTTAGGAGAAGTAGGGCAATGTGTTTTGGGGTGTATTTTTACATATACCCATGTTGGGTGAGAGAAATATCTCTGTAAACTGACAACTTTGTATAAAAAAAAATTAAAAAGTTGTCGTTTACAGAGATATTTCTCACACCCAGCATGGTTATATGTAAAAATACACCCAAACACATGTGCCTCTCTCTGAGTACGGCGATACCACATGGTGACTTACTGCAGCCAAGATGTGCAAAGGGGCCTAAAACTAATGAGTACCTTTAAACTCTTTCACACGGGCGTCATGTTTGGCGCCCGGATAAGAGCGAGTGCGTTCGCGGGAATATGTGCGTTTTCCCGCGGGTGCAACGTTTGCAACACGTTTTGCACGCGTGAGAAACGCCATGTTTGGTACTCAACCCGAAGCCGGACTTCATCACTGAAGTCCGGTTTCGAGTCTACTGAAGAATTGATTATTTCCCCTTATAACATGGTTATAAGGGAAATAATAGCATTCTTAATAAAGAATGCATTGTTAAATGAAGAGGAAGGGGTTAAAAATAATAAAGTTAACTTACCTTAGCCACTTGATCGCGTAGTCGCGATCTGTCCTCTCTTTCCTGCAGCATCTATGATCTAAAGGACCTGTGATGACGTCACATCACATGGTCCAATCACATGGTCCATCACCATGGTAAGATGGACCATGTGATTGAACCATGTGATGTGACATCATCTAGGTCACTCAGATCATAGATGCTGCAGAAGAAGGACAGATCGCGACTCGCGATCAAGTGACTAAGATGAGTTAACTTTGTATTACAACCCTTCTCTTCATTTAACAATGCATTCTTTATTAGAATGCTATTATTCCCTTATAACCATGTTATAAGGAAATAATAGAGATTGGGTCCGTTGCTAAGCAGCAATGCGGGAAAATCGCAGCGCATCCGCGCGGTTGCGGATGCTTGCGATTTTCCGCAGCCCCATTCACTTCTATGGGGCCTGCGTTGCGTGAAAAACACAGAATATAGAACATGCTGCGATTTTCACGCAACGCAGAAGTGATGCGTGAAAATCACCGCTCATGTGCACAGCCCCTTAGAAATGAATGGGTCCGGATTCAGTGCGGGTGCAATGCGTCCTCCTCACGCATTGCACCCGCGCGGAAAACTCGCCCGTGTGAAAGGGGCCTTAGGATTTCACAGGGCATTTTTTCGCATTTGGATTCTCACGCTTTAGGACCCCTAAGATGCCAGGACAGTATAAATACCCCACATGTGACCCCATTGTGGAAAGAAGACACCCCAAGGTATTCTGTGAGGGGCATGGCAAGTTCACAGAAATTTTTTTTTAAGTTAGCGGAAATTTTTTTTTTTATTTTTTTTTACAAAGTCTTAAATTTCCACTAACTTGTGACAATAATAAAATTTTGCATGAACTCACCATACCCCTCACGGAATACCTTGGGGTGTTTTCTTTCTAAAATGGGGTCACATGTGAGGTGTTTGTACTGCTCTGGCATTTGAGGGTCTCCGCAATCATTACACGTATGGCCAGCATTAGGAGTTTCTGCGATTCTCCTTATATTGAGCATATGGGTAATGAGATATTTTTTTCCGTTCAGCCTCTGGGCTGAAAAAAAAAAAAATTAACGGCACAGATTTCTTCATTCGCATCGATCAATGTGGATGAAAAAATCTCTGCCAAAAAATGTGCAAAAAAAAAAAAAAAGTAGTAAGGCCCTATTCACACGTCCGCAAAAATGACGGCATGTATTCCGCAATTCTGCGGAATAGATACGGACCCATTCAGTGTGAATGGGGCCGGCGGTGATGCGGAGAGCACACTATGTGCTCGCCGCATCAGCATTTGCGGAGCTGCGGCCGCAAACTTCCGGGTTTCGGCCCCCAAACATCCGGCCGCAGCTCCGCAAAAGATAGAGCATGTCCTATTCTTGTCCGCAATTGCGGACAAGAAAAGGCATTTTCTATATAGTTCTGGCAATGTGCGGATCTGCAAAATGCGGAAAGCACATTGCCGGTGTCCGTGTTTTGCGGATCCACGGATCCATGGATCCGCAAAACACATACAGACGTCTGAATGAGCCTTACAGGGGGGGTGATTAGTGACAGGGGGTGATCAGGGGGTGACATGGGGTGATCAGGGGTTAATCGGGGGTTAATCAGTGACGGGGGGGGGATGGATGGGGGGGTCTGTGTGGTGATTGGTGCACTTACAAAAGATTCCTTTGGTGGTCCCAAGCAAAAGGGACCACCAAAGGAACGATCAGCAAGCATATCAGACACTGTTAACAAAACAGCGTCTGATATGTGATTTTTTTTAACTTCTACAGCCTGCCAGCGCACGATCAGCGCTGGCAGGCTGTAGTTTAACTTCTTCCCGATGCGATCTTGTGAACGCGCGCACGCGCGTTCACAGGAAACCTTGCGTCTCGCGAGATGACGCCTCGGCGCGTCCAAGAGGAATAAACCGACCGCCGCCAGGATGCAATCCTGCGTTCGGCGGTCGGCAACTGGTTAAAGGGCTTCTGTTAGCCCCCCAAACATCATTTTTCATTTTTGGACTTAATATAATCGCTATTGCCCGCCGATTCCATATATACCGCTATTACCTCGGTCTGTGCCTTAATTTCTTTAAAAATTGTAATTTTGTCATATGCTAATTTCTTCACTACCAGCAAGTTGGGCGGTTACTTGCTGGTAGCCGCCGCATCCTCCGTCTACAAAAAATGTCCCCTCCTCCACTTGATTGACAGGGCCAGCAAGCGCTTTCCTCCTCCGGCTGGCCCTGTCTGCAGTTCAAATCCCGCGCCTGCACCGTAGCGGTCTTCATTCGGCGCAGGCGCTCTGAGAGAAGAACGCTCGCTTGGCTACTCTTTCCTCAGTGCGCCTGCGCCGATGACATCAGCCCTACACCCGGAAGAGAAGACATGTGTAGGGCTGACGTCATCGGCGGACAATAGCGATTATATTAAGTCCAAAAATGAAAAATGATGTTTGGGGTTGACAGAAGCCCTTTATTAAACTATAAGCTAGAGTAGATTTTCATCTAGATGCCAGGATGAGTCGCTTAATATATATGACCAGGCATACGACTTGTCATAAATTGAGCACATCCTTCAGTAGCAGCGGTGGCGTCAAAATACAAAAAGTCACAACATTTTTGCAGATGTGGGGCAAAAAGTCACAAAGCCCCCATTTTGCAACTTCCTGAAGCCAGAATGCTGCTGTACAGAGCTTGATAAATTCCCCCTTTGCCACATATTGTATTTTATAAAGACTGCGGCGCTGCACTGAGATACAGTATGTTAGACTGCTGCAAAAGTTATATCCTCCATCATGTAATTTTACTCTTGCAGAACTAGTGCAGATGTTCCACTGATAAGGAGGGCATGAATGAACACAACATATTGGTACATGAAAAAGCTTTTCGGAAATGTTTACATATCCACCAGCCCAGACGTGCTAAATGGGACCTGTCTTACTTACTAGTCCGAGTCATTTCATCTATATTTTGGGATAACAATAACTCGCACTCATTTTATGGATGAGACTTCCTGGTCACAACACACAAATGAGGAGACACTGAGGTTATATTGACTCACACCTGGTGCGGCTAATGTATGAGACAACAGTGATATGTCAAGAATATTTATGTGTTATTTATTTGACACAACAGGAAATGAAAACAAGTCTTCATAGTTAATTAACATAAGGGTTTCTAAAAATGGTCATGACATGTATTTGGCCTAGTTACAATATTTTTTTTACTGGCAAGTCATCAGAGTTTTCTGTTTCATTTGTATTACCTTTTTATTACATTTTATATTGAATCTGTTTTTATTTTCCCTTGGAAACAAGGTACAAAGCTCAATACAAACATTCATAATGACTTGAATGAAGATACACATTTAACCCCTTCTCCCTGTATGCAATTGGGGCCTTAGTCACCTTCCAAGAGCTATAACTTTTATTTTTTAGTCTATCTAGCCTTTTTTTTCTTTTTCCGGGACAAGTTGTACGTTTTTATGGCACCATTTTAGGGGCCACATAGCTTACTAGTTAACTTTTATTAAGTCTTTCTGGAGGAGAGGGGGAATTAACAGCAAAAAGGCCACACATTTTTTATATTGTAAATTTGGCTATATTCATTTTGTGGCATAAATAACAAAATAACTTTACTCTCTGGGTCACTATGAGTTTTACTACTTTTGCACAATAAAAACCCTTTAAAAAAAAAATGTTTTTGTCACAACCCATAACATAACTTTTTTTTTTCTACAGTACAGAGCTGTTTGAGGGCTTGATTTTTGCAGAACAACTTGTAATTTTTATTGATATCATTTTGGGGAACATAACACTTTTTTTACGGCATTCACCATGTGTGACGTATTACGTGAGAATTGGATAGTGTGGGTGATTATGGATGTGGCAATACCAATATGTGGAGGGGATTTTATTTTTGCAATTTTTTTTCAATGAAAAAATGTGTATTTTTTTTTTATAAAATTTGATTTAACTTTTTTTCTTTTTTTTACTATAAATTAGTCCCACAAGGAGACTTTGACATATAATCTTCTGATCGCTTCTATAATACACTGTACTGTCAGTGCTATACTCACCAGAGAGGCCCAGCCTGAGAGGGCATGGGCTGCAAACAGACCTGGGGGCCTATATTTCTTATTCATAGTAGAATCTAAAGGGTTACATTTGGTTACATCTAAGGCTACTTTCACACTGGCGTTTTTGGATCCGCTTGTGAGATCCGTTTCAGGGCTCTCACAAACGGTCCAAAATGGATCAGTTTTGCCCCAATGCATTCTGAATGGATAAGGATCTGCTCAGAATGCATCAGTTTGGCTCCGTTCAGTCTCCATTCCGCTCTGGAGGCGGACAGCGTTTTGGTGTCCGTCTGATGGAACTGAGCCAAACGGATCCGTCCTGACACACAATGTAAGTCAATGGGGACGGATCCGTTTTCAATGACACAATATGACACAACAGAAAACGGATCCGTCCCCCATTGACTTTCAATGGTGTTCAAGACGGATCCGTTTTGCCTATGTTCATGATAATACAAACGGATCCGTTCTGAACGGATGCATGCGGATGTATTATCAGTGCGGATCCGTCTGTGCAGATACATGACGAATCCGCACAAGACGCCAGTGTGAAAGTAGCCTTAAGCGTTACATGTTTTCATAAGTTTTAATGTTACTGAATCTTAAAGGGGTTGTCTCATTTCAGTAAGAGGCATTTATTATATGTAGAGAAAGTTAATACAAGCCACTTACTAATGTATTATGATTGTCCATATTGCTTCCTTTGCTGGCTGGAGTCATTTTTTTAATCACATCATACACTACTTGTTTCCATGGTTCCTGTAATCCAGCAGTGGTGGTCGTGCTTGTACACTATAGGAAAAAGCACTAGCCAATGTGTGCGCCTATGGTCCCGGCCACCAGAGAGGCTGATGCTTTTTCCTATAGTGTGAAAGCACGACCACCACTGATGGATTGCAGGGTGGTCTGTTACCATGGAAACCAGCAGTGCATAATGTGATGGAAAAATGAATCCAGCCAGCAAAGGAAGCAATATGGATAATAACAATACATTAGTAAGTGCCTTGTATTAACTTTCTCTACATGATTAATGCCACTTACTGAAGTGAGACAACCCCTTTAAGAATTTCACAGTTCTTGATGTTACCACATCCTGAGGTAGACTATTCCACAGATTCACAGTCGTTAAGGGGAGTCTGTCACCTCATTTTCACCAATATAACTAACAACACTGCCCCATAGAAGATTGCAAACGCTTTCCAAGCATACCTGTGTGTACTATGTGTCTGTATTCCATGTCCAGGAAAAGCACTTTTATTCTGCTGAAAAACAGCTCCCAAGTGCCCAGCTAAAAGTGAAAGTAAAAGCAGACTCGATTTCTAACAGCTATATCTTCTCATATAGTGGATATAATGCTGTGGTTCTGGTATAGTTTGAAAGGTACTAGAATACCAGCTTTCAAACAAGGTCCGGCCCGGCTGATCAGCTGTTAGAAGAAGCCACAGTGCTCAGGGCCATCTGACGACACTGTACATCGGTCACATGGCCTAGTTGCAGCTCGGCCCCATTGAAGTGAATGGGGCTGAGCAGCAATACCAAGCACAGCCGCTATACAATGACAGCGCTGTGCATGGAAAGCTGCCGGGAGCCAGCTGCACTTACCAGAGCTCCGATAAGTGTGGTAGCTCACTGTAAGAGCTGATCGTGCGGATACCAGTACTCAGACCCCACCGATGTGATAATGATGACCTATTCTGAGAATAGGTCTTTATTATATTTACCTGATTAACCCCTTTAATAATTCTTGGGTGTAATACATCTTGATCTGGGGCCTTGTTCACATTTACCTTATTTTACTTAACTTTGACCATATCTACAGTCAGCCAACTGTGTATATTACAGGATGTACTAATAGCCCTGGCACCACCGATGTCAGCTCCTTTCTCTTCTTTTGTATCCATTTAGTAGCTCTGCCTTTTCCTGATCTTCAGTGATCATCCTCACCTTTACCATTGTTTTTGGGACCTACCCGCTCAGAACTTGTTTTTTTAGCATTTATATATCTAAGGAATTTGGGGATTTTTTTTTCTCCCTTTAAGCTAGTTTTACACTAGCGTTGTGAGATCCGGCAGGAAACAGCCTTTTGGGTCTCTCTGGATCCTGCATTGACAGAAGTGCGTTACCATCCAGCCCTATTAAAGAGGACCTTTCACCACTCCTGACATGTCTGTTTTAATAGCTTCATGCATTCCCCACGTACTAACAATTCTGGAGAAGCTATTTATATGTCTGTATGTTGTCCCATTCCTCTATTATTTCTACTAGAAGTTATGAATAATTGCTAGCTGTCTGCAGTAAAGGTACAGAGGGGAGGTAACGAGATGGGGGTGTGTACCTGCACAGTCTGACAACGGCAGCACTGATTGGTTAGAGAGAGGCTGTGCAGGGAACACCCCCAACTTGTTACCTCCTCTCTGTACTGTTACTGAAACCTAATAGCAATCCACTTCTAGCAGAAATAATAAAGGAATGGCACATCATAGAGTCATAAGAATAGATGTTCCAGGATTGTTATTTCATGGGAAATGCATGAAGATATTAAAACAGACATGTCAGGAGTGACGAAAGGTCCTCTTTAAACCTTAATGGGGACCAGTGGAGGTCAGGCCGTAACCCGGCAAACATGCTGAGAATCGGCCAGACAAAAACCGCTGTGCACAGGTTAGGTACCTTATGAAACACCTACTCAATCAGTAAAGCATTAGAGTGCAATCCTGTTACAGTATATAGAAAGCATTTCGGTTGCACTGCGACAGTAGACACAGGGCAGATACGCTAAGAGTTTTCCCAAGCAGAGTTTTACAGCAGCATCAGAGTGGATGGTAGTGTGACCACAACCCAAGATTTACCGATGTTACCATTTGTTAATGTCCATTTTACCATTTGTTAATGTCACCAAATCCCATCTTTTAGTGATGGAAACACATATAAAATCCAAACCTACATTAATTGTAATACTGCACATGTCGAATACCTCAGCAGTTGCAGCATATGCAAGTGTAGGATGCACTACCAACACTTTAAAGACTAGAATACGTGAACACTTAACAGATATAGGCAATGATAAAGCCTCCAATCCGTCGGTGGCATCAAAACAAAGGTTTTTCTTTCTGTGGCACACAGCGAGTCTTCAAACAACCTAGTGATGAGGACTTAAAGGGGTTGTCCAAGTTATATTTCTTGATGACCTATCCTCAGGATAGGTCATCAATATCAGATCGGCGGGGGTCCGACACCCGGCACCCCCGCCGATCAGCTGTTTGAAGAGAAGGCGAGCGCCGTGCCAGCGCTGCCTCCTCTTCATTGTTTACCTACTCGCCGTTGCATCTGCAGCGGTGAGCAGGTGTAATTACACCCAAGCCGTTCCATTTATTTCAATGGGACGGCTCGTTTCTATACAAGTGTATACTACAGAGCCGTCCCATTGAAATGAATGGAACGGCTTGGGTGTAATTACACCTGCTCACCGCTGCAGATGCAACGGCGAGTAGGTAAACAATGAAGAGGAGGCAGCGCTGGCACGGCGCTCGCCTTCTCTTCAAACAGCTGATTGGCGGGGGTGCCGGGTGTCGGACCCCCGCCGATCTGATATTGATGACCTATCCTGAGGATAGGTCATCAATAAATATAACTTGGACAACCCCTTTAAGGAAAAAGTAATGATCTTGACAGACCTATTGGATTTTTACCTTAGCTACTAGACTTGCTAAAGGTATGAACAACAAGGCAGGATATGATTTATTATTATTGATTCTTGGCCACTATTCCAATTGCATGAATTCTTATCTTAATGTTTTTATTATGTAAAATTCTCATTAAAGGGGTTGTCTCACTTCAGCATTGGCATTTATCATGTAGAGAAAGTTAATACAAGGAACTTACTAATGTATTGTAATTGTCCATATTGCCTCGTTTGCTGGCTTCATTAATTTCTCCTCACATTACACTGCTCGTTTCCATGGGTTATGACCACCCTACAATCCAGCAGTGGTGGCTGTGCTTGCACACTATAGAAAAAGCGCCGGGACCATGGGAGTGCACATAGGTACGCATGCACAGTAGGTCCCCTCCCGGCCACCTCGTGCAGTGGCATCATCCCTGGAAACGAGCAGTGTATAATGTGATGGAAAAATAAATCCAGCCAGCAAGGGAAGCAATATGGACAATCACAATACATTAGTAAGTGCCTTGTATCAACTTTCTCTACATGATAAATGCCATTTGCTGAAGTAAGACAACCGCTTTAATGAGAACTATGTTATGCTTTGTACCCTTCTATTAATAGGGCTGGGCTGGATTAAACTTCTATACGTGGTTGGACTTCTGTCTAACTGTGTCACGCCTGGTCCACAGGGAGTGAGAAGCTACTGGTGTTGTAGGGCTGGTCAAGGAGGAAACCTATTGTGCTTTCTTGGAGTGCTTGCGTGGTTGTATTAAGTGCAGCACGGCCTCCCATTGAAAACAATGGAAGGCCGATCCAGAACTGCTGCCAATGGCTTTTTGGTGTGTATTCCACACCAGAATTTGGCCGTGTGAAAGGGGCCTAACTTTATTTCAGCACTATATACACAGTGCCATGTTATATAAATGTTGCAGATCAGATGCTATGTAACCATGTGCAATGAAATATCTTATAATGAACACCACAATATATATTTTTATTGTTACCTAGCAAAAAACAATACAATATATTCTTCTAGAACAATGTAAATCTAAAAAGAAAAACATCCTCTTGAAGCAACTTTCAAGCTGAATAGAAGCTCAAAACTAACAGGTACCATGAAAACGTCCCATGGCACAGGACTGCTGAACAGTCCAATATATTTTATTATTTTAATTCTTCTTTCTTTCCAGGCGCTCGTAGGCTTCATCAACCGGGAGATTAAGATCTAAGAAAGGAGAGTTACACGTCAGTTACATATTTGTTGAAATGTAATCAGGAAAACGTAGTCGTATTATACAGAGATATTGTTTCGTTTCCAGATATTAGATTTGTAGTCGTGCACTACTACATCTGTGCGTGAACTTCTCAAGTCCAACTATGTAGCATAGGTTAAAGGTCTTATCCCACAAATTACACAACATACATCTGGAGTAATGAACACCGTTATTTTACCATATAAATGCAAAAAACACTGCTCTCCAGTGTAATCTTCACACTTTTAAAGGGAGTCTGTCACTTGTTTTTCACCAATATAACTAAGAGCACTGCTCCATAGAAGATTGCAGACACATCCCAGACATACCTGTGTGCACTTTGTGTCTGTATTCCATATCCAGGAAAAGCACTTTAAGGCCTCATGCACACAACCGTTTTTTTATGCTGTCCGCAAAAAGGGGTTCTGTTGTTCAGTGATCCGTGTCTGTTTTTGCCTTCCGTTGTGTTTCCGTGTGTCTTCCGTTTTTTTTAGCGGACATGACCCAAAAGATTTTACCAAAAGACAGGCTGACAATTTTTGCCAAGTGCCTGCCAAGGGATCCGCAAAAAAAACGCGGACGCGGAATTTTTTCACGGTCCCATTGACTTTCACGGTCCCATTGACTTGAATGGGTCCATGAACCGTTTTTCACGGACAAGAATAGGACAGGTTATATTTTTTTGATGGACTAGAATCACGGACGCGGAGGACAAACGGTGCATTTGCCGAGTTTTCCACGGAACCCATTGAAAACCAATTGGTCCGCAGAAAATCACGAAAAACGGAGCAACGGACACGGAATCAGACAACGGTCATGTGCATGAGGCCTAAGGGTCCATTCACACATCCGTGTTTGTTTTGCGGATCCGCAAAACACAGACACCGGCAATGTGTGTTCTGCATTTTGCGGACCGCACATCGCCGGCACTATAATAGAAAATACTTTTTCTTGCTGCAATTGTGGACAAGAATAGGACATGTTCTATTTTTTTCGGGAACGCAATTGCGGACCCTAAACCGTGGATCTGCAATTGCGGATGCGGGCAGGACATAGTGTGTCCCCATAGAAATTAATAAGTCCGCAATTCCGTTCCGCAAAATACGGAACAGAATTGCGGACGTGTGAATGGACCCTTATTCTGCTGAAAGTGAAAGTAAAAACAGCTTTCACTCCTGACTCGATTTCTAACAGCTATATCTTCTGATACAGTGGATATAATGCTATGGTATCATTTTAAAGATTGGAATGCCAGCTTTTAAACAAGGGCAGGTTCATATTTCTAGCGGCTACCAAGATTAATAAGGGGAGGGCTGCTAAGATATGAGCAGCTAAAGCAGCCCTCCCTGTTTCAGTCTGGTTTGCTTTGGGCACTTGCAGCAGTAGAGCTGGGCACTTAGGAGCTGTTTTCCAGCAGAATAAAAGCGCTTTACGACTTCCGGTTCCGGCGCTGGGATGCAGGACGCGGAGTAATTGAGCTCCGGACTCCCGTCCTCCTAAAATCGCCTGCGCTCCGACTAAAGCGACGAAATGGGACCCCAAAGGACACTCACGAGTCCCTGAACTTGGGTGGTTAATGGTTCATGGACCGGTACCTGCTACGGAGCGGCAAAAGGCAAGTTAAGAGCGGCGCAGCAGTGACTGCAAGCACCATGCTGAGCAAGATGGCGAATTCCCGCCCCTCGTCCCCGGTCAAAATTGCAGAGGTCGCAGAAGTTTCGGGCCAAGCTGCGGACGCTGAGCTGCCCAAAATTAATTATAAAATATTGGCTGTTGAGGTAGCCAAGTACCTGGCCCTGTAAATTAGAGACCCTCTCCAAGACTCTCATGCACTCCCTCCACGAACTGCATGAGGCAGTAGCGAGGCACGATACCGGCATAGAGGAATTGGAGCACAGAGTTGCGGTAATGGAGGAGGATATGACCAGATCTAATCGGGATATACAAGATCTGTACAAACAGAGCATTATATTGAAAGACCGCTTGGAGGACCTGGAAAACAGGTCCAGGCGGAACAACTTGTGCATAGTTGGCCTGCCGGAAAGCATTAAACCGCCGGCGCTTAAAGAGATTTGTGAACTTGAACTCCCACAGGCCCTTAACCTGGAAGGGAGACACAAAGTAGAGAGAGTCCACTGAGTGGGTCCAGTAATAGATGCGCAGAGGCTGAAGGGGCCGGACTCTCGAAATACACTGCCGAAACCCCGACAAGTCATCATGAGATTCCTGGACTACTGCGACAAAGAGTCCATTCTGCCAGCTTTTCGGGCATGCAAAGGGCCCTTGAAAGTAAGGGGTCACACCATCCTGATATTTGCTGATTACTCGGCCCTAGTAGCCAAAAGGCGACTTGAGTTCAGCCACATTTGCTTCGAGCTATATAAAAAGCAAGTTCGTTTTCAATTAATATACCCGGCTATTCTGAAGGTTACCAGCAACAATTGTACCGTAAAGACATACCATGACCCTGAGGCAGCGGAGGAAGTTCTTCGGATCAACAGTAGCCCTGGAGACTGAAGCCGAGGGAGACGATCTCTACAACTGCGAGAGGTGAGAAGAGGCAAGTCAAGAAGCCCGGAATGGAGGCGTACTCCAACCGAAGATAGAGCGAGACGTGACTGGGAAATGGTTCCGATTGACAAGCGGTCACCTCGTTCCAGGAGGAGAGACTCCAGATCGAGATGAACTCTGGACGATAATTACACCTTGGCCGAGGCCAGCAGAGGGACACCTGTGTATCCTTTCAGCAAAGTATGCTATGCCACGAGAGGGGACTTTTTGGGGGGGGGGGCGAGGGGGGGGGAGCGGGACTCTCGCCGCATGCGTTCTTGCTTAAGTTTATACATTATGATTCCTACACTTGTGCACTAAAGTTATGGGGGGGCGAGTAGGTTCTGTAGCCTAGAAAAAAGGGAAGTCATAAAAGAAAGAGTTGGGGATGAGAGCTCAATTGTTGAAGTTGGGGGGCGGGGGAGTTTTAAGGGAATTTAGTATTGTTACTTAGTTTTATGCATCAGCCTATGTTCGCCGTCCACTGTATCTAAGCCCCAGGAGGGATCTAAATTGTCCACATGATCCACGACATGTACATCACATTCATTAAGGGAGTATATGAAGGTAGTTAGCTGGAATGTACAGGGCTTGCGCTCTCCGCAGAAGAGGTGGATGATTCTTCGTCATCTTAAGAAATTAAAACCAGACATAGCCTTGCTCCAAGAAACCCATTTGGAAGCAGGAGATTTCGGTGGAATGAAAAAACTTTGGGTAGGGCAAGTGATTGGTTCATCCTCTGGGCGGAGAGCAGGAGTCATGATCTTGTTTAATAGAACATTTATTATCAATTGCTGCCGACAACCAGGGGAGATGGGTTTGTGTATCTATACGGTTTCAGGACGCTGAATACACTATTTACAACATATATGGCCCAAACTCCAACAACTCGCAATTCTTTAAAATATTAGAAAGTACTCTATTGACGGAAAAGATGCCCAACTTGATAGTGGGTGGCGACTTTAACGCTACAGTCATGGGGAAAGAAGATAGACGGTCCGGTTCCGGTGAGGATAGGGCTGTGACGGCTCAGGACTCAGTCATGGGGCCTCTCATGGAGGCGGTGGGTTTAGTGGATCCCTGGCGGCAATTTAACCCCAATGAGAGGAGCTTCACCTTCTATTCCCACGCCAGGAACTCGTGGTCACGCATCGACAATATTCTGGTAGGATGCTCCTTGATGAGCCTGGTAGAATCTGCTTACATGGGCGACATTGTCATATCAGATCATGCTCCGGTAATGGTGACCATGAGAGATTTCCCAGGGGCAAAGATTACCTATTGAGGTTTCCCTCTAAATTAATAGGAAATGAGGACTTTGTCAATAAACTGGTAGGGTGGTGGGAGAAATATAGAGAACATAATCAAAGCCACCTGGATAACCTGGAATTATTCTGGCACACTTCCAAGGTGGTCTTGAGGGGGCGGATCATAAGCTATGTATTCAGCAAGAGAAAGATATGTCAGCAACGATTGGAACAGGCCAGTGATAAGGTCAGGCAGACATATAGGGAATTCATTAACAACCCCTCCATAGCAAATAAGGCGAAATGGGTGGAAGCCCGTCAAGATTTTGAAAACTGTGAAAAAGTGAGAGAGTCCCTGAACCAAACACAGTTCGAGGCAAAATTGCATAAGTATGGAAATAGGGCCGGGCGTTTGCTAGCCACCTTAGCCAAGGGTCAGAGGCAACCTCACTACATTTCCAGTCTTAGAGATGGCAGTGATGGGGTGGTTACTGATCCGGCGGTTCTCAATACCATCGTGGGTAATTATTATGAAGCTCTATATAAGGATGACACCACAGCCCCACTAATCGACACCTTACTGGATCATGTGAAGCTTCCTTCGGTGACCATTGAACAGCTCCAAAGCCTAAACGCGGACATCTCTATGGAAGAATTGCAATCTACCATTAAGTGTCTGGGAAATGCGGAGCCTGATGGCTTTACTGGGGAATATTTCAAAACACTCGTGTCCCAGATCTCCCCAGTCTTATTGGAGCTCTACAATTGAGTGCTGAAGGGTCAGGCTCACCCTGATAAAGATAATGTGTCATACATTAAACTTTTACCCAAGCCAGGGAAAGATCCTTTGCAACCAGGCTCATACAAGCCAATATCCCTTATGAATGTGGATACCAAGATACTGTCCAAAATTGCGGATCGGTTGGCAATAATCCTCCCGTTGTTGATAGGTTCAGAACAAGTGGGTTTTGTCCAGGGTCGCTCAACAGTCACCAACATCAGAACTGTCCTCACGGTCTTGGATAGAGTACGCCATGCGCCGCAACAGGGGGAGGCTCCAGTCATGCTCACCTTGGATGCTGAAAAAGCCTTTGATAATGTCAGGTGGGCATGGCTGGAGGCGGTCCTGGACAAAATGGGCTTTCAAGGGGCATTTAGAATTTTCCTGTCCAAATTGTATGAGAACCTGAAGGCCCAGGTATACACCCAAGGTTTTCTCTCAAGGCCATTTAGACTGATGAAGGGGACGCGGCAGGGATGCCTGATGTCACCGCTTTTATTCAACATGGCTTTAGAGCCATTAGCAACACTTTTATGTTCCTCTGACTTATTTGAGGGGATCTCAGTAGGTTCCACACAAGTTAAGGCAGCACTATTCGCTGACGATGTGATCCTGTTTCTGGCACGACCGGAGGAACATATGTCTGGCATATATAAAGCCCTGTAGACTTTTGATCCTATTCGGGAAACAAAATGAATACATCCAAATGTGAGATTTTACCCCTATTGCCCATGGGAAGGGCTTGCAAACAGTCGATCTCGTCATTGGGAACCACAATTGCCAAATCCTACATAACATATTTGGGCATTAAGGTAGCGAGGGACCCACACTCACTCTACCAATTGAACTTCCCTCCTCTGATATCCAAAATTATTGCAGACTTGAATAGATGGCAGGGATTACCTCTATCCATGATAGGTCGCAGCCACCTAATTAAGATGATGGGAGTAGCTAGACTTATGTATCCCCTTCAGACGATACCATTATTGCTCAGACATGCTGACGTTAAACTACTAGAGAGCACTATCACTCGGTTTATCTGGCGGAACAAGAAACCGAGAATCTCGCTAGATAAATTAAAACTACACAAAGTCCAGGGAGGACTGAATTTCCCTGACATTCAGGAATATAATCTAGCATGTAACTGCTGATACATTCTAGACTGGGCAAACCGGACATCATTCTATTCAAACTGGAGCAACAGTTGGCGAAACCTTGAGACCTTATGGCTTTGCTGCACACGAGCATCCCTAAACTTCCTACCCTGATTAAAAAGTCCTTAGTCATGAGAGACACAATTATGACATGGAAAATATTACGGAAAAGGTTTCGATTACCTTTATCAGTTGTCTAAACATCTCCCCATAGCAGGTAACCCGAATTTCGAGCCAGGACTAAATAGTGTAATAGCAAGAGAATGGACTCGCAGGGGAATTAGAAAAATGGGGGACCTTTTCCATGATAAGGAGGCTAGATGGATGACGCAGGTAGAATTGGTTGAGAAATGGGGACTGACTGGATCCACCTTCCTTCCGTACTTACAACTGAAGACCTATGGCAGGAGGTTGGTCCAGGACTTGTCCAAAGAATGGGGACCTAATGACTTGTTCATGGGTTGTTACAGTCAATGATTGTAATACCATGATTGTAATACTCTGTGTCATTTGTTATATTTTTGGAAAACCATAAAAATTATATAAAAGAAAAGCGCTTTACATGGAATAAAGGCACAAAGTGCACACAGGCATGTTTGGGATGTGTATGCAGTCTTCTATGGGGCAGTGCTCTTAGTTATATTGGTGAAAAACAGGTGACAGACTCCCTTTGTAAGCTTCTTTACTCATCCCTATGCAGCTCATGTCTCTTCCATTCCTGTGGGCAGGCAGCAGCTTGTCCCATGTGAGATCAGGCTCCTGCTTCTCCCCTGAGTGCCCTGCAGTCAACTCTTATCAACCCTTTCCATTCATGTATCTCTCACACAGCCCCAGCGATTCCACTAATAAATAGCACTAGAATATGCAATGCCCGCCCTACAATTTCCAGGTCTAGAGCTACATATTTCAGAGAAGTAGGGCTGAATGAATGAAAGTTGTCTGGGCCCCTTCACCCGCTTCTCTATTAGACAGGGGTGTAGCTATAGGGGGTGCAGATGTAGCAGTTGCTAACGTGCCCAGAAGCAGGGGACCCAAAGACCCTTGTGCTGCATAAGAAGGCCCTGGTTTTATAGAAAGTGCATGCTGGTCAAGTTACATCTCTAGGAGAAGGGCAGGAAAGTTAAGTCAAGATTTTGGCATGGGGGGTGCCTCTGGCAGCACGAAGGCTATGTGCTTCCCTGCCCCCTGGCCACAAAGCACTGATGGAAGGGGTCGCCCAAGCTGAGCTCACTTTGCCGGTGCTGAGAGGAGGAAGGGAGCAGGGAAGTTACTGAACACTTTAGTCCACCACAGAATGCAGAAGGTTTGTTTACAGGTAAAAGGGCAAGGGTTCCAAGAACCAGAGGAAAATGGAATTCACATAAAACACAAATAATTGTTATATTGCATATATACAGTAATACTATTTTTGAAATGCCCTATTCATTGCATATTAATATTTTTCACATGATAACCCCTTTAATGAACTAAGCTCCTGATTAAATTATTTATAACAACTGTTTCATTCAATAATAAATCTAATTATTTTTGACAGATTTCCGACAGATCTGGAGAACCATACTACCCATCATCTGTCCACATATTTTTCAAAAGCACCACATATTTGTCAAAAGCAATGTAAAGAAGCCTGGAGAGGCTTCGAAATTTGGGATCGTCCATCTTGGAAAAAAGACGCCTTAGAGGTGATCTCATGCAAATGTATAAATACATGTGTGGTTAATACAAAGAACTGGCACATGATGGATTCACTCCAAAAATTTTACAAAGGACCAGGGGACATTCATTACATGTGGAGGAAAGGTGGTTTAGGCATTAATACAGGAAATCATCCTTTACAGTCAAAGTATGCAATCTATGGATGGCCTTACGTCAGCGTTTAAAGGGCATCTGTCGGCAGATTTGTACATATGAAACTGGCTGACCTGTTACATGTGAGCTTGGCAGCTGAAGGCCTCTTTGTTGGTCCCATGTTCATATGTGCCCGCATTGCTGAGAAAAATTATGTTTTGATATATGCAAGTGAGTCTCTAGGAGCAACAGGGGCGTTACCATTACACCTAGAGGCTCTGCTCTCTCTGCAACTGTCACACCATCTGAACTTTGATTTTGACAGGGCCAGGCAGTGAAAACCTGATCACACCTGGCCCTGACTTATCCTAAAGTCTAGCTCTGTCGTGCGCTTCAGTATCCAGCTAGGTACAGAAGAGAACTGCTTGCGAGCCTCTTTCCTGTACTATGCCTGTGCAAGATACTAAAGCGCACGGCACAGAGCAAGACTTCTAGGAGATTTCAGGGCCAGGTGTGATCACGTTGGCCCTGTCAATCAAAGTGCAGTGCAGAGAGTTCAGAGCCTCTCGGAGTAAGGGCAACACCCCCATTGCACATAGAGGCTAATTTGCATATATTAAGACATAATTTTTCTCAGCAATGTGGGCACATATGAACATGGGACCAACACAGATGCCTTCAGCTGATAAGCGCACATGCAACAGGTTAGCCAGATTTATAGGTACAAATCTGCTGACAGATGCCCTTTAAAAATGACTAGATGCTTATCTGATAGATTAATTATAACTATCAATGAAGTTTTCTTACAATTAATGTCATATAAGTAATCTGAAAAAGGTTGAACTGAGTCTTTTTTCAACATATGTAACTATGTATATATTCCTGCCCTCTCATGTCCTCTCTTTTTGGGAATGGACACATGCAGAGTGCCAATATATTTTGAACAATGCAGACTGTCACCATATGTAATATTCTCTACTTACAGTGTTTCTATCTGATCGGGTTTCATTAAAGGGGTTCTCTGGAAATTAAGAAGATGAAAAAACCTAAATATTACTTTATTATGAATATATTCCCAAATAAAATGGCCCCTGTCCTATTAGTACACACAAAACCTGTCCTAATCACATAGCAGGACACAGCCACATCTCCACCTCCTCTCTGTACTTCATGTCTCCTCATGAACTCTATTGCTACAGAGATTCAGCTGAAGATCATATTAAAATGTATTCAGGATGATAATCCCTGACAAGCAGAGTAGAGAGGAGGATGAGGCAGGTCTACAGCTCAGTGTTCTGAAGTAACTTGTGTGAGTAGGACAGGTTTTGTGTGTACTAATAGGGCAGGGGCCATTTTATTTCTCCTAATGATTGCTTCCCAGAGAAAACAAGTCAATATAACTAATGAAAGGTATTTGGGAATATATTTATAATAAAGTATATTTTACATATTTTCATTTTATTAATTCCTGGAGAACCCCTTAATTAACAAACATGCCTGCTTTTCCTAAAATTTATCAGACTCCAATATTAAGAGTGAAGAGCAAAATGATGAAGTCATGAAGCTCTTTAGGTTTCACTGCAGTGGTTGGCAGTAGTAGTACTGTTTTTTTTCGGGCTATAAGATCCACCGGACTATAAGATAGACCTAGGATTTGGAGAAGGAAAATAAGAAAAAATATTTTTTCAGCAGACCTCAGATCAGATCCTCAAATGCTCATCAGACTTCCAAATCAGACCCCCATTTTTTTTTTTCAAAATACATTTTTTATTGGATTTTGTTATAACTTAACAACATACATCATCACAATTGTCAACTGCTGTGCAGGGCATACACAAGCAAACAAAACATAAACTACAATAACAACACAACAGTAATGGAATTGATGGACTGAATTACATGTCAGAGTAGATATTGAGGCCAAATGAATAATGTGGAACTCACTCTAGAAAAACCGCATAACAGCACACAAATTATATAACTCTTGGTCTGTCAAATCAAGAACAAGTTCTCATCTATGAAAGATAAAGCTAGATGGAAGGAAGGAGACAGTGGGCCATGTCTAATACCTAGAGAAAGAATCAGACTCCCATTATTCATCAGACCTCAGATCAGACCCCAAAATCAGACTCCCAAGCTCCATCAGCCTCCAATCAGACCCTCATCAGACCTCCAAAAAATATCAGCCTCAGATCAGACTCAACCTCCTTCAACCTCAGATTAGACCCCAATCCGCCTACAATCAGCCTCAGGTTAATCCCCCTTAAGATTCAGATCAGACCCCCATCAGCCTCAGATCAGACCCCTATCAGCCTTAGATCAGATGCCCATCAGTCTCAGATCAGCACCCAATCAGCTTAAGGTGAGACCCCATCAGCCTCAGATTGGACTCCACCAGTCTCAGATCGGACCCCATCAGATTTTAGATTAAATTAATAAACTTACCTCGCTTGTTCAGGACAGCGCTGCCACTCACTGCTCCCTGGTGTTCTTCTGGCCTGTGCTGATCTGTGACATGACGTTGCACAGTGTCACCTACATAGTGTTCGCCTACGTTGTAAGCACTCAGGATACACTGCAGAGCTGGGCCCAGAAAAAGACCAGGAGAGCAAGTAGACCTGGTACAGTACTTCCCTCACCGCTGCCCGCACTTCCCGCATGCTGATGACCACTTCCATTCAGACTATAAGACGCACTGGCACTTTTCTCTCACTTTTGGGGGGAAAGAAGTGCATCTTATATTCCCAAAAATATGGTGATTTGTATGCTTTTGGCATCCTGGGTATAAAAATCAATTGTCTGAGGAAAATCACTTTGCATTCTGTATTTTTCTGCCTTCTCACTATCCTGCTCTGCTGCGTGTCTCAAATTCGTGACTTCCTTCCCACGAAGAATTATTTCAAGGGTCTACTTCAGCTGCAAGCGAACTCCATCAACTCCCAGATGACTCATGACAACACTTCTTGGTTTTCATGACCTGACTTTCCTTTTGCTGTATTATATATACTGTATTACAAGAAGCCGATTAAACATTTACATGTTTATCTCTGGCATGACCTATATGCTGCTTACATTTACCTGCTCAGTTTTCTAATTTTGCTTTCCCGCTTGTATTATCCATGTATTCACAAGTTGCTATTTGACTTGGAGAAAAAGGGACATCAGAAGCGAGTAAATCCGCTTCATCAACGCACAAGGTTTTGTCTGCATCTGAACATGTATTCATGTCAACCTACGGAAGCAAAAAACGACATCTACATTTAGCTTAAAGCTGGTATACTTCCTTGTAGGGTTGATCCTGCTAACTAAAATGATATCTTGTTTCGTGAAAATCAGTTGCAGCATTCCTGAGAAAAAGAGACTTTTATTCTTTATGCAAGTGAGAGCTTCTTGGCACGGAGGGGTGAGACCTAGCCCCTAAGCTTTCCAGTGCTGGTCACGCTCCTCGGTGCATTGATGCTCTCATTTGCAAAATAAATAATAGTCTTTCTTGGGGGGAAAGCTGCAGGATCCCACTTTTACTTTTAATCCCACATATGCATCTTACAGGTAGAGCGTGATCTGCTACTTACATCTGTGTGATCACTACTGAGAGGACAGACATAGGCTGAAGTCAATGGACTTGTACAATTGTCAGGCTGGTCCACTAATAAAGCCTCTGTTGTAATATCATCATTTACATGTAGTAAAGGTTCCAAGTGGTCCGTCTGACTACAATAAGCCTCATCGTTTCCTGGGAGCACTGACATTGCGACACTCTCATTTTGTAAAGGTGATGCTGCTGGCCCCACAAGACTTTCTACTGTATCCAGCTTCACAATTTCCAACTGAGAAGAAGATTGTAGCTCATCCGCAAACTGGAAAACATTCTCTAGATTCATCTCGTCTTTTCTGAACTCACTTGATGGCCAGCTTGTATGAAAGAACTCCATGGGAAAAGAAGGATGCATTGGAGGGTTCTGCGGATTGGGACAATAATATATGAAAACCTGTGTTATAAATCTGTATTGTGCACAGTGCTATAATGTATTGATAAAAATGTTCAAGGTCTACAGTTGTAAAACATAGGGGGTGATTTATCAAGACCGGCGCTGTCGTAAATTAGGTGCATCCTCCTGCAGTCCATGCACCTAACCTGAAATCTACAACAGCTCAGAACTGCTGTAGATTTCTGGCTCCATTTGCGCCAGAGAACTGGTGTAAATGAAGATAAGATCTGTCATTGTGGCTGGCCCGACCCCTTCCCGCCTTTGCCACGCCTCCTTTTTGAAAAGTGCTGAAAGAGGCGTAAATTTTTTTAAAAATACCACTTTTTTTTTTTTTTAAAGTCGCAAACACGCACTTTGCGATTTTTTTATGCTACTTTTCTGGCGCAGAGAGATACTAAATCTTTCCCATAGAATCTCGTTTAAATATGTCATATAGCTGAGATGAACAGGCCATGGTACCATGACAAGGTAACCAGGCCCCTTTTAAAGGGGTATTCCCATGTCATAAAGTGATGAAATATAGCTTTATACTCTGTGGGGGTCCAACGTCTGGATCCTGAGAATAAGAGGGCTGGATCACTGATTTAGCGCTGCAGTTCTTCACTACACAGAAGCACTCTTGCAACCCCCTGTGCAGGTGGCTCGGACCGGCTACAAATCCCTGCGCAGGAGCGCTGATGTGCAGGGAAAAAAAAAAGTTAAGGAGGCCACAGCCTAGCATCAGTGCTCTGGCCCCTTTATTCTCAGGATCGGAAATGGTCCCAGAGTATCTCCAAAGATCATAAAGTGATGGCATATCCTAGCAATATGCAAGGTAACCATTTTATGAGATGGGAATAACCCAAATGAGTCTTTGCAGCTTCAATAAGCATTCTTGTTTTAATAAATATGCATGCCAACTGGGAAAGCCACACATAATTAATATTCCTCACTTTCCTTTCTGGAGGTGTAAGCATTTTTCAAGCATGCACAAGGTTTTAAGAGGTTGTTTTATGCCAGGCAACCCATTTCAAATTGGAGCCGTGGCCAAGCAGATAAAGTAGTTCCCCTGCAATTGCCATGTCAACATTGCAGGTGTCACTAAAGCAATTTTGGAAATGTAAGATATGACACGGTGGACAAAGAGCTTCTCTCTCTGAGGAGGACCTAACATGTTCTTGAATATCCATGAACCCAGACAGAAGGTTTCATTGGCTTTACTTCAACTGAGATGGTGCTGCAGAAGAATCCAATACTTGCCACCAGATTCAGCCACAGATTATAGCTGATTGCTGGTAGATATTTCTTCAAAACAATCAAATATTGTCATAGCATAAGATCGATTCCAATATGTGTAAGACCTGTTTGTCATTTCCATAGGCCCTTTCATGAGCCAAGAAATGATAAAAGTACCACAGAAAAAGGGACAGCTGGTGGATATGTGCTACTATGACATAAAAGAAGGACAAGGCTACAAAGACGTTGAGGGCAGTGAGTGTAGGGCATCGATCTGATGAACGCATCATCAAAATGCCAAACATTTGCAGAGGTCAAGAGTAACCTAAGAGAGGAAGTGATGGATGAATGATGCCCGCAGAATCAGGTTACATTTTAATTGTACTAACCTGAAAATAGCTGCAGTGTTGGTATGAGGAGACTGCAGGGCCAGGGCAGCCATTGAGATGGTGCAGATGAGCTGGAGATGTGCAGCATGGAAGGATGGCTGGATGGAAAACAACGAATGTAACTGAAATTACAGCCACTAAATACATGATACAAAGGAAAAGAAACCACTCAAATGTAGATGCTCACATTGCCCGAATATAACAGGAGAAAAAAGTAGACATAGTATGAAATCAGGTATTTGTCAGTGTTCGTTATTGTCCTTGACATGATGGGGCTTACCATAGAGGTGTAGTTACACAGAGGCGGCAATTAAGAAAAAAACACAAAATAGCATGCTCAAGACTCAAGCTTACTATGAGATTAAAATACATATAGGTCTACTTCCACATTAGCACCTGTTTTCATTTGTCTCAGTGCCTCTAAAGTGAAAAATAAAGTACCATATTTTTCAGACTATAAGACGTGCCCAGCAACTACTAATAGCTCTATCTCAGGCTGTATAGCAGCTAGAGTTGTGAGGCAGGTCTTGTTTTAAAGATGATCATCAACTTTTGCTTCCCCCCCCCTTTTTCTTATAGCCCCATGCTACCACTCCCCCCCCCCCCTTTTTTTTTTCCCCCTCCTCCTTACCCCATCCTTCCCCCCTTCTACTTTACTTCCACTGTTCCATCCCGCAGGGAGATGTAACCTAGGGTTATTATGGGATTTAGATCTCGGACAGTTTAGGACTTGGGACTTTGGACTTTATTCCTACTGAAAATAGGATGCTACCTTTGAATGTCTTGATGCTACATGTGTACACTATTTTGTGTTCCTGTTCATTTATTTTATTTTTATTTGCTTTTGTTCTGCGCTTTACTTTATTATCGGGACGCTAATAGATCCTACTCTATGTACAATTGTATTACTGTGATGTTTGTCCTTTGCTTGCTTTTGCTGACGAAAATCGAAATAAAAAACTTTTTTGAACAGTAAAGATGATCATCAAAGGTATTACCTGGCGATATCTTTCATCTGACCCAGTTATTAAAGCTCTATCTCTGGCTACAACATTACTAGCAATAAATTCCAGTCTTTCTTTAAAGGGAATCTGTCACCACAATTCAGGACTATTAGAGTAGTAATATATACTGCACCTAAGGAGTGCAGATCACCATTTTTTTATTTTCCTAATGCCCCCCGTTCCCACACTTTAACGCTTAACATTAACGCTCAAAGCTGCACTGAAAAACATAGTCCAGACTGCTCTGCTGTGCTAGTAAAGAAACAGAGATGAACAGCACTCCTTGATTCCTGTGAGCGGTGGGTGCTCGCCTCCAGGGGGTGATAATAGCCCCCTTGAAAATCAATGGTCCAGTGAAATTTGTGAAAAATAAAAAATTGAGACAGCACGTCCAAATCGTGTGGTTTAATCCAGATGCAACATTTCGGCAAATCAGCCTTTGTCAAGCATGCATACACCAACAGAGTGAAGCATTATACAGCCACCCATAATCACAACAAGTGGGGGTGGATCCTGAGACCAATTATCTTCATTGGATTCAGGATGTATTTACATCTTATTAACTTGTACATAATAAACTATATATATAGTGACAATAATGTGCATGGTATATGCTCTGCTGTGCTGACATAATAGAGAAGACTCCTGTGCGCATGCATGGCAGTATTGTCAATATATTTCAGCGCAGCTTTAAATGTGCTGCTAGCACAGTGGCTCAGTGGTTAGCACTGGTGCCTTGTAGTGGTGTCCTACGTTCGAATCTGACCAAGGACCACATCTGCATGGAGTTTGTAGGGTCAAAATGTTAAGGGGTTGGGCAACCCAGTTAACCTTCCTCAGTTCTGCAAGACTCTCCTGGCTTAAAAGAAATCCAAAAACACATTACCCCTTTATCCTTTCTTCTTCAGTATGAAGAAGCTTTCATTTGAAAAGTCTTACGCAGATAGCAGGAATTGAATTCAGCATTCCATTACAAGCAGAAACCTACAAAGCACCATTACAGTAATCTTCTGTGTCTGTAATGGGACAGAACTCACCTGCTGGATAATATGCCTGGGGGTACTGTGCAGGATGTGGCATATAGCCACTATATCTCTGCACTGATCCTGGCATGGAGGGGAGACCTTGTTGCACATGTACCGAAGTGGCAGTAGATTGCATTGTGTAAGTGATGTCTGTTGGAAAGTGCTGTAGGACAGGATAAAACATCCCATTTTCTGGAAATGATGAATGAGAGGCTAACTGTCTTTGGTGAAGGCCAAATGAGTGTGACCATGTCCTTGGAGGGATGGGAGTGCAATCAAACTCTTTTCCAGTAAAAGCGAAATGGTTGTGGCTTGGAGGGTTGACATACGGAGGAATTTTTTCACGTCTGCAAGTTCTGTGACTCTGTTCGACTCCTACAGATTAGAAAAAGACAATTTTACAAGTATAGAAAAAAGTACTGAAATTGATGCACACATTTAGATTTCAGCTTACATCCTAAACAATCTGCATGTCCTCTTATGAATGCACTACTACCACCATACAGTCATTAGTACTCAGCGTTGTCTACAGCAATGTTTCTGCAATCTCAAAGATGCAAGGAGACAGTCCTACTTACACTACTCACAAAAGGTTAGGGATATTTGGCTTTTGGGAGAACTTTATGGAAAACGTAAAAAGTTCACGCTACAGTGATATAATATCATGAAAGTAGGGCATTTAAGTAGAAGCATGCAATGGTGATTTCCTCATCTCAAACAATTTATTGAAACAAAAGCCAACAACAGTGCTGGGTATACCCCCACAAAAAATGTAAATGTTGTGCGGCCTTAAACATCAATTAGAGCTTGACAAAGACGTCTCATGCTGTTCAGAAGTCGACTTATTGTCTGCTGAGGCATGGCATCCCACTCTTCTTGAAGGGCGGCACTCAGGTCATTGAGGTTCCGGGGTACAGAGTTACGAGCCTCTACACTGCGACTCAGCTGATCCCATAGGTTTTCAATGGCATTCAGGTCTGGAAAAAGTACAGGCCACTCCAGCTGAGGTATCCAAGTCTCCAGCAGCCATTCCCTAATGACGCAACCTCGATGAGCTCGTAGATGAAATTAGGCCTATGTTGTTCATGCAGAGGCACAATGACTGGATTAATGATGTTATTCAAGTAGTATGGGCTTGTCACTGTACCATTCACAAAATGTAGGGCAGAACTGTACTGACTAGACACCTGCCCACACTGTAACACCACCCCCACCACCAAATGCTCATCTGGTGACAACAGTGGCTGATGCAAAGAGCTCTCCTTGTCGTTTCCATAATTGTTGGTGGCCATAATTTCTTCTCAGCGTGAATCGATTTTCATCAGTGAACAGCACTGAGGCCCATTGGCCCCTCTTCCAGTGTAGATGCTTCCTGGCCCATGCAAGACAATGAAGCCTGTGGTCAGGTACTCTTGCAGGTCATCTAGCATGCAGACCATGCTGATGTAAATGGTTTCAAATGGTCTGACTTGACACTTGGGTGCCTCTTGGCTTCCTTAAATGTGCCTGAAGTTGAGCTGCATTCATCATCCGGTTCCGCAAGGCATTGTTCACAATAAAGCGGTCATTAGTGTGGGATGTGGCCAAAGGACATCCACTTCTATGCCTTTCTGTGACTCTTCCAGTCTCTCTGTTGCAACCTGCTGATGACACTCTGTGACACCATAAGCTCAGTGGCCACTTCTGTCTGAGAACATCCTGCTTGAAGCCTCGCAATGGCGAGTACTGTTGATCAATTGTTAGATGTCGTCTTGGTCTCATGATGTCAAAACGTGAACAGCATGATGAGGAGGACTGTTTAAATACCAATTCTAATTGAACCAGGAAATTTATTGGGCGATTCATGGATCAAACACCTGTTGTGAATTTTGCAGTTAAGCTCCTCGTTAGAGAACAACAAGTTGTGCAAAAAGTACTGAAACACTGAACAGTTGGACAAGTGCATCCAAAAGTTTAGTGAAGGTCACATTAAGTTCACCTGTAAAGGTAAGACTGCATTTTAGGTTCATCCTTAAATTTTACCCACAAGTAAAATACACCTAACTTTTTGTGAGTAGTGTAGATGGTGTCTTGTAGCTGCATGTGCTACTGCCCCAAATAGTCACAAATGCTGAGCAGGCCATGAGAATTGGAACATCTCAGCAGTCATAACCATGTGTCACCTGACTACATATGCCGTGTCCCTGAGCACTGTATGAACTTATCGGGGTTCTGTATCCACAATTTATCTTGACAGTGTAAGCCGCATTATCGGGCTACTGAGCAGAGTATGACATTATCTTGGCACAGAACATTTTTGTCTAGGCACACTCAAGGGCGGACTGGCCATTAACCCCTTCAGGGAAATTTCCCAGTGGGCAGATGCCTACCTCACTGTCGCTGGCCAGGTGCATAATGATCTGATAGCCCTTTGCCCTGCTGTTCACCATCATAAGCCATAGGCCAGTATATGAGACAGTGTAGAAATGGCGCAGGAACACAGGCTGGAGGAGGCCTGTGACCTGCATTGGAAATGAAACTCAGGTTTTATTTTTCTTCTTCCTTGCCCATTTGGAGAGCATACTACTGAGGGCACTATAGGGGTCTTTACTACTGGAAGTCTAGGCAGCATGCTGAAGAATTTTGTATTGACTCCATCTACTTGTGTTGACCATGCCTACTTGTGTCAGTTTAGACCCACCTACAACATGGGGCCACTTTTAGTTTTTTTTAAGGGCCACTTCAGGTTCCTAGCTCACCCCTGGGCACTCTATATCACTATCTGGTCAATATATTCCCTCTGCCACCATTTTGAAATAACTGAAGTGTCTGAACTGCCTACGCCTTTGGCACACACAAGTTTTACTTTATTTGTGCATTAAAAAGAAAGCACCTCCCCCCAAATTATATAGAAAATTGGAATTAATTGGTTCACTATTTCAGATATAGTAAGGTACAATGTATTAAGAATGTGTCGAATGTATCAAGAGGTGACAGCCTCTTAAAGGGGTTATCCAATCCCTTAAAGGTCTCCCCACATGCCCAGGCCCCTCACAGAGGTTATACTTACCTGGCTCCCCAGCACCCACATCGCTTTTGACGCCTGCACGGCTGCCACTGCATCTCCCCGTCGTGCGGATGAAAACACCCGGCTTCAGGGGGAGACGCAGCCAATAGCAGGCCGCGATGGGAATGAGCCTCCCTAGCATCACCCGCTATTTTTAATTTTTTTTTTCAGTTTTCACCTCTGTGTTTAAGCAGCCATAACTTTTTAGTTTTTTCGTTCACATGAGATCTAGTTTAATGTGAGAGAAATAGCATGTTTTTGGAGCTGTTTGAGGGTACATATAAAATACTTTGTAATTTATATACATTTATACATTTTTTGCATTGCAAATACAGAAAAAGAGATTTTTGCCATTGTTTTTTTTTTACTTTATTGTTTGCACTGTACATATTTCACACTGCATAACCTTTTTAATGAGTTGTTCAGTTTATTTTGGTCATGTGGATACTTATTAAAGGAATTTTCTGAGATTGTGAAACTGATGACTTATCCTCTATATAGGTCATCAGTATCTGATCAGTGGGGGTCTGACAGTGGGACCCCCGCCGATCAGCTGAGAAGGAACCGGTGCTCCTGTGTGCGGTGTGGCCTTCTCGCAGCTTACAAAGCACAGTGGCGTGCATTGTATAGCGGCCGTGCTTGGTATTGCGCTCAGCCCTATTCACTTCAATGGGGGTGAGCATGATATCCAGCATAGCCGCTATACAATGTACAGCGTTGTGGTTTGTAAGTTACGAGAAGGCTGGGTGCTAACACAGGTTCAATTTGGCCCATCTTCTGGCACTGACGAAAGTCGCAAAATAAGTATATCTGTGTATGAAAAAGTGTAGTTTAGAAAATGTGAAAATCACAGAAAAAAAAAACCAAAGATAAAAACATCCCCCATAATATGATAAATAAATATGCAGAAACAAATAACAATGCACTAACACAATAGATGCAAGCATTATATATGGACTAATCCCTCACTCTGATGTAATAAAAATTTGAGACTCTTAGCCAATATATTTTGATCAAAACACATCTGTGACCGCCTACCCACGTCAAGGTGATCTCAGTCAGGCCGGACCTACTCTAAACCTACCTATGCTGTTGGGCATCTATATTCAGGAGCGCAGACTCTGCACATATAGTGTAATGCTCCTAGTTACCTCTATGTGCATCCAGCAACTGATGAGAGGAGGCGGGGGTAGGTGGGCACAGATGTGTTTGGATCAAAATATATTGGCTAAGAGTCTCAGATTTTATTATATCATAATGAGGGCTTAGAAAATGTGACCCATATATTTTGAGCTAGGGTGGCACAAAAAAAGTAAAATTCATCATAATGTGTCAAAGCATCACACAACAGAAATCTTGAAAGGGACGTAATGCTCCAGAATTACCGTATTTTTCGCCCTATAAGACGCACTTCCCCCGGCCGGCGATGTATCAGAGGGGAGGGTGGAGGGGCTGGGGGCCGGCAACTGATATTGGAATGGCAGCGGGGCCTGGTGCAGTCACTGTATTCTATTACACCAGGCCCCGCTCACTGTAGTATTCATATGTAACGTGTAGGCATGGGAGCTTTGTTAAACTATAGAAATCATCTGCAGCAGTAGCAAAATCCATGTAGTACTCACTTGAAACTCCTGTAGCAGGCAGTTGCCGGCCCCCATCCCCTGTATTGGGGGTCATTCACTATTTACACAGGGACACTGTTATGAGGGGGATCTGTGGCTGACACATATATAGAATAAGATGCTATATATGTGTCATCCACAGATCCCCCCCCATAGTAGTGTCATCTACAGATTCCCTATAACAGTGCCATCCACAGATCCCCCATAACAGTGTCATCCACAGATCCCCCATAATAGTTTCTTCCACAGACCACCATTAGTTCAAAACCCACCAAAAGCACACCTTTTGGTTCAAAATATTTTTTTTCTTATTTTTCTCCTCAAAAACCTAGGTGCGTCTTATGGGCCGGTGCCTCTTATAGGGCGAAACATACGGTATACTCGTACTAGTGGCCTCAAGAGCAACACAATCCACACGAAAATCCAGGTCCTGTAACATCTACCATGTGACTAGGGGGGAGGAGGTTACAGTGCCCGCTGATGGCGTGTAGGAAACCCACAGGATAAACATCCTTTTTAACAAAGACTACAGGTCCTGGCAAGTGCACAGAGGATTTTTCAAGAGGGGCTTCATTGCCAGGGAGATGAGCTTTTATACCTACAATTCTACACCTTGGTCAAGCAGAGCATGTTCTTCTTACCTTGGCTATCTTCTCTACTGTCCTCTGTTAGAGAACTGGCAAGCATTCTTTGGTAGCGGTTCGGTGGGCGAGAAGTTACTTCCAGGCCCGCCGCCAGCTTGGCTTTGTTAGTGCTTGTCAGTCTCTTCAAATTGACAAGCAGATCAGGTCGCCCTTTTCGAAAATGGTCATTGTAGAAATGGTGAACATTGCCATCTCCAACTCCCAGATCCCCCCCATGAAGATGGAGACCAGAGCTACTGCCAGAGCCTACAAATAACTTCCTGAAACCATAGAGATTGAGCTGGCGGATAAAACTGGTGAAGTTAGTGGTCTTAAACAAGTCTGTGACCTCAGCCATTCCCCTCGAAGGGCAAAGCAGCTCAGACTCAAATAACTGCTGGTCAATGATAACTCCATCCCCAGCAGAGTGCCAGCAGATGGACTGGTAGAGCGGGCTGTTCACAAGACGCCACAGCTTTGCAGGGAAATTATTGGGATTGATCGGAGTGGCCACGAAAGACTCATCTGGTTCCATTGGATGGAACTGAAGTGCAAGACAGTAACTACTGTGACGTATAATGGGAGTTTGATTATGAGATGTGTGCAGTCACCGCACAACCAGTTGATAGATTTCTATTATCCTCCTGACAACAGTGATCTATGTGGCCTAACGTGTAAACTGTATGGTAGGAGGTCCGGAATAAGCTATTTCATAAGTGACCTGATAGGCAAACAGACTGTCCCATATGTACAATATTACAAGACATGAATATTATATGATCACAAGTGTGAAAAATATATAGGTGCAATCACATGTAAACTGTATTACATCAGAAGACCCACAAAATCTCACCCCTGAACCATATGATGGCACCCCTTAAACATATGATGGAGGAGTGGTCTATAGAATGTCAGCTATTGCTAGTTACAATAACCCAATCTCTCAGCACTCCCACTAATCGAGCTGTAGGAACACAGAGGACAGATGCTCTTCCCTGCAGAGGGGCCCCACAGTCCCGATCCGCCTTCCTCCCGTTCTCTGCGCTCCATAGAACCGTTATTACTGACGCTCCCGAACTGCGCGGTTTAAAATTCCAAACTCCGACCAATCAGACCTGGAGTTTTACCGCGTGCGGAGCCTCCAGCCAAGTCAGGCAGCCGCTGCGCGAGGTAAAGATGGCGGCGGCCGTTAGGTGACAGCTAATAAATATCGCGGACTGCAGCCCCCCGCTAATGAAGGTTCGGTAGAGAGAACTGTGTCCTCTGAGAGAAGCGGCGCTGCCGCAGGAAGGCATGAGGCAGCGGTCACACACTGGAGCAGTGCCAGCTGGAAGCAACCAATAAGAAGGCGGCTTTCACTTCGTACTCTGCCTTAGAAAAATGAACGCTGCAATGTAATTGGTTGTTACAGGTCACTTATGCAAATTTTTTTTTAGTTTTCACAGGAGGCCTATTTACAATTTAGCAAGAGGCATAGAGGGGCCCAGAAAGCAGCAGCTCATATACACAAGACATGTCAGCAGATGCCTGCACCACAGAATAACCTGACCCTGCAAGCTCTATTCACATTGTACAAATAGAAAAAACTAATAACTGATGTACATTGAGAGCTGGCTGCCTCCAGATGCTGGTGATATCAGGACGCCGTGACCTCCTTCCTAGCACCATTTTGTCCCATGTTTAGTATACATGTGAATAATAAGTTCCGTTTTATATATATATATATATATATACATATAAGGCCTCATATACACGACTGTATGTGTTTTGCGGTCTGAAAACCGCGGATCTGCAAAACACGGAATGTGCTCCACGTTCCGTTCCGCAATTTGCGTAACGGAATGCGGACCATTGTAGAAATGCCTATTCTTGTCCGCAAAATGGACAAGAATAGGACATGCTATATTTTTTTTGCAGGGCAACGGATGCGGACAGGAAGTGAATGGGTCCGCGCCCGAGCCGCAAAATATGTGGCTCGGATGCGGACCAAAACAATGGTCATGTGCATGAGGCCTAAGTTTAGGGGAAAAGGATTAAAAAATATAGTCTATTACGCTTTTCCCTCCTGCACGTTATACAGTATGGTATACGTTAGCAGGTAAGTTTTTTTTTATAATATGGAACCCTATGGTGACGGATGCGTTTACGTGATAAATATATACCGTATGTTAAACGTGTGGCACAAATGTGATATAAACTCAGACAGATGCCATACAGTGGTGTTCATCACCATCAGGTCCTATTGTAAAAAAAAAAATCTATACATTAACATATACTTTTATTTATTTTTTTCAGGTCAAGGGACAAAAATGTGATGTGAACAGCCCCTCAGATGGGTGCCATACAGTGACATCCATCACCATAGGGTCCAATCGTAAACAAAAAGAAAAGTATCCTAGATTTCAGGTAAGCATGTGGTGGACATTTTTCTTAGAGAACTTACTGTTTTTGAACAGTTCCGTGGCATCAGTCTTTCCCCCTTCGAAGGACAAAGTACTGTAACTCAGACTCAAATAACTGCTGGTCGATGAAAACCCCATCTCCAGTGGATTCCCAGTAGATGGACTGGTAGAGACGCCACAGCTTAGCAGGGGAATTATTGGGATTGATCGGAGCAGCCACGAAAGACTCATCTGGTTCCATTGAATGAAATTAAAGGTAGTTCATTCGGGTTTGATCATGAGATTTGTGCAGTCACCACATGTCTATTGCTCCCCTGACAACCTGGTGATATATTTCTGTTACTGTCTTGACAACTGTAATCTCTAATGACCTAATGTAACAGGGAATGCATGGGGACATCTGTGACACTGCTGGAGGTATCTGTGGAATATCCCCAATCTAGCAGTTTAAACTCAAGCAGAAGTATTCTGGTAAAACAGGAGTCTTTGGAGTGGAGCCTGCCACATTTTATTTACATTAAGCAGTGCAGCCGGTGGCCTGACAAGTTGCATTGACCTGACACAGGACCGAGGCACACCTGCATCCAACTCCTGCCAAGCATTGGCTAGCGAGCTTCTTCTGTTCAGTTTTTACAGAGGAAAATGAAGGAGAAGGACCTCAGTTAGGGAGGAAGACTAATGAATCCTTTGATTCATGTGTCTTTACAGAGGAAGAGGTTCTAAGTCAGCTGTCTAAAATTAGTACAAATAAATCACAGGGGCCTGATGGGATACACCCAAAGCTATTAAAAGAGCTTAGAGGTGTACTAGCAAAACCATTAACAGATTTATTTAAACAATCACTGGTAACAGGAGTCGTCCCAGAAGATTGGAAATTAGCAAACGTTGTGCCAATTCACAAGAAAGGTAGTAGAGAGGAATCGGGCAACTATAGGCCGGTAAGCCTGACATCAATAGGAAATTAATGGAAACCATACTCAAGGAGAGGATTGTGGAACATCTAAAAACCCATGGGTTGATTGATAAAAAAACAGGGAGATCATGTCAAACCAATCTTATTGACTTTTTTGATTGGGTGACTAAAATAATAGATGGCGGAGGTGCTGTAGACATCGCTTATCTGGACTTTAGTAAGGCTTTTGATACTGTCCCACATAGAAGGCTTATCAATAAACTGCAGTCTTTGAGCTTGGGCTCACATATTGTTGAATGGATTAGGCAGTGGCTGAAGGACAGAAAACAGAGGGTTGTAGTCAATGGAGTATATTCAGACCATGGTATTGTTACCAGTGGGGTACCTCAGGGATCTGTTCTGGGACCCATATTGTTTAATATCTTTATCAGCGAAATTGCAGAAGGCCTTAATGGTAAGGTGTGTCTTTTTGCTGATGACACAAAGATTTGTAACAGGGTTGATGTTCCTGGAGGGATACACAAAATGGAAAAGGATTTAGGAAAATTAGAGGACTGGTCAAAAATCTGGCAACTAAAATTTAATGTCGATAAGTGCAAGATAATGCACCTGGGGCGTAAAAACCCAAGAGCAGAATATAAAATCAGTGATAGAGTACTAACCTCAGTATCTGAGGAAAGGGATTTAGGGGTCATTATATCAGACGACCTAAAGGTGGGCAGACAATGTCAGAGAGCAGCAGGTAATGCCAGCAGAATGCTTGGGTGTATAGGGAGAGGCATTAACAGTAGAAACAGGGAGGTGCTCGTGCCGCTCTACAGAGCACTAGTGAGACCTCATTTGGAGTATTGTGCGCAGTACTGGAGACCATATCTGCAGAAGGATATTGAAACTTTGGAGAGAGTTCAGAGAAGAGCTAGTAAACTAGTACATGGATTGCAGGACAAAACTTACCAGGAAAGGTTAAAGGACCTTAACATGTATAGCTTGGAAGCAAGAAGAGACAGAGGGGATATGATAGAAACTTTTAAATACATAAAGGGAATCATCACGGTAAAAGAGGAGAGAATATTTAAAAGAAGAAAAATTGCTACAAGAGGACATAGTTTTAAATTAGAGGGGCAAAGGTTTAAAAGCAATATCAGGAAGTATTACTTTACTGAGAGAGTAGTGGACGCATGGAATAGCCTTCGTGCAGAAGTGGTAGCTGCAAATACAGTGAAGGAGTTTAAGCATGCATGGGATAGGCATAAGGCCATCCTTCATATAAGATAGGGCCTGGGGCTATTCATAGTATTCAGTATATTGGGCAGAATAAATGGGCCAAATGGGTCTAATCTGCCGACACATTCTATGTTTCTATGAGCTAGCACCTCCAGGAGTTCCCCTGTCTGAACAGAGACCTGCCATACAGCTGTAGTCTGTAAGTAAAATTAAACTACTACCCTATCCTCCCTCTGTAATACCCCCTTGAGGACCCCATTGTGGTTCCTTGTTTGTCCATCTTGTTGACCTTATAATTGTTCACAGGACATGGGAAAATCGGAAAGCCATTCTTCTAGCCAGGACTAGTGGGGAACCCGACCGTCCGTGTTTGGCCAGTAGCTACCTACATTGATTACAGCTGATATTGGGCTTTCTAAAACCTGACTCTTGGCAGCCATATTTTCACTAGACCATAATCAATTTATAAAACAAGAATGCTGGCTAGTAGCCAATAACAGATTTAACAAGGATAATCTATTTTAGTCCATGTCCTCAGTGTCTTCTAAACTTGTCTTTAACTCCTTAAAGCAACTTTCCAATCCATGGACAGAATTCGATATTTGATGGGGAATAGGGTAAATTATCATCTGGTGCCCTCGTTTTGCACATCTCTGGTATAGATCCACCATTACATGGTCTCATCTGTGTTGTCACAAAATGGCCGCCCTTTCCTTAGACTACCTGTCAGTAGTCTGAGATAATTCTGCTCCTTGACCTGATGTCCCTCATCATTGTGTCGTGTTAACATTGGATCTGGGATCTGTCAGCTTTTGACTGAGAACCAACACTGATGGCAATACCAATTTTATACAAGATCGTTTTTTTTTTATGTTTTACTACTTTTGCACAGTAAATACACTTTTTACACTTTCAATGCCTAATTGTCCACAGCGAAATCTCACATTTTGGAAAGCCACATTCTGAGGGTCACATGGGCGGCACTATAATATAAATTCCTTTTCTTGTTCTTGTCTGTGGACAAAAATAGGACATGTTCTATTTTTTTGGGGAAGTGCGGATGCAGAACGGAGGTGAGCTGCTTAGCATCTTTTGCGGCCCCATTGAAAATGAATGGGTCCGCACCTATTCGCAAAATTGCCGAACGGATCCGGACCCATTTTGTGGACGTGTGAATGGACTCTCATAATGATTTTCTTTTCTTTTTTTGCTTTTGCTCAGTTTTTTTTTCTTTATTTGGCCACAGATCATGTTTTAAAGTATTATTTTTTAACGTTTTATGTAGCAAAAAATGGGAAAACAGGCAAATGTAATTTAAAGAGTCACTGAGTTTTCATAGAACTTTTGATATGCCATATAGACATATCAAAAGCTTTTATCTGTGGGGGTCTAGCTGATTGCTAGAACAAGGAGTGAGAAGCTCTCACATACTGCAGTCTCCTTACTGCAGGAGACGGAGTAAAGATGGGCCCATAGACTTTCTATTGAGTCTGTTTTGGTTCCTCTCCTGCAGCAAGGAAAAAGAGCGAGATATGCAAGTGCTTTCTCTATCCTTCTTTTTGCGATTGGTGGGGATCTCAGCACTCAGGCCCCCACTAATCAAAACTTTGATATACACGTATCTTTATAACAGTGACCCTTTAATACAGTGCACTCAGAAAGTCTTCAGATCCGTTCCCTTTTTGTAACATTTTATTAAGTTTTCCCCCATTAATCTGCACTCAATGAAAACAGAATTTTAGAAATGTTTGCAAATTTATTAAAAAGAAAAGCTAAAATTTTGCATGGACATAAGTATTCAGACCCTTTGCTATGACAATTGACATTTAGCTCTGGGAGCCTCTCATTTCTCTTGATTATTTTTGAGATGTTTCTACACCTTGAGTGAAGTCCTCCTCTGCTAATTCAGTTGATTGGACATGATTTGGAAAGCCACATCCAGTCTATATAAGGTCTAAAAGCTGGTAATGCAAATCATGCTGTCGGGAGGAAAGAACTTCCTATAGAGTCCATAGACAGGATTGTGTGAAGGCACAGATCTGGAGAAGGGTAGAGAAAAATTTCTGCTGCACTGTACGTTCCAAGAGCACAGCGGCCTCCATAATTCTTAAATGGAAGAGGTTTGGAACAAAGGGGAATCTTCTTGCCACCCCACCAAAGAAAGTAATCAGGGGAGAATGGCCTTGGTAGGAGGAGACCAAGGACCCAATGGTCACTTTGGCTGAGCTCCAAAGATCCTTTGTGCAGATAGAAGAAACTTCAAGACGGTCAACCATCAATGCAGAACTCCACCAATCTGGTCTTTATGGCAGAGTGGCCAGAAAGAAACCTCTTCTCAGTAAAAGGCACATTAAAGTTTGCTAAAAAGCAAAAAGGACTCTCAGACTGTGAGAAACAAGATTCTCTGGTCTGATGAACCAAAATGATACTTTTTGGCCTCAATTGTATGCGTCATATTCGGAGGAAACCAGGCACTGCCTAAAACCATCCCTACAATAAAGCATGGTGTGTGGGTATTTTTCAGTGGCAGCGATAGGGAGACTGGTCAGGGGTGAGGGAAAGCTGAGTTGAGCAATGTACAGAGATATTCTTAATGAAAACTGATCCAGAGTGCTCTTGATTTCAGACTTGGGCCTCTTGCACACACACAAACGTATTTTTTTCCCCGTTTCCGTTCCGTTTTTGCGGTTTCCGTTTGCGGCCTGTATGCGGAACCATTCATTTCAATGGTTCTGTAATGAACGGAATGTACTCTGTATGCATTCCTTTTCCATATATTCGTTCTGCTAAAAGATAGAACTTGTCCTATTACTGTCCACAAATAATGCTCCGTCGCTCCATTCAAGTCAATGGGTCCGCAAAAAATATGGAATGCATACGGAACACATCTGTATGTCATCCGTATTTTGCGGATCCATGCCCACTTTGCCCATGTGTTCACTGTTTACAAACATTACTGTACATTACAGTAATGATTACAAATTTTATGTTTCTGTTTGCGATCCGCAAAAAACTGATCGCATACGGAAACCATACTGAGATTTTTTGCGGAAATACGGAAACACAACGGAAACGGACCGCAAAATACATACGGTCGTGTGAAAGAGGCCTTGGCCGAAGGTTCAACTTCTAACAAGACAGTGCCCTAAGCACACAGCCCAGACAACACCTGTGGCTTAGGGACAACTCTGTGAATGTCCTTGAGTGGCCCCGCCAGAGCCCTGACTTGAACCGTATCAAACATCTCTGGAAAGACTTGGAAATGGTTGTCCACTGACGATCCCCATCCATCCTGATAGAGTTTGAGAGGATCTGCAGAGAAGAAAGGCAGATAATCTCCTAATCCAGGTGTGCAAACCTTGAGGCATCATATCCAAGAAGATTGGAGGCTGTAATAGCTGCCAAAGGTGCTTCAACTAAGTCCTGAGTAAGGCTAGATGCACACGTCCGTTAAACCCGGACGTGACCAGTCCGTGGTAACCAGGACTGGATTTAGTCTTTACAGCCGAAGAGCACGGCTTAATTGGTTGCTATGATGCCGTGCGCTCCCTGCCACCGCTGCAGGACAGTAATACATTGGTATGATCTATACCAGTGTATTACTGTCCTGCAGCGGCGGTAGGAGCGCACGGCGTCAAAGCAACCAATGACGTTGTGCGCTTCGGCTGTAAAGAAGAAATCCAGTCCTGGTTACCCTGGACTGGTCACGTCCGGGTTAACGGACGTGTGCATCTAGCCTAAAGGGTCTGAATACTTATGTCAATGCAAGGTTTTAGTTTTTCCTTTTCAATAAATTAGCAAAGCTTTCAAACATTCTATTTTCACTTTCTCATTATGGGGTAATGAGTAGGGATCAACGAATTTCATATTTTGAAGTTCATGTGCGGGTTCATGTTGTATTTACTGAATTGTGTTATGGATTCCGTTACCATGGACCATAACGCAGTTCCATAACGGAATGCCTTTAGAGGCATTCCGTTATTCATTCCGTCATAATAGAAGTCTATGGCCTGCATAACGGATCCGTCCGGTTTATGTTGTGCAGGAGAGGACTCTCATGAAATATAGCATTTCATAATTGAATACATATTTTAATTGTGTTTTTTTTGTCTCTTAATATATGGGGGAGATTTCTCAAAACTGGTGTAAAGTAGAACTGGAGCTAAAAGGAGCTCTTAAAAATGAAAGGTGAGATCTGATTGGTTGCTCTGGACAACTAAGCCAGTTCTACTTTACACCAGTTTATATCTGATCCATGCATGTTTTTCTGTCTATATGTATGTGCACAAACCTGGGCGTGGGCAAGGTATCTGATCCATGCAAGCGCTTCTGTGTACTGTACTGTACAGATGTCAGAAACCATGCTTTTATTTAATTTCCAGAGCAGGCAGCCATTAAATACCAGATATTCGCTCTCCGGCAGCAGGAGAAATCTGAACGCACTTCATTCATTTTGGGAGACTTGGTTTGAGTTTGAAGTAACCTGCAGGGATATTTTCCAGCGCTTCTTAAAGCATCTACAATTTCAGGCTTGGAAGCTGAATGCATTTTTTGCTTCTCACGTTCCATGTAATCCCAAACACATTCAGTGATGTCGGGCTCTGGGGTGGCCAGCCCATTGTTCTGAAAACCCCAGCAGCTTCTTTGTTTAATAAGTACGTCTTGATCCTCACAGCAGTGCACCTAGGGGCAATAGCTTGCTGTAGAATCGTCTTTTTCAATGTCAAATGTATTCTGAGGGTATTGCAAGATGTATTCAAATTTGCTGGTGCTTTAATGATGTCTTAAAGGGATTCTGTCACCTCATTTTAGCCTATAGAGCTGCGGACATGCACGGCTAGATCGCCGCTAGCATGTCCGCAATATACCTGCCCCATAGCTCTGTGTGCTTTTATTTTGTTTAAAAAATGATTTTAATGATGTTAAGGTGCCCAAGGGGCTGTACTAACCTTCTTGGTGCCCAGCCACGCCCCCCTGTGAAGGAGCCCAGCACCGCCTGCGTCCGCCGAATCTCCTCCTTGCTCACAAATTAGATCGCCGTAATCTCACGATGCGCGCGCTCGCGCATGCGCAGTTCCTTCCCTGAGGCTGATGCCAGCACAGGGAAGGAACACTATACCGGCACTGCGCATGCACGAGCTCGTGCATTGGGAGATTACGGCGATCTAACTTGTGAGCAATTTTTTAAATAAAATAAAAGCACACAGAGCTATGGGACAGGTTTATTGCGGACATGCTAGCGGCGATCTAGGCTAAAATGAGGTGACAGAATCCCTTTAAGCCAAGCAAAAAGTTCTGGGGTCCACTGTGTTGCAATAGCCTCCGATTACAGTATTCTTATGTTAGTATGGTATTTCAAGACCTAACCAGAGGCATTACAGGTCTAAATACTGCAGGGGAAAATTTATTAGGACTGGCGTTTTCCACTCTGCGCTGCTGGAGGAAGCCGCAAGTTATGTAGAGACAGAGACCTCTACATAAGTTTGGCGCTTCCCCCAGAAGATCATGCGACTTACATCTACACCAGCATCCTTACTGGCGTAGATTCAAGCCATCTTCCTTCCTAAAAAACTGGAATGGAATGAGCTGGGCCTGCCGGCCCGCCCGCTTCCTCACCCATGCCACACCCTCTTTTCTTGCCACTTCGGATAAGTGGCGTGAGCAGGGAAAAGTCACAGATTTTGCTGCAGAAAGGCGTGCAGCAAAATCTGCAACTTGAATATGCCACTATTGTGGCTTATAACTGTTAAAAAATGTCCTCCTGAGTGTCCTCTTGGCAAAACTTAAAGCAGTGGTCCCATGAAAAATATTCTACAGATTTCAAAACAGCACCTGGATCTTAATATTTTCGTAATTGCATATAATTAAAACTTTAGCACAGACACTGAGTTATTCAATAAATAACTGTGACTATCTGTATAGTGCCACCTGCTGTTTTTCTAATTTCTCTGTCCAACTCACTGAGGTAGACGCATGGACAATCTGCGTAATTGGGCATCAACTTGGCAAATGAGGTTCAATGTGGATAAAAGTTATCCATCTTGGTAGTAATATTTGTGCATCATATGTCCTAAGGCGAGTAACACTTGAAGAGTCACTTGTTGAGAAGGATTTGGGTGTCCTTGTAGATCATAGATTAAATAACAGCATAGAATGTCAATCAGCTGCTTCTAAGGCTACCAGGATATTGTTATGCATTAAATGAGGCATGGACTCGCGGGGCAGGGATGTAATATTACCACTTTACAAAGCTTTGGTGCGGCCTCATCTGGAATATTCGATTCAGTTCTGGGCACCAGTCCATAGATAGGATGCTCTGGAGCTGGAAATAGTTGTCACGTTAGTGATGTGGGAGGGAACACCACACCGACAACAGGAGGGAAGGGAAAAGGAACTAGGGTCTCAAAGCTAGGGAAAGGGAAACGGACATCACCTATAGAAACCCTAATCCTAGCCCTGACTCCTATCCGTATGAACGGACCTTCAGGGTAGGAATGTTCATACATTGGAACCTATGACCCTGGAAACCCTGAATTGCCCTGGAATAGTGTCAGGGCTTGAGACAACCTGTTTCTTCCAATATGAAAGAACCAGCTTCTCCCTGAGGCCTAGTAACAAAAGACAGAGGTGAAACAACAAAATATAAAATAACTTCTGAAGTAAATGGACGAGCAGGAACTCAGAAGAGGACCATACACCAGCACTTCCAATATCAAACTGAAGCTATCAACTGCATAGCATGATGGGTGAAGCCAGACTAAATAGAGGAGTTGGAATGACCACTAAGCTACACCTGAGACAAGAGGTGTGGTCATTACCAGCAACAACCCTGAAACAAGTGAAACTGTCAGATCACATCGCGTGCAGCCAATCTCTTAGATCTTCTGACACCTGTCATGTTAGAGACCGTGACAATAGTACAGAGGAGAGCGACTAAACTGATAAAGGACATGGAGGGTCGTAGTTATGAAGAAAGATTAAAATAATTTAATGTATTTAGTCTTGAGAAAAGCATCTGTAATGTTAGGGACCCTGGTGCGGAAGCCGCCGCGAAGTGGTACTTGGGCCCGACATACTTTTGATCAAAAATGTGTGCTAAGAGCTTCCTTCATTCCATGTTTTTGAAATGAGCCCCTTTTCTTATTTTTTGCTATCAGTTTATGATGTATTGTGCAGCTATCTTTTAACCAACCTTGTTTGCCTTATGGATATGCACTTGTGAGTGTAGATATATATCTGCTTAGTCTGAACTCTGTCTTATAGTATATATTGAGGGTGGCGCCTCTTTTGGACTGAGCAACGCCCAAGTACCTGGGACTTCTCAGCACAAAAGCAATTTAGCTGGTTCCTGCAGTGCCCTGAATGAAAGGAGACTGGTAAGTCCATAAGAGGCAGTATCTGTAATGTTAGGACCCTGGTGCGGAAGCCGCCGTGACGTGGTACTTGGGCCCGACATACTTTTGATTAAAAATGTGCGCTAAGAGCTTCCTTTATTCCATGTTTTTGGAATGAGCCCCTTTTCTTATTTTTTGCTATCAGTTTATGATGTATTGAGCAGCCATCTTTTAACCAACCTAGTCTTGAGAAGAGACGTCTAAGGGGGGACATGATTAACTTATACAAATATATAAATGGGCCGTACAAAAAATACGGTGAAAAACTGTTCCATGTAAAATGCCCTCAAAAGACAAGGGGGCACTGCCTCCGACTGGAGATGAAAAAGTTCAGTCTCCAGAGGCGTCAAGGATTCTTTACTGTAAGAACCGTGAATCCGGAATAATCTAACTCCGGACGTGGTCACAGCAGGAACAGTGGACAGTTTTCAAAAGAGCTTAGATAATTTTTCTTAAAATTAAAGAAAATGAATGCTTATGAAAATGTGTAGAAATCTCGGTCTTAGGGGATAATAATAATTGGTCTGGTTTGAAATCTGGGTCTGACTCCCCTTTTCTAAAATTCACATCCTCACCTATACCTTGGTTGAACTCGATGGACTTATGTATTTTTTTTAACTGTATTAACTATGTAACTATGTCCCATGAACAATATTCTACCATATTCAAACCAGCACCTGGATCTGAATACTTTTGTAATTGCATGTAATTAACACTTTTTTTTTTTTTTTTTAAAGCCTAAAAGGAGGTTATTTCTATTTTTTTTTTTTTTTTTTTAATATTTTTATTCCAATATAAGAGATAAACAAATTAGTTCAACAAATTTGCAATTAATAACTTCCCCATTCCTTTTTTCTGGTATTCATGAAAAAAAGGGTGTGATTTATTTGAGGCCGGTAGTGCATCATTGTGATTGTGATTATCATCAATTTACAGCTCACAGTAAATGCTGGTTGCCAATATGAATTTTTGTTTTCTCTGGACAAAATTTCACTAAATGTAAACTTTGGCTGCAGCAGTGTTGCCCTTTGTATGGATCCAGATCACCTTCCACATACTAACAGCGTTAGAATTAGTAGTTAGAATCTGAATACATGCGGATAGTAACTGGGATCCATATGATGTCCATATGGCAATGCTGAAGAGTCCAGGACATAAAGTATAGTCATGGAGACATTAGGGGCACACTTGTTGCAGGCCTCAGCAGTAAAAAACTATTTTTGATGGTTCTCCTCTTTCATATCAGCATTCTTTATTTCCATTGTTCTGCTCCGTTAAAGGAGCAAAACAATGAAAATAACGGAAGTGCGGGCACATTACTGACAGAAATGGAGGAAATCAGAAGACATTTCTAGTGGAGAGAAAAGTCCTGCATCCATGCACGATTTCTCTCTCTGCTATTTTTTACTAAATCTTTGATGGAGGCGCAACACAGATGTGAACATACCCTAATTATGTGCAGTCCTTTCAGACAGGATTTCCACCATAAAGGGGTATTCCAGGATTTTAATATTGATTGTCTACTAGGATGGGCAATCAATATCTGATCGGCGGGAGTCCAATACCCAACACCCTTACCGATTAGCCATGGAGCTGGGAACTGAAGTGCTGCTCCCATTGAAGTGCATTAAACAGCACTGTAGTTACAAGTTCCGTCCACTGCACAATGGATGGAGCTGTGTAGTTCCAGGGCTGACTTTTACTACTGGTGCTATTCTGAAACAGCTGATTATTGGGAGTGGGGGGTGTCGAACCCCTGCTGATATTGATGGCCTATCCTGAGGATCGGTTATCAATATTAAAATCCTGGAATACCCCTTTAAAGGGAACCTGTCATCAACTTTATGCTGACCTCACTGAGGGCAGCATAAAATAGTGACAGAAATGCTGATTTCAGCGGTGTGACACTCATGAGCTAAAAGTAAGTGGTTGCCGAGAACCGGCATCATAATCATTACAGCTCAGACCTTGAGAAGAGTCAAATCTACCTGAGAAGAGTCATGGTTATTCCTAATCTCCGGCACTCTCACCCATCTGCTGATGATTGGCAGTTCTCTCCTAGAGAAAAAGGGAGAAAACTAGGTAGAAGCCTGTCAATCATCAGCAGGTGGGCAGGGAGAGCAGGAATTCATGAATAACCAGGACTCTTCTCAGGTGGCCGTGACTCTTTTCCAAGCCCAGTCTGCAATGATTGTGATGTTGGTTCTCGGCAACCACTTACTTTTAACTTATAAATGACAGACCGCTGAAATCAACTCACCTGTTTCCTTTATTCTGCCGTTAGTATGGGCAGCATAAAGTAGATGACAGGTTCCCTTTAAGGAAATGTGTTACCATAAAATTACCTATTAACTGAAGGTTTTACGGTAAGCATATCTTTCTAAAAATGTTCATTGATTATGTTAAAATTTTCCATATCATTAACTACTTTGAAAACAGTCTGGGAATCCTGCAGTTTCACAAAGATCACTGTGTCCTTGATAGGCTGACGCTTTCCGTTTTTCTGCAGTCATCTTATTACTATCCCAGGCAGGATTACAATGCCAGGTATCACATCTGTAGAGATAGCACAGGATCCACTGTTGACAATAGGTGATGGATACAGCTTATCTATTCCCCATCCCTGCACAATGACTTCTGCACACGTCACAGAGCATGTCTACAAAACCCTCTGACAAAAGTCAATGAACATCTCCATACTGGCTGCTGTAAAGCATATCTCTGAATGCTGTTTAGAACAACATGGCTGCCACCATATTCATGTATAGAAATTAGAATTCCACACAAAAAAATATGACATTCATCAGTATCTGGTTTTAATTAGTAATAAATAAATAAGGGTGATACGTAATACTGCCCTTGACTCGGTAGTAGTATAGAAAGCATTTACAATCTTGGCAATGGCTGTCAGTAAGGTTTTCCTGTTGTCTAAAGCAGGCAGGACACAATACTCATATTTTCCATACCACAACCCACACCCTGCTATTTACAATGCCGACTACAGACAGCTGTTATTATTTCACAGAATAAAATAGTACTTCTCAATTATCCTTTGTGGTTTACTCTCTTTAGCTTCCAAACATGCTTCTTGTGTCACGTATAGCTGCCATAATCTGCGCAGACAGCAGAGCACCACACTTTTATGGTTGTACAATAGTAAGTAGGATGCATTGGAATGAAATGTTAACCGCTATGGGTGCCTTCAGCTCTATAGCAAGAACAAAGCTTAGTGGCTGTCCAGTAGTGGGTAATGGCAAAGGGATATCATATTATCTGCGAATGACAGAATATAGGCTGCTGTAAAACGTGTCTGTGTTACACTATGTATCAGCAGACCTAAGCCAGAAGGACCTTTTACCACCTTTGTCTTCTCAAAAAACTGCTCACACTGCATTGTATATGTTGGGAATATAAGTCCGTCCTTACTGTAATTGCCTTAGCCTAAGCTGTTCAGGCGAGAAAGGAGGTTATACGGTTCCCTTTAGGGAACGTATTTTCTTTCCGTGTCCATTTCGTGTTTTTTTTCAGACCATATACAGAACCATTCATTTCAAAGAGTCTGCAAAAAGTACGGAAGAGACTCCGTGTGCATTCCTTGTCCATATGTCCGTTCCGCAAAAAAATTGAACATGTCCTATTACTGTCTGCATTACGGGCAAGGATAGGACTGTTCTATTAGGGGCCAGCTGTTCCATTCCGCAAAATACGGAATGCACACGGACGTCATCCATATTTTTTGCAGATCGCAAAATACATACGGCCGTGTGCATGAGCCCTTAGAGAGATCAATCTCATAAAACTGCTGTTTAAACCCTTATGCACATAACCGTATCTGTTTTTACCTATCCGCAAAACACAGACACTGGCCTTGTGCGTCCCGCACTTTCCCGTTCCACATGTCCCGCTCAGTTGTAAAAAACGCCCATTCTTGTCCGCAAAAGGGACAAGAATAGGACATGCGAACAGAACACAGTGTGCTGTCTGCAATTTTTGTGGCCCCATTGAGATAAATGAGATCAGTCTGCCTCATCGACAATTTACCATTTCAATTTTTCACTTTTATCTAGAACTACCTTCACAGACCAAATGTAGATGGCAAGTCATTCAAAAAATAGTATCTGCATTCCCTGGATTTAATAGAGGCGATTATGGCACAAAAAATTGTAAAAGGCAGAGTGGACCCAGCATGCATGTGGAGCCTCCATTCCCTTAATTTTATGGTGGCCAGTATGGCACATAACAGGTAGTATTTAGTGTTAACTTCCCATCTTACAGAGATCGCGTTGGCGCCGCAGACGGGTCCAAATAATTTTGTACAAAATGTATTTGCGAAGAATCTAAAATTTATAAAATAAGCGTAGCATTAGCACCAAAATATTTTCTATAACTATGGCATTATTGTACTTTGTTTGCAGAGTGCTGCTGCATTGTGTTTTTTTTTTCCTTAAAGGGAAAGTTCTCTGGGAATTTAGAAAATGAAAATACTTAAATATTACTTTTTTATAAATATATTCCCTTTCATTAGTTATATTGGCTCATTTTGTCTAGAGAGCAATCATTAGGAGAAACAAAATGGCCGCTGTCCTATTACTGCACACAAAACCTGTCCTAATCACACATCCTTCTCTCTGCTCTACATGTCAGGGATTATGATCCTGAATACAGATGATAAGATCTCTAGCTGAATCTCTGTACGAAGGGAGTTCATGAGAAGACATGAAAAACTGAGTAGATGGACGGGACAGACAGTGGTAATTTGAGGCTCTGGTAATGGAGACTGCATACAAGCACATTATCCACATCCCCACCTCCTCTCTGTACTTCATGTCTCCTCATGAACTCCATTCCTACAGAGATTCAGCTGAAGATCATATTAAACTGTATTCAGGTTCATAATCCCTGACAAGAGAAGCAAAGCGTAGGATGAGGCAGCTCTTTAGCATAATGTCTTGAAGTAACCTGTTCTGCTGTGTGATTAGGACAGGTTTTGTCTGTACTAATAGGACAGCGGCCATTTTATTTCCCCTGATGATTGGGGAATATATTTATAATAAAGTAATATTTAAGTATTTTCATTTTCTTATTTACCGGAAAACCCCTTTAAGTCATTCAGAAAATGGCCATCTAAAATCTCTCGTGCAGGGATCAGCAAGCTTCAACACTCCAGCTGTTCCAAAACTATAATTCCCAGCATGCTCCATTCATTTCTATGAGAGTTCTGAGAGGAGCAGAGCAAGAATACCTGCTGGGAGTTTTGGTTTTACAACACCTGAAGTGCCGGAGGTTGCCTACCCCTGTTCTAGTGTATGGGCACCATGTCTGGTGGAAAGAACAGTCATTTATGTGGATTAAGTGAAGATTCTAAAAAGAAAAAAACATTAATTCAGGCCTGACCTCCTGTCGCTCATATTTGCCTATTGTGTATAAAAATGTAAATTATTTTATATAATTAAAGCAATTAAAATGCAGCATAAATGCATAAGGAACAGCCACAACAGAAGAAGAGTTTTCGGTACCCATGCCATTCAGATTGCCACAGATTCCTCTAAAACCTAAATTAAAAAAGAATGGTATTTTTTCCCATGAAATGGTTTTTGCAGATCATGTTCCAACACAACATCTAATTTCTCGGAAGACACCAAGCTGCACTTGATGGCACGTGGGGGATCTCCCTTGTGCCAGAAAAGGGGCTTTAAAAAGTCGCAAGTGGAGAATTTTTAAATGCGACTTTTTGGAAGAAAAAAAAAAGTGTCTCTTTTTATGCTGCCCTTGCCACTTTTGAAAAAAAAAAAAGGAGTGTGGCAAGGATGGTAAAAGGGGCGTGCTCAACAGCAGAGACAAATTTATCTTCATTTACACCAGTTTTCTGGTGTAAATGAAGCCAGAAATCTATGGCAGCTCTGAGCGGTTGTAGATTTCTGTTTAGGAGCATGGACTGCTGGAGGATGTGCCTAGTTTATGACAAGACGTACACCTTTTTTTAAATTAGGTGCATCCACCAGCAGCGTAGGGGATATCAAGACCAGCACAGTAAGCAGTGGTCTTGATAAATCTACCCCATGGTGTTTTCTAGTTTTCCTGAGGTAGAACTTTTAGTAATTATGTAACTTTTCTTGTTGTAAATGCTTCATACTGTCACTATAAAAAGCTATGTATATTTTATGTTGTATTTTTTTGTGTCGTGACTGTTATAATGCTGTATTTAATTCTTATTATATATTATTATATAGATATCAGGGCTTAAGTGCACTAAAGGCTGCCCTAGCCACTTAGTGCACCTTAGCTCTTCCGCTCCTCTTCCCAAGATGCTCCGCCCTCCACTTGGACACCTGGAGGAGTAGGGGAGTGTCTTGGGAAGCAGAGAGGAGGAGCTAAAGTGCACTTAGTGGCTGTGGCCCGCCTTCAGTACACTTAAAACCTAATTTACATTTTTTTTTAAATATATACACATTTCTCCTCAATGCAGCAACAGATCGGGGAATGAAAAGTAGAGTTTAATCAGCAAGGTCAGCCCTACCAGGCATTATGGCTGGTTTACTAGGATTAATCCCGCTGACAGATGCCCTTTAGGGTTAAATTGAGATGTAAATTGATACCCCTGTTGGTTAAAGGAGTAATGTAGTTTTAGGATATTAATGTTATTTTTGTGAAATGAAAAGTTCTGCAGTTTTATAATATACTTTCTGCATCAGTAGCCCACATTTTCTCAGAATCTCTGCTTGCTGCAATTTAATAAAAACCTTTATCATTTACTCCCCTGTCTCATGTATGTAAATCAGAGCTGATGATCACGACAGATATTGTATATATTCCCTGGAAGTCAAAGAAAGAAGGTCCCTGTTGGTTGACTGCAAGCACAGATATTGATGAATTGACAAAGTATATTGGACAATTCTATAACTTTTGCTATACAAAAAAACTTTTGACATGATGAAACTCAAAGATACCTATATATATCTGTGTTAAAAAAAAAATGATTAAAATTTTAGGAAAGATTTATCAAACTGGTGTAAAGTAGAACGGGCTTAGTTGCCCATAGCAACCAATCAGATTCCGCCTTTGGAAAAAGAAAGATAGAATTTGATTGGTTGCTATGGGCAACTAGGTCAGTTCTGCTGGCGTTTAATAAATCTCCCCCTTTATCCTTAGGGTCCTTTTTCACTGGCAGATACTTGAGCGTCAATTGACGATACAGCATATTACACTCGCCAGCGTAAAAGGAGTTGTTCTTCCAGGAGGCCTCTCATTTCAGCCTCTGAAAGCTTATGTCTTCCTGACAACACTTCCTTCTTATGTTCAGTCTTAGGGCTCATGCACACGAACGTATTTTCTTTCTGTGTCCGTTCCATGTTTTTTTTTTCGGAACGTACGCGGAACCATTCATTTCAATGGATCCACAAAAATAACTGGAATTACTCCGTGTGCATTCCGTTGACCTATGTCAGTTCTGCAAAAAAATAGAACATGTCCTAAGGACAAAGATAGGACTGCTCTATTAGGAGCCAGCTCTTCCGTTCCGCAAAATACGGAATAAATACGGACACCATCCGTATTTTTTGCGGATCCATTTTTGCGGACCGCAAAATACAGTCGTGTGCATGAGCACTTATCATCAGGAAATATAACCAATCAGAATTTTAAGCAAAAGAATAAATAGATTTGGATCATTTCTGTGGAATAACAATTTGCGGGATTATAACATCACGCCACGGGACACGGGCAGAGAAGGCCACCACAACCTGTAATAACTCAGGTAGAAGATTTTTATTATTATTTTTCACATACATAAGGGAAATTGATGTCTATTCTATTGCGTCTTTCTTTCAATAAAACACCTGAGGGTCTCCGTTATCAGTGTAGACCGTAAGATTCCCCCTGGCATCTTGATCTGCTTCTATTGCTTCAAACAAGGATTTGAAGTTACCAGCACCAAAGCCCTGCAAAATAGATTGATCACAGAGTTGGCTTTATATGTTCAAATGATGTATTATTTCACATGTACATTTTATAGGCTTTGCTTCGTCTCTTTATGTATGTCGTTTTATGACCTTTTTATCACAGGTCAGAGTCTGCGACTATTACCCTCAGTTCACACTTGCGCGTTTTCGCGCTGTAAAACGCTCAACAGGAGAAAACTCATGTTTCCCTATGGGCATGGTTCTCACCTGAGCGTTTTACAGTGCGTTTGAACGTGCTGCAAAACGCCCTACGCTCAAAGAAGTTCTTGAGCTTCTTTGGGGCGTTTTGTCGCGCGTTTGCACCCATAGACTTCAATGGGAACGCGCGTAAAACGCGTGTTTAACACGCGTTAAGTGTAGATATGCCTTTTTCTATTGGTCTCCAGAGTCACGAACGCGCGTATGACGCACGTTTCCTATTTGCAAAAACGCGCTGTAATCCGCGGCGGCCAGCGTGAAAACGCGCGTCTCAGAAACGCTCAGGTGTGAACCCAGTTTTAGGCCTCTTTCACATGAACGATACGGGTTGTCTCAGGATCTGTTCAGGAAAAAAACTGATGATTTTGCTGACAAGTTCAATCAGTTTTTTCTGCGATTGCATACAGTGTTTGCGTTTTTTTCCGTCCGTATTGCATGTGTTTTTCACGTGCGTAAATTAAAACTGAAGAATAAGGCCTCTTTCCCACAAGTGAGTTTTCCATCTGGATGCGACGCATGTAGTACATGCATGTCATCTAGACTGAATCCCGACCCATTCATGTCAATGGGTCTGTGCACGTTTTTCATCATGTCTGCGTTCGGGAAAAATTGCTGCATTTCCTATATTGTATGTTTTTTACACAGCCCTGGCTCCATTGAAGTGAATGGAAAATGGAATGAAAAACGCATGCAATCCGGATGGGAAAAAAGAAAACACTGAACGCAATCGTAGACAAAACTGATTGAACTTGCGTGTAAAACCATCTGGACAGATCCTGACACAATCTGCATCGCTCATGTGAAAGAGGCCTGACCCTAAGATCACACTTGCGCGTTTTACAGCGCATTCGAACGCGCTGTAAAACGCTCAACACATGCAAACCAATGCTTTCCTATGACCCTGGTTCTCACCTGAGCGTTTTACAGCGCGTACGAACGCGCTGTAAAACGCCATACGCATAAACAAGTACTTGAGCTTTTTTGGGGGCGTTTGTCGCGCGTTTTGTGATTGACACCACAGTAGTCAATCACAAGAACGCGCGTACGACACGCGTTTCCTATTTGCAAAAACGCGCTGAAATACGCGCGACTAAAACGCGTGTTTCAAGAACGCTCAGGTCTGAACCCAGGGTAATTAGTCTTTAGGTAGGGCTTCATAGACAGAGTCTATAGGGTGAGTGTCCCTTTCACAACCTACCCCTGTAGCCCCCATATTACACTGGTTTTTTGGGGGTTATCTTACTGAATAAGATGTACAGGTCTTTCTGGGGGGTGGTTCTGGGACCATGATCTTGACTGCACTACTACATCAGACTCCTCAACGGTTTACTGGTCGGACCTGTAATATGTGTGCTATACCAGTAATCAAAACCTCTAGTGTAGTGGGATTTAATTTCCTATATAAAATAATTTCTTATGTAAAAAATAAAACTGTACAAATAATTGGTTTTTCAGTATCCCTTATGCCGCTTTCACACGGGCTTGGCAGATCAGGGTGCATTGCGGGAAACCCGCGCGAGTAGGGACACAATTTTAGTCAGTTTTGTCTGCGATTGCGTTCCGTTGTTCAGTTTTTTCCGGGCGAGTGCAATGCGTTTTGCATGCGCGTGAGAAAAAACTGAATGTGGTACCGAGACCCGAACCTGGACTTCTTGACTGAAGTTCGGGTTTGGGTTAGGTGTTCTGTTGATTGAATTGTTTTCCATTCTAACATGGGAATCGAACCTTGGAACCGAACCCGAGTTTGGGAAATGTTTTTTTACAGTACAAATAAATTTATGAAGTTATTACCTGAAGTCTTGCGAGACTTCGCAAAGCAATAACTTCGGCTTATTGGAGCCAATACATTCTAAGGGTCCATTCACACGTCCGATTTTGCAATCCGATTCCGTTCCGAAAAAAATTGGAATGTTTAATCGGATCCATTCATTGCTATGGCCTCCGCAAAAATGCGGATAGCACTCATGGTGCTGTCCGCATCCGTGACTCCGTTCCGTTCCTCGGGATCCTTGCATGCGGATCCTGAAAAAAGAAACACCTTGTCCTACTTTCTGTCCAACTTTCCGTTCCGTTTTCCTATTGTAGTCAATGGATCCGCAAAATAAACAGAAGACATGCAGTTTAGCAGCCGAATGTCATCCGATTTTGCGGATCCGGTTTTTTTGGTACTCTAGCAACATGTATTCCTCTTCCTCTCTTTTTTTATTTTGAAAAAAAAAATCGGAAAAACGGAAACACGGAACGTACAAAAACGGAAGGTTGTACAGAAAAACGGATCCACAAAAAAACTGAACATTTATCTGGAAAGGTAAAAATACTGACGTGTGAATGGACCCTAATACTGTACGGAGCTCCTGCTCCGTACAGTATTGGAAGGAAGTTTTATGCAAATCGACTTCGGATGTTTCATCCGAAGTCGATTCGCTCATTCCTATCACAATAAAAATAAAAGGCATGTCTCTTGGAATACAACTATGAAAAAACAATAAATAATTAGTCCTTTAAGGCTCAAACAGGCCTGGTTCTTAAGGGGTTAAAAGTGGTATTTTTTCTGTAGAGAAAGTTAATACCAGGCACTTACTAATATATTGTTATTGTCCATATTGCCTCCTGTCCTGGCTGGATTCATTTTTTTCATCACTTCATACACTGCTCCATGGTTACGACCACCCTGTAATCCATCAGCGGCGGCCGTGCTTGCACAGTGTATGAAAAAGTGCCGGCCTCTCTGGTGGCCAGGACCGTGGGAGCTCACGTAGGATGGTGCTTTTTCCTATAGTGTGCAAGCACGACCACCACTGATGGATTGCAATCGTAACCATGGAAACGAGCACTGAAAAATGAATCCAGCCAGCAAAGGAAGCAATATGGAGAATAACAATATATTAGTAAGTGTCTTGTATTAACTTTCTCTACATGATAAATGCCATTTGCTGAATGGACAACCCCTTTAATACAAGGCACTTACTAATGTATTGTTATTGTCCATATTGCCTCCTTTGCTGGCTGATTCATTTTTCCACACTATACACAACTCTTTCTAGGCGTTAGGACCACTATGGGAAAAAAGACTGTGAGAACGCACATAGGCATACATACCCAGTATCTCTCATCCCAGCCACCTCGTATCTGCACTCAGCGGCGGCTGTAACCATGGATAGGGGCAGTGTATAATGTGATGGAAAAAAGGAATCCAGCCAGCAAAGGAGGCAATATGGACAATCACAATACATTAGTAAGTGCCTTGTATCTTCATTATATATGCCATTTAGGGAAGTGAGACAACCCCTTTAAGCCTGATTATTCATATATATATTTATTTTACTCACTTATATAACGCTGACATATTCCACAGGACTTTACCACCACCCACTGTCCCTGCTGCAAGCCACCAGTGCTAACCACTGAGCCACCATGCTGCCTATATACATATATTGCATATAAATAATAATCTAAGGTACCAGACTTGCTTGTTTTATCTAGCTTGTCCAAAGACACCCCCCCCCCCCTCCAAGAATGTAGGACTCACCTCCTGGACTCTTAAGAGCAGATTAGTGAGTCTGCCAGCAAAAGATTTACATATACTGCAAAGTTCTGGATATATTATTCAGTCATATCAATTATCTTAGAAGGGGCATGATGATCGCTATGACAGGCCCATGTTAAAGTTTGCTCATATACGCAATAAATCTGTTTAGCGCAATAAAGGGGTACTCCCATCTCAGACAATAGGGGCATATCGCTAGGATATGCCCCCATTGTCTGATAGGTGCGGGTCCCACCGCTTGGACCCGCTGCTACAACAAGAACCAAGCAGGAAGAGCGGTGGCTGGAGGACCAGCTGCTCCCCGCTGCTCCCATAGAAGTGAATGGGAGCGCACCGCGCATGCGCGGCCCATGCTCCCATTCATTTCTATGGGGCAGACGGAAATTTTCGGCGGCCCCATAGAAATGAATGTAGGGCGCATGCGCAGTGCGCCCTCCGTTCATTTCCCCGCTCTGTTCTCATTGTAGGTGCGGGTCCCAGCGGTGAGACCCGCACCTATCAGACAATGGGGGCATATCCTAGCGGGAAAACCCCTTTAAGCTAATTGAATTAGGGCTCATGAACACGACAGTTGCTCAGCTGTTCCGTGCATTGGGGACCACAATTTGTGGTCCCCAATGCACGCATGGGCGTAGCGATAGGGGGTGCAGAGGTAGCAGTCGCTACCGGGCCCAGGAGCCTGAGGGGGCCCAAAGACCCTTGTGCCGCATAAGAAGACACACAAAGCACTGAGGGAAGGGGGGCCCAAGCTGAACTCTTGCACCAGGGCCCATAAGCCGTTAGCTACGCTCCTGAATGCACGGGCAACATCTGTGCGGAATCTGCAGACAAATCCAGACTCATTCAACTTGAATGGGTTCGTGATCCATCCGCGCCGCAAAAAAATAGAACATGTTCTATTTTTTGCAGTGCGGAGGCACGGAGAGAAATCCCACAGAAGCACTCCGTGGTGCTTCCATGGGTTCTGTGCCTCCGTTGCGCACAGCCCTTCCGGATCCATTCAGGTGAATGGGTCCGCATCCATGATGCGGTGAGCACATGGCCGGTGCCTGCATATTGCGTGTGCATGAGCCCTTACTCTCAGATTTAAATCTGTTCCACGATGTTCCTAAAGAGCCCTCATCTACTTTGTGCAGGTTAGGTACTGAACAGAACTGGCGTTTTTATGTATGTGTATGTATAGGAGAACGACTCACATGATGATTATATCTTTGTATAACTTCTAGGAAGAGGGTCGGTCGGTCCTGCATTGGCTTGGTGAAGATTTGAAGAAGATATCCTTTGTCATCAAAATCAACCAAAATTTTTAGCTCCTGAAATAATGAAGATAGCTTTAGTCACAGAGAGTTCTCTTGGAATATACTGTATAAAATATCTGGGGGATTTTCGATCCAGGATCCAGAAATGAATCCAGATAGAGCGGTTGCTATACGATGGAAATCAATGGTAGTAGAATCCAAATGTATGGGTATAGGTTTGCAAAAAATCCATCAGATGCCGGATGTACTACTTTTTTGACAGACATGGTTAATGGATGAAGTTTACAGTTGTCCAGCTCCATCCCAGTTTTGCAGTACTGCACGTGTTTTTTAAAAGCTGTATTCTCCAAGCATGATGCAAGTGGGGATGACGGTTATCTGTCTCTCATTGGTAAAGTTACTCATACACATAAGATTAATCTTGGCATATAGAGGTCTCAGGACTGTCCCCTAGTGGCGCATGTTTGGTGAAACAATCAGGTATGTTAGATTTCACCACTCTTTACTGGAAAATGTATAACTCTGACCATTGAAATTAACATGTGTGCTCAGTCATGCTTGGTCTAAGGCCTCGTGCACACGGCCGTTGTTCGGGTCCACGTCCGAGCCGCATATTTCGCGGTTCGGCCGCGGACCCATTCACTTCAATGGGGCCGCAAAAGATGCGGACAGCACTCCGTGTGCTGTCCGCATCCGTTGCTCCGTTCCGTGCTCCCGCAAAAAAAATATAGCATGTCCTATTCTTGTCCGTTTTGCGGACAAGAATAGGCATTACTATAATGGGCCGCGTTCTGTTCCACAAATTGCGGAACGGAACGCGGAGCAGCTTCCGTGTTTTGCGGATCCGCGGTTTGCGGACCGCAAAACACCAACAGTCGTGTGCATGTAGCCTAAAGTGTATGGCAAATTTAAAATGAATCTTCCTTTTAATACTATATCATTTTTAGTTCCAAAATTTGGTGCTGATTCATTTCTTAAAGGGGTTTTCTGGGATTTTCATATTGATGGCCTATCTTCAGGGTAGGCCATCTATATTAGGGCTCATGCAGACAAACGTATTTTTTTTCCGTGTCCGTTCGTTTTCTTTTTGCGGACCGTATGCGGAAGCATTCATTTCTATGGGGCTGCAAAAAAACGAAATGCTTGCGCGTGCATTCCGTGTCCGCATGTCCGTTCTGCAAAAAAATAGAACCTGTCCTATTATTGTCCGCATTATTGTCCGCATTACGGACAAGCATAGTACTGTTCTTTTAGGGGCCAGCTGTTCTGTTGCGCGAAATACGGAATGCACACAGATGCCATCCGTATTTTTTGCGTATCCATTTTTTGCGGACTGCAAAATACATACGGTTGTGTGCATGAGTCCTTAGAGTGGCAGTGGTCTGACTCCCAACACCTCGCATGTTCAGCTATTTAGGAGTAGCGCTGGCACTGGAACTGCACAGCTCCATCCATTGTGTAGTGGTCAGAGCTGGTTACTGCAGAGCTGAGCCATTAGTGCACCCAGTAGAAGAGGCATTATTTTTTTTAAATCATTTCTGCCGCTCAATCTTTTTACACACAGCGTTTAATAAGGCAGCAGCAGTGCCAGTGCCATTCCCAGCGATCACGATTTACATAGTTACATAGGTTAAAAAATAGACACAGGTCCATCAAGTTCAACCATTCTCACATCAATTATACAATATTAATTCTTAGATTAATTATAACCTTCAATGCTCTTTGCTGTTAGATAAGCATCTAGCCCTTTTTTAAATGTTGGAATATTATCTGCCATTACTAGTTCTTGGGAAAGGGCATTCCATAATTTGACATATCTAAGGACTCTTGCAGACGAGCGTGTCCTGAGCTGGAATCACGCTCCCTGTGAGAGTGTGATTCTCTGTTATGGACACTGCTCGTTTCTCAGGAGCGCACTGCTTTTTTCTGATATATAATTATGGAGGAAAAGTAGTGTGGCACTCTCTGATATCAAGGAGCATATAGAGGGATTAAACCAGTAGATATTTATTAAATAAAAATAGGATAATGTGAAATAATATAATATAAAACGTATGGTTAACAGACCAAACCCAAATACAAAAGCAAGCCCGATTGTGAAAACACAGAAATGAATGCAGAAGAACTGTAAAGGATAGTCTCTTGTTGTAAAACTCGTTGCCAGTAAAGTCAGTTGGATAGTGTGTTTGGAATGGCGTCCCACTCCGACATTTAAGGTAGCGGTGTCCTGCTTAAAATCAATAAAGCGATCGCTGAGCAATAGCAAATTAGAACAGTCTTACCAGGGTCTCAAGGTCTAGGGTGGCTCTGTGCGTAGTGCAAACTAGGTAGTTATCATCCAGACTCCGGTATCGGGATGGATTCTTTGCAACTGAAGGGCTCCCGATACCGGAGTCTGGATGATAACTACCTAGTTTGCACTACGCACAGAGCCACCCTAGACCTCGAGACCCTGGTAAGACTGTTCTAATTTGCTATTGCTCAGCGATCGCTTTATTGATTTTAAGCGGGACGCCGCTACCTCAAGTGTCGGAGTGGGACGCCATTCCAGACACACTATCCAACTGACTTTACTGGCAACGAGTTTTACAACAAGAGACTATCCTTTACAGTTCTTCTGCATTCATTTCTGTGTTTTTGGAACCTTGAGGCTCATTCACAATCGGGCTTGCTTTTGTATTTGGGTTTGGTCTGTTAACCATACGTTTTCTATTATATTATTTCACATTATCCTATTTTTATTTAATAAATATCTACTGGTTTAATCCCTCTATATGCTCCATGATATCAGAGAGTGCCACACTACTTTTCTTCCATTCCTTCACAATTTGTGTGGAGCGAGTGACTCCACCTGTGTAGTGCACCTCCTCCCTGAAATTCTATATTCTAGTGCGACATTTACTTCCTATTTGATTTATAATTATGTGTGTCTCTGCATGACTTTACTTCTACAGAATCATACTGACATAATGCTGTCAGTATAATTCAGTAGATACAGGTCATGCAGAGACACGCAACATTATAAATCAGTATAATGCTGTGTGCTCCTGAGAAACAAGCATTGTCCATAACGGAGAAATGTTCACACACAGAGCATGATTTCAGCACAGGACACGCTCGTCTGCAAAAGCCCTACAGCTGGATTTACATGGCACGATCTGTCAATTAATGGGGAAGGAACCATTTTTCCCGAGAATTGCCTACCAGTTATTGGAGGTAAAGAGCTGTATGTACATGTGGCCATCTTCTGCACTGTATGGGGACAAATGATGTCTACTGACCTCACACAGGTTTATTGTTTGTCGGCGGCAGATCTGTGTTCTCACAGCCCCATCTGCTGCCCAGAGACAATGATTTTAATGTGCTGCATGAAAAATCATTTCACCAGATGAACTAGCGTTTTGCTCATCGGGTGATCGCCAAGACATTTACAGGGGCCGATGATTGGGAACGAGCATTCATGGTAACTTTCATTCCTGGTCCCAATCCTTATGAATCCAGCTTAACTGTAAAGCATCCATTCCTGCATTGATGTCTAAATCTCCTTTCCTTCACACGTAATGAGTGTCCCCTGGTCCTTTGTAAAGTCCTTGGAGTGAATACATCATGTCTCAGCTCTTTGTGTTGACCACGCATATATTTCCACATGTGAATAAGGTCACTTCTAAAGCTTCTTTTTTTCTAAAGTGAACAAGCCCAATTTTAAGCCTCTGATTATAGTTGAGACCTTCCATCTCCTTTACTAATCTGGTTGCCCATCTATGAACCCCTTTTAACTGTCATATATCCTTTATAGTATATGGAGCCCAAAACTAAATCCTGTGTTTAAGATGTGGCCTTACGAGGGATTTATAAAACGGGAATATTACCAATTTTCAGTTACCTGTAGCACGCTAATATCTTCCTTCACAGTGATCTTGGCACTTTTTAATTTCTTTCTCAGGTCATCATAATAGGTGTCTGGTGCGGAAAGAAACTGCATTCCACGTGATTTCAGATTCTTCACCTTTAGGAATATATATGAATCAGAATTGAGATAGTATAGATTATAGCTAAGACATTATTGATAGTGATTTAATGTAATGGACCCAGCTCAGGATTACACAGGGAAAGAACTAAACTGGAGTGTTTCCGTCACCTATAGAAACCCCTCTTCTTAAAACTTTGTCTAGGGTTTTGGTACTGTGCTGGTACCAAGACTACCATGCATATTGGTTATCCAGTAGTTTGTGAAAATGTGAAAAAAAAGTATGAACTAAGTATAATGACATGTAGAGCGGCGCCCAGTGATCTCACTGCACTTACTATTATCCCTGGGCGCCGCTCCGTTCTCCCGCTATGTCCTCCGGTATCTTTGGTGACTTGGTTCTCCTGGGAGGAGTCTGCCCTTTTTGTCCTGGCTGTAGCGCTGTCCAATCGCAGCGCAGAGCTCACAGCCTGGGAGACAAAAAGGGCAGACTCCTCCCAGGAGAACCAAGTCACCAAAGATACCGGAGGACATAGCGGGAGAACGGAGTGGCGCCCAGGGATAATAGTAAGTGCAAGGAGATCCCTAGGCGCCGCTCTACATATCATGATACTTAGTTCATACTTTTTTTTTCACATGAAAGGTCCTCTTTTAAGTTCCAAAGGTCCAAGTTAACTTTTTTATGGGCAAACTACAGGGAGGCTGTTAACATTATAAAAGGAAAGCTTAAACTCACCTTTCCGAGCCCCCTCAAGCCCTGCATCTCTGTCCTCTCTCTTGGGCTGCCGCCATGATGTCTTGTTTTAACGTGCTATATACCCCAATGACCACTGCAGCCATCACTGGCCTCAGTAGTCTTGCGCTGTCACTGCAAAAGCCGGTGATTGGCAGCAGTGGTCATGTGTGATTTACAGCACTTCACCATTGCAACCAAGACAACGTGACATGGTTGCAGTTTGGTTGAGAGGACAGACTGCCAGTGCTGGATCGGAAGCGGCTTGGAAAGGTGAGTTTAAGATTTTTTCTTTTGTTATTATTATTGTTATTTTAACAGCCTCCCAAACATTGAACTTGGACAATGCCTTTAAATGATGGAGCAGGTGGTTGCTAGCAGCAGTGTGCAATGAAATTGGCTGCGGGGCGATGTTGCAAAAGTGAATCGGGAAATGGGGTCACCTTTTAAATAAGATCTGTCGGCAGGCAAATGTTTGTACATAATGCAATTTGGCTGCAGTAGCACTTACTGGATCTTTACTTACCTTTATGCACTGATGAATTATGGAATTTAAGATGTCGTAAGCTCATTCTACATATGTCATCACACGCACACATTCATTAATATTAAATTCTCCATATCAAAGAGAAGACAATATATACATAACATGGAGGTATTCATGCACCGACTTGCACTGGTAAACACGCCACCCTCTTAGCTAAACAGCAAGGAGATCAAAGCAGAGGACTCGCCCCTCCTTCCGCTGCCTTGGTAGCTATCTGTCTGGATTACTCACTGCTTTGATGATGTCGGAAGTGTTAAGAGCAATGTGCTGTACGCCAGCACCGCCATAGTAGTCTACATATTCCTGAAAGAAAGTGAAAATTACTCATTACTTACTAGTTACAATTATGTAAGAAGCAGGCCTATAACTTTGGGAACCTTTTGACAGCATGTTGCTTTTAGGTGCTGGTTTATTTCTTAGTATATCTTTACAGCGGCCAGAACTGTTTTTGTGGCACAGCACACCAAATTGTAAAATTCTTCCCCCATGAGGGGGCGTTTAGAATCTTTTTAACTCTATGGCTACGCTAGCAACTGGAGATCTGTATCAAAGAGCACAGCTCCAACGGCTATAAAGATATTATAAGACACGAATCAGCAGGAAATTTTGTACATACCGTATTATAAAGGCTCTCTTTAACTGAATGAGCGCTTCCACAAAAAAATCCGATTCCCTACATTTTCGTAGAGCTTACATCAGCAAACTATAGACTGCTGTCTACGGAAATGAGAGCCTGACTCCAAACTGTAGTAAACTCAGTGTCAAACTGGCCCTCTGGGGGGCCCAGGCTCTGATACCACATTGGGCCCCAAAGGATCAGTAGAAATAAACCCATTTGGAGCTGCCCTTGGATCCAATCACCACTAGGGTGTATTACTTTGGATCAATACCTGTTAGACTTTATTGATAATATACAGGTTGGGCCCCAATAATAATTTCCTCTGGTGGGCCCAAGGAACCCCAGTCCAACACTGTGTAAACTAATGCAATTATTTGATCTTTGCTGGTACTGTATACTCTGCAGTTTATCTGCATGAAAATCTGTGCTGGAAAACCGCACGTAATCCGCATTGGGTGCAGTTTTCCTTAAGGGGATTTGTCCGAGAATGGAGTATTGACCTAGCAACTGTGGGAGATCCCAATCCCCAAAAAATGTTTTTCTTTGCATTTATGTGGTGTGAGCAGCGCAGGTCTACTTAAAATGCAGAGGAAGCGGCTGCTATGGGGCCAAACTCAGAAGGGGTCCACTCAGGAGGAGGAATAAAAGATTTTATTGTCAGGGCCCCCTCAACAGTATTATACAATGACATTATATACAGAGACACTGTAGGAATTGGACAGAGCTGCTGCCGGGTCTCGTCTGAGAGAGTGATCTTGACTAGCCACAGGACTGTGGGTTGCAGCAGAGTTGGGGGTTGCAAAGAATTTGCATGGGGGGGGGGCCCATTCAAAAATTTGGTGTGGGGCCCAGTCATTTCTAGTGACACCACTGCCTCAGCATAAGGCACAGTAGCTCATGTGGGCGAGGAACAGTGTCCCTGGGCGCCGCTCCGTTCTCCTGGTGCTGCACAGCAGGGACACCAGAAGAGTATGCTCACCAATCAAAGATTGATAGCCTATCTTATGGATAGTTCATCAATGTAAAGGTTTAAAGGCATTTTTTAGATCTTTAAAGAGTTTTTCCGAGCTCCTAATATCAGTGGCCTGTCCTCTGGATAAGCCATCAATGTCTGATTAGCAGGAATTCAATACCCCGCACCCCTGCCGATCAGCTGTTCTATAGTAGTTCTGACACTGGAAGTTGGTGTTGGAACTACACAGCTCTGTCCGTTGTGTAGTAAATAGATCTGGCACTTCTCCCATTGAAGAGAATTTGGAGCAGCGCTGCAGTTACCACCTCTGTCATCTATACAATAGTCAGAGTGGTGTAGTTCTGGCGCCGACTTCCAGCGCTGGAGCTACTGCGGAACTGCTGATCAGGGCTGCCGGGGGTCAGATTGCCTATACGGAGGCCAATACCGGAAGACCCCATTTTTAAGTGCAATCACTTGTACCTGTATCTGTGACTTTTTCTTCCCACGAGCTGGTTCATTTATTGGCATCTTTATAGTCTCCTCATAATTTGTCACCACAATTGAGCGCAGGGCACTGTACTGCGTATGAATCTGCTTGTCGTCTACAGACCAGAATCTGTGGAAGAGCAGGCACTTTTGATACCTAAAGGTTTATAAAAAATAAAGAAATGTGTGATTTATTTCATTCAGTGTTATAACTAATATGTCATTTCTTTAAAGAGAAAATAAATCCTTTTTAATCTATGGTAAACGGTAAATAGCTTTAGGGAAGCTTAAAGTGGTTCTCTGAAAGTGGGATCCAATAGTCACATGTTCAGAGCAGAACGGAAATGTCACCACCGCCGGCCAATCAATGGCCTCAGTGGTGACCTGGGCAGGAATGGCATGTGACCGCTGAGCTCACAAACCGGCTCTGTCAGGCGTTAGAGGGGGGCAAACTGAGCAATTACCTAGGGCCCCCAACTCTAATTTGTGTTCTGTATGAATTGGGGGGTGATCTGGAGAGTGTATAAATTTGGTGGCTAATCTGGGGACTATATGAATCTGAGGGCTGCTTTCTGGGGTCTGTGTGAGTTTGGGAGCTGATCTGGGGTCTGTACAAATTTGAGGTCTGATCTAGGGTCTTATGAATTTAGGGTCTGTATAAATTTGGGGTCTGATTTGGAGTCTGAGTGAATTTGGGGTCTCTATTCATTTTGGAGTTTGATCTGGAGGTCTTTAATTTTGGAGTCTAGGGGTCTGTATTCATTTTTAAGTCTGTCTGAAGGCCTGTATTTATTTTGGGGTCTATGGGTCTGTATTCATTTTGGAGTCTACCTGGGAACATGTATTCATTTTGGGGTTTGTCTGGAGGTCTATATTAATTTTGGAGGTCTCATCTGGTGTCTGTATCAATTTTTGATCTGGTCTGGGGTCTGTATTAAGATTGGGTTGTCCAGTCATGTAATACTTATTTTTGACGACTGATTAGAAAGTCATAAAATAATAAAAGAACTGATATCTTTCTGATCATCCGCTGCTTCCCATATCTTCGCTGGTCTTTGTACTTCCTAGTCCCACTTGACTTGGACATGTGACCACTGCAGCCAGTTATTGGGAAGTGAGCAGCGGGACGGTATCACTACTTTTATTATTTTATAACTTTATAAGCAGTTTAGAAAAGACTATATGGCAACACAACCCAGTTATTTTAGAGTTCTGACCTGGGGCTGGTCTGTAGTTTGTATCTATTTTGGGGTCTGGTCTTGGGTTTGTTGCTTCAAATCTGCTATGAGGTCCATTATTTTCTAATTCTGTATCTGTGTCCTTGGCCACTTTTATTTTGGCAGTACAGTGTTTGGGGTCATTGGGCGGCACTATCAGTACAGTAATATGGGCACATGGGACAGCAGCAGGCACAGTATTGGTGGAAGCTACAGTATGGCGGTGTAAAAGGGGGCAGCTGGACAGGGGGTTTGTTTGCTATAAAGGGTGGAAATGGACTGCAGGAACAACAAGCCAAAGTCAGAGGTGTAACCTGAATCTCCTGGGCCGTAATGTAAAATCTGTAACAGGCTGTTTATTAATACTTATGTCTGAGGGGCAGAGTCGGACTGGGGTGCCTAGGGCCCACCAGTAAAATTCATTTTGGGTGCCCACTATGAGGGGCAGAGTCGGACTGGGGTGCCTAGGGTCCACCAGTAAAATTCATTTTGGGTGCCCACTATAAAGCTACATGCGAATACTAACCATCCATACAGTGGAAGAAGCAGAAAGACGCTACAGTATGATTATGGAGGCCCATAAGTGACTTTGAGAAGGCAGGTCCTTGGGGAAACAGGACATGACTAGCCTGACTGCATATCTAAAAATCATCTCAGCCATCCAATGTGTCTATAATAATAAACTGGGTGCTTTGTTAAAATAATGTGACCAGGTTTTCATATCAACACAGGCTGGTTCAGACTCTTTATGCTGCCTATCTATATCTACTGCTGTCAGTCTACTGTGCCATTTGTGACTTGTAAAAGGGGTGATGGACTAGGGGCCCACCTTGCTTAGGGGCCCGCCGAGGGACTTAACCGTTCCCCTGTGGGCCAGTCCGAGCCTGCTGAGAGGTCCTCCACAATGAAGAGCACGGCCGCAGTATGGGCCCTGTGGTGGTAGTCATGGTGTGAGGGTATTTATGGTCCCACAATTGGGATGAGTATTAAAATAAAGGTTTTAAGATAAAACTATTCACTGTGTACAGTAGTTTAAAGAGCATGTCTGTGTTGCCATTCAGAATGCATTGGGGCTTAACTGATCCGTTTTGGACCGTTTGTGAGAGCCCTGAAACGGATCTCACAAACGGAATCCAAAACGCTAGTGTGGAAGTACCCTAAGGCCTCATGCACACGAACGTATTTTGTTTCCGTGTCCGCTCCGTTTTTTTTGCGGATACGATGCGGACCCATTCATTTCAATGGATCCGCAAAAAATGCTGACACCACACCGTGTACTAGCCGCATCCGTATGTCGGTTCCGTAGCCCCGCAAAAAAAATAGTGCGTGTCCTATTCTTGTTCGTTTTGCGGACAAGTATAGGCATTATTACAATGAGTCCGCAATAACAGCGGTTCCAAAAAAAACGGATGCCAAACGGAACGTCATCTGTTTTTTTTTTTTGAGGATCCGCAATTTGCCTTGTCTTGTGCATATAACCTAATTCACATTGACAAACCACTTAAATCTCTGCTGTTCCAAGGATAGTTAAAGGCTTTGTAAACCCTTTTAACCATTCCTCATTGTGCTAGTGCAGGGATGGCCAACCTGCGGCTCTCCAGCTGTTGTAAAACTACAATTTCCATCATGCCCTGCTGTAGGCTGTAGACAGTCTGGGCATGCTGGGAGTTGTAGTTTACTTTACTTCATCGGTTTACTCCATTATTTTACTCCATCGGTTCCAAAATGCTCCTAAGGGCATGTGCACATCTGCAACAGAAGCCCCGTTAGGGCTCTCCGTTACAGAGTTAGGGCTCATGCACATGACCGTTATGTTTTGCGGTCCGTTTTTCACGGATCCGTAGTTCCGCATCAGAGTTTTTATTTTCTCTGATTTAAGTCCTCTTCAGTTCCGTTATTCCACAAAACATATCCGTATGGTTTCTGTACGTGATCCGTTTTTTGCGGATCGGAAATGGAAACAGTAACTTATTAATCACCAAACACAATCAAAACACCAATATGGGTTGGGCATAGCATTTCTACAGTATGGATCCGAAAAATATGGATGAAATACAGATGACATACGGATGTGTTCTGTGTACGTTCCATATTTTTTGCGGACCCATTGACTTGAATGGGGCCTTTGATTGTGATTTGCGGACAATAATAGGACATGCACTACTTTTTTGCGGAACGGCCATGCGGACAAACGGAAACAGAATGCACACGGAGTAACGTCCGTATTTTCTCCATTGAAGTGAATGGTTCCGCATACAATAAATGGAACGGAAGCGGAAAGAAAATACGGTCGTGTGCATGAGCCCTTAGTCCAAAATAGTGGAGATATAAGTCCTGCATGCCTGAAACCTATAGTCACTGGGGTCTGTTAGGCTCCATTTCTGTCAGTTATGTGCCGAATGGCACTTTGGCTGTTTCTGCTCCGATAACAGAGTAGAATAACGGAAATAAATAACGCTGATGTGAAAGGGCCCTAACGTGGACTCTGTAGTTTACCGAGAAATAGGAGATGAAAGGCAGTATGACTCAGGATCAGACTATACAGGGTGTGTTTGTTGTCTGTTACTATGGATACACATAGCTCTGCATAGGAGCTGTACAAACAAAACAATACGATTTTTTAAAATCTACTGTTTTCAACACTTAGGCCTCTTTCACACGGGCGTCATGTTTGACGCCCGGATAAGAGGCGGGTGCGTTGCGGGAATATGCGCGTTTTTCCCGCGCGGGTGCAAACGTTTGTAACGCGTTTTGCACGCGTGTGAGAAAAAACGCCATGTTTGGTACCCAACCCGAAGCCGGACTTCATCACTGAAGTCCGGTTTCGGGTCTTCTGGAGAATTGATTATTTTGCCTTATAACATGGTTATAAGGGGAAATAATAGCATTCTTAATAAAGAATGCATTGTTAAATGAAGTGGAGGGGGTTAAAATAATAAAAGTTAACTTACCTTTGCCACTTGATCTCGTAGTCTCGATCTGTCCTCTCTTTCCCTGCAGCATCTAAGATCTACAGGACCTGTGATGACGTCACATCACATGGTCCATCTTACCATGGTGATGGGCCCCGAGTTTTCTGCACAGGTGCAATGCACTGAATCCGGACCCATTCACTTCAATGGGGCTGTGCACATGAGCGGTGATTTTTACGCATCACTTGTGCGTTGCGTGAAAATCGCATCATGTTATGTATTCTGCGTTTTTCACGCAACGCAGGCCCCATAGAAATGAATGGGGCTGCGTGAAAATTGCGTAGCATCCGCAAGCAAGTGCAGATGCAATGCGATTTTCACTCATGGTTGCTAAGGTGATGATGTTAGTAAATTGATTAAAGTCAATTTACTGTATTAGTTTCCTTTATAACATGGTTATAAAGGAAAATAATAGCATTCTTAATACAGAATGCTTACTTAAATGTGGGTTAAGGGGTTAAAAAATAAAAAAAATTAACTCACCCTATGTGCTATCTTAATTCTGCAGGACCTGCGCTGACCACGTGGTAAATGCGATTACGTCATCAAAGGTCCTTTAGCAGGTCCTCAAAGAAGAAAAAAGAAGATGATGCCCGACTGCGCGATCATTTGGATTTGGAAAAATTTTTAACCCCTTAAGCCACATTTAAGTAAGCATTCTGTATTAAGAATTCTATTATTTTCCTTTATAACCATGTTATAAGGGAAAATAATAAAATCTACATAACACCGAACCCAAACCCGAATTTCATTAAAGAAGTTTGGGTCTGGGTACCACATTCAGTTTTTTCTCCCGCGCGTGCAAAACGCATTGCATTCGCACGGAAAAAAAACTGAACACCGGAACGCAATTGCAGTCGAAACTGACTGAAATTGCATCCCTACTCGCATGGGTTTCCCACAATGCGCCCGCATCGCATCCAGCCCTCAGCCGCGACGCCCGTCTGAAAGAGGCCCAAAGGTTTTTCTGTTCCTGAAGGCATAACATTGGTCACTTCCCTATATCCCTTAGGCCTATTGCACACGAACGTGTACGCCCCATGGCCGTGCTGCGGCCCGCAATGCACGAACACCAGCCGCGGGGCAGCCGCAGCGGATCGCGGACCCATTTACTTGAATGGGTCCGCAATCCGCCCTTTCCGCAAAAAGATAGGACATGTTCTATCTTTTTGCGAAGTGATATACCAGACGCAACCAGTGGAGAAATGTGGGGCTATGTTTGGGGAAAAAGCAGCCATATTTCCTAATCTTTTAACCCTTTCCTGACATGTGACGGGACACCTGGGCCTAATGTCCTCGACTGACAGTTATACCGATCGCGGACCTTTAACCCCTCAGATGCCGTGATCAAATGTGACCACAGCATCTGGAGGCGCAAGAGCTCGGAAGCGGCAAGGATCGGGGGAGACGGATACAGTGTGCAGCAGCCTCAGTCCTCCTGCTAATTCATTTGAGTCTATGACAATAGAAATATAATGATTGCTTATTATAGTTCCCTATGTAAACTATAAAAAAGTGTTTAAAAAAAAGAAAGGTTTTTAAAGAATATAAAAATTCACCCCCCTTTTACCTCAAAGTGAAAATAAAAATACATAAACATAAACAGCCATATCATCGCTAGCAAGCGTTTCTGCAAATGTTTTTTAGCAATGATCTGCAGGTTTAATATAAGCTTAAGGCCTCCTGCACACAAACGTATTTTGGGTTCACTTCAATGGGGCCGCAAAAGATGCGGACAGCAATCTGTGGCCCCGCAAAAATATAGCATGTCCTATTCTTGTCCGTTTTGCGGACAAAAATAGGCATTTCTACAATGGGCCATGTTCCGTTCCGCTTCCGTGTTTTTTCGGATCCGCGGATTGCGGACCGCAACACACCTACGGTTGTGTGCATGAGGACTAAGGGCTTGAGCCCAAAGTGTGGCGGTCTGGAGAGACCTATGTAGTTTCTGTATGTAGATTACCAGTTCACAATGGGCTCCATTTCATCATCGGGCTGGTTTCCTACAAGGTGATCAATGAAGTTTAGGCAACCAGAGGGCCTGTGAAAAGTAGAAATAAAGAAATATTGTCCATTAATGCACTTTACAACGAGGTGAGTTTATCATCAGAGAAATTTTGAAAGTTGATTTTGCAAGAGTCTGCACTGCTGTCATTTTATTGCTGTAATTTAGGCCAAGTTTATGAAACGCCACCGTATGTTTAATTTGCATCTAGTGCACCTTTAAGTATAAGGCTGCATTCACACGAGCGTGACGGATTGGCTTCGGATGCGTTCAGGGTGCATTCGGTAAAACTCGCACCATTTTGCAAGCAAGTTCAGTCAGTTTTGTTTGCGATTGCGGTCAGTTGTTCAGTTTTTTCTGCGCGGGTGCAATGCGTGTTTATGCGTTTTTCACGCGCGTGATAAAAAACTGACGGTTTACAAACAACATCTCCTAGCAACCATCAGTGAAAAACGCAACGCACCCGCACTTGCTTGCGGATGCAATGCGTTTTTAACGCAGCCCCATTCATTTCTATAGGGCTGCGGATGCGTTTATAATGCATAAGATAGAGCATGCTGCGATTTACACGCGTTGCAGAAGTGATGCGTGAAAAAAAACGCTCATGTACACAGCCCCATAGAAATGAATGGGTCAGGATTCAGTGCGGGTGCAATGCGTGCACATCACGCATTGCACCTGCGTGGAAATCACGCTCGTGTGAATGCAGCCTTAGGCCTTATTCACACGTCCGCAATGTAGTCCGCATGTATTCCGCAATTTTGCGGAATACATGCGGACCCATTGACTGTGAATGGGGCCGGGAAAGATGCGGAGAGCACACACTGTGCTCTCCGCATCCGATTTTGCGGAGCGCGCCGCCGATTTTCCGGTCCGCGGCTCCGCAAAAAAAATAGAGCATGTCCTATTCTTGTCCGCAATTGCGGACAAGAAGAGGCATTTTCTATGGAGTCCGGGCAATGTGCGGTCCGCAAAAATGCGGAATGCACATTGCCGGTGTGTCCGTGTTTTGCGGATCCGCGGCTCCGTGGATCCGCAAAACACTTGCGGACGTGTGAATGTAGCCTTACAGTTCTGAAAGGGGCCCAAGACCAAGTTCACATTTCAGTTATTTGGTCGGTTATTTCCATCAGTTATTCTGAACCAAAACCGGGTGCGGGTCAAAAACACAGAACAGGTGCAGATCTCTACATTAGGCCTCATTCACACGACAGTATTTTGCGGACCGTATACTGGCCGTCTTTTCAGTTCAGTATACTGACAGTATACTGAACCATTCACTTCAATGGGACCGCAAAAAATACTGAAGTGTCTCCGTATGACTTCCGTTTCCGTTTTTCCGTTCCGTTTAAATATAGAACATGTCCTATTCTTGTCCGCAAATCACGTTCAGTGGCTCCATTCAAGTCAATGGGTCCGCAAGAAAAACGGAAAGCATACGGAAGTGCATCCGTATGTCTTCCGTATCCGTTCCCTTTTTTGCGGAACCATCTATAGAAAATCTTAAGACCAGCCCAATTTTCTCTATGTTATTACTGTATATGCCATACGGAAAAACGGAACCGAAACGGAAACACAACGGAAGCAAAAAACGGAAAAACGGACCGCAAAACACTGAAAAAGCCATACGGTCGTGTCCAAGAGGCCTTATACTGTATCTCTGTGGAGGCTTCACTACTCTTTTTGTCTCACAATAAGTGCTTATGCACACGAAAATATTTTCTTTCTGTGTCCGTTCCGTTTTTTTGTGTGGACCGTATGCAGAACCACTCATTTCAATGGGTCCGCAAAAAAATGGAAGCTACTCCACGTGCATTCCGTTTCTTTATCTCCGTTCCACAAAAAAATTAAACATGTCCTATTATTGTCCACATTACGGGCAAGGATAGGACTGTTCTATTAGGGGCCAGCTGTTCCGTTCTGCAAAATATGGAATGCTCACAGACGGCATCTGTATTTTTTGCGGATCCGTTTTTTGCTGACTGCAAAATACACACGGATGTGTGCATGAGCCCTAAGGGCTTGTTCACATGAACGTTTTTTGCGTTCCGTATACGGGAAGTTTTTTGCGTTCAGTATACCGTCCGTATATAGAACCATTCATTTCAATGGGTCCACAAATGAAACGGAATGTACTCGGTATGCATTCCATTTCCGTATTTTTCTTTTTCCGTTCCCCTACATTTTGATTCATGTCCTATTATTTCCCGCAAATCACGTTCCATGGCTCCATTCAAGTCAGTGGGGCAGTAAAAAAAATGGAATGCATCCGTATGTCTTCCGTATCCGTAGCGTTTTTGCGGAAGCATCTATTGAAAATTTTATTCCAAGCCCAATTTTTCAAAGTACTGACTGTTAAAACATTATTATATGCTTCCGTTTCCGAAACCATACAGAAACAGAACGGAAGCAGAACGGAAACGGAAACACTACTGAAACCAAAAACGGACCGCAAAACCATACGGTCGTGTGAACGAGCCCTAACTGATGGAAATAACTGACCAAATAACTGAAGTGTGAACTCAGCTTAAGGCCTCTTGCACACAGCCGTTGTGGGTCCGTTCCGTGCATTGGGGAATGGAATTTGGGCAACGTCCGTACGGTGGCCGGGACGGATCGAGACTCATTCAACTTGAATGGGTCCGTCATTCGTCCTCACCACAAAACAAATAGAAAAAGTTCTCGTTTTTTGCGGTGCAGAGGCACGAACAGAAACACTACGGAAGCACGCCTAAGTTCTTCTGTAGGATTCTGATCCGTGCTTCCGTTCCGCATCTCCGTGATTGCGGACCCATTCAAGTGAGTGGGTCCGCATCCGTGATGCGGAGTGCACACGGGTCGGTGCTCGTGTTTTGCGGACCCGCCATATGCGGGGCCACAATACGTCCACGGGCACACAACGTTTGTGTGCAAGAGGCCTAAGGGGTGTAAGAATGCAAAAAGTCACAAATTTTGATATAAATAAGCTCAAAAAGTTGCAAAAACTCTTTTTGTGACTTTTTGAATCCAGAATTCTGGAGTGCGGGGTGTGCATTATCTAAATACATTGGGCCAGATTTATCATTACACTTCCATCTTCCTCCACTTTTACATAAGCCCAAAGTCACTTTTGGCTCAGTCAGATTTATTAATGGTCCTTTAATACTGTGATAAATGTGGTTTGATGGCAGCAGTTCATCCTTCAGTAAACGGCTTTACAAAAGTCGCACATATTAACCGCAATGCATGGGCACCGACCTGCTTAGGTCAGTAGGAATCACGCATTCTGAAATGTGCCACCAGTTCAGATTTCCTGATGTAGTTTTGGAAGCCAAAATCAGGAGTGCACCACAAGAAGAAATAAAGTACATATACTACTTTTTTAATTTTTTTATTCACACCTGGTTTTGCTTCCAAAACCATATAAAAAAAAACCTGACCTTGTGGCTGAACCCTTAGGATTTTAATAACATAGTACAACTAATGCTCTGCACACATCATGTCTAGGGGCTATGTTCTGCACATACACCTGAAATATGCAGCCCCTATAAAATAAAAAACCTAATATACAGCATGGTATATGTTATCCTGTGGCAGACTGTATAAGTGCTGCAGGAAATGTTTTTGGCGACCATTAGGTCTGTGAGGGTTTATGGACCTGTTCATTACTATAGTACACACAAATTGTGGTGTGAACACAGTCCTTGGGATGCAGCTGTCTTCTAATGTGACATTGCTTCTTCGTGCACATTGTTAGGCCTCTTTCACACTAGCGTTGTTTCTTTCCGTCCTAGAGTTCCGTCCTCAGGCTCTAGGACGGAAAGAAACTGATCAGGATTATCCCCATGCATTCTGAATAGAAAGAAATCCGTTCAGGATGCATCAGGATGTCTTCCGTTCAGTATGTGAACGTTTTTACGGATCCGGCATTAAGCTAAACTTCGATTCGGCGCATCGCGCATGCGCAGCAGCCGTTCCGATCGGCGCCCCAGTGTAAGCTGGGGCTCCGATCGGTTACCATGGCAGCCAGGATGCTACTGGAGTCCTGGCTGCCATGGTAGCTATGCCAGCAGTGTAGCCTTACCTGCGCCGGCGCCGGGCGCTCCATTATGACATCACGGTCCGGGCGGCGCATTGATCTATGCGCCGCCCGGACCTGTGACGTCATTATGAGCGCCCGGTGGCCGCAGCGCAGGTAAGTACACTGCTGCTGAGTACCATGGCAGCCAGGACTTCAGTAGCGTCCTGGCTGCCATGGTAACAGTGAAAGCCTGTTGAAGACTGATCAGGAAACTGATCAGTCTTCAAATGCTGTCAGTCCACTTGCGTTCTGACGGATCCGGCGGGACGGAAGGGCCCGCCGGATCCTCAGAACGCAAGTGTGAAAGAGCCCTAACTCACTGTGTAGAGAAAAAGGAAAAAGTCTGTTTTTTGCACATGAACGTATGGTTTTGCGGTCCGCAAAAAACGGATCTGCAAAAAAAAATGGATGACATCCGTGTGCATTCCGTTTTTTGTGGCCCCTAATAGGACAGTACTGTCCTTGTCCGCGATGCAGACAAGAATAGGAGAAGTTCTATATTTTAGGGCTCATGCCCACGGCCGCATGCCGGCCGGGTTTATGCTGCGGACCGCAAATTGCAGTCCGCAATGCATGGGCACGACCATGGGCCAGCCGCATGCGGATCGCAGACCCATTTACTTGAATGGGTTCCGCGATCCGCATCGATGGTCCGCACCGCAAAAAAGTAGTGCATGCACTACTTTTTTGCGGAACGGAAGCACCGAACGGAACACCACGGAAGCACTCCACGTTCCATGGTTCCGTTCCGTTCCGCATCTCCGGATTTGCGGACCCATTCAAGTGCGGAATGCACACGGCTGGTGCCCCATGTATTGCGGACCCGTAATACGGCCACGGCAGGGCAACGGCCGGGTCTATGAGCCCTTAACGGAACAGAAATACGGAAACGGAATGCACACGGAAACACTTCAGTTTTTTTTGCAGACCCATTGAAATGAATGGGCCCGTACACTCGCAAAAAAAACGTTCGTGTGCAAGAGGCCTTAGCCAATAGAAAATTAGTTTAGTGCTCTCATTAAGAGCAACAAAATAAGGTCTCTTGCACACAAACGCTGTGCATCATGGATGTGGACTCATTCACTTGAATAGGTCCGCAATTACGGAGATGCGTAACAGAAGCACGGATCTGAACCTCACGAAAGCACTACGGAGTGTTTCTATGGTGTTTCTGTCCGTACCTCTGCACCGCAAAAAAATAGGATTTGTTCTATTTTTTTACGGTGCGAATGGATCACGGACCCATTCAAGTTGAATGGGTCTCCATCCGTCCCGGCGGCCACACGGTTGTTGCCCGTGCATTGGGGACCGCAAATTGCAGTCCCTAATGAACGGAACTGATGCACAACGTTCTTGTGCAAGAGGACTAAGAGTATTGCAGGTTTTATACCTTTTAATGGCAAAAATAGAAGTAATGATGTTACATAGCGAGCTTTCGGGACATCACCAGTCCCTTCATCAGGCGTACTACAAGAATATATGAAAAAAAAGCAATATATATACAATAAGAACATAGACATGGGGGAATGAATGGACATTTGAAAAACAATTCGTCCTTAATTATCTTACAGATAAGGGGTGTGAAAGTTTTATGGTCTCTAAATTGATGTTATCTCAGGGACCCGGTGCCCCGACTATGTCTATAGAAGACTCTTTAGATCTTGTAGTGTGTCATAAATACCAGGGACAAATTCAGTCCAGTATTTAAAGTGTCAAGCAGTGTTATAAATTTGTATTCCCAAATTATTCTGGCTCTTTGAGGTTTGAAACCTCCTTTTAGCCTACATGCACACGGCAGTGGTTTTTTGCGGCCTCCGTTCCGTTTTTTTTCTGCAGGTCGGATGGTCTCCCATTCATTTCTATGGATCCATTAAAAATGCGGATGCCTCTTCTGTTGCCTGTCCGCGTCCGCTGTCCGCATTTCATGTCCGCAAAAAAAACATGGCATGTCCTATTCTTGTCCGCAAAAAACTGCCTTTTTTTTTGCGGATGGTTGCTTGGAAACTAGCGCACTTGTACAGGTACTTTAAGAAACTGGTTCAAGCCTTCCGTTTTTTTTGCTGATCCGTAAAAAAAACGGAAGACATACGGAAAAACAACCTACAAAATTTGCGGACACACGGAACTGATGTGGAGGTGAAAAAAACAACTGTCGTGTGCATGTAGCCTTAATATGAGAACTTTCATGTGTTCTTCATTGTGTCCTGGGCTACAGAAATACTTAGCCACAGGAAAGTGTAGCTTCTTCTCCTTAGGCCTCTTTCACACGAGCGTGTCCGGATTAGGTCCGGATGCATTGCGGATGCGTTCAGTGAAAACTGTGCGATTTCACAGACAAAGCCATTCAGTTTTGCCTGCGATTGCGTTCAGTTGTTCAGTTTTTTCCGCGCGGGTGCAATGCGTTTTGATGCGTTTTTCACGCGCGTGATAAAAAACTGAAAGTTTACAAACAACATCTCCTAGCAACCATCAGTGAAAAACGCAACGCACCCGCACTTGCTTGCGGATGCAATGCGTTTTTCACGCAGCCCCATTCACTTCTATGGGGCTAGGGCTGCGTGAAAATCGCAGAATATAGAACATGCTGCGATTTTCACGCAACGCAGAAGTGATGCGTGAAAAAAAACGCTCATGTACACAGACCCATTGAAATGAATGGGTCAGGATTCAGTGCGGGTGCAATGCGTTCACATCACGCATTGCACCCGCGCGGAAAACTCGCCCGTGTGAAAGGGGCCTTAGGCTAGTTTCACACTAGCGGCACGGACCTCCAGCAGGCTGTTCCATCAGGTGAACAGCCTGTCAGATCCATCCTTCCACTATTGAACGCGTGCCCCCGGACTACTGCTCTATTGACTATAATGGGGGTGCGGAGGAGTTTAGACTGAGGCACGGCAGTGCACGCCGAGAGGCCTCCAGAATAAAACTAAGACATGTCCGGGGGCACACGTTTACTACCAGCAGGACGGATCCGACAGGCTGTTCACTCGACGGAACAGCCTGCCGGGGGTTCGTGCTGCTAGTGTGAAACTAGCCTTAATTATGTGGCGATGGGACCTCATCCTTGCTTTGAGTTTCTGTCCTGTTTCTCTAAAGTAGGGGCCCCTAACAGGGACTTTAGTGCAGAGAATCAGATCAGACCGGGATGAGCATTTACAACATCTGAAAAGGACATTTTTACACCAGGGCTATTATCCTGCTTCAATTGAAGATCAGATCACGAGAGCCATTAAAAGGTATCAAACCTGCAATACTCTTATTTTGCTTCTCTTCTGTGTAGAGTGACTGATAAAAGGTGATCAGTTTAATATATATATATACCTGCATTGCAGTAGTGTATATATTACACCTTTTGACTATGCAAGCATGCTGCTATGGCTCCTTTACCCTAAGTTCACACTCGCGCGTTTTACAGCGCGTTCAAACGCGCTGTAAAACGCCCTACGCATAAACAAGTACTTGAGCTTTTTTTGGGGCGTTTGTCGCGCGTATTGTGATTGACACCACAGTAGTCAATCACAAGAACGCGCGTACGACGCGCGTTTCCTATTTGCAAAAACGTTTCTAGAACGCTCAGGTCTGAACCCAGGGTTAGTGATCCTGATGTTTGTGATACACCTTTCTGTTAAAATAATTTAGGCCTCTTTCACACGGCCGTGTGTCCCCCGTGGCCCCATACGGCGGGTCCGCAATACACGGGGCACGGATCACGGATGCAGACCCATTCACTTGAAATCCGGAGATGCGGTGCGGAAGGAACGGAACCACGGAACAGAAGCACTATGGAGTGCTTCCTTGGTGTTCCGTTCCGTGCTTCCGTTCCGCAAACAGATAGAACTTGTTCTATCTTTTTAACCCATTTAAGTGAATAGGTCCGCAATCTGCATGCGGCTGTCCCACGGTCGGTGCCCGTGCATTGCGGACCGCAATTTGCAGTTCGCAGCGCGGCCACAGGGGACACACGTTCATGTGAAAGAGGCCTTTGGCCGGTTTCACACGTAGGGTTTTAGTTCTATTCACATATTTTGTAGTGTTTATGCCACATTTGTTTTACATGGCCAGATGTTACTTTAAACTTTGTAGTGAATAATAAAATTTACTACAAAATGTTTTTTCTTTGTTGTTTTTTGCATTGCTTTTGTGTGTTTTTTAGCATTTTTCTCAAAACACAACATGCTGTAGGTTTGTGGGGTTTTTTCATGTGTTTTACCCAAAACAGTCTCTGGAAGTTGAAAAACACCTGAAAAATGCTTTTTTTCAGTATACATTTAAAAAACCCCGAAATGGATGCAAAGAATGCCACCGAAAAAAAAGATGAAAAAAGATAAAGAACACGTGCATTTTTTTTTACCACTGGGAAAAAAAGAATGCAAACAAAAAATTATTTATGAAGGAAGACTAAGGGCTCTTTCACACTAGCGTTTTTGTTTTCCGGCATAGAGTTCCGTCGTCGGGTCTCTATGCCGGGAAAATCCTGATCAGTTTTATCCCCATGCATTCTGAATGGAGAGAAATCCGTTCAGGATGCATCAGGATGTCTTCAGTTCAGGACCGGAACGTTGTTTGGCCGGAGAAAATACCGCAGCATGCTGCGCTTTTTGCTCCGGCCAAAAATCCTGAACACTTGCTGCAAGCCGGATCCGGAATTAATGCCCATTGAAAGGCATTAATCCGGATCCGGCCTTAAGCTAAAGGTCGTTTCGGCGCATCGCCGGATCCGACGTTTAGCTTTTTCTCAATGGTTACCATGGCAGCCAGGACGCTAAAGTCCTGGTTGTCATGGTAAAGTGTAGTGGGGAGCGGGGGAGCAGTATACTTACCATCCGTGCGGCTCCCGGGGCGCTCCAGAGTGACGTCAGGGCGCCCTATACGCATGGATCACGTGATCGCATGGATCACGTGATCCATGCGCATGGGGCGCTCTGACGTCATTGTGGAGCGCCCCGGGAGCGGCCCGGACTGTAAGTATACTGCTCCTCCGCTCCCCACTACTACTATGGCAACCAGGACTTTAATAGCGTCCTGGCTGCCATAGTAACGCTGAAAGCATACTGAAGACTGATCCGTCTTCAAATGCTTTCAGGTCACTTGTGTTGTTACGGATCTGGCGGGCACTTCCGGCAAATGGAGTACACGACGGATCCGGACAACGCAAGTGTGAAAGAGGCCTAAGGCCTCTTGCACACGACCGTATGTCTTTTTCAGTGTTTTGCGGTCCATTTTTTTCAGATCCGTTTTTTGCTTCAGTTGTGTTTCCGTTTCGGTTCCGTTTTTCCGTTCCGTTTTTCCGTATGGCATATACAGTATGCAGTAATAACTTAGAAAAAATTGGGCTGGTAGTTAAAATTTTCATCAGATGGTACCGCAAAAAACGGAACGGATACGGAAGACATACAGCGACACTTCAGTATTTTTTGCGGTCCCATTGAAGTGAATGGTTCAGTATACTGAACTGAAAAAACGGCCAGTATACGGTCCGCAAAATACTGTCGTGTGCAAGAGGCCTAAGGCTGGTTTCATACATAGGTTTTTATTGCTTTTTGCAGATGTTTTAACTCGCATTTTTCGCTCCATTTTTTACCTTAATTTGCTTAATATAGCTAGATGCTACTTTACAGTCTATAGTGAATTATGAAAGTCACAACAGTCAAAGGGGCCTTTTGCATTGTGTTTTTTGCGTTGTGCGTTTTTAGAGGTTTTGGCATTGGTGACAAAATGCAGCATGCTCTAGAGCAGTGATGGTGAACCTTTTAGAGGCAGAGTGCCCGAACTGCAACCCAAAACCCACTTATTTATCGCAAAGTGCCAACACAGCAATTTAACCTGAACACTACAGTCCGATATAGTATATCTTCCATGTACTTTGTCATTTAGCTATAATAGCTGCCTACATTCAGTGCCCTGCCTGTGCTCTTCATAGTGAGCCCTGCGCTGATGAATGGTGGGAAAGTCTAAGGCATATTGGTACACCATAGACTTTTTCCAGAGTGCGGGTGCCCGCAGAGAGGGCTCTGAGTGCCACCTCTGGCACCCGTGCCATAGGTTCGCCATCACTGCTCTAGGTATAGCATTTTTCCAGTAGAAATCTAAGATTAAAAATGCCTTAAAAAAAACACCTGTTCTAGGTATACAGTTAAAAAAAATGTACAAAATGTGAAAAAAACACGTGACTTTTTTAGCAAATTACATTTATCATGTATAGAAAGTTAATACAAGGCACTTACTAATGTATTGTGATTGTCCATATTGCCTCCTTTGATGGCTGGATTCAAGTTTCCATCACAATATACACTGCTGGTTTCCATGGTTAGGACCACGATGTAATCCTGCAGCAATGGCCGTGCTTGCTCACTATAGGAAAAAGCACCAGCCTATGTGCGCCCCCATGGTCCTGCTTTGTATGTACTTTCTCTACATGATAAATGCCAGTTGTTGAAGTGAGACAAAAAGGAAGCATGATCAATATAACAGAAAAGGTGGGGCTGGATTTAGGCTAGGTTCACATGACGACATTTGTCGCATGACAATAAGGCCTAATTCACACGTCCGTAGTGTGTTTTGCAGAAACACGGATCCGCAAAACACGGACGGCTGCAATGTGCATTCCACATTTTGCGGACCGCACATTGCTGGCACTATATAGAGAATGTCTTTTCTTGTCTGCAATTGCGGACAAGAATAGGACATGTTCTATTTTTTTGCGGAAACGGAAACACGGATGCGGACATCACATAGTGTGCTGTCCACATCCATTCCTGCCCCTTTGAAATGAATGGGTCTGCAACCCTTCCGCAAAATTACGGATGGCATGCGGATCCATTTTGCGGACGTGTGAATTAGGCCTTAGTCGTGCGACAAATAGAGCACGACTGCACTGCAACATTTGTCTCGCAACATTTTGTTGCATTAATGTCGTGCGACAATTTTTATAATGGTAGTCTATAGTGTCGCATTACAACATGCGTCATGCTGTGACACGACAGTCGCAGAAAAATCCATCTTGAATGGATTTTTTGCGACTGTCGCGTCGCAGTCGCATGTTGCAATGTGACACCATAGACTACCATTATAAAAATCGTCACACAACATTAATGCAACAAAATGTCACGCGACAAATGTCGTCGCGTGAACCTAGCCTAAGTGAGCTGCATCCTAAAAACAATTGCGCGGACTTCTGTTTAGTATTAGTAATAATAGTCCTAGATGAATTTGGTTGTCTGTAAAGACTATAACTAAACCTATAAAATATAAAACACGTCATTATTCGTCATGTATTGTGTATACAGAAACGTCTTTAATAGTTTTGTATGAAACATTGTGTTTCCCATTTATTTCAGTAACATTATTTATCTTTTACCGTAGTCTTACTCACAGTGAAGATAACATTGGGTCACTGAACGGAGGCTTTTTAAAACCTGGAAGGAAGACACCTTGATATGGCCCCAGGTATTCAATGAGTGTATGTGTAGTATCTCCATACTGCAAAAAAAAAGAAAAAAAACTGAAATAGTAGCATGTGTATTCAGCAGCTACCAGTTCTATCATTAGTCCTAGAAAGAATTTCCTCCAGGCAAATAGCCTAGGAAGCGAAATGAAGTCCCCCCTCCCAGTCACTGAAGGGAAAACTGCCTCATCAGAGAGAAGTCAGTGATCAAAGCGAAGAGTTTAATCACTGGACAAAGCCGTGCCTGAGGGATAAGAGAAACAAATGGTGGATCTCCATAATATCTGGTGTCAGGAAAGAAACTGATAATTCAATCAGCCCTAAAGAGAGCGTCAAAACCTACCGTCTGCAGGACCGCATATTTCACTCTGCCTCCGTCATCCTCTTCAATCCAAGGCTCCTTTACAACCACAGCTCCGCATTCTTTGGCTTTCTTTAAACACACAAAGTCAAGAATCAATGTCTGCATGGTGTAACCTCTAACATTTGAAAACATAATTCAATTCAAGCAAATATTCAACTAGATTTGGTTGGAGAGTGAACCCCCTATTCGTTTAGATGACTTCAGTGATTTTCTTTATGCACAGACAGGGCTGCCTGAAGTAGGATTGAGGCTCCACACAATCAGCGCCACCCATAAATGCTGGAATGGCTGGTTTACATTCGTGGGACTATCTCCCCACCTTAAAAAATGGGGGGCTTTAGTAATGTGAACTTGGTGGTGACATTCTGGATATCTAGTCTCCAACCAAAACTTTAGTTACTGGCTGGAAATTGATATTGATAAGGTTTTGCAATATTTTAGAGAAAAATAATGGGGATGTGAATAGAGCCTTAAGATAGCCATACACATTGAATCAGAGGTTGACAACCTGCGACCCATGGCCTCCAACCATCTTACCATACATGTCTGGTGGCTGCTCACATATTTTCCATAACAGGAGTGGCGTGTAGCATGGGAACAAGAACATTTATGTACTAATGGTGTGCTGTGTGGCCTTTTCTAAGATGCCCTTATAGCTGCAGAATAGCGGCCTTCTGACTCCTGTACAGTTTTACAGAAAGGAGTAGGAGAGGTAGCCAATCATCATTCTTTTTTTGCGTTCCAGAGAATGGAAAGGTGGACCCCATTCTTCTGATAAATGGGAGTCCTGGACTTGAAACCAGCACCTATTTATAGCATCTACTTTCCATATGCCATAAATGTCTCAGGAGGTAATATAACTAAGTTTAATTACTGCCCTTGGGATTGGTTCAAGCTGACAATGTGGCCCTTAGGCTGGAAAAGGTTGTGCATCCCGGCATTAGACAAATGTTGGCCCACTACAAAATGTATGAAGTTAAACCTTAAAGAGTAACTAACCTTTTTACAACTTTCTTTTAAACTGGTCTAAATAGCCCAAAAATGATTTTTGTAATGTATTTTATTAATCAATTATGCTGTTTATCTACTCAAAAAGACCCAAAGTCCTGGATATTAGCACTTCTTAAGAGGACCAGTCACCACAAAATGCAATTAAATCTGAAAGCAGCATGTACTCTGGGTTCAGACCTGAGCGTTCGTATTTCAGCGCGTTTTTGCAAATAGGAAACGCGCGCGCGCGTAGCCGCGTACGCGCGTTCTTGTGATTGACTACTGTGTTGTCAATCACAAAACGCGCGAAAAACGCCCCCAAAAAAGCTCAAGTACTTGTTTATGCGTTGGGTGTTTTACAGCGCGTTCAAACGCGCTGTAAAACGCTCAAGTGAGAACCAGGGCCATAGGAAAGCATTGGTTTTCATGTGTTGAGCGTTTTACAGCGCGTTTGAACCCGCTGTAAAATGCTCAGGTGTGAACCCAGGGGTAAAGCAAGAGAAGCTAAACTGATTGATATATAGATTTGTGGGAAAAGATTCAGTAAAACTTGTAATTTATACATTTATATCTTTGCTTTTTCCATTTCCTGTGAAGGACTATTGGTACAGGGAGGAAAATCGCAATCATATTTGACATGCTATTTAATTTGAAATCCCAGCGGGCAGGTCAATTTCCGCACAGAAAAAAAATACAAAGTGTACATGAGATTAGTGTAATCTCATACACTTTGCTGGTACTAAATTACGCTGCGGTTTTTCCCGCCCAGGAATCTGCACAGAAAAACTGCATGTATTCCGCAATGTGTTCAGGTGGCTTTAATGGCTGCACAGTAACCTTCAAAACCTCTGGTCAGCTAAATCCTGGACATTCGAAAAGGAAAGGTATTTCTACAGGTTCAGATCCTTTTGGCATAAAATAGGAACACCTTACTGTATATGGAGCGTAAAAACCTAGAGGATTCAGCTCACATTTGTGTTTTTATAGTATATCCATTTTCTAAATTGTATGGATAGTTTTTCATTGACCATATTTTTAAGAAAAAAGTTTTGATGAACCAAAATTTTAGAATCTGTTAGAAGCACAAATATTAAAAATTTCTAGTGAAAGAGACCTTTTATTGCTGTACCCCTGGTATGTGTCATACAAGGCTTTCCTTCCCTTAATGTTACGTCACTCTTAGAACTCACTTTCCCTCTCTGCAACATAAGCATATACGGATTTTTATTGGAGATATTTTTTCAGACAGTATGTCACTTTTCCATATTTCCAATATGTGTTTTAAGTTTTACCATGATGCTATATTAGTCATTGCTGTTGCAAAGTAAAGCCTCATGCACACGACCTTATGTACTTTGTGGTCTGCAAACCACAGATCTGCAATATGCGGACACCAGCCATGTGCATGCCACATTTTTTGCCGTACTAATAGCAGAAATGCTTATTCTTGTCTGAAAAATAGAAAAGAATAGGACTTGTTCTATAATTTGTGGGATGGACACATGGGTGACGTCCGTGTGCTGTCTGAAATTTTTGTGTCCCATAGAAATGAATGGGTCTTCGTCCAGACGGCAGAAAATGCGGATCGGATGCAGACAAAAAATACAGTCGTGTGCATGAGGCCTAATCCTAGATATCACCTGAACAGTGAAGCGGAGAATTAGTGTAGCACAGTAATAGTCTATGACCATCATTATGCAAGGAAAAAACGAGGTAAGAGCAGAATCCATAAGTAGTTGTGAACTGAACTTCTAAGAAATGTGAAATCCTAAATACTGTGTTATAGGACATAAAGCAAACTCCTTAAGGCTACATGCACACGACGTTGTTTTTTGCTCATACTCTCTCATACTGGTCACTGGAAGTTCAACATGGCTCCTCATGGCAAAGTCCTCTCTGAGGATCTGAAAAAAAGAATTGTTGCTCTACATAAAGATGGCCTAGGCCAGGGATGGCCAACCTGCGGCTCTCCAGATGTTGTAAAACTACAATTCCCACCATGCCCTGCTGTAGGCTGATAGCTGTAGGCAGTCTTTGCATGCTGGGAGTTGTAGTTTTGCAACAGCTGGAGAGCCGCAGGTTGGCCATCCCTGGCCTAGGCTATAAGAAGATCGCCAACACCCTGAAACTCAGCTGCAGCATGGTGGCCAAGACCATACAGCGGTTTAACAAGACAGGCTCCCCTCAGAACAGGCCTCGCCATGGTCGACCAAAGAAGTTGAGTGCACGTGCTCAGCGTCATATACAGAGGTTGTCTTTTCAAAATAGATGCAGAGGTGGGCGGTCAGCCTGTCAGTGCTCAGACCATACTCTGCACACTGAATCAAATTGGTCTGCATGGCTGTCGTCTCAGAAGGAAGCCTCTTCTAAAGATGATACATAAGAAAGCCCGCAAACAGTTTGCTATGACAAGCAGTCTAAGGACGTTAGGATTACTGAAGCCTGTCCTATGATCTGATGTGACCAAGATAAACTTATTTGGTTCAGAAGGTGTCAAGTGTGTCTTGCCTACAGTCAAGCATTGCGGTGGGAGTGTCATGGTTTGGAGCTGCATGAGTGCTGCCGGCTGTGGGGAGCTACAGTTCATTGGGGGAACCATGACTGCCAACATGTACTGTGACATACTGATCAGAGCATGATCCCATCCCTTTGGAAACTGAGCGGCAGGGCAGTATTTCAACATGATGACGACTCCATACACACCTCCAAGACAACCACTGCCTTGCTAAAGAAGCTGAGGGTAAAGGTGCTGGACTGGCCAAGACTGTCTCCAGACCTAAACCCTATTGCACATCTGCGGGACATCCTCGAACGGAAGGTGGAGGAGCACAAGGTCTCTAACATCTCTTAGCTCCTTGATGTCGTCATGGAGGAGTGGAAGAGGATTCCAGTGGCAACCTGTGAAGCTCTAGTGAACTCCATGCCCAAGAAAGTTAAGATAGTGCTGAAAAATAATGGTGGCCACACAAAATATTGGGCACTTTGGGCACAATTTGGCTATTTTCACTTAGGGGTGCACTCACTTTTGTTGCCAGCGGTTTGGACATTAATGGATGTGTGTTGAGTTATTTTGAGGCTACACCAAATTTACACTGTTATACAAGCTGTACACTGACTACTTTACATTGTATCAAAGTGTCAGATCTTCAGTGCAGGGCCATGAAAATCCTGCAGCCCCAATAATTCCACTAGTAAATAACACTATAATATGAAATGTCTCCCTCTCCAATTTTCTTTGCCACTGTTAGGCCTCATGCACATGAACGTATTTTGGGTCCACATCCGAGCCGCATATTTTGCGGCTCAGGCGCGGACCCATTCACAATGGGGCCACAAAAGATGCGGACAGCACTCCGTGTGCTGTCCGGGTTCTTTGCTTCGTTCCGTGGCCCCGCAAAAAAAATATAGCATGTCCTATTCATGTCCGTTTTGCGGACAAGAATAAGCATTTCTACAATGGGCCGTGTTCCGTTCCACAAATTGCGGACCGGAACAGCTTCCGTGTTTTGTGGATCCGCGGATTGCGGACCGCAAAACACCTACGGTCGTGTGCATGAGGCCTTAGAGAGAGAGATAGAGCTATATATCTCTATGAATTTAGAAGTACCGTAGGGAGGAATTAATGAAAGGTCTCGGCTGCTTCACCTGCCTTACGAGGGGAAGAAGAGAGCAGGAAACTACTGAGCATGTTAGTCTACCACAGAATGCAGGAGAAGGTGGATTTTGGCCACAGGGGAAACAGCAGGGGGTACAACCAGAGAGGAAAATGTAATACAGTATACATAAAAAAAAATATATATATAGTTTTAATGCATGTTCGTATATTGCAATAATACTTCATTTGAAATGCCCTATTCATTGCATATCAATACTTTTTGTGGGATACACCATTTAATATGTTCCTTGCACCACTCTTTCTAGATTGGTTGGCGCACTAGTAATCATTCTTGCCTATGTGAAACACGCTGAATCTTCTAATACAAGCATTGTTTAAACATAGGCCCCTTTACATAGACCGAGCAATGGTGCAGTTAACAAGAAGGAGGGTTCCTATAAACAGTCATTCTCAATAATTGCCCTTTGTCAAGATGCTGAGGATGAAAGCACCTTTGATACAGACACCAAAATCACAGTTTTGGGCAGTGGATCATTCTGTATAAACAGCAATCTGCTGCCCAGAAATCATGAATATGTATGGGAACAAGAGATGACCGTAATGATCACTTGTGGCCATACTGAGGAGTTGTAAATGCAGCACTTACCTCTGCTGACCATTGGGCAGATATCGGAAACAGTTTGCTCCCAATAATTGCCTGCAGTCAACCCATGTAAAAGGGATTTTACACTCCATCTTTATCTGATAACTTGGGAAAACAAGGGTAGAACTGGTTATCTAGTGAAGTGAGCTGAACTGATTTCTGGCTGATACATTACATTACCTTGCCCTCTAGTGGACTTTCTAACGAATTGTTAGCAAATACTATGTAAACCAAATTTTATCTGCCATTTAAAACCAGACAGCAACACTTATCTCTTTTCTAATCTGTTTTAATTCTCTGATTGTAGATTTTTTATTCTTTTTCCTGAACATGATTATGGGGCCGGCCATCTTATCTGAGCTGTTCTTAACAGCATTTAGAAAAGCATTAGGAAAATTGCTTTTACGGCAGCCCCATGGTCCATAGACACAATGGTCAGGAGAGGACCTCATTGACTTCTATGGGAGATTCTCCTAGGCATGCACTGTGATCTATGCAGAGGTCATTGTACAAGGAAAGGATAGATAAGCTCTGACAATCATCTGTTGTGAATGGTGGATCCTGTCTTATCTATAGACAGAAAAGATATCATTACAGGCAGGATTAGAATGATACATAAGCAGGTAACTGCAGTAAAGTGATCTTTACAGACCAAGAAGTGTTGCCAATTATTAAAATTTGTGGCCAGTGCGAAAACTGCAGGATTCTATGGTTTTGGTTTAAATATAGATATTGACATGGAAAATAAAAAAAAACATCATCAAAAATTCTTTAAAAATATGTTGAACATAAAAATGAGGTTTAAAAAAAAGGTAATTTTCTGACACATTTCCTCTAAGTTGAAATCATAATGGACAGAAATGTAGAAATTTGTAGGAGTTGGGTATGGGACTTTTCATCATTGTCTAATGTTATTATAACCAAAACTACTGTGTATTACATCTGTACAGAGAGGAGTGGTACTTCTTCCAGTTATGTAATGTACACGTTGTGCCACTTTATTGTAATTATTATTTATTATTAAAGTGCCATTTATTGTAAAGTAGTTTACCATTATACATTGTAGCGCCTCTGCAATTAAATATGTTTGTGTATTCTTTGTTCAGGCCTGGCAGCTGGAGAAAGGCTGGTCCCATTTGCCATGCTTATGTCTGCCACAGCATTGGAGAGCACGTGTAATACGATTGCCAGGCATGTTTCACTGGGTGGTGCTAAAATGATAAAAAGGTGCTGTTCCTGCTCTTCAAGGTTCAGTGCAAGCCTTGCAGGTCATGAATGTTCTAAAGCTGGGTGAAGTCTCTGGAACTAGCGAGAGTTGTAGGGGTGCCAGGGGCGTCTGAACAGTATCAGTAGGAAAGATAATACTGCTGAGAGTTTCTATCTTCTAAGTGCAGGTCTTATGGAGGAGATCTTTCTGAATGTTGAGATAGAAAAGTCTTCTTTCTTGTGCAACTATCTGTATCTAGAATCACTGTGCCTCGTGGGCTGCAGAAGGATGGTCTTTGTAGACATCAACCCTTGTGGCCTGCAAGGTCTGTTTTAGAATATAGTATGGTATGTATGATATCCTATGGAGCGATTCTGCCAGTGAGAGTTAAACAGAGTTTAGTTGCTCAGCACTTGTGTCAGAGTGTTGACTTATTCGGGAAAACAGCATTGTTGCATTGAGTTCGGCCACATTTTGCCGCTACTTTACGCATCTTTATAGCAAAGTTATAAGGGTTTTTTAGATCATAGTGCTATACAAGCTGAATACACCTACCTGATTTGTTTTAAAGGGGTTGTCTGCTCTAGCAGAAGACTTAATTAGTGGCTGAAATCACTGCACCCCCCAAAAAAATAAAAATAAAAAAATAAACCTCATCGCTCTCCTGTTCACACTCAAGATGTTCCAGCTCTGGCTCTCCTGTCCTGGCTGTTTCAGGTCGCAGCCGGATCAGTAGTAGTGAGGTCCCATGACCACTGCCACCAAACAGGCCTCAGTGGTCAAATGTGCTAGATGGTTAAGCCTGTTGCCATGGGCATAGCTATAGGGGGTGCAGAGGTAGCAGTCGCTACCGGGCCCAGGAGCCTGAGGGGGCCCAAAGACCCTTGTGCCGCATAAGAAGACACACAAAGCACTGAGGGAAGGGGGGCCCAAGCTTTACTCCTGCACCAGGGCCCATGAGCCATTAGGTACGCCCCTGCCTGTTGCAAAACATTTAAGTTGGCCATACACAATATAGTGAAGAAGGTTGATGGCTGAATGAATGATCACCTGATGAATGATTCTTCTGCCACATTTTAGTCAATATTGACAGTTACAGTGATTCAGCCTTGCCGTACTTGTTCAGTGTCAATGGACGATCAATCTTTCTGGGGACGTTGCTTTACTGAAAGATTGTTTGTGGACCAGCTGGTATTTAAGAAATTTTAAACACAGTCAACTTCTTTCCAGAAGGTATATACGTCCTATCTGCACATGCCCCGTGCAGGTAGCAGGAGCAGGTCGGGTCCCAGCTGACAGACACAGCAGGGACCCTGAGGAGAAGACAGGAGTGGCTTATTACTGCTTCTGCCTTCTCCTGTGCGGCAGGTCACATGACCGCCAGGGGTGTCTGGAGCAGGGGCAGGAGCAGAGCTGCAGGGTCTAAGGAGATCAGCTCTGCCTGTGTGTCATGCCCCACAGGGGACTGTTTTCCCCTGTAACTGGGGCTCCTGTGGATGAAAAAAAACTTTAAAAAAGTTTGAAAGTCAGTGTCCTCCAGAGGTCTTTTAATGACCTCCTGGGCGACAGAGTATGTGCCAAAAAGAAATTAAAATATAAGTAAAAGAAAATAATAATAATAATAAAAAATACAAATAAAAAAAATTCAAAATGCAGTCGCTAACAGAAACCGTCAACATAGTCGCCCCGTTCTCTCAAACCTATACATGTTGTATATGAAAACGATTGTCACAAAATATGGAACCCATTGCAATAATTCATTGTTGTGTCAGTTTTAATATTTAAGAAATAAAAAGCTATAATTAAATAAAAAAATACTTTTTAATAATAATTAGCGGGGTTTCCTCCAAATTAAACCTAAAAAAAGAAAAAAAAAACTCTAAAAAAAAACATTCTAATAAAAAGTACTAAGTGTCAAGTAAAATAAGTCACTAATATTATTTTGGTAGTCAAACAAGTAAAAAAGCTACGGTCACTAAACCACCACGTGCACAAAATCACCAAAAGTTGCCTGGACATTCAGGCCTTTTGTGGACCCGGTCATGAAAGGGTTAAAATAAACATAGTAAAATGGCATAATATGTAAAGGGCTTCTTTTTTTTTACATTTTTACACTGCTAGGCGGAGGCTTCCTAATGGGTGGGTTTGAGTGCTGCCCTAGCTGTTTTACAGGCTAGGGCAGCGCTAAAGCCCGCACATGAGTGCCAGTGACGTGGGAACACTACCAGGCGGAAGACTCCATCTAGCAGAGACCTGGTACATCACCGGATCTGCAGAAAAGCCTTTTGCCGTGCGCGATTCAGCGCAGGGTAAGAGAGAACATCGGAGCATGAAATGATCCTCATCTCAGAGGGGCTGCCTGGGTGAAAAAGGGGATATGTCCGAGTTCAGCTCTCAACCCGGACAACCCCTTAAAATATGCATGATTACATTACAAAGAAAAATCCCAGATTTCATACTTAAAGGATGTTCCCTTCTTCTTTCCCGCATAACCCATTATATGCCACCCATTTGCTGTCCCTTACTACCTCTCATAGTATATACAGGATTAAACAGCAATATAGAGAGGTATATTCGGGTATATTCCTTATATACCCCTCTATATTGCTGTGTATGTCTGTATATACTCTACCCTCTCTATATGTCTGTATACCCATGTACTCCTCTATATACCTCTCTATTAGAGGGGTATATATACGAGAACACAGGTATGCAGCTACATAGACTCAGTTAATCTCTGTAGTGAGTTTGGTTCTGTCCTGTCAATGTTAGGGCTCGTTCACACAAACTTTTTTTGCGTTCCGTATACGGGCCGTTTTTTGCGTTCAGTATACCATCGGTATACAGAATTATTCATTTCAACGAGTCCGCAAAAAAGATGTATCCGTATGCATTCCATTTCCGTTTTTCCGTTCCGCTACATTTTGAGTCATGTCCTGTTATTGCCTGCAAATCACGTTCCGTGGCTCCATTCAAGTTAGTGGGGCTGTAAAAAAAACGAATTGCATTCGGAATGCATCCGTATTTTCTCGGTATTCGTTCCGTTTTGCGTAAGCATCTGTTGAAAATGTTATGCCCAGCCCAATTTTTCAATGTACTTACTGTTAAAACAATATTATATGCTTCCGTTTGCGATCTGCAAAAAACAGACCACAAATGGAAACCATACGGAAACGGAAACACTACTGAAACAAAAAACGGACCGCAAAACCATACGGTCGTGTGAACGAGCCCTTACATGCTTGCCTCTGGTGCTGTATTTTTATTATGCACTTTGGGGGTCATTTATCAAACTGGTATAAAGTAGAACTGGCTTAGTTGCCCATAGCAAACAATCAGATTCCACCTTTCATTTTGGACATTTTGGAAATTGAAAAGTTGAATCTGATTGGTTGCTATGGGCAACTAAGCCAGTTCTACTTTACACCATTTTGATAAATGACCCCCTTTGTTCTGGAACTTCACTTGTTCTGAGCTTAGTTTTGGAGCTGTATTTATGTACTAAAGCTTGGTTCTGGTGCTGTGGATATGTACTGTGGTGCTTTCTGTAGATACAGGAATTTATTCTCTTTTATATAGCCTGCAGTGTGATAATACTCTGCCTGCATGGACCCAGTATCTGACCATTATATGTTCACTTTATGGCGGTATTATTAGTTATATTCGTGTTTGTGTTGTGGTGGCATGCAGTTGTCCTTGGCTGATTAGTGACACCTATTGCTGACAGTTTGATTAGATAGTTCAGTGCTGCATTTTTATTTTCTTTCTTGTGTGGTACACATAATTTTAGAGCCAAGTGGTGTAACCAAATTAAGGAAAATTTGCCAGTGCACTTGTTGAGTGCAACTATATTTCCAACCTTCCCCTTAGGTTACAATCCTGGATACACCCCGGGTAGCAGCTGAAGAATAGAACTGAGCATGTGGTAGGCATATTACTGTACATATTAAGCACCAGGGGGCGCCATTATAATGAAGTAAAAGAAACATCTCACAACTGAAGCGGTTTTGTAAGGCCTGGTTCACATCAGCGTTATAGAATTCTGTTGTAGGTTCTGTTGGTTTCCGTTATACATGACTGAAAAAATAGTCCTGTCGACAGGACCATGTAAAACGGAAACAAACGGAACTGTTATGTGTCCCCATAGACATGTATTAGGACGGAGCAAAACGGAATGCCTCTTGAAGGCTTCCATTTTGCATTCCCTCCTAGAATGCAGTTATAACTCTGTTATAACGAAATCTATAACGCCGATGTGAACCCGGCCTGACAGTTACAAAAAAAGTCATTTTTTTCATTCTGAATTATACTAAAATATCATGTTGGGGCTAGTAGAGGCACTAGTATAGAAGAGGTTCCACAATGGAGATTTCATCTTTGCCATTAGGAATGCAGTTTGAGGACTAAAGGACCCACTATTGTTACTGAGAGGCAGCCAGGGGGCAAAACACTTGAAAAAGTCAAGAGAAAAGAGCATAGGATCACTGGAATATTATCGAAGAACAGCAAAGAATATAAATTGAGAGTAATATTCCAAAAAAATGTTAAATGCGTTAAAAGGGTAAGGGTAGAGGAAGTGCTAATAAATCATCGTAGAGTCACAGATGGCATGGTAGGAGTCACTTGACACCTGGCCATCCTCCCTCATCCTGGAGACATCCAGTGTGGAGAAGTTGCCTGAGGCTCCCTTAGACACACCACGGTTTTATGACAGTATTGTGATAGCCATAGCTGTCTGTCACAATGATATAGGCACAAGTCCTGGGGCAATCTCAATATCTCATGTGGATGGATCCAATTACCACAACCAAGAAAATGTCAAAGAACAGCCTACAGAACCCCCCAAAAAACAGGGCATACAGTATTTGTATGGCCGTCAGGAAATATTTTTTATATTTACTTTACTATATTTTTTTATACTTACTTTATTTTATACTTTTTTTATGTCACACTAGGTGACTCCTATGACAAGCAATTATTAAATTGCTTCTCCCTTACATTAGAGTGAATTGCCATTTCAATGTAAGGGCTCATGCACATGACCGTGTGCCGGCTGGGCCCGTATTGTGGCCCGCAAGATACGGGCCCCGGCCGTTCTGGCACCACATCACGGATGTGGACCCATTCACTGGAAGGTTAGGTGTGGAACGGAGGCATGGAACCCCACTGAAGCACTACGGAGTGCACTACTTTTTTGCGGACCGTCGGATGCGGATCGCGGACCCCATTAAAGTGAATGCGTCCGCGATCTACATGCGGCGGCCCCACGGAATGAAAATACGTTTCTGTGCATGAGGCCTTATTCAGAGAGACCGAGGCTATCGCAGACAATGAATGGCTCCCCCAATCGTCGCCGCATCTGAAGGATTAAATGTCTGCGATCGGCATTATGGCCAATCACAGACAATAGCCCCAGGTGTCTGCTGTTTAAAACAGCAAAAACCCCACAGCTATGTTGCCCACTGTCCTCTTGAGACCCGTACATGCATGGCGGTGCTCAGGAAGTGGTTAAATATGGAAATTTAACAAAACAGAATGCAATGTTTGATAAATTTGGTGCAAAATACTCAACACACACTCAGGCAAAACTGACTTTAAAATGTACCCTTATGATAAATTATCCCGCAGATCTTTAGGGCATCTGTTAAATGCTAATGAACTGATATTAAATTTTGAAGCATCATTACATTGTGTATGCAAAGTTCTTACTACTAATGGGCCTGGCAATACACATTTTTACTGACCGTATTTATTGAATATAGCTGTAGAAGTAAAACAGTTTTGTGAACAAAAGCCTACGGTTCTAGAAATTGGTCTGGGTCTTTTTAGTCTCTTTTATAACACTATGCAGTATAATAAAGTGCACTGTTGTCATGTCCTGTTTGTTTTTGGTGATATATTAATATATTAGTAAAGGGTCCCAGGTCTCGTATTTAGAACTCCTTAAAAAAATAAAAAAAAGTACAAGCACGCAAAGTAATTTTTAGTCTATGTCCACACAGAACATAACCAGCAGAACTGATGGGAGGAACTGCATTGCATGCAGGCAGGGTTATCCTCACAAAATGATGGAAACCACAACTGACACCATTTTACGTCAATAGGGCTGTAGGGAGCTGTTGGTATCTGTCATCAACGGGACTTTACATATATAAACCCCCTTAGGCTAGGATGACATTATGTTTAGGTTTGTGTCACACACAGCTCTTTGTGGCAGTTTTTGATGCATTTTTTGATGCAAAAAACCTTTGAATTTGGTACTCATACTGACATGCAGGATAAAGTTCACATGTCATTTATACTGCACGGTGAATGTCATAAAAACAAGAATAAATAAAATGACTTTTTGTGGGATAACCTCTTTAAGGCATAAAATAGGCTGTTCCTAGGGTTTCTAAGGAGTCCTTTAAAACGTTGGTTTTATAAGCACTCTATGCATCCTTGCACATGGTTCTCAGGGCGAAGCTTCTTACAAAGAAATCAATCTAGCCTTGCACTGTAGCTGCCAAACATCCAAAAGTACATGTTCTCAGGTCAAATAATGTTTGATATTCACAAATGAACCCATGAATCCATACAAATGCACGTACACGGGACGTAAATTGCAGCGGAAAACTCGGCAACGAACCCACTGTACAATCTGCATGAGTTATGTAGGTAAAATCCATGGTGAAAATCCACAGTATAAATGGACATGCTGCTGATTTAGGGTATGGGCATGCACAGCATAAACGCTGCTGATTTTCCACCACAAAATTGCAGAAAATTGTTTACAGCAGCGATTTAAAAAAAATGTTATCCACAGAAAAAGTCCACAATAAAATCTGCACATACAGTAATTTGACACGCTGCCAAATTTAAAATCCACAGCATGTAAATGTAAGTTGCTGATGCATAGGTTAAAATCTGCCGCAAATCCACAGCATTTCGGCAATAATTTCAGCAATCATTGCCTATTATGGTGATATAACACACGCTGTAGTGGGTGCAGGGGCCGCACACAGATTATCACATTTTTTTCGTAGCTGCACGTCGAATTGCAGTTTGAAACAATGGCAAGACTGCAGCCCCGCTTCTGGCTGTACTCCAAGTGAGGTGATTCACAGCCGCTAATGCACGTGTCATAGCTCCTTTAGGGTATATTTATTATAACCACCAGCTACTGGAATATCCAGAGTAACCACAGACAGCAGCTAGACGGGCTGTAATGACTCAATAAGGTCCTGATAGGTTGTCATAGGTATCCGGAGCCATGATGACTGCAGTGCATCCCACAGCTGCTGGAGGGTGCGTGGGAGAGGATCCATAGATGATCAAGGTGGTCCTACAGGTGCTCAATTGGGTTCAAGTCTGGGGAATTGATGGGCCAGGGTAATACTTGGAAGTCTTGGTCATACTCTTCCAACCAATGTCATAACCAAATCGGTAGAGAGTGCTTTCCACACAGATGAGTAGGCCCAAAGAATGCCATGAAAACATTCCCAGACCATGCCACTGCCACCACCAGCTTGTGTTCTTCCAGCAATGGTTGCAGGATTTTTGTTCTTGGATGTTTCTCGCTTGACATGAGCTATATGCTGTCGATGTCGAAAGATGGAAGTGGTCATAATAATGAAATTGGCAAATTTGTTGCAGAAATTTGAGCAAATTTCTTAACATAAATTCCATACAACTGAATGGTGTTATTTAGCAAGCTCTATTCAGTTGACTGGGACATTCTCAGAAATGTCATCACCAAATCTGTTGTGTGTGAATGTGACCTAACGTGGTACACTAGAGGTTAGTTTGGCTGTTGCAGCTGTGTTTAACCCAATATCAAAAGGCTTGCGCATTTTGGGATTGTATCCTAGGTAGTGTAAAATTTGCTACTTCAGCCTGTGTTGTAAATCTGCCATTTTTATCGACTTTCTGCCTTTAGGAGAGTGAGCAACATTCTTGTCTTGGGCTTTGCCATCCAAGCATTTCATTTTTCTACTTCTCTGTGCACGTCGCCTCCTCCTCCTCTTTCCATTAGCTTATTTGATTTGGCCTGTGATGTCACTGATCTCAGCACTTTGCTCACTCTTTTGCAAACAGTCTTTTTTTCAGATTAAACAAGCCAACCTTTCAAAGCACCGTCATGTTTGTTCTTACATTAAACACTAACCACAGTTCATGCGTCTCACATTACAAGCGCCTTCGTTACCTGTGAGGTCATGTATTTAGATCAAATGGATCAGCAGGAAATAACTAATAAGAGTACTGGGAAGTTCCACTACATCTTTTAACTGGAGTTTTTTCACACTATTTTCATAAATTTCATGGCACATGCAATATTTATGCCATAAATTTGGCCAAGAGGGTTAAACAGCATGAAATAATAAAAGAGCCATTACTCACCTGATTAGGCTACTTTCACACTTGCGGTAGTAGGGTCCGGCAGGCTATTCCGGCGGGGGAACAGCTTGTTGGATCTGTGCTAACTGTAGTCCACTCCGACCCCATTTACTATAATGGGGGCAGGCCGGAGGTCCGGCTGCAGCACGAAAAACAAGCCGAGTGGCGGCCGGACAAAAACCGCAGCATGCTGAAGTTTTTGTCCGGCCGCCTCTCGGCATATTTTCCGTGCTGCGGCTGAACCTTAGGCCTGCCTCCATTATAGTGAATCGGGAAGAAGCGGACTTCCGGCGGCATGGTGGGCTAGCGTTAGCACAGATCTGGCAGGCTGTTCCCCCGCCGGAACAGCCTGCCGGAGCCTGCTACTGCAAGTGTGAAAGTAGCCTAAATCCTGTACCATCCCAGAGCCGGTGGTCCCCTCCGGTGTTTGTTTACTGTATTGCACTGATGTCATGCCCAGTTTTGTACTTTGTGAGACGGTAGTCGTAGTCAGAAATGTACTCCTATAACTTAGGTATGTCCCTTTAAAACCAAGAAAGCTCCAGTATATAAAGAAACACCTATATAATTCTCGGTGTATATTTCTCAGTATATCAATAAAAAAAAAACTACCACCAAAGTATAAATATAGATATTTATTATTATTATTATTATTATTCTTAATAATAATAATACCACAAATACACAGTCCAATAAAACCATATTAAAACCATTACAGGAAGGATCACTACGTAGCCAATGTTACCGGTATAGAAATATACCATAGTTATATATTATAATGGTATTCTAACATGCTACATAGCGATATTTCCAAAAGCTATATAAGTGCAAGTGCTACTATATAAATATATATACACCAAGAGTTATATACGGTAGTTGTTTCATGTAGCAGTGGTCGTAATGTTTGTCATATTTAACTGTTGTTGGTAATGGAATAATAATGGAAGATCCTTCCCTTTGTTTTGATCACTTACATACCACAATCGTTACTGACTGCAGAATCTAAGTGGTTTGCCTCCAAACCTTGCCGTGCAAGTCCAGTGTATGACGGCCATTAATAACAGGCTTACAATGTTATAAATGTACTATATGGTGCATGGCAAGGGGCTGGCATCTCTCCGTCTCAGTGCATTGTCTAGACAGTGTTAAACAGCATTTACTGTAAAAAGCCGTATAATAAAGCAGTACCTGAAACAAAAAATCACAGTCTTCAACCTGAAAAGCTACGTCCTTTACACCATCTCCATGTTTGATTAAATGCTGGCCCATCTCTGAGGAAAAACAAAGATTGAAATGTAATGAGGCATTTGGTAGTTGTTAGTATAGCGTACAATAGGATTTACAAGCAGTTGTCAGAGTCGGCTGTTTATATAATGGCTCATCACCTACATGAACCGAGCACGAACCTACAAATCATAAAACCACCACATAGAACATGTCTGCACCGGTCTACCCTACATACCTAAATGGTCAGTTATCATCTTGAAAGTGGATGTGTCATCCTGTCCATGACTACATGTGTAAAACCTACCCAAAAGAGAGAGGGAGGGAGCACTTTTCCTTTGAATCCCTGATTTATGGTAAACAGGACCCCTCGCCTCTCCTGACAAGTCTGCTTTAGTATCTATCAATTCTGGAGCATCTATTCTTATAACACTATATTCTGTCATTCCTCTATTATTCCTGCTAGAGGTTTATGAATGAATCACTACCAGTTTGAAATAAAGGTCAGTCTGGGTGTTACTAGTTGAGGGTATGCCATGCACAGTCTATAACTATTCAGTCAGTGCTGCCAGTGTCAGACTGTGCAGGGAAACACCCTTAACTGGTAATACCCGTCTGGACCTTCACTGCAAACTGCTAGCAACTCATTCATACTTTCTAGAAGGAATAATTGAGGAATGGCACAGCATTGAGTTATGATCGGTCTTCCTTTCACTAAACTTTCCCCCCTTCACTCTGTTTTAAATGCTGCAGCCAGGCTTATCTATCCATTCAACCGCTACACTGATGCTACTAGTTTGTGCCAGTCACCACAGAATACAGTTCACACCTCCATATATCTCCTCCCTCATCTCCATCTACCATCCTGCTCGTGCTCTCCTTTCTGTTAGTGACATAAGATTAATAATCTCCATAATTCGGACCTCTCACTCCCATCTTCAAGACTTTTCTCGAGCTGCACCTGCTCTCTGGAATACTCTGCCCTGGAATATGAGATCAATTCACAACTTCTCTACCTTCAAACACATCATTTATTTAGTCAGGCTTATCAAGCCTCCGAAAATGACTTTTCCAGGACTAAACCTCTCCCCCACAAACTCCTCTGGCCTAAACTTGATCCTCTAGTAGTCCCAAACCGAAGCAGATCGGCCGGCACCACTACTGTCAGTTCTATAATGACTTGAATCCTACTTATCACAGTCAACTACCATATGTGTCTCCCCCCATTCCTCATAGATTGTAAGCTCTTGCGAGCAGGGCACCGACTCCTATTGTTTCATTTGTATATTAGCCAGTTACTTTGTTTTGTACATGAACCCTATGAATTTGTAAAGCGCTGCGGAATATGGTGGCGCTATATAAATAAATGTTATTAATATTATTAAGAATAGATGCATCGGAATCGTTGTTACACGGGAATGCAACAGTTTCTAACACAGACATGTCATGGGAGATGGCAGCTCCTCTGTAACTGAATTCATTAAAAACAAATCTAAAATCTAGATTATACATGGTATTCTTTTGGTAGCCCTTCAAAGTCTTTTTGCTAGATGGCTAGATACCACTCCACCGGACAGACATTCTGTCATTGCCCAAAGCTAATTACAATACACGGTACATAGGCAGAAAGACATAAAGAAAAACAAAGTATTTATTTCATAAGTGGAAAACCTTTATTGAATCGTACTACACAGAGGCGGAAATACAGGATCTGATGACTGCCTTTAGATATACAAAATAGTACTGCAAGGCTGATATCCCTCCTTCATCTTGGAGGGATAAAGAAGACCCTGGGGGACTGAATCAGGTTTTTTGTAGGGGCGAAATGGGGATAACAGCAGTGGAATGAAACACATCCTTATTGTAATTATGTTGTTCTTTATTTTATTATGTTCAATATTTTAATTTTTTTCCAATACGCTTGTAATTACTTTTTAGGGAGATTATATCTCCACATGTCTCATGCACTATGATATGTGCCTGACTGTCAAATGTTATACTTGTATCACATATTTGAAAAACAACAATAAAAATATATTTTAAAAAAGTAAAAAAAAGTTAAATCTAGCATATTTAAGGGTTGGGTATTTGATGTGCAGCTATTAATAAATATCAGTTCTTGAAATTGAACCTGTTCATTGAATCAGTTCATGTATTATGCATGCAAAACCTAGCTTCGAACCAACTCCCATTATGTCACAGTAATAATATGTTTTGAAAGGTAATACTGCCTCTTGTGCCCCAAAACCTAAAAACTTAAGAAGTATGCTGCCTAAAATTATCACTGGCATACGGTGCCATTTGCCTGGGGCTCAGCTGCATCAAAGGCCCAGGCTATGGACAAAGATGGGTCTCAAACAGCCCTTTTTGAAATATAGTATAATGTCATACTTGGAGAATATGGTAGAAAGGGGCGCCGGACTACAAATTTCTAGCCATAAGGGCCTATTCACACAAATGTATTTTTTTGCCCATGTGCAACCCATGTCCTCAGCTCTACACCCAAAATCCCAGTGACAGGTTCCCTTTAACGTCTTTGTGCTGTTCAAGTCTGCATGAACTGGACTTTGACCTCATTAATTAAAATGGGGTCTGTGGGCTTTCACACTAAAGCAGGCTGTGGATCCACAAAAAAAAAAAACTTTAGAGCATGTCCAGTTCTGGTCCAAGTCACAGATCAGATTAGCCAATGCTGTGGTGCGGTCCAGGATTTATTGGCCATGGTTCATGGACGAAGAACTGCCACAAAAACATATGGTGGTCTGAATATAGCCTGAGCACTAAGCGTATTTCTGATCACCTTGTTGTTTCTTTATGAGGTGTGTCCCATTTTTTAATTTGTAAAGTTACTTCTTTATTTCATTTGGCGATTTGCAGTTGATATCAAAAGCAATATTTCCTCTTTAACCTAAACGTTTGAAGACAGCATAACATTTCTCCAGGTTGTCTGGGGTGGGCAGTCTTGGACTGAAGACACCGTGGTTTCTTCTTCTTCTTCAGATTGTTCCCTACTCAAAAGGTTAGTGAAAATGTGAATGGCCACCACTGGAATGTCTTTCTCGGGAACCGTTTCTGACTTGCCTCTGATCCACAGATGATTTCTTCTTGTGCAGATGCTTTATATATCATCTAGCTGTAACTTGAAGAGGGAAACTTCTTTGTTTTGTTTTTGTACGCATTCATTATATCTTTTCACAAGTGTTATTTGTATATCTTTACAATCCTGTCTATGTTGTTTGTCATGTTGAAGATGAGCTATTTTGCCTTTCGCTTTTGATCCTGTAGTAGTATTTCAGTCACTTGGTGGTAGTCTTTTGTATAAAGGTTTTACTTGCCATATTGTCCCTTTCTTTATAACTGTTGCTCCAAGTAGGTGTGTTGGAGTTGTTTTTTTTTATTTTTCTGCACTTTGAATCTTGTTTGATTTTCAGATTATAATTTCTGGCTGTTAGTGCTAATTTTCTGTTTAGCAGTTTTGATCATTACGCTATTGTCGTCAGTGTTTGCTTTTGAAGGTTTCCTCACGTTGATACCTGTTTCATTCACACATCTCTGGAGAATGTTCCAAGCTATATAATTGGGTTCCTATTTGCTCTTTTTTATTGTGGAGCCATGAACAAAGGCCCGCAGAATACAGTTGTTTGGATGTTCTTCTTGGATGTTTCTTGTGATCTCCTGTTTGAATTGTTACTGTCAGGAATTTTTAGTTTAGATTTTTGTCTTTTGTTTTAACAGCGTTCACTGTGCAGTAGAAATGACACTTTTAAAGGCTATGTCCAGCTTTTTATTATCATTGCATTGTACTCATTTTGAGCTAAGATATTTTTTTTAAATTGGTGTTTATTAAAAATTAAAGGCCATTTTTTTCCGTACATAGCTGAGATGCTCTTGTAGCGCCCTTTGGATTTTCTGTCTTTTCCATCAGACCAGGAGCAGATGGACTTTGCTCTCTGACCTCCTAAATACTCATTAGGCCTCTTGCACACGAACGTGTGTTAGCCGTGCAAATTGCGGCCCGCAATGCACGGGCACCGACCGTGGGCCGGCTGCATGCGGATCACTTGAATGGGGTCTGCGATCCATCCATTCCTCAAAAAGATAGAACTAGTTCTATTTTTTTGCGGAACGGAAGCATGGAACCCTACGGAAGCACTCTGTTGCACTTCGATTCCACACTGCATCTCCGGATTTGCGGACCCTTTCAATGGGCCGGTGCGCCACAATACGACGACGGCGGGACAACGGCTGTGTGCAAGAGGTGTGCAAGAATGTGGCTAAAATAAGTGTTTATGGCCTGTCAGTAATTTAGAGATAAGGTTTATTAGATGACTGGCACAAAGTAAAAATACCTGTTACACAGCTAGAAAAACAGTTAACCCTTTGTGAAAGAACGGCTCAATAATTTGAATAAACGCCAATTGTAAAAATGAGTAAAATGCAGTCATTAAAAAAATGCCTCTGAAGGTGTACATAGCTTTTAACTTTATTTTGTGGGTCTGTAGGATTATAATGATACCAACTATGTATAGATTTTTAAAAATGTTTTACTACTTTTATACTATAAAAAAACTTAAAAAATCATTTGCTTTTGTGTAGCCATATTCTGAGAGCTCTAACTTTTTTATTTTTCCACTGATGGAGCTGTGAAGAGCTTGTTTTTGTAGGGTGAATTGAAATTAGTGATCAGCGAATCGGGTTTTGCCTGCTGTGGACAAACCGGGTTCATTTATGTACAACCCATATTGCTAACAAATCCCTAACTCCATACATGGCTATAATGTATTGCCTCCAATGAGGCTTTTCCAAGATGGCGGCAGATAACGCGAGACTACAGTCGTTTTTTGTGTGCGCCGTTATTGTAAGTAGTTTGTGTGCATTAATGTATTACATTACGAATGTGAACCTGGGTTTGTTAATGATTGCACACTCATCCACGAACTCTGGTTCGGATTTGTAATGTAATAGATTAATGCATGCGCCGCTACAGTAACAGCGCAAGTTACTGTAAAGTCTCGCATTACCCACCGGCATCTTGGTAGAGCCTCATAGGAGGTAATGCGTTATAGCCATGTACGGAGCTAGGGATTCGTTAACAATATGAGTTATGTACATGAATGAACTGGGCACAACAGGCCGAACCATGTTTGCTCATCACTAGTTGAAATCGATATACAATTTTGACAGCTTTTTGCTCCATTTTTGTGGTGACCAGGTGACCAAAACACAAATTCTGACTGTTTAGAGGGTTTTTTAGTTTAGTTTTTGGGGTATTTAAGACCACTTTCACAGCCAGTGTTTAGTCAGTATTTTTCAATACAAATTTTTCAGTACAAAGTACAAATCTTTCTATTATACCTTTTTTCTCTGGAGGTCCCACTCCTGGTTTTGGCTTACACTGATGCAAAATACTGACCAAATACTGACCATGTGAAAGTACCCCAAATAACAAAATAATTGGTTAGGCTGGGCTCACAACACTGTTTAGTTTTCTCTTCTTCTGATCCGCCAGAAGAACAGAAAAAAGGAACCTTTTATTTGAGCATTTGTTGTGCTTATTTTGCACCAGTTTTAGTCAGTTACGTCTGAGATCTGTTATTTTTGATGGGGGGGAAAAGCCCTTTGTCACCTGACAAATACTCTTCTGTTCAAGTGTCACTAAGCCAGTGCTCCATGCAGGTCTTTTTTACTGTGCTGAGCATTGACCGCTGCAACCAATAATTGGCCTCAGAAGTCTTTTGCCATACACTGTTGAGGCCAGTTAGTAATGAGTCTTTACTATTTTACTTTTCAGGTGCAAGAACATTGTACCTTTTTGTAGGGAATAATAATATTGTGGCTTTTTGCTATAATGTGGGTTTACTGATACTTAGTACTATTATGCATACCTTTAATTATTGCTACTCATACTGCTGTTTTAATTTTCTAGGTTGTGGGGACCCCATCTTATTTTGCTGTTGGGCCTTATGAATTATACTTACTCTCCTGCTTACCAGTATACACTAATAAACAAAATATCATCATACACGAATCGGACTTGCAACTATTTAGCATGTGATTAGTTATGCAAATTCTTGTCATGTAACTATATTGTGCTCCTAAAATTCTAGATTTAAATTTTTATTATTCTGTTAGTAGTTTATAAATCCACCTTTGGCTTTCAACACTGCCTGAATCCTTCTGGGCATGCTCTCGATCAGGTTCAAGCATGTCTCGACCGAAATCTGTTCCCAAGTTTCTTCTATGAAATTCCCAATGTTGGTGCATACTGGTCGACACACTTGGGTACAAATACAGCTTTTTTTTAACTCTACCCACAAGAGTTCGATTGAGTCTGGGGACTGTGGGGGCCGATCCAGCACCTCTCCTTTATTGTCATTGAACCATTTCTTCACCAATCTCGACAAACGCATTGGGTCATTGTCGTGCTGGAACACTGTCATCCTTTTAATACCCATAGTACTTGAGTGTATTAAGTGTAACTCGTCTTGTAGGATACTCACATATAGCTCAGCATTGAGACCACCATTGATCCTGGTCAAGTATCCAATGCCTTTGACTGTGAAGAAAAACCATATCATCAGGCTTCCTCCACCAAACTTGACAGCTCCTTCAATTTCTCAATCTATTAGCACCCTTTTCTTTTGTTTCTTCCACAGACCATTTGTACCCATTAGAGCCCAATCTTTTCGCTCTCGTCTCATTGCTCCAAATCACCTGTTTCTAGTCTTCTACTGTCCACTGTTCAGACTTTTTTGCAAACTCGAGCTGACACTTCTTATGACGAGGTTGAAGTCGAGGCTTCTTCACCTTTTTTCGGGCCACCATTCTAGACTTGTGCAATGCGCGTCGCACGGTGCTTGCATGGACATCTGTGATTTCACGATTACGAAGCACACGAGCCACCTCCACTGCCATGTTTGTCGCGCCAGAACTGATAGACCTTGTGATGAGCCAACTTGTTGACTCCAATATTTTGCCTGGATGTCCACCTCTTGGCTTTGGAATAGATGGATGGACTTCATTTCGTATTCTTCCAACTGTCATGGCACTCACACGATGCAGTTTTGCAATTTTCTTGGCCGGGATACCGTTATCGATGAGCTGGACAATGCTTTTTCCCTTTTCTTGGGTAATCTTCTTCATTGCTGCTCCTGGATTCCAGTGACCTTTTGCATGGGAATCAACCTAATAACACACTGAGCTATTAGGGAATGTAAGAGCAGGTTGTAATTTACAAGAAGAAAAAGATTGTTCCACCATAATCATATGCTAAATAGTTGAAAGTCCAATGTGTATGAGGTAGCCAAGATGATTACATTTAAAATGATGGTAGTCTCACATTCGAAGCTGTAGTGGATGGTGAGATATGGAGCCTAAAAGTCAAAAGTTCAAAACATTGTTACCCCTTTGCTCATCAGTGTAGGTTTATTGCAGTTTCCAGTAGCTACCACTAGAGGAAGCTCAGTGCAAAGAGATTATTTATAGCTTCCATTGCATACAGTGGCAGCTGTATAAATTTCAAGACAATAAGCTCTGGGTACTGGTGGCTCCATAATGTACTATGTGTAAGCGGCTGCTGTGTGCCGCTGTTCCCCTGCTCACCGCCGCAGTCCCAGGCACCATGTTCAGTGGTGATCTGTGGCCGGTGCTTCCCATTCACCGCTGCAGTCCTGGGCTCTGTCTGTGTAGCTACTATTGTTCTGGGATCCGCTCCACAGCTTTCTCTCAGCCCTGGCCACAGCATGCTTGCTGTTTGTTTCTTGCAGCACTTCCCTAAGGGCCGGCACTCGTCACTTCCTGGGCTTTATGAGTTAGATCATGTGACCTTGCTGACCAATCCTAGCCCTCCTGCACATATATAAGTGGCTCAGCCCCCTTCCCAGATGCCTCAGTGTCAAGGCCCTTGTGTCCTGTTATGTTCCTGATAACCACTTGTGTTCCTGTGTTCCTGACTCCTATTGTGTTCCTGGATTCTGCTACCTGTCTGATCCCTGCCTGCTTGCCTTGACTCTCCTGTTGCCGACCCGGATTGCCTGACCTGTACCTGTGCCGCCTGCCCTGACCTTTTGCCTCTCTGACTACTCCTCTGCCCCATCCTTCGGTCCTGCACTGTTGCTCCTGGTAACAACCCCACCTGCTGACATCGCTTGTACTTTGGTACCTTTCTCAGGTATCTCCTGGTCCGCCTGGACCAGCTGCCTCGTGTGTCTATCCTACTAAAGATGTAGCGACCTGGTGTTCCCCTCGGGAAAGTCTATCCCCACCATCAGGAGTACTGTGAAGAATCGAGGGGTTCACTTAGACAACTCCCTTAGAGGAGGTAGGATACGTGGCACAGTGGGGTTCACACCCACTGGTTCATGACACTATGTAAAGGAATGCAGCAGTCAGATCTGTGCAAATAAGATTTATCAGTTAATTTGTGTGAGTTGTCTGGTGTAAATACATTGATAAATATGGTGTTCAGAACGAGTGGCATATTTTTGAAGCACATGTTCCACGTTTTTACAGAAGTTGCATAAAGTGGGTGAGGTTGAGAGTGACTTTTAAAAAAATTTCTATGACAGTTTATATTTTTTTTATAAAAAATTACTTCCATGTATACAAAAAAGAGCTGTGCTTTGCATTCTACATTGCATGGGAGTGTTTAATGTATGCATAATGGTAAACTGGGTGGAACGGGGTGGGTGGGGAGGCATACTAAGTTTTGCTATGGGGTACCATTAGATCTGGATCTATGCCCCTGAGAATATTATTTCTTCAGATATACTATTGAACTGCTCCTTATCTAATGTACACATGTCAAACAAAGTCATCAGATCATCTATGAATAGGCTTACCTTGATTTCCTGGATTCAGTGGAGATTGAAAAATGAAAAATATCTGTCAAAAAACACATTAAAAAAACTAAATGAATTTAAAAAAATAATGAGCGTTGACTAATCTTCCAACAAGAGCAAATATACCATCTATGCAACCTGTGCAGCTGCACATGGGCCCTGCAGGCAACAGGGCCCACTGCTCCTTTAAAAATAGTAATGGTCTCTATTGTCTGTTAGAATATGTTGCTAAATATGAATATGAAATATGGATCGCATTGGGGCTCATTTACTAAAGACTTGTGTTTTACATGCCTGTCTTAGTAAAAAAAAAAGCTGCTGGAGTAGATGTGGCCAATTTATGAAAAAGCACATGCCTTTTAATAAACTAGTTGTATCTGAGAAGTCTGTATGCCACAATTTAAAACCTAGATTCATAACCTAGTTTTCTGGTGTAAATTATTGTAAATGTGTCGAGCCATGGTGGTCACCTCTAAGCCCCACACACAAAAAAAGTGGCAACAGCAGTGGAGAAAGGCAAAAGTCTATTTTTTTTTGTGTGCAAAATGCAGTTTCCACAAAGATATGTGACTCTCATATGGCAGTTTTTGGCGTTTTGTGTGTAATTGACTAGTGTTGAGCGAACTTGTGTTTTCAAGTTCGGCGTACAGGTTCGGTATCTAAGAATCCTGTTATGGATTCCACTACCACGGACCATAACGGAATTCTATGACGGCATGCACCACGGAAGCCTATAAGAGGCATTCCATTATAATAGAAGTCTATACTGGCCATAGTAAGGGATTGACTATGACTTAGCCATTCCAAAACACAAATCTTTATTTTTTGCAGTCATTCAATAGTTAATTTACTTCTGTACAATACTTTGGGTCATTGTCTGGTTGCATTATCCAATGGCTGTTCAGCTTGAGGTCATGCTGCTCTTACATTGTGTTGTAAAATGATTTGATACACTTTAGAATTCATTGTTCCCTCAATGATTGCATGGGGTCCAGGCCCTGACCATGGTTCACAGTTGAGATTGGGTTGTGGTGTAGGTGTTTAATGTTCTTTCTCTTTCAAACATAGCATTGTGCATTTGTGAGAACAGCTCATATTCTCCCAGGATGCGAAGCGGTCTGCAGCAATTGGACAGCGTCACAGACAAGGAGAAGAATATGCTCACTGAGGAGAGCTAAGGTCTCCTCCTCCCTGTGCCTTTGCTACCCAGTAGCATATTAGGTGCCAGAAGAGAGTGGGGGCATGGCGGTGCAATGGAAGGGCCAATATAAAAAAAAAGTGAGATGACATTTAATGAAGACAAACAAACAAAAAAACAAGCCCTTATACGGCTATGTGAATGTAAAAATAAAAAAAGGTATGGCTTCAGAAAAATAAAAAAACAAAACAAAAACAGAACATTGCAGGGTCAGGAAAGGGTTAAATGATTCCTATTGAAAAACTATATTTCGAATAATCAATTTTGTGTAACAAAAGTGTAGTAAAAGGTGTAACAACCTTTTTGAGCAAATTAAAAATACTTAATGTGAACACTAATAACAATTTTTACCAAAAAGTAAAAATAAATTGATAACAATATTGTTTCTTTTATTGTCTTGGACTTCTTACCTTGTTCTGCTTGACAACATGAGATACCACCTCTCGACTGCCAGTCTCCAGTCCTTTGTAGGCAAAAGGTTCAAATCCCATCTTATCGCAATAGAATGATGCAGCCTGCAAGGAGATATCCACAATGTGCAAACTGGATGCTTTAGGCTACTTTCACACTTGCGTTGTTGGATTCCAGCAGGCAGTTCCGTCTGCCGGATCCGGAAATCCGTATGCAAATGGATTGCATTTGGATCCGGATGCAGATACGGATCCAGCTGACAAATGCATTGAAACACCGGATCCGTCTCTCCGGTGTCATCCAGTAAAACGGATCCGGTATTTATTTTTTAAACATTTTTAAAGGTCTGCGCATGCGCAGATCGGGAAACCGGATCCGGTTTGCCGTAACACTTGGTAGCGGATCCGGCATTAATACATTTCAATGGAAATTGTTCCGGGATTGTTGCCAGAGAAAATACTACAGCGTGCTGCGGTCTTTTCTCCGGCCAAATACCGTAAACGGATTGAACTGAAGACATCCTGATGCATACTGAACTGATTGCTTTCCATTCAGAATGCATTAGGATAAAACTGAAGCGTTTTTTCCCGTTATTGAGCCCCTAGGACGGAACTCAATACCGGAAAACTTTAACGCTAGTGTGAAAGTACCCTTAGAAAAGAATATCTATCATAATTGCTGTAGAACTGGTGTGTTATAAAACCTACCTGTTTTGCATTTCCAACCCAAAAGGTAAGATGATGGAAGCTGAGAAAGCGACCTCGTTCATGCTTAAAAAAAATTATAAAAATGAATATTACAAATAGGATAAGCTATTTGAAACAGAAAACATTAGCATGTTGAATGCCTGGCTGCTTCTGTGTACTTTCCTTTCTGACTTTTTTGAGCGGCGTTAGCAGTGGGTGTGATAATATACCAACCGATATATAAAAGACGATGTCTACTAACAGTGTATAATGTCTGAATAATGATTTAAACTTAAATGATATTACCTTTTCCCCTTTGTCGGTGTAAGAAGTCTGAAAGGAAAAAAAAGTCTTATTTCTTCTTTTCATTTACTTTTTAACTAGCACAGAATCCGCAATCTACTTCTTACAAACATTACATGCATATTTTGCTTTTATATATTGATCAGTCCACAATAGGTGGGCAATGTTGACAAGTGATGGCATATTACATTAAAGGGAGTCTTTCACTTCTAAAATCAGTGCAAAAAAACATAACAATAGTGTTCTTGGGAAATTCCTCTAATCCTGATAAATGTGTCTTTTCATCTTTAAGTAAGGTTTTTGGTGCTCCCTGGGCTGGACGGCTTTGTTTGGTGAACCATCACTTCGCCATAACGTCGCCAAGAGCCTAATTCTCTTTCATTGACAGTCCCTGAAATTTCAGAGCTGACAGCAATGATGCAGAGGAAGCCAGGTGCACCAAACAGAGCAGCCCCACCCATGGTGCACCAAAAATCTTATTCTCTTACGTCCTACCAGCAGCACAGATGGGGTTAACCACCCCCGTGGACTGGCAGGACCGGCGGAATGTTTAATGAGCCCAAGACTAATAACTCAATCTAACAATTAAGTATCTCCTTAAAAGGAGGAAGTCAACCCCCAGCCCACTGTTTTTTTTTCTGTCCTCCCGGACAGGTGGACTAGGTGGTTTGTTCCCCCCTTTCTCTTGAAAGTGCCTTCTTTTCGTTTGGGTAACGGCCTTGCCCTTTTTCCTAGGTACCTTGTCAGTTAGCCGGCAGCTTATCTGCTGCCGGCCCCGCGCAGTTGCACCTGGCTGGAGTATTTTGGCGGCATCCTTGGTCCAGGATTCTCGGTCCCTGGGCGCCACCATCTTCCGGAGGTGACGCGGGGATTCTCCTTTGCGTCACTTCCGGATAATCCGCCCGCAATATTTTCACGGGCACGATTTTTTTCACAGACGCGATTTTTTTTCGTGTTTTCATCGAAAATGTTTAAGTATTTTTTTCTATGCTTCTTCCTGTGGAGGATTTACTGGGGGGGTGGGGTGGATTGTCTATCCCTCCCTTTCCCCTATTTTTAGTAAGCAGTGTTCTCCAGTTTGGTTAGAAGGGCTTTTAGAGTCTGTCCTGAGAACGCTGTCTCATTCTAGAGCAGACTAGAGAGGATATTCTCATCCTGTTGTACCTCAACTGAGGTGGCGCCTGCAGATCTGCCCCTCTCCGCTATCCTTTAGTTCCTGCAAGACGGCCTTGGTAGAGGCCTTGCCCTTCTACTCTAAAGGTTCAAGTTTCAGCCATCTCAGCTTGCCTTTACAGGCTTTTTTCTCAGGACCCACTGATCAAATGGTTCCTTAAAGGAGCTGGAAGATTAAAGCCTACAGTACTGAGATCCCTTTTTTCAATGGGATTTATCAGTAGTTCTCAGGGGGTTAGCATCTCCCCCCTTTGAACCGTTAGAGAAGGTGGACATCAAGTTCGTCACTTGGAAGTTTGTGTTTCTCCTTGCAGTGACTTTGGCCAAGAGGGTCTCTGAGCTTCAAGCTCTCTCAGCACATGAGCCCTATACCATTTTCTTACATGACTGGGACCTTCTTAGATTCCTCCCGTATTGTAGGCCTAAAGTTCCTTCCTTCCAAAACATCAACCAAGTGATAATTCTCCCGGTTCTGTCGACATCTACCACCTCCTCCTAGGAACCTGCTAGACATCCTCTTGACGTCTCGAGATGTCTCCGGATCTATGTGGCTAGATTAAGGCCTCTTGCACACGGGCGTCATGTTTGACGCCCGGATAAGATGCGGGTGCGTTGCGGGAATCGCCACGATTTTTCCGCGCGTGTGCTAACGTTTGTAGTGCGTTAAGCACGCGCGTGAAAAAATCCGCATGCTTGGTACCCAGACCCGAAGTCAGACTTCATCACTGAAGTCTGGTTTCGGGATGAGTATTCTGTATGTGTAATTATTTTCCTTTATAACATAGTTATAAGGGAAAATAATCGCATTCTAATTACAGAATGCAATGTTCCCGGGCTTTAAAGGGTTAAAAATAATAAAGAGTTAACTTACCTTCTCCCATTGTACGCGCAGAGCCCCAGAGCGTCTTCTCTCTTGATAGTTTGGATGCATGAGGACCTGTGGTGACGTCACAGGGTCACATGGTCCAATCATAGAAGCATTTGAGTGGACCATGTGACCCATGTGATCCTGTGACATCACGGCAGGTCCTTTATCCAACAGATCCTTGGATGAAGTACCTGCCGTGATGTCACAGGATCACATGGGTCACATGGTCCACTCAAATTCTTCTATGATTGGACCATGTGACCCTGTGACGTCACCACAGGTCCTCAAGCATCCAAACTATCAAGAGAGAAGACGTTCTGAGGCTCTGCGCATAATGGGAGAAGGTAGTTAACTCTTTATTATTTTTAACCCTTTAAAGCCCGGGAACATTGCATTCTGTAATTAGAATGCGATTATTTTCCTTATAACTATGTTATAAAGGAAAATAATTACGATCGCGTCCCCATCCCGATCGTATCCTAGCAACCATGCGGGAAAATCGCAACGCATCCGCACATGATTGCGGATGCTTGCGATTTTCCCGCATCCCCATTCACTTCTATGGGGCCTGCGTTGCGTGAAAATCGCAGAATATAGAACATGCTGCGATTTTCACGCAACGCAAAAGTGATGCGTGAAAATCACCGCTCATGTGCACAGCCCCATAGAACTGAATGGGTCAGGATTCAGTGCGGGTGCAATGCGTCCTCCTCACGCATTGCACCCGCGCGGAAAACTCGCCCGTGTGAAAGGGGCCTAAGGAGTTCAGGAAAGATGAGAATCTGCTAATCCTGTTGCCGGTAAGTTTAAAGGCTGTAAGGCATCCAAACCTTCCATCAGTTGGTGGATTGAGGAGGCTATTAAGGAATCCTTAGTTTCCACAATCTCTGGACCCTCCGGGATTTGTTAAGGCCCACTCTACTAGAGCTGTGGCTACTTCTTTTGCTGAGAGGAGTCTTCTGCCTCTCAACTTGATTTGCAAAGCTGCCTCCTGGAGCTCTCAATCGACCTTTATCTCCCATTATAGACTAAATGCCAGTCTAGCTGAGTTTTCGGCCTTTGGGCAGACTATTCTTAATTCTACCAGGCAGGAAGGCCCTCCCTAGGGGTTTCTTCTTGCTATCTCCCCATCTGTGCTGCTGGTAGGACGTAAGGGAATCGTTAATTTCTAACGATAATTTGTTTTCCCTTAGTCCTAACAGCAGCACACAAATTTCCCACCCTAGTAAGTCTAGTTTTTTTCTTGCTATAAACACAGTGGGCTGGGGGTTGACTTCCTCCTTTTAAGGAGATACTTAATTGTTAGATTGAGTTATTAGTCTTGGGCTTATTAAACATTCCGTCGGTCCTGCCAGTCCACGGGGGGTGGTTAACCCCATCTGTGCTGCTGTTAGGACTAAGGGAAAACAAAATTATCGTCAGAAATTAACGATTTGTATATAACTGAAAAGAAACAATTCTCAGGATAAGGCCTCATGCACACGAACGTATTTTGTTTCCGTGTCCGTTGCGTGTTTTTTGCGGAAAGGATGCAGACCCATTCATTTCAATGGGTCCGCAAAAAATGCGGACAGCTCACCGTGTGCTATCCGCATCCGTATGTCCATTCCATAGCCCTGCAAAAAAAATATAACATGTCCTATTCTTGTCTGTTTTAGGCATTGTTACCATTGTTGCCATACGGACCGCCATCCATTTTTTTTGCGGATCTGCAATTTGCGGACCGCAAAATACAAACGGTCGTGTGCATGTAGCCTTAGGGCTCATGCACACGGACAGTATTTTCTTTCCGCCTCCGTTTAGTTTTTTGTGCGGCCCGTATGCGGAACCATTCACTTCAAAGGGGCTGCAGAAAATACGGAAGTTAGGGCTTATGCACACGACCGTATTTTGTTTCCTTGTTCGTTTCGGTTTTTTTGCTGATAGGATGCGGAAACATTCATTTCAATGGGTCCGCAAAAAATGCGGACAGCACACCATGTGCTGTCCGCCTCAGTGTGTCCGTTCCGTAGCCCCGCAAAAAAATAGAGCATGTCCTATTTTTTTTTAGTTTGCAGACAAGGATAGGCATTATTACAAGGGATCCTCAAAAATAACGGATCCGCAAAAAAAACTGGATGCCATCCATTTTTTTTTTACAGATCCGCAATTTGTGGACCGCAAAACACATACGGTCGTGTGCATGAGGCCTTACTCCGTGTGCATTCCGTTTCCGTTTGTCCGCATGGCCGTTCCGCAAAAAAGGAAGTGCATGTCCTATTATTGTCCGGAAATCACGGTCCAAGGCCCCATTCAATGGGTCCGCAAAAAATACGGAACACACACAGAACACATCTCATACGGATCGCATACGGAAACCATACAGATATGTTTTGTGGAATAACGGAACGGAAGAGGACTTAAATCAGAGAAAAAAAACCCTCATATGTGGAACAACGGATCCGTGAAAAACGGACTGCAATACAACGGTCATGTGCATGAGCTCTTAAAGGGACCAGATTTTCACAAGCAAGGTATGGCTACAATTTCGGGACCCTTACCTATGGTGGTATGCATACTGTGAAAATGGTTTTGGAGGTGGCAAACTCCCTTCAAATGCACAGTGATATAAATCACACTTTATAGAGCTGTCTTACTATACAAATAAATATGTGATCCTGAACATCCTGCTGGGTGTACAGTTCACAAGTAGTCTGTTATTAGCTCCCATTGTAAAATAATTCATATTTTTGTGAGATGCCCTTACATTGGAAAACATAGTTAGCCGTAACTACATTGCCAGGAGCATTTCCTGCAATGTAGACTAAGCGAGCAGCGTGAACATAGCCTTCATGAGCAAATATTCAGACAGCTATCATGCTGAACTTAAAGGTGTTATTCCATGATTAATGAAAATCAGACATCATATAGTACATGACAATCTCATTCTAGTAAAGCTAGAACCAGCCCTGTACCTCACATGGATCCAGAGATCTCCATATTCATTGCTCCAACTGCTCCAATTTATTTCAAGCTAACAGTTCAGGGGGTGTGTCCTATCTGTAGTCCTCCTTTTAAAGGAAATGTGCCACCAAAGACGTTATCTCCCAGTTAAAACCAGATAGTAACACATATCCTTCTTCCTAATCTGTTTTTATTTTCTGATTGTAGATTTTTAAAGGGCTTCTGTCATCCCCAAGTGTGCAATTTTCAGTAGCTGACATTAGCTATTTGCTAATGTCAGCTGATTTCAAACATACCTTTCTTACCTTAATCTGAGCTTTATATTTCCTAAAAATCATACTTTTAAAACATGCTAATTCTCTTCGCTACCAGCAAGTTGGGCAGGTACTTGCTGGTAGCTGACGCATCCTCGGACTGTAGGACCGCCCCCTCTGCTGATTGTAGAACGTACCGTTCTACAATCGGCGCAGGCGTACTGAGTGGAGGACGGGCGCTTGCCAGCTCCGTCCTATGTGGATAACCACATCTGCAGGCTATAGTAACTAAGGCTTGTTTCACACTGGCGTTAGGATTGTCCGGCAGGCTGTTCTGGCAGGGAAACAGCCTGCCGGAACCGTACTAGCGTTTGCACACGTGTGCTGCCAGAAGTCCACCCCAGCTCCATTCACTATAATGGGGACAGATAGGAGATGCGGCCACAACACAGCAAACATGCCGAGAGGCCACCGGACAAAAACCGCAGCAGCCTGCTGGACAATCCTAACGCCAGTGTGAAATAAGCTTAAGTAACTTAGTAATATGTTTGCGATACTGTATAAAGGATCAGATTTATTAGCACAATAGGAAATCTGTTTCCAGGTTTTATATTTAATGGTTTGTAATGAAAGTAGGTAAGAAAAGAAAATGCAAAAACGTGAGATGACAGTTTAAAGAACAAGTCTTTAAAATAAATCAGCACATACTGTCAGCAACTTTCTGACTACCCAACATGATGTTATCAGGCCCAGATTTACTACTGCAGGTAAATAATGGGCCACTGACCTTTACAAAATGTTTGGAATTCCCTCTGAAGCTATTGCATTTACCGTACTTGTTTTAAGAACTTAAAGGGGTATTCCCACAATAAGATCTGTCAAGTCTGGCATGTCATTTTAAGAGGATCAGATATATATGTGTGTATATATATATATATATATATATATATATATATATAATTACTTTACTAAGACATTTTAAGATTTTAAGACAATACAAAATATAGCGGATTAGAAAAATCACACTATTTCAAATTCTGAAAATTCGGTTCGCCAAATACACTACTTCTGTTAAAAAAACAACAACAGTAAAGGTACTAAACACGGATGCCTTCAGCTGCCAAGTGCACATGTCACAGGTCGGCCAGTTCCATAGTTACAATTCTGCTGACAGATGCTTTTTAAAAAAAATTCTGCTGACAGATGCTTTTTAAAAAAAAGGTTGCAAACCTTTTGGCGACTTTTAAAATGGCACTTGCACAACAATATTTGTTGAACTGCAATGTCTACAACACTTTTGCCATTTTCTCAAAAGGGGTAGAGGCATTGGTGGGAAATATCATTGCTCCACACAGCTCTATCATCATTTACACCAGATTTCTGATGTAAATGACTGAAATGTACACTAACTATGAGCTGGCATGGATTTCAGTTTAGGCATTCAGACTGCCTGAGGACGCACTTTATTTAAGAAGTGTGCACCTCATCAGGTTAAGCGCATCCTTGGCAGCGCAGGGGATATCAAGATGGCATAGAAAATGTTGGTCTTGATGAGGGTACTTTCACACTAGCGTTAGAGGAATCCGGCAGGCAGTTCCGTTGTCGGAACTGCCTGCTGGATCTGTAAATCCGTGTGCAAACGGATACCATTTGTTTCCGGATGCGTTTGACAAATGTATTGAAATACCAGATCAGTCTCTCCGGTGTCATCCGGAAAAATGGATCCGGTATTTATCTTTTTCACATTTTTAAAGGTCTGCGCGTGCGCAGATCGGGAAACCGGATCTGGCATTCATACATTTCAAAGGCAAGTGTTCTGAAATTTTGGCCGGAGAAAATACTGCAGCACGCGGAAGACATCCTGATGCATACTGAACTGAATGCTTTCCATTCAGATTGCATTAGGACAAAACTAAAGTGTTTTTTTCCAGTATTGAGCCCCTAGGACGGAACTCAATACCGGAAAACTTTAACGCTAGTGTGAAAGTAGCCTAAATCTTCCCTTGTCTTTCAGTTTCCACTTTGTCTACAAATATATAAGCAGATGGTGATGGTGCAATACCCTGAATCAGGGTTACTGCAAAGGGTTAATTGCTATGACGTTCCATTGCTAAGTTAAATGTTGTGATTTTCTATGTTTGTATACCTAATGGCATTCTATAGACAATTAACGGTTTACTTCTTACTGGTTGTGTGTGTTGTCAGAAGATGGGCCTAGGTCCACCCCCTGTTTAGTTAGAGTTAGGACTGTTGAGTGCTACAGTGAAGACCTATATGTGCAGACCCTCAGAGCTAGGCCAAACCCAGAGAACCCTCATCTCTGAGACTTCTACAGCCAACAAAGCACCTTCCCCACCAAAGTGTTCTTAAGAGAAGGAAGTTGGAAAGTCTAGAACTCACAAAGCTGTGCATTCAAGTCAGTCAGCAAGGCATTGTGCACGGTTATGGCAGAAAGACCTTACTGCTGTGGAAAAGAATATTGCTAAGGGTGTGTTTATATCACGTTTTTGCTATGTGTTTTGCATATAGGTTGGAACAAAAAAAGATAAAAAAAAGTGCAGCACACCACGCTTTTGTATCCTACAGAGTCTGGTAAAAAATCAATACTTTTGTTTACAATGGAACTCTATAGTGAACAGATGCCACTGTATGGCATCACTCTTAGGCATCCGTTAAATTATACGTTTTTTGTATACGTTAAATGTATGGCAAAAACATGATGTGAACCCAGCCTAAAGCGTTCCCCACACTTTAAGATGGTTTAGCACGCCATGTCTTATATCTGCACCCCTTATCCCGAAGCTGTAGAAGCTTACCAAGATCCTCACTGCATGCCTAAGGTTCTGCAGACAGACTTTAGAGGGAGACACAAAGAAGGATTACCACAACCCTTGTTATGGCTGCTGTCCATACGCTACCATTGGGGAAGAATTGCACAGTTATATGCTTTGGAATTGTGCCTTATTATTACTGGATGAACTACTACTTCCATTAATATTTAAATAATATATGTAAATAATAATAAATGTTTCTAATGATAAAATCACATACATTTATCGAATGGAAAGTTCTATGGAATCCCTAAAATTATTATGATACGTCTATATGCAGCTTTTTAAAACGCCCTTTGTCTTTTATTTTTTTCTTTCTTTGTGATCCTAAAGAGCTAAATGACACAATTTGCTCTACTAGACTTGTTTACACTGGTTTGCAGGTGAATAATTACAGAGATGTTCTTGCCTCAATATTATTGTTTACCTTGGTGTATTAATTCCTCACCATTTTAAAGATCTCTGCTTAATGTCAGTAAATGGAAATTAGACAACATGATATGCAGCTAGTAGAGGGTATCCAGATGTGTTCTATAACATTTTTATAAACCTCTAGATGTACGCCAAAAGATTGTCCCTTTGGCGTTCATTTAGAGGGTTAAATGCAGTCTCCTAGGCATTGTATTACAGCAGCATGTTGGAAAGGAAAATATCCTTTTGCCAAATGTGGTGGAAACAGGAACTTAGTGGACCTTAAAGAACAGCAAAGTTATAGCTTAGTAAAGAAACACCAAACTTACTTGTTAGTACTTACCATTATGCCGAATGTTCTAACTGCTCACTGGTTTATCTCCCACTTATAGACTGCAGATAACTCAAAGGGCAATTTGATGAAGACAGGTAACGTATAAACCATGAAAAAAATGCAGTGATTGGCCAGCTGAAAAACACCCTCTGACCCTCCGCCCAAAATAAATAAATTTTGTGTGTTACTTTAACCTGTCCTAGGTCCCTCACCTTTTCCGTCATATGGAATATTGTGTAACTACCATTCTTAAACTGGAACTACTGAAAACAGGTGACAAACAGACCCACATCGAAAGTGAGTTGTAAATATTGTCTTATAAGGAAGAGGTTAAACACATTAGTAATACTAAAGACATACTAAATAGTACAAACATTTACAAAAACGGGTAGACATGTATGGGGCATGTATAGATAAGAGAGGACACCCTCATGGGTGCTTGTGTCCTCCACTTCTTGTGCATTAGATTCTAATAAGGGTTTTTGCAGCATTTTGTGTGTTTTTCTTAATTATGTTACATATATATATTTGTCTAGTAATTTCTACAAAAAGACCCACCAGACGGGAACATAGTATCACAAAAAGGAGAGCGGCAGCTGCATTTCACAAAGGTTGTAACTTAATCTTTTAACTGAAGCAAATTTGGGGGTCGTACATCAGATTGTTCAGATGACCAGAAGAATCTTTTTCTTTTCCCCTTCATGTATTTATTTATTACAAAAATGCATTGATTATAATTGTTTATGCACCCTTGGGTTTGACTAACTTTACAAAAAAAAAAACTGAAATTTACTTTTCAGTTTTTACTATACTATGTTATGCAAGTGGGTGTGGACCCACTGCGCCACTGACAGGCTATACTCTCGAGGGGCGTGACTAAGTAACTACCTGGTCTTCACTAGAGCCTCTGATGGTGAGGATAGGCTTGGGTCGTTAGGGTAGTCACCAGATGCCACTCCAGAGCAGTGGCAGCTGACCTCGGGGTCATAGATAATGGTGCAAAGCTCACAGGGGAAAAACGTGGTCCGGAGTCAGGGCAGGCATTGATCAAGCAAAGTCCAAGGTCAGCGGAAGGCGACAATCAAGCAAAGTCTATTTAATCGAGAAGCAGGGTCCAGTGCACAGTAAAGCAGAAACTTCCAAACACCTTCACACAAGGGATTAGACTAGTTAGTGACCAAGATTGCTCAGGCGCCTTCCTGAGGCAGGAAGTGCCTTTAAATACCTCCTGCAACCAGGGCAGTATAAATACCCCACAACTTAGTGACCCCATTTTAGAAAGAAGACACCCCAATGTATTTCGTGAGGGGCATAGTGAGTTCATGGAAGTTTTTATTTTTTGTCACAAGTTACTCACTATGCCCATCAGCGAATACCTTGGGGTGTCTACTTTCCGAAATGGGGTCATTTGTGGGGTGTTTCTACTGTCTGGGCATTGTAGTGCCTCAGGAAACATGACAGGTGCTCAGAAAGTCAAAATGCGGAAATTCACTTTTTTGCACCATAGTTTGGAAACACTATAACTTTTACCCAAAGTAATAAATATACACTTATTGGATATTTGTTTAATCAAAGACATGTAGAACAATAAATTTAGCAAAAAATTTATATAGAAATGTAGTTTTAAAAAAAAAATTACAACAGAAAGTGAAAATTTAAATTTTTTTGCAAAAATTTCAATGACCAGATGTTGGCCCCATATTTGCTTTCCCGAAAGACCAGACGCTGGTATAAGAAGGTGTCTGTATATCTAATTCAATTGGCTATATATAATAGTTTTGTTCTCTACAGTAAGGCTGGGAGAACAGGATCCTTCCTCAAATTTCAGGAAGAGATTATCGAGAACCTCCTGTATCCAGGAGGTTCCGTGGCCCCAACCACCAGTGCAGTGAGCCGTCTACACGAGCGACATTTCCCCAATGTCGTTGCTGGTACCTCAAACCAACCGCTACCCCAAAAAAGATGTCGTGTCTGTAGCAGGAGTGGAATAAGGCGTGACACCTGCTACTTATGTCCTGACTGCCCTAACCACCCTGCCCTATGACTAGGGGAGTGTTTCCGGAAGTACCACACTCAGGTACACTTAGGGACGAAGGGACCGCAGGACACAGGTAGTTTTTACACTCAGTATCTAGGGTCTCTCAGGATACTAGGTTTTGAGAGACCCTAACACACAGAGGTGCTAGTGTGCTACTGCAGCTATGTGAAACGGTAGAAACGTCTCTTTTCACTTGGGATAAAGTGCATAATGTACTTCGCACCATCTCTGTGCGATTTACACTTTACACATTGTCCTATGGGAGAGGAGAGGTTTCTGCAAGGAAAATAAAGAGTGAAAAGAAAAAAGAAAATTTAAACAGGTAGCAAGAAAAAGAAATCTTGAGTTAGTTTAGGTTTTAAAAGTTTTATGATGTTCAGGTTTTATAAAGTTCGTAACGTTCAAATATATGAGCCTGCTGCTTGTTTTTTCTTCCTTTTTTTTTTTTTTACTAACCACCCTTTATTTTCCACCCTTTATTTGGACCAACCGACGAAAACGCTGCAGCACTGATGTGCATTCTGAGAAAAGCATTGCGCTGCTGTCAGAAGACACGTGAAGTCAGTGTATGCAGCGCTGCAGGACGAGATTTCTTCTCCGCAGTACAGGTACATTTGCCCAGGCATATGAGCTGAAGAGAGGTGTTGGAGTTCATATGCTTTGGCAAATACTTTGTATCAAAAATCTGGCAAAGATGTCTTCCTCCACAACGATCGATTGATCGATGTGAATGGAGAAATCACGTTTGCCAGGACATAGGAGCTGAAGTGGGTATGGATGTTTGGGCGGAGCCCCTATGTCCTGGCAATCCCAGGCCCCTCTTTTTTTTATTTGCATATTTTTTGGCAGAGATTTTTTCATCCACATCGATCGATGCGAATGAGGAAATCTGTGCCGTTCATTTTTTCTTTCAGCCCAGAGGCTGAACGGAAAATAAAATCTCATTACCCGTATGCTTAATATAAGGAGAATAGCAGAAACTCCTAATGCTGGCCATACATGTAATGATTGCGGAGACCCTCAAATGCCAGGGCAGTACAAACACCTCACATGTGACCCCATTTTGGAAAGAAGACACCCCAAGGTATTCGCTAAGGGGCATATTGAGTCCATGATTTAACTTTTTGTCACAAGTTAGCAGAAAGAAAAACAAGAGAAAAACAAAAAAAAATCTAATTCCGCTAACCTGTGCCCCTCACGGAATACCTTGGGGTGTCTTCTTTCTAAAATGGGGTCACATGTGGGGTATTTATACTGCCCTGGCATTTTAGGGGCCCTAAAGCGTGAGAAGAAAAATGCATAAAAATGCCCTCCTAAAAGGTACTCATTGGAATTAGGGCCCCTTTGCGCATCTTGGCTGCAAAAAAGTGTCACACATGTGGTATCGCCGTACTCAGGAGAAGTAGGGCAATGTGTTTTGGGGTGTATTTTTACATATACCCATGCTGGATGAGAGAAATATCTCTGTAAATTGACAACTTTGTATAAAAAAATGGAAAAAGTTGTCATTTACAGAGATATTTTTCACACACAGTATGGGTATATGTAAAAATACACCCCAAAACAAATTGCCCTACTTCTCCTGAGTACGGCGATACCACATGAGTGACACTTTTTTGCAGCCAAGATGCGCAAAGGGGCCCTAATTCCAATGAGTACCTTTAGAATTTCACAGGGCATTTTTACGCATTTGGAATCCAGACTTCTTCTCGCGCTTTGGGGGCCCCTAAAATGCCAGGGCAGTATAAATACCCCACAAGTGACCCCATTTTAGAAAGTAGACACCCCAATGTATTTCGTGAGGGGCATAGTGAGTTCATGGAAGTTTTTATTTTTTGTCACAAGTTAGCGGAAAAAGAATTTTTTGAAAAAAATTCAATTTCCGCTAACTTGTGACAAAAAATAAAAACTTCCATGAACTCACTATGCGCATCAGCAAATACCTTAGGATGTCTACTTTCCGAAATGGGGTCATTTGTGGGGTGTTTTTACTGTCTGGGCATTGTAGTGCCTCAGGAAACATGACAGGTGCTCAGAATGCGGAAATTCACTTTTTTGCACCATAGTTTGTAAACACTATAACTTTTACCCAAACTAATAAATATACACTTATTGGATTTTTTTTTAATCAAAGACATGTAGAACAATAAATTTAGTGAAAAATTTATATAGAAATGTCGTTTTTAAAAAAAAATTACAACAGAAAGTGAAAATTTAAATTTTTTTGCAAAGATTTCGGTCATTTTTGATTAATAGCAAAAAAAGTAAAAATGTCAGCAGCAATGAAATACCACCAAATGAAAGCTCTATTAGTGAGAAGAAAAGGAGGTAAAATTCATTTGGGTGGTAAGTTGTATGACGGAGCAATAAACGGTGAAAGTAGTGCAGTGCAGAATTATAAAAAGTGGTCTGGTCATTAAGGGTGTTTAAGCTAGGGGGGCTGAGGTGGTTAAACATAAGAAAAACTATAAAAAGTTGGTATTGCTATATTTTACTGTCCTGGAGAATGAAGGCAACAGGTCAATTTTACCGCTTGGGTAATGCTGTGAAAACAAAACCCATGAAACTGTGGAGGAATTGCGTTTTTTTCCCATTACATCTGATCCCCCCCCCCCACCCCCCCAGCTTCCCACTACATCGTATGTAATATTAAATTGTGCGACTAGAAAGTTCAACTTGCCCCACAAATAGCAAGCACTCATAAATCCATGTGAAGTTATGGCTCTGGGAAAACAGGGAGTAAAAAATTTTAAAAAAGAAAATCACGCAAGAAGGGGTTAATGATGCCAGTACCAGAAATATCTTGGCTGCACCACTTTATTCTTTTTTACTATATAAAGATGATGCATCATCATCCACTGTGTGAGGAATAAAAAGAGTACATGGTGGTGTTTTTGTTAAATGATCCTAATTCTAGTTATTTCTAGTTATGCACATTTAGTACATCTGTTACTGTTGCTAACATTGTGTTGCTATATTGTGACATTATAATATTACTTTTAATTTACTTTGGTGCATGTGTTAGTTTGTATTTATTATGTGAGTTTATCTACATAAAAAGGCTACATGTGATTTTATCTAGTCATCTGAGATTATCTCATCTACAGATTACATAATCATTCATCATACATGTCATTAGTGTTATACATATGGCTGAATCTGCTTTTCCTCTGATTGGATACCTGATGGCACACAAAGGTAACAATTGTAGCAACACAGTATATGTGTGGGTTCTGTCCCCCTGACTTTAGATGCCCACTGGCATAGCGATAGGTATTTAATAGAGTAGGTTCCCGTCTTGATTGTGGTCACCTTGCCGTGATGGGTGAGCACACACATTTTTTGATCAAAATATATTTACTAAGAATCTCATATTTATCATATCAGATGTGGTATTAGTTCATATATAGATTTAGCATTTAGTGCCTTGAGAATGCTGTTATGTTCTGTTTTTTTCTTTAATTATGGCATGTACATCCACGTATCTATTTATCATATCATGCAGGATGTGTTTAGCATTTTTGTGTTTGGTTTTTTTTGTTACCGAGAAACACACATTACTAAGCAGAGTTGGACTGAGGTTCTTTGGGCCCACCGGAGTAAATTGTTCTTGAGGCCCAAACCCCACATCATCAATAAAGTCTAATAGATCAAAGAAATAGACCCTAGCGATAGGTTGTTGGCTCCATATGTTTGTTTCTCCTGGACCTTTGGGGCCCATTATGGTATCAGAGCCTGGGCCAACTAGAGATCCTCTGGTACTCTGGTGGGCCAGTCTAAGGATGCCATATACAGGTACATGGGACCAAAGATTTGTATGGAATCCAACACGAAAAAAACAAGTAAAAACATAGTATGTCTCTTTGTGAGAGCTGACAAAAATTGGATTCTCTTGTAGAAGAATTGCTTCTTGGGCATGATAGCTCTGTATGTGCATCTGGAATCTAATAGAGCTGTATGTCAGCAAGCTGCCGCCATACGGGCATACAGCCCTGTATTAGGGAGCCATAAGCCTCTTTGTACTGCTGTACAGGCATCTTTGGGCCTTAGAAATTACCTGACAAATTTGACAATTTGAGAATATATTTCCTACAGCATAATGCTCCTTACACACATCAATTTTATCTGGTGTATTTTTCGGCTGTAAAAAATCCAGAATAACTACATGCATTCGTGTGGTTCTCCGGGTGTTTTTTTTGCAGTGTGGTTGCTCACTAGTGTATTTTTCATCGCGTTTTTGCCCTATAGAGAAGGTGATGTGAAGGCCTGAAAAAAAACGCCAAGAGCTCCACCATGCTTCGTTTAAATAAAAAAAGCTAGAAATGCAAAAAATACTACCTAATAAACCAAAATGCCAGTAGCACTCCTCTTTTTTATTTAGACCTTCAGCTAACATCTGTAGCTGGTGTTTTTACTATAAAATACAGGAGCCAAAAAACGCAAAAGTACTGAAAAACGTCACTAAAAACTTGTGTGAAAGCAGTTTAATGAACGGAATTTCATACCAGACTTCTGCCTTTACTGTTAGAAGAAAGGTAGATTTTTTTCTCCAGAAACCAGTTTGAACAGCTAAAGCATTTCTGAAGAATAGCTTCTAGCACACTCTAGTGGTAGATGATCAGATACATTTCTAAAAGAGAAAATAGGTAAAAAATTTATAGTGAAAAGGGAGAAAATATCAGACTTTGCCAAATAAAACAAATGCACGTATGTATACATACAGTTTCGGAGTGGGGTTCCTTGGGCCCAGAAGAGGAAATTATTCTCAGGGCCTAACCCCCATATCATCAATAAAGTCTAAAAGGTTTGGATTCAAAGAAATAAAATAGGGGCCCACTATGGTATCGGAGCCTGGGCCCACTGGAGAATTCTCTAGTACCCTGGTGGGCCAGTCCAATGCTGTATATCTATTTGCAATGTTTTACATGCATGCATGTTATACATTGAATGGTCATTGTATTAAAGACACTCATCTAGTATCGTAGGGGTCTGCAACCTCTGCCATCCCAGCTGTTATGAACTACAACTTCCAGCATGCGCTATTCACTTTTATGGGAGTTCCCAACAGCTGGAGTTTGGGAGGTTGCCCTGTTATAGTGAATTGGACTTCCTTTGCCCTACAGAACCGCAGCGATTTGTCATGGCATAGATTCCACTAGGTTTTAAAATAGTTCTGCAGTGATATTGGCCGATGCAGACAGGATAACTTTGTGCAGTGGCCACAAATTAAATGGAGATATGGACATGCTCTGGAACAGGTCTTTCTACCTTGTTCCAGAGATGCTCTACTTGGTCAGCGACATTGCTTAGGTAAGTCCTACATCTATCCTCAGGCATGAGAGGGCCCAGGTTTTGCCAAGAAAACTTTCCCGACACTTTATTCCCCCCATAACATTGTTAGAGTTACATCTATTGAGCTGTGTGAGGGCTCTTTTTTTGATGGACAAATCTTTTTAGTTTTTATTGATACCATTTTGAAGTGTGTGGCTTTTTGATCACTTTTTATAAAAAATGTTTCGGGAAGTGAAAACGGCAAATTGGCCATTTAGTTTTTGTCTGCTATGGCATTCATCATATGGGATAAATACATTTATATTTTATTAGTTCGGACATTTTGGGAAGCGGCGATGCCTATGATTATTTTGTATATTGTTTATTTTTATTTAAATTCTGGGGAAAATGAAAAATCTAATCTACTTAGCTAGTAATGTTTTACACTGCATACCCCTTAGGGTATATGCACACAGTGAGTCTTATGCACAGATTTTCCATGCAGATTTTCTTGTGAAAAATCCACAGAATACAGAATGGCATAAATTGACTTGCTGTTCAGATTTTAAAATCGTCTCTGCTTAGCACTAGAGAGGGCCTCCTTTGGTGTCCCATATTCACAAGGTATGGTAGCAGCCAAAAGCTTATTTTAGGAATTGAGGGGTTTACAGAACGTTGAGCAACATATTTTACCCAGAGCTTCAAAATCTCCAACAATTGTATAATCTACTTCATAACTTTTTTTTTGCCTATCTCTGAAACTGAGGGAGCTTGTTACTACAGCCCTGCTCCCACTATAGTCAATGGGAGCAGCACTATAGTGACAAGCCCCCTCTAGTACACAGCTTAAAGAGGACCTTTTATGGATTTTTGTGTTAGAAACTGGTATGCTGGCCAGATAGGGCGGCCCCTACAGATGCCAGCACTTTTTTTTCTTTCTAAAAAAAAACATTCCTGGGGCAGAATGGTGGAGTAGGACGGACAGCTCCCGATGGTCCCTGGCATGTCCCCTGTACACAGGAACGACAACCCACCTAACCACCAATGAAAGGAAGGAGGAAGCGGACATCATACACCCCAGCACCTGTGGAGAGGGAGCCGGGGGTCATATCTTGCTTCTTTGCTGGCTCCAGTCAGCCCACCAAGAGCACCGCGCCTCCGAAGACCGTGCAGTCAGCGTGCAAGGGAGCGCGTCTCGTGCTGCCATGGCTCTCTAGCCACACATATGCTGGATCACAGATCCAGGGAAAGACCAGGGCCACCTGCTCACCAAGATCCTATGCTGCTGTTGTTGCCAGCCCTACTGCAGCTGCCATGTCATCGCCTGACTTCTCCAGGTATGCAGCGATCTCCCAAAGCCCCTCACCTCACCACAGGGGCTCACCAAACTAGGCACATTCATCAGTTAAACTCCCAGCCCCAAGCACCCAAGATCAGGACTGGGACTGGAAAGTCCACTTAAAGGCTCTGCCCACTAAATCTGAATTGGACTCCTTGTTCATGAGGCTGGAAGCCTCACACAAACAAGACATAGCCACCTTGCACCAAGATATTAAACACGTGGGGCACAGAGTGGAGTTGATAGAGGAGACGCAGGAACAACTCCTCCTAACCCTAGATTCTCATCATAAGATCATTCAAGACCACACTGATCAAATTCAGGACATTTTAAATCATTTGGATTACATAGAAAATAGAAATAGGAGGAATAACCTCCGCATCAGGGGGATTCCAGAAACAATACCCCCCCAAGACCTAGATTTGTGGGCTCAAGATCTCTTTAACAAGTTACTAAACAGGGACCTTGGTCAACCAATTGAGATTGATAGAATACATACAGCCCTGGGTCCAAAGCTGGGAGACCCTTCTCGCCCACACGACTTCATATGTAGAATCTATTTTTATAAAGAAAAGGAGGCTATCCTCAAAGCAGCAAGAAATAGGAACACTACACTTCCTGAGCATAAGGACCTGCTCATACTCCCAAACCTCACAAGGCACACCTTACTGATCCGTAAAGCACTCAAACCCTTGCTGACCCTCCTGCAGGACAACAATATGGCATATAGATGTGGCTACCTTTTTCAGCTGATCGCCAAAAAGGATGGAAAGTCAGCAACTTTCAGATCTCTGGCTGATCTACCAAAACTACTGGACACCTTTGCCCTTCCTGCAGTGGAGCTCCCAGATAGGCCTAGACCAAGCGAGATGCACCCCACGCCGCAGGTGGACAGATGGCACACACAGCCCCCAAAGCAACAACGATTGACCAGACACCCACATCCGTCAAAGGACTGAACTTTTATAAGTTATAAATTAACGTTTTTTTATGGTGTTGCATGTTTCCTCCCCTCTTCCACAGCCTTTAGAGAGAGTCCCTAGATACTTGTTCTCTGTAGTTGTTAAGTCGTCAGTATGTAACGGGTTATGTAGTTCCTGCAGTATATACTGTTATAGTTTTCACTATGTTGGAGACGGGAAGGGCAGCCGCCTTGCCCTTGTCTTCTCTCACACCCAGTTAGGGACCACAGCACTTAGTTCTGTTTGTGACTATAATCACTCCTTAGTTATTTACTGAGCCTTTTATCCGGTTCCCCACTTTTTCACCCCCGAATACCACTTACATACGTGGCGTCCATAACCACAGCCTTAAAAGGATCAGTACATACTCCCTCGTAAATAGCACACGAATTTCAGTCTTATTATGCAGATTTATATTACCTGAATAGGTCGGTAACCACCACACCCGAACCAGCAATGGGTGAAATTCGAACATGATGACTTTATGGCCCCAGAGCTCTTATCTGTTATCAAGGAGCTTAATAATGGAAAGAGCCCTGGCCCAGACGGTCTGGCACCTCGCTTCTATAAGTTCTTTGGTACAGACCCTTTTAACAGCATTTAACTCAATCTTGAAAAATTGCCCATTCCCCTTGCAGGCCTTACAGGCACACATTACGGTCATCCCCAAACCTGGGAAAGATGCGATCCTGTGCTCCAACTACAGGCTCATTTCCTTTCTTAACGTCGACCTGAAAATCAACGCCAAACTACTGGCTCTACGACTACACCCCTATATCCCCGAATGTATACACAAGGAACAGGTAGGCTTTGTACCAGGTAGGGAAGCCCGGGGGCGTCTCAGCAACTTTAAGGTAAATATTCAGAAATTCTGAACGTTACCCACCCTCAAAGGGAAGTCGCCTATTTGCGAGAAGCCTTCTCCTTTAGATGGACCTCACAGTCCATTAAACATTTGGGGATCAGCTTCCTTCCCATCTATTTAAACTTAATTATTTACCTATGGCCAAAGCTATTGAGGCTAGTGTCCTGAAATGGTCGTCTCTCCAAATCTCATGGTTTAGTAAGATCAAAGCACTAAAGAGGGATGTCCTGCCCAGACTCCTCTATTTGTTTCAGACGATCCCCTGTCAGAGCCCTTAAACATTCTTTACTCGCCTCCGGAGATTGTCTACACGATTCATATGGAGGGGAGCTAGGGCCAGACTGAGTTATGATCTACTGACAAGTGTGAAGACGGCTGGTGGAGCTGGATTACCAAATTTTCTCACTTATTACAGAGCTGCTGTAGTGAACTGCATTCTTGATCTCTCTCACAATGCTACTGCAAAATTATGGGTAGATATAGAATGTGAAACAACTCCTACCTTAACACCAGGCATCTTTTGGCTCCCACCAGATTCGCAAAATCAGATATCTCAAACTCAGATTTCTCCGCTCTTGGCTTCCCTAGCGGAAATCTGAGAAAATTTGCACCTAAACTCAGGCTGGTCACAGCCCCTGGACCACTTACAGACTTGGCGGGACATCGGGTTTCAGGGCCTCAGAGGATGACCTGATTAAGGTTAAAGACATATACAATAGCAAGGGATTACTCTCCCTAAATTACTTAGCTCATCTCTTTCCGAACACACCAGGCCGTTGGTTTCTTTATTTTTAATTACGCAACTTTGTCAAGTGCTTGGCACCTGGATTACAACTTTGTGCACCCATGACAGACATTGAGAAGCTATGTGTGGCTGCCTCAGCCCCAAGACATGCTATCTCTCTTATATATAACATGCTGAATGTGGGAGAGACCGAGGATAGAACAGAAGTATTACACTTGAAAGCATGGAAATTTACCCGCATCTGGGAAGTAGGAACTGGGATTCACCCTCTCCCTAGATCAATAAAAAAATCCCTAGTATTTACACATAAGTCTTCTATATCATGTAAGATACAAGAGCTAAACTACAAAATATGGACCAAGTGGTATAGAACCCTGGTAAAATTGCACAACTTCTATCCCCTGGTTCCTGATATGTGCTGGCGATCTTTGACAGAAGTGGGCACGATGTTGCAGATATGGTGGGATTGCCCAGGTGTGGACCCCCTTTGCGAGATATCTTCGCGCTCTACAATCATCTTTACTGGTCTACTGTACCTCCATCCCACTTAATAGCATTACTCTCGGTTTTTCCGGGACGGATGCAGCAGATCAAAAAGGACAGTCATAAATTTTTTATACTGGCAATGAGACAAATTATACCATGCAGATGGAGGTCGACTGAGAGCCTGCAGAGAATTACATGGGTGTCTGCCCTAGACAAACTGTCGTCGAATAGAGGAATTGGGAGCAGAGGAGCGAGGCTTTGGACCTGCTTTCACTAAGGCATGGGAACCGTGGCTACAGTTTCGTTCTTCCCCAGGTTTCTTGGCTTGGTTAGCCAATGGTGTGGTCACATAGTTACCTGCTCAAATATATAAGATTTACAATGGGCTCTATATTCCCCCCTCTCTCCTCTGCCAATCAACCTACTGTTCCTGTCTTGTCTCCCTTGTTTGTTTTAGGCCCCATGCACACGACCGTTGTTTGTTTCCGCGTCCGTTCCATTTTTTTTCACGGATAGGATGCTTCCCCATTCATTTCAATGGGTCCGTCAAAAAATGCGGATGGTCAACCGTTTTTGTTCCGCTTCCGTGATCCGTGGTTTCATTCCGTCCAAAAAATAGTGCATGTCCTATTTTTTTCACGGTCGCGGACAAGGATAGGCATTTTTACAATGGATCTGCCAAAAAATCGGATCCGTCAAAAAAAACGGTCCGTCATCCGTTTTTTTGGACGGACGCGAAATTTCAAGGAGGAGCGGACGCGGAGGCAGGCAACGGTCGTGTGCATGAGGCCTTAGTGTTAGTATACCCTGTTGGTCAGATAGACCGTCCTACAAAATCGTAATACTCTGATATACGGTTATTACTACGACTGTTATGGATATGTACCATGTGTACCTTTGGTTACTTTATCAGTGTATCACTACCTCAACAATGACACATATTTTGTATTGCTTTAATGCTTTATTTTATAATTTTTGAATAAACAAAGATTGAACCATAAAAAAACCCTTCCTTTTTTAGCATTGTGTCCCCCGCTGTTTTTGGTGCCTGATATGTTAATCTAGACCATCGGTACCAGAGGAGGAGACTGCTGGGTTTCTCAATGGGCGTCTCCTTCTTCCATGGCTGTAGCGTGGTCCAATCGCAGCGGAGAGCGTCACAGCCAGGGACAGGGTGAGCTGTTTTTTCTCCGCCCATTGAGAAACCCAGCCATCTCTTCCTCCCTGTACCGATACTCTATAGTAACATATCAGGCACCAAAAACAGCAGGAGACATAGCACCAGAACGGAGGCTTATTTTAAAAGGGAAAAAAAATTCTGGTATCTGTAGGGGCCGCCCTACCCGCTTCTAACACATAAACCCATGAAAGGTCCTTTTTAAGGTACATCTGAACATTTAATCGTCGGGGTGTGGGTTTGTGTGATCATCTACTGATGGCCTACTCGAAGTATTTTGCACCCTAAACGGGTACTTTGAAGAGATATAAGGAACAATGGGATCTGTATCTAGATTTATCTGGGCTTACGCCCACTTCAGTCACTTTTTCTAGGCTTAAGCAGGTAGCTGTTTTTTCCAATATTGCATATGGTGATTGCCATGCCTTTGCAAGCAATAATATCTGTTTTATTGTGTGTATTTTCATATTCCATATTGCAATGTTACTTTGCAAACAGCGCCATCTACTGTGAGCGCCATCTACTGTCACCATGCAGCCTGTTTTATACCACTGCCTATATCAGTAATTTGCAAAATAAATGTGGAGCCCCAGTATTGGGTCTACAACACAATGAAAGTCAGATATACCTCAAAGGAAGGAAAACCAAGCAAAGGGGTGTCTCCATTATAGAGATCACCAAATCCACCATATTAAGTGGCCCCTATGTCAAGATCCCGCTTTTTTACAAGCTTTAAGGATGTGACGGGGAAACCTAAGCCAGTTACCCATCCACAGACAGCTGTTTTGGGGTATTGCCCCTCATCAGTGTGGAGTAGGATTCTGGCTAAACGGGAGCCATGCCTTGGAGACTACTCAAACAAAACAATAGCTGATCTCAGAGAGACCAGCTACAGAAAACACCACTGAGCCGCATTTAAGAGTCTCAACGAAGCAATCACAAGGTGAAAAGTTCCCTGGGAAACAATAATACGCAAAATAAATGTGGAACCCCAGTATTGGGTCTACAACACAATGAAAGCCATATATCCCTCAAAGGAAGGAAAACCAAGCAAAGGGGTGTCTCCATTATAGAGATCACCAAATCCACCATATTAAGTGGCCCCTATGTCAAGATCCCACTCTTTTACAAGCTTTAATGATGTGACGGGGAAAACCTAAGCCAGTTATCCATCCACAGACAGCTGTTTCGGGGTGTTGCCCCTCATCAGTGTGGAGTAGGATTCTGGCTACCCAGGAACAATGTTTTGTTTGAGTAGTCTCCAAGGCATTGCTCCCGGTTAGCCAACCCCGCCCCCCGACTCCGCTAAACCACGCCCTGATCCAGTTAGGTCACACCCTCTCCCTGCACACAGCCAACAGAGATTTAAAAAATAAAATGCAAAACCAACCAGGTCAGCTGCAGTGTGTGGGTGGGAAGATGACTTTATCTCTGCGCCAGTTGGAGGACAGGGGGTCAGAAAGCCGGACTGTCCGGCCTAAAACATAGGTTTGGCCATTTCAGCCACCTTAGTTTCCCATTTGCCCCTGGGTCCTGCCCCCTCCTCTAGCACTAGCCATCTTGTCTTCATGGAAGGCAGACATGTTGTCTGTCTCTCTCCACCATTCAGCTTCATCCTGCTGTTTAACCTAAACCACAGCACAGTTGGTAAGTCCTATTTACCTTTCTCATCCCACACAAGGTTATCTTTGTATTGCTATGCCTTAGCCGTTCCCATGTCAATACTATGTGGTCAGCTTTCCTTATGGTTAGTCAACCATCTTGCCCTCATCTGCCACACACGGCCTATATGTTATTATTCTACATATGTATTTCAATATGTTTGTATATAACATATGCTCTTGCTATGCTATGTTGTGTATACTGTATGTGTTATGTGTATATTTGCCTCATTGTAAGCATTGTTATTTTCTTGTTGTAGTTTTACACTGATTCTTTTAATAAAAGCTGTAAAGGACCCCAGCGTCTACCTGCATTGTTAGGAAAGAGTTTAGCTGCCTGTCAACATGTGAGGGTAGCAGAACAGGAATACTCTAGCAACTCCGTCCATTTAGAAATTACTGATATTATTCTTTAGGATGCAAAGCTGTTTTCTGTTTCAATGGTTTCTTATTGGTTTTATCGATAATAAAAGACAGTATACCCTGCTGTTTCTTCGCAGGCAAGGAAAAGTATATGCTTATCTTTGATACATAAGATCAAACATCAAAAGAGATACGAGTAAAACAACAAGAGATATATTATCAATATTGTAATCAATCTTCTTTAGATAAAAGCATGTCTAAGTGAAGTGTTAGGTGTGAGGGATGACAAAGGTCCCATGAAGAGGATGGTAATAGAACCATCTAATGTTAAGAAGTGAGCAACCAAGTAAAAAAGAACAAAGTGAAGTGAAAAACGGAGAAGGGAGAACTAAAATTCCACTAGGACCATTAGTTGGGCGTTTTCAGTAAGATTTTAGTTTCCAAGAGTGAGGTGTAAACTGAACTGACCACTATGACGCCAAGGTTTTCTGGTATTTGATGGTGTATTATTAATATTTGCAATCATCTTTTCGAATCTGCAATTAATGTTTACCCTTAAAAAAAATTGTGAGACGTAGTATGAGTGTAGATTTCCAGTTTTGTTCGATAGCCTGAAGGGAGGCTGTAAGTATATGGCAAAGTATAGTTTTTTTTGGGAGGCAGAAGTTATCTATATTTAGTCTTAAGAGAAATACCTCTGGTTTGAAGGGGAGTTTCACAGATAAGACTAGGTTGTTAATTTCTTTCTAGAAGTCAGTCACGATTGGGCATTCCCAAAATACATGAGTAAGAGTTCCTGTCTGATTGCAGCCTCTCCAACACATACTGGTTTCGTATATCTTAGATAGTCTATTCAGTCTATAGTCTATTACTGATTGTGGGGAGATTAATGGAGTTTAAGAAATGTTGTATGTTTTCCAAATTGGGTTGTGTGGTGGTTTGATCGTCTTCGAGGTTATTTAGTGACTTATAGTAGACACTAAAGTAATTTGTAATATGTTGAGGGCGAAATTGCAGAAGGCCTCAATGGTAAAGTGTGTCTTTTTGCTGATGACATAAAGATTTGTAACAGGGTTGATGTTCCTGGAGGGATACACAAAATGGAAAAGAATTTAGGAAAACTAGAGGAATGGGCAAAAATCTGGCAACTAAAACTTAATGTTGATAAGTTCAAGATAATGCACCTGGGGCGTAAAAACCCAAGAGCAGAATATAAAATCAGTGATACAGTCCTAACCCCAGTATCTGAGGAAAGGAATTCAGGGGTCATTATATCAGACGACCTAAAGGTGGGCAGACAATGTCATAGAGCAGCAGGTAATGCCAGCAGAATGCTTGGGTGTATAGGGAGAGGCAATAACAGTAGAAAGAGGGAGGTGCTCGTGCCGCTCTACAGAGCACTAGGGAGACCTCATCAGGAGTATTGTGTGCAGTACTGGAGACCAGATCTGCAGAAGGATATTGAAACTTTGGAGAGAGTTCAGAGAAGAGCTACTAAACTAGTACATGGATTGCAGGACAAAACTTACCAGGAAAGGTTAAAGGTAAAATGGTAAAAGAGGAGAGAATATTTAAAAGTAGAAAAACTGCTACAAGAGGACATAGTTTTAAATTATCGGGGCAAAGGTTTAAAAGCAATATCAGGAAGTATTTCTTTACTGAGAGAGTAGTGGATGCATGGAATAGCCTTCCTGAAGAAGTGGTAGCTGCAAAATGTAAGCATGCATGGGATAGGCATAAGGCCATTCTTCATATAAGATAGGGCCAGGGGCTATTCAAAGTATTCAGTATATTGGGCAGACTAGATGGGCCAAATGGGTCTTATCTGCCGACAAATTCTATTTTTCTATGTATAGTTGTATTCGTCAAGTGTGCAATTTTGGTTCTAATGTTCAGGTTTTTGACTCGGTTTGTCATAAAAGAAGAGGCTTTGTTATTTTCACTATAGTATTGTAATTTAAGTCTCGTGAGGTAACGTTTACAGTCATTTAATAGTATAAAGCGGATCTCATCCTTCAATTTGATTATGTTGGCTAAGACCTGTGGGTTATTATGGGAGTTATGCTCTTTTTCTGCTTTCTTTAAGGCATCTAGTTTATCTCTTAGATTTTCCTGTTTCTCTTTTTTGTCGTTTGCACCATATTTTATTAATAAGCTTATGATATATGCCTTGTGGGCATTCCAGAGTGTGAATCTATTTGTTTTGGGGAGGTATCTATTTATTTCAGGGAGGTAATTTGTTTTAAAGTATTCCTGGATGTCTGATTTCAAGGTGTGTTGTATTTCTTTGTTAGCGATCAAGTTGTTGTTGATACGCCATATATATTCCGGGTTAGGAACATTGTTTTCTTTTATTGTAATGATGAGAGGGGCATGGTCTGACCTTGTTATCTGTCCTATCTGTGCCTTGTTTATCCGTTGTAGGGAATGTCTAGTTGTTAGGCAATAGTCTATTTTTGTGTATATGTTATGGCAAGTCGAGTAGAAAGTATAATCCCTTTCATTCGCATTTACGCAACGCCAAGAATCATACAGATCATTACCTAATAACCAAGTTCGTAGTGTGGGGAAGGTCTTCTGCTCGGCTAGTGGTGTCTAAATTTGGGTCTACTATGATGATGTTAAAATCACCAAAAATGAATAATTTTCCTTTTTGAAATTTAGCCAGTTTTTTACTGACTTTGTTCAAAAAAGGGATCTGAGCAGTGTTAGGACAATATATGTTACATATAGTGTATAGTGTATTTTCCCACCATCCTTAAGTACACTGATCTTTTCAAAAGCTAGAGTATCTTTGAAAGCTACAGTATGCTCACTCCAGCTTTTTGGTAGTTGAGCAGGAGTGAAAGATATGAGGATATTGTTTGTGTTTAAATCTGACAGTATCCTCGGACAATAGGTGGGTTTCTTGTATACAGACAATGTCCGCTTTGCTAGACTTGGCCTTTTTCCACAGCGATGTTTGTAGGTGTGATTGAGTCCTTTAACGTTTAGGTAGGTAGTCTTAATAGTCATGTTATGTGTGTAGGTGAAGCTTATGGTAGCTTTCCTTCCTTGTAAATGCTATGTGGTGTTGTGGATCAGGTTCCCTAGTGAGACGGTGTCCAGCGGCATGAGAATATTTCTGTAGAAATCCGGGCGGTGGTGAGGTCCTCTTAGTTGAAGTTGAAATGGACTGAATCATGGAACTAAGTGGAGTTAAGAGAAAAGGAACAACAAAAAAAGAGCCCTGTCTATTTTAGCGTAACAGAGAGCGATCAAGACGATTGGCAGGTTTGTGGGGACATACATTGTATTTTCACCTCCCGATTCTGTTTGAGTTCAGGTCTCCTGTGGGCTAGGAGGCCATTCTTCTTGCATTATTGGTATTTCTTTCTTTTTTCTTGCAGTGTCTGGATCGGTGTTGCTGCATTTTGTATAATATGAATTGCTCTTTCTCTATGTAGGATTAATTTAGTGGGGAAGCCCCAACTGTAGGGTATCTTGTTTTCTCTCAGGCATGATGTGATTGGTTGGAAATTCTTTTTTTTCTAGTATGGTTACTTGAAAGAGGTCAGTGAACAGGACAACTTGTCCGTAAGGATCGGGTAGTGTATTAAGCTTTCTTGCCGCAGACATGATTTCTTCTTTGATATGGTAAAAGTGGATACTGGCAAGAACATCTCTGGGCTTGTTTTCTGGTATGGCTTTAGGTTTCGGAAGCCTTTGTACTCTGTCCACGGTGAGATCTAGGGGTGAGGCTTCTGGCAGCAGAGTCTACATAAGTTTCTGTAGGTATTTAGAGAGTTTTCCCAGAGAGACTGACTCAGGGATCCCCTGAATTTGACATTATTTCATCTGGTGCGGTCTTCCAGATAAGCTAATTTCACTTTTATAGCTGTGATGTCATCCTCCTGAGAGTTATGTGCGTCTACCAATGTGTTATGCGCACCAGCATGTTCCGCCATCTTGTTTTCAATTTGTCATCGCCACTCTAGCAATTTTCATCTTCTTTGTGTTGTACCAAATCAATTAGAAGTATAAGTATGAGCCCTTATACAACTTTCATAATGAGACCAGGACACAAGTTAGTTTCATGAAAAGAAATTCTCATCCCACACTTTATTAAAGATATATTCACTTATATAGTAGGTATGAGGTAGCCAAAAGGGGTGTTCCTTAAGGAAAGGTAATTGGCTCCTTAACTAGATGGGAGTGGTTCACCAACTTCAACCCTGAGTTTATAGGTACATTTAAAAGTTGCAAACAAACTTCCATCCTCCCCCTAGAGTGATTTAAAAACAAAAAGAATGTTCATGAGGCTCACATAGCTATTACTCAAGAATGAGTAATATGGATTTACACATTTTATATAAAAACCTCTCTCTCACAAATCCCTCCTTTTTGTGAGAAATAGACACAAGGTGAACAGGCAAAGTGAGGTACTTTCCAAATGCCCTAAACAGCGAAGAGCTGGACTTTCCTTATTGCTTCACCAGGTCCCCCCAACTCCCTTTCGGGTTTGCTTTCACCTTGCCCTATTTACCCCGCAACCATCAACAAGGTTTTTATTTGCTTCGGGATGGAATTGCATTCTTCAAACAATTGTTCATAATAATCCTTATACTTGACAGGTTCAACGCGCATATACATAGTGTTCGATGGAATGGACATATTAAACATTTTTAAAACAATTTTCCTAAAACAGGGAACTATACAACACCCTATTAAAGCGAATGCTAAAAATACTGTAGCCAGAGTAATTAATAAATTGACTAGCACAATGGACCAGCTCCCAAACCATTGGTCTAGCCATGAGGTGAATGGATTATTAATTTCGGATTTTTTAGCCAGTTCATTTGATAAAACCATCAGTGCCTTCAAAGCCTTGGTGATACTTCCATCAGGGGCATTGTTGTTCGGAATGTAGGTGCAACAGGAACTTCCAAAGATCTTGTAGACTCCTCATTTTCTGGGTTCAGTTGTTCCGCTTTTCCCTTGGCATTCATGAATCTCTGTTGATGATAATAGAAATGTTAATCCAATCTACATTTTTATTAATACTAATCATGGGAATTAATGACTTGAATCCTGCAGCTATCTGACTTCCTAGCAGGAACTCTGCTAGGGACTCCTTCTGGCATAAATGTATACGTGAGAGTCAAAGTATGTAGGGAACTGACCTCCTTAGTCATGAATGGACATTAGTTTGCTTACTGACTTGATCCCACTCAGGAGGTGAAAATAGAACAAATGGCATCAGCACCTTAATCAGGGTACATTGGCCAATCCATTCTATTTGCATCCTGGGTCGGAGTTTCAAGTCTCCACATAACCACCAGATATCTACATGTTGATAATTTTAGTTGATAAACCAACTGTCTGGGTAAGCATCAGAGTCACTATTAGTCTTGTTTAGCTGGATTATATAAGAACAATATCCTGGAGGGAAAACACCAAGGGGCTTGCCTGTATAAAATCCTGTCTCAAAGGCCAGTTTGTCTTCATATTTTAAATTGCCCAAATATTTAATACCAATTATAGGTAAGGATATAGGAAGCACAGGTGCAATTGGACTTTGAGGTTTTTCCCTTACCAATATTCTAAATTTGCCACTTACCCATGCTCCTAAAACATATATTCCCCAATTCTGTTGGGTAGGATTTCTAATGGACAGGAACAGAGGATTACACTCATTATGTTTACAATTGTTTGGTGGTGTTCCCTTCAGGATAGTCATCCTTTGTAACAAACTTTCACCTTTACTGACTCTAGAGGTAGCCTCCACTGGTTTATATCCCTAACACTTAGGACAAGTATTCTATCTCCTCCCTCTATGCTAGTCTGGATCTGTGAAGACAAGCTAAAACGTGGAAATACACGTTACAATATACAATCACATACAATCGATATGTGAGACAGATAACTTAATTTGAAAGACTACTATGCTGCATCTGGAGCTGTTGTGGGAAATAGAGACCTAATCTAGGGGCATTCCCAAAGAGTATCTGATAAGGACTTAGGCCTATCTTCCAGTTAGATATGTACCGGATGAAGAAGAGCGCCAGGGGTAGGAACTCTCATCTCAGTCAGTATCTTTAGCTGTAGCCTTTGCTACTGGCCAGGTCTTCGAATATCCTAAAAAAATATCAAAATAGACCAGGACATATTTACACTGTTCCTCCTTTGTTAACTGAAGTCAATCCGCCACAGTCTCTGAAATGGGTAAGATGACCAAGGAATATGCATTCCTGGAACTACCATAGTTCTCCCATCATTATTACCGTACACATCATTCAACCTTGAACTAACCTAGTGGCAGCATTGTTGAATCCAGGAGCCATCCACCACAGATTATTGATGGGCTTACTCCTGGATCTAACAAAATCTCTGCTCCACCCGATAAGACCATAATAATGAGTGCTACCAAAGGCATACCTAAAATCTATATTAATGTTAACAGTCTAACCTTCAGCCATCTTACAAACCTCAGCGAGTGTCTTCAGCTCTGTCTCCTGCACTAACATTGCTGGAGGGAGTGGTTCTTGACAACATCAGTTTGGGTAGGAACAGAATATCCTGTCTGAGATGAACCTGAAAACATCTACAAGAAACTCAAAATTTGGGTTATTAATTGGCGCTTGAGGGGGCTGAGCATTTGTAGCTTACTCCCACAGGTGAGGAAGTGGGCAAGTACGTACAAAGTCTTCCTTCCCCCTTCTTGCGGGGAGGACTGATAAGCAGCAACACCCACCTTAGGCCTTTTGTTCAATTCTGCTTCTACACCTTTTTGCAACTTGCTACAAAATGGAGAGCTGTAGTGATCTCCATTCAGGCCTAGCTAATACCAGACCTTTCCGGACGCTTTCTTTAAGACCATCCACAAAAGTAGCACTTAAGATTCTCCCTTACATGTCTGAGGTATGCTCAAAGCCCAAATCTACCCATCTTTGCGGAAGTCTAGTAAAAAATTTCTCCACACTCTCTGCTCTGTCCTGATGCATATCAGACAATGTAACTGACTGATCACCTAAATGCTTCCTCCCCTACTCAGTGAGCTTTACTATGTATTTTGCTCACTGACAACAAAGTAGTATGGTCCCCTTCACAAGATCCCACAACTGAAGCTATAATTTGAGAGAAAGAATCACCAGCTTCACATTGGACTAAATCTTCCAAATCTCCCCAACATGAGAAAGCTTTCTGTATTTTAGCCAACTTCCTACAGAACGGCATAGGCAAGTCATCTGGATTGGGAATTCTACTCATTATGGTATCTCACTAGGGGACGAAGGAGGATATTTCAGTTCATCAGGGCCATTATTTGGACCTCTGGGATGAGCGACTTTAGGGTTTAAGTACCTGGGAATACGATAGGGTAGATTTGGTCGAGGTGAGGCAGGTGTGGACAATACTACTTGTAGATGTTGCTACTGGGGCGATAAATGGCATACAATGATGCAGGTATCCCTACATTTTTCTATGACTGAAACCCAATTAATGAGAAACCAATACAATGTCCCAATAGTTCAAGCAACCCACACATGCAAATGCATTTAAAACCAATAGAGCTGTATGGGTCATATCATAACAATAACTCTAGACAAGGGTTATCTGTGATAGTACCAAAGGCTTTATTAAATTGCATAGGACACATGATAGACATAACACATGACTCACATGATTAAAAACATTTAAAAGAAGTACTGGACTGGTGATGTAGGGAGAGCGCACAAGCAAATATAAGTAATTAAAGTGCAAGTGCAAACTATTCAAATATAATATAACATAGGGGTTAGCAGGCCTAGTACCTAGGTTTTTCAAAGAAGCATTGCAAAGGAAGCCGTGCCATTAAAAGACCCGGCATCCAGTGCTACAAGCTATAAGAAGAATTACAACATGATTAATCAAAAAAATGCGTACTAACCACACAGAGAAGGCGCCTACCAATACACCACCAGTACAGACTCCTGACACGCGTTTCGCGTTAGCTTTCTCAAAGGGACTGGCCACAGATCCCCACTGAGTGCAGCGCCCGAGCCCGCGGTGGTAAGTAGGGGAACAGTGGCACACAGCAGCCGCTGTTACAGTACAAACCCCCCCCCCCATTAAGCCCCCTTTTCTTGAGTCCACAAAAAGACAGAAACCTTTTTATCAGGCCCAGAGCATGAATGTTCTCTTCCGGCTCCCAGGACCAAAGCCCTTTCAGTCCACAAGATAGTAGGTCTTCTTGCCACGCTTCTTGATGTCCAGGATGTATTTGACCTCAAATGTCTTGTCAGCATCTTCAGATACTGGAGTTGGAGTAGAAAGAGCCGTTGAGAAGCGATTAAGGACTACTGGTTTTAGTAAGGACATGTGGAAGGCATTGGGAATACGCAGAGAGAGAGGCAGACATAGCTTCTATGTCACTTCGTTGATCCTCCTCAATACTTCAAAGGGTCCATGGAACCTAGGAGCGAACTTGAAACTGGCAACCTTTAAGCGGATGTTTTTAGAGGAGAGCCATACCTTATCTCCTGACGAGAACGGAGGTGGTTTTCTTCTTCTATTGTCTGCATTTGTTTTCATGCGGGTCACCGTTTTGTTGATCCAGTCCTTGGTGTCATACCAAATCTTCAAAAAATCCCTAAAAGAGGAATTCGCAGCTGGTGCCCCAGAAGATGTAGGAACAGGGAGAGGAGTACGATGGTGTTGTCCATAAACGACAAAGAATGGAGAGGATCCAGTAGACTCACTAGTGTGGTTGTTATAGGAGAAATCAGCCCAAGGTAGCAATTGTACCCAGTTGTTGTCTTGGGCTGAAAACAAAATGTCGGAGATAGTTCTCCAATATTCGATTGACCCGCTCTACTTGCCTGTTGGTCTGGGGATGATAACCGGAAGAGAAGTCCAGCTCAATTTCGAGCAGCCGGCAAAGAGCTCTCCAGAGTTTAAAGGTAAACTGGACTCTGCGATCAGATACAGTATGCCAAGGTAGGCCATGCAAGCGGAATATGTGTCTCACAAACAGTTTAGCAAGTTCAGCAGCCGAGGGCAGTCCAGCTAAAGGAACGAAGTGTGCCATCTTGGAGAAGCGGTCCACGACCACCCAAATAGCTGTACATCCAGCAGAAGAGGGCAGATATGTAACAAAGTCTATGGCAATGTGTTGCCATGGGGCATCAGGAACAGGAAGAGGTAACAACAGCCTGGGCGGTTTGGTCCTGGAGACTTTATTCTGAGCACAGACGGTGCAGGCAGACACATAATCACGCACATCCTTAGACAATGTGGGCCACCAGTAGTGGCGAGACAAAAGTTCTGTGGTCTTGCGGATCCCTGGGTGACCAGCCAGTTTGGAGTTGTGTCCCCAAGCTAGAATACGTTTCTCTTGGCAGATGGCACGAATGTCTTCCCTTACTGTCCTGATGAAGAGGGCTGTGCGCCCTCGAAATGCATTGACAAAAGAATAAAAGTCTACCTTCTTTTACAATACTACGTGGAATTTTGTCTCCTGTCTTCAGCGCCATCTCAAAGGTTCTAAAAAATTGCAACTTTCGTATCTTTACACTATATCTCGATTGCCACATCTGAGGCAGAGAAAAAGGAACCTCGGCAGCAGTACAGGATCCCGCATGCCGGACGGGAAAATACCAGCAAAAGCGATCTACAGTGGTTGTGGCGCATCACAACACAAAACGGTAAGCTCTTCTTATATAGAGTGCCTCCAATCTGTTATACAGCCACACACACAGGGCGCGGCCTTTTCTCTCTTACTTTCTTCCTCTCTACGAATGTCTTCCCGGGAGGGATGCCTTTAACAGGACAAGAGCAACTGTGATCAAGCCAGCAGGATCTACAATGTACTGGGGCTTCTCCTGCTGGTCAAAGACATCAAATGACTGAGATGGAGCATCCGCCTTGATGTTCTTCTCAGCCAGGTGAAAGTGAAGCTCAAAACCAAAACGGGAGAAGAAGAGTGCCCACCTGGCTTGACGAGGGTTCAGACGCTAAGCTGTCTGCAGATATGTAAGGTTCTTGTAGTTGGTGAAGATTATCACTGGATGCTGGGCCCCCACCAATAGATAAAACTTGCCTTGAAAGAGTGGCGTTATGGCCAAAAGTTCTCTGTCTCCTATACAGTAATTCCTGTCAGCAGGGGAGATGAGCTTGGCGGAGAATCCACATGTAAACATCTTGCCCTTGGAACCTTTCTGTAGTAAAAAAGCACCATCTCCTATGGAGGAGTCCACTTCTAAAAAGAATTGGCGGGAGACATTGGGATGATGCAGAACAGGTGCAGAAGCAAAGGACCTCTTTAATTGGATGAAGGTCGGCCTCCGCCTCAGGAGTCCAGTCTCTGGCATTCACCCCTTTCCTAGGAATAGCGGAGATCGGAGATGTAAGGGATGAAAAATTCGTGATGAACTGACGATAGAAATTAACAAATCCCAGGAAGCACTGTATAGCACGAACATCATGTGGGTGGGGCCAGTCCATTACTGCATTCAGTTTTTCAGGATCCATCTGCAGCCCAGTATCCAAGATGATGTATCCTAGGAACGATATGGTCGATTTTTCAAAGATACTGTACATTTCTCGTGTTTGGCATAAAGTCGATTCTCTCTTAACCGCTGTAAAACTAAGCGTACATGCCTACGGTGACGGGTAAAATCTGGAGAATAGTTTAGTATAGCGTCCAGGTACACTATAACGCTGACATAGAGCAGGTCCTGGAAGATATTGTTTACCAACTCCTGGAACACCGCGAGAGCATTGCACAGACCGAAGGGCATGATGAGATACTTGTAGTGTCCATCACGAGTGTTGAAAGCAGTCTTCAACTCATCGCGCTCTCGAATGCGGATAAGGTTGTATGCACCGCGCATGTCGAGTTTTGTGAAGATTAGCGGAAGAGGGTATCGATTCTTGACTGTCACCTTATTCAGACCTCGATAGTCGATACAGGGCCGTAAGGATCCATCTTTCTTCTGCACAAAGAAGAACCCGGCACCGGCTGGTGAAGTAGATTTCTGAATAAACCCCCCCTCGAGATTCTCCTTGACGTAATCAGACATCGCTTGGGTCTCAGGAAGTGAGAGTGGGTAGACGTGACCGCGAGGAGGAGTGGCACCAGGCAGAAGGTCAATCGGACAATCATATGGACGATGAGGAGGCAGGGTCTCGGCCTCTTTCTCACTGAAGACATCCGGCATATGGCTGCGAAAGTCCAGGCATGTCTTCAGGTACAGTAGGCGAGGAAGCAAGTCGGACCTCTGATAAGCAGGTAGACTGGCAGGAAGATGCCCAATGCAGAATCTGACCGGAGTGCCAGTCCAGAACTGGAGTGTGCAGATGCAGCCAGGGAAGACCCAGGATAACCGGATTCACTGATGCTGGCAGCACATAGAAGGAGATCATCTCAGAATGCAGAACCCCATTTTGCAACTTGAGGGGCATAGTAACAGATAGCACAGGTTCAGGGAGTGGCAGACCATTTACGGAAGCCGATGACAGAGGCCTTTCTAGGTGGATGGTAGGAAGCCGGTACTGATGGACCAGAGCTTGCTAAATTAAGTTACGAGTCCAAGAATGCAGGCACAGACAGTGTTACTCCCTTGTGAGAGAGAGTCACCGGAACTAAAAGTTTTGGAGAGGACTTCTCCTTGTCTAGGACCACCTCTCCAACTGATCCTAGACATTGACGTTTCCTGGCTTCTTTGGACAATTGCGCACAAAGTGGGCCTTGCCTCCACAATACAGACACAAGTTCTCTGCTTTGCAGCGTAAACGTTCCTGGTCAGACAATCAAAGGTGCTCTATTTGCATGGGCCCATCAGATGGGGTGGACACTAGAGGAAGAACCGGCCTCTAAAAGGTTGGAGCCAAACGAGGTGGTCTTCTGGTCCATGTGACCTCCTTAGAACGTTCCCTGAAATGCATATCTATCCTTGTGCCCAAGGTGATCAGGTCATTAAGTGTAGACGGACGGTCGCGACCAGCTAATTCATCCTTAACCGCTCCCGGACCGCCGCACGCAGGATCGCGTTCTGCGAGCAGCCGGGCTCTTCTGATCGGACGCATCTACGCGTGATCTCGCGAGACGCGAGATTTCGCATGGATGCGCCCGCGCATGCGCAGATCGCGCACGGCAAAAGGCGCAGGAGGAGTTGGTCATCAGCCTGCCAGCCAATCGGCAGCGCTGGCGGGCTGATGACTTTTAAAAAAACGAATGAGAAGCCATTTAACCCATCATATTTGTAAATATGATGGATTAAATGGCTTCTGTGCTCTCTCCTGGGTCCTTTTCGTCGGTTGGACCCAGGAGAGAGCACACCTTACTGTGAGTACACCCAAGCACCACACACTAGCCCCTGATCAGCCCCCATCACCCAAATTAACCCCTTGATCACCCTTTCATCACCTGTCAATCATCTAGTGAAAGGGAAAAAGTGATCAGTGTAAACTGTCACTTTTTTTTTTTCACTAGGATTGACTTTTAGGTTTAGATTACTTTAGGCCCCTTTGGTAGGTAGTTAGCGTTAGCGCCCAGCCCACCGCACCGCAGTCACTGGTTCGCTGATTAGCGTAGCGCTAATCAGCGCTTGTACTTTATAGTATCTGTAAGTGATCAGAACTGATCACGGTCAGATATATAATAGTACTAGTGTCACTTTAGTTCGCCCTCCACCCCAAACGCAGTGTTTGCCCGATCAGACCTGATCGGTCGCCCACACCTGCGTTCACCCACGCCCGCCTCGCCGCAGTGACAAAAAAATTTTTTTTGTAATCACTGCACAATCCTTCACAAGCGCTGCGGCGATAATAAAATCAGTTTTGATCTTTTTATCAATCGCAGCGGCTTCTGTACTTCGCTACCCTCTCAATTGTAAGACAGGCTTGCTTTTTTCTTGGGTAGTCTCAGGGAATACCCCTAAATTTAGACGCCCAAATGTCAAACAAGGGGTATTCCTCTGAAGAGGCCTACAGGATTCTGACCCAGTCGGATGAGGAATGGGAACCCTCATCTGACGAATCTAGCGGGTCAGAATACGAACCTGTAGAGAGCAGTGGCAGTCTGACCCAAAGTTCGGACGAGGAGGTTGAGGTCCCTGATAGAACCAGGCGTACCCGGCCCCGTGTTGCTAGACCGCAGGTTGCGCAGGATCCGCTTCAAGGGCAGCAGAGTGGGGCTGGCGCTGCCGGATTACGTGGTGAGGCATACACCAGCAGCGCAGCCCGTCCTGGACCTTCTACCAGCACTGCCGTACAACATGGTGAAGTGGCGAGCACCAGAAGGGCAGTAGAAGCTGGTACGGTGGCACGTGCAGTAGTTTCCCGTCGCAGCCACCGCGCAGACAGGCCCGTAGAGCCCCTAGAGTCCCTGAGGTGCTGGCAAATCCTGATTGGCAGCCCCCAACTTCAGCCGCACCATTAGTTCCCCTTTCACCGCCCAGTCAGGAGTTCGGGTGGAAACAGCTCAGATAGGATCGGCGCTGGGGTTTTTGAGCTGTTTTTCACTGCGGAGCTCTATGACCTAGTCGTGGCAGAAACAAACAGATATGCCACTCAATTTATCGCCGACAACCCGGGAAGCTCTTATGCCCAGCCTTTCCGGTGGAAACCAGTCCAAGTTTCCGAACTTAGAACTTTTCTGGGCCTTCTCCTCAGCATGGGCATAACCAAAAACATGAATTGCGGTCATATTGGTCCACGAACCCAATTCATCACATGCCCATGTACTCTGCTGCCATGTCCAGGACACGTTTTGAGACCATCCTGCGTTTCCTGCACTTTAGTGACAACACCACCTCCCGTCCCAGAGGCCACCCAGCTTTTGACCGGCTCCATAAAATTCGGCCCCTCATAGACCATTTCAACCAGAAATTTGCAGATTTGTATACCCCTGCACAAAACATCTGCGTAGACGAGTCCCTAATACATTTTACCGGGCGCCTTGGCTTCAAGCAGTACATCCCAAGCAAGCGCGCCGGTATGGGGTCAAATTGTATAAGCTCTGTGAAAGGGCCACAGGCTATACGCACAAATTTCGGATCTATGAGGGAAAAGATCAGACCCTGGAGCCGGTCGGTTGCCCTGACTACCTGGGGAGCAGTGGGAAGATAGTCTGGGACTTGGTGTCACCCTTATTCGGCAAGGGGTACCATCTTTATGTGGACAACTTTTACACAAGTGTGGCCCTCTTCAGGCATTTGTTCCTAGAACAGATTGGCTGCTGCGGCACCGTGCGACCTAGTCGCCGGGGCTTCCCCAACGGCTCATTACCACCAGACTTACAAGGGGGCAGAGGGCTGCATTGTGTAACGAAGAACTGCTCGCGGTGAAATGGAGAGACAAGCGTGACGCTTACATGCTCTCCTCCATTCACGCAGACACGACAGTCCAAATTGAACGGGCAACCAGTGTCGTTGAAAAGCCCCTCTCGGTCCACGACTATAACCTCCACATGGGAGGGTGGACTTCAACGACCAGATGTTGGCCCCTTATTTGGTTTCCCGAAAGACCAGACGCTGGTATAAGAAGGTGTCTGTATATTTGATTCAATTGGCTCTATATAACAGTTACGTTCTCTACAGTAAGGCTGGGAGAACGGGATCCTTCCTCAAATTCCAGGAAGAGATCATCGAGAACCTCCTGTATCCAGGAGGTTCCGTGGCCCCAACCACCAGTGTAGTTAGCCGTCTACACGAGCGGCACTTCCCCAGCGTTGTGCCTGGTACCTCAACCCAACCGCCACCCCGAAAAAGATGTCGTGTCTGTAGCAGGAGGGAATAAGGCGTGACACCCGCTATTTCTGTCCTGACTGTCCTGACCACCCTGCCCTATGCCTTGGAGAGTGTTTCCGGAAGTACCACACTCAGGTACACTTAGGGACCTAGGGACAGCACTACACAGGTAGTTTTTTTCCACTCAGGCTCTAGGGTCTCTCAGGACACTAGGTTTTGAGAGACCCTAACACATAGGGATGGTGCTGGTGTGCTACAGCAGAAGTGTGAAACGGTAGAAACGTCTCCTTTCACTTGGGATAACGCGTATAATGTACTTCGCACCATCTCTGTGTGATTTACACTTTACACATTGTCCCATGGGAAAGGAGAGGTTTCTGCTAGGAAAATAAAGAGTGACATGGAAAACAAAAAAAAAATTAAACAGGTAGCAAGAAAAGAAAAATCTTGAGTTAGTTCAGGTTTTTATGTTCATGTTTTATAAAAGTTTTAAAATGTTCTGGTTTTATAAAGTTTGCAACGTTCAAGTCATGTGCCTGCTGCCTGTTTTTCTTCTTTTTTTCCCCCCATAACCACCCTTTATTTTCCAGGTATACCAACAGACCAACGGACCAACCGACGAAAACGCCGCAGCACTGATGTGAATTCTGAGAGAAGCATTGCGCTGCTATCAGAAGACACGTGAAGTCAGTGTATGCGGCGCTGCAAGACGAGATTTCTCCTCTGCAGGACAGGTACGTTTGCCCTGGCATGTGAGCTGAGGAGAGGTGTTGGAGTTCATATGCTTTGGCAAACACTTTGTATCAAAAATCTGGCAAAGATGTCTTCCTCCACACCGATCGATTGATCGATGTGAATGGAGAAATCACGCTTGCCAGGACATAGGAGCTGAGTGGGTATGGATGTTTGGGCGGAGCTCTCTATGTCCTGGCAATCGCCAGGCCCCTCTTTTTTTCTTGCATATTTTTTGGCAGAGATTTTTTCATCCACATCGATCGATGCGAATGAGGAAATCTGTGCCGTTTGTTTTTTCTTTCAGCCCAGAGGCTGAACGGAAAAAATCTCATTACCTGTATGCTCCATATAAGGAGAATAGCAGAAACTCCTAATGCTGGCCATACGTGTAATGATTGCGGAGACCCTCAAATGCCAGGGCAGTACAAAACCTCACATGTGACCCCATTTCGGAAAGAAGACACCCCAAGGTATTCGCTGAGGGGCATATTGAGTCCATGAAAGATTGAACTTTTGTCACAAGTTAGCAGAAAGGGAGACTTTGTGGAAAAAACAAAAAAATCAAATTCCGCTAACTTGTGCAAAAAAAAATCTTCTATGAACTCGCCATGCCCTCACAGAATACCTTGGGGTGTCTTCTTTCTAAAATGGGGTCACATGTGGAGCATTTATACTGCCCTGGCATTTTAGGGGCCCTGAAGCGTGAGAAGAAAATGCGTAAAAATACCGTCCTAAAAGGTACTCATTGGATTTAGGGCCGAATTGCGCAACTTGGCTGCAAAAGTGGCACACATGTGGTATCTCTGTACTCAGGAGAAGTAGGGCAATGTGTTTTGGGGTGTACTTTACATATACCCATACTGGGTGTGAAAATATCTCTGTAAATGACAACTTTTAAAAAAAATTTATACAAAGTTGTCATTTACAGAGATATTTTTCACACCCAGTAGGGGTATAGGTAAAAATACGCCCTAAAACACATTGCCCTACTTCTCCCGAGTATGTCGATACCCCATGTGTGCCACTTTTTTGCAGCCAAGATGCGCAAAGGGGCCCTAAATCCAATGAGTACCTTATAGGATTTCACAGGACATTTTTTACGCATTTGGATTCCAAACTGCTTCTGACGTTTAGGGGCCCCTAAAATGCCAGGGCAGTAAAAATACCACACAAGTGACCCCATATTAGAAAGAAGACACCCCAAGGTATTCCATGAGGGGTATGGTGAGTTCATGTAAAATTTTATTTTTTGGCACAAGTTAGTGGAATATGAGACTTTGTAAAAAAAAAAAAAAAATCCATTTCCGCTAACTTGTGCCAAAAATAAAAACTTCCATGAACTCACTATGCCCATCAGCGAATACCTTGGGGTGTCTACTTTCCGAAATGGGGTCACTTGTGTGGTATTTTTACTGCCCTGGCATTTTAGGGCCCCTAAACGTCAAAGCAGTTTGGAATCCAAATGCGTAAAATGTCCTGTGAAATCCTATAAGGTACTCATTGATTTAGGCCCTTTGCGCATCTTGGCTGCAAAAAAGTGGCACACATGGGGTATCGCCGTACTCAGGATAAGTAGGGCAATGTGTTTTGGGGTGTATTTTTACATATACCCATGCTGGGTGAGAGAAATATCTCTGTAAATGACAACTTTTTAAATTTTTTTATACAAAGTTGTCATTTACAGAGATATTTTTCACACCCAGTAGGGGTATATGTAAAAAGACACCCCAAAACTCATTGCCCTACTTCTCCCGAGTACGGCGATACCCCATGTGTGCCACTTTTTTGCAGCCAAGATGCGCAAAGGGGCCCTAAATCCAATGAGTACCTTTAGGATTTTTTACGCATTTGGATTCCAAACTGCTTCTGACGTTTAGGGGCCCCTCAAATGCCAGGACAGTATAAATACCCCACAAGTGACCCCATTTCGGAAAGAAGACACCCCAAGGTATTCCGTGAGGGGTATGGTGAGTTCATGTAAAATTTTATTTTTGGCACAAGTTAGTGGAATATGAGACTTTGTAAAAAAAAAAAAAAAATCAATTTCCGCAAACTTGTGCCAAAAATAAAAACTTCCATGAACTCACTATGCCCATCAGCGAATACCTTGGGGTGTCTACTTCCGAAATGGGGTCACTTAGTGGTATTTTACTGCCCTGGCATTTTAGGGGCCCCTAAACGCCAAGCAGTTTGGAATTCAAATGCGTAGAAATGTCCTGTAAAATTCTAAAGGTACTATTGATTTAGGTCCATTTGCGCATCTTGGATGCAAGTGGCACATGAGTATGCCGCACTCAGAGAAGTAGGGCAATGTGGTTTGGGGTGTATTTTTACATATACCCATGCAGGGTGTGAGAAATATCTCTGTAAATGACAACTTTTTAAAAATGTTATACAAAGTTGTCATTTACAGAGATATTTTTCACACCCAGTAGGGGTATATGTAAAAATACACCCCAAAACACATTGCCCTACTTCTCCTGAGTACGGCGATACCCCATGTGTGCCACTTTTTTGCATCCAAGATGCGCAAATGGGCCCTAAATCCAATGAGTACCTTTAGGATTTTACAGGGCATTTTTACGCATTTGGATTCTCACGCTTTAGGGGCCCCTAAAATGCCAGGGCAGTATAAATACCCCACAAGTGACCCCATTTCGGAAAGAAGACACCCCAAGGTATTCTGTGAGGGGTATGGCGAGTTCATGTAAAATTGTATTTTTGGCACAAGTTAGTAGAATATGAGACTTTGTAAAAAAAAAAAAATCAATTTCCGCTAACTTGTGACAAAAATAAAAACTTCCATGAACTCACTATGCCCCTCAGTGAATACCTTAGGTGTCTACTTTCGGAAATGGGGTCATTTATGGGGTATTTCTACTGTCTGGGCATTGTAGTACGTCAGGAAACAGGACAGGTGCTCAGAAAGTCAAAGTGCGGAAATTCACTTTTTGCACCATAGTTTGTAAACGCTATAACTTTTACCCAAACCAATAAATATACACTTATTGCATTTTTTTTTATCAAAGACATGTAGAACAATAAATTTAGAGAAAATTTTTTAGAGAAATGTAGTTTTATTTGACAAATTTTCCAACATAAAGTGAAAAATATCATTTTTTTGCAAAAATTTCATCAAAAAAAGTAAAATATCAAAAAAAGTAAAAATGTCAGCAAGAAAGAAATAGCACCAAATGAAAGCTCTATTAGAAGAAAAGGAGGTAAAATTCATTTGGGTGGTAAGTTGTATGACGGAGCAATAAACGGTGAAAGTAGCGTAGTGCAGAATTGAAAAAAGTGGCCTGGTCTTTAAGGGTGTTTAAGCTAGGGGGGCTGATGTGGTTAATCCGGTCAGAAAGGCTCTCCCAGAACACCGCCAGTTGAGCCTCATTATTCCAAGCAAGTTCGGCAGCCAGGGTATGAAACCGGATGGCGTACTGACCCACAGACGAGGAACCCTGTCGTGGACCAGCCAGAAAGTAGCCAGGAAAGACTGCAGATTGGTGGTCTCAGGACGTCCATGTTCCCAAATAGGATTTGCCCATGCAAGGGCCTCATCAGACAGCAGGGACACAATGAGGGCAACCTTGGACCGCTCAGTGGGAAACTTCTGCCCATGCAACGCAAAGTGGATCGGGCACTGGTTCAGGAATCCACAGGTTTTTGGATCTCCACAATGGCGTGATGGCAGAGGGAGTTGCACACTAGCGGCACACAAATCCGGAATCACAGGTGTGGAAATTGCAGGAGTAGCAGCGACTGGTCACCCTGCAGTAGCTGGAGAATGGCATCTAGACGAGCAGCAACATTTTGCACGAATTGCATCATGACATCCTGATGTTCGCTCTGGCGCCTCACTTCATGTAACAATTCCTGAACGACAGGCTTGGGGAGATCAGCGGGGTCCATGGCCTCAGTGTACAGTCACGAACCAACCAGCAGGTGTGAACCCACTGTGCCATGTGTCCTACCTCCTCCAAGGGCGTAGTCAGGCAGGCAGATTTATTACCAGGAGCAACAGTGCAGGACCGAAGGATGAGGCATAGGCATAGTCAGACAGGTGAAAGGTTAGCACCCACACAGACAGAGCCCAGGAATGCAGCGGTGAATGGGAAGCACTGGCCACAGATCACCGCTGAGCGCGGCACCCGGGTTGGTGGTGGTAAGCTGGGGAACAGCGGCGCACAGCAGCCGCTGTTACAGAGGAGCACATTTCAGAGGGGGAAGATAAGGAAGAAGAAATAGGGGGGTTACATTAGAAATAGAAGAATAGGGGGATGGGTGCCACATGGAAAACTATCAGTTATTTATTTTCTATATATAACATTACACTCTGCGCTCCCCTATGTTCAGAAACATTCCTTCTGTTCTCCTGCTGATGTTTTAGCAGGTGCCGCTGCAGGATATAAGTGCTGGTCCCCTTGAAAAGTACAGCTGGTGTATGCAAACTTGCTTTTATAAATATATATAGCTGCGCTGGCATACTATTTAAAACAATGTTCAAGTCTCTGTTAACAAGTTCTTCTCGATTCACATATAATGCGCACAGGTTTCCTACCTTGTGTCATTGTGTTGATTTGGTTCTGTGTCCGGATCATGGATGAGAATTGTATCAGTAGAAGCAAGTGTGACATCACATTCTTCCTTCACACAGAGCAGCTCCTGCGCGCGCGTGCGTCTGCTACCGGCCGGGGCGGCACGCGACCTAAGCAGTGTAGCTGAATAGCGCATTATTCGATTACAAGCTCTCGATCCGGACACAGAACCAAATCAACACAGTGACACAACGTGCGAAACCTGTGCACATTATATGTGAATCGAGGAGAACTTGTTAACAGAGACTTGAACTTTGTTTTAAATAGTATGCCAGCGTGGATATAGCATTTATTTATAAAAGCAGTTATTTATTTTGTTCTTTGTCCTCTATAGCAGGCATGCTCAACCTTCGGCCCTTCAGGTGTTGCAAAACTACAACTCCCATCATTCCCTGACAGCCTACAGCTATCATCCTACAGAAGGGTATCGTGGGAGTTGTAGTTTTACAACAGCCGGAGGGCTGCATACTGGGCATGCCTGCTTTATAGGATCCAAATACTCTATTTTGCAGTACAAATGCCACCATAACTCAGCTTGCACCAGCCTATCATTATCCTTCAGCCAACCTCTCCTTTTCTTCAATACACTTTTCCACAATCCTTCATTTAGTCTACCAGTTTCTTGAATACCTACTACTTGCATGACTGATTTTTATCTTCCTAACCAAATTCTTTCCCTCTTGTTCCAACATTAGCTGAGCAGCTGTTAACAATTTCCTATTATATCCTGTGACATTAGAGTTACCCATTTTTGTGGGGGGCACAAAGCTAAACAATATCCGGTTGTTATTGAACCCACAAACTAAAATAAAAGAAGAAAGTGGGAACACACAGTTTAAACAATATCCAACCGTTATTGAATCCACACTATTTCTCTGGTGACAACACAGTCTAGACACAGTCTATATTCACCTTTTAGTAGGGACACAAAATCTTGACTTTTAATTGCTTAGTAACTGGTGTTAACCCCACAGAATTCCATTTGTGAGGACTTGCAGTCACGATTCCCCCAGAACTCTCTTCAGAGTTTGGCTGGGTTTCAACCCTACGTCACAGGAATTCCACCAATCAAATGTCTAAAAGCTTCCGTTCTGCTCAGCACGTCAATACAGCATGAAAAGCCACACAAAGAAGGAATTCGAAAGGGCTCATTCATTCTAAAGGACAGATCAGCCATAACTGAACCCTTAGCAGTAAATACCACCAATTCAACACTTAGAATACCACCCAAAATGAGTTTAGAGGAGATTTGTAAGAAATAAAGCTTTCTATCCTTGCTAGTGAATTATCTTGTCTAAGAGTTTCATTTAAGTCCTTTTTTAACGGTTGAATTGATACTATTCAGGCTGAATCTGCCCACCTAAGGACGCCAATTTGTCATCACCACTCTAGCGATTTTCATCTTATTTGTGTGGTACCAAATCAAATAGAAATATAAGTATGAGCGCTCATACAACTTTCATAATGAGACCAGGACACAGTTGATTTCATGGAAAGAACTTCTCATCCCCCTGAGAGAGAGACTTTATTAAAGATGCATTCACTTATATAGTAGGTATGAGGTAGACAAAAGGGGTGTTCCTTAAGGAAAGGTAATTGGCTCCTTAAAGGGAACCTGTCACCTGAAACAGAGGTCCTAAACTGCTGGCAGGACCTTCAAGAGTACAGCAGTGGGATTCTGAGCACATGTATCTTACTAAATTCCGATGCGGCGGTAGTAAGAAAATCGATCTTTAATCCCCGGCTGGCGCGACTCTCTGCCGAGGCTTGAAGTCAAGGGGGCAGCGGCCTTCTTGCTTCAAGTCGCAGTGACCACGCCCCCTTTGCTTTGATTGACAGCGCTTATGCAGATGGCTTCTCAGAACAGCCAGCTGTCAGTCACAGCGAAGAGGCCGGGAAGGCGGCCCTCTAGTGGTCAAGAATGAGTAATGCAGGATTTATACATTTTATATAAAAAATCTCTCCCAAATATGACTCCCTCTATCTCCCAATTCTTCTAGATTTGCAGAGAGGGTGTTACACATTTGTGTATTGTCAGCTTTAATTGAACCTTTTAAGGCCACCAGCATTTCTTTCATTAAATCTACAGTGATGACGTCATTAGAAGTATATGGGCAAACACCCCATGGTATGGGGTGATAAGGAAACAGATGTTCCTGGTTGTTGTCCATCCTAGGTTTTTGTTTTGCTAGACCTCTTGTGTCTGAGGAGTCTGAGTATGCTGCAACATCCTCCTCTTCTAATGTCTCCTGCGTTAGTATTTGGGAGTCAGTGGGTGCCTGTACGATTCTTGCAGGTTTGGTAGTTTTATAGCCTTCTATGTCTGTGCCCTGGTTCAGGGGCCAAGTAGTTTTCAGTGGTTGAGTGGAATTTCTCTGATCCTCTCTTTTGCCTGCAGGTGCCGACGGGGAACTGCTGCTGCTGGAGGAGCACGAGGTCTGCCGCGCGGCCTTGTCCTTCCCGCTGCTAGGAATGAGTTGGCAAGGTGTTTCGGGGGCTCCCTGCTTCTCCTACTCTTCACCATGGTGAGTCCCCCGATATGGTGCTGCGGTGTGGGGTGTTTTTTGTGGGATTCTGGAGGCCTGATAGTGCTTTTTCTTGAAGGCTATAGTTGTGAGGTGAGGAGCTCCTTCAAGCATCAGCCATCTTAGACGGAGCTCAGCCACACCCCTGCAAAGCTGTTTTCTGGAGTGCTGACAATGTTTGATTATTGAGTGTTTCATCTGTATTGTACTGCAGCATATACTGTCTGGATACAATCGTACTTTTGACGTGGTTTCTGGGGGCAGATGAGGCGATGGGAGTTTTGTTTTGCTTGTATTGTTCTTTTTTTAAAAACTGTTGAAGACTTTTAATAAGAATACACATATAGTTAACACTTAGGGCTGTAATAGTATGCCGCTGTATTGCCACAAGCTCAGTAGCTGTATGATAATTTGTGGGTGCTGACTGTGTTACACAGCTGGCACCATGCTCTAATGCCCGGTACTGGAAATAGGTCCTCTTGAAATGACCAGGATGGGCGTAATTAGCAAACTAAAAATTGTTAGCTGTTCATACAGTTAATAATAGCCATGTTTCCCTGAACATACTCCCATACAACATACTTTGATGTTTCTGCACCTCCCAATTTTGAGTTATGTCCCCCTAAAGTTATGAGGTCAGTTATCCAGATCTCTGGTTATCTGCAAAGGTGTGGCAGTTACATCAGATTTTATAGAAAGGGGGGGGGGGGGGGGGTTCTTGCCAGATCTAATCACATTTGTCAGTCTGCTGTTGCAGCATGATCTTTTGAGGTTTCATGTAACCTATATTAGGCGCATATCTAGCACAGAGGTTATTTACTCTGCAATCTGCAACTTTTCCCCGCTCACACTAGGTCTAAAGAAGTGGGCATATTGCGGGTATGGAGGGTGCCGGGCCGGTAGGCCCGTCTCATTCATCATTTTCTATGCTTTTTTTTTAGGCGTAGAAAATGGTCTAAATTTAAGCCAGCAAGGAAGCAATGCATACGCCGAAGTTATGTAGAGGCCGAAGTCTCTTCATAACTTCAGCAGATCCACCGCCAGCTAAAGGGGTTATTAAGACCAGCATTTAAAACGCTAGTCTTAATAAATGACCCCCGATATCAGGGATCTGGCACTCCAGCTGTGGCAAAACTACAGCTCCCAGGATGCTCCATTCACTTCTGTGGGAGTCCTGAGAACAACCAACAAGTGTGCATACTGGGAGGTGTAGTTTCACGACAGCAGGAGTGCCGGAGGTTGCTGCAGTAGTCTGATCTGGGGTCTGACTTGAGGTATAATTTGGAGTCTGTATGGCTTTGGGGTCTGGGATCTGTTTGTTTTAGGGTTTCATCTGGGATCTGCATTAAGAAGGGGCTGTCAAGCCATGTTAAATGTTTCTCTGAAAACTGTTTAGAATACCACAAAAAAGTAGTGATAATGCTCTCATCCCATTGTTTTCACCACTAGGGAAGCTCTTGGCATAATTCTTGGGCCTGGTTGGGAGAGGTGAAACAAGGGGGCTTGAGTTTGAACAGACGTGGAAATGCACACAGCCTGTCAACTGGAATTTTTTTCTATGTGTGAACCCATCTCTCCGGCCGAGTTCGAAAGCCCTAGTCTAGACAAAGCTAAACAGCCTGGACTACAGATACATTGTAGCAAACTACCAGTAAGATTTGTGTGGGATCTGCTGATGTACTTGGCTCACTTTCTGATAGCAAATATCTTTTTTTTGTAGTGGTTAAGTCAGGTTCCTAGCACTTTTTGCTTCTTTGGCATTTTTGTTTTAATGACAGCATGCACTTTATTTTCCAGATGTGTTCTCATAGAATTCTCTATAGGGGGGGGGGGAAGTATAAAAGAGGTTCAAGAAAAAAATGTGACCAAAAAACCCCCACACCAATAAAAACACTTGCTCAAAAAAAAAAGTTCATGGCAATTTTTACATGTAAAAAACAGTGTGGAAGCAGCCTTATATCGTATATAAGCTTTTATTTAAAAGCTTAATTGTTTAAAAACTGAAAAGCCCTTTAGGCCAGTGTAACACTGTCTTTTTGCAAAAACGCTGCATTTTTAGCAATGCAAAACACTATGTATAAATGTTACGCAATAGTAACACACCATAGAGAGTATTTGGGTGCCATTTTATGATCATTTTCTGTTTCCCCTTGGGAATTTAAAAAAAAAAAACAAGAAGGCTTGCAAGATGAATACAGTTTATTGTACAGTTCCTTAGGAAATGCTGTAAGGCTACCAAATGTTTGGTATCCTATGTTATATACATCTTTTTAATGTGGCTTCTAACAAAAGGCATTACTAGAGACTTCTGGGCCTCAAAGCAAAATCTGCAACAAGACTCCCACCTACCATGCTGCCCAGCATCTTGAATGAAGGGGCATCCAAATCATGTCAACTCAGAAGGGGCCGCAGCAAGTAGGGTAGCCTTGCCTGGCCCACCATAGTCCCTAGCAGTGCAGGAAGCTGTCAGCTGGTGCCCAACGCCCTTAAAGGGGTTGTCCCATCTCCCCTTTCCATGTCTGCAGCTTACCGCTTTCTGCTTATTCTACAGGCAAGCGACACTCTGTTGACATTGCACTGCTTGTCTGTACAAGCCCGTGCTCTGCATAGCTGTATTGTACACACCCAGGGGCAGTTCCATTGACTTTTATTGAGATGCAGTGTATTGGCCGGGCCAGGAACTGCCGCACATGAGTGAATATGCATGTTCCCATGATCCCATCCACCAGACCTAGGAAAAGCCATAGGACCATGACCCCCTGACAATGAGCATTAAACAATGAAAAAAGGAAAATAGGAGGAGACAATTTTAGTAATTACAAGCATTTGGTAAAATGTTTATTTCACAGTGATGCACAAGTTGAAACATGATTGCCATGATGGGAATACCCCTTCAAAGGGAAGTGCAGTGAAGACCTTCACACTGTAAAGGCAGTATTACATTTAGTGATGCGGCAGCCGATTATCGGGAGGGAAGCGTTCCTTCCCGGCAATCCCCTGCTCGCTAGTGGAGGAGACTGCTGCTATTACATGCAGCAATCTCCTCCACATGCAGCGAGCTCATCCCCATGCTGACTAGTTGTTTGCCAGCAGCAGATTGTGATTACACAAGCAATGCTTTTTAAGTGTGCTTAAAAATCTGGATTGCCCAATGAACGAGTGTTTCAGGGCCGGGCCGACACAGAGGCTGGGGAGGCTCCAGCCTCAGGGCGCTCCAGCCTCAGGGCGCAGGCAGGGGCCGGCGAGAGGGACTGACAGGGGGGAACCGCTCAGCGCTCCCTCCTGTCATTCCCTGAGCCAGGCCCCGTCAGAGCGCTCCTCTCACCTCCATTATGCTGCTTCAGGCCCCCAGCATCAGGCCCCGCTGCCTCTGGCTCTAACTAGAAACAGAGTAAGCAGGTGGGCGGAGCCTAACAGACCTCCGTTAGGCTCCGCCCACCTGCTTAATGTGAGGCAGCACTGGGGCCTGATCCTGGAAGCCTGGAGAAGTGACCATAATGGAGGTGAGAGGAGCGCTCTGACGGGGCCCGGCATTAAGTACAGTGAAATGCCGGGCCCCCTTTCATTAAGTCTGTGACAACATGGGGGCAGAAAGAGCATGACAACATGGGGGGTATAAAGAGCATGAAAAGATGGGGGAGAATGACAGGGGGCAGAAAAAGCATGACAAGAAGGGGAGAGAATGACAAGAGGGAGGGGGGGGGGCTGACAAATTACTATGTGGGGGCACTGCTGTGTGGTTGAGGGGGTGTGGGGACATTACTGTGTGGGGGCAGTGTGGCGGACATTACTGTGCGGGGGCAGTGTGGCGGACATTACTGTGTGGGGGGCAGTGTGGCGGACATTACTGTGTGGGGGACACTACTGTGTGGGGTGGCATTATACAAAAGCTCTGCAGATGCAACTCCCATGTATTGGGTCACCACAATTTGGGTGGTCAATCACTAAATGAACCCTGTTATGGGGAGAATCTGTGGATGACACATATTTGTCCCACAGACACCCCCCCTCCCCCCAAAACAGGGTTAATTTACTGAATGGCCACCAATAAAAGAGGTGGGGGTCACATATGCTATTTCATAATGACAGCAGGGCCCGTGCAGTGACTGTATTCTACTACACCTCCATCCCCCGCTCACTGGATATAATCTTATTAACTATATAACTGTAGTAAATCACTACAGTTATATAGTTAAGATTATATACAGTGTGTGTGTGTGGGGGGAGGGGGGTGTAGTAGAATACAGTCACTGCACGGGCCCCGCTGGCATCAAAAAAGCAGATACAACCCCACAGCCTCACCCCTTGTATTGGGGGTCATTCCTACATGGACCCTGTTATGGGGAGGGGGGATCTGTGGATGACACAAATGTGTCATCCACAGATTCCCCAATGACAGTATCATCCATCACAGATCCCCCATAGCAGTGTCATCCACAAGTTGGAGGGGGGCGCACTTGGGCAGCTCAGCCTCTGTTGGTGGTGGACCTTGTCCCAGCCCTGGAGTGTTTGCTTGTTCATTGGGTAATCGACGGCAGTATTAAACTGCCAGATGATCGCTAACGGGTGTTACTATGAACACTCGATAGCGATGATCTATCAGACAATCTGCCATTGTAATACAGCCTTTAGGCTACAAGAATAAACATCCTTAAAGTGAATCTGGTGATTTATTCCGTCCTATCTGAGATCAGGATATGGTAGATTGAGAGCAGATGAGCTTTGATATAAAAGTTAACATGATTTGGAACAGGATTTTTAAGTAAAATACAGACTAAGGCTAAATGCACACGACAGTTGTTTTTTGCTGTCCGCAAATCGGGATCCGCAAAAAAAACTGATGGTCCATCAGTTTTTTTTGGAGGATTCCTTTGTTTTCACAGATCCCCTGTAATAAATGCCTATCCTCGTCCGCAAATGAGAAAAAAAGTAGGACATGCACTACTTTTTTTGCTGAAGGGAAACACGGACAACGGACGCGGAACACAAACGTTTGAACGGTCAGCATTTTTTTGCTGACCCATTGAAATGAATGGGTTCCTGTCCTATCCGCAAAAAAAACTGAAACGGAAGCCGAGAAAAACAACTGTCGTGTGCATTTAGCCTAAGGCTACATTCACACGACCGTATTTTTTTTTTTCCGCGTCTGATCCGCATTTTGCGGAATAAATGCGGACCCATTTATTCCTATGGGTGAATAAAATATGCGGACAACATTCAGTATGTTGTCCGCATCCATGGTTCCGCATTTATACTCCGCAAAAATATGAAGCATGTCCTATCATTGTCCGCAGAAATCGTTCTGCAGCCCCATAGAAGTGAATGGATCCGCAAATTGCGGATGACATATGGAAAGGTTTCCGTATGTCATCCGCAATTTGCGGATCCGTTTCCATATTTTTATTATAATATTTTATTCTCTCCCCCTTTTTTTCCCTCATCCGTTTTTTGCGGATGACATACGGAAGACACTCTTCAGTATTTTGCGGACATGCAGATCCGGTTTTTGCGGATCCGCAAATACATACGGTCGTGTGAATGCAGCCTAAATCCTGACAGAACTCCTAGGAGAGACAGAGAGAGTCCTGCGGCCCCCTCCCACACAGGATAATTGACAGCCTTCTCTTTACACCTACCCAGCTGCCCTCCATAACATGTATGTAAATAGCTTGTCCCGGGTTTCCACTTTCTAATACCCAACTTTTTTGATTGACTTTTTTTTTCTGTGTCCTCAATAGATTGTTGTAACACGTCTCATGAATATGTAGGTCCTGTTTCCGTTTATCCATTTTTCCACATTATCTTACTTTAGTAAATTAAAAAGTAAACTATGCATTGCATGAATACATCCTACAAGATCATTTATTGGTGTTTTTTTGCTTCTCTGCTCCCTCCCGACATCCTTGTTTTCTTGAGACGCTGCTTCTAAGACCAGACCGTCTTGGGCTAACAACTACATTTCCCATGAGTCTTTACTTCTTCTTTCAGGGGACATATCACATGACCTATGACATTTTCTTCAGGGGGCTACTTCAAACAAGATGAAATGTCATATGATCAAAAATATGACGCAAAAAACAACAACAATCCTCTGGGAATCTAGTGACAACAGCTTGGATACATGATAGAAGAATTATTTCATAAAAGGGAATGTGTTAATAATAAATCAAGCGTTTGTGTTAAACATATCTTAAAAGGGAAAGTGAGCAGTTTTTGGCTACTGTCACTTTTAAATCCGAACAGCTCCAGCACATGCAGAGTCCCCATATTCATGACCCCACGGCTCTCCCCGCCCACCGGCCTCTGATTGACAGTTTTTTCCCCAACTGAATCAGCACCAGGTGGGCAGGGAAAGCCAGGAGCTCATGAATATTCAAGAGTCATCATTATGCGCTGGATTGTTCAATACAAGATTTCGGCCAAACGGCTGTCAATTAAAGAAAGTGACCCAGCGTTTTGCTAAGGGGATCTGTCCTTAGTGACGACACCATAAAACTGGTTCCCTTTAAGGATTACAATGAAAGGTAACACCTATGTACAGCTAGAATAGGAATAGCCCATTCATAATAGAGGTTTGTCACAGCTCACCGCCTCCCCCTCGCTGCACAAGTCACACAGCATGCCCACAACATTGTCCCACAGAAATCTATATCTCCAGGCTACATCCCCTTTAAGTACAGTCTCATTGCTCTGTGTTACATCAGAAGTTCCCGGACAAAACACAAAATCTCAATATAGACAATTACCAGTATAATTATTTTATTTGAAGTGTCTTATTGTCACAGCACATATCAGGTTGAACACATATCTTACAGAGATATAGTCGGTATTAACATGTTCTTTGCATTAACCCATCGGTTTAGGTTGGTTTAATTCTGGTACATCCCTAAATCCCTTCCCAAACACTCTGCTCTGAGGGACAAGGGAGACATACATAATGCATTTTTTTCCACAGTACACAGATATGGAATATTTTCCCATGAACATTTCAACATCACAATAAAATATCCTCCTGGGAATGGAACCGGACACGTTCTTCTGAAATGAGGCAGCAATAACGGAAATGTTTCCATCACTTCTCACATTGCACAGTTTGCAAATGCAAACTAATTTGTGGCTGGGTTGTTAAATTAAGTCCACAGTCTGAAATCTAAGGCTAGAATTATCTGTGATGCTTTAAGATCTACTTCGGTCAGTGGTGGCCTTTTACTTTATAGATAGCTGGCAGCCAAAGGCTCCTTCAGCCGACAGTTGTTCCTCCTACGACCCTTTACAAAAGCCCTCTTCGCAGAGTGTGCCAGCCACCAAAGGCAACTTATCTCCCTTGAGAACATAAGGTTCTGCCATGTTCATATTCAACAGCTTGATCCAACTTTCTTCTGACAACTCTATACAGATTAGATAGTCAACTAGTCCTGCAACTAGGCCTGTGAACTGATTCGGAACCAGAAACAATCTGGATTACTGTTTAAGAGTTTCTAACAAACTCAGCCTATAGTCTACAGACTGATGTTTTAGCCATAATCGTGAGCCTATGTCAGAGGAATGGTTCCACATCTTTACACCATACTCAGATGCACCTCATGAGGGTGCCAGCTGCGCCATATGCTTATGCCACATGAAACTACACAACGCCTCCTATGAAATAAGAATGTACAACTTAAATAGCCGTCCCTAGTGGGGTTACGCGTGCCTAAGTGGCTTAAGCAATGTTAATAAAGACACGCCTCTTTCAGTGAATAATGGTACCAACAGTCATCTATCTCTTCCCAGGAAGCAGCCATGCAAGTAGGGCGAGACAATATTGTCTAACAAGTTTTCTACTACACTGAACCATACTGTACCAGGGCTGTTAAGCAGATTGGTAAAATAGGCGCTGCATAGAAATAATTGTACAAGTTGCTTCTGGAACGACCTCACGATTGGTGTCACCAAAAGACAGCATAGTGCGTTCATATCTAACCTACGTTCATGTAAAAAGGATTCCACCGCCAGCAATCTTTCTGCTGCCTCTTCGTCTGGCCTTCTCAAAGTGGAGAACGGTTTCGCTCCTTAACCCAGTGCAAAGACCAATGTAGTATTGGCTTTAGGACTGCGGGCAAAAAAAAACAAAAAACCCCAAAGCTAGCAAGAACCAAGTATTTACAGAATGCTGAAGCAACATATGACACCTCGTGGCTGATTTATGTAACAAAGTGGCACTTTACAGATCAACAGTAGAACAGAAAAATTATCCATTTCTGGAACCACAAAACCTTTTGGTATCAACGTTTCCTTGTCTGGGTTACAATGGTTAAGTGCACAAAAAATTCAAATAGCAGCATTTAACGTGAAGCCCCTCAGACGGAAACCAGACAATAGCCAAGACTTAAAGGAGATGCTTTAAAGAGGAGCTGCCACCATGAAATGCAGTGAAATCTGCAGGCAGAATGTTATATGGCAGGGGGAGCTGAGCAGACTGATATATACTGGAAAAGATTCAGCAAAACTTGAACTTTATACCTTAAAATCTCTGCTCTTTCTGAGCTCAGTAGCCCATGACGGCGGTCTTAGTGACTGATCACCTTTCTGTCTATATCGAGATAGCTGTCAATAACTGATTTGAATGAATAAATGACAATCTTTTCTGATAAAACTATATATCAATCTGCTCAGCTCCTCCTGCGCTATAACATGCTGCCTGCAGATTGCACAGCATTTTCAAATCAGACAGGTCCTCTTTAACAAAGCAGGAATCAAGTTTTAAAGGATTCTAACATAAGGTGGCATTGAAGGGGTTGTCCGAGTTATAAAAAAGAAATATATAGCACTGTAAATCTGATGGGCAGCAATCTATAACTAAGCCAAGCAAGTTTTAGGCAAAAAAAAATATCTATTTCCTCATTTCCCTGGTTCTCTTCTGGCCCTTTGTTTACCTGCAATAACAACAATCTCTGCCCCTCCCCCTGCTCTGAAAAGGAAGTGAATACAAGTGCTGCCCTGAGTGACATGTTTGCCTGCTGGGAGACTCAGCAGCATGTTGTATTTGTAGGACTACAAGTCCCAACTGTACAATGACACTGCTGATACACACAGGATCTTCCCCCTACCTGTTCTTGTGCAATTCTCTGCAGCACTCCTCTGTCAGCTCCTGTGCCCAGCATTTGTCTCCTCACTGCCTGCAGCTACTCAGTAAAGCCTTCAGCCCCGAGTCTGTTCAGCTGAAGGGGTTAATGTTTTTCCCTCAAGAATCCAGGGAGTGAGTAATGAGCAGCAGCCGGAAGTGCAGGGGGGCGCGGCCGACACAGTGACGTCTCGTGTACAGGCACATATCTGCTCTCTCAGGCTTGTGCACGAAACATCATCACAGCAGGGAAAGTGGCTGACATCACAAGTCATGTGACCCTCAGTGAAATCTGAGATAGCAGCAACTGGAGATAAAGTAAGTGAATTGTAAAGTCCTTTCATTTGCCTAGTTAGAAACATACAAAGAACAAAAAAAAATAACTCAGACAACCCCTTTAACAAGAGACAAAGATAAAAAAAGACAAAGAAAAGTAAATGTCTACAGAAATCAATGAAATATCAGTATAGGGTATAATCGCCCAAAATCTGAAGACATATAAATAGAGAGAGGAACTCCAATTCAACCCTTAGCAGCAAGAGGCCAACTCCCATTTGCAGCACAATCCTCCACCAAGAAAAAGGGTTACAATTCACAGTTTTGTTGCACTCTCTGACCCTAGTATTTACATGTAAACCCTGCATATTACGGTGGGAAAGGGCCCAATCCAGATCATTCTAACCACATTTTCAGTTTACTCCAGATAAAAGGCAGCAGGGGCACAAAAAAAATAAAATAAAAAATAATATATATTTATAATACAGAAAAATGCAGTTTGAATTCTTGTCATCGTTCTTCTCTGGGCTCTTCTGCAACCAGATTGTCTGTTCACATTCCTAAAAGAAAAAAAATTCACCCTAACCATGCCAAGAGAAATCAAATACCAAAACCTTCTGTTTAAGGGAGCCTTAAAAGGACCATCGCAAATCCTACACTTTACATGGGGAACAACCCTGTCCTGGTGCAGAATGGTAATGCTAAGGTAAGCCGGTGTGGTGCTTACAACCAAAGGAGGCGTTCACCGACATGCTTACATAGTAGTAGTCACGCCGTTTGTCTTAAGTCTTCATCTTGGCCACAAGGAACTAAAGAAGGAGCTTAATAGCCGGATGTTAGTCGGCACTCAGCTTGACGCTGCTGCTAGGGGTTTCTTTAACTGCTGGGACATGAGTTCCCGGGCTCGGCTGACTTGGATGTTGTCATAACAAGTATTGCAGACCAAAACAGGATCGTAGAGCTGTTGGTCTGGAATTGGAAGCTTCAGATGACAGCAGCCAGCGCAAAATACATTTCCACAGTTCCTAGAGAAAGGGAGAAAGAGTTACTTGTACACAGTGCAAACAAACTATACCTAAAAAAAAAATTAAAAAAAAATTGAATTCCATTTTTTTTTATAATATTCTGATGATACTTTTGGTATACTGTAGTTTTAAAGACGAATACCCACACAAAAGAATCCAGAAATATTCCAGTTTGTACACTGACCAGTGGAGCACATATAGGCTACAATTTAATGTCATATCACACAAAAGGGTGTCGGTACAAAAATCTAAATCCAACATCTAAGTCCAACATTAAAAATAAGTGTGCCCCATTGGGTAGAGGACACGCACTCTGGATACCACTGCACCAGAACAGAATCATAGGTTAGGGTTGGGGACAGTTCTCCCCAAGTTTACCCTATGAAAAACACCTCACACTACTTATAGCTTACATTAAAAGGTTATATTTCAGCATCCAGGATTGTGACCGTGGGATGGGTAAGAAGATTCTCATAGGTCATCAATGTCAGATAAGTGCCAATCCCACCTATCTCCAGAACAGGACCCCTGACGTGAGCAGAGAGAGTAGCCGCACATGCATGGCCACCATCCATTCATTTCTATGGGACTGCTGCTCGGCTATCTCTGGCAGTCCCACAGAAGTGAGTGAAGTGGTGACTGCACTCTGCATTCACTTCAATAGGAGTCCTGAAAATGGCCAAGCGCTCACTAGAAACGAGAGGTGGTGCGTTCTTCACTTTCGGAGGGCCCGTTCTGGAGATAGGTGCGGGTCCCAGATGTGACATTTTGTGTGCCTAATTTCCCCAAATAGTAGTTATGATGCAATGCCTTGTGGGCAAAATCTATATTACCTGCAGTGATGCCTTCGTTTGGCCAACCAGAATTCAGAGTCACAATTAAAGCAATGAGAAGCCATGTGATCAGGAACCCATCTTGTGACCTTAATTGAAAAGGAAAATAAAAACACACTTGTGAGATTTTTATATTCATTCAGTCTAAGGTTCTGTTCACATTAGCACCGCTCTGTTAAAACGTGTTTATTGGAAAACCTGGTGCCAAAGAAAAAAAAAAAAGGAAACCAAACTGGCACAGTAGAAGTCAATGGTATCCACCAGGTTTCTTCTGAAGATCTATCAAAGCAGTCATGGCTTTGTAAAGACTAATGGCCATAACAGTAGCAGTGGCGCTTTCATCTCTCTGGCTTTGTTCATATAACATTTTTCTGGTTTGGACAGAGAAAATAATGTCCTACATTTTGAACACAATGATATATAGAAATGAAATGTTGGATACGCCACATGCCAGATGTCCACAGTTCAGACCTGCAGGAAAGTAACATTACATATCTGCCTTCATAATTTTGAGTTCATCTGGTTTCTAAACTCCTATGAAGAGATGTATTCACAGTTCTCTGGTTATGATAGACTTCATAGATGATCGGGGTGGGCAGCCATGGAAATGATCACTGTACGAGGCTCACAGCCCCAGCTGGTATACAATGCTCCTATAAAAAAATTATTTGTGGGTGACTCACTACTCTGGACGTGGGAAGGAGGAGGCCTCCATCATATGCTTTGTGAGTGTACAGCTCCGAGGATGTTACAGAGGGGTGCTACAGCTCGGAAAATACAGGTACTCCAAATGTAGATATAATCTGCAGATTAGTTTTGATGAGAGTTTTAACAGGGATTCTGTCACCACCTATAACCCCTCTGACCTAAACATATGCTCCTGTCCAGGGTAATCTGAGGATTCCTAAACTGGCCTTATTAAATCGAACTGTGGCTTTATTTTCCTAAAAAACAGGGTTTAATAACCTGTCAATCATTTACTTAAGGTGCCCAAGGGGAGGTCAGTTGATCCAGGGTGCCTGGCCGCACCCCTCGCCGTTCGGTGCCCAGCACTGCCTTCAGCGCCGCCTACTACACCTCAGTGCCGCACATGCGCACTTCGCACAAGAAAGCTGCTGCCAGCAGCCCGCACGGGCGCATCAGGCTGAGCCTAGTGCGCACGCGCGGGATCTGGCAGAGAAACGAGGATTGTGAGGCGGCGCTGAGGTGTAGTAGGCGGCGCTGAAGTCAGGGAAGGCGGCGCTGGGCACCGAATGGCGAGGGGTGCGGCCGGGCACCCTGGATCAATGGACCTCTCCTTGGGCACCTTAAGTAAGTGATTGACAGGTTATTAAAACCAGTTTTTTAGGAAAATAAAGACACCGTTCGATTTAACAAGGCCAGCTTAGGAATCCTCAGATTACCCTGGGCATGAGCATATGTCTAGGTTAGAGGGGTTATATGTGATGACAGAATCCCTTTAATAAAGGTTTGAAAGGGTATTTTCACCTGAGACAATGGGGGCATATCGCTAGGAACGGAGCCCCGCAAGGTGGTGGCTGGAGGACTGGCCACCACCAAGCGCTCTCCCCACTCAAGTGAATGGGAGCGCACCACGTATGCCCGGCCACCGCTGCCATTCACTTCTATGGGCCCAACAGAAATAGCCGAGTCGGTGCTCGGCTTTTTTCAGCGGCCCCATAGTGATGAATGGATGCCGGCTGCGCATGTGCAATGCACCCTCCACCACTTTCAGGGCAACGTTCTTGATGTAGACCCGCACCTATCAGACAATGGGGGGGCATATCCTAGAAATATGCCCCCATTGTCCGAGATAAGACAACCCCTTTAAGTATGGCAGATAGTTACACAAAATGTATCCTGTGCCCTTTTTGACAACATTCCTGTACTAAAAAGGATTTAGAAAATTTGTCACAGCAGGGCAACCCTAAACATAGTTACCTCAGTATCCTTCTTATCCACTGGTTCCCAACTAGTCTCTGAAAGTCGGTCTTCACTTTTATCGGAATACAGGTCATCTATATCGCTGCTGTCTGACTCTTTTACACAGGTCTGTTGACAGAAAAGGTTAATTCTAAAACTAATATTTGTCATTGACAAAGCCGGGATTCGTGTTCATTCATGCACATGTATGAAGGGAAGTCATGTATGTGTGTGCACTGCATTCACGTAAATATGAAAGGGCTTTCCGGGATTACTTGGGGCATGTATGCTACAGTGGCGCAGGTGACCATGTCCATACTCTGCTGGAAGTAAAGAAGTCGGGACCGGAAGAGGCCAAGATGCAGAACCAGAGAGGCTGGGAACAGGTAGGTATGAATCTTACAAGCTACAGGAGATAACTGAAAAGTTCTGTAATCCCAGAAAACCCCTTTAAGAGTCCTACACATCCTAAATTCCTCCTCTGTAATGAAATGTATACCATAAAGGAACTTCTTTCAGTAACCATCTGCACACACACACACACACGCACTAGAGGAGATGGGAAACATTGTGATCCTTACATTATGAAGTAAAACATATGGAGGCAGAAATGAAGGCCGCATGTGGCATATATGCTGCCGATTTTACAGAGGAATTGTGGGAATAAATCTGCAGCATTTACAGCAGCCGCAAAGTGGAGGAGATTTTTTTAAAAAGCACAAGCTGCTGAAAAATTCTACAACGGAATCTGCACATAACTGGAAATGTGATGTGGATTTTAAACCTGCAGCGTGTCAATATATGCTGTGGGTTTCACACTATGCAACGCAGTGGGCAAATCAAAAATCGGATTTTCTGCACAAAAATAAACCAGGGGTGGCTGTACCCTATGCAGATTTTTTTCTGTGCAGAAATTGACCTGCCCTGTGTATTTCAATTATGTTTGTGGTTTTGGCTGTGGATTTCAATCTTTTCCAATAAGGGGTGAGGTCCGTGGCAAAACTGCATCAAATCTGCACCAAAATCCACAATTAGAAATGGACATAAATCCACACGGAAATTAGTGCACATCTTATCTGCACTCGCGTGCAGGAGGCCTTAAAGGCGGTATCCTGGAACAGATAATGACGACTTTATCCTCAGGATAGGTCATCATTATCACATCAGTGGGGGTCCATGTCCCGGCATCCCTGCCAATCAGCTGTTTCAGGGAACGGCTGTGCTCACCAAAGCTCTGGTGGGGCGTGCAGGCTCCCGGCAGCTTACCAAAGAAAGTGTCACACATGGTATAGTGTCAGTGCTTTGTATTGCAGCTCAGCCCTATTTACTTCAGTGGGGCCGAGCTGCAACTAGGACATGTGACCGATGTACAGTGATGTCCCTGGCCTAGGAAGAAGTTGCAGCTCTCAAGGCCTCTTCTAACAGCTGATCGGTGGGTACCCAGGGTGTCGCACCCCCACAGATCTGATACCGATTACCTATCCTGAGAATAAGACATTAATATCTTTTCCTGGATAAACCCTTTAAGATGAATTCAGAAACTGCGGATTTACAGCAAAATGCAGGTGGACAGGGTTATGGAAAACGTCATCCACATTTAGCGGAAAAAATCTGCATGGGAAAATGAGCATGCTGTGAATTTTCGAATCCGCAGTAGACCCCTATATAGCAGAAATGCCATGGATTTCAACCACCTTCAGGGTCAAGTCCACAGCACAATCCGCATTCAACACATCACATTTTTACTACAGAATTGCATCCAAGGTGGTATTTTTACCATTCACAAACTTAAAAGGAGTGCATCTCCAATTAAGGTACTCACAAAATCATCTTCATAGTCGGCCTCAGGTTCTGGAGGTGGAGCGCAATACTGTCGAATTTCCAGCTGGAGCTGCAGTTCCCACACCTGTCTTCGCAGCAGGTCAACCTCTTGCTTATAACTAGCTTCCATCTGTCTTAACCGTTGTTGCACGACATCATTAGGAATGGGTAAACCATCGTCATCTTGATATAGGAGAGGTGTGGGAGAAGGGCAGACCAAAGGTAAGAATCGACCAGAGTGAAGAGGCCTGTTATGAGAAGCTATCAACCCTCTATAGCTTTTCATTGAGGGGCCAGAACAGTGCATTGAGGCAGGGAAGTTGTAAGGGATCTTTGCTGCATCTCTAGATACATACGAACCAGTCGTATGTCTTCCATGCTTACTGTGAAGGCTTCTTGTAGAGTGCTCATACGACAAATGACGACGAAGTCCAATTTCACCAACAGGAACAGATTTCATCATTCCTTGTAAACTCTCCCAGTTAGAGGCTAGAAAAGAAATCTCATTTCTTGGTATTTGGGAGACTGCTTTCCTATCAGTCCTACAGGCTTCCTTTGCCATTTTGATAGATTTGTTCAAATCTCTACATGAAGTATTGACATACATATCACCTACTAAGTTTGGGCAGGGAGGTTTAGTTAAGGTAGGAAAACTCTGGTGATCTTGGTCAGGGATAGGCATTGTTCTTACAGTCTCCTCCCTAGTAGCTATGCAAATTTCCAAGCCAGGTTTAACATCGTCATGGTTCAAGTCTGAGGATTCGGCTTCGTGAACTGATGAATTACCGTGTTTTGTCACTTCATTATTATTATGGTTATGGGCTTCAGTGGCTTCTTGCACATTTCCTTCATCACGATCGCCGACATTATGATCATAACGTGCCTCATCTTCCTTGGTTTTGACATCTGGGGCTTGCTCCAGAGGACCCTGACTTTCTGAATCACTACCATTGTCATTGCTGCATCGCGACTCCAAGCTAGCTTGATGATTGTTTAAGTTGGGGTCACTAGAAGTGCGTGTCAGTAGCCCCCCACTGTCACAAGCAGTGATAAGATTGTCCATCGAGCGTGTTTTGGGTAATCTGTTAAGGGAAAAAATATTTTATAATGTGAAATTACATAAAGACACCCGTTTTTCCAGTAGGTGCCCTGATGGACTCCGCAAGCTGCTTACCTGGCCTATTCTGTCATACATTTTCTAGGTTCCTGCATAAGAATATAGGGGGAATCAAGTGTGGTAACGGTCTGTCAAACAACTTTTAGATGACCACGTGTATGATCAGCCCAACTCCTTGCTGCAAAATGACCTACATGTATGTCATCTGCAGCATTTCACACATATAAGTTACTGTGATGGATAAGACATTTGAGCTAGGCTTCTTCTGCAATGGCCAAAATCAGGGATAAAATATATAATAATTGGCCGGCTCTTTATCAACAATATATTTCCATTTAATCCCTTTAAAAAAATATATGCAATATACATAAAATAATATACCATAAAACGAACCACAAAAAAAACTATATACTTAATAAAACACCTTAGGACAATAATAACTATATGACCTTAAAAAATATAATACAAAATTATGCATATTATTGCTTATCCTAAAATAATGTATAGTCACGGTCCCCCTATTTATTACTAGTGCGGAGCTCGCGCATAATTTTAGAATCTTTGCGTTCCAGAGCAATATTACACGAGTTAGCAAGGTAACCTATTGTTGTTGGCTTGCTCTAAATAGCATTCTTGATTGATTCACCACAGTCTTGTTAAAGCGGTTTTATATGACTTATAGTTGCAATTATATAATCTTGTAGTTGCCGCTTAGTGGTCAGGTTCCATGTATACCATGCGGTTGTTATTGTTTAGTCTTATAATTGCTATATCTTCACTGCTCTGTGGCTTGTTCAGACTCCGCATGTACCGGAGTACATGCGGAGGTTCCGGTTTTAGAGATCATGTTACCTGTATATAAGTCACAATCTAGTCCTTCGTTTTCATTATATTCTTTGACCACTGAAGAAGAAACAGAGAGGGTTTCGAAACGCGTTTGTATATATTGCTGCTTTTTCTATTATCCAGAGCGCAAGGACTGGTATTAAGAAGCAATTCACGCAGCTACGGAGTCCGGTCAGGGTTTCAGAGTCTCTAACCCGCATGTGGCAGGTCACAGGTGGCGGCACCAGCGCGCGCACAGATCGTGGAAACAAGTGGTCTAAGAAACAGATCGATACATAGAAACAAAATCACGTATGTATTTACCGCTTCAAAATATATCCATAATTTCAGCGGGATTCTGGTAAGCAGACAACGTTATTTACCAGTTTATAACGCATGACCACTATGCTATCTTTGGAACTGAGCTATTAAGAAGCAATTATAAGACTATACAATAACAACCGCATGGTATACATGGAACCTGACCACTAAGCGGCAACTACAAGATTATATAATTGCAACTATAAGTGATATAAAACCGCTTTAACAAGACTGTGGTGAATCAATCAAGAATGCTATTTAGAGCAAGCCAACAATAGGATACCTTGCTAACTCGTGTAATATTGCTGTGGAACGCAAAGATTCTAAAATTATGCGCGAGCTCCGCACTAGTAATAAATAGGGGGACTGTGACTATACATTATTTTAGGATAAGCAATATTATGCATCATTTTGTATTCTATTTTTAAGGTCATATAGTTATTATTGTCCTAAGGTGTTTTATTAAGTATATACCGTAGGTTTTTTGTGGTTTGTTTTATGGTATATTATTTTATGTATATTGCATATATTTTTTAAAGGGATTAAATGGAAATATATTGTTGATAAGGAGCCAGCCAATTATTATATATTTTATTATAACAGCTAAGTGGTATAGCAGGCTGAGCTATACTCCGGTGAGCTTCCTCATTAATACTGTCATTGATGAAATCAGAGGTAACTCTGGCCCTGGCCATTTAGCCCATTTGATGCGGCTGAAGTGAATGCAGTATAATAAACGTTACCAGCTCACCCGTGTCTTACTCCAAGATGCACGGGGCTTTTTTGTGTTCAGTGGAAGTCAATGATGGCAAAATAGGATGGCCCCGCATTCACAAAAATCAATTGGAGCTTTATTCAGGTAATTAAAAACTTCTTACATGTAGTTGCAGATAATGCAATATTGCCAAATAATTATTAGGTGTTTCGACCAAATTCACTATGGCTAAGGACATAGCTTGTGCATTTCGGACATTTGCATGGAAATGAATGCTGGACCATCTTATTTTGCTCTCAGAAGCAAATCCAGCAGAAAAGGATTATTACCGTAATTTCGGGCATATAAGACGACCCCCTACTTTTCCTGTTAAAATATGGGGTTTGAGCTATACTCGCCATATAAGATTATCGCTCTTCCAACGCACACCAAATAAAAATTAAACAGACGATCCGAGCATGAGAAAACCACTGAGAGCAGGGAGAGGGGGTTGCTTCAGAAGCGACGGGCCGGGATGCAGCGCACGGTGGCTCAGCTAGAGGGCGCCTGTCACTTAACCTGGAGAAGGACAGCTTCTCCAGTCCGGCTTGGAAGTAAAGAGGACCTTTTACTGGTCCAACAATTGTTATATAATGATATAAACCGTATGTGTAGAGCGGCGCCCAGTGATAATAGTAAGTGCCAGGAGATCCCTGGGCGCCGCTCTACACATAAATATCATTATCTAACAATCGTTGGACCAGTGAAAGGTCCTCTTAAGTTTCAGCACGCAGTATACCGGCGTATAAGACGACCCCCGACTTTTGAGAAGATTTTCATGTGTTAAAAAGTAGTCTTATACGCCAGAAAATACAGTAAACGTCTGTCCTCTATATTTGCCTTTCCTTCTAAATCCACTCTTCAGTTCGGGTCAAAGGACTGAATCCACAATTGCCAAGTGCAGTTCTGGATGCAAACGGAAGTAGATACAAAAGAGAGGACTGGAAACATTCTCCAGGTAGGGAAAACCTGTCTAAACACAGTCTAAAAACGAATCCTTCAATTGTGTTCCTCCCTCTCTGCCCTCTCCTACGGCCTTTAGTGTACCAACCAGATGGTTGTCAGCAGGGGTGGAGTAACACAAGATGTGCACATCCTTTACCTGGACTACTATATGGTAGCACAACACAGAATGTTATTTAAAAAAACTAAAAACAGTTTTTGCACAAAACTGAAAAAAAGAGTGGAAGTTATTTTATTTCCAAAGGGCTTTCAAGGGTCTTCAGATTTAATACACCTCCTTTCGAGATATCCCAAGCATCACCGTTATGGGGCTGAGGTCACTAGAATGCTTAGTGCTTCTTATCAAGCGGGGGCACTGTTATCTCCTCTTTATTGTCTCTTGACTGATACATCTCTTAATGCCTGAACCATTTACTAAGACTATAATAAAGGCTCTGGTGTGTGCTACGATACTGATCCTTCGGGCTGTATTACATGAACAGATAATCTGACCAATTTTTGCCCAATCAGACTAATAGTTGGTGTGGGCACCATAAGACCATAAAAAGATTTCCGTGTGTAAATGGCCATTTGACCAATAATTGGTCAGGAAATCTGTCAGATAATCTGTTGGTGTAATACAGCCCTTAGACTGTGGCCGACTAGTCAGCTTCCTACATTGTCAGCATGGAGTAACATGTTGACCAAATTGCAATATCAAGACAAGTTCCTTGGGATAAGGAGGCCTGGACATGCTAGGCCGATATTCTTACAGTAAAGAAAGGTAAAGTTAGAGAAGAAGAAACGGTATAAAGTGTGAAATCTCTGGTATTATGGTTATAATGTTAATTGTGCCCCCTGTTATTAACTTCGTTTTTCTTCTGTTCCCAGGGTGGCATGGGTAGAGGGTGGGACTGGAGGTATGATTTCATGAAAAACTTGCTATGCAAAATCAAATTTATTTTGTTTATCGAGTAATAGAATCAATAAAAAAATAAAAGTTACTTGATATGAACCATTATACCTGTCTAGTGATCGAGAATTAAAATCTTGTCCTTGGGAAGATGGGGAAAGATAGAGCTCCATCCCATCATCAATAGGCATACAAGGTGAAGATGCAGGAATGTATACAGCAGTCCATAGCTGAAGAGCCCGAACATGGCAAACTGGGTGCAAAACCTACAAAAAAAATGGATCCTCTGTCATACCAAAAATGTCCACATATGGTTTTATATGAAAAAAATTATAATAATTCAAGACTACATTATTAATTGACAGTACAGGAGATTTTTTACCAAGCAGTGCTCAGTTCATCTTTTTTCTGTCTATGGCACTCTGTTTCGTTGCCTTTCCTGGTCATGCTAGTAAAATGATCATCAACACAGGCATGCTTAAAGCATACCCAACCCGTCAACTAACTTTGCAATAATAAATAGTAGTGTGTGTACATAAAGAATAATACTATTTCTGGACACTATATGACTTGTATCTGGCATTTTTACTAGTTTTCCTCTGTACATGTTGAACATCCAGCTTGCAGTTCTCTCAGACATGGTGGGAGGAGACTAGCTGCCATCTAATGCACACAGAAAGTAGAGGAGAATCTTCCTAACCTTCTCTTGCTTACTTGGAAGCATCCCCAGGATGATAGAGGACTTTACAGTGAAGTACTGATCTGTATGGATGTGAATAAAGTGCTTGTGCTGAGATTTAAGCTTCATATTTAGCTGTGCAATCTGCTTTTCTGTGTGTGTCTCACACAACTCTTGTTCACTCCTCCCCCTTTCCCTCTCCATAGACTTGCACTTACAAATGTAATACGATGATCCTCCTGTGGAGCCACCCCTGCCCTGGCTGGTATAAGACGTTTTTCAAAGTGAAAAGCAAGAAGAATAGGTAAACAGCTGATAACATCAGAACTCGACATTTCTCACTGATTACAAAGTCATATTACAAAGTTTTTTGTGGTCACCTGTACTATTGATTTATGCAAAGTTGTGCAGGTTTTCACATCACTCATTTACCTTTTGTGTGTAATACATGGCTAGGTTTCCCTTCACAAAAACTACAGAAGTTTTACATTCTGTGGACACCTTTGTGGGAACAGTTTAATTATTGCAGCATACTTATTTGGGGCTAAAACATATCCAGACTACAGATAACTGGTTAAAATCTTTAATAAAGACATATTGGGAAAAATGTTCTTATCCCAAAATAAGTACAATGCAATATAAAAAAAAAGACACCATAAAAGGTGTCCATATTCCTAAACATCATTTACTTCTATTTTAACAGAGAGCTGTTACTGCATTACACCTACCATCTCGCCACCAGGCATGTACAGTAGATTGTGAAAGTTCTTGTTCCCAGTTCTCAATAGGGACCAAACTGAACAAGTTCTCTTGTAGATGTTCCGCGTCTCTCGTTCACATGGGTTGTTAGAGAGGAAAGTTCCGTAGAGACACGAATAAGTGTGCTGCACCAACTTCACCTGGATTCAGACAACATGTTATTACGGTCTATTGCGTGATGATATTGCGTACAAGAATATAATGTAATTAATGCATTTAGTTGACCTAAAAGTACAAACTAGGATAATTTGAATTTCACCCTTTTTTTCTTCAATATTGGAAATCAGATTAAAAATACTAAAAAAAAAAAAACTGGCAAACTTCTATAAAAAAATGTAATGAATCACTGCAAAGCAACGTATCCTTTACCAAGAATGCATGGTTGAATTCAAAGTGGCATGGGAACTGATGGAGAAGCTGGTGGACACAATCTAGCCACTGTAAGAAGACAGGACATTGTTCGTTTTGATCTTCAGTATTTTCCTGATGACCACAGCGATCCCCAAATTTATGGCCGTAATCTAGCCAGTCTGTCTCAACCAAGACCTGGAACCCCTGGGGGAAAAAAAAGGAAAAAACTATATTTAGTATAACAAATTGGAGACTACGAAGCCATTTTTTCTGCTCACTCAAACTGCTCACCTCCAACGTCCGGTAATATGGATCCAAGAGAAGCTTTGCGAGGGATACAATCTGTGGTGTTCTGTCCCAGCCATCTGAGCAGTGAACCAGAACCGGACGCTCTTCGCGATCCACTGCGTTGGCCACAACCGTGGCAGCTTTCAGCATGACAGAAAGGTGCTGCATCCACTTAGTACTTTCCAATGCTGATAGCCAGCTACAAAACACACAAAGGGTTTCACCACCAGACAGGTAAGTGGCATCTTGAGAGAGAAAGATCATGACGATGGCATTAGTTGATGGAAATGAAAAAATGGTCAGGCCAAGGATCAAGAAGAAAAAATAAATGCAACAAAAAAAATATTGAAATTTTTGCTTCACTTTGGCCCTGGCTATTTTTTTTTATGTTCAACTGCAACCAACAATTTTATTTTGTTTTATTACTTAAAGGGGTTGCCCCACCATAATCTACAAGATAGGTCTTAAGTATGCGATTACATCAGCGACTCCGACCAAACATGGAAACAGGAGTCCCTGAGTGAAGAAGCAATGGTCACACAAGCGTGCTACTGCTCCATTCATCTCCATGTGTTGTACTGCGCTTCTCTTCTCCACTCCCGTAGAGATGAATACAGCAGCAGGGTATGCGTGACCATCGCTCTGATCACTAAGGGGATTCAGAATTCATTGTGGGGGTCCCAGTAGTCATCTCCCACTAATCAGATACTTGTCACCTGTAGTTCTGGTGGGGCAACCCCTTTAATTTCATGTAATCTTACTTGCTATTTTATCTTATCGCTAGGATACGCCAGCATTTTGGGGAAGCGGGTGAGGAGGTTCCAAATCCTGTACAGGGAACTGCATAGCGCTATTTACGTGAATGGGGCCAGCTAGAATTCCCTGTGGTACCCAGTGCAAGCAAAATATAGAAGATGATGCAGTTCTAAACTAGTGCCAGTTTATTTTCAGGATCAGTGGAGGGGTCCCACTAATGATGGCATATCCTGCCAGAGTGGAATGCCCCTATAAACGGTGAAGACAGAATATTCAAGTCTTAATTTAAGGATTACTGGCTAAGAACTGGTAGGGGAAAAAAAGAAAAAGTGTCCATCACACTAAAGTACAGTAAAAAACTGAATAGTGCAGCAGACAGAAGAATCTTAAAGTTCTCCTATAAATATATTACATCCACCGTTCCAGTACAAAACTTACTTTCCTGGGTCAGGCACTTGGTTGCACACAGCTCGCAGGTACTGAAAGCTATTCCGGATGGAGTGAATGTTAGCCATTCCCATGAATGCAACTTCACAATTTGGGTAGTACTCTAAAGGGGGAAAGAATAATATAAGGATTGTTTCAGTACTTTCAATAAGGTAACAATACAAATAGATAATAATGGGGGTCAATTATGGAGTATCACCAAGTCACACATTTCTTACCCACATGATATGCCACAAATGTGTGATAGATGCAGCCTGCCTGATGAAAAGGCAGACGATCAAGACGTAGAATATTATGGTACGCCACATTAGATCTATTTCGTTATATGATCTTTCTTTAAAGGCTTTGAACACCTTTGGGGCAATTTTTTTATTGCAGCATTTTACTTACTTTGTGCTAAAAAAACAAAACAAAAAAACAACAACTTTTGAACGTCCCTTACTAAAAAAAACTTCCAACAGCTTTTCCTCTACAGACTTCAGTTTCCAGCATCTGCACACTGTTTCTGTTCGTTCTCAGTGACTCTAAAGTCTCAATCTGTATCCTTTAGTTCACGTACTTTAGATAAATACTTATCAAACCTGAATGAAGCTGAAAGAGTCACTGTACTTTCACACAATTTAATAGAGAATGGTGTAACTAGCAAATACCCTAATCCCATCTTTGAACAAATTTGCCTGCAAAAGCTGTAAAATCATAGCCACTAGGGGTCTCACATCCTCCTAAATTGCAGTCCACTGCTTGTTGTCAGGCAAGATCCACCCCTGGAAACAGAAACACTGAGTGAAGGTGGGAGCGTGTCAGAGCTAGCTAAGATTGTGAGTCCGATAAAAGAATTGCTTCTACACAGCTTCTGAACATCACAGGAGCCTTATGTGTGCCTGTAAGTGTGATTTTTACCTCCTAATCTGTTCTGTTAACTCCGAAGCTGAAAACAAACATAAAAAATTAGGTCACTGCATATGGTACTGGCAAAAGAGAAATGCCCCCTGCTTCCTAGAGAAATGCATCTAGCTGTGCAGCTAGAACAAGCAATAATATGGCTGAAAAAACATTAGGGAAACCCAAACATAACTGCCCCTTCACAGTTATTATTGTACAAAGACACATTTGCCATTATGCAACCTTTTTTTTTTCTTTAAACTCAGGTATGCTTGAAAGCTTATGAGCGGTTAGAAAAGTGAAGATAAGTGCTAAAGATCAAGCCATCAGAGCAGGTCCCTGACGGGATTCACTGAGAAGGAGAAACAACAGTTTGCAGATGAGGAAAAAGTGTTGAAACATTTTCAATAAACAACACGTGAAAAAAAATAATTCTAGCCCCAAATAAGTAGAATGTAATAATAAAAAAATGCCCAAAGCATTTAAAGCAAGAATAAGCATAGAAACAAACAAAAACCCCAGCGACCCCTATCCCCCCAATCCACTGTCATTTTGTTTCCTATTGTAAAAACCCCAAAAATCTACAGAAAAAAATAATAAATCTGTGCACATCAAAACATCAGGCTTTATCCCCCCTCTACTCATTATAACTGTCATATGTCTGGCTGTAGGACAACTGGGAGCAAAAGGAGTCTTTACCCCTCTGCTCTGACTGCAACAGGAACATTGTTAAACCCCACCTCACAGCCTGAAGATCAGTAGGACACTGACCGCATTGCCCTCTGCAGGATTTGTACAAGACTGTTCCTTGATCATGCAGATAATTCTGCAGACTGACAAACTGCGTGAATAAAATCATCTCCTCTATCATTCATTATAGGTTTAGGGTTCCTTTAAAATGATGGATATTTCAGACATGCACCTAGAGAGAGTTTCAAGGTCAACTATGTTATTTCCGAATTTCTGTATTGTGCATTTCATTTTCAGAACAAGCCGTCTTCCATAACTGCATGTGAAGCTGCAAGCTCTGAGCTCAGTGGGTGTTCCCTGTGAAGCATACACTCTCCCCTGCCTTCTGTGAGCTACAATTTCTGATACAAATGACAGCTCTGAAGATTCCTCGGTGAAATATCGCCTGCAATGTGGGAACAGCATGACCCTAAATCTATACCTTGCCATCACACAGACTTCATTCAGACTTAACATCCTGTTACCTTCACATTCGCAGCCTCCACCTTTGGCTCTGTTTGCAACTGCAGCAGTGTAAGATCTAGCATCTAGGATTAAGAGTTTCTGAGGTGCCCCGCTCCCCTCAAAACCAGGACAGGCAGTTAGAGAAGAGTCTGAAAATGACACTGAAAACAGTCAGTCAATGGTTCATGAACAGCAAAAGTGCTTTAGAGTATATGTTACTGTATGTAATATAGTGGGGCACATTACTAATGCTTTTTTATGCCATATTTGCGCCTTCTTGTCACTTTTCTGAAGTGGTGAGTAAAAGAGGGCAAGGCTTAGTCACGAGTGCTCCTGGCTGGTGCAGACTTGAGTTTCTGGCACAAGGAAGGCCAGAGATGCGACTAATTTATAAGGAGGCATCCGCCTCTTATTAAATTAGGAGCATCTTACTCCAGCACAGGAGATCAAGACGTATGGAACGCCAGTCCTGATAAATCTCTTACCAAAGTCAGTGTCTCCATTTTCATTTCCGTCATTGCTACTTTTGTTGTTGAAGTTCGCAGTAGCAGCACGTCCGCCTGGATTGAGCGCACAGGCCTTTGCAATGGAAGTGACCAAATACTCGTCATCAGCATTGCGCCAGCCCCACCAGCTGATCTCGGGTTGACTGCAACGGGCTATCACTGCTCCTGTTCTTGCATGTCTACAAAAAAATAAAATTCCCTTCGCTTATAGGACATTGTACAAAATGTTATATATTATCCCACAATTTTTATAAGAGACTAAGTAAATTTTAATTCAAGTCACTTGAGCTCAAGTTCATGGCATCTCCACGTTTAGCTGGAGAATATGATTGTTTAGGTGTTGTTTCATCACAGACATGGCAGCTACCATGGAATTTGTCTGAATGCAGCAGATCCGACTACAAAGGCAACTAGCCAACCGCTGATTTTAATGAGGGAAGCCATGGCCAGCTAGACATTTAAAGGAGCTCTCTGATATTTTCATGTTGATGACTCATCCTCAGGATAGGTCATCAATAATTAGATCGACAGGGGAACGGCACCTGGCAGCCCCGCTGATCAGCTGTTTAATGAGGCTGTGGCACTACCGTGAGTGCTGCGGCCTCCCTGCTTGCCAAGCACAGATCCATTCACTTGAACGAGACTGAACTGCACCTATGCCACGTTACCGATGAACGTGAAGTCACTGGTCTAAGAAAGACGTAGCGGGACTCACCGGAGCATTGTGGTCCCTTCAAACAGCTGAGCCGCACGGGTGCCAGAAGTCTGACCCTGCCAAACTGATATTGATGACCGATCCTGAGGATAGGCCATCAATATCAAACTCTCAGAAAACCCCTTTAAAAAGGGGCTCTTTTTATTTTCCTCTATGACACTACACACTGCATATTTCTACCCCATATTCATGACAGTGCTTTCCTTCCCCTGTTCTCTACATCAGCATCTGGGCAGGATGTTTACACATAGATCTTCCTGTTTTTCAGCTTTCTGCTGGATTTTCTAACCAAACTTACTAAGCTTTGCTCTGCAATGTCTCGCAGGGCTTGCTTTCCCCAACAAATATAGAGAGGAGGTGTAGGGATGTGATAATTGCAGAGAGAACAGTGTGACGGGTGAAGCCCCAAGAAACATTACAGCGCAAAGCATGCTGGGTTTGGTTAGCTACTCGGCAGGAAGCTGATGAAAACAGGAAGTTCTGCAGGTAAACATCCTGCAGGGATGCAGTGATGCTGAGAACAGGGGATGGAAAGTGCCGACATGAAAAACAGATATATGGGGCAAAAATATGCAGTGTTTGGGGTACTGAATGCAGATTAAAAAAATTATTATGGGACCAGAGAACCCCTTTAACATACAGAGATATCAGTGAACTGCAGTAAGCGAGCAGCAAAATTAAAAAAAACCTCTAGTAATACCTGTACACCACAACAGGAATTCTTTTCCATGATCTGAAAGAAGAAACATTCTCAAGCTCCTTGTCGGTGATCCAGACGGGGACCAGGAGCTTCTGTGGGTAACTTTGACACAGTCTAAAAGGTAATGAAAATAAATGAATCACTATTGGATCGGCATCTTAATTCGAGAGATGGTATACCAAAAATTAACAAAAATGTGGCTCTGCACTCTATTGTTACTCATGTCAGAAAAAGGGTATTTGTATTTAAAAAAAAAAACTTCTATACACCACATAACAGTATAAGGAGTAAATACAGGAGGGTTTCTGACTCAAGACCGTAAGCTAGCAAGAGCAGCTGTAAAAATCATCAATTGCCCTAAAAGCAGGGCTGTGGAGTCGGTAGATAAATTGTCCGACTCCGACTCCGACTCCTCAGATTTTGAAACTTCCGACTCCGACTCCTCGACTCCGACTCCTCTGTATTTAATATGCAAATACGAAGCTGTTCCACCAAGTTCTTCTAATCTCCTCTAGCACAGAGAGGTAGTTGAGCAGAAGCTGCTGCCTTCTCCTTTGTGTGCTGATCTTCTGCTGAAGATAGAGCAGTGGGAGGATCCAGGAAGGGGCAGGGGAAGGGGCATTCATTTTAAAACATGATTTTCCTAGTTCAATCCCATAGTCATGTTTAAAATTTAAGCTAACAATCTGAGTTTACATGTTTTATAGCCTTAGCTGAATGATAGCAGCTTCAGTCTTGAACTATTGACTATCCATTCCCTTCACTTATACAAGTGTCTCCAGTCCTTAATCAGTTATCAGTGAGAGGCGAGGATAACCATGGGTTCCCTGTAACAGCAGACCACAAGATAATGGAAAGTGTAAGTATTGCCGCTCCTTAAAGGGACACTGACAGGCTGATTTTCCAGCTAAAGATATATATATACTGGTATTCATCAGAGAATTAGGAATAAAACTATACTAATGTTACCCCCAGTTACTGTACTTGTGTTTAAAAAACATTTTAATCTGTATGCAAATTCACTATCTTTGTGCCCAATGGGGCACCGTCTCCTGCGGCTTTGTGCCCAGCCGCGCCCGAAGTACAGCTTCCCAGCGCTGTTCCCCTCGTTATTATTCACTGCACTGGCCTTTTTTTTTCAGGCTAGCCGAACTGTGAATTCCTGCGCAGGCGCACGTGTAGAGTCTGGCTATGCTGAGGCTGTGCCAGCTTTCTCTCTTCCTCCTCACTACCTAGTCCTGTCTAGTGCTGCCAGTACTCTACATGTGCGCTTGCCCCCTTGGGCACAAAGGTAGAGAATTTGCATATTGATTAAAACGTTTTTAAACACAAGTAAACCTCAACTGGGGGTAACAGTCGTCTAGTTGTATTCCTGATCCTCTGATGAATACCAGCAGATATATCTTTAGCCGGTAAATCAGCCTGTCAGTGTCCCTTTAACTGCACAGTAAAGCATATGAAAAGCGTGCTTCTTCACGGTCACTTAACGTCTTTGTTTAGCAGTAACGTGACGCACTGCATGCATTGGCCTTTATTCTGACAGTAGAGAAGTAATTAATTATAACTTTATCTGAATTGGGACATTTAAACTTGCTTTTTTTTATTCCAATTTTTTTTTATTCCAATTTAAATCTAGTAGGAGTCGGAGTCGGTCCATTTTTTGCCGACTCCGACTCCAGGTACTCAAAATTGCCTCCGACTCCGACTCCTCGACTCCGACTCCGACTCCACAGCCCTGCCTAAAAGGATGATGGGTATGTACATTACATGAGGGATGATTAGCGGTTTACCAAGTGAGAACAGCTGATTGCAGTAATACCGCTTATGGGACCTATACAACCAGCTGCTCCTTCAGCATAATGCATGGGTGCAAGCGTTCCTCCTGAGCCACTCACTGCAGAGGGGTTTCAAGGAAACAGTTATTTTTTATTACCAAGTAGGACAAATCTGAGAAATAGCTGAAATACTGGGAATTTCATACTAGAACTTGTAGAACAGGCCAAATTAACACCAAAGCCCTGTTACAACAGTATAACCACAGTCAACATCTGCAATGATCTGCATGTATTATGATAGAGGGAAAAAGGACCCATAAACTGAAGGAGCCTTCTAAATGTAATGGATCTAAAAAGTGTTAACAACTAGGTCCTGATTTTTAAATTGAAGGTTAAAAGACTGTCAAACAGCAAACTGACTGATTGCCAAAGTCTATAGCACTGCCTTTCCTCCAAACCACTATCCTAAATGACCTCTTTATGTGCGAGTCTCAGCCTGCAGCACTTTCCTTCCGCAGTGATGCCAATGATAATTACAGGGGTTAGCAAGCCAAAAGAAATTGGTGCAATGAGTTAAAAAAAAAAAAAAAAAAAAGTGTTGACGTAAAGCATGATGTATGCATTTAATTCCTCACTTGTAGTTGTGGTTGATATCAGACACTCGCCAGGCATTCTGCATATCGAAACCCATTCGCAACAGCTCCATCTGAAAGCGATCCTTTACATGGTCACCTGAAACAAAGCCAGTCACAACAATGTAAATGAGCAACACGCCAGACAGATTCCGACACCTACAGTCGTCAAGAACAGGGGCAGCAACACTGCAGGATTTTCTGTAACCCAAGAAAGGGTTCTTGTGATTATAGGATCTAAAGGGGCAGATGAGAAGGGTAGCTAGACATTATGGGCTAGTGGTGGGCGATATGCGATATGAATTTGTGCCACGATATTGATTTAGTCTATATCGCCATATCGTGGTAGAACATGGTATGTACTGCTCTCGGCCATGATCTCCTGAGCCGGCACAGTGGAGAAGGAGGAAGTCCCTCCCCACTGCATGCGGCTGCTGCTGGCCACCAATGAGAGCGGAGGAAGGGAGGGACTGTGGCCACTGCCACCAATGGGAACGGAGGAGGGGCTGGACTGTGGCCACTGCCACCAATGGGAACGGAGGAGGGGCGGGACTGTGGCCACTGCCACCATCGAACGACTGAACAGCAACGTAGCCTGCATGTCCCGGCTATATCCCATACCCGGTCTCTATGACTGCACGCTGCGATCCACGGCAATTAAACCCTCAGGTTCTGAGGGGTTAATTGCAGCGGATCGAAGCACGCAGTCATAGAGGCCCAGCATGGGATATGGCAGGCACATAAAGTTCAAACTAATGAAAAGTTCTATTACTTAAGTAGCGGCACATAGGGCATATATGGGGCACTTACTATTATATCTGTGCGGGGCTCTGTTCGCCCGCTCTGGCCCTCTTTACATGGTGGGAACAGCAGGGAGGAGACATCAGCCTCTCTCCCTGGGTGTTCCTTCTCCCTGCCTGTGACGTTCTGCGCTGTGATTGGACAGCGCTGCAGCCAGGGAGAAGGAACGCCCAGGGAGAGAGGCTGATGTCTCCTCCCTGCTGTTCCCACCACGTAACAGGGGCCAGAGCGGGCGAACGGAGCCCCGCACAGATATAATAGTAAGTGCCCCATATATGCCCTATGTGCCGCTACTTAAGTAATAAAGTTCAAACTAATAAAAAGGTCCTATATGACTGCCCCCCGATTATTGGTGGCAGTGATCGGAGCCCCAGCAGTGTAATGCTGGGGCTCCGATTGGTTACCATGGCAGTCAGGATGCTACCGATGTCCTGGCTGCCATAGTCAGCTCCCTGCTGCAGTGTGCCCAGAGCACAGGGCAGCAGGGACAGTTTGAGGTCCTATTCACCCTGATAGATCTCGAACAGGGTAAATAGGACAAGGGTCCGGGCCCCTAAGGGGGCTAATAGTTAGTAAATAAAAAGTTAAAAAAAAAAAAAAAAAAAGTTTAACAAGATTGATAATACATGATTAATAATATATCGCAATATCAATTTTAGGCCATATAGCCCACCCCCATTATGGGCCCTTAGTTATTTTATCTTTTCGACAGTTTTTTGGTGTGAACAAATTGCAAACTGCATGTTTGCGACTTTTTCAACTTCCCTTGTGCAAACTTTTTTGCACAAGTGGCATTTCTCCACTGCGTTTGCCACTTTCCAGAAAAAGGGGCATGGCGAGGGTAGGGCCATCGGCCCCACCACATTTATCTTCTTGTATGCCAGGTTTCCGGCATAGAAGACTGAAATCCATGCCAGTCACATTTCAGTTCAGGCGCACAGACTGCTGAAGGCTGCACCTAATTTATAACAATGCATACGCCTTATCCTCCGGCAATGCGCTAGATTATCATAGACTCTCTAGCTTTAAAATGGTTGTTCGATTGCAACAACTTCTCCGCTATCCACAGAATAAAATCAGCGGGGGTCTGACCACTGGGGCTCCTGACGATCACCATAAGGAATGAATGGAGCAAGGAACAGGCATGCATGCTGTTGCTCCTTTCAACTCTATGGGGCTGCTGGAGAACTGAGCGCTTCTACTCAGCAACCCCTAAATGGAGCAGCAGTGAACATACATGTCCACCAGGGAATACAGAAGTGATTGGCTGGGGCCCCAGTGGGGCAGACGAGACGCTTATCCCCTAAAATGTGGATGGGTGATTAATTGTTCAATGGGACGACCCCTTTGATGAATTCTAGGGAAAGGATGGATCTTTTATACTAATTTACAGAGGTGCAGACCTAACTGGCTTCCTAGTCAGCAATAGTTCAGCTGCCGTTTACCTGGGCGGCAGAGGTGAACATGGTGCTCTTCATCATCTGTGCAGATCCCCTGACACCATGCATGGTAAGCAAAGGCAAACAGATCTTCTTGTTTGATTGGACGTGCTGAGGCTCTACTCAGTCTCTTCAGCCACTCCTGGCACTGCTTGAAGGTGGAAAAGTGACATCTAATACAAAGCAAAGAAATAGGTTGTGAATTATATTGGGAAAACACTATATGCTAAAATAATCTTTATCATAATAGTTGCCAAATAATGCAGATGGGCGCAGAAGTCGTAAGGTGGCCAAACATGTGCACGGGGAGTCCAAACAGCACTATGGGAGGTAGAGAAACAGCCGAGGGAACATCAAGTTACTATCTGTAGGGGTAAATGGCTGGAAAGCACCTAAAAATTATAATAGAAATCTGGCTACCTGCAGACACCATTGGGGGGAGGGGGATATGTTCATATACAGCAATTGCTTACCTCATGTACATAATCCCCATCTCCGTACATGCAGTAAAATGTATTGGCTCTGATGGGGCCGTTTAATGATGGCCTCAGTCATCGTGAGACTAACTTAGTCTCAGGCATGCGCCATTACTGTGAGTAGTGCATGCGTGAAGGTATTTCATAAGGAATCAGAATTTAGATTTATTAATGATTGTGGTGCACGCCATGTTTCAGGATTCAAATTCGTTATGAATTACCTTTCTGCATGCGCCGCTACTCACAGTAATGCCTGAAACTAGAGATAGTCTTAATAATGGCGGCCATCGTTAAACAGCCTCATCGAAGCCAATACATGTTAGGGCACTATCACTACCGCTGTAGTTGCTCTGACACTCCCATGGACATAACATCACAGGAAATAAGTAAAAAAAGATAAGACAGAAGTGCATGGACATGGTCATGAGACCACAGCCCAGAACAAAAGATAGGAGCAATAAAGGTAAAAGAAATGCATTATAAAATTACAGCTGTTTATGTAAAATGATTATTTCAAAGGATATTGATGCAATCTGGAAAAACCCTTTAAGGGTGCAAGCAGGGAGCGCCGACTTACAAAGCACTATATAAAACATGTAAACTACATTTAGTGACAGAGAAATTCCAACAAATACATATTTCGGTTTACCTGACTACTTTGGAGTCCTTGCATATAATCTGCAGCTGGAACATATCACGGCTCTCCACGGTCTCGATCATCCTTAAAGGCACCTGCAAAACCATCAAGAGTTTTATATTTTAATGTGTTTCTTGGTACATTTTTCATAAAAAAATGGCCCTGTATAACAACAAAATGTTACAAAATCCCATTCTAACTGACTGCTTTAAAACAGACGAGTAAGGGCTCGTTCACATGACCGTTTCTCCTTTGCGTTCTCTGGCTCCGTTAAGGAGCACGAGAACGGAAAGGACGGATTCTGCAGATAACTGAGACTATAATGAGGTCCGTTAGGTGTCCGCTCAGAACATTATTTTCGAGCGGGGACGAAAGTACTGCATGCAGGAATGTCCATTGAATTACAATGGTTTTAGTCCTGGATGTGGATTCTTCATTTTCAATATAATACAACCAGATCCGTTCTGAACGAATGCAGCCAGTTTTTTATACAAATGGAAGAATTTTGCTGTGGTTTTGAGATCCCCTGCCGGATGTCAAAACCAAATAGCAAAAATGAAGAAAGTAGCCTAATCTAGGGGTACATGGAGATATTTGTAGTATTGCAAAGTGTGTCCCTTCAAAGATGCCAGGTGCAACAGAGCTTTGTGCAGAGCAATGTTCCAGTCATTGTCTGATACAGAAGAAAGTATTTTGGATATATAACTGAGTCTGTAGGTGGGGGGGGGGGGGGGGGGCGGAGGCGGAGTAATGTGGGAATGAGGAAATTTAGCCTGGAGATCTAGGAGAGCAAGGATCCTAAGAAAGTCCATGTTAACTAGCTGTTGCAAGCAACGCATACCAGAGAAAAATGCCTCTTTCTCCAGCTAACAGCTCTCCGCCACTTTCCTAATGTAACACTCACTTTGAATTCTTTGCTAAGAGACCAAGACAGACTGTCAGCTCATTAAAGGATCAGATGACACTATCCATATAAGTCTATGGAGGAGAGGGGGAGAAGTGAGTTGCTGTGAGAGACACATAGGCAAAGATTCTGCAGCAGGTGATATCGCTATATCTTTCTCAAGTGCTTTATTCACATCTGTACTACACAGTATTACGCAATGCATACATCAGGTCCGCAATACACGGGAATTGGCCTCATGCACCCTCATCACTGATGTGGACCCATTCACTTGAATAGGTCGGCAATCCAGGAGACGCGGTGCGGAACGGAAGCACAGATCGGAAGCACTACGGAGTGCTTCTGTGGGTTTTCTGTCTGTGCCTCTGCACCGCAAAAAAGTAGTGCATTCACTACTTTTTTGCTGTGCAGACCGTCGGATGCAGATCGCGGACCCTATTTAAGTGAATGGGTCCGTGATCCACATGCGGCTGCCCCGCAGTCGGTACCCATGCATTGTGGACCGCAATTTGGACCTGGCCAGCACACTGTCATGTGCATGAGCCCTAATAGTAAGAGACAGTTAGGGAGCAGGATATCCTGTTTTCTCCATGAGAAGTCTATGAGGAGATACGATACCAACTAGTCTCCACCTACCAGCGCAGTGAGAACAGCCTGTCAAGGGGAACGCTGCTAAAAAAATGCCAGATACAAGTCATACTAATGGCTAGAAATAATGCTATTACTTATGAAGACCCACATAAAAAATTCAGGAAAGCTCAAACCTTTACAGGCAATGGTGTATCTTTAGGATAGGCCATAACTATCTGACTGATAGGCCATATGTATCACACCCCTTACCCCTTCACATGAGCTGTACCGAAGTAGCTCCAGTGTCGAGACTACAACGCTCTATCAGCTGTGCAGAGGACTGAGCTGGACCCACTGAAGGGAATAGGAGCAGTACTGCAGTACCAGCACCGTCCACTTAATAATGGATGGAGCTGTGCAGTTTCTGCACCAGAACTACTGCGGAACAGATGATCGGCAGAGGTGGGTGGCGTTGGACCTCCTCTGATCATATAGTGATGACCTATCCTGCAGATAGGCCATCACTTGTAAAGGGTTAGACAACCCCTTTAAAAGGTACTTAATATGGCAGGTACCAACCCTCTATATAAAAATCTCTGAAACGTAGAATCAGGG